>CM066173.1:0-1335000 GCA_033629205.1 Lithocarpus polystachyus
CGCCACTAGTGGTGGTGGCGCTGGCGATAGCACCTGCAACAACAAAAGGGGAAGTTAAGGGAATGGTGTGAGGGATTAAGGGAAGTTAAATTATATAATGGTTCAAGAAACAAAAACAAAAATCTTTTACAAGAAAAAAAGATGTAAATATAATGCCCCGAGGTCGTCTTGCCCAAGAATTTTGACTGAAATACAATGTTGGCATTTTTGCACTAACACGTGTAAATTGCATATAATTGTTGGAAAATGCCCCCAAGACTTGCTGACTAAAAATTTTTTTCGGAATGAAATGTCAATATTTGCAATAAAAAAATAATTTTAAAATTTTAAAAATAAAAATAATAATAAAAAAAACTTGGTCAAACATTCTACGAAAATGTCCTTCGGTCCTACTAGCCAAGAATTTTGACCGAAATAAAATGTTGGCATTTTTGCATGAAAACATGTAGATAATATATATAGAGGTTAGAGAAACGGATATATCTTTCGCAAGAAAAAAGAAATTTAAATTTTTTTCAAAAATGCCTATAGGTTTTGCTGGCCTTGAATTTTGACAAGAATACAATTTCAGTGTTTTCACACAAAAACTTATTGATAATATATTTATAGGTACAAGAAATCAATAGAGAAAAATTTTGTAAAAAAAAAAAAAGGAAAAAGCCTTTTTAGAGGTCCAATAAACAAATGGATAAGGCTTTTGCAAAAAAAAAAAAAATCGATTAAATTATATTTGGAAATGCCCATAGATCTTACTGGCCAAGAATTTTAACCAAAATACAATGATGCTGCTTTTGCACGAAAACTTGTAGATAACTGTGGGAGAAGAATCCACCCTCAATCATTTTTGTCCGCTTTGGGCATGCTCGGCAACGTCCAACCCTCTGGTGGTGGCATGGTTTGCAACAACCGCACAGCTTTATTCATCAAGCACCGTGGGAAGCTTATGCCTTGAGCTCATACTTATAAGGCATAGGTGGGGCGCTTCTTTGTTCGATGTGAGACAAGTCTCAAAGGCTTCCCACGTTGCGTGATGAACAAAGCCGTGCGGACGTTGCAAAGCATGCCACCCCCAGAGGGTCGGACGTTGCCAAGCATGCCCAAAGCGGACAAACATGATTAAGGGTGGATTCTTCTCCCACAATAACATATAGAGGTCCGGGAAACAAATGGAAAAATAATTTGCAAGAAAAATAAATACACAGTTAAGTTTTGCCCCATAATACCCCGAGATTTTCCTGACCAAAACTTTTGATCGGAATACAATGTCGGCGTTTTGGAACATAAACTTGTTGATAGCATATTTAGAGGTCCAAGAAATAAACAGAAAAATCTTTTGTAAAAAAAATAATAAAATAACATGGTTAAAATTTATTCGAAAATCCCCATAGATCCCATTGGCCAAGAATTTTGATAGGAATACAATGACGGTATTTTTGCACTCAAACATGTAGATAATATATAATCTTTTTCTAAAAAAAAAAAAGAAAAAAAAACTGAGTTTAATTTTGTTTGAAAATGCACCTAGGTCCTTTTGCCCAAGAATTTAGACCAGATAATAAAAAATGCTATGTTGGCGTTTTTGCACCTAAACTTGTAGATAGCTATATGGACATGGTTTTCAGGATACCAGCTCAAAGGTGCATGGACCAGCCCAAAAGGCCCAATAATAAACTGAGATAGATTGGATTAGACAATCAACAAGATAAGCTAAGAGCGTGAGAAGAGTAAATTAAAGGGTTTAAACGCAAGAAACTGTCCTCAGAGATAGTCCAAGGAGGTTAATTTTAGTATTCACTGTTCTTAGGTTAGATACAAGCTCTATTCTTTCTTCTTCTTTTTTTCCCCCCTCCCTAAGAAGGATTCTTTCGCATTATATAGCTCTTTCCCGCTAATCTTCACCATACACTTGTTGATTATCAAAGTCTCTACTTGAGTGCACGTCCCATCATGTATCTTCTTTAGCCTTTTGTGAGTTGTGGTGGCCAAGGTTACACTGTTCAGGGGTCTTCTCAACATAAATGCGGTCAGAAGAATAGGTACGTCATATTTAATGCAGTAGTAGCAGCCTTTCCTTAAATATTTTGGGGAGATGCATCCTTTAGTGTTGGGATCACTCCTTGGATCATACTTATCTACCCCAAACGTTATGGGTCACAGTCTGGGATTCTACGCATTCATCTGCTTCTCCTCAGACTTGGTCTCGTCCTCGGATGCGACTGGGGGTCCAATGTACGATTTTGGGCCTTTAACCTTATGAGGCCCAATGCCTGATTCTGGGGTCTTAAACATTACAAGGCCTAATACACAATTTTGGGCCCCTATCCCCCCAATAACCTCTCAAAACTCCGATTTTTCCCTCTTATCCGAGGAGAAAAAATGGGGTTTTGACTTGCATGAGATGCGCCAAGTTACTGCCTCGCTTGCACATGCCAGATTATCATCTCGCACGCTTCATGCACGTTATTTGTGCTTCGAAGTTTGCGAAACATTATTCATTACTCCAGGCGACGCTATGTCGCTCCCATCTGACGGTGGGGAACAAATCTGACGGTGAGCATTTTCTCTTGGATTTTGAGCGGGATAGCTCTCATTTCCTCTATAAATAGCCACCCGAGGAAATTGTTTTACCTTACTTGTCAATTCTTCAAACTCTCAAGAAATCCAAACTCTCTCTCCTGAAGACTTCCTTTGTATATAGATTTCTTAAGTTCTCTTCCTTTTTAACGAAACCCATCTTACCCTCTTAAGAGTCTGAAGGTTAGTATTCTTATTTTTTGCAAAGCGTTGAAGCGTGAGTTTGCTCTTTATAGTTAATTTTCTCCTCGGCCAAACACCTCGGCCTTGTAGAACTCATCTCCTAGATAGCCGATTAAATTATTTCCCCTTTAGTCAGTCCATATGGGTAGGTTCATGGATTTAGTGGATTCCCCCGTAAAAATAGAAATTTTTAAAGATAAATACCAAATCCCCCAGGAAGTAGGTCTGCGATATTGCCATCCAGACCAAATAAACTTGGATAGAAGAAAGGGGGAAGTTGTCATTCCTGTAATAGCCTTCATAGAGGGAGGAATGACGCTTCCCATGGGTGAGATCACCCGCGATTACCTTTTCCACCATAAGCTGTGCCCTCAGCAATGTGCGCCCAACGTTTTCAGGATTTTAGGTAGTATCGATGCTTTAAACAAGCATCTAGGTCTAGGTCTTACCTGGTACGATGTGGTGCACCTGTATGAGGGCCACTCGTAAACCGATGGGGGGTATTACCTAAAATCTCGATTGCCCATAGTTAGGCTGATTTCCTGCCTCCCTAGATCATGAAAGATGATTATCTAATAGCCTCTGGAACGTGGCATGATGACGTCCACTGCCCTGTTAAGGAGGGGAGACCCAGGTGGGAAGCCTCTAAGTTAGGCTTTCTAGTTAAAATCTTAGATTTTTTTTTAGCATTAGTCACGTCGTCATTTCCTTTCTATTTTCATTGTCTTTTGACGACGCATCTTGATTTTCTAACTATCTGCCCCTCGTCAGTTTTATAGATAAAAACATAGTAGCTCCTCGGCAACAGCATAAGGGCCGGCGACTCTCGGATCAATAGGATTGACGTGTCGAAGCCAAACTTCCTTGTTCTCCGTGATCTCCCCCCGGTGGTGCTACCAATCCCCCAGGGCGTTCCATTATCTGCAGCTCGCCTTCCACAAGTTCAGTCCAGAGTGGTAGAGGCATCCGAGGAGGGGATCGCTTCCTCAGGTCTGTCGTTGGAAGAGGAGATAGACCGTTTTTGGTTTGAAGAAGATGATCCGACGCCTGCGCCAGCTCACATTTCGGACACCGAGGAGGCGACCGATAAACATTCGAGCATTCACGTTCCAGTTCACGTGATCAGTTACTCGGACAGTGCTTCCGAGGAGGGAGAAATGGCCCCAAACCAGAAAGGCAAGGGGTTGAAGGAGCTGATGGCTGCAATGGGGAAATGGGGCCCTTCGAAGGGTGTTACCAAGTCCACCGCTCCTCCAGCACTCCCACCTCCTCCTCTGCCTCCCACGGACCCTGCCCTGAAGGTCATCCCGGACCTTAAAAAGAAAAGGCCAATTTACAACCTTGAGGAAGGCGAGGTGGGGGGCCAGAAGGGTAATAAGCAACGAAAAGTGTCCAAAGAGCCTCGGGACAAGAGGCCTTCTTCTACGCATAGCAGGGAGGAGGCCAACAGAGCAGATATGCGTCTGCCGCAGAATGTCTGGTCTCCTCGGCTAGAGGTTGATGGTGCCGCAATCACATGGGATGCCTTTATTCGGGAGTACCGACAAGGTCACTGTGCGAACGTGGCAGAGGCTTTAGAACAGCCCATCCTTCTGCCTAAGGTCATGGAGTCCGTGAGGAAGCTAGGTCAACAAGACCTTTTCCTATCCTTAAAGAGGGATCTGGCTATAGTGGGCTTCTCGCTGAGCTCTCTCTCCCCTTTTTTTTTTAATGGAGTCCTAACCAGAGGCTGAGGCGAACCAGGACGCTGAGGCAAACCAGGACGTTGAGGCAACCCCAAACGCTGAGGCAACCCAGGACCCTGAGGCGACCCCGAACCCTAAGGCGACCTCGGACGCTGAGGCGAACCCAGACGCTGAGGCGACCCCGGACGCTAAGGCGAACTCGGACGCTGAGACGACCCCGGACGCTGAGGCAAACCAAGACGCTAAGGCGACCCTAGACGCTGAGGCCAAGAAACGGGCAGCCTATATGCTTGGCGTCGAAGAAACATAAGTCAGGCTTACTAAGGAGTTAGCTGAAGCCTGTAGGGAGTACAGCAACGCGACGTGGAGTGAAGCTCTTAACGCTACGGGAGTCCCTACGGAATCAGCTCCCAAGCAGCCTAACCGCGTATATTTCCATCCACATATTCGGGAAGTTACAGATGACGCCTCCCCAGAAGTCCCTGATGTTTCAAAGGCCAAGGGTGCTGATGTCCAAGTTGCAAACGCTGATCTCGAGGTGGTGGATATTTCGAAATCAAAAGAAGTAGAAGTCCAGACCAAGGAAGACAATCTCTAGGCCAAGGACGCTCCCGCCTCTCAACCAAAACACAAGGAGAACCCTCCTGCGCCCAAGCCCGCGGCTTAGGACTTAGGTTTTTTTTTTTTCTGTTCTTGTAGTTTCATTTTCTGTTCTTGATTTTGTAGTAAATTCACATCCCTGTGAATGAAAATGTAACTTCTAGTTTATTGGATGAAACTATTTTCTTTTCTACTTGATGCATGTGTCTTTACTATGTTTCCCTGTTATGTTACCAGTTGTTTTAAGCAAGTTTTGTGATTTAAAGTGTGTTTCGCTGTACGTCCGTCAAATTCCAAATAGTTGTTGGTGCGATTACTGGATAGCATAACATTACGTGTAATGAGATAGGAAGTGTAATAAGACTTAGGAAAATTTCGCGTAGATGTAATAAGTCTCATGAAGTGCAATAAGACTTAGACTCTGTTTAGCTCTTAGAAAAATTGTATGTGGCATTGATCTTATCAAAGCAGGTGGTCCGAAGGACCAAGCGTAGCTTAGAATCTATTTGATACTTAGGAAAACTGTAGGTAGTATTAATTTTCCAAAGCAGGTGGTCCGAGGGGCCAAGCATAGTTTAGGATCTGTTTAATACTTAGAGAAATTGGTAGTAGTATTAATTTTTCCAAAGCAAGTAATCTGAAGAGCCAGGCATAGCGTAGGATCTATTTAATACTTAGGAAAATTGTAGGTATTATTAATTTTTCCAAAGCAGGTGGTCCGAGGGGCTAGGCATAACTTAGGATCTGTTTAATACTAAGAGAAATTGTAAGTAGTATTAATTTTTTCAAAACAGGTAGTCCGAGGGGCCAGGCATAGCTTAGGATCTGTTTAATACTTAGAAAAATTGTAGGTAGTATTAATTTTTCCAAAGCAGGTGGTCTGAGAGGCCAGGCATAGTTTAGGATCTGTTTAATACTTAGAGAAATTGTAAGTTGTATTAATTTTTCCAAAGCAGGTGGTCCGAGGGACCAGGCATAACTTAGTATCTGTTTAATACTTAGAATATTAAAGTAATTAATCGTCATGTACAATGTAATGAACACAAAGCTAATAAAGTGCGTTTTTATTAATAATAGTACATTTTCAGGTTGTTTACATTCCATGGGTGCAGTACTGCTTGATTTTCTAAATCCTCCAAGTAGTACGCACTTATTCCAGCTACAAATGTAATTCGGTATAGCCCTTCCCAATTGGGTCCTAGTTTGCCCCAGGCTGAGTTTTTTGCAGAGCCGACCACCTTTCTCAACATCAGAGCTCCAGGTGCCAAAGGCCTTAATTTCACGATGGCATCATACCCTCGTTTAAGTTTATGCTGATAGTAAGCTAACTGGACCGTGGAACTTTCCATTCGTTCGTCAATCAGATCCAGACTTCTTTCTAGTAAGTTGTCATTGTTGTTCAGAGTGAAAGAGCTCGTTCTTAGAGTAGGGAATCCGATTTCCAACGGGATAACAGCCTCGGCCCCATAAGTTAATGAAAAAGGGGTCTCACCAGTGGACCTCCGTGGGGTAGTCCAATATGTCCACATCACATGCAGTAGTTCCTCGACCCATTTTCCTTTGGCATCATCCAGCCTCTTCTTGAGTCCACTGACGATGACCTTGTTCACGGCCTCAGCTTGTCCGTTCCCCTGAGAATAAGCTAGGGTGGAATACCGATTGGTAATTCCTAGCCCGCAGTAATATCTCCGGAAGGATTTACTGTCAAACTGAAGACCGTTATCTGAGACGAGGGTGTGGGGAACTCCGAACCGGGTGACAATGTTCTTCCAAACGAACCTCTTTATATCTGAATCTCGGATGTTGGCCAATGGCTCCGCTTCAACCCACTTAGTAAAATAATCTGTGCCGACCACCAGGTATCTCTTATTTCCTACAGCTTTAGGGAAGGGGCCCACAATATCCAAGCCCTATTGGGCAAAGGGCCACGGGCTGGATAGAGGATTAAGCTCTCCTCCAGGTTAGTGGATGTTCGGGGCGAATCTTTGGCATTGATCACATTTCTTTACATATTCCTGGGCTTCTCTGTGCATATTGGGCCACCAGTACCCTTGGGTGAGGGCTCGATGAGATAAAGATCTTCCCCTAGTGTGGCTGCCACAAATTCCTTCATGTAGCTCTTCTAGGAGAACCTCAACCGCTTCAGGATGTATGCACAATAGGTAGGGTCAGGGGAAAGATCTTTTGTACAACTTCTAATCCTCGGACAACCAGAATTGAGGAGCCTTCCTCCGTATCTTATCTGCTTCCAGCTTGCTCTCAGGTAAGATGTCATCTTTGAGAAATTGAATAATGGGGTTCATCCAGCTAGGGCCTGCTCTTATCTGCCCCCACAGCCCCCACAGCCCTATATAAACTCCTATTGCCGACAAAAAAAGGTAGGTACAAAAATCTCTCTAAACACAACCAACAAAATTGGAATTCTTGAGTTTAAAGAGAAAAACTAACTTCATCATTGGAGGGTATTAGACCGGCCAACCCTAGTCTCCTTTGACTCTTCGTTTTTCCTTACAGGCCTTCGAGATCATCAAGTCCAAAGCGTTCAACCTACTGATCTGAAAAGAGCATTATCAGTTAGCGCCGTCTGTGGGAAGCGTGTTTTGGTGTCTGTATTCTCTTTTCACGCTTTCTCTGACAAAAAGGCTGTATGGTTCGGACAAGATCAAGGGCCACTAGCCCGGGCCACCAAGAAAGCAGGGATGCTTCTAGCAATCCCCACCGAGATCGCCAGTCAGCGCCTGTTATGCAACCGTCTTCAGTTCAACATATACAATCCATGGCAGCCACCATGGCAGAGTTAACCCGCCAAAACCAAGAGTTGACAAGGGAGATTAATATAAGGAGACAACATCATGGAGGATATGTTGAAGGACAAGCCCAAAGTTAGGAAGATAAGAGGAATCCTGGGCCAGAAAGCCAATCGCGGGGTGCCACTTCACGAAGGGTGCCACATTTGGAGAAGAAGATGGATCAGATGAAGAAAGTCATGGATGAGACGCGCGAGAATATGAGGAGAGCGAATCTTATAGAGGACTTAGTCCATCGAACGGACTCCCCCTTTACGGTTACAATCAATGGCCACCCATTGCCTCCGAAGTTCAAGATGCCTTCCCTAGACACATACACATGGATATGTGTGAAATCAAATCCGAAAAACTGATTTTCGTAATTCTCGATAGATACAACTATCAAGCTTATCTGTCGAGTTTCACATTTTAAATCTTGATAGTTACATCTATCGAGTTTTAAAACACAGCACTTCTTCACTTGATTCTTGGACAGATTTGCATGACTTCAATACTTGAACTTTAACTTTTGTTCCTTGAAGTATTAAACACATCCTAGATCTACCCAATTACAAGTATAGTGCATTTTGTCAAAAAATTAGTCAATTCTAAATGACATATGCTCTTAACATGATCTACATATGTCCTTAACATGATCTACTTATGTCCTAACAATCTCCCTCTTTGGCAATCCGTGACAAAACCACAACAAACAAATAAAATATAAGAGATGTCATAAATCACTCAACTCAATTTCACTTGTTGAATACAATAAAATCTAATCCTAATACAAACTCTTAAAAAACTTTGCAAGAAGAGAGTTCATGGCAAGATAGACTTTGACAACCTGTATTTATGAAACACTTTAAACAAAACTCATCACGGCATCTTAGTGTGAAATAGAAATAAAAGATTGCATACAATAAATAAGAAGTGTACGGCCCTATAGCACCCAGACCCTATTGGGCCATAAATGCTGATTTTGACAGTGTGGCCCAAAACACGATGTCTGTTTACTCAATAACCTGGCACCAAACCTTGGGCCCAACCTTCATATCACTCGGCAACTTGAGGAAGAGACGGCCCATGTTAGCATGCACCCTGCCTCGCCACCTGTCCCTCTTTCGGCACCCTACCTTGCCACCTATCCCTCTTTCAGTGAGCCATGCCTGAACAAGAAAAATGGGACTTAAGAAGGGGATTGGGAGCATAACCTTTTTTATGCTCGGCAATACCCTGGGAAGCTCTGTGCCGAACATACCTCCTGGAGTGGGAACTGTTTCCAAAGCCACTCCCACCTAAACATCCACTTACGATTCACGACATTGGACCTCCCAATGCACTAGCCCTAAAGGTAATCATGATTCTTCCACTAAGTTAAGGCTATAAATAGAAGAAACCATGAGGCAAATGAGGGGGAGCGACAACAAAGAGAGAATAGGGGAGTGAATTCAAAAGGATCCCAAAATCCTATTTGGGTCTCCACGTAAGAATCACCCGAGGTAGGAAATCCAAAGCCCACATTACAAGTAAATTGTGAGCCCAACCCAGAGTCAGCCTATTGATCACATTCGGGGCAGCGCACAATTGGCGCCGTCTGTGGGAATCTTCTACGAAGCCGTGGTTCAACCGAGACTCACGCTCAAGAAGATGTCTAAAAGACGGTCGGGAAGTTACACTGAAAGTGGTTCGGCGGGATCTTCTCGGGGATCCACCTGGCGAGAACAAAGGCGCAAGAGGTGCGAGGACAGAGGTCATGAACAGGATGAAGAGCGGTCCGACCTAGGCGAAGGGTCATACCAAACTCGTTAGACGGTATTTGGCGCTATGGGGTGTAGTGAATTCGACGAGAGAGATGAGGAACTCGAGCGATTGCGCAGGCTGGTGAGAGACTTGCAACTTGAAACAGAGGGTGTACGTCAGAGGAATCGAGAACACTGGGAAAGAAGACCCGACGATGGGAGAGATCGTTATAAGGAGGGGTCCAATCAATCCGAACCTTACCAACCGCGGGACCGTTCACATTCAAGGGAGTTTCATTAACATCGAGATCATTCACGTTCACGGGAATATGCCGACCGGGGTTCGGACTCCCCGGAAGAGCTTCGGCTGCGAAATGCCGCCATGGATGCTATGAGCCAAGCTTTACGCAAAGCTGCCTGGTCGCCATTTTCGAAAGACATTGAACGGGCCCAATTGCCGAGCCGGTTTGTGTGCTCACCGTTCAACTCTTACGATGGGAAAACGGACCCGGTGGAGCACGTCAGCCATTACATTTACATGATGTCTCTACATAAGCACGATGACGCGCTAATGTGCAAAGTTTTCCTTCATGCCTCAGATCCACCGTGCTGAGATGGTTTAATGGATTGCCAAAGGAATCCGTTCAAAGTTTCGCTGAATTAATCCAAGAATTCGGCGCCCGGTTTGTAACCTGTAGCCGGGTACCACAACCAGTGGATGCCTTACTATCAATGAATATGAGGGTTGGGGAAACCCTTCGCAGTTACGCGAGCCAGTATTGGGAGCTTTACAATGAGATCGGTGGGGGCAATGAGAGGATCACGATGAGCACCTTCAGGATGGGGCTGCCTGAGGATTCCGAACTACGGGAGTAATTGACAAAAAAGCCTTCCGAAGGCATGAGGCAGCTTATGAGGCGTATAGAGGAATACAAACGCCTGGAGGATGATCGGCTGCAAAGCAAAGGTAAAGCCCTGCTAGCTAATCGTCCTCGGCCAAACGATTTTCAGCCAAGGCCTCGCAAGGGCTTAATGGTACAGGAACCTGAGTTACAGCTAGGGGAGGTGAACGTGACGTTTAAGGAGCCAGTACATAGAATCATAAACTGGATCAAAAATGAGCCGTACTTCAGATGGCAGAACAAGATGGGGAGAGACCCATCCTAGAGGAACCAGAACTTGTATTGTACATACCACAAAGATAAGAGGCATACTACCAAGCAATGCCGGGTATTGAAAGACCATCTGGGGCAGCTCTTGAAGGCGGGACACTTGAAAGAGTTTGTGACAAATGCTGAGAATCGGGATGCCAGGTAGTGCGCGCAGCAAGGTGGGAATCCCATCCCACCCCCTGTTGGAGTGATTGAAGTGATCCACGCTTCCCCGAGGGGCACAGTTACTTCTGGAAGGAAAGGTGTGCTGCTGGTAACCCTGGTGGAAGATTGCTCAGACAAGTATCCATCCGGGAAGAAGATGAAGCACACTCGGGAGCCAATTGCTTTCAACGACAATGATTTAGAGGGAACAGTCCAACCACACGATGACGCTCTAGTGGTAACGGCTCGAATAAACGGCTTCATAGTAAAGAGGGTGATGGTGGACCAAGGGAGTGGTGCCAAGGTAATGTATCCAGACCTATTCAAAGGGCTCGGGTTGAGGATTGAAGACCTCTCGAGATACGATGCGCCCTTAATCGGATTTGGTGGCCAAGTGGTGGTTCCCAAAGGGCAGATCTCCCTTCCCGTAGTTATGAAGGGGAAAGAAGTGACAGTAGCATTTATAGTGGTCGCCTCATTCTCTCCTTATACAGCGATTCTTGAGAGGCCTTAGATCCATGCAATGGGGGCCGTCCCGTCCTCTCTGCATGTGAAAATCAAATTTCCAACTGAGCACGGCGTCGTTGTAGTGAGGAAGCCAGCAAACGGCTAGATGATGCCTCGTTGCTGCAGCAAATCGAGAAGATGAGCACGCCGAATAGAAGGATCAACCCAAAGAAGTCCCTTTATAGCAATTACCGCAGCCCCAGGGAGAATTGTGGGCTAATTGTGCTGAACAGCTGATCAAGGTAAAAATACTGCCGGATGAGTGTAGGTATTTTCAGATAGGGGCAAGTCTGAGAGATGAGGATAGGATAGGGACGTTACTGTTTCTTATACAGAATGTAGATGTGTTCGCTTGGAGTCCATATGAGGTGCTCGGGGTAGACCCCGAGTTCATTACCCACAAACTCAATGCAGACCCGTCATTTCCTCCTAAGAGGCAAAAACCAAGAAGATCAGCCAAGGAGCATGCTGAAGCAGTAAAGCTGGAAGTGAAGAAACTAAAGGAAGCTGGGGCCATAAAGGAAATCTTTTTCCCGGAGTGGTTAGCAAACACTGTAGTGGTGAAGAAAAAGAGTGGCAAGTGGAGGGTTTGTGTAGACTTCACGGATTTGAACAGAGCGTGCCCAAAGGACCCGTTTCCAATGCGGAAGATCGACCAGTTGGTAAATGCCACATACGGACACCTGAGGATGAGCTTTTTGAATGCCTTTCAAGGGTATCATCAGATAGCCTTGGCAGTTAAGGATCGAGAGAAGACGGCGTTCATCTCCCTAGAAGCCAACTATTTCTACACAGTGATGCCCTTTGGGTTGAAAAATGCCGAGGCCACTTACCAGCGGATGATGACGAGGATGTAAGGGAGTGAGAGTCATTAGTTGAAAAATAGCATGTAAGGGAGACAGAGGCAAAAAAAAAAAAAAAAAAAAAAAAAAAAAAAAAAAAAAAAAAAGAAGAAAACAACACAATAAAATAATATAAACAACACGCTCACACGCATACTCAGAGGCTCTTCTAATTTTTGGATAAGGGTTAATTTAAAGCATTTATTATAATTTGGGATTACTGCATTTTTCAATCACAAAAAAAAAAAAAAAAAAAAAAAAAAAAAAAAAAAACTTAGGGTTTGATTCCAAGCAATTCATGCTATCTCTGTCTTGATACTCACGAATATACAAAAGGCAAAATAATAAACCTTCCTTTAAACCAAAAAGGGGTCAAAAGGTACCCATAAATGTTAAAAGAATACCCTAGCAAACATACATGTATCAAACAAAAGCAACAAAAAAATTACTGCATCAAACCAAAAAAAAAAAAAAAAAAAACAAAAACAAAGTGTAGAGCCATATATGAGAATGGCATGTCTCATCTAAACAATAATTGCTCAAATAAAAGGTTAATAAAAAAATACAAAACCCAACATGGCAATAAGCGCAATTTAACAAAACCTATTTCCATTTGGCAGAGAAGTTTTGGCACACATATAACAAAACCTGTAATATATGCATACATAAATATGAGAAAGATTCCTCAAAAAAAATTTTTTTTTTTAATTGTGAGAAAATGAATTGGATCATCTAAGGAACAATAAGTAGCAGGTACAACCTTTGTGGAGTTTGGATGGAGGCACTTGTATCCCAAATTTTTTTGTCCCTCCCTGTGCACTCTTTGTGGTTACGATAAGTTTAATAAATGGTGTTCAGTGAGATCTAAAAAAAGCACCTATGAATATAAATAGAAAAACTGTGGGTGTACGGCTTTTTTTTTTTTTTTTTTTTGGCAATAACAGTAGATGTAGATTTTTTTTCTTGTATGACAGATGTGTTTTTTTTTTTTTTTTTTACAAAAAAAAATGTGTGTTTGTTTTAATTTAATTTTTTTTATAAACGGATAAAGCAATTTGAAAACCATCAGGAGAGTATTCCTATTTTGTAGGCAATATTTTAATGGTAGTAAAGATATATCTACTTATCAATGTGAAATAAAAAGAGCCTCTATAAAAAGAGCCTCTATAATTATTAAGTGTGAGCAATGGGGTTTTTTTTTTTTTTTTTGATTTAGTGTCTTAATGGATAAGGGTTAATTTAAAGTGATGATACTGTTTCAAATCAGTAGGCTGAATGCTTGGACTTTGATGATCTAAGAGACCTGTAAGGAAAATCAAGAATCAAAGGAGACCGGGGTTGGCCGGTCTAAGACCCTCCGATGATGAAGTTAGTGTTTCTTCTCTCACAAATCAGGAAACTTCCAATTTTATCAAGAATGTCTCAAAAAGATTCAGACTTACCTTTTCTTTCGGAGAAAGGTGTTTATATAGAGTCAAAGTAACGGTTATTATCCTGCAACTTCTCCCCCATTTGTGGAGGTCGAAAGATAACTGTCAAGAGAGGTTGAAATATTTGTAGAGGTTACAATGATGTCCTGTAATCCTTCCACGTAGCATGTATTTTCTCATTGCGTAGCATTCCCGCCGAGGCTCGTCCATCCTTGGACGGATACTGCTGTCAGTGCTTTAGACGAGATCTTTAGTGTTTGTTGGTCCAAGGTGAGGAAGGCGAGGAGAGGGAACGGTTTGTTATGGACGTCATTGGTGTAACTTGTCCTATGAATGTGGTCTCTAGGACGGGCTTGCTCTTTGAGGACGACAACACAAGGACAAGCTATGCTAGTTGTCTCCAGGACGAGCTCGTCTCTTGTGGGTATCAGCACCAGGACGAACTATACCAGTTTTTACTGTATCAGTTGCCCCTTTGTCCTTGTTTTGTCGTCTTGGAGAACCTTTTGTTTACTCCTTTTCTTCTTTTCTCTCTTCTCTTCCTTTTTTTTTTTTTTTTTCAAAACGCAACTCAAACATGACTCCTCGTTTTTCAAGTTATGCCACGTGGTGTGTTTTGATTGGCTCCGTTGCTTTAAGGGTGGAAAAATGTTGCCTATAAATAGTAGAATTCCTCCTCTGCCCTTCTCATTTCAAAAGATTTTCCTCCTTGAACTGTCGTCTAGAGCCTCGTCTAGAACTTTCTCTGCGTCCATAGTCTTTCTCCGTCTAGAGCCAGGTATTTCTCCTCCTTCGTCTTTAGGTTTTCCTTTAAGTTTTCAAACATAATGCCAACTGTAATTTCGTCGTCCAGCAATAGTACAGAGAAGGCTATTGACGAGTATCAGGACGTCACTAGCTATAGTGGTTCTGACGATAGTAGTCATAGTAGTAGTGGTAATGGGGGGAGTAGCACGGACGAGGGGTACATTTCTGGTGTCCCCGGGGTCCCCTTAGACGTTCTACATGAGCAACTAAGGAAGACTTCTGGGACTCACGCTGGTACCTCGTCCAATGTCCTCCTGTCTAGTCCTTTGGACGAGGAGGAGACCGTTTATAGCTGTGCCATAAGTGTTTCGTCCAAAACAAATGAGCAAAGGCTCAACAATCTTAGGACATGGTATCAAATTCCTGATGAGCTTAATCCTAGATTGCCCGTCCGTGGAGAATGGTGCTGTAGTCCTCATTTTGGAATAGGTGTTTATGAGGCCTATTTCTTGGGGGGTTTGAGGTTACCTTTGAATTCCTTTGCTAGAAAGTTACTAGTTAGATTAGGTTTAGGAGTCTGTCAGTTTAACCCCAATGCATGGAGATTGATCATCTCTATGCAAATTTTGTGGAGGGAAGTGTTTGGAGGGGACCGTCCTCTCACAGTGGACGAGTTTCTCTTTTGTTACAAACCTTCTGAAATAAACCAATCCCTTGGCTTCTATCAGTTCATAGCTAGGGGCTCACATTGTAGATTAATCAAGTCCCTAGCCTCGTCTGACAGAAACTGGAAGAAGGAATTCTTTTTCGTCTCCGGTACCTGGGCTGGCAACCCTGTGGACGTTGGCAGGGACACATTTGCCCCTTATGAGGGAAGCTTAGGGAACCTTCGTCCTGAGGGTAAGGACTTACCCTCCTTTTTTCTTCTTCTTTTTTTTTTTTTTTTTACTTCTATTTTCTGTTTCCGACCTTTAATTGTTTATTTACTTTACAGCTATTGAGCGTCCTTCCCTGAGCAAATTTCTCCGCGATCGCGTCCAAAGAGCTCGTCTACACGCTGACAGGGATTTCCACTCTTTGGTTTCCCTTAGACGTCTAGCCAAGTGGGGACTTGGCCCTGTACAGTCTGACGAAGCCCTTGCACACGAAATCACAGTCCGTAGACGTAAGTTCCTAAGCAAAAACATGTTTCATTGTTTATTCGTCTTCTCTCTTTCTTTTACTTTGGCTTTATTTTTAATCTCGTCATTCTTACTTTGTAGGAATGACGACCATGAAGGAGAATAAGGGAAAGGAGCCTATGGGTGAGGGGAGTCGTCCTGAGATCCACTCCCAAGCTCGTCCCTCTGCAGGGGACAAGAGGAAGAGTGTATCTAAAACTCTTGACTTAGGAAACTTACCTAGTCGTAGAGGGAAGAAACCCAAGCATGGGTCGTCCCAAACAGTGACCAAGTCTTCCCTCCCCTCGTCTCAGACACCGGTCCAAGTCCTGGACGTGGATTCTCCAACTCCTGAAGTTACCCCGTCCAAAAGCCCTCCGTCCAAGTCAGTTGCACCTACGTCGTCCCAGCCTCCAAGGATTCCCTTAAATCTTGTTGAAAATGAAGACCTAGCTTGGGAACGGTTCGAGAAGGTTGTGCTGGAGGAGGACATAGCTGCATGCTATGACATGTCTCTAAGAGATTTTGAACATTCTGGCGTCCATGATCTCTTTAAGGTATATAATCTTAATTTTTTGGGCCGTCCCTCTTCTCTCCCCTTTTTTTTTTAACCTTCATTACATTTTACCATTGCAGGCAATGTCAAAGTTCATCGCAGCGTCCAGGCAGGCTATTGAATTGAACAAGACGAGGATCTTGTTAGAGACAAGGGTGCAGGAAGTGAAGGACGAGCGCAAGAAGTGGGCTGAGGTGGCGGCCAAGTCTAAAGACGAGGTCAGGGAGTTGTAAAACCATGTTGAGGAACTGAAGGCTGACATCGTCGAGAAGGACACTCGTCTTGATCACCTCCAAAAGAGGAACGACGAGCTGAATGCCCTTCTCGAAAAGGCCAAGGAAGAAGCAGTTGCTCAGTTCAAGGCGTCCAAAGAGTATACTGATCTTTTGGACGCCAATTATGCAGCAGGATTCGAGGACTTCAGGATGGACGCTGCAGAGAACTTCCCTGGTCTGGACTTCAGTTCCATCAAACTCAATATTGGTGGTGCCATCAAACTCAATAGATGTTGCGTATCTCCTTCAACCTCATCAAAAGAATATAACGTAAACTCATCTCTTGGGAACTGAGAAATTATCTTTGCATTAAGCAATTCGACATCATCATTTATAGGTGTTAGCAAAGCCCTATCAACCATATACCTTGCATCATTGGCATGTTCTTGCAAACTTAGAAAAACTTGATCAATCAAGTTGTATATAGAATGCTGACCCTCCCATTGCATTGCCATTGAAGGGGGTAGTTTAATCAAATCATCTATTATAAATGGTTCATTCTCATCACCAATGCGTTGTATATACTCAGCAAACTCTTCATCATTGACAGACCTCATATTCTGCTTCAAATGTAACACTTTGATATCTTTCCATAATGGGGTTTGAGGTTTGGTCCTAAACCCTAAACCTTAAATACTCCTCATGGGCATGTTGCAAAGGCTAAGGCAGCCTCTCATGCCCTGGCCTTGGCAGCCCCCTTATGGGCATGCAACCAAGGCCAAGGCAAAGGCAAAGACGGCCCCCTATGGGCACGGGCACGCGGGCAGTGAAGGGCATGGAAGGGCTTAACCTTCAGATGGAATGGGGCAAAGAGTTTTGATGAGATTTGGGGGGGGATGAAGGGGAGGAGGGAGGGACGAATCGAAGCGACACAGGGCTGAATCTCAATGGATCGTGGCAGTAAGGCCACTTTGCCACTTACAATACCCCGTCACGTATTTAAGTCGTCTGCAGAAGATTCTACCCGCCGCTCAATGAGAATTATACTTCAAGGTGGCCTACACGACTCGCCCGCCATGGGGGCTTGGCCAAAGACACGTGCCTTTGGGGGCCTGAGGGCCCCTACTACAGGTTATCAATCGGGCGGAGGCCGCATGCATCGCTTCTAGCCCGAATTTTGACTTAGAGGCGTTCAGTCATAATCTAGTGCACAGTAGCTTCGCGCCACTGTCTTTTCAACCAAGCGTAATGACCCATTATGCGAATCAACGGTTCCTCTCTTACTAGGTTTAATTACTATTGCAACACTGTCATCAGTAGGGTAAAACTAACCTGTCTTACGACGGTCTAAACTCAACTCACGTTCCCTATTAGTGGGTGAACAATCCAACACTTGGTGAATTCTGCTTCACAATGATAGGAAGAGCCAACATCGAAGGATTAAAAAGCAATGTTGCTATGAAATCTTGGCTGCCACAAGCCAATTAGCCCTGTGGTAACTTTTCTGACACATCTAGCTTCAAATTCCGAAGGTCTAAAGGATTGATAGGCCATGCTTTCACGATTTGTATTCGACCTGGAAATCAGAATCAAACGAGCTTTTACCGTTTTGTTCCACACAAATGTTCTTGTTGAGTTTATCTTAGGACACTTGCGTTATCTTTTAATAGATATGCCGCCCTAGCCAAACTCCCCACTTGACAATGTCTTTTGCCCGGATCAGCTTGCCGAGGTAGGCCTTGGGTCCAAAAAGAGGGGGGTAGAGCCCCTCTTCCGATTCACAAAATAAGTAAAATAACGTTAAAAGTAGTGAGATTTCACTTTCACCTTTCGGCTCCCACTTATCCTACACCTCTTAAGTCATTTTACAAAGTTGAACTAAAGTTAAGCTCAAGAGGGTCTTCTTTCCTCGCTGATTTTGCTAAGCCCGTTCCCTTGACTGTGGTTTCGCTAGATAGTAGACAAGGACAGTGGGAATCTCGTTAATCCATTCATGTGCATCACTAATTAGATGATGAGACATTTGGCTACCTTAAGAAAGTCAAGTTACTTTCGCCGTTTATGTGCGCTTGGTTGAATTTCTTCATTTTAACATTCAAAGCATTGGGTAGAATCACATTGCGTAAGCATCTGCAGGGACCATCGCAATGCTTTGTTTTAATTAAATAGTCGGATTCCCCTTGTCCATACCAATTCTGAGTTGACTATTCGACGCCCGGGGAAAACCATCGAGGCAGTTGTTCCCAGTCCGCCTCTCGGCCGGCATACAGCGACATGCTCTCACCACGGGAGTAGCTCGAGTAGTCTGTCGACAGTCGACGGGTTCGGGAGTGGAACCCCCATGCCCAGCCTTTAGAGCCAATCCTTTTCCCGAGGTTATGGATCCATTTTGCCGAATTCCCTTGCCTACATTGTTCCATCGATCAGAGGCTATTTACCTTGGAAACCTGATGCGGTTATGAGTATGACCGAGCGTGGGAGGCACTTGGTGCTCCGGATTTTCAAGGGTTGCTGGGGGCACATTGAACACCATGCGACATGCAGTGCTTTTCCAGCCGCTGGACCCTACCTCCGACTGAGCCGTTTCTAGGGTGGGCAGGCTGTTAAACAATATTAGACAATATTTCCTACAATGGAAGGAACAAGTGATGCTTCAGTGTTAAAGATGTTGAATCATAAGTTGGTGAAATTAGATCGCTTTGATTGAACCAATTTCTCTCGATGAAAAGACAAGATAAAATTCCTACTTATTGCACTGAAACTTTTCTATGTCTTGGACCCAAATTTGATGTCTTCTCCTATGCGAGTGATGAAGATACTGATGAGATTAAAGCACAAAGAAAGAAATGGGAGGAAGATGAATTAGGTGATGTTTGGTTTAGGTGTTTTCGTAACTCAATACTCAGTTTTCATCACTCAATACTCAGTTTTCATCACTCAATTGCAAGATGTTTTGTTTGGATGAGTTTTGAGTTATGGTTTTCATCACTCAATTCTCTGATTTTTGAGTAATGAGTTATGAAAACTGAAAACACATTTTATCTGTTTTCAGTTTTCATAACTCATAACTCAATGGCATTTTTGTAATTAAACATAAAACTTTATACTGTGCAAGCCATCATTGTTGACTTTTGGGGTTTTTTTTTTTTTTTTTTCTTCTTTGTTCGGTGATTGGTTTTTTTTTTTTCTTTTTTTTTTCTTTTTCTTTTCTTCTTCGGCGTGTGATCTGGTTCCTTTTTTTTTTTTTTTTTTCCTTTTTCTTTTCTTCTTCTTCGTGTGATCTGGTTTCTTTTTTTTTCTTTTTTTTTTCATCCAGTTCGTCTTCTTCCTCTTTTTTTTTTTTTTTTTTTCTGATCTGGTCTTCTTCGTTCTTCCTACTTTCTTCTTTTTTTTTCTTTTTTTTTTCCACTAGTTCGGGTGATCTGGGTATTGGGTAAAAAAAAAAAAAAACTAAACTAAACTGTACCAATGACAGATATGGGACCCACAAATAGTGTGAAAATTTTGAGTGATGGTAACTGAGTGATGATGTTGTTTGGATGTGATATTTTAGAGTGATGAGTAATGAGTAATGAGTAATGAGTGATGAGTGATGGATGATGAGTGATAAAAATTGAGTGATGAGTGATGAGTGACCATTTTTTTAAACCAAACAAGGCCTTAATATGCAGATGACACATTCTCAATACTCTTTCAGATCGTCTATATAATCGCTACACATCAATGAAGTCACCGAAGGAGATTTGGAATGCTTTGGAGGTAAAGTACAAAATTGAAAAAGTAGGTATGAATAAGTTTATTATTCAAAAGTAATTTTATTATAAAATGCTTGATAATTTCTCAGTTTTAAATCAAGTGCATGAGTTACAGATTTTGGTTAATAAACTCCGTAATTTGTCAATTAATACTCTTGAATCATTCCAAGTGGGTGCATTGCAAAACTCCCACCAAATTAGAATAATTTTAGAAAGAAGTTTTTGCATATGTCAAAATATCTCACTTTAGAACAATTTGGACAACATTTTCGAATTGAAGAAGAAAGTGGGGTTAGAGACGTGACTAGACCGATTCTAAAGCGAACGCGTAGAATATGAGCAATGTTCACCAAATAAACTAATTTATCGTTGGATTTCGTTTGTCTTTCCCTCCTTCACCCTAACTACAACCAGACGAAGTAGTCTATAGAGTCCAAAAACCTAACCCCTAGTAAAGACTAAAAGCCTTTGGCTTTGGCTTTTGCTCTGCCGTTCAGCTACAAAGTCGCAAACTCAAGGACTCCACCACCACCGGCGTTCTTCCTGGCGATTCAGAACCCCCACAAAACCCAGAAAATAAGATAAAGAAGAAGAAGAATAAGAATAAGCAAGGGAACAAGGACAAAGCCGAAGATCCTGAAGCTAATAATCCCAAGCGAAAGCACGAAGAAATCGAGCCCAAAGAGAAGAAGAGTAAGAATAAGAAACCGAAAGAGGATGACAAGGAAAGCAAAACCCACCAAGGAAAAGAAGAGGATGAAGCTGTGAAAGATGGTCTGGTTGTGGTGAGTGGGCATAATGTGAAATTGGCTAAGTAAGCTCCTTTGAAGCCCTTCGCCGAGTCGGGTCTGCCCCAAGAGGTTTTGGAGTGCTGCAAGAACTTCCAGAGCCCCTCTTCCATTCAGTCCCGTGCCTGGCCTTTCTCATTGGACGCTCGTGAGTTTATCCGCATTGCCGCCACCGGCTCAGCTACCCTACTTACTTTTCTTTAGTTTCAGTTTCAGAGGATAAATAGTAGTAGCAGTTATACATCGTCCATAACCGACCCCAGAAAGTTTGGGACAAAGGGTTTGTTGTATATATTCATTTTGTGGATTATTATTATTATTATTATTATTATTATTATTATTATTATTATTTTGGTGTGTGTAGGTAAGACACTGGCATTTGGGGTGCCGGCAATTATGCATGTGTTGAACAAACGAAAAGGAAAGATGTTGAAGGGGCGTAATCCACTTTGCCTTGTGCTTTCGCCAACTAGGGAGCTAGCTCAACAAGTATGTTGTCAATGACAATTTGTATAACCTACTTGTATTGAGTGATGTGAATTCCTTATTATGTGTTGAATATTTTCGTTAATATAGCTATTTCTGAGATGGCATAGTTCCTTGTCATGATTGAGTGTGAATCAGCTTTGGAAGACCGTGTTGTTGGCATATTAATTAAGAAGTCCATGTGGTGATGCTTGGGTCTAAAATGCTTTGGGAATGGGATCATTTTCCAATCCCTATACTAAAATTTTATGTAACATGTTTGAAAAAATAGAACATTGCCCGAATGAGGTTATTGGGTAATTGCTAATCTGTTTAGTCCATTCTGTATTTTGTTATTTTCCCTTATTGAATGATTTGCTGCTAAAATAAATATTATCATCACCAAAATGCATGAAAAAAAATAAAACTTGAATAACAGGTGACAATTTGTTATCAAGCCACTTTAGATTTCCTTTAGAACTCTTTAATACATATCACTTTTTCTTTTTTTGGTAAGAAAGTGAGGAGGGATTTAATCTGGTACTCTGGGAATGTCAAGGAGTTTTATTATTTATCCAAAATAATAAATACAATAATTTATTATTATTATTATTGCAGGAACAATAACAATTTGAATAATAAGGAACTCACATTTACTTATCTGAATGAAGAATTTTTTTTTTTGATAAGTAAGAAGAGAATATTATTAATAAAAGGAAAGCAAGAAAAATACAAAGAGTTCATGGTAGTGAACAAAGGAAAAAAAAGGAACAAAAGGACAGAATCAGCCCCTAATCTATTCTAATAGACGAAAGAAAATCCATAAGGGTAGAACTATCCGAGAAACCCCAACATCGAGCCCAATCAAAGAGGGTCCATTGGCATAACTCTAAAAACTGAATGTGGGGGAAAAGAAGAGGAAGAAAATGTTCTCATCATTGGTTGTAAGAAACCAACATGAATAACAAAGCACTTGTATTTTCAGAGAGAGAGCTGATGGTATGCACTAAAACAAGAACTCTAGAACCGTAAACATGAACTAATGCCTGCACGTATTTGCTTGAATAAAACAGGGCAATTGGAGAAACCTATGGATTATGTGATGATAGCATTTCAACTTTTTATGTCTATCTACTATTATGACTGTGCTGATTCTGTTATGGTTTTCATCTTCTTATCTTCTCTCTGGCAGTATCTTTTCTATATTTTCATTGGATTCTGTGAAGGTTTTTGTTGTCTCATAACGCAACCATTAATTGGCTTTATTTTTTGTTTGTAGATTTCAGATGTTCTGTGTGATGCTGGGAAATCTTGTGGTGTGGAATCAGTTTGTCTATACGGAGGAACCTCAAAAGGACCTCAGATAGCTTCTTTGAAGTCTGGTGTTGTAAGATCTTCTGTTCCTAAGTCTGGCTGTATTTCTATGCCAGTTGTAAAAGTCACATTAATTACTCTGTCTTGTTAGTTGCACACAGACACACGCTAATAATGTTTTGATTGTTTGCTTTATACATTTATTTAGAAAGACAATATGGTGTGCTACATTTTCTTATAGTTGGATCACTGGCATATTTCTTCTGTACACTCGGGACATTGTCATTGGAACACCTGGTCGTTTAAAGGATCTGATTGAAATGGGAGTGTGCTGCCTTAAGGAGGTGTCATTTGTGGTAAGTTTTTCCTTTGTAAAACTTGGCTTATCAAAATTTTTCTTATTGTGTTTAACAATCAAATCCCGGTTACTTATCATGTCTAATAAACTAATTTGTGCCAACAAGATCCATTTCAAATAGCACTTCTTCTTCCCGCATCAGTAAATCTTTCCCCTGCAACATGGTAGTAAATCTTTCCCCTGCAACACCCAACTTGGACAAAAGAAAAAACCGATATTTCCTTGAACTTGAAGATGCATCCCTGTCTATTATCTATATGTTACTTCATGGAGCTATTTAAATTAATATCATTGAGGCTAGGGCAGATGTTAGGGATGAAAAGGTGACAAGCTTTAATGGTAATGTCAATTTGATTTAGAGCTATGTGGGAAAGGCCAGCTGACAGCCTCACACTGACAGTAAAGTGCACATGACAATAATAGTATCTTAAAAATCTTATTCAGCCATTCTTAAGCAGTCCTTCCTAAGTGGTCATCTTCATGTGCATCACTTTCCAAATGAGTATCCATTTGTTGAAACGCTTTCTCGATGGCTGCACGCTTGAAACTCCAAAACTCAGCCATAAATAATCATGTATCTCCAGTAGCTGTTCCTTTTCTGACTGAACCTATAATTTCATTTTAGCAGAATAGAATTCATTTTAAAATGACAACTGCAACGGATTGACGAAAGTAGAAAATCTTATGGGACAGGGTCCTTCTCTCTCTCTCTCAGAGAGCAAACAACAGCTTTTCCCCCTCCAATTAGACTAAATGAGAATCCTCCTGTACCGTAGTTGTTAAAAGTGAACATCTTGCAGATAAGGTCCACAATATCCATTTTCTGAGAGAGAACTTTTTAAAGTATTGCCTCTAGTGCATTATATGTTTCCCCTCAAACAAATGACCGACTGCCATTTCCTTTGAGGACCCATCATTTTGGGTGGGCTCTTTGTGTAATCTTCATTTGGATGCTAACATCGTTTTCTTTGTTTGTACTTCTAGTAGTGGGTATTCGAAACAGCAAATGTTACAATTAGGTTGGGAGGTTTATATGTGTATATGTGATAGCCATATTACTCTTACCCGCCATTAATACTTAAAAATGGACGGATGGTTTATATTTGCATTAGGGTAAAACTTGTAGGTTAACATTGTTTCAGTTCAAAAGCTACAAACCAAATAGAGGCACTAAGAGAACTCCAAAGTTAGTAGGTGTAGTTTGTTATAACTTTTTAGTACTCTCTCTCCCTCCCTCCCCAAGAACATCGATATCACTTGTACGTCTATGCCATTGTTGCACTTGCAAGTTGCAACTATCAATTAATTGCCTGTTGAGTATAGCTTTTTGAGAAGACCCACTATGTAGTTTGTGCTCTAAATGAAAATGAACATTAATTTTCTGTAGGTTCTTGATGAAGCCGATCGAATGCTGGATATGGGATTTGAGCAAGAAGTTCGCTCTATTCTGGGTCAGACCTGTTCTGGTACGCAGAATGTTAACAATGGTTTCTTTGTTCGTTATGCTTCTTATGTTTGTGTTGAAATTATTTGTTTATTTATACTGTTCCCTCTATTCTTGAATACTCATCTACTCTCTCTTTTGTTCATTCCTATAAATAAATATCTTTGATAGCTGATGTGCTGAGCATTGGATATATGTTATCTTCCTCCAATAGCTCCCACTTGAATTTCCTAGTCTAGTTTCTGCCTTCCTATTCTCTTGATGCGGTAACTACAGCTAATGGTTTGTAGTGTTCAAATGAGAGTGTTGATGCTTGATATTGGTAATCCATGAGTCATTTGGAAAGGCAGTGCAAGGTCTGGTAATGCATTATAAGTCTGATGTATTATGTCAAAGAATTAAAGAGTCAAAGTCAGGATATTGGTACCCCTTCAAAGCCCTGTTTTCAATTCTCTAGAATTGAGGGAGTTTGAAAGGAGAGGATATAAGGTTAATTGAATTGATCTTTACTTCCACTTTACTCTTAATTTATGAAAATTAACTTCATTTATTTCTTCCTATTGTCAATTGACATAATCTATTATACATTCATTATTTCTTCTCATTCCCACTATGCAACCAAACAGATCTATTCCCCTCTCCGATCCTAATATTTATAAGAACATCCAATTGAAGGGATACTTATTCCTTATGTTCTCGTCTTCCTCCCCCATGCATTGTCTCCCTCCAAATTCCCATACATAGTGAATTGATGGGAAATTATAAAGGGTCATTGTTCGTCTGAGTTCCTGATGTGGGACACACTTGGAACCTTGCCCGCAATTGCTTATGCTTTGGGTTTTAGGGTTTGCAAAGTAGTGATCTTAGGGTTTGGAATTTTATATGTACTTAAGAATCTGTAAGGTATGGTTAGAAAAAGATAGGATTTTTGTTGAACAAAAAAGAAGGATTTAAAGTCACGGGGAGGAATCTTGAAGAAAGGTTTTTTGAGGGAACACAATTAGTGGTGGGACATGATCCGAATTTAATTTTCAAATTTTGGAGAGATTCAGTGGGCTATTGATTAACTGGCCAACAACCAATGCTTAGAATAAGATTTATGGAATGTGGCAGAGCTTGGATTGTCATATTAATATGGCTTTTAGCCAAGAGCCTTGTAGCTCAACTAGCTCCTTTTGGTGTTTCCAACAGAGACGTCAAGGGTTCATATTCTTCCTTCCCCTTGTGTAACTATCAAATTTGTCAAAATATATTGATGGGGCTTTTAACTGTGGAAATAATGAACCAACAGCTGACCCTAGGCAGCCCAGTTCAGATACTGGGTCTATTATGATTCGAGTCTATCTGATACTTTGGATATAATGGTGTCAATGGAGCTCTTTGTCCATTGGATTGTCTGTTGTGTTGCTGATATCTTCTGGATTGATGGTGACATTTTTTAATGGGTTTGAGTTGATTTTTAACCTTCAAGCTATATGGATGGTTTTTCCTCCCTCTCTCATTCATCTTCCCTGCTGTCTCTGTTAGTAAAGCCAAAATATTCCATAGTAATATATAAACTACTTAAGTAGTTTATATCTCTGCTGGTGCTTTCTCTTCCCACAATTGTGGGATGGAGGCTAAGGTCGTGGGTTCTAGATCCACTAAATGTGTGTAACTTAACAATCAATATATATATATAACTGATTGTTTACCCAAGTATTCTTCTTGTATACTTGGGTGACTCATTTTCTTGATTTATATATATTTTTTATTACTTATCTAAACATATATATATATATATATATAAGTATATAAATGACTTACAACATGAACCATATCATCTATATATAACTTATAACTTTTTGTTGACGCCTTCTCATGTTACCACATAAACTTTTGAAATCCTAAAATTTTCCATGTCATCATTCTATAATATATATATATATATATATATATATATATTAATTGAGTTTAAAATCTATTGCCTAAAAATACCTTTTATATTTACACCTTCAATTACATGGACTGCCACTGACATGAAACAAACAATAGATGAGTTTTGTTGAGTAGCCCTGTTTTTAACCATGTCTTTCAGGTAAACATCTTACTCTCATTTATATTGGGTTTTTGGTAGAACATGTCAGTTGCATCCCTCCATCCGACCCATCTATAATAATAAAATATGCCTCTTACATAAAACAATCATGTAAATACATCAGTTTGGTTGAGTATTCCTGTTTTTAACCATGTCTTTTACTTAAACATCTAACTCAGCAATATTGGGTTTTGGAAGAATGTCAGTTCCACCCCTCCATCCAGTGGGTATCTATGATAAATGTAATATGAAGAAATCTATGTTTTGCACTTCTTGTTACGGATTTTATTATCCTCTAATTGAAGTTTTTGGATTTAATTTTCTTCGTCTTTTGTTTGACTCTGCCCTAAGCCTGGATGAATTACTTTTCAGCCTTCCTTGACAAGAAATATAAAATTATTAATTTTGCACAGCTTGCCAAATGGTAATGTTCAGTGCCACGTGGCCTCTGTTAGTTCATCAATTAGCTCAGGAGTTCATGGATCCTAATCCAGTTAAGGTATGGGTCTTTGATCAGTTTCCTAATCACTATCTCTGAAAGAACGATGAACATTGTTTCAGGTTGTTGTAGGTTCAGAGGATTTAGCTGCCAACCATGATGTAATGCAGATAGTAGAGGTATAGAAGTTCTCAATACTATATAAATGACCTGTGTAACAATCAGTCGTTATATCTTAGATTAGAAATATGGTTGTATCTATGAAGTAAGAACAATCTTTCTTTAGGTTTTGGATGATTGTTCACTTGATCAGTGTTTAGTCACTCTGCTGAAAAATACCACCAATCCCAAAGGTATTTGTTGCTATTCATTCCAACACCACCCCCCCCCCCCCCCCCCCCGAAAAAAATATCCCTTTTTTCCCTTTTATTTTTAATCATCCATTAAGCTTGTATATTCATGCTTGAGATAACTGAAGCCTGGAGGATTCTATCATTGACTTAGATGAATGTATTCTGTTTCTCTGTGTTACACAGGAAAGCCTTGAAAATAGTTGAATTACTATATAATTTCTTTTAATACCTTGTTGTGCCATTTCCTGCTAACACATTTGTATTGGTTTTTGTCTTGTACAAATATGAAACAAAACGCGTCGAAAATATGCTGTTAGAAAGGTTTTCCTGCACCTATACATTGTCTGGCTATGGCTCTTAAAATGGAAAGCCACTGATGATGTTAACATGCAATTTCTAGGGGTTGGAATGTTGTTTCAATACATGGTGACAAAGCGCAACATCATGAACGTACAAAGGCATTGTCATTATTCAAGAAAGGAAGCTGCCGTTTGATGGTAAGTTATTATATCTTATTGCTCAAGTTTTGAGTTTTTTTACATGCGCGAGCACATGAGAGAATTGATTGAAAGGGCCTCGTCTCTGCATGACTTGATCTATAATGATCATGGACAATTTCCAGTAACCTATTAGTCCTATTTACATGTGGCCATACACACGCAGATAGCTACTGACGTAGCTGCTCGAGGATTAGATATTCCGGATGTTGAAGTGGTGACCTACTATAGCTTTCCTCTGACCACAGAGGACTATGTCCACAGAATTGGGCGGACTGGACGGGCTGGTAAAAAGGTTCTTGCTCATACATTCTTCATGCAGCAGAACAAGGTAATTTGTGTGTGTGCGCGCGCTATTTTTTTCTTTGCTTTTATGTCAACAAGCCCTGGCCTGTGCATGTGCATGCAAGATATTTCAAGCATCTTTTCCATCAAAGTAGTTTAATACTTAGTGTTGCAATGCAGGAATCCCAGCTTTATGGGGCTCACTTCAAGGAAATTTCTCTAGACGCTCCAAAGGCTAAAAAGATTACATTTGATGACTCTGATGATGATGACTGAATCATGGGGTATTGACCAAATTCTAGGATCTGGATCATAGGCGCAAACTGGAATTTTAAGCATCTTTGTTGTAGCATTATGTGTCTAGATTTATGTGGGGATTATACCATAATGATCATTCCAGGTGTTCAATTAAAATATAAAATTGGAGTTTAATTTTGCTCCGTGTATCTAAATTTAAGCGGGGGAACACGTTATAATAAAACGTTTTCTTGATTTCGTTGTCAAACATGAAAATCGAAGAGACTACAATTTTTTAGAAAATAAGATATACTGAGTGTAATGACACAAGTTCGTGAGCCGGCCCAAACTGGATGAAACGGCCCAAATGGTCCCTAAACAATGAATTTGTAGAGGGTGGGATGCGAAAGTTGGGCTTGAATGATATAAACAGCCAATGCAATAGGTTAGGGTTTCCAGAAAGAAAAGATAAGAAGCCCAAGTTTGACGAACTCCTATCAACGAGGGTCTGAGAAGGTAAATTCTTCTATTCCAACTCTCTTTCTTCTCTTTACAAAAATGCCTTTTTTTTCATTTAGAGAAGAATTCCTTCACATTATATAGCTCTTTCAAGACCATCTCCACCTTACACTTGTCAACCATCTGATTCTTCACTTGAGTGCATGTCCCATCATGCATCCTTTTTGTCCTACTGTGAGTCACGGTGGCCGAAGTTGCACTGTTCAGGAGTCTTCTCCACATAAATGTGATCAGAAGAGTAGGTGCAGCACAATTAATGCGGTGGTGGCAGCCCTTCCTAAAGTATTTTTGGGGATTCCCATTTGTCTAAAGCTAGGGTCACTCTTCGGATTGCCTTCTCTTTCACCAAACGTAATAAATCGCAATCTGGGATTTTGCATGTTCATTTTCCTCTCCTCGAACTCTACCACGTCCTCGGATATTGTTGGAGGCTCAATGCACGGTTTTGGGCCTTTAACCTCACAAGGCCCACTACATGATCTTGGGATTTTTAGCCTCTTCACGGCCTAATACGTAGCCTTGGGCCCCTGTCCCCACAGAGAGAATGAGAGAAAGGGGAGAAAATCGTAAAGGGCACTACAAGGGAGAGAGAGGATCCACGAGGTAGAGCCACAATGTCAAATAATCCCTCAGGGGTGGCCCATCTATCATTTTGGTGGGATTAATCATGTAAATCACAATAACACACACAATTACTATCATCACTAACTAATGCTACGCCCTACAATGCACGCTAGAGGGATTTTTTTTTGTTGTTATTGTGTTTTCCCTTGATTTATTACATTCATCGTACCTTTAATTTAAAAAAAACAATTGTGAAAGAAAGAAGTGGTTGTTTGATTTTCACTACCACATATGTACACATTTTTTGTGGAGACTTGATAATGACCCCAACAACTGACCCCAATAAAAAAAATATATATATACATATATACATATATATATATATATATATATATTAGGTTGTTTGTTATGATAAAAAAAAAAAAAAATTGTAACGTTTTAGTGGTGTGACCGAGACCCACAACAATAAAGAATGCCACAAGGCACTAAAGGAAAAAAAAAAGTTTCAAAAGTCTTGAATTTTCATTTGTCTCATGATAACGATATGATATGCCATGTACGTGAAGAAAATTGAAACGCTAGAACCGTCCAGCACCACAGACGCAGAGAGACGAGAAGGCATACCCTGCTTCTCTCTTTCTCACACACGTACAGTTGGTGGGTCCCACTCCTCAGGGCCACAGAAGCAGGACATCACATCACCTCACCTCACCTGATGTACGTCCGTGCTAGTGCCTGTGCCTAGGCCTCACTCCCTTCATCATCTTCCTAGCTCTCATTTCTTTTACAACAAGCAAAAACACACACGCCTACTTTTTCTCAGGTTGTCTTTATGCGTTTAGACCCAAATAACCAGTGAAAAACCCAGGAAATCCCTCAGAAAAACCTTCAAAGAAAGATGGAGGGCAAGGAAGAACCAAGCGAGCAACAAACAGAACAAGAGAGAGACAGATTAAGGAGTAGTAGTAGTAGTAGTCGTCGTAGTCGTAGTAGCTGGGTAATGTACATTTTCCATTTTATCTTGCTCTGTTGTTGTTTTTTCGAAGTTCAAACCAAAAACATTTTCAGAGATGAGATTCTCACTCTCACTACCTCTATCTCTCTCTCTGAATATGCTTTTTGTGACCTTTTTTTATTTATTTATCAGCAAAGGGATCCTTTGGACTTGGACCATCTGGTGTTACAAATCCAAGGACTATCATCAAGCAGCGCCACAGACCGCCATGTCATCCTAAAAGAAGCAGAGGAATCGCTCCGCTACGACTACGAGTCGACTCAGTTGTCTCCGATTCTCGACCAGCTCGACCCCTCCAAACACTCTCTCGGTTACCTCTATATCATGTAACCTCTGCTTCCTTCTCCTAAGTACTCTTTTCTATGTTGTTACTGTGTTTATAAACTTTGTGTGGCTTTATATATGTATTCGACACGTTATACATTTGTATCGGACTGTGAGTGTTGAAGTTGTTTGGTTGCGTTGAAAACCTTAGAAAGTGAAGGTAGCAATTTAAATTCCACTCTAATTATAAACTGCTAAATCTTCGGGGTTTTTTTTTTTTTTCACGATTAAAAAAAAAAAAAAAAAAAAAAAAAAAAAAAAAAAAAAAAAAAAAAAGAAGAGAGTAGTAGAACTAAGTTTGAGAAGTAGTTGCATTATGTTCAGTTGGGCGGGCTTCAGAAATTCTTTGTGCTTTCAATAATGAACAGGATATAATGATTTCATTAAATTGGGTGGGGTTTAAAATTTTCTTCATTATTCAGCCTTAGAATGAAATTAAGGGGGAAAAAAAAACAAGGATTTTATATTGTTTGAGAAATTTTAGAGAACGTTGTTATCTACTTATCTAACTTAATTGAATATCACATTAATTGAGACTGGAACTTTTGGAGTATTTGTGTGATGTTGCACTTGATTACAATGTGAATTTGTATGAATTTGTGTTGATCCTGCCTTTTCTTATGGAGTGCATATTTGTGGTGACAGAGACGCTTGCATATCTGCTCCAGTTTCAGAAGTGCAAGCAACTACATTGGTCCCCTACATTGACAGATTTATTAGTTTTTGTGCTCCAGAGCAAATTCGTTTGGACACTGAAAAATGTTTGTATCTTTACTCTACAAGTGAATTGTATTTGATGGGCACTAATTTCATTAAATCACTCACTGTACACATATTGATGTTATATATTGTTGGGGTTTCAGTCATATCCGTTTGTAAGAGGTTCAAGGAGCTGGTCATTATACATGGAACGCCAACACGTGTGCATGTGGATCTGTTTCTGGCAGCTGTTCGGAAACTTCAGAATTCCTCAGAACATTTGACTACTTTGCATCCACCTCTTCTTCATCTTTGTTTATTGGCAAATTGTTCCAAAACTGGCCTATCAATTTTGGAGGAACATATCTCTGAAGTTGATTATCTGGACGACCTTTTCCACTACTGTTATTATGGGTGAGTTGTTTCTGCAAAGACTTTTCTGTTTTTGTGGTTATACTTTTATGGAACTCTTCTTGCTATCATGTCCATTTTTATCTTCTTTGTAGCGTTCCTGTTCTCATTTGTCATTTCACTTTCTTTATGGATGCTTAGTTGCATCCTTCCTTTATGTTTGTTGTATAAGTTTGGATGAGGCATTTGCGGTGCATATTTATGCAATTTAATACGTGGAATGTTACATTAAAGATAAGTAAGGCAGGTATATCTTGGTGACATGAAGGACATCTATTAATGCATCAAGGAATTTGAGTAATTTACTGCTTAGTTAAGAATGAATATCTAGAATTTTAGTACTTGTATAGTAGTACTTCAGAAAAATAGGAAAATAAATAAATAAAAGCAAATGTGATAAATCCTTAATAGCAAGTTATTTTCTTTCAAAGATAAAGAATCATCATTTCTTGGTCACAAATAGTACGTTTTCTACATGGCAGCAGGATGGTATCATGAAGTCTTGAACTTGTTTAATTTTAAAATTGAATTTATTTACTGTTTGTGAGAAAATGCAAACAATTTCACCATCTCCAAGGTGGTATCATCTTGATAATGTGTGATATATTAGTTTTCAATAGATGCGTGATTTTATCAATGTTTAGGGTTACTTGTGTTTTTGGCTTGAGTGCATTGATATGCAGGACGTTTGCTTACAGTTTTTCACATTTGTTATGATTACAGGGGGATGATATGCATAGGACAACAGCATTTCCGCAAAGCCCTAGAGCTCCTACACAATGTGTGTTATCTATATACAGCTCAGTAGCGCACTACTTAAGTTAATGGTTGTTAATTGACATCTTGACCCTTTTTTTTATGCACATGACCACCCTAATTGCTTATAACTTTTCTTTCAGGTTGTTACTGCTCCAATGTCAACTCTAAATTCCATAGCTGTTGAAGCTTACAAAAGATACATATTGGTTTCTCTCATTCACCATGGGCAGGCATGCTTCCTTTTTTACCCTTATACTGACTGATTGGGCTGAAGAGAAGGCTATTAAAGAAATAGAGGCAAATTATTCACAGCCTGGGTACAACTTTTTGGCAACTAAATTGCTGTCACTTGTTGAGACTAATCAAATTACTTCTTCTATTTTTGGTGGCAGTTCTCTACCAGTCTTCCTAAGTACGCTTCCTCAGCTGCTTGGGGAAATCTAAAGAGCTTCTGTCAGGTATTTTTTCAAATTAATTTAGGCAGTGCTCTTGATTCTGGGAGTCCTCATGTTGATATTGTGTTTAGATGTATATTATTTGTTGGACTAATGATTTATAAGCATGCTACTAAGTTTTAAGTCCTGGTTAGTGAGCTGAGTCACTGTATAAATGTTGTGGAGAGACAATTTTCTTATACGCATTGTTGCATAACCAATCTAACATCGTCTGCTTGTTAACTACCACCTTGATAATTTGTCTCAATGAGAGGTTTGGATTGATTAATATATAGATTTTCCTTTCAAATCTTGGATTCATTTTGTACTTTACCTTATATGATGGGTATGCTACAGTATCTGCTTCCCAATGCATTCCTCTTCTTACCAAGCAAAGATCATATACTAAAATCTTTTGATATTTTGGGCTAAATAGTTATCTTGTTTGAAAAGGTTGCCAGCATTATGGCTAGAATATAATGATTGACTAAAACTCCATAATCATCATACTAGAAGCTAGATGGCAGTCATATGGCTGTGTGTGTATATATATATATATTAAGAAAAGGTGTTTTTGGGTTTTTCAAATTCAGATTTTGATGTGCCGACAAACATGAATTAATAGCTATTTGTGTGGACTGGGCTATTTGCAGAAAAATGCTACTGTTCAGTGTTCACACTTCACACTTATGGTAATATTTGTTTCTATATGTGATGCTATATTTGGAGTTAGGTAGTATTCTTTTAACTTGTCTTATGCACCCACCTTTGTGATTCCTATATTACGCGAAAGCAACATGAATGTGACTCTCATTTTACATTTATGGCCCTTGACATAACAACAATTCTGGCATCTAACGCCAGATTACTACTTTTATGGTTTTATTTATCTACTCCGCTAAATCTATATTTTCTCGGCTAGGCATACCAACACTTGTGTGCACCTGCTCTCATTCTCGGCCTTTTTTCTGTGCAACAAATCACAAATAGAATATCCAACATTATGTTCTTATCCATTAGTGGTCATATGCTCTTTCTTATGTGCACATTTGAACCATTGTTCATGGTAATCAAATTTGGAGCTTTGAGAACATTGTGCAATATGTTTATTTGTACATTATCTTCTTTGAGCAGCCCTACATTGAATTGGCGAATAGTTATAGCACTGGGGAAATTGCAGAATTAAAGGCGAACATCCAGAAAAACAAGAAGAATTTTATAAGAGTGAGCTTTCTACCATACACAATTCATTCTGTACTTTGTTTTGGTTAGAACTTAGAAGCCTGAGATCTTTGCTTAAGTCATGTAGGACGCCACATTATACTTTGGCTCTTTATGCTAGGAGCCTTGTAGCTTAATCGGTTAATATTTTTTAATGCTTCCAAATTATCTAGGGTTTAAATCCCCCTCCCCTGTTGTAACCATCTAATTTTCAAAAAAAAAAAAAAAAAAAAAAAAAGTAATTTGGTGAAGCTCTTACACGAATACTCGGGGTATCTAAAGGTGGCTTTAATTTTTTTTCATTTCAGGACGAAAATCATGGACTGGTGGGGCAGGTTTTGTCATCCATGTATAAGCAAAAGATCCAGAGATTGGCTCAGACAGACCCGAGCCTCTCCCTTGAAGATATTGCCAATGAAGTACAACTGAATATTCTTGAGGTGGCAGAAATGCATGTCCTACGAATGGTAGTTTCAAAGAAATATTTTCGTATTATATCATTGCACTTACGTCGTTTATATTGTGTCACTAATATTTAGAAATATTAGATCCAAGATGATGAGATATTTGCAACAATCAACAGGACGATAACATGGTCAGATTTGTGGAGGGACCCGAACAATATAAGACCTGTGAGATGATTGAGCGTATCGGTTCATCCATCCAAAGGTATGCAGATTGAAATTTATTTAAGTTTTCAAGTTTATTAGAGAGAAGGGTACATGATATCTTTCACAAGTCCACAAGTTTGAGGTCTTTGTCCTTCCTGTCTTGTCCAAGTCTTAGTTTCCAATGAGATGGCATTGGATGAATTTCATGTTCGAAATAACTACATTTTATATTAAAGTGAATATTATTGAAATAAAGTACAATTATAACTATTTACCAAAAGTATAGTTATAATTCTCAAGATGTGTTCAAGATTGAATCTCCCTCTCCCCCGCTTAGATGTATTAAACATAAAATCACCCAATGCGCATTAAGAGTTTTAGTTGTAGCCACATGAGAGATAGGGAGCAGAGTCCATATTTTACCACTGTTTGCTACTTTTCCATTTCTTGCAATAACTTTTTTAGTGATATCAAAATTTGAATATTAAAGCATTGTTCATGGTGATTAAACAGGATATTGGTCATTGTTTTTCTCTTTCCTCTGGTGTAAAATTTTCAGCCTTCTACTATTGGTATTTGTTATTTTACAAAGCCTCTTATACGTGTTTATGTTCCAAGATAATGTCATTGTCGAGGAAGTTGACTACTATGGAGGAACAGATCTCATGTGAATCTCAGTACCTAGCACAGGTTAGCCTATCACTTCATTTTGTCTAGATGTTAGCTGAACTTGTTCATAAAATATTAATCACTTGGTACTAATCACTTCATTTTGTCTATTTGTAGTATCTTGTTTTAACCTTGTTAATTACTTTTGCAAGGTTATAAACTGTTAAAGTTTCTTGCTAAAATATTTCGTTTTATTTATCAGTTTAACAGGGACCGAATTAGTGAATTGCTTGAACTTGTCCTCTCTTGCATTTTATCAAAGCTAAACAATGAAAGATGTGGTCAAAATCGGCATACAATCAAGGAGATGGGTGAATATTCGGTTACTGAGGACTGATCTGAATTTTGATGTTCCCAACATGTTCCATAGCATCAATGACATGCCTGAATTCAGCTATTTTCCCTTTGTGTTTGGAAACAACAAAAATCGTGGAAAGCCCCCGTTTGACAATGAAGTGTTAAACATCTTTGCTAGGATTAGGCATGAATTGGTGCGCCGAGTTGATCAATTCTTGCTTTCTTTCCGGGGGGAAAAGATAAGTTCGTTAAGAGTGTGGTTTCTTTTTTGATCACCGTTCCACTTCTTCGCTTAATAATTGGATACATCGTGCAATTTCATTGGAAGTGGAAGAGATGAACATACTCCTGTCGAACAAGCCATATTTCAGTGCAACAGTACCAGAAGACAAACGCTACTGCTTCCCACATAAACTTTTTTCTGGTCATTCAACTTTGAAGCAATTGCATTTGGAGCTAGCAGTTCTCAAGGCACCTTCTGAGTTTTCAGGGTTTAACAGATTGGAAACCCTTTCCCTAGCAGATGTAATTGTGGGGGAGGAGTTTTTGAGATGTCTATCCTTGAAGTGTTTGGTCCTCAAAGTATTGAAATTCGAAGTGTGTGGTTTCTCATCAGCTCTTAAGATAGATAGTCAATCTCTTCGTCATTTAGGGATAATTAACTGTCATGGTATGTTGAAGGTTGAGATATATGCCAAAAACCTTAGAGCTTTTGAGTATTGTGGCTTTCATGAAGTGGTCTTCGACATCTATTTTGTCTATTTTCCTCACCTGGAAAATATGTACCTCTATTTTAGAGATGGAATTCCTGATAGATTATCTCTATCTGCCAGCATGCCAAAGCTTGAGAATCTGATCATGCATATGGCCATGTCCAGCAATATTGTGAGTTAAGATTTTTATTTTCTGCAGAGTTGAAAATTTTTCAAATGATGATAACATGTTTATTTTCTTTTAATGTTATTCAGATAAGTAGAGTGCAAAGCATAGATTCGCTGGGAAGTATTATGCAATTGGAGTTGTCTATCATTGGACTGTCAGTGGAGGATGACCTATTGTGGATTTCGACCATCCTAGATGCTTCTCCTCTTTTGGAGAAACTCTCAGTGTCGGTGATGGTAAGTTGGTAATCAATTATCCTTTTTTGTTATCCTCCATATTCTATTTTTCTAGAATTACTTTAGATTGTAAATGCCTTAGATTTAATGCATTTTTCTCCATAAGTTATTTGTTCACAGCCTATAGAGTATTTAGTTGCATGCAGAACATTGCACATTCAAACAATGCATATGGAATTTTTCTTTTTAACTCTATAGTCCTCAAAGCCATCCTTCATCTATTAAGAAATGAACAATTTGGCAACTAAATACTCTATAGGTTGTGAACAAATAACTTATGGAGAAAAATGCATTAAATCTAAGGCATTTACAATCTAAAGTAATTCTAGAAAAATAGAATATGGAGGATAACAAAAAAGGATAATTGATTACCAACTTACCATCACCGACACTGAGAGTTTCTCCAAAAGAGGAGAAGCATCTAGGATGGTCGAAATCCACAATAGGTCATCCTCCACTGACAGTCCAATGATAGACAACTCCAATTGCATAATACTTCCCAGCGAATCTATGCTTTGCACTCTACTTATCTGAATAACATTAAAAGAAAATAAACAACATGTTATCATCATTTGAAAAATTTTCAACTCTGCAGAAAATAAAAATCTTAACTCACAATATTGCTGGACATGGCCATATGCATGATCAGATTCTCAAGCTTTGGCATGCTGGCAGATAGAGATAATCTATCAGGAATTCCATCTCTAAAATAGAGGTACATATTTTCCAGGTGAGGAAAATAGACAAAATAGATGTCGAAGACCACTTCATGAAAGCCACAATACTCAAAAGCTCTAAGGTTTTTGGCATATATCTCAACCTTCAACATACCATGACAGTTAATTATCCCTAAATGACGAAGAGATTGACTATCTATCTTAAGAGCTGATGAGAAACCACACACTTCGAATTTCAATACTTTGAGGACCAAACACTTCAAGGATAGACATCCCAAAAACTCCTCCCCCACAATTACATCTGCTAGGGAAAGGGTTTCCAATCTGTTAAACCCTGAAAACTCAGAAGGTGCCTTGAGAACTGCTAGCTCCAAATGCAATTGCTTCAAAGTTGAATGACCAGAAAAAAGTTTATGTGGGAAGCAGTAGCGTTTGTCTTCTGGTACTGTTGCACTGAAATATGGCTTGTTCGACAGGAGTATGTTCATCTCTTCCACTTCCAATGAAATTGCACGATGGATCCAATTATTAAGCGAAGAAGTGGAACGGTGATCAAAAAAGAAACCACACTCTTAACGAACTTATCTTTTCCCCCCGGAAAGAAAGCAAGAATTGATCAACTCGGCGCACCAATTCATGCCTAATCCTAGCAAAGATGTTTAACACTTCATTGTCAAACGGGGGCTTTCCACGATTTTTGTTGTTTCCAAACACAAAGGGAAAATAGCTGAATTCAGGCATGTCATTGATGCTATGGAACATGTTGGGAACATCAAAATTCAGATCAGTCCTCAGTAACCGAATATTCACCCATCTCCTTGATTGTATGCCGATTTTGACCACATCTTTCATTGTTTAGCTTTGATAAAATGCAAGAGAGGATAAGTTCAGGCAATTCACTAATTCGGTCCCTGTTAAACTGATAAATAAAACGAAATATTTTAGCAAGAAACTTTAACAGTTTATAACCTTGCAAAAGTAATTAACAAGGTTAAAACAAGATACTACAAATAGACAAAATGAAGTGATTAGTACCAAGTGATTAATATTTTATGAACAAGTTCAGCTAACATCTAGACAAAATGAAGTGATAGGCTAACCTGTGCTAGGTACTGAGATTCACATGAGATCTGTTCCTCCATAGTAGTCAACTTCCTTGACAATGACATTATCCTGGAACATAAACACGTATAAGAGGCTTTGTAAAATAACAAATACCAATAGTAGAAGGCTGAAAATTTTACACCAGAGGAAAGAGAAAAACAATGACCAATATCCTGTTTAATCACCATGAACAATGCTTTAATATTCAAATTTTGATATCACTAAAAAAGTTATTGCAAGAAATGGAAAAGTAGCAAACAGTGGTAAAATATGGGCTCTGCTCCCTATCTCTCATGTGGCTACAACTAAAACTCTTAATGCGCATCGGGTGATTTTATGTTTAATAGGGTGAAGGAGGGAAAGACAAACGAAATCCAACGATAAATTAGTTTATTTGGTGAACATTGCTCATATTCTACGCGTTCGCTTTAGAATCGGTCTAGTTACATCTCTAACCCCACTTTCTTCTTCAATTCGAAAGTGTTGTCCAAATTGTTCTAAAGTGAGATATTTTGACATATGCAAAAACTTCTTTCTAAAATTATTCTAATTTGGTGGGAGTTTTGCAATGCACCCACTTGGAATGATTCAAGAGTATTAATTGACAAATTACGGAGTTTATTAACCAAAATTTGTAACTCATGCACTTGATTTAAAACTGAGAAATTATCAAGCATTTTATAATAAAATTACTTTTGAATAATAAACTTATTCGTACTTACTTTTTCAATTTTGTACTTTACCTCCAAACCATTCCAAATCTCTTTCGGTGACTTCATTGATGTGTAGTGATTATATAGACGATCTGAAAGAGTATTGAGAATGTGTCATCTGCATATTAATTCATCTTCCTCCCGTTTCTTTCTTTGTGCCTTAATCTCATCAGTATCTTCATCACTCGCATAGGAAAAGACATCAAATTCGGGTCCAAGACATAGAAAAGTTTCAGTGCAGTAAGTAGGAATTTTATCTTGTCTTTTCATCGAGAGAAATTGGTTCAATCAAAGCGATCTAATTTCACCGACTTATGATTCAACATCTTTAACACTGAAGCATCACTTGTTCCTTCCATTGTAGGAAATATTGTCTAATATTGTTTAACAGCCTGCCCACCCTAGAAACGGCTCAGTCGAAGGTAGGGTCCAACGGCTGGAAAAGCACTGCATGTCGCATGGTGTTCAATGTGCACCCAGCAACCTTGAAAATCCGGAGGACCAAGTGCCTCCCACGCTCGGTCATACTCATAACTGCATCAGGTTTCCAAGGTAAATAGCCTCTGATCGATGGAACAATATAGGCAAGGGAATTCGACAAAATGGATCCATAACCTCGGGAAAAGGATTGGCTCTAAAGGCTGGGCATGGGGGTTCCACTCCCGAACCCGTCGGCTGTCGACAGACTACTCGAGCTACTCCCGTGGTGAGAGCATGTCGCCGTATGCCGGCCGAGAGACGGACTGGGAACAACTGCCTTGACGGTTTTCCCCAGGCGTCGAACAATCAACTCAGAACTGGTATGGACAAGGGGAATCCAACTGTTTAATTAAAACAAAGCATTGCGATGGTCCCTGCAGATGCTTACGCAATGTGATTTCTGCCCAGTGCTTTGAATGTTAAAATGAAGAAATTCAACCAAGCGCACATAAACGGCGAAAGTAACTTGAATTTCTTAAGGTAGCCAAATGTCTCGTCATCTAATTAGGGGTGCACATGAATGGATTAACGAGATTCCCACTGTCCTTGTCTACTATCTAGCGAAACCACAGTCAAGGGAATGGGCTTAGCAAAATCAGCGAGGAAAGAAGACCCTCTTGAGCTTAACTTTAGTTCAACTTTGTGAAATGACTTAAGAGGTGTAGGATAAGTGGGAGCCGAAAGGCAAAAGTGAAATCCCACTACTTTTAACGTTATTTTACTTATTTTGTGAATCGGAAGAGGGGCTCTACCCCCCTCTTTTTGGACCCAAGGCCTACCTCGGCAAGCTGATCCGGGCGAAAAACATTGTCAAGTGGGGAGTTTGGCTAGGGCAGCATATCTGTTAAAAGATAACGCAAGTGTCCTAAGATAAACTCAACAAGAACAGAAATCTTATGTGGAACAAAAGGGTAAAAGCTCGTTTGATTCTGATTTCCAGGTCGAATACAAATCGTGAAAGCATGGCCTATCAATCCTTTAGACCTTCGGAATTTGAAGCTAGAGGTGTCAAAAAAGTTACCACAGGGCTAATTGGCTTGTCGCAGCCAAGATTTCATAGCAACATTGTTTTTTAATCCTTCGAAGTTGGCTCTTCCTATCATTGTGAAGCAGAATTCACCAAGTGTTGGATTGTTCACCCACTAATAGGGAACATGAGTTGAGTTTTGACCGTCGTGAGACAGATTAGTTTTACCCTACTAATGACAGTGTTGCAATAGTAATTAAACCTAGTAAGAGAGGAACCGTTGATTCGCATAATTGGTCATTACGCTTGGTTGAAAAGACAGTGGCGCGAAGCTACTGTGCACTAGATTATGACTGAACGCCTCTAAGTCAGAATTCGGGCTAGAAGCGATGCATGCGCCCTCCGCCCGATTGCTAACCTGTAGTAGGGGCCCTCAGGCCCTCAAAGGCACATGTCTTTGGCCAAGCCCTCATGGCGGGCGAGCCATGTAGGCCGCCTTGAAGTATAATTCTCATTGAGCGACGGGTAGAATCTTTTGCAGACGACTTAAATACGCGATGGGGTATTGTAAGTGGCAAAGTGGCCTTACTGCCACGATCCACTGAGATTCAGCCCTGTGTCGCTTCGATTCGTCCCTCCCTCCTCCCCTTCATCCCCCCCAAATCTCATCAAAACTCTTTGCCCCATTCCATCTGGAGGTTAAGCCCCCCCCCATGCCCTTCACTGCCCGCGTGCCCATGCCCATGGGGGGCCGTCTTTGCCCTTTGCCTTGGCCTTGGTTGCATGCCCATGAGGGGGCTGCCAAGGCCAGGGCATGAGAGGCTGCCTTAGCCTTTGCAACATGCCCATGAGGAGTATTTAAGGTTTAGGGTTTAGGACCAAACCTCAAACCCCATTATGGAAAGATATCAAAGTGTTACATTTGAAGCAGAATATGAGGTCTGTCAATGATGAAGATTTTGCTGAGTATATACAACGCATTGGTGATGGGAATGAACCATTTATAATAGATGATTTGATTAAACTACCCCCTTCAATGGCAATGCAATGGGAGGGTCAGCATTCTATATACAACTTGATTGATCAAGTTTTTCTAAGTTTGCAAGAACATGCCAATGATGCAAGGTATATGGTTGATAGGGCTTTGCTAACACCTATAAATGATGATGTCGAACTGCTTAATGCAAAGATAATTTCTCAATTCCCAAGAAATGAGTTTACGTTACATTCTTTTGATGAGGTTGAAGGAGATACGCAACATCTATATCAACAAGAATTCCTAAATTTTATATCTCCAAGGGGTTTACCACCACATATATTAAGGCTGAAAAAAGGTGCCCTAATTATGTTGTTGCGCAATATAGATCCAAAAGCCGGATTATGTAATGGTACAAGATTGATATGCTGTGGATGTTTTAACAACGTAATTGACGCTGAAATTTTGACTGGACAATATGTGGGTACATGTGTTTTCTTGCCAAGAATCCCTTTTAAGACAATAGAAAATGTACACCTGCCATTTGTAATGATCAGACGACAATTTCTTGTACGTTTGAGCTTTGCAATTACAATAAACAAAGCGCAAGGTTAGACAATTCCAACTGTTGGAATTTATCTTCCTAATAATGTTTTTAGTCATGGCCAATTATATGTGGTGTTGTCAAGGGGAGTCTCCCAATCCACCACAAAACTATTGGTGCAAAAAGAAACAATACCTAAGGAGGAAGGTGTTCACACAAGAAATATTGTGTAGAAAATGAGAGTCAAGGACGATGCGATAATAAAGCAGGTACAAATCATTACCATATCTACTTTTTTAAATAAAAAAAATACTTAATTACATAGTTTGTATATAATTTTTTTTTTATAAAAAAATTTGGTAATTAAATGATAGTTCTTCAAGTCCCAAGCTGAAGTAGACCATTTCATATATATGGAGTTATGCAGTATCATCACAAGGTCAGTTCAAATATTTCATTTCACAAGTTTATGCTTAATGTTTATTGTATTTATCATTATTCTGTACGTTTTAAAGTCTCTTTTAATAATACAAACACACATTTTGTATCATAGGTTCATGGCAAATGCTGCTGGAAAGCAATTAGAATGTTGAACAAATAACATTTCTCCGCTAACTTCTCCACCGTAGCCAGCATAATATTAAAAAGTTCACATATTCCATGTTTCAGATATAGTGAATAATTTTACAGTCTTACCTGATGTAAATATTTCACTTTTCTGCATTGATCCATCAACTTTTCATAATAGCTTTTGTAAAGGTCGCCACATGTATTTTGTAAGTAGTTTTATTGTTACGATTTCATTATGCATTTTCATTATATGCACTATTTATAAGATTTATTCAATGGATCTTTTTTTCCTCCCCCTATAGGTTAATACTAAATTATAGCATCATCTTCCAATCAATAACACGTTGATTACTACATAAAAAAAATTGGCAAAAATGGATAATAATTACGGAACACTAGCCTCTGAGCACGTGCGTGACTCTTCTATTTTTTGGGTAAGAATTAATTTAGAGCGTATATTATAATTTGGGATTACTACATTTTTCAATCACAAAAAAAAATCTAGGAGTGTGATGAAAAAATTATTTCACCATAATTAAATACTTATCACACCCCTAGGTTTTTTTTTTTTGTGATTGAAAAATGTAGTAATCCCAAATTATAATAAATGCTCCAAATTAACCCTTACCCAAAAAATAGAAGAGCATCTGAGCACGCGCGTGAGCACATACTCAGAGGCGCGCATGCTCAGAGGCTAGTCTATCCTATTATTTAAGAGGTTTCTCCTGTTTGGACCAGATTTTTTTTTTTTTTTTTTTTTGTTCCAAAATACCCTTACACCCTAGATGTAAGTAAAGGCAAAACTTGGTAAAAATATATCTTTAACTCTCACTAACACTGTCTACAAAACAAGACCACTCTCCTGATGGTTTTTAAATTGCTTTATTCATTTATAAAAAAAATTAAATTAAAACAAACACACGGTTTCTTTGTAAAAACACATTTGCCATACTTATCAAAAAAAAAAAAAAAAACACATCTGCCGTTATTCAAAAACACAAAAAACTACCTCAAAAATCTCCTTTTTAACTTTCCACTAAACAGAAAAAAAAAAAAAAAAAAAAAAAAAAAAAAAAAAAGAAGCTTCCCACGCTTGTTTCTAATAACAAAAAAAAAAAAAAAAAAAAAACTTCCCACCCACTTACAAAAACAAAACTTCCGTTTTTCTTTCATAATTAAAAAATAAATAAAAATATTCCATTTTCCTTTCTTCCCTCCCACTAATCCACTTTTATCTGATTTCCTCCTTTTCACCCCATTATCATCACATGTCTCACCATTCTTTATTTAAAATTTAAAATTAACCAAAACTACTCATAGATATCATCCACAAATTGAAGACTTATCCCATAAAATGGTCACCAACCCCACGGATTGATCTATTTCTCTCTTCTTCTTTTTTCTTTTCTTTTTTTTAATGGACATCTATTTCTCTTTCTCTCTCCTTTTTTTTTTTAAATTTTAATGGACATCTATTTCTCTTTCCCTACAAGGAACAGCCTACAAATAAACTTCTGATGATTACATTTCCAATCTAGGTTGATATCTCTCATTTTTAATAAAAAAAAAATTTAATTATTCACTTTCTCCTCTGTTATGAAGTTAATTCGTGTTTATTTGATTCTCTTTCAGTGGCTTTCATTGATGAAGGTGTAATTTCATTAGGTTTGGTTGAAAGGCTGTGATCGAAGACAGCAATTTGCATCCAGTATTACATCTCTTTCTTTCTCTCTCACACATTCTCTTTCTTTTATTTTTCCGTTCCTGTACAAGATAAAATTCTCACTCTCAATATCTTTGGGATTATATTTGTATTTTGTGGTTAATTAGAACTTAGAAAAGTTAAAAAGTAAAACCTTTTTGCATTTAGTCTTTGCTTTTGTTCGTTGATCGCGTTATACAAAGGTATGAAAAATTGTCTAAATGTTAATGAAAAAAAAAACTAACTTCGGCTGTTGCCTCCCATTGATCGATTTGGTCATTACATGTTCATTTGATTTTTGTAATAAATTTGACTATCTGAGTGTTTGAAAGATAAGGCTTTACATATCTCATTGCTCACTGTATTTAGTTGGAAATCAACCCAACCTATTACTTTTATGTTTTTCAATGTGCAAAAAATTAACTTACTTTGATGTATGATTTATTGATTCTATATGAAGTTTTAGTCTGTTGCATTGGGTGATGTTGGTCACATTTTAGGTGAAATGCGAGATAAGTTTTCATTTTACATCATTTTTTTTAATTAATTTGTGTGAACTTAATTTTGTACCGATTGTAGGTTAGTTTTTTCTTCCCATATTTATGTTTTAAATCTTTTATCTTATGTAAATTTTTGTTTTTCCATTCAAATAATGACCCACTGTTTAACTTATTTGTAGGTTAACCAAGTAGATTGAGAAGAGTAGTTTTGGTTGTGCTTCACCAAATTATCCACGACCCGTCACCTTGATGGGTTGATGTTGTTATATTTGTAGTATTGTTGAAAGCATTGATGGCAAGGCTTTCCCATTGTAAATAATTTATCAAATTAAATGCAAAAGATTTATATGATCGCAGTTCTAATAACACCCCTAAACATTATATTTGGGCATGTACCCTAAAGGAAGCTAAAATATTTATTTTAAAATAGAAAACAAAGTCATAGTTGAAATACGTCTCTCATGATTTGATATCAAATTTATTACTAAGGTTTTGAACTCATCTTTCCCATTATTGTAACTATCAAATTATTATTAAAAAAATCTTGGGATGTAGAACCATTTTCTAATGCTTATGTTTCGAATGTGACTAAAAAACAGTAACCAAAAAATTTACCCTGAAAAATTAAGACACTAAATCAAAAAAAAAAAAAAAAAAAAAACCCTCATTGCTCACACTTAATAATTTATAGATATATACACGTTTTTTTTTTTTTTTGATAAGTAGATATATCTTTACTCCCATTAAAATATTGCCTACAAAATAGGAATACTCTCCTGATGGTTTTCAAATTGCTTTATCCGTTTATAAAAAAAATTAAATTAAAACAAACACAAGTTTTTTTTGTAAAAAAAAAAAAAAAAAAAACACATCTGTCATACAAGAAAAAAAAATCCACATCTACTGTTATTGCCAAAAAAAAAAAAAAAAAGCCGTACACCCACATTTTTTCTATTTATATTCATAGGTGCTTTTTTTAGATCTCACTGAACACCATTTATTAAACTTATCATAACCACAAAGAGTGCACAGGGAGAGACAAATTAATTTGGGATACAAATTAATTTTGAGGTCACATGTGCAGTGTATAAAGTGCGGTTTGGTTGGTTTTAAGATGATATATTATTTAAGATATCATGGTCAATTTCTAGTTTACAATTAATAATCATGACAAAATCACCGTCAATAAGTTAAAAAAAAAAATATATATATATATATACACATATATATACCTGTGTAACAAAAAAAGTAACGCAAATATATACAAGGCTAAAAAAAACCAAGACAGATTGATAGTAAACCAAAAGTACTACAAATATATATAAAACAAAAAAAAAAATTGAAGCTTTTTAACACAAATATATATAAAACAAAAAAAATAATATTAAGCTTTTTAACTTTTGATTTGGTGAGAGTGATAATGTGAGATGGAGAAGTGAATGAGGTTTTGAACTTTTGATTTTATATCTAACCAAAATGACGTGAACTTGGAATGCATTAACATTGGGCAAGCCACTTGCTTCATATAATTTTAAATTATTAATATATATTTAATATAAAATAAATAAATAAATAATATATGGGTGTGGTGCGGTGCGGTGCGGTTTTCCTATCATAAAACCGCACAACACACTGTACAGTATGGTGCGGTTCATGAGCACTTATGTTGTAGTGCAGTTACTCCATTTTTGTGAGTGGTTTTGGTCTGTTTGGGTGCAGTCATGCAGTTTGAGTAGTTTGGTAAACACCCATAAGTGGCACAATAGATTGAGGATCACACCTCGTGAAGCCGACTCTTTTGCACCTTCATTAATCAAAAGTTGATTGAAAAAAAAAATTACATTCTTTAAAATGTCAAAGGCATTTACAATTTGGTTAATTACAGTTGTTATGATCACCCCTACCATAGTTGTCAAACGTTAATCGTATCATGAATCAAATTTTGATTTTTCATGTGTCGGAAGAAAGAATGAATGATTTATCTTGTATCATTTGGTCCAATCGATCCATTTCGGTCCACTTCGGCGATGTTTTAGGAGGAGTTAGGTTTGTGTAAAAAAGATGAGTTGCTTCATTGACCATTATGTCACATTTTCAGCCCTATAAAAGGAGAAAGTTTAGCCCGCCTCCAGTATATGCAACGTCCTCTCACAATATATGGGTCTTACTTACTAGTGGAACCCATGTGTTGTGAGACATTCGCTGCATGCATATACTCTCTCCTATGAAAGAGCACAGACTTGGTGTGATTGTCATATTTCAACCTTCGAGAAGTTAACTTATGCTAATGAGAGTAGTGGTGGAGCCAGGAATTTATATTTAGGGGGCTAAACATAAAATTTGACAATTAATTTTTTTTTCTATGTGTATATATTAAATATATCCATAATAATAGTAATGTACATTCAATTTAATAATCAGAACGTGTATTATTTTTGAATTAACATCTCCTAAACTTGTCCATTAACCTAGATATTTCAAATTAAATTATCACCCATTAAATATAATGACTAAAATTTAAAAAAATACTAATAATTTAAAGATTTCTAAATAAAAGACAAACAATCATTCAAATTTTAAAAAATATATTAAAAAAAATCTAATAACTACAACCGAATTCATGTTATATTATTTTATATATAAATTAAATGATAAAAATAATATATTTTAATCTTATACATTTATAATGTTTTGCTTTTGTAGAAAGGATTTTAACCACACACATGATTATTTAGTGGAGGAGGATAATAGCTTGAAAAATACTAAGTACACATTATTTTTACAACAATTTCACAACGAATCCTAAGTGGTAAGTTGCTACTGGTTCTAATTTTAATCCACAATTTAAATAACTTTTTTGTTTACCCATAATAACCAAAAACAACTTACCACTTAAAATTTGTTGTAAAAATATTGTGAATATAAAATTTTTTATTAAAATAACTTCACTATATATATAAACTATTTTTTTTTCAAACATTTTGGGGGGCCAAGGCCCCCTTGGTCCCAATATGACTCCGCCATTGAATCACAGTCCGACTTTAATCTCATAGAAGCATCCAGAATCTCACAAAAACACACGTTGATGAGTTGGTCAACATAGGACCATTTTTCTGTTAATTTTCAAATTACTTTCTTCACTTATAAATTAGATTTTCAAAATAAAAATTATATATATAAAATTAAAAAAAAAAAAAAAAAAACACAATTTTTTTCTCTACAAAAATAGGACCCCACTAAAAAAAAAAAAAAAAAGTCTCATCGCAAGCACTTTGTGTGTGTGATGAGGCTATATTTATAAAAGGGATTAAGGAATTTATTCGGGTGCAGAATTAATTTTGGACTAATGCTAAGTCCACAATATTTTTTCAATAAATCTTATGTAAAAAGCTGTTATTGAAAGGTAAAAAAATAATATCAGCAATGGGCTCAAATTAGAATCAGTAATAGTTTATCACATTGGATTTGTTGTGAAAATGTTGTGAATGTAGCATTACTCTTAATTTTGTTAAATTCAAATTTTTGTAATTCTTAAGTCAGGGTGTTCAATTTTTTTATTAGGGTGGTCACAATAGGTTAATTTAACATATAATAGTTTTTTTGCAAGTGTATATATACATTTATTTGCAAGTCAGTGTATACTACGATATATAAAATTTTAACATTAAAATATCTATATCATTCTTAATGTATGGAAGGTAAAGAAGAATACATGATAGTAAAATTTATTTGATAATGAGATACAAATTATGGGAAAAATGAAACATCTAAAAATTATTTCCATTTAAACATAGAGCAATAATTTTACCATGTATGTTAGTAGTGAGTTTCAAAAAGAATATTTTAAAAAAAATATGCAAAAATATGCAGCCATTTTTTTTGGAGTTTGCACTTGCATTAAACAGCAATAAAACTTTTTTTATTTGAAATGTGAAAAGAAAGTGTTGTATAATTTAAGGATGAACATAAAAAATTCAAACCTAAATATTGGCCAATTAAATATCATCCAATAATTGATTCTCCAAAAAAAACATCCACTAATCAAAACACCAAAAGAAAAAAAAAATTTTTATTAATATCAAAATAATAACTTTTGAATCTTGAATTTCTTCAATCATGAATTCCATATACAAAAAATAATATATAAAATGAAAATCATTAAAGCAAGTTAGAGAATAAGGTCAAAAGTTAATAACAAAATGTATTTGAGAGAGAGAGAGAGAGAGAGAGAGAGAGAGAGGTACCTCTATTAGTGGAGAACAAAAACAAAATTGCAATTGTGAAACAAATTTCTTATCGAAATTCCTAAAGTTGTTAGTTATAAGATGGATATAGAGAGAACATATTTATATCTAAAATATAGAGGGGAAGAGAGAAAATAAAATTATTCACTAAAATAGAAAGGATGAAATATATGAAAAGTTGGGGAAGATGATGAAACATTATTGTGATGCCCCAATTTGATTGATTGATTGTGTGATGTGTGTGGGTGTGTGATGAGTCCCACATCGGGTATTTACTGGGTAGATCTGGGCTTTATTAACAACTACAAGGAGTTTCAATAGTGACTAGTCCTTTTGAGGTATAGCGCAGATGTGGCTAGCGCTTTTCCTTGGGTCGTTACATATGGTATCAGAGCCGACCCGGTAACCCCGTGTGGGCTCGGAGACACTACCCCACAAAGTGGACCCTAACGAGGACGTTAGGGATTTAAGTGGGGGAGATTGTGATGCCCCAATTTGATTGATTGATTGTGTGATGTGTGTAGGTGTGTGATGAGTCCCACATCGGGTATTTACTGGGTAGATCTGAGCTTTATTAACAACTACAAGGAGCTTTAATAGTGACTAGTTCTTTTGAGGTATAGCGCAGATGTGACTAACGCTTTTCCTTGGGTCGTTACATATGGTATCAGAGCCGACCCGGTAACCCCGTGTGGGCTCGGAGACACTACCCCACAAAGTGGACCCTAACGAGGACGTTAGGGATTTAAGTGGGGGAGATTGTGATGCCCCAATTTGATTGATTGATTGTGTGATGTGTGTGGGTGTGTGATGAGTCCCACATCGAGTATTTACTGGGTAGATCTGGGCTTTATTAACAACTACAAGGAGCTTCAATAGTGACTAGTCCTTTTGAGGTATAGCGCAGATGTGGCTAGCGCTTTTCCTTGGGTCGTTACATATGACTATGGTCACGTTATATCCCCGTGACTAGGCATCAGAATACCAATGAATAACCCCCATTGGCTGGGTATCAGAGTACTAATGAATAACCCCCATTGGTTTGGGTATCAGAGTACCAATGAATAACCCCCATTGGTTTGGGTATCAAAGTACCAATGAATAACCCTCATTGGCTGGGTATCAGAGTACCAATGAATAACCCCCTTTGGTTTGGGTATCAAATTACCAATGAATAACCCCCATTGGCTGGGGTATCAGGGTACCAATGAATAACCCCCATTGGTTTGGGTATCAGAATCAATTCATAGTCAGATTGTCCAAAATCATATGTATGAATCATAGTTTCTAACAAAAATATATTGTATTCAATACATATATATAATCAAATATTCAATATTCAAATCTATTGTGATATTTCTATAGTTCTTTACTTAAAATCAATATAGCTAAGAAACAATTAAATAAATAAAACCATATATTCAATGCTCATGTATATTTGTGAAAATTCTTTATTCTTTACTTTGAATCAGTATAGCTAAAAACAATTAAATAAACTACATCACATATTCAGTAATCAGATATATTTGAGATAATTCTTTACTTGAATTCAATATTACAATAGAAATAAAAATTGTAATAATTATAACAATTTTATGTAATTAAAATACGTAAAATAAGACCAATTAGGATAAAGTTACTTACCTCCAAAAGCTATTCCAAAAGAAATTTTTCCCTAACACTTCCTCTAAAATCCTTAGATATCACCTAGAACAATTTCAAATATTTTTTACTTAATAATCAAATAATTTTAAAAAATATAACTTATAACGGTGCCCGGTCAAAAAAGCTATTAAAAATATCTCATAATTGTCTGCTTATTTCACATCAAAATTTCACCTAATAGTAATATTTTTCTGTTTATATATATATATATATATATATATTCTGCCACAAATAGTTTCCTTGGGTCATATACTATTCAAATAGTTTCCTAGGGTTATAGGCTATAAAATACCTATAGGATCAAAAGTCAATTCATGGAAAACACCACCTGCACCCAATTACATTAACACCTTCTTTTTCTTTTTTCTTTTTCTTTTTTCTCCATTCACCAGTAGTTCTCTTTGAGACAAGAAAAAAAACTAGGATAAAGGTGCTATATTTTATATTAAACAAATCTACACGGACATGACTTTTTGCTATCTACCAAAACCCCAATTCAGTAACCTGTGCAAAACCAGACCCAAGAGCCCCACTTAATGCAACACAGGGCACAGAGAAAAATAAATCAATTTCATTCTTCGTTTACATCGTTAATCTTATATAACAGTCTCACTATTGGCCAAATACACACATAAAAGATACTTTAATACCACATAAAATCTAACTTGACAAAAGAATAAGATTTCTTAAGCTCTTACCTCAATTGTACAGTTAAACCTTCTTTACTTCAGTATTTTGGGTAGTCTCCTCTTTCAAAAATCTGTCAACATACGCTGACTTAAAAAGTAGACTATATAAACTAGGGTTTCAAACTTATTTTTAAAAACCCCTAAGGAATTTTAATTATAATAGTTGACCCATAAACAAAATTTACTTAAATACCCCTCCTTTTATTTTATTTTTTTATTTTTTTATTTCCGGGTATTACAATTATACATGTAGATAATTGAAGTAAGTATAATTATAATTACTAAAATAATGATGTGATGTGTGTGTGCGTGTGTGTGTGTACCTGTGTCAAAGAAAAAAAAATATCAAAAGCTAAAAGTTAGGAGAATGTTGTATACATTTTATTGTTATATGTGTAAAATTTTAATTTCATGTGTCGAAAAAGTGAAAAAAGAAGAAGAAGATTTTTAGGCTTATTTTCTAATTGTGAATTTGTGATGTAATTAGTTATGGTTTCAAAATAATTTTTTTAAAAATTTTCAATAGATAATATCTAATAGATAATTAGATTCACATATATCACTCAATTAAAGTATTTATTCAACAAATTACCTTTTTTAAGAACAAAATACTTAAATAGCCTTTGGAAGGGGAATGATTAGGAAAATAAATAGGCAAATGACAAATTAAAAATTAGTGGTCATAAATAAGAATAAAAATGTGAACTTTTTTTTTTTTTTTGAGAAAGGAACACTGTAATTTTATTGATGAAGAGCCGAATCGGCTTGAATTACAGAGACAAGGTGTGGAGGGACATCCTCCATCCACATCGTAAACTTGCTAACATGTCTCACATGTCTAGCAATGTAGTGGGCTGATTTGTTCGCGTTTCTTGACACAAATTGAAACTCAACATCATCCAACAGTTCAACTATCTCTTTTGCTTCACACAGTAGGTGACCAAACTCGTTCAGGGAAGGGCAATTGCTCAATAGACCATCAATGGCTATCAACGAATCACCTTCCAATATGATTGAGTGGAATCCGAGATCATTGGCGAGCTGAAGGGCCTTTTGTGCTACTAACACCTCAATTGCAGCTACCGAATACGGAAGATGAAAACTCTCAGCCATAGACGCACACACTCTTCCATTAGCATCTCGGATAATAACTCCCACCCCGGCGCGTTGAATCTCCCTGAACACAGCTCCATCGAAATTTACTTTGAGTTTAGACCATGGTGGAGGCAACCATGTGGGTCTAGAAACAGAGTGAGGCGTCTGCTCAGGAGGGCGGGGTTGGCTGTTTTGAATAAACTGGGCACTTGCCGTCTGCACCTCAACGTACACCTGCAGCAACGGTATGTGCTTCCCACTAGTTCTCATCAAGTTTCTTCTGTACCATATCGCCCAGGCTATTATGGCGAAGGAGTTCAAATCCTTCCCAGCTTCGATGATGGTTTCCACCAAATCTTTGAGACAAGAAAAATGTGTGCTGGGTCCTATGTAGTTCCACGTGTCGTGCTGAGTCCAAATCTGAGAAATCAAGGGGCATGTCCAAAGTGCATGGAGCACATCCTCGGGTTCACTGTGGCAATGATCACAGCTGTCATCATTGAGAATTTTCCGGCGACAAAGATTCTGTTTTGTTGGAATGGAGTTCCTTATGGCCCTCCACAGAAAGTTTCGGACTTTGGGCTGGACTTGCATTCCCCACACTTTCTTCCATAGCTTATTATCGTCCGGATGATAGTCTCCATTGTCCAAGCACCTAGACTTGTAAAGAAATCTATAACCCGATTTCACGGTGTAAGATCCAGATGGAGTGAAAGGCCAAAAAAGGAAATCTTCCACTGGTTTGCCACATAAAGGAATGGAGTTTATCAACTCCTTGTCTCTTGGGCTGAACAGCAAATTCAGTGCTTCTTGCTTCCATCCCTGAATAGAATGATCCAGTAGAGATGCCACTGTTGCCTCCTCCCACCCCGACACCATTGGAGAAGAAATGAACGGCAAGAAGGAAGAAGGCAGCCACGGATCAGACCAAATGTTGATGGAGGACCCATCCCCAACCCTCCATCTTAGGCCCTCTTTCAATACTTCTCTACCTTTTAGGATGCTACGCCAGAACTAGCTTGAGAATCCGATGCCTCCATGAATGAGCAATTGGGAAAGAATTTTGGTTTGAACACCCTATAGAGTAGAGAATTTTTATTTTGGAACAGCCTCCAAGCTTGGTTAGCCAAAAGAGCATCATTGAATAATGCTAAGTCCTTGAAACCCATGCCCCCTTCACTTTTTGGCTTACACATCTCCTCCCATCTCACCCAATGTATCTTTCGTCGATCACCTCTTTGACCCCACTGAAACCTCCTAATGAGCCCCTCTAACTCATTGCGCAAACCAATAGGTAATTTGAAGCAATGCATGGTATATGTAGGGATGGCTTGGACTACTGCTTTGATGTGGATTTCCCTACCCGCTTGAGAGAGTAGTTGTTCTTCCCACCCTTGTAGTTTCCTCCAGACCCTCTCCTTTATGTAATTGAAACTTGCTCGCTTATTCTTCCCCACTAATGATGGTAATCCTAGGTTCTTCTCATAACTCCTTATTTCTTCCACCCCCAAAGTATTTTTTATCGCTATCCTCCTTTCATCCGTGGTAGAGCGACTAAAGAAGATTGTGGTTTTTGCCTTGTTTATTTGCTGCCCGGAACCTGATTCATAAACTTGCAAAATCTCCAAGATCTTTTGGCACTCCTCCGGATTAGACCTGCAAAAGAGAAAGCTATCGTCTGCAAATAAAAGGTGGGTTAGTGGCGGGCTTCTCCTAGAAAGGGGAAAGCCATGAATGTCTCCTCTAGCAGCTGAATTGGTAAGTAGACCATGCAACCCCTCCATGCATAAAAGGAAGAGGAAAGGGGATAGGGGGTCCCCTTGTCTGATTCCTCTAGTTGGCCTAATAAATCCATGGGGAGCACCATTGATAAGGATAGAATAAGAGACAGTTGACACGCACATCATCATAAGGGTTATCCACCTTTCATTAAACCACAATTTTTCCATCACACACTCCAAGAAAGGCCATTCAACTCTATCATAGGCTTTGCTCATGTCGAGCTTTATGGCCATATAACCCTCTTTAGTGGATTTGTGGTTTTGCATACAGTGAAGGGATTCAAATGCAATTAAAATATTATCCGAGATAAGGCGATCTTTTGTGAATGCACTTTGGTGTTCCGTAATAATGTGGGGTAGGATTTTCTTTAATCTGTTTGCTAACACCTTAGAAAAAATCTTATACAGCACATTACAGAAGCTAATGGGGCGAAATTGAGACACCAATTTCGGATTTTTTACCTTAGGGATCAAAGTGATGAAGGTGTGATTAAGGTGTTCAGGTAATGTGGTTGAATTTAAGAAAGATGAAACCGAAGTAGTGATATTTTTTACCCACCAATTCCCAATAATGTTGGTAGAACAAAGGTGGCATGCCATCAGGACCAGGAGCTTTGAGTGGGGCCATTTGATTGAGGGCTTTCTGAACTTCATCTCCAGTAAATTCAGCAAGCAAATCCTTGTTCATTTCTTCCGTTACTATGCATTGAACTGTCTCCAAGACTGAATCGGGTTGGCATGATTGTGAAGATGAGAATAAGTCATTGTAAAAATCCAGCAACTCCTTTGCCACTTCCTTGGGATCCAAACACCACTGGCCCCTTGCATTTTTTATCCCTTCAATCTTATTCCTCCTGTATCTTTGAGTAGCTTTACTGTGGAAGTATTTAGAATTTTTGTCTCCGTGGATAGCCCACAGTGCACGGGATCTTTGGAACCACATCCTTGTTTCCTTATCCAATAAATCATTCACCTCATTTCTCAAGCTCCATGCCCGAAAATTAATTCCAGTTGTCAGTGCTTCCAGTTCGACTTGTGCTAGGAGTTTTTGTTTTTACTTCAATTCTTTTCTAACACTCCCAAAATTGGTGCCACTCCACTTCTTCAAAGCTTTGCCACAACTTTCAATTTTTGAAATAATACCCAAAGCAATGTCTCTACTATCTTGCTTACTCCATTCTTGTTTCACCGTATCCGAGCAACCCTTCTCTGCCAACCACATTTCCTCAAAACGGAAAGGCTTTTCAGGATTTGTTGTCTCCACCGTTTCGGGTTCGTTGATCAAAGGGCAGTGATTTGAAGTGCTGCAATTCAGATGGTGCACCTTCGACCCACCATACCTTAATAGCCACTCATTATTCGCCAATCCCCTATCCAGTCTCTCCCACAAAGTCTGTCCATTTCTGAAATGTTTTTTCCAAGTAAATGGATGACCTTTGAAGCCCAAGTCGATAAACCCACACAAATCCAAAGTATCCCGGAACAGCTGCATTTGTGAGTGAATTCGGTTTGATCCTCCTTGCTTCTCTGCCCCTCTAACAATTTCATTGAAATCCCTAGCGCAAAGCCAAGGGAGGTTGAACTGTGAATGCAATTGCTTGAGGAGCTCCCATGATTCGTGGCGTTTGTGAGTTAAAGGTTCTCCATAAAAACCCGTGAATCTCCATGCACCTTCAGTGCCACCTCCAATAATACAGTCAATGTGATTTTTAGAAGATGTATCAACCCGCAAATTCATCGAGTCCTTCCAAAACAAGACAAGCCCTCCAATAAGTGTCATTGTAACATGTATCCTTTAGTTTTGGAATTGAACTTTATAATATATATAGAAAATATCTTTTGTCTTTTGCTTTGGTGAAACGATCAAAGAACCAAAAAAGAGACCGATTTTCTTGTTTTTCCAAATTCTTGACCAGTTTTATACCTATTATTCTGGGTTTTACTTGTTCAGTTCCCAGCTCAATCAATTGAACCGGCTGGTCCAATTTTCAAAACAGTGGGTAAACGCCTTCTAGATTGAAATATGCTTATTTTGGTCAAGATGAGATTTTTCCTACTGTGATATTTGCACAATTAAGTCAAAATTAGGAAAAATATTTGTTGAATGTGTTAAGAGAACATAGGGTTGCTACTCCTTACCATCCACAAACAAGTGGTCAACTTGATGTATCTAATCGGGAAATAAAAAGGATTGTAAAAAAAATGGTTAACCCAAGCTACAAAGATTGGTCTCTCAGGCTAATTGATGCACTAATTGGTATGTCACCCTATGGACTTGTCTATAAGAAAGCTTGTCACTTGCCTGTGGAACTTGAGAATAAACTAAAAAGTTTATTGGGCTATTAAACTTATGAATTTTAATTTAGACAAAGCTCTTGTTCAATGCAAGTTGCAATTGAATGAACTTGCGAAAATAAGGAATGATGTCAATGACAATGCTGGAATTTATAAAGAAAGAATGAAAGCTTTTCATGATAAGAATACAATGAGGAATTCTTTTAAACCGTCTCAAAAAATTTTTTATAATTTGACGCTAAATTTGTTTCTAGGGAAATTTAAATCTCAATGGTTTGGTCCTTACATTGTTAAAACTGTTTTTCCACATAGGGCCATTGAGATTGAGAATCCAAATAATGGCAGTGTTTTCAAGGTTAATGGCCAAAGGTTAAAACTTAATTAAAACCATACTTTGATAACTTTGTTCCAGAGGTGGAGACCACCCCTCTAAAGGACCCTGTTTATCTTGACTGATTCATGCTCCCATGGGCACAGTTGTTGGACATTAATTAATTAATATTTTTATTTTGTGCATTAACAATTGGATACAAAGATTATTTTTTATTTCCTTCTACAAGTAACAATTCTCAGCTTCTCTCATCTTTCTATTCTTCTTTTTTTCTACCCACAAACTGACCTAATGCCTTCATATAAAAGAACACACTCCTAATACAAGTCGGGACAAGGAGCAAACCCTAAAAGGATAAGGAAATTCGTATTGGGAAATAATTCAGATTTTCAGGCCCATGTTGTGGGGTAATTTTGGCCTAGTAGAATTGAGAATCTGGGCTTTCCATAAACTACAAAGTTGTAAACCTTTTGAGTTAGCTTTTCATCCTAACTTGAATCATTATAATACGATATCTGATCTGAGAATTATGCTTGAAATACTGAGACATATGCAGAAAAATCCTGATTCCAAATTGAGTTTCTTTTTTTTACTCCAATCAGCTTCTTCCTTAATTAATTAGGATTCTCCACATCTTGTAAGTTTTTGAGTATGAGTTGGATTCAGCCACTTGAGTTGGAATCCAACCTTATGCCTTAAACAAAGCCCATTAGCATGTAAACTCTCAATTACTTATAAGTGGATAATTTATAATCAATCACAAAATAACATAAACGTATAGCTAAATATGAAAATATAGGAGTACTTTATTTTATATATTTCATACTCATCAAATGCCCACAAACTTACATTTTGCTAGTCCTCAAGCAAAACAAATAAGAGTAAAACAAACCAAAGAACGAAATTAAAATTAAGAAAAAAGAAATCCTAACTAATCCACTTTCGCTGGAAATTTCGATTGCATTTAGCATATGCAACAAGCCTTTAAACCCCTAGCTTACACTAGTGGACGAGTTATAGTCTCATGAGGGTTTACAATGAATATACCCACAAAATTCTGAGAATGAATACTAAAACCAGTCAGGCGGCAAATTTCTTATTACCACTGAGGCCAGAATGTCAAGACAACTGCATTTCCGTGTGATAGCATTGCTGGTCTCCCTTGGCAAATCCAATGGAATGAGAACCCTAAAAAGTCGATTTCCTCGTCGTCTTATTTCATTGTCAAGTTCTGCTTCTGTGTGAATTTCAATGGCTGGCAGAGAAAGGTCTCTAGTTGTATTATCCATGTAGTCGTCCCTTCCGTGAACTTCATTTATTAAATGGAGTTCTTTCTCGATGGGACGGAATGCTTCGTGGTCGTAACGTCTAATGTAGTATGCTCTTTGTTGAGAATTCTCAGTCCCAACAACATTCATCAGTGAGCCATGAATTTCATTGTTTGATCCTCTGAGATGATAAGGGACACCATAGTTATAATCACCCATGTTTGAGGGAGGGAGTAGTGTGAGGAATTTTCCTCCAAATGTATGGATTGAGGGAGTAGCAGCGAATATGCGAGTAGTGTGAGGAATTTTCTTCCGAATGTATGGATTGAGGGAGTAGCAGTGAATATGCGGCTTTAATATTTTATAAACATAGCTTTTGGTTTTCACTTAGGCTCAGTTCATTAGTATGAGTCCAACTAGAATATTAGTCATGTGTCATTAAATTCTCATGTGGCATATGGTTATCTAGTTACATGCCTTCTCATGCAAATTCTGTGGCATATGGTTATCTAGTTACATGCCTTCTCATGCAAATTTCGTTTTAAATGTTGTAGATGTTGTTGTTAGTTCGTTTAGACCCCTGTAAACTTAGATTGTTTAACCTAATTAATTAACCAAGTGAATACTTAGGTTTATTATTCAGATCTAGGTTAAACACAGATAATCATAAACAATAAAGCAGCGGAAAATAAAGAACACAAAGATCTGATGACCCAGGAAAACCAAACCGGTAAAAAACCTGGGGAGGATTTAACCTAGCTATCCTCAAGGTAAACTGAATCCACTATGAAAGAATCGAAGTTTACACAATAAGACTTAGACCACTAACATCCTATTGCTACCCAAGTGTAGGAAACTTACTACCACGACCCCATGATAACTCCGAGATCCACGGACTCCTTCTTTCCTTGAATTCTTCAGCAAATCACAAGCGCACCTGCTTGTATATCTTTATGCTCTTTTGATTCTGCAACTGTATTGATTTACACAACTCTTGACATGAATCTCAAGTTTGTAAACCCTAAGTATATGTGAAGGTAAACACCTCTAGATCTCACAATGAGATTCACAAACACAGCATTCAAAACTCTGAGAAACAGAACACTCAGAAAACAGAACCCTAAAAACGTGGCTAGGGTTTTCCCTTATATACTTAGGGCAAAACATAAAACCCTATACATTAAATGGACTTGGGCTGAGTTGGAATTTTCTGCAGAAAAACGATCTGCCCGATTTTCGATCGATCGAGTCTAATTCTCAATCGATCGAGTTAGGCAGAAAGTGAACAGTTACTTCTGCAGTAAACTCGATTCCAACTTTACATAAAATCCCATACTTTGAGCAAAGTCTAACACAAGACTAAATATTGTTTTGATCATGGTTTGCCAACATACAAATTGAAGTTCTAATACATTAGTTCCTAATTCTTAGAACCTAACAGTTGTGACTTGTGACTAGTCAGAGAGTGTTTTGGCTAAATTTATACAGGTTTTTTGGCGCTAGGTATTGAACCACCTCCCTTTAAGGAGAAACTTTTCTCCTTGAGACTGCTGCATGGAAACTAAACAAACTAGCCTAACCTTTAACCCACACTATGTGCGGGAATCAATTATGCAAAATATATTTTTGCAAAAAGACTAGACGCAACGTCCACTTGAATTTCAAACTTACCACACACCTTGGTATCAAGATTATTTTGATCTCTTAAAGCAAGACCAATACCAATTTACCAAACAAATGGATGATAGAATGAAAATCTACCAGAAATTTCAGCAACAAAATTAAAACAGCACCCCAAGGACAGAATATATAAACTCAAAATAATAATAAACTCCAAAAAGAACTGAGTAGCAATTTACTACTTACACTATGTTAGCCTAACAAAGCAAAACCAACTTAAAATCTTAAATTTTTCTAAGCAAAACTAATTATGTTTTGTGCTATTTCAATATTGCATAGCGTGGGGTAAGTTTGTCTAATTCCCATTTTCAGTCTAAAATTTTATAGAGACTTTGTGGTTGAATTTCTAGTTACAATCTAAAAATTGAAAAGAATAAGGATTAGTATCAATCTACTAACTCTTGATCTAAATTTGGAGGCTAAGTTACAAGATGAAAAGGTGTAAGACACCCACTTAGTTTGGTGAAATTGGTTTCTAGACTATTGTGGTCAATGATCATATTGCATAATCCAAATAACAAGTATAACATCCAAGAACATGTTATCAAATATTGAACAAGTATTCATGCAAGCACGGTGAAAAAAAAAAAAAAAAACCCTAATGTAGTCATGCAATCACATATTAATGAATTGAAATTGAAAAATGGTGATTATGTGTGTGCATGGTGAAAAACCTTAATTCTAAACATGTGATTCTATTATTTTGAATTAAAACCTTAGAAACATATTAATATGAAAGTTCAGAACAACCTAAATCCAACATGCTAACATACATAAACATGTGAAGAACATAAAAAATAAAGTATACTAGAATCTAAAAGAACTAGGGTATAATTAAAAAGAAGGGTTAGAAAACGTACCTGCATGCACTAGCACTCCAAGCGAAAGGGAGGGGAAAATTCTCTTAGAGGGGATTCATAACAAGAATTTGTTTACTTAAGACCAAGAGGACCGAACTAACCCTTTTAGTGAGTTGAGACCAAGAGGACCAAACATCAAAGGAACATTGCTTTTACTACCTCTAGAGCTCAATGAGATCCTTTTGAACTGATGCTAGAATGAGGTATTTATATGGGACGCTGGGGGTTTGGAATGAGTTTCTGAGCAACGAGGAACTTGGGAAAATTTGAAATCGGAAGGAAATATGTATGGGGCAAGGTTTGACTTGAGTGGGGAGCAAGCTGAGACTGAAAAGGGGAGTATGGACCAAGTGCCGATCAGCACTTGAGCCTAAATTTACCTTATTTGTTCCTTTTCTCGATTCATTCGGCCTTTAATACTCATATTTTCTCTATTTCATACCTCCATTGATTCTCAAGTTCAGCTAATTAATTTGATTAAATCAATTAACCTTTAAATTTATTAATTTTAATAAAATTTTAGGAATTAATTAATACTTTGTCCCCTGGATTCTATCAGGTGCATGCAACTCCATGATAAGAGTTCATAATCAGACATGGTCAGGATTTAATTTTGTTAGTACACATTAGTTGTTGAAAATTGTTTTTACAATATCTTTCAATCCGATGATCCAATTAAGGCCCATGACCTATCATTTTGATCATTGTAACTTCAAGATTTATTTTATGCAAAAGAATTTAAAAATCAAACTTTTAAAATTACATTTTCACCTCTAAGATGTGATATGATCATTTCGATAAAATTAGCTTAAATGTAAGCTGTAATATAGGGGTCTACAATACTCCACACACGTTACAAAACTCATATTAGTCATAGAAGTAAGCTGATTCAATATGATTATAACTTTCTTTCTTCTACCTAACCAAAAAATAAGAAGTTGCAAGCACTTCTCTTCCATTTTTCAGCAGCCATAATATCGAGCAACATTGTGCAAAAATGGCAAAGGAATATAGGAAATCATTGTAAATTCATATAAGAGACCTAAAGGCTTACATCATCTATGAAAATCTGAGACTTAAGAGAACATCTGATGAGTATTTCAGTCAATGATGGTTGGTTCCTTGAATCTAAGCTTGCGTGAACACTAGTGATTTCCTTTAGTGGCGGCTCTAGGAATTTTTTTTAGGGTAGTCATTAAGAAATTAAAATTATACAAAATTTAATAAACAAATCATTTGAATATATCAACATAAAAAAAAAAAAAAAAAAACACTCAAATACATGAAGTATTATAATATCTTTCTATTAACAAAGAGGAAAAAAAAAGATCGATAAGATGGGAGTAATAAAGTGAGACAAAGTCAGAAATGATAAGAGAGAGAGAGAGATGAATAGTATTTGCTAAAACTATGAGCAAAGTTGCTAAGGAGAGAAAAATTGTTGCAACTACAAAGCCAAAGAAAGCATAACTGCTGACACCTCCAATGAGAAATTACAACCATAGTATTTCTCTTGTTACCATTTTTTAAGGAAAAATGAAATTAGAAATTATTTTTAAGTAATGGATTGAACGAGTTCCAAATTTAAATGATTGGAGATTTTTAATTTTTGTTTTTGTATAGGTTTTTTGTTGAATAATTTGCTCACTAGTTGTTGTTTGATCTAGTCTTGCTTTTGTTTGGGTTATTTTTGTTGTTATTTGGGCTAATTTTTATTGTTGTTATTTAAGCTCTTTTGTTTAAGGGGTTAAGGATTTTGTTTGGGGAGTTTATTTTTTGTTTTTGTGAGAGAGTTTCAATCTATGGCGTCTGCTCTTAATGATAGCTCTTTATCATCAAAGTAAGACACCAATCAGTTTTTGGTGTAGGTGTAGGCGGGAGATTGAACCCCATATCTTTTATACAAGCAACAAAGATTTTATAAATTAAGCTAACTAGAACCCACTTGTTTGGGGAGTTCAATGGGGACCAGAATTATTTTTGGAGAAATGCTATGTCTACAATATTGGCACATCAAAGCTTATGTGACAAGCTATTATTAGTGGGTAAACAAGTGATGTTAGTATTAGGCCCAAATTATAATTAGTAACAACTTACCACATAGAATTTGTTGTGAGATTATTGTAAATAAGTTGTGGATAAAACATTACTCTTTTTTTTTTTTCTGAACCTAAATTATTTTGATTTTCAAGTTAGGGTGTTCAACATTTTTTTTAGGGTGGTCATAATAGGTTAGTTAAGTAAATAGTTTTTTTTTTTTTTTAATTTTTTCAAGTATATGTGTGTGTGTGTGTGTGTGTGTGTGTGTGTGTGTGTGTGTGTGTATTTTGCAAGTCAGTGTGGTCTTGTGACCACCCTGACATCAACGTGGAACCGCCAATGATTTCCTTGTATAGGCTTGGTACCATAGTGACACAATATAAATTTTCCAATATTTAGAAGGTGAAAATACACTTTTGGTTCCTATATTTTTGTCAATTTCCATTTTGTTCCCCATTTTTTTTTTCGGATGTGGTCCTTAAAATCAAAAAATCATTCTCATTTTGGTCCCTACCATCATCTTACTAATAAAAATTGTCTATGTTGCAGATGAAGTTTACTATTGGCACATTGTTAAGGTACATTTTTTTTACACCTAATTTTATTTAAGTACAACCTATTTATTTTCAAACACCATTAATAAGATATTGGGTTTTTACAAATATTTTTTTGCCCTATTATTATGTTAACCACAAATATTTCATATCTTATTATCTAAATTGGGTCATGATATAAACTATCACAAAATGCCCAAAAAACTCATATCTTATCAAATTTTATTATTATTATTTAGTTAAGCCCAAAATTGGCCCTATGAGCCCAATACACACATCCCATTCTATTTAAAGCCCAAGAATAATTATGCTTTGCAATATTTGAAAAGTTCATGATTCAAGTCCGTGGTAAAACAATTTTATCAATGAAATTCAAATCCAAAATCAAAGCCCATGATTTAAACCCATAGCAATTTATTTATCAAAAGCTCAATTCTCGCTGGCAACATCAAAAAGCCCAATTTTCATTGGTAACATCAAAAACCCAATTCTCGAGGACAAAATCAGAAACCTAATTCTCATTGGCAATATTGAAAACCCAATTCTCATTGGCAACATCAAAAGCTCAATTTATATTAGCAATATCAAAAACCCAATTCACATTGGCAATATCAAAGCCTAATTCTTATTGGCATTGTCAAAAGCCCAATTTACTTTGGCATTATTAAAAGCTCAAGCTATCTACTTGACACTATTTTATCAGAAGCCCAAGGTTATTAATACTTGGCAAAATATTATATCATAATTATTTCACTTAAAAGTCCAATAATGAACAATACTTTAAGTTCTTAAACCTATTATTCTAATATTACAAGCTCATGGAATTTATGGCAATTATCTATTCTCAACCCATGGCAATCATCTTATAAAAACCCATAGGAAGTTATGATTATCTTAAACCCATGGCATTTGTTTATTTATACCATATTACAAACCCATGGAATTTATATAAGAACCCATAGTCACTATTTATCTTATACATTCTTAATATCTATTTCCAAAACTCATGATAACTATTCACCTTATTATGATTATCTACAGAAAAACCCATGAGAATATCACATTATTCCACTATAGTGGTTGTTACCATATTTTATTTGAAACCCATGGATGTTGCCTCTATTTAAAACCCATGGTAAATATTATTCTCAAGAAATATTGGAGGTCATTATTTAAAAGCCCCAAAGAAAATATCATTTACAAAAATAATCCATAGCAAAAATTATGAGAAACTATACAAGTTGTTATTTAAAGCTCATGGAAATTAATACCCAAAACCTATCATAAATATTTATTAAAGCTCATGGATTTATTTTATTTCTATTAACAACTAAAGCTCATGTAGAATAAAAATTCATGACAATATATGGTAGCTTTGCTCATTTTGTAGAGTTCACAATGAGAAAGCAAAAAGATAGGTTCAAGTGGAGAGAACCACCAAGTCAGAGACCCACCAAAGTACTCAGCCCTCATGGCCAAGCCCAACATGAAGTCTCAGCCAAAACAACCCATGTGTGCAAACTAACTCAGCTGGAGAATTCCATTCAGTTCTGCCTTCTGTAAGATGTTACCTCAAGAAGCAACTAAGATCCCAAACCAAACTAGGAGCTGGTCACCTGTCCCAGCAGCCTCTCTACCAGTGCCAATCATGATCTGAACAGCACTAAAGGCTGGACTGACACCTAAAAGCTAATGGGCAATAAATACTCTTCCTCTCCAAGTTTTGGTCACAACTCAAGGAAGCTATAACTAAGACCTCCAAGCTCATGAAATCCTCAACTAAATAGTTTATTTTATTACTAAAAATGTATGTAATTGATTCATGAACCAAGCCCATGAATTCTAAAGGGAAAAAGTTGGGAACATGTGGTTTGGAGGGCATAAATGGATCTCTAGCAGAAACCTTTGAAGTGGACTTAAACTTTGACCTGGCTTGGGGTGTTAAATCCTACTTCCTAGGGTCTAAATCTCAGTTGCAGCACTAAGATTCCTCCTTAATACCTGCCTTAATCCCATTGGCTGAACACAATCTCAGAATTCTTAGCATTTAATGCAAAATTACCCCAAATACTCATCATGTGTCATATTATTCAAAGAAGCAAAGCATCCCTAAAAGCAAATCTCCCATTTATGGCCAAATCCTAGGATAATTAAGCCTGGTACTCTACCCCCTGATTAGTCTTACGTTTTTTGACTTTTGTTAATTAATACCTCCCTAAACATCACTATAAAAGGGTAAGCACATCAACCCATAAAACACACACTAACCCCTTTGTAGATTTTCTTGCCACTTTGATTGTGGTTCAACTCTTGCCAAGCTCATAAATCATTCCCTTTGTCCACACTCACTTAGCTTCAGACAATCCCTTTCTTTTTCTGCATATTCACAGCCCATAAATGCTTCTTAATCAATCACAAAAAACTCTTTACCCATTAAAGCCTTAGCCTCAGCATTAACTCCATCACACCATCACAAGCTTAAATACTCACTCACTCAAAAATAGCCTACACTACACCATTCATGCCCTGCATATATATATATATATATATATATATTCCCCGAAAATCTTAGTTCAATATATGCTATAGTGAGTTGGAATCTCTCTCTCCCTTCATTCCATCCTATTTTTCCTCTTTTACTTGTAATTAAGAAGCCTTTAATCCTTGTTTATTGTTATTATGATGAAATCCATAATTTCTTGGATACTATGGAAGTGTTCCTTTATGTTTACTTAATAATAATAAGGAAAACATATTATTTTTACCATATAAACACACTTATTAACCTGTCTGACGTCTACCACTGGAGGTCTATCATATTCACTACTGGACCATTTTTCCCTCTTGTGTACTTGTTATAATTGGCCAACTTTTATATTAACCAACTATAGAGGAAATGCATAATTTTTACTATGCAAATACATTTATTGATTTTCCAAGCATCTACCGTTAGACGTTTCTCTTGCTTACGTTTAGACTATTATTTATGCACTTGTTGTGGTGGGCCATCCTTTGTGCTAACTTATCTTTGCAGGAGGTATTTTTGGGGCCTTTTTATAATCTTTGTTGGATGCAACTTAGACCTTGAGCAAAATGGGTCTTTTACACTTCACCAATAGCTTTTGGGCTATATTCCAAGCCTAAAGTCGAGTCTCGGTCTTGACTCTCCAAATATCATGTGGGTAACGAATAAAAATTGCCCCCAACACACACTACATGCAGACGTGGCCATTAAAATATATTTTATTTTTATTTGAGCTAGGTTTATGGGTTTGTTGAAGATTGGTTTGGTTGCTGGGTTTATGTGATTGATTTGTTGAAGGTTTTGTTGTTGAATGTGTTAGAATTTTCTAAGTTTGATCATGAATGGGTTGGCCAGTCGGGTATGCTTGAAGAACATGTTCTTCATAAATTGAGAGAAGAACTTGTTCATCCAAAAAAAATATTATATATTTTTTCAATTTAAATTAAAATGGAGAAATTAGAAGTTCTTTGTTTTTATTTTTTATTTTTTAATTAAAATGCTGACGTTGCAATTTTTTAAAGCCAAATAAAAAATTGGCGAAAAATGCACTTTGATCTCTACATTTTGGGCCATTTTTCGTTTTAATCCCTACTTTTTAGTCACGTCTACCTAAGTCCTTGAAAACGAAAAATCATGTCTATTTTGGTTCCTATCATTAACCCACTAACAGAAAATTTATATGCGGCAAACGAAGTATATAGGTGGCATGTTAAATGCTAACGTGGCTAATAAAATAATAATAATAAAATTTTATTTGACATTTAAAAAAGTGCCACGTCAACAATTTTTTTTATATAAAAAACAAAAAAATTAAAAAACAAACATTAAATTTAATTGAATTAAATAATAATTATTTTTTTGTTAATTTTCATTATTTATTTGGAAGAACATAAGAACATGTTCTTCCCCAAACCAACACATATCCAACACTAAATTCTTCATGTTTTTCTCCAAATTCTAACACAATCAACACCAAATTCTCCAGCAAATCAAACCCATAAACACTTCAAATCAACCAATCTCCAACAAACTCATAATCCTATAAATTTTCTTGGAAAACAAACGCAAAAAAAAAAATCCACAAATTTTAGCTCAAATACAAATTCATAAATCCTAAAGCCCATTTTCTCAAACCCAAGCAAAATCATCAAAGACCCACAACAGGCCACACCTGAAATCTCTATACATTTTCTTGTTCTTCCTCCCTAAGATCCATGGCTGAAATCCCCATTGGTTTTCTTGTTCTTCTTCCCTAAGACCCATGATAGAACTCATCTTCCCCATAGACCCATGGCCGAAAAACCATTCTCCCCCACAGACTTATGGCTGAAAATCGATGATGTGAAGTCTCTCTATCTCATGGTTGAATCCCATGGGCACACCCCATCAATTGAACTTTATCTCATCACATTTCTCTCTTCTCACTCTGTAAATCCATGACCAAAACCCATGGCCACATCCATTAGTTGCTGATATTTGAACATAAATACAATATCACAAATGCAAAAACACAAATCCAAAAAATTCAAAATTCGAAAAGAAAGATACAAACAGAAACACATGCATCGAGAGAGAGAGAGAGAGAGTCGTGGATCTGGAAAAATGAAGAAAAAGAAAGACACAAACACAACACACAAACGAAGATAGAGAGTATCATGGATCTGAAAAGAAAGAAGAAAAGGAAAGATACCAAGAGACAACACACGAACCAAGAGAGAGAGTTAAGATTTATTTATTTTTCTTTTGATTTTTCTATTTTGGTTTACCTTAAAAAAAGAAGAAAATGAAATACATACAAACACAAACATAGACACACCAACATAGAGTGAAAAGGAGTGTTAATTTAGTTTTTGTTTCTTAAGAAAGTTCAAGAAAAGTTGAGATAATTGCTATAAATTTTTTTCTCAATCTTTAAAAATTGAAAAAGTTATTTTTTGTTTTTGTTTTTGAATTTTTTTAGTTTAAATTAAAAAAAAATTATTTTTATTTTTTAAATTAATTTATATGATGACATGACCTTTTTTAAATGCCAAAATTTTTTTTTTCTTCGGTATAACTTCCGATCTGCCGATAACCAATATCTAGCGGCGGTTCGGCAAATCTTGCTGGCGTCCTTCTCTTTGTCCAAAATTCTATCCTCGGCTAGGAACTCAATGATCGGGTCCATCCAACACGGCCCAATTTTTGAAATCGCGGTCACGTCTATTCCGGGAACACCAACGTCAACTGCGTCGCCAATGCTCGGTCTCACTATGAGTTCCACCTTGATCAACCGAGATACATCCTCCGTCAATGCCGATGCTGGTGTGGCTAGAGAGTCTGCATGTCTGTTCTGCCCCGGGGCACTTGGGTCACCTTTGCCGTGTAGAATTTGCCCATAACCTGCCTTACTATCCATAAGTATTTTTTTCATCCTGGGGTCTCTGGCTTCGAAGCTGCCCTGCACCTGGTTAACCACCAACCGTAAGTCCGAACATATCTCTACATTTCGGGCACCCAATTCTAGTACGGTCCTCAATCCAGCAAGTAGAGCTTCGTACTCCGCTTCGTTGTTGGAAGCTCTAAACCCCAACCTAAAAGAATGTTCCAACCGAATCCCCTCCGGGATGATCATGACGATCCCAGCACCAGCCCCCATAGCGCTTGATGCGCCGTCCACATACACCTTCCACGGGCGACAATCCACATGACAGAAAATCTCCTCTTATCTCTTAGGGGAAAATTCCACCACAAAGTTGGTCAATACCTGCCCCTTCACCGAACTTCTCGGCCTATACCTTATGTCAAAGGCTCCGAGCCGGGTCCCCCATTTAGCTATCCGTCCCGTGAAATCGAATATTTTTAACAACGACTGCAAGGGGTACTCGGTTAACACGTACACGGTAAGGGCTTGAAAATAGTGAGGCAGTCTCCTGGTGGCGTGTACTAGGGCCAACACTAGTTTCTCTAGAGGCAAATACCTGGTCTCCGCATCTACTAAGGTCTTGCTGATGTAATATACGGGCTGCTACACTCCTTGGTCCCTCAGAAGCACGGCACTGACTGCGTGATCCGACACCGAGAGGTACATGAACAAGTCTTCTCCGAGCACTGGGGCTTTTAACATAGGGGCTCGCATCAGATACTCTTTCAGGTCCTGAAAAGCTTTATCACACTCCGCATCCCACTAAAATCCCTTCCATTTCTTCAAGAGTTGGTAAAATGGTTGGCAACGATCAACGAACTTGGAAATAAATCGGTTAAGGGCAGCTAGCATTCCGGTCAATATTTGCACATCCTTTGGGTTTCCCGGTGGCATTAAGCGCTTCACGGCCTCAATCTGGTTGGGGTTGACCTCTATTCCTCGATTGGTAATTAAATACCCCAAGAACTTGCCAGCTCCCACCCCGAAAGCACACTTCTCTGCATTGAGGCGTAGCTTATGTTGCTGAAGTACCTCGAACACCCCCCGGAGGTCCTTGACATGCCGTGCTTCTTGATTACTTTTGACTACCATATCGTTGATATACACCTTGACGGTGTGCCCTATTCTATCTTGGAACATCCTCGTCATCATCCGCTGGTAAGTGGCCCCGGCATTTTTCAACCCAAAAGGCATCACTATGTAGAAATAGTTGGCTTTTAGGGAGATGAACGCCGTCTTCTCTCGATCCTCAACTGCTAAGGCTATCTGATGATACCCTTGAAAGGCATTCAGGAAGCTCATCCTCGGGTGTTCGTATGTGGCATTTACCAACTGGTCAATCTTCTGCATTGGAAACGGGTCCTTTGGGCACGCTCTGTTCAAATCCGTGAAGTCTACACAAACCCTCCACTTGCCACTCTTTTTCTTCACCATTATAGTGTTCGCTAACCACTCCAGGAAAAAGATTTCCTTTATGGCCCCAGCTTCCTTTAGTTTCTTCACTTCCAGCTTTACTGCTTCAACATGCTCCATGGCTGATCTTCTTGGTTTTTGCCTCGTAGGAGGAAATGACGGGTCTGCATTGAGTTTGTGGGTAATGAACTCGGGGTCTACCCCGAGCATCTCATATGGACTCTAAGCGAACACATCTACATTCTGTATAAGAAACAGTAACATCTCTATCCTATCCTCATCTCTCAGACTTGCCCCTATCTGAAAATACCTACACTCATCCGGCAGTATTTTTACCTTGATCAGCTCTTCAGCACAACTAACCCCCAATTCTCCCTGGGGCTGCGGTAATTGCTATAAAGGGACCTTTTTGGGTTGATCCTTCTGTCCGGCGTGCTCATCTTCTCAGTTTACTGCAGCAACGAGGCATCATCTAGCCATTTGCTGGCTTCCTCTCACTACGACGACGCCATGCTAGGTTGGAAATTTGATTTTCACATGCAGAGAGGACGGGACAGCCCCCATTACATGGATCCAAGGCCTCTCAAGAATCGCTGTATAAGGAGAGAATGCAGCGACCACTATAAATGCTAATGTCACTTCTTTCCCCTTCATAACTACAGGAAGGGAGATCTGCCCTTTGGGAACCACCACTTGGCCACCAAATCCGATTAGGGGCGCATCGTTTCTCGAGAGGTCTTCAATCCTCAACCCGAGCCCTTTGAATAGGTCTGGATACATTACCTCGGCACCACTCCCTTGGTCCACCATCACCCTCTTTACTATGAAGCCGTTTATTCGAGCCGTTACCACCAGAGCGTCATCGTGTGGTTGGACTGTTCCCTCTAAATCATTGTCTCTGAAAGAAATTGGCTCCCGAGTGTGCTTTATCTTCTTCCCAGATGGATACTTGTCTGAGCAATCTTCCACCGAGGTTACCAGCAGCACCCCTTTCCTTCTGGAAGTAACTGTGCCCCTCGGGGAAGCGTGGATCACTTCGATCACTTCAACTAGGGGTGGGATGGGATTCCCACCTTGCCGCACGCACTGCCCGGTATCCCGATTCTCAGCATTTGTCACAAACTCTTTCAAGTGTCCCGCCTTCAAGAGCTGCCCCAGATGGTCTTTCAATACCCGGCATTGCTTGGTAGTATGCCCCTTATCTTTGTGGTATGTACAATACAAGTTCTGGTTCCTCCGGGATGGGTCTCTCCCCATCTTGTTCGGCTATCTGAAGTATGGCTCATTTTTTATCCAGTCTATGATTCTATGTACTGGCTCCTTAAACATCACGTTCACCTCCCCTAGCTGTAACTCAGGTTCCTGTACCATTAAGCCCTTGCGAGGCCTTGGCTGAAAACCTTTTGGCCAAAGACGATTAGCTAGCAGGGCTTTACCTTTGCTTTGCAGCCGATCATGCTCCAGGCGTTTTTATTCCTCTATACGCCTCATAAGCTGCCTCATGCCTTTGGGAGGCTTTTTTGTCAATGACTCCCATAGTTCGGAGTCCTCGGGCAGCCCCATCCTGAAGGTGCTCACCATGATCCTCTCATTGCCCCCACCGATCTCATTGTAAAGCTCCCAGTACTAGCTCGCGTAATTGCGAAAGGTCTCCCCAACCCTCATATTCATTGATAGTAAGGCATCCACTGGTTGTGGTACCCAACTATAGGTTACAAACCGGGCGCCGAATTCTTGGATTTATTCAGCAAAACTGTGAATGGAACCCTTTGGCAATCCATTAAACCATCTCAGCATGGTGGATTCGAGGCATGAAGGGAAAACTTTTCACATTAGCGCGTCATCGTGCTTATGTAGAGACATCATGTGGATGTATTGGCTAACGTGCTCCACTGGGTCTATTTTCCCATCATAAGAGTTGAAAGGTAGGCACACAAACCTGTTCGGCAATTGGGCCCGTTCAGTGTCTTCCGAAAATGGCGACCAGGCGGCTCTGCGTAAGGCTCGGCTCATAGCATCCATGGCGGCATTTCGTGGCAAAAGCTCTTCCGGGGAGTCTGAACCCCGGTTGGCATATTCCCGTGAATGTGAACGATCTCGATGTTGATTAAACTCCCGTGAATGTGAAAGGTCCCGCGGTCGGTAAGGTCCGGATTGATTGGACCCCTCCCCATAACGATCTCTCCCACCGTCGGGTCTTCTTTCCCAGTGTTCTCAATTCCTCCGACGTTCACCCTCTGCTTCAAGTTACAAGTCTCTCACCAACCTGCGCAATCACTCGAGTACCTCGTCTCTTTCGTCGAATTCCCTACGCCCCATAGTGCCAGATACCGTCTGACGGGTTTGGTATGACCCTTCGCCTAGGTCGGACCGCTCTTCATCCTGTTCATGACCTCTGTCCTCGCACCTCTTGCGCCTTTGTTCTCGCCAGGTGGATCCCTGAGAAGATCCCGCCGAATCACTTTCAGCGTAACTTCCTGACCGTCTTTCAGACATCTTCTCGAGTGTGAGTCTCGGTTGAACCACGGCTTCGTAGGAGATTCCCACAGACGGCGCCAATTATGCGCGGCCCTAAATATGATCAATAGGCTGACTTTAGGTTGGGCTCACAATTAACTTGTAATGTGGGCTTTGGATTTCCTACCTCGGGTGATTCTTACGTGGAGACCCAAACAGGATTTTGGGATCCTTTTGAATTCACTCCCCTATTCTCTCTTTGTCGTCGCTCCCCCTCATTTGCCTCATGGTTTCTCCTATTTATAGCCTTAACTTAGTGGAAGAATCATGATTACCTTTAGGGCTAGTGCATTGGGAGGTCCAATGTAACAAACAATATGCAGAAACAATATGGAGTTCCCTAAAAATGGACATGAACAAACAATATGCCTCATGATATAACAAAATGGACGTGATATAAAAATGGACATGAAGAGTTCCCTAAAAATATAACCACAAAAACTGAAAAGTATTTGCAGAAACAACTCACCCATTATAACAGTAGAGGAAAAGGTCGTTCAGATGATCAACTTCAGAGATATCTTCCTCCAAAATTGATAGGCCAGTTTTGGAACAATTTGCCAATAAACAAAGATGAAGAAAATGTGGATGCAAAGTAGTCAAATGTTCTGAGGAATTCTGAAGTTTCCCAACAGCTGCCAGAAACAGATCCACATGCACATGCATTGGTGCTCCAAGTATAATGACCAACTCCTTGAACCTCTTACAAACAGATATGACTGAAACCCCGAAAATTAATAACATCAATATGTGTACTGTGAGTGATTTAATGATATTAGTGCCCATCAAATACAATTCACTTGCAGACAAACATTTTTCAGGGTCCAAACGAATTTGCTCTGGAGCACAAAAACTAAAAAATCTGTCAATGTAGGGGACCGATGTAGTTGCTTGCTCTTCTGAAACTGGAGCATATATGCAAGCCTCTCTGTCACCACATACATGCACTCCATAAGAAAAGGCAGGATCAACACACATACATACAAATTCACATTGTAATCAAGTGCAACATCACACAAATACTCCAAAAATTCCAGTCTCAATTAACGTGATATTCAATTAAGTTGAATAACTACGTTCTCTAAAATTTCTCAAAAAAAGTAAAATCTTTTTTTTTTCCCTTAATTTCATTCTAAGACAGATATGGTCTGTTTAGAATCTACTTATTTTATTAAAATTGAAAATTTTTTGTTGAAAGTACTATAGATAAAAATAAAAATTAGCTGAAATAGTATAAAAAATAGTACAATCATAAATAGTATTAAAAAATGTTGTAAGAGCTATAAGAGCATCAGTAGCAGATGTTGCAAAAAAAATGTCATTTTGCCACACGAAAAGCCTACTTTATTATTTTACTACATCATTTTACAACATTTCATTTATCAGATGTTTTATCATTCAATTCTATACATTAAAATAATATTTAATACACATTAAAATAATATATTATCTCCTCCCCGTTTATATCAACAACAGTAACAACCACCCACACAGCCCACCACCACCACTGCCACTGTCACCGCCCATAGCCCACCACCACCATTGGCATTGACACCGCCCACAGCCCACACCAATATCAGATCAACCCAAATTGCAGCAAAAAAAAAAAAAACCCACAACCAGAGAGAGGTAGAGTGAAAGGCAGACAGAGAAGAGGGAAGAGGGTGAGATCAACGGCGGCCTCGGGGTGAGATCAGCCATGACTGGACGGGGCAAGATCGCGAGGCGGCGGCTGCGTGATAGTGATGGCGGTTGGGCGAGATCGCCAGCGGCGACTTCAGATGGTGAGGGAACGAGTATGGGGGGGAGAGGAATAGAGGTGAGAGAGAAGAAAACCGGTGAGAGAGAACAGAAAAGAAAAAGTGAAGAGAGAGGAGAGAGAAAAGATAATAAAAAAGTGATAAAAAAATTATGCCATATGCTACAGTGCCGTCACATATTTGTGTGACGGCACTGTAGCATATGGCATAATTTTTGCTATTTGTAACATTTGATAAAACACTATTTTTGTGTTTGATGTGTCAAATGTGTCAAATATTTGACATTTGGCACGTTTGACACGTTTACTACGATCAAAATGGGGCTTTAGCCCCATTTTCGTAACTATTTAGTTAGTAGTTTGATTTTACAAACAATATAGGTTACTAACATCTCGAGTCTCAAAGACTCGATTTTGGGCCTAGAAATCGAGTCTTTGAGGCTCGGTTTTCTTGTTTGGACCGCATCCGAGCTGTACCGGTGTCTAGGTGGAAGCCACGTGGAAATCGAGTCTTAAAGACTCGATTTCCATCTCAACCAACGTCTTCAGCCACGTGGAAGCCACCTAGAAACCGAGTCTGTGAGACTCGATTTCTAATAGGGGTTTTTCAAAAATTTAAACCTAACGCCTCTCTCTCAGTCTCGCACTCTCCATCGTCTCGCACAGAACAGAACAGAACACTCCCTCGCGCCTCTCCCTCTCAGTCTCGCACAGAATCACTCACGCCTCTCTCATCACCCTCTCCATTGTCACTCTCTCTCGCACTCTCCGTCTCACTCTCGCACTCTCCGTCTCACTCTCGCACTCTCCCTCTCACTCTCGCACAGAACAGAACACTCACGCACGCCTCTCTCCATCTCACACTCGCACAGAACAGTCTCCCCTGTCACACCTCTTTCACTCACCCTCTCCACTCTCAAGCACCTTCTCCAGTTCTCTCAGGTATGATTTTCTTCTCCTAAACCCACTTTTGAAGTACATTTTCGGGTGTTTTTCTTGTTTTGTTGTGTGATCAACTTGATTTGCTTTGATTTTTTGTTGTTCAGTTTTTTTGGCTTGATCTTGTTGTTGTTTCTTGCTATTTAGATGGTTAAGCAGAGAGTTTGGGTTTGTGTTCCGTAATTATGATTGTTTTGATTGATGAGTATACTAAAGTTAAAAGTTGAGCAAAATATCTTGAAATATCTTACAATAATTTGTGTGTACATGAGTCCAATGTGGAGCTTTATTGATTGCTTCAAGTCTGAGATACTGTAAGTTTGATAGGAAATGTGTAATCTTTCATTAAGTTACTTTATTATAATAATTGAGGGCTAAGTCAAAAAATGCAAAAAGGTTTACACGGCAGTCTCCACTTGTATGTGATAATCATGATAACAATGATGTATAACCCGTGTCTTCCTAGTTTAGTAATTTTCCTTCCATTCCATTTTGGTGAGGGTTTTGGCTTTTTGCCCTTTTAAAAGTTTTGATGGCACAAGAGCAGACAGGCAATTTCTGATTCTCTTTAAGTCTTAAGGCAAGTGGGTAGTAGTGACTTTAATTGAACATTTGTGATTCACAGCTAATACTAGGACCTACAAAAGTACACATAAATGAGGTAAATTATTACAAAGGAGTTATGTGATCTAATTCAAGCCATGCATGATGGCCCCCCTGTTAAACTAGCTAGTTTATTACAAAGGGGGTGTGTAGCTGGTTTCAATGTGATAAGAGAATGGTACAAAACTAGCTAGGGTCCAAACCTCCATTTACCAAACCCTGTTGGTGCCGGCAAGGTGAGTGATAAACAACTGTCCCTTTTCCCAATAGAATTGTGAATCTCAAAATGGAATTTGAATGAGGGGGAGAGTTGGACAGAATTTTAATTAATTTCCAAATTAACTCCTAATTGCTAAAATTAATCTCAAATTTTAGGTCTTGGGTTCTAGACTTCGACTTCTTTTGATCCTTATTAGAGATCGAGTTGATATCCATTTCTTTCTATGTTATTCTAGGTGCGTAGGGATTGTCATTCTCCCGTCTTATACATTTTTTCTTATTACCAAAAAAATAGTCTCAAATTAAACATATGATTGAGAGGCAATAATAGCTTTGTAATTGAGAATGACCTTTTTTTATTTTTTTTTCATTCTATTTTGACAGAATACTTGTGTGATCTATTATATATGAATTTTGTTTATGTGCAATTTTTTAAAATCTTACTTTTTTAATATAAATTTTATTAATTTTCTTTTAGCAAGTAAATAAACTAAACATATCAATAAAAACATAACCCAAACACACAGTACTGAGTCGGATTACACAATTATTTTTTTATTAAAGGAGCGCACAATTTGTTCAGTACTAGTAATAACTAATATTATGAATCCTAGAGTTTTTAATGGACTTGATCATGTGAATTGGATCACACAGCATCATAGATGTCCCAATATTTTAGCAGTAGTAAGAATGATTACAATTATAGTGTTGGGTTCAGATTTTTTTTGTTGGTGGCATAGTCACTGAGAACAACTGATTAAAAAAAAATTCTAGGATTTGAAAATATTATCTGCATGTGCATAGTTAGTTATTGATCACAAATGTCTTTTCTGATTATTATAAAAGTTCGAAGAAAACACTAATAAAACAACAAGAAGTAGCTCTCAATGTCAAAGTAGATTTAAAAGGCCAGAATCACAGGCTATATACTTCATTCACTGAATTCTTTCATTGTTCATTCATTCACTGAATTCTTTCATTGTTCATTCATTCTTTCACCTTTTACCGAATTATTCTTTCATATTTTACTGAATTCTCATTGTACAAACTGGCTTTTGTTGCTCTGACTCATACCTAGTTCCAAAACCATAGTATGTGTTCATTTTTTAAACTAACTACTTCTCATTCTTGTGCAGTATGGCAGCTGCAAATGCCGGACAGATTGACCATGCACATCCTGGCCCCATTGACGACTCGGTGTTGACATTGCAGCCCAATCATCGGTCAGAAGCTATTTGGAATGGGCAGGTAAAACACAACACTAAAGATTTGATGAATGTATACGCATTTATTTCATACAATGTACACGCACTTGCTGTCATCTGTTAATCCATGATTTTGTTTTGCGTAGGATTCAGTCTCCCTTACCTGCCGTGCTCGTAGTGAAGAGTTCTCCAATCGAGAGCCAATGGTGGACGATCGAGTTGTTGACATCATAAAGGCACTTGGTTTGGAGGGACTCCTCAGGATTCCGGGTAGAGAGATTGACCATGGCTTCATAACGGCCTTAGTGGAGCGATGGCGGCCCGAGACTCACACCTTCCACATGCCACATGGTGAGATCACCATCACATTGCAGGATGTTGAGGTACTTCTCGGGCTTCCTGTTGATGGTGATGCTGTAACTGGGAGCACGCAGAAAACTTGGGAGACTGTGTGTGTCGAGTTCCTTGGCTTTCAACCTACAAATGATGAGCATAAGCAACTTAATGGCCAGAGGATTCTCATCAAACGGCTTTTGGAGGAAGTTGCTGATCCATTGCCGCTTAATGCTGAAGAGGATCAACTGCATAAGTACGCACGATGCTACATCCTAGCACTACTGGGGGACACAATCTTCATGGACAAATCCGGAGATAGGGTGCATCTAATGTGGGTGCAGCAGTTGGAAGACCTTCGCAACCCACGAAGGTACAGTTGGGGAAGTGCTTGCCTTGCATGGTTGTACCGAGAGTTATGCAGGGCAAGCGATAAGAAAGCTAGTCAGATTGGTGGGTGCTTATTGTTGGTCCAGTATTGGGCGTGGGCTAGGTTTCCCTATTTGTGCCCAGCAGTTGAGCGTGGCCCGCCAGTGGGTGCTTATGGTCCTCCAGTGCGTGGTCCACTGTCCCTTAAGTAAGTCTCTACCTCATACATGTCATATGCATTATGTGATCATTTCCTAAGCCCACAATCGTGTAACTTGATTCTATTTATTTATTTTAAAGGCTTCTATTCTACAAATTATTTATGTCAATTCTAGTGATATTATTAATTGAGTACATATGTATACGATTATGTTAGTAGTTATATGGGATTACATTATAGTTTTAATCATAACTCTATCTTAGTAGGAAAGTTGTAAATATTGATCCCTTGTTCTTGACTGTAGGTGGGTGTGGGTCCCAAACAAGAAAAATAGGCCCGCCCACATCTTCAGGGACAGGTATCGCGAGAAAATAGCTTCAATGTTGCCAAACCAGGTATGAAAATGCGGTGTTTAACATGTTTAGGAACAAGATATACATTTGGTTAACTTTGAAATATAAACATAGATGCCTAACGCAGTGTGTACTTGTTTTTGGGCTGTTGTAGGTGGTGTGGCAGCCGTATGAAGCTGAATTGGAGAGCCTTCCACCTTGGTGCGTTGCAGGGAGGCTCGTGTGGACGGCAACGGTGCCGCTTGTATGTTTCCACCTAGTAGAGAAACATACACCGGATCGTGTCGTTCGTCAATTTGGAATGATCCAAGAAATTCCCCGCGCTATTGACACTGACACAGTGCTTCATGCCATTGATTTGAGGGGGAAGGTCGGTGTTGATTGGGTGCGGAAACATGCTATGCATATCGTGGAGTGGGGTAATCGGCTTCAACGGCGTTGTGAAGCAGTGCTTGGTGATATGCCTCCACAGCATGAGTACTTCGACTGGTTCAGAAGGGTAACTCGGAGGTTCATCGATATCCCCAGTGCTAAATTGATTCTAATGGTAATTTCTCTATGTCTTCTACATCTTACCGTACTTCTTAGCAAGAAACCAATGTTTAGAGAATATGATATATGTGGTCCAATGTCTGCTTAGCATCAAACCTCCCTTTTAAAGCTGTTGTCTGCTTAATATTCCTTATAGAGAACTTTGTTGATTTAAGAATCTAATTTGAGATGCATATAGCGTCATATTTCCAATTTTAGGCTTTACAGTTACAGTATACATTGTTCTTTCCATTTTCTTTATTTTTAATTTTCTGCTCATATGAATTTTTAATTACTGTTGTCTACGCTATCTGCTAGCTACATATTTAATAGAAAATATAATTTAAATTTACATTAAGGTGACACTTGGTCTCTGAGAAATTTGCAATTATTGCTAGCAAAACCAATGCACATCCTACATTTATTTTATTATTGATTGGCATTGTTGATTTGGTATTGCATTACTAATATACTTGGTTTTTCCATGTGCAGATTGAAGGATACGTCCGATTGTTGAGGCGTCACCCAGTGGGCACGGAGGACCACAAGGACATTATTGACGTGCTGACGGCAATGCATGAGATTGGCCATGTACAACCTCCTATCCCTGAGGCCCCGAATGAGGAGGCAGCTACTCCTGCAGCAACGCCTACTCAAAGGCCGAGCACTACTGAGAGCCCAAGCACGAGCACAACTCCTGCCGGAAGTCACTCTCGTCCGCCTGTTGCTACTCCTAGGGTTGTCCCTACCCCCGATCCCTCTCCATCCACCCCACATCCATCCCTTAGCCCCACCATCCCTTCGCCACCCCACATCCATCCCCTAGCCCCACCATCCCTTCACCCACCCCACATCCATCCCCTCGCCCCACCATTCCTTCACCCATCCCTTCACCCACCTCACACCCATCCCCTCTCCCCACCATCCCTTCACCCATCCCTTCACCGACCATCCCTCCACCCACTCCACATCCATGTCCTGGGTCTGACATCCGTCCACCCACCCCAGGGTCATTTCCTGAGCTGTTACCCATTCCGTCCTTTGACTTAGGTATTGATCCAACCCCTCCTGACATGCACCAGGAGCCACCCTCCCAAAGTATGTCTACTGGCCTTTCTTCAGACATTGACCCACCCCATGTTCAGGCTGAGCAGGCTGTTGGGTTACCTGCAGTGGCGGAAGGTCGGCCAAAACGCATATCAAAGGCACCTCCTTGTGGGACAGGGGGGCACAAACATGGACACAAAGCTGGGCCCGAGGCATGTGACGAAGGACATGCAAGACCTCCTCCTCATTATACGAGACAGCGTAAAGTTCAAAAAAGGTAACTCCAATGCTACCTTATTCCTTTGTAAGAGTGAAGTGGAGGGTGAGGTTATGGGTTGAACTATTGTTATATGATGTATGCTTGTTCAAGTCTAATGACCAACACTATACTTTGCCAGGACCAACCAATGAAAATTTGGTCACATATTGGTTTGTGCACTTTCGATGGGACTGAAGGTGTAAGGTAAGAGTAGTCACAAGCTGCTTTTCGGGGTTATTTGGTAATTCTCTATTGCTGATTTTAACGAAATAAAGGTTCTGGTGGATACGGGTATCTTAAGGAGCCACTATGGTGGATTGGCATGATCACAAGTAAGTCTTGCATTTTTGAATTGTGAAGGCGTTTTATTTTGGAAAATTGTGAGGAAATATGAACTAGCTGTTTGTTTTTATGTTAATTTTGGCAATGATCGTTGGTGAACTTGCGAATTTTGTTGCTTACATGTTTGCTTCTGCTGTGCTTGTCACGCCACTGGGAGCTTTGAGCATAATTGTTAGGTACATCAGATGCCTTTGGTTTCAATTCTAGTGATGCTGCGCTTGGTTGCAATAGGATTAGGACCAGATTTTATTTGAAATTCCAAATCTTTGGAAGTCAAATTCCTGGTTTAACCATGGAATAGTTGCTGTTATTTGAATCCAATGTCAGTCCAGTTTGTATTGATGTGATAACCAAACATTTTTTGGAATTAGATTTTGGTTTCCATCTCAATTCGACGGTCTCATTTTCTTGCAACCAAATGCATCCTTTTGTTTCAGTTGAAGAACTTTGTGATTTTGACTTTGTTGTTTGTTTTTTTGGAAGTGCTATTCTAGCACACTTCTTTTTGAAAGAAAAGCTGCAGAAAATGGGTATACTGGGTTGTGGCTTGTGTATAGTGGGGTCTACATTGATTGTCCTTCATGCACCCGGTGAAAGTAGTCTGACTTCAGTGGAAGAAATTTGGGAATTTGCAACTCAACCAGGTAAATATTTTGAATATTGACTGCTGTTTCTATGTTCAGTTTTTCTCTTCTCTGTGTTGATTGTTTTCATGTGTTTGGTCCAGCTTTTCTTTTGTATTTGGCCTCAACAATAGCTATAGTTCTGGTGCTGATCTTGTATTGTGAACCACGCTACGGGCAGACAAACATAATGGTCTATATTGGAATATGTTCCATTATTGTGTTGCTGGAACTGGGTTGGAATTTTGGACTTAACATTCCTCTCCTCTCTAACAACTTGCTGGCATTGTTGAGACCAATAAAAAATATTTAACCCTTGGTTACTGTAAGATTTTGCTCAAAGATTCTAGAGTTTCTATGGTTTGTGGGTTAATTGAATGTAACAAGTTGATTGAAGAGACTATATATTGATAATGCAATATGTGCCAACATACAGACCATACACAATATATGATGATGATAAATTTAAGTTTGCTTGCAACTGTTAGAATTGTGTGGTTCAATGATTAAATTTAACCACACAATTCTAACAGCAACATTAGAAAGTTGTAAATGGGTTCAAATTTTTTCTAAAAAAAAAAAAATATGTGCTTTACTTTTTAAATATATAATATGTGTCATTTCTTTGTCCAGCCTTGATTTGGAAAATAATGTAAATCAATCACCCAGGCTTTGGACACATTCAACACAACAGTTGTTTCTCCAATCTATTATGCTTTGTTCACATCCCTCACAATTTTTGCCAGTGCCATAATGTTCAAGGTATTGTTGATTCATGCCCTGGAATAATTGCTGATTTTATTTCAGAGTGTATTTCAATTTTTTTAGTTAGTTTTTAATTTTATTTTTTTCTATTCTTCTAGGATTGGTCTGGTCAGAGTGCTAGCAGTATTGTGTCTGGCTTTGTGGATTCATAGTTGTGCTTTCTGGAACTTTGATGTTGCATAGTACAAGAGAAAAGGATCCAGCTTCTGTTACAGGTATTTATCCATTCAAACATATCATCGTACAACTATGCATATGTGTCAACTTGATGGATGCACATGATTTGCAATTGTATGGCTTATACACTTGTTATTTTAGTATCTGATTTTGTCTGATGCTTCCAAGTTTATCATATTAATATGCTTAGGTGCCCAGGCTAAATTTGAACATCCATCAATTGGCATTTTATTTAAAGGTTGGGCACTCATGCAACATTTTTCCCTCTAGGTGCTAAGATCATTTTTATATGTCTTCTCTAAAGTACAATAATAACTTAATAAATAGTTCATTCACCATATATATATATATATATATATATGAAGCCAATGAGCTCTAGCTCAAATGGCGTTTTCTCCCTCTATATGAGTAAGGTGGGAGATGAGGTTGTAGTTTTAAAACCTGGTTTAAAACCCACTAGGTGTGACTAACTTACCAATAAGAAACTGTGTGTGTGTGTGTGTGTGTGAGAGAGAGAGAGAGAGAGAGAGAGAGGGGGGGAGAGAGAGAGAGAATGAATCAATAATTTATGTCATCAATATCTTCACACTTAATTTTTAAACGGAAATAAGGAATAATTGAATAGATTCTTGACAAAGGCTTAATATTTGAAGTGTTCTTAACCTGCCTCTTTTTCACTCTGTCTTCCCCTGTGTGTATATATATTATTCTCTTACACCTGTGCAGGTTTGTAGAACTTTGTACTCTCTTCTAATAGAGAAATGCATCTTCAACAATCCTCATCGAGTTACAGTAGAAATGCACCAGTCACCAAATCTTGTTAGCCTAAATGTTTTCAGTTGCTGTGTGCATGTGATGCTTTTGTACTAATTATATATGTTGGGGGTATTCTCTGCATCAGCGTGATCCTGATAAAGAAAATCTTGAAGAAACTTAAAAAGCAAGTATGACTGAGGAAGAGCTTGCTGATCTTGCGACTGAAGGAAGAAACGCCTGACCCACCAGAAGCTCTAAAAAGTGTCCCAAGCCGTTTGTTGATTTATTGATGCCTTGCAACTAATGGAATGGAAAAAAGCATTGTGCCAAGAATATTTGTAGATGAGAAAGGGAGATGTTTAACCCTTATTCTTTTTATTCATAAGTAGTTGTTTTGTGTTGACTCTAATATCCCTAGTTTAGTAAACCCTATCAGTTGTTATGAAATGCTGATATTGGATGTGATGGGCTTTTAAACTGTACAGATGATGGAGAAGTAACATGAGTTTTATGAATGAATTAGTTTTGTACTTATGCATTTATAATTTGAGAGGTTAAAACCTGAGATCATGCAGGCCTCATAAATATTTGTAGATGAGAAGCTGCGTATTGCTGAGTTCTGAAAATGTTTAAAAAAAAAAGTTCCAGTGGAAATCGAGAACTAGACACTCGATTTCCATTATTTTAAAAGTCAATGGAAATCGAGTAATAGACACTCGATTTCCATTATTTAAAGAAAAAAAAAAGCAAAATCAGTGGCAATCGAGTAATAGACACTCGATGTCCATTATTTAAGAAAAAATCAGTGGAAATCGAGTATTAGACACTCGATTTCCATTTAGAACTCGATTTCCTTAACAGCGAGTACGCCAGGCAGAGAGTTCAAAAATATTTACTGCCAACTGCCATCGGCATAATTCCCAGTGGAAATCGAGTGTTTAAGACTCGATTTCCGTTTCGGTGGCATAGTGGTAATAAATCCAGTATAAATCGAGTCTGTGCAACTCGATTTATAATGGCAGTTATTTACATATTTGCCACGCAAATGGAAATCGAGTGTTAAACACTCGATTTCCACTGGGAATCCCCCCCCCCCACAAAAACCCACCCCCCAGTCCCCCCACCTACAGCAGTAAACCAGTAGAACTTATGAGAGGACTTAAAAAAAAAAAAAACACATAATATGAGAGGTAATTATCGAAATTTGCCAATCAAAAGTTGCTCTTGTTGGTCTTGACTTTACACAACAAATATCTATTGTTCTTTAGCACAACTAATACACAATTTTAGAAGTGACTAGTGCAGATATATAATTTGTTTATACTTCATAGTTTGTTGAAGTAGAAGAATCACTATTTATTCCAGGTAGATAATAATGCAGCCCAAATAGTCTTCTGAGAAATTATTCAATACAATGGGAGGGTGGCACATGGTCCTCCCAGCCAATACAATTATCCCATTTTGGATCTCAATGATTATGTGCCCTCCTTTAACTCAACAATTGAAGAAAAATAGGCTATTTTTACCATTTTCTACAATGTACTTATTACTGTAATAAAACCAACCATAGAAGGTCCAGACAGAGTTGTTCCAGCTACTACTACTACTGTAGTAGCAGCTTGCAAATACCAAATAAGTAACTAGAAAAGCTCCATCAGTAGTAATTTTGGAGATACTGCCAAGTACCTATCTCTTTCAGTCAAAAAAGAACTTGCCAAAGTACTAGCTACTAATACCAAAGTACTATGATTGTTGGCATTATAGTCAAACGCTGCACAATGCAACTAATGTAACGAGTACAATGGATAGCGAATAGTTCAATTACAACAGCATTTAGTCATTAACAAAATAACAACTGAGTCGATACAACATAGTCTACATAGTCGCCTAGCACTTGTTCATACCGAAGATAACCAAAACTCCCACGTACAATGCCATTCCAAAATCGAGTCTCCGCTCGCCTGACAAACATTAAAATACGGTCGTTAGTTCCCAGCAAAGAACAATAAGCAAATGAAACTCTAAGCATACTATATAAAAACAACGATGGCACTTGCCTAGTTTGTAGCACTACCGCTTGTCGAAGCCCCACGGGAATTAGGACATCTCCTGCGGTTATGCCCCTCTTCATGACACACTCCGCATCGCTGCCTCGGTTGAATCTCCCTCAAGTCTGAATCTTCCCTCCGACTTCCTCGTTCTCGTCGTACCCCATCCATTTCATTCCTTATTCTTGACTTTACAGGACGACCTTTGGCCCACAACAACTGTGGGTCAGGCACCCACCGTGGTCCGCGAACGTCCCTCCATAATGACTCTGACTTTGGCACGACAAATTGATGTGCATATGTTTGAATGGCGTTGCCCAAACTGTAACATGGGTCAATATAGCTGGTCGCATCGAGGTGCAGACCTTGAAGAACTTTAATTGCATGTGAACAAGGAATCTTAATGTTTTGCCACTTTCCACAACCACATGTTCTATCTAACACATGCACTTCATCACTGTGGTTTCCCCCTCCACCTCTATAGTCGTTGTATGGCGTAACCACTTGATATACACCAGTTTCATGATTAAAATTCCTCAGAGTGTGTCCTGAAATTTTCTGCTCATTTTTGGTATAGATCCTCATTGCATAATCACTCCACACCTTACCTTGAGAGAGATCAGAGGTAATTTCTTTATGTCGATCATGGAAATATGCAACAAGTTTGCACCAAGTGAACTCAACCATTGCAGCAATGGGCAATCCGCGGGCACCTTTAAGCACCCCATTAAAGCACTCAGAGATATTGGTTGTCATTGCCCCGTAACGTCTTCCACCGTCATGTGACTGGGTCCATTTGTCCAGATCCTCACTTATCAGATACGTGTATGGCATATAGCGTGCAATATGGGGATCATCAGGTTGTACACTCCTCAGTGCATTAATCTCAACATCCTTAATGGTTTGCATTATGGACTCAAATTTAGCTTCATGAGTCGCATATCCAGCTTTCAAGGCCAATGCCTTTAGACTCGGGTCATTAAAGCGTGTATTGAAGTTGCTAGCAACATGTCGAAGGCAATATCGGTGAAATACTTGTAAGTCTCCGTCTTTATCTCTAGGCCACTCTGCAATGCCGCATTTGATACCTTTATGTCGGTCAGAAATAATGCAAATACCCTCCTTAGGTATCACATGCTCTATCGAAATCCTGAGACACTCTAAAAACCAACCCCAACTAGCCCCTGACTCCTTGTCCACAACAGCAAAGGCGAGAGGCAAAACTTTTTGGTTAGCATCGGTTGCCATTGCAATCATCAACACCCCTCGATATTTACCATACAAATGAGTCCCATCAATACTGATCACTAGCCTACAATATCTGAATGCAGCAATGCATGGAGCGAATGCCCAAAATACATAGCGCAGTAACGCAATACCATCTATGCCCCTAGGTATGGTGTAATAGGTGTACTGGGTACCTGAATCCTGATCCAAGTATGCTAACAATAACTTTCGCAACCTTTGGTAAGACTCCTCCCAATCCCCATATATCTTAGCAATTGCTTTTTGTTTTGCGTCCCACACCTTATAGTAAGAAAGCTCATGATCATACTTAGTACGTATAATCTCCCAAAGCTCATCAATACGAGCAGTGTGATTTTGTCGCAATTTTCCCACAATTTCTGATGCAACAAAATTAGAATCTATCATTTTACCGTCTCTTCGCATGCCAAAGGGAACACAACTGTGTGGACCGACATAAGACGTGACCATCCACATACCATTAAGTTTAGCCTTCATGAATGCCCCAACGTACCACTTGCAGTCGGTCTTAACGCATGCGGCGCACAATTTAGTTTTGGTCGACCTCCGGATAATAAAATTTCTATTATCTTTTGCTGCGTATATTATCAGTGCACGCTTCACCGCTTCTTTATTTGCAAAAGTCAACCCTTTACTAAAATGCATCCCATCTTCCCAAGTAGAAACAAATGGTATCTGAAGACGTGAAGGATCAACCATATTTTCCCAAGTATTTGTGTAGAATGACTCGGAAGGAGCTGTGTAAACAGTGGTCATATTTGTATCATGCTGGACGCCAATATTATCTTCTGCATCACCTTCATCATGGTACTCCATATTTTCCTCTTCAAAATTGGGAACAAGTTCATGGTCATCCACATCCCTGTGAAAGTCGCCTCGCTCAATCCTCTCTTCATACTCATCCATATCATCAAGATTTTCACCATTATTTGCAGCATGATCTTCGTCTTCGTCTTCCTCTTCCTCCCCTAAATGTGTCTCTTGAGGTTAGAGTGTTTCACCAGTATTAGCAGTATGATCTTGAGATGGGAGCATATAACTTTCCATTGTATAGCCTCCCATTGTAGTGCATCCATCATCTAGGCCTGTAAATTGCAAAGATGTAGTTGTTTGTTGAATCTCCTCAGTATCAACTTCTGCAAGTGGCTCCGAACTTACGTACAACTCAGCAACATTTACTTGGAGCATTTTCTGGATCATATTAAACATGAGCTTTACATGTTTGTCTTCTTTGATCGCCATATACCCGTAATTTATTCGTTCATGAAGGACTTCTTGTGGGTAACGATAAATAATATTTATGTCATAACAAGCAGTATTCAAATTCAGTTCTTCCATTATTTTCCTTTTCAAATCATTCAACGTCTTCAACTTACGACGTATCATCATGTAGTAGCATTCGATACCCGGCCCTCTAAATGGAAATCCGTTAATCTGTTCAGGATTGACGAGGGGTCCACCGTAGTAGACATTTATATTAATATTCTTCAGAGGTTGTGAACCTATTAAAATCAAGTGTTAGTGACATCTTTTATCTCTTTCATTTAACATTAATTGGAAAACCTTTTCTATCTACTCAAAGTCCAAAAATTTCAACTTTTCACCCCACATTTGCATATACTCACCACACATCACATACAAACACACTCAATCATTATTATTTTATACTCAAACAAATAAAAAAACTAAACACAAAAACTCACTCCCATTACAAAATTTCAACTCATTCTAACAAAAAAATAAAGTAAACAAAATATATATATGTCATGATAACAAGCCTAACAATACAGATATATTTACAATGTTTTTTACTTCATATGCATATACAAACCCCACATTTGCACATACTCACCCTATCATTTGTTTCCAAAAAAAAAAAATCATTAATCATACTCATAAAAAAAAAAATCATTAATCATATATACTCATAAAAAAAAAATCATTAATCATACTCAAAAAAAAAATCATTAATCATACTCAAAAAAAAAATCATTAATCATACTCATAAAAAAAAATCATTAATCATACTCATAAAAAAAAAATCATTAATCATACTCATAAAAAAAAATCATTAATCATACTCATAAAAAAAAAAAAAAAAAACTAAACACACAATTCACCCCATTACAAACCTTCAAATTATTCTATCAAAAATATAAAGAACAATATTAAAACCAAAAAAAAAAAAAAAACAAAACAAAATAGTCATGATACATAAAAAACCTTATATAACTAACAACTAGAGAGAGTGAGAAACCTTACTTGACATGAGGATGTGAAAATAGGATATGGAGGGTGAGTTTGATTTCAAAATGGAATGAGTTTTGTATGAGAGTGAGAGAGAGGGAGAGAGTGATAGAGGAAAAAGAGAGCTGCTGGGTTTTGGAGGAAAAGAAAACAGCAGAGTGAGAGTGAGGTAGGGACTTGTGGGACTTATTTCAGTAGCCCTAATCACGTGGGGTATCCAAGGCAAAATCGAATTTTTAAAACTCGGTTTAGAAACCGAGTCTTAGAGACTCGATTTCTTACTGCAATCCACGTCAGCTTTCGTTTTAGAATAAATCGAGCATTTGAGTCTCGATATAGAAATCGAGTCTCTAAGACTCGATTTCCACGTAGACAACCTGCTAACTCAGATCCGGGCAAAACAAGAAAACCGAGCCTCAAAGACTCGATTTATAGGCCCAAAATCGAGTCTTTGAGGCTCGAGATATTAGTAACCTATATTGTTTGTAAAATCAAACTACTAACTAAATAGTTACGAAAATGGAGCTAAAGCCCCATTTTCGCCCGTTTACTACGGATGTTCTTAAAAATAAAAATAAAAAAGCTAAATAGCAAAATACATTAACAAAAATAATTTTTAAAAAAATTGATAACTGTAATTAAAAAAGAAAAGAAAGAGAAGACATGAGCATTAATTGAAAGAAAGAAATGTGGGGCCCACTTCTTTCGTACCTAATAATGTCTTTCTCACAAAGTTCTAAAGTGTAAACAGTGACACACTTTGGTATGAATGATGGTTTAGTTGGGTGAAATGTGGGCTTTACAGAAGCTTTTGTCTTTTGGTTCTTCCAACTTCTCTTCAAAAGTTCAAAGTTCAAAACCCACCAACCCACCAAAGCTCAGACTTGAGTGTGTGTGAGAGAGAGAGAGAGAGAGAGAGAGAGAGATCAAAAAGCTTTAGACTTCGAGTGCTCCTTTTCTTAAAACCTCAGATTCGCTTTCGTTTTGTCCCTTTCCCCCTCAGGTACCTACTTATCTTATGTTATATCATTTGTTAACTTTCTCTCTGTCAAAAAAAAAAAAAAAAAAAGTTGAACATTTTACACTCTTACTAAAAGTAATTTGATCATTTCTTTGAATGATCTTCCTTTGAATTTAGAATCCTTCTTTGTTCTAAGTTTCTTGGTCTTTGCTTTTCTTTGTTTTTTTTTTTTTTCCTTTTGTGTGTGTCTGTTTTTATGTTTTTTGTTTGTTTATAATTTGTTTGACTATGATTTTTTCAACGCTTGGAGTAGTAATCCAAATGGGCTATGTGCCTAAGCCTAAAGTTTGAAGCTTTTATAAAAATTGGGTGATATATAGCAAGTTGGGTTTTCCCGATTTCGACTGCCAAAAATATTTAAATGGGCTTTGTTTATTATTGTTGGAAAGTCAGGATTGGACTCTAAAAAGAGTTGAATTTGTCTTTCATTTCATTTGAATTTGGCTGAAATTTCAAATCAGTTTTATGATTTTATATCCTTTTTCAAGTTTGGTGGTTTCCAAAGTACGACCGTTTTTTATTGCGGCAGCCAGCTTGATGATGACTATTTAATTCAACTTGGTTTAGCTGCTGTGCATCTTGCAGTGATTGAAACATTTCTAGTTTTAGATGTTTTACTAAGCTAATAGGATTGTTAATTTGCATCAGACATGGTTATGTGTTTCTATTAGTGATATATATAGATATAGTATTTGAAGATCTAGCTAGCTAGTGGAAGTGAAATGGAGCAAAAGGGGCAAGAGAACTGGAGAGAATTGGTGAAAAAGATGCTCCCACCTGGAGCTTCTCTCCCTGAAGATGCCACTAATCTTGATTACTCTATTGCTATGGAGTACGAGGGCCCACCTGTTTCCTATGAAGTCCCCAGGGTGGAACCCCTTGATGTAAATTCGCGTGCAATCCCAACTGCAGAACCGTTATCTTCTGAATCACAAACCCATATCAATATGGGTCCTCCGGTAGCAATCCCTCTGCCGGTGTCTTGTTTTGCTGGTGTCACCACGAGTTCACCAACTCAAAGTGCGAGGGTGTCAGGTAGTTCTGAGTCTGTAGTGTCTGTCTTGCAAAACCCTGATTTCTCTTCAGCCTCTCCTTCAGCTTCTCCCGGTTCGGTTAATAACCCTCCTAGAAAGGTGGTTGTTAATGAAGTAAGGAGAGCACCTGTAGTCACTTTTAATACTGTTGATAGATCTGAGAGGAAAGAGGCTGACGTGGAGAAGCCAGATTTCATGGATTATGTTGGGGTTTCAAAGGAAAAGAAGAAAAAGAGAAGCAGAGTTTGTTATAGATGCAGAAAAGGAAAGTGGGAAACGAAGGAGTCCTGCCTTGTATGTGATGCTAAGTATTGCAGCAATTGTGTGCTTAGGGCAATGGGTTCAATGCCAGAAGGGCGCAAGTGTGTAACTTGCATTCATCAGCCGATTGATGAATCAAAGCGTCTGAAACTGGGTAAACATTCAAGGCTATTATCTCGATTACTCAGTCCTTTGGAAGTCAAGCAGATTATGAAGGCAGAGAAAGAATGTTCTGCTAATCAGCTTCGACCAGAACAGCTAATTGTCAATGGATTCCCTCTAAAGCCAGAAGAGATGGCAGAATTACTTGGATGTCCTTTGCCTCCTCGAAAGTTGAAGCCTGGTAGATATTGGTATGACAAGGAATCTGGTCTATGGGGAAAGGTGAGGCATGTTCAACATGATATTTTTCCTGAGTTTCTTTCAGTTTGGTGTTCTGTAATTGCATGTTTTAGAAAATCTTTTTTTTTTTTCCTAATGGGTTTGAATTGCTTTAATCTCTAGTTGTTGATATGACAGGAGGGAGAAAAACCGGATAGAGTCATAAGTTCAAACTTAAATTTCACTGGAAAACTAACCCCTGATGCAAGCAATGGGAATACTGAAGTTTACATCAATGGCCGAGAAATTACAAAGCTTGAATTGAGGGTACTACGGGTAAGCCCTCTGGTTTATTAACTGGATATGTGTATTATTTCTTTTGTTAGAAGCTGTAAATCATACAATATTAGGCATACCGTGTAGTACTTATCAGTAAACTAGATATAGACCTGGCAACTAAGGTTGCTGTTTTTATAATTGTTTTGATGACATATCCATTTTTGTGATTTCACTTAACGGATTTCTTGGATTTGTTGAATGTGTACACATGCATCTTCTTTTGTTAATGAAGTTATCAAATAGACCCTTTAATCAGTACCTAAGGTGTCAGTCATGCAAGTTTAGTTTCTTAACTGAACCAAATAGTTGGGATTCGACTTTCTATAGCTGAGTCTCATATTTAAATCTAGTTTGATCGTTGATTCAATTGGCTTGTGCACTTGTATCATATTGTTGTAGTGGGGTATATTGTTTGTTACCATTCACATGTTGCAAAAAAAGTAATATTTATTTTGTTACTTTTGAGAACCATTGTCTGTCAGAAAACAATTAAGTATTACATTGGTCATAACACTCATAATGATCAACTTTACGAAGATCCCATTTTACTCTGGACACTCACAACATTGGTATTGATAATCTCTAGTTTCAATGAATATTCTGCCAATACATTGTTAGGACATGTTTTCCAGTGGTTTCATCAATTTATTTATTTATTTTTGGTTCAATGAACATGTTTCGTATTACAACATTGTATGGGTACTGTTCGGTGACCATGATTAATTGTCACTTGAGCATGAGGAAGGGGGATGTGCATTGGGTTGATAGTTGATTCTTGATAATCAATACGGTATTGATTACATTAAAAAGGTGAAAGATAATTTCTGGGCTGACTTATTATATTGGGACAAGGCCCTTTAAATATTACATTTACAGATTCCTTTTCATATCAAAGCTTTATGATTAATCTCTGATTCACCATAGGTGAGGAGTCTAAGGGTTGAACAAGGCCACTTCCTGTTGTGTAGCTGATGTGCCCTTTATAATGGATGGAAAGTAATGATATATATTTGCCAAATCTAGCCTCAAAAAGAATTTTAATTCACTAGTCCCTCACAAGAGAAGCTTAAATGTTCTTAAAATTAATCCTATTCATGCTGAAAATGAAATATACCTAAGTGGAAATGATGATTCATCTAAGTTGACGTGAGAGCCCAACTACATTGCATTGTGTTGGTGGCACCATGTTCTTTTTTTTGTGAGAGGCACCTGCTTGCTTGTTTCATGGTCTGGTCCTCTTACCATTGAGCTTGTTGCTTCTAGATTCATAAAGACAAAATGTAGGACTGGTGTCAAACAATTCATCACAAAGAGGACTCACTTAGCCGGATCATTTACTAATCCTAACTTAATGCTACTATAATATAAAATAATGATATAATAAAAAGAACTTTCTTTTCATATAGGATCAATTGATGATAAATCTTACACAAGCCGTCAACCTACTGCAACTCTCTGACCTTTTTTAGGCTTGGGACCGATTGTTAACAAAATATGACACTAAGTGTGGACATAGGCAGAGTTGTCTTTTCATATTGGATAGTTTTGTTAAAGCATTCAAACCTAAATGCAAACACAAACGAACATATCAAGTCTCTAACTCAACCAATGAGGGGTTTCTTAACACCTTCTCTTAATTTTTAGGTGCAACTGAAATAGAAATAAAGAAGGAATGGTTCAATGCCCTGGCCGAAACTGAAAGAAAGACAAGGGTGTGGGTACGTGGAAGCACTCTAATACCATGTTAAAATATCCAACCCAAAAACCTAAAGTTAATAGGTGGAGTATCAGATTTAGTACATAAACCTGTGTGTCATCCCAAACCCAACTAATGTGAGATTTTCTCACGACTTCCTTAATATTCCAAATTGAATACTAATTACAAAAGCTATACTTTCCATATCCTATGTATGCTAGCTATTAATTACTCTTCCGTCCCATTTTATTAGTCTTCTATTCCATATTGGGATATCCTAAAATAGATTTTTTTTTTTTTTTTTTAAATTCAATGAACAAGATATTGTTAATGTTCCTAACTTTCACTTTACTTTATTAAAAAGCCAATATCTCACCTTCACCAAAATTTAAACTAGTGAGGGTAATTTTGGAAACTTGAATGCTTTTACTTAAAAGATAATGCTTTAAATGGTCCTCCCCTCAAAAGTTGGTTTTGTCTAAATAGGACCAACATGGTAGGAGTAATTTTCATTTTGTATTTTTCCCTATCTATTTTCTCCTTTACCTTTCATTTTTTTTTTTTTTTTTTGTTGATAGGTAATAAGACTTTTATTGAATGAAATGAACATCGTGTTCACGATGATGAACACTCTAAACATTAAACAAATACATATAAAAGTCAAAACATTATATCCGAGACAACTGAGTCTCTTAAACTTTTAGCAGATATGAGATGGAACTTGTTAATCACTAGCTGAATGTGACCTAGGATATTCTTTAAATATAAAAATGACACAGGACAAACTAGAATGATGCAATAATAAATTGAAAACCAAAAATAAAGGATAGAGAACCTACAAGTCAGCATTCAGCACCATAGTATGAGAAAACCTCTAGGAGTTGGCACCTAAGGTTGGCTAGAGTCTGCACCAGGTCATTGGTTCAAGTTTGCAATAAAAATTTTATTCATCAAAATAATTTCCCCTTATAGGAATATAATACTATGCTTATATAGACTACTAAATTACATAGAAAAACTTAATTATTGAATTACAAAAACACCCTTCACATTAATTAAAAATACTAATAAGCCTAATTAAATACTAAGATCTAAAATAAAATACAAATGAAAAAATAAAAATAAAAATTGACTCCAAAATTAAATGACACTCAATTAAAATAAAGGTTAAATTAAAAATTGCACACTCTAAATTTGCCCAAAATACAATTCAGCCTTGTAAATTCTGTTGATTATTTTCTTGGTAAGAAGAGGCTTTTGACGCGCTTAGTTGGTTAGAGGCATGCTACTTGCGGAAGGAAACCTGCTGAACCTAGAACACATATCATGTGTTCTTGCTTTCTTGGGTAATCCTACCTACATTGTGTGACAAATACTGGATCTGTACTTTCTTTAAGGTTCCCTGAATAATTTATGACCGATCTGCAATGGCTGGAACATGGACTTGTGGGTGAGCCAGTGTGTTTTTAGACGAACACAATGGAACTGCTCATATATATGTACTTTTTGCACTTTCTCCTAATAGCAAATGCACATACAAATGGGATGGGTCCCAAGTCCTTTATTGGAACTTGTTGAGTTGTTTTAAGCATATGCAAGTAATAATGCACACTATTCCACTAGTTTTTAAAGAGCCAACTTATAATTGTTATTTGAACAAAAGCCAACTATTTCTTTTTGGTAATTGATTTGCTTCTAGAATATATTCTTCAAAAGCTTTCACAACTATTTGACAGTAAAGAATAAAATTCCCCCATTAATAATAAAGTAAGTAAAGTTGTAGTCCTTATAGCTGAAATTAATCGCAAATACATTATGTGTAGGGAGCTACAATCCTACACGATAAGGCTACTGTTTCCACTACATTGGACATGTCACCAAAGATGTGTTTTGTATATTGCCCAACATGTAGGCTACAATTCACATTATATTCGGTCATTATGTCAGATAGACACCATGTGTCCATGTCATGCATGAAAATTTTTATGTTTTACTTGATAAATGCTAATCTTGTTGAAATGTATGTTACTCACTTAGTTGTCAGTTCACTCCAGGAAAAAAAAAATTCTAGTCAATGTGATATCTTTATGGACCTAGTCTACTGTACTTTCAGGTGGCAAATGTGCAGTGTCCACGCGACACTCATTTTTGGGTCTATGATGATGGTCGTTATGAAGAGGAAGGTCAGAACAATATCAGGGGAAACATTTGGGAGAAGGTATGTATTGAAAAACTCTTGATTTGAACCTTCTCTGTATTGGATCCTGTGAAACTTTATGAAACAGCTCGGTTTGCTTTTTGCTAGACAGGCATCAACTCGGTTTGTATGTAGCCTTTTCTCTTTACCCGTGCCCCATGGTCAACCCCATGGAACAAGAGATGAGCCTAGCAATTATACAACGGTTCCAAATTATCTGGAGCAGAAAAATGTTCAGAAGCTCCTCCTTCTTGGACTTCAGGGCTCTGGAACCAGTACTATTTTTAAGCAGGTACAGAACTCATATCTATTGCAAAGGTTGCTATTTCTGTGGTTGTTGTAAAACTTGGTGATTCTGGAAAAAAAAAAAAATTTACTGTGCGTTTTGTTGGATGGGAGCATGTGTAATTTACCAACAAAAGAACAAATCATTATTCAACCCCTGAATTTAAGGGACAACATCTATGCCTTGATTTCTTTAGATGAAAGGACCCTAGCAAAACACGTAAAATACTGTTCCTAAAACTCTCCTTTAAGGGTGTGACAAGCTGACCCAAGGATATGGACTTTCGGGTTCAGCTTGGATGACCAAATGTAGTGCTCAGGCTGTACTGAAGCTTGCTCAAATTATATCCTGTTACATTAGAGGCTGAACTGGTGCTTTGGGTCAGACTTGGTACAGTATCAAAGTGCCTTTCTCCCAAGCAATGTGCTGTTGGTTTGAGTCTAAGAATTGGCCTCTACAAAAATTAGGGGGTAAGGCTACCTAGTAATCACCTCCATTGTTGTTAAAAGAAGCTTGAAGCCCCAAGCTCTCAATGCTTATCTTGATTAACTAAATGAGCTCACAAACAAGTACACTTCAATAATGTAATATATGACAAGTGCAGCATCAGCCTTAAGTCTTTTACTCCCCTTCCTATCATAAAAGTATCTTACTCCCCTAAACATAAAGTTCACAGTACACTTTAGTCAAATTGCTGAAGCTTCAGTGAGCAAAAAATTGTTTCTAGTTTGACTTGTGCTTCAACCACAAATTTTGGAGTTCTATTTTGCTAAAATTTTACAGTTAACTATACACATAATGCATGTTGTACTGTATGTACATAAATTAATGAAAATTTTCCTAGAATTTAGGCTGCTCGTGAATTTTCTAAGAGGATGCCGTCATTTTATCATTCATTTTCTGTAAATAGGCCCTTAACACAATATGCACTGAGTAACGTCTAGTTATTTGAGTACAATATATGGTCAGGGATGTAAATGCTTTCAAGATTCTTGCAATTTTAAGATAGAATTTGGGTTTCACACACACGCATACTCATTTGCATGCATGCACACATTGATTCATGTTGGACACCCTACGTTGTATTTCCAACCTTTATCAACTTAACAAACTAGAATAACAAGCATTTTTTTGTTGGGTAAAATTTAGTTACAGTTTCTTAGTTGTAGTATATTAGGTATCCCCATTAAATTCAAACATATAGTTGCATCAAATTTAATTGTCCTTGGAAAAAATGAAATTTTTTGTGCTTCATTGGTCAATGCAACCATGTGTTGAAATTTAATTGGGGAATCTAATGTACAACACTTAAGGAACTGTATATAAGTTTTGCCCTTATTTCTTGACATATTTTTCTGGTTTTGCGGAATGCCTTGTCTAATGTGGTTCCATGAAGGCCTTCTGATGCTGACTCATTTCCATGGCTCTGCATTTTTCCCCTTCATAAAGGCTTATTCTTCTTCCTGTACTTTATCAATGATTGAGCAGGCCAAATTTTTGTACGGGAACAAATTTACCACAGAAGAAATGCAGGATATAAAGCTGATGATCCAGAGTAACATGTACAGATATCTCAGCATTTTGCTTGATGGGCGCGAGCGCTTTGAGGAGGAGGCCATGTCCAGAATAAGAGCACTAGGTTCTGATTATCAAACCACTGAAGCAGGTATTGTGTGCAAAAATAATTAGTTTTATATCTTATATTAGTAGTTGAGGTTCAGTTTATGTCATCAGTTGGCAGTTCTGATTATCAAACCACTGCTCAGTACCATTCTTTGCGAATGTCTTCAGTTGAAGTCCAGAAATCTCAAATCATTAATATTAGTAACAGGGGAACTGGAATATGCGTATATTCTCTTAGTTGAAATCTTTTATTGCCAACTAGCATCTCTTATGCAAACTTTGCTATGAGGTTATATTGCCTGCTCTGGCTACCTATCCATCTATGCTTGTTAGACATGTTGCATGTCTCTGAGGTTAAAAATTCATTGCAATAGTGAGTTGCTCTAGAACTCTTGTGTTGAGTCTTGGTAGGTTCAAGAAAACTAAAGTGTCTTTGTGTATTATTAATGTGTTGTCAGTTGGGAGCAGTTCCTGTGATGGGGATTCACATAAGCCACGATTCTTTTTGGTAAATTTTGGATATAAAAAGGCAGTAAACAGGCATATTTTTTCTTAGACTAAATTCAGTTAGAGTTAGATGTTCAATGGCAAGCCTATGCTGTGATAGCACAGCTGTCAAGGCATCAACGGGGGTGTAAATTTTTCAATTTCAACTCTTACCACTAGACTCACTTCTAAAATTAAAGGAAGTGTGGTACGGACAACAGATGCAAGCCCCAATCACATGGCTAGCTGATGGAGGCACGTTGCTAATTGGGCCCAATTAATATTTATAAAATCTTATTTAATTTCTAGGATTTAATTATTATTTCCGTTAATGTAGTTGGTTAAATTTATTTCCTTTCCTTGGTCTAGAATTTGGTTCATTTTACATTCCTTGATGTAACTTGGGGACCCTATTTAAAGGCCCTAAAAGTTAGTAATGTTGTGCTTGGCTTTTGGAATTGTCTCTTATGGCTTGGTGCGATTCCAACAACCCTAGATGTTGATTCCTAAGTTTTATTTTCTTTTTCCCGCTTGGTGCTGATTCCTAACTCTATCTCTCCCCTTTCTCTTTTTAAATGTGCATGTGCCCCGCTCTATTGATTTCCCTGTAATTTTCTTTAAGAACTTAGTGCTGCATCAAAGTGTTCTATGAGAAGTTTCCATTATATATTAACTAATTTATTTCACCAATTCATCTTGTAGAGAGAGGATGTGTGTATGTGATATGGAGTGTAAGACTTCTGTAATAAGCCCCTTGAACTTGTTAAGGGCAACTGTATTCATTCTAAATGTCGATATAGCAATAATGTAGGTCAAACTGTTTGCAAAGTGAAAGAAGGTATTATTTAACTGCATTACAGGGCTTCAAATATGTAAAATTTCAATCTCGTTTCAGATGGAGAGGTTGACCCTAACGAAACTAGTCAATGTGTCTATTCCATCAACCCAAGGTTGAAGCATTTCTCTGACTGGCTCCTGGATATTATAGCCACGGGAGATTTGGATGCATTCTTCCCTGCAGCAACTCGGGAATATGCTCCATTAGTTGAAGAGGTGTGGAAGGATCCTGCTATACAGGAAACATATAAAAGGAAAGATGAGCTTCACTTCCTTCCAGACGTTGCAGAGTACTTCTTGAGCAGGGTATGTTATCAACACCCTCGCTGATATCTCATCTTAATTGGCTTGATACAAAATATATGATTTAAATGTCGTGTGTCAATAGAAGTCCTTGTTTTTTTTTCTTGGGAAATTTTTAGCATTATAGTTGTCCTGATGACTAATGCAAGAATCACATTGCATGACTTTCTCTGGGATTAATTTAATCCACTCAATATAGGACATGAATGTTTTGTTGTAGGTTAGTAGGTTATGTAATTTCCAGTATACTCATCTAAAGTCTAAAGGAAGTTATATTGTTACCTACAATTCTACTATTCTTCTCATAAATATTAACATAATATAATGCGCATGTGTAGAGTGAAGCTATATTTTGTACAAATGACATCTATGCCTGATCCTCTATCAATGTGGGTCACTCTGGGGCCTTTTGCAGTGGTTGCTGGATTGATTTGAAAAAGATCGATTTTTTGTTTTTTATTTTTACTCAACCACCTTCCTGATTAAGATAAAGTGGATAAGCATTATTGCCTATGAGCTCTAGCTCAATTGTCACCTCCTCCCCTTGCAAGTGCTTGGTGGAGGGGCTGAGATCTGTGTGTAACTTACCTATAAAAACAAAATTAAAAAAGAAAAGTGGATAAGCATTACTCATCTTGAATGGCTAAATTAATCTTTTTTTTCTTTCAGGCTGTTGAGGTATCTAGCAATGAATATGAACCTTCAGAGAGAGACATACTATATGCAGAAGGAGTTACTCAAGGAAATGGTTTGGCTTTCATAGAATTCTCGCTTGATGATCGTAGTCCAATGTCTGAAACCTATACAGACAATCTAGAGGCTCCACCCCCTCCTTTGACCAAGTAATTTTATATTACTACTCACTATTCTATGTGATTCTGAGGAATGACATTTAGTGATATTCATTTGTATTGTAGAAAGCAATCTCATGCATAGATCTCTGACTCCATGCAACTGGGGTACACCTACTAAGGCCCTTTTAATTTGTTAATATGATTAAAATTGCAATAATCATTCTAAAATGCTTGAATTTTCAACTTAAGATCTACTTGAATACCATTCCAATTGGCCACCTTTTACCGCCTAGCCTAGGACCTACATGATATATATATATATATATATATATATATATATTTTCAAGAGAGGAATAAATATGATACTTTTCATAGTGTGAGTTTAACCAACTATTCTTTCCACCATTGGCATCTAAGAATTCTGTACTTTCATTGTTTTTACAGATACCAACTTATTAGGGTAAATGCCAAGGGGATGAACGAGGGATGTAAATGGGTGGAAATGTTCGAAGATGTTCGTGTGGTAGTCTTCTGTGTTGCCCTTAGTGATTTTGATCAGATTGGACTTGCCTCAGAATGTAGTGGCAGTGGAGCCTTAATTCAGAACAAAATGATGCAAAGCAAGGAGCTGTTTGAGTGTATGGTCAGGCACCCGTGCTTTAAGGATACCCCATTTGTATTAGTATTAAACAAGTATGATCTCTTTGAGGACAAGGTCAATCGGTTGTCTTTAAGTGCTTGTGAGTGGTTCAATGATTTTAGTCCGGTGCGTACCCACCACAACAACCAGTCATTGGCCCATCAGGCATATTTCTATGTTGCAATGAAGTTCAAAGACCTTTATGCTTCCATGACCGGTCGAAAGCTTTTTGTGTGGCAAGCCAGGGCAAGGGACCGAGTGACCATTGATGAGGCATTCAAGTATATAAGAGAGGTTCTCAAGTGGGAGGAAGAGAAGGATGAGAACTACTATGGTGGAGCAGAGGATTCATTTTATAGTACAGATGTGAGCTCCTCGCCTTTTGTCAGGCAAGAGTGATTTGCTTGAGAAACCTTAGTATTTGCTTTATAGATAACTTGGAGAAGGGAAAAATGTAATATGTTCACTGTTATCTGCTCATCCAAGTAAAGGTTATCTGTGTTTTTCTTTTTTTTAATCATCAATTTTAATGATATTGGTGGGGGGCTGCTCCAAGTTGAAATTGCGGTAGTAGGGTTTTCTCATTGTCTGTGGCAGGTGTTGATTGATGTTATTTGTATGTTGGTGATTTTTGATAGTTAGGAGTGGGGGAATTTGAACCTTGATATTCGTTGGAAATATGAAAGAGGTGTTCATTGAGTTACAAGGCTATTGGCACTATTTATTGGTGATGAATGATGCTTTAGAAGTGGCATATGCTAGATTACAATAATGTTAATTGAATGCAAAGTTAAATTTCAATGTGTTGGCCATGATAATGAGGTGGCATATGATATTCACTCATTACTCTTAATACTAATAGCATTTGCATTCTCAACGTTTGGCTTTGAAATGAGAGGTTCATTTTCAGCTGAACATTAGTATGATTGTGATAACATGGTCTAAAGTATGTCATGAAAAACAACAGGGAAAAACTTAGATGCAGTAAAAAGAGTAGTACCGGTTCCCTTCATAAATTTCAGCATTGTGAATAAAAGAAAGAACTTAATAAACAGCATTAAAAATTAAAGCGCTTGATTCTTAGCTCTCTTTTTTTCTTTTTCTTCATTGGTTTGCAAGAGAGAACCAGATTATTTCAATTTTAGAGTTCAGAGAGAGGGAGGACTTAGGAGGAGTTTTCGTGAAGATTGTTGTAGCTTTTCCTCTCTCTAGCGTTGGGGTCTCCTCCTTATCTTCTACCACTAAAAACTGCTATTCAGGTTTCTTTTATAATATTTCTTTGGCTTCTTCAAATACTCTCCTCTCTTCACTTTGCGACAAAACCAGCAACATCAATCCACAGACTCTCTCTCTCTAAATTTCATATATGCATTGGTGATTTTGAGGTCATGTGATCTTTGTCTTTCAATTTATGGGGTTTGAAATTTTGTTTGGTTCTCAAGAAAATGAAGGAAAACAAGGAAAATTGAACCCAGTCAGAGAAACAATGGAGAAATAAGGCATGGCTTTCACCATTGAGGAAAAACAAAATCGTTAATAATTTTATCATTCATTTGCTAAGACGTTTATTTTAAACATTTAACAGTAATTAAAATGAGAACCAAAGGAACGACATTTAAACTACTGTATTTAAGTTTTGCCCAAACTAAAATTGCCAAGAATCACATGGTCTAGTAAACTCCCTAAAAAATGGAGGTCATGCAACCTCAACTACTAAGATACTCGTAATTGTGCTAAACTTAATATACTAAATATATATTTTTCTAATAGTCTAACAAATTTGAATTAACTATTTGACATTTTTTTTATAAAAGATAAAAATAAAAAACTATTTAAAGCCTCAATAAAAAAATTAAATAAGTTTCCATCAATAAAATAAAAAATTAAATAGATTTGATTGTAAAAAAATTTATACTTATAAGTATTAAATTCTTTAATTCTTTTCTTTAAAAAATTAGATTGATTATTCCCTTATAAAAAAATTAATTTTTTCCTTATAAAAATAATAAAATAATATGCTAACACAAGCCTATGGGTAGCCTATTAAACCCAACCCGATAGCCTAGCTCACTAAAGACAAAATAGACATTGCTCATGAGCAAGGTCATGGGTTAAAGTTTTCTCTTTCAGCCCAGCCCAACCCAGCCCAGCCCATTACTAGTTCTGACAAAGACATTAATGATTTAAGTGTTTTGAGTGTGTTGTCTGGGTGTGTTCTTCCAAGTCCTACATCAAGTATATACTAACTGATTTGGTCGTATTTACATCGCCAATTGTGTTTTATTTGTTTTTTCTTTACATAGTTTTTTTATTCATTCCAAGTCACATAAACACCAAGAACACAACTAAACCCTAAAATATAAAATACTTCTCAGAAAATATTTTCAACTGAACATTAGTATGAAAATATGCACACATTATCGAAGCACATAAAGGATGAGGCAAGAGGGAGAAGATACTCTTTCTGAAATATAGGTGAAACTACAAAAGTAAGCTTATTCAGATATTGCAATACGTGTGAAACAAATTAAATGATAACCATTAAAGGAAATGCACTTAATAAGTAGAAAGAGATCGCATGTGATTGTATCCGAGAAAATTTCAAAATAAATAGTTTAATAACCACTCTAAAGCCTAAAAACAGCCGTTTTTCATTTTGATGCACCACGTCTCTAGGCATGCCACTATAGTACCAATGACTCTGAAGTGAAGTACACGAGGATGCTCCTTCCAGGAAAATGATGAAACAGGCAATAAGAAAGGAAGCATACAAAGCTGGCCCTACTGCCCAAGCAACTTACACTTAGTCTGAATACCTCTTTTTGTCGCCTTTGCAATTTTATCCTTTTTTTTTTTTTTTTTTTTTTTTGTTAAGGAATCGTTACAATGGGCAGAAAGCAAATCAATAAACGCGAATCATGATGCAACAAGATCAGGTGTTTCAGCCTCAACGGATAACAAGGCAGTGTGCACTTTATCCAACCAGTTGTCCAGACGGTCACGCAAGGATTTGATCTGTGGAACACCCAAAACTCTTGGCTGCACCCAGGATACATGCACTGTGCCCTCAACTTGATCAATTATACCCTCAATCAGATGAACCTGCAATAAAAATCTTGCAGTATATTAAGCATTGAAAGCGTGTCCATGCAAACAAAAAAATAATAATAATAATAATAATCAATCATAAATGGATGCGATCAACCATGGTTCATTCTTTGAAGGTGCAAATTGACCAATCTTAATGGTGGGCATTAGTACTTTTTCAAACCCAGAAAATTAGGCAAAGATACACCAAATTTAATGAAAAACAAATGGTTTAAAGAGCAAATATACAAAGAACTGAGCAAGCAAGACCCATGAGCAGAAAAGCCTATGAAGGTGATAAAGATTCACAGAATTTAAAGATTAATTACTCTTCATTACTATTTCCAGGACACAAGGGACTTACTGAAAGGCTCTTCATAAGAAGATGCTCCACATCCTCTATAGAAAGTTTTGTGCGCTCAGCAATGATACTCAAAGGTATGGTTCGATCTTCAGATGGCCGGCTGCAAGGCAGCATACATCAGTTAAGTACAGAACAATAATAATTATTACATATTGTATTAGAAGAAAAAGTGATCTCCCCTGGGCCCTGGCACAAATCAAAAGTTGAAAAAATAAATGCTAAACCTGAATATAATTTCCATCAAGCAGAGAATGTTTATCTTTTCCAAAAGCTTCTTCTCATTCTCTACTAATGCTGGTTGAGCCCTCAGAGCAGCATTGTGCACATGGCATAGTTCCTGATAACGAACCAAATCACCAGAGTTGAATGCCTGAAGGATATAGTAGAGCCACTCAACCTTTGTCCCTAGAAGACTCTTAATCTGCAGAAGTTGTTCAAAGATGTCATTATCCAATGTAGCAGGCAGCTAAACTGAAGAACATACATACATACATATGTACGTACGTACGTATGAATTTAGTACCAAAAAATCCTATACATTTTGATGATGAAATACATACTGCTCCAAACATTAATTCAAGCTTCACATGTAATAAATTTTGTCAAAATGTACTCTTATTTCTAAGAAAATTTTTCGGTAAGTAATATCATTTAAGTATTGATAATGATAAAATCTGCACTATCAATACTTAAATGATATTACTTACCGAACAATTTTCTTGATAATGCTAAGATCTGGACTAATATGGTTTGGTTTGCCAGTAAATTAAAGAGCCTACACATTTTGAGCAATAACAATCAATGAAGAAAAAGGTTAAAATATTTTTTCATCCTTAAAATATAGCACAAGTTGTATTTTCATCCTTATAATTTTAAGGAGTATTATTTCCGTCCTTGATAATTTAAAATGTTCAACATTTTGTCCTTCCATCCACTCTTGTTAAGTTCAGGGGCAAAATAAAACCTGATTGATATTTCATGCATAAAAATAGAACTTAAACTTTTTTTTTTTTTTTGATAAGTAATAAAAATATATTAAAAAGAAGAGGGGAGCCACCTGAGTATACAAGAAGTATACATCAAGGACAAAAACAAATCAAGTGCATAAAGTACAAAAAGTCCATGAAATCATGGACTGAAGAAAAAGAACGAAAAAAAAATAGAACTTGAACTATATCCTTTTTGTCCCTAAAATATAGTTTAGGTTCTATTTTTGTTCCTAAATTTGTATTCTGCTACACATGCTAATAAAAAAAGTTAACAAAAGCAAACAAAAGGACAAAATGGGTGACATTTTAAATTTTAGGGATGAAAAATAGAATATATACATACACACACACACACTATATTTTAAGGACAAAAGGCTGAACTGGCACATCCTCTCCATACAAGTTCTAGGTGGTGGGTAAGGTTATGCATTCAAAGCCTATTGTTCGCAAGATGACACTCTAACTAATGATCACAAGATGACACTCTAACAAATGAAAGTATAAATGTATAGAAATAAAACTAACACAAAAATAGAAAAATAAGAACCTTGGTGACAGTGCACTTACAATGGGATGGGCAAGCAGCTCTCCAAAGTTGTAGATGTTATCTCCCAGTAATGCAGAAAGGGACAAATCAAATGCCAAATCCTAAAACATAAATTAAATATCCATAGGTTACAATCACATGATAAAGTAGCAGAAAACAGAAGGTCCATATGGTCAATCAGCAGTCAAAACAAGTGGACCATATAATCAAATGAATTTTATGGCAATCCTTGATCAAAACTGCACAGTCAACTGATGACTATTGTTTGTGCCCTAATTGCCATTAATCCAACAAAGGACTACCAGCATTCAAAATGATTGCAGAGCACATATACTATAAACATTTGAGTAATATCTAGTTAAATCATCCTCATAATTTCTTTCCATAAATTACCTCAAATTGACAATTATGGACCAAGTAAGCTACTAGCCTAAGCATACAACAAGTTTCAAAACAATGCCAAACTAGTACGATACAGAATTTTAAGAATTATTTTATAAGTAATAAATATTTTATTCAGGTGAAAATGTACTATATGTTCACAATGATGAACACAAAGTACATAAAACAATTACAAGCAAATCAAATAGAAAATCTTACAGAGTGCTGGAATTCAAAAATGGAAGTACAATGTGTAAAACCCCAAGCCCCAGACCAATCAAACGAAATCTAGATTAGCAACAACTTCAAACAGTCAATAAGCCTCACAACATCCTGATCCGTAGCTAATTAAAACAAATAAATTTTATGCCCAAGTTAAACTTTACTTATATCATATACCACCCAGTACTGTCCCCACGTTTCCTGAGCTATCTTACTCCATTTCATTTATGGTTACAAGGTGAAGATGGTTTTTGGACTCCTTTGAAAACTTGATTGCAAGCCTAGGATGCAATCACCATCAAACTATACCCAATTCAACCTGGCAACATCCTAAAAATCTCTATTAGCCTACTTGGAGAATTTGAAGCCACAGATTTGGTCAGAGAGCATAACGCATTTTATTCTCAAACTGATACCACTCAGAGACAAAACAAATTCGACAAATAAATCCCCTGAATCACAACAAATAAGAAAAATTATATATATATATATATGGTCAGAAGCACACATTTCAAGCCTTCCATCAAGATGAAATGCCAAAATCACCTTAATGAGAGAACAAGCCATGAATAATTCCAGACAACCACTTACATGTAAACCAGATAAAGAACATAAATATAATCACATACCAGCTTAAATGAATCTGAGAGAGACTCCACTGATGTGTATGCCAGATAAAGAAGAGCACTTTTATAGAACTCAGCAAATTCTTGACGAAATTTGTAGTACTGAGATGAAACCCAGTAATAGCTAGCATAGACAGATGGATCAATATCCGTCATGCTGTCAAGGGTACTCTTCCCATCTTCTAGAAGCTTCTTGCACTCTTTTTGGTCACCTTGCTCAAGTTTAAATATGGCTATTTGCATCTTAATGTAAAGGATTGGTTCTTCAATTCGCTGCTCTCTAGTTGCTTGAAGTTTCTCAATCACTCCTTCTAGATATTTAATAGCAGCTTCTTTCTCTGAATATTTCCTAGAAACTATGACAGCAAAATGTGCAAGCTTGAGAAGATTGATTTTGGTCTCAAAGTCCGTGATGAAATTGTGATACAACTGAATCAGAGCATCACCAGCCTGAAATCAATTTAACCAACAAACAGAAGTGTCAGATGCAATTATAAAGAAAACAAACAGACAGTAGATTACAAGTAGGAAAACAAGTGTGACAAGGGGAAAAAAATCACAAACAATATACAGAGTACTATAACCAATGATAAAACAAGATTTAGTAGCACTAAATCATTGTAGAACTCTTGGAAAATGCAATGAACTTGGGTAATTTTTTATATTCTGCATATGAATGGATATATAGAAAATGACTGGTTCCAGCCTGTAGTAGTAAGGTCTGTGGGTTATTCATCAACAAGTACAGCATGCAATCTAAATCAAGAACACAAGGTGGGTCAGGTCAGTAAACAAGCAATTTGTTAATTACTTAAAGCCAGAATCCCATCTTTTATTTTAATCTAAACAGTGACTTTTTGTTTGTGTGTGACAATTGCACCTATATTTCAATTAGGCATGAACAATTCATGGTAAACAGATTAATTTTGGGTGGGGGTTTGACAGGGATGGAACTGATCAGGTCAGGTACAGTTGAGTTCTAGATAAACCCATCATCTGATTTGACTGTTGTGTTCAGAAATTAGCACCAGACACTGAAAAGAATCAGGCAACCAATTGAAGAAAATACTAGGGTTGGCAGTTGGATTTAGTTAGAACTGGATGAAACTCAGTGATTTTGAATTGGCTAGGTTTTTCGAGGGGAAGCATAAGCAGGGTTATCATGTGAAATTAGGGTAAGGAAAAGACAGTCAACCATTTGCTCAGTTATACAATCCAATTGGGTTTAGTGGGGTAGGAGTTTTGCCAACCCAGAATCCAAACAAAAAGGGTCGGGTTTGAGATATTAAACCCAAACCTGACAAAGTTATTAGACTAAACCAACCTAAACAGATTGGGTTCAGTTTTTTTTTTTTTTTTTTTTGATAAGTAATAAAGATTCATTGATAAAAAAGAGGAACACCCAAGCATAAAGGAAGTATACAAGGGTGAACAAATCAAAAACGGACATTACAAGTAAGGATTGGAAGAATAGAAGCTTGAGATCGGGCAAGGGACGTTCATTGTCTTCAAAACACCTACTATTTCTCTCCTTCCAAATACACCACATCAGACAATGAGGAACGACCTTCCAAATATCTCCATTACGATGGCGACCAAAACGACCTTGCCAGCAAGCAAAAAGCCCAACAACTGACTTAGGCATAACCCAACAAACTCCAAATAAATTAAAAACCATATCCCACAACTCCAAAGCAACCGGGCAATGCAGGAAGAGATGGTCAACACTTTCACTATTACATTTGCAAATATAACACCAATCCAAAATGCAAACCTTTCTTTTTCTTAAGTTGTCAATTGTCAGACATTTCCCCAAGGAAGTGAACCAGACAAAGAAAGACACTCTAGAGGGAATCTTTTGCTTCCAAATGTCAAAGATGTCAGTTTTGGCCCATGGCTCTCCAAAGTGCAGCAGAAATATTTATCCCATTTTTAAACTCCCAGCAACTTTGGTACATGACCTCCAATATAATCCCAATTAAATTCCCAAACATTGGAAACCTAAACTTTCATTATTTCTAGCTTCCACTCTTCCTAAGAAATAGCTACAGCATTACCAAACCTTTAAACAGCCTAAATATTCTTATAGAACCAATGAGCTCTAGCTCACATAACACCTTCCATCCCATGTAAGATCAAGGTGGAATGTGAGGTTGTGGATCAGAGCGCTGCCATGTGTAGATGTAACTTACCAATAATAATAATAAAAACATCCATGACACTAAAGTCTCAGTATAACACGACTGAAACTGCCACTAAGAAATCAAAAGAAATAAATATTTTTTCCAAAACAAAGTTGCAAACAAATCAAGTTCCATCCTTTATGAGATCTACCTTGAGCTAAAACTATTTCCTTAGTTGAAATTTACAATAACCACTCGCATCTTCTCCCAAATTCTCAGTAATCATAAAAATAAAAATAAAAAAACCCTGATTTCAACACAAAACCCTAATTCCCCAATATTCTTTTTCATAATTAAAAAAGTCTAAATGTCCTTATAATCTCCATTGCAGTCAAATTTCAATATAACACAAGACTGGAAGAAATCAAAAGAAATAAAGTTTTTTTTTCCAAAACAAATCAAGTTCCATCCTTTATAAGATCTACTAACTTTAACCTTGACTAAAACTATTTCCTTCCCTCAAATTCTCAGTAACCAATCAGAAACTATAAAAGCAACACACAAAAAAAAAAAAAAAAAAAAAAAAACTTTCTTCAATGCCAATAATCAAGCTAACTAAAAAAAAAAGCCCAATTCCCCAATATTCTTGTTCATAAAAACCCTAATTGTAAAAAATAAGCAAATTCTGGCGCAAGAAATCAAAAAATTGTTGAGATTCAGAAACCCTAAGAAATTGAAAGGGGAAGAAAAGGCAGAGACCTGGAAGACGGTGAGAGCGACAAACTGCTCGAGCTTGGCAGTGAGCTGGTGCCAGAGCTTCCTCTGGTACAGATCTGCAAGAGAAGCGTACCACTCGCCCAACTCTGGGTGAGCGTTGCGCAGTGTCTCCAGGTATTGCAGCGGCGCAGCCATGTCTGGAACTCTGAACTTAGAGAGAGAGAGAGAGAGTGAAAATACTAAAAAACTTCCGGTCTGTGTGTTGGTTTTTGTTATATATTTATATATATAAAAAGAATACAAGATTTCTTTAGCGTAAAGAAAAGAATAGTGTAATACTACTAGGAAACGGAAAATATTTTAGTTTATTAATAATTTTTTAAAAGGAACAGTTTTTATCATTTTTTTTTTTTTTTTTTACTGCTACTGATATGTTGCTTTAAAATTTATAATTTTATAAGTAAAAATTAAAATAATAATGTTAATAATATAACATTTACCTAATAAATCCTAGATAATATTTTTTTTCTTTAATTAAACATAAAATTTAATGGAAGACCAATAATGAGATAAGGCTTTAGTTAAATTTAGGTGAAAACATCAATTTGGTTCCTATATCTTGGTGTTATAGTCAATTTAGTATCTACATTTTTGTCCTGTTCAATTTAGTCCCTATTATTTTCAATTTGCAGTTAATTTAATCTCTACCGTTAATTTCTAACAAAAAATGCCTACATGGCAAACGAATTACATTACTGACATGTTTAATGTTAAAATATTAAATGAAATGATAATGTGTCTAAATTTTAGTGGCCACGTTAGTGCTTAGATGGCCAAAAAAAAAAAGCCACATCAGCTTTTTTTCTTAATTTCTTTACCAAAAATTTTCTTTTCTTTATTTTAATTTTCTTACAATTTCTTTAACCAATTAAAATTTCACTGTTCTTCCGTAAACCCAGATTCAGCAACTTAACATCATCTCCACACCACAAAAATCTCACACTTCACAGTCACAATGAAACCCAGACATATCACTTTCTATGTCATGCTCAATTTCCTACTACCTTGTTTGAATATTCAAGCACCTCCTCCTTCTCTCTCTTTTCCAACCAATCCATCATCCAAACTCAACTTTTGCGAAAACCAAATCACAATCGGCCCTTGAAGAAGAAGACAACCTTCGTACATTTACAAATCTCTTTGTTGGGTTTTAACTTAGGCCTGTTTGGAAGTTTAGAAAGGGAGGAGAGTAAAGGGGAGTAGAGGGAAGGAGAGTAGTGGAGAGGAGAGTAGAGGAGAATGGTTCTCTTCTACATTGATTGAATGTTTTTAAAATTAGTAAGAGGGAACGAGGTAATTAGCCCTTTAGAAATAGTAATTTTGTTAATTTAGAAAGAGTAAATTAGGGAATTCATTTGGCCAATAAAGTATCTACTCCACTCTCCCTCCAAATCTCTCCAATTTGGAGGAATTAAAAAAGAGGGGTTAGAGGTAGTCCAAACCCTTCCAAACCCCTCCCCCTCCTTCATTAAAAAACTTCCGAATAAGGTAATTGAATTACTCTCCCTCCCTCTACTCTACTTCCCCTCCTTTTTTTAACTTCCAAATAGGCCATAAAGTCGACACAAAATCACATTTTTGTTTTAATTTTGTTGTCCCATCGACTTCTTGTTGCTAAAAGAGACAAATCTAAATCCTCTAGATCTACAAGTTTCACGGTCGTTGATGATCTAAGAAACAAAAACAAAAAATAACAAAGAAAAACAACCAGATCTAACGCCTTCATAGAGATAGCAATGGGTCTTGGAATGGTTTTGAATAGAGAGCAAGATTGTCGCTTTTAGTTTTCGGGCTCACTTTGATCCCTTGATACCGTTTAAAATATTGATATTTTGTTCAGGTTTAGTTAAACTAATGAATCTGGGTTTGGGGAAAACGAACAGTGAATGAGTTTTTAAAATGAAATTTTAATTGGTTAAAGAAATTGTAAGAAAATTAAAAGAAAAAAAAAAAAGGAATGGAAAAATTTTGGTGGAGAAAAAAAATTTTTTTTTAAGCTGGCGTGGTATTTTGCCATCCAAGGGCTGACGTGGCCACTAAAATTTTGACATGTAAGCATCTCATTTAATTTTTTAACATTAAACATGCCAATAATGCAAATCGTTTGCCATATAGGCATTTTTCGTTAGTGAGTTAACAGTAGGAACCAAATTGATTACAAATTGAAAATAACAGGAACCAAATTAACTGTTACCAGAATGTAAGGACCAAATTGACTGTGACTCTAAAATGTAGGAACGTGTTTTCGCCTTAAATTTATTAGGCAGCAATGAAGTGAGACTAAGTATGCATTTAGATACTGCTTATTTTGTTGAAAACTGAAAACTGAAAAAAAAAAATTGTTACTATTTATTACTGTGTTGCACTGTTTATTGGCCTATTTTCACTGTTCATGGTCAATGAACAGTGCCATAAGCGCTAAGCTGAAAAAAAAAAAAAACAAAAACAAAAACAAAAACAAAAATGCAGGAAACGCTCCAAACGTGCTGCAATCCAAACAAACGTTAAGAGATAGAAGAAAAAATAAGCTTAAAAGCAATTAGAGACGGTCCTGGTTTGTTTGGCTGTATAATTTATTGGAGAGCAAAACCAAGAGACAAATCTACGTAGAAGATAGATTGAATATGTGAAATATTTTGAATTATTAACACTTTTTAAAAATAATTACTATTTTTTAACAAATAACTTTGTTTACTATTAGCAAAGTTCAAAGCATATTTATTTATGTTACTAAGCCTTCGTTTAGATAGCACATTGGCGTCCACGTTCAGCGTCTTTTTTTTTTTTTTTTTTTTCGCCCCCTAAAGCGCGTTTCAGCCCCCAAATTGGTACTGTGCGGCTACTGTTCATGAATAGTAGCCGCAACTTTTGACTTTTCCATCTCTTTTTTACTGTTTACGGACCCACAAAATACCACTTTTCAGCAAGTTTTTCATTAAAAATGGGTCCCATTACACTATTTATACATTTAAAAATTATTCTGCTAGTGTTTTTCAGTTTTCAGTTTCAGCGATATCCAAACGGACCCTAAAGCTGAAGGTTTAGAGTTTAAAATAATTAAAGATTGGAATAAGGCCCCGCTATTGCTAAACTTGTTTAAAGTGTCTTTGCTAAAACTATTTCAATATGGGTTACTTGGGTTAATACTTCATAGGTATGTCCGTAAGGGAATGAAGTTTTAGGAAGTCAATCCCTCAAAATTCTTCCCGGGACTGGAGGTAAATTCTCAAAGTTAAACATGGAGTTAGGCCTTTCTTCAAATGGCTCATTGGTGATGATACTCATATGTCAATGTGGCTGATGATTGACATCCAAGGAATTCTGATTGGCTCTCAAACTAAAGTGTTGACTGTTTTAATTAATGCATGGTAGCGTGCATTGGAGACCTCATTGAACATATACAGTGAGATCAATTCAAAAAGATTATTGTAAGTTGCTGCTCCAAGAGTGTGATAAGGTGAATTGGGTTCTTTCTACTAATGACATCTTCTCTTATAGTTCTTCCTGGTACTTAGAGCTAGAAGTGCATGATTAAGTAAATTGGTGGAAGTAAATTGATCACATGGCGCTTGCAGGGATGTTTACTGTGTGTCTTCTATGGAAATAGGTTAGAGAGTACGTGTTTTTTGATTGCTTTTTCTATCAATAGGTCTGGTGTTGCCCCAATAAGCTTGTTCCTTGTTATTGGGAAAACTTGCTACTATGGTGTAACCAAGTAGTAGAAAAACCTTAATTTGTGGATAGAATGAGGAGAGTTGTGGTTGTAGCAACAGTTTATCATTTATGGAGTGTTAAATATATTAGCAACGCAATGTGTTAACCATGTTGTATATGCTAGAGTGGATGCAGTGGATGCGGAAAGAGAAGTATAAAATAGGAACATTGAGAATATGAGGATTACGTGGTTCAGCCTTGTCGGCATACATCTACGGAGGAAACCCTTAAAGGCTACATCTTTATTGTATAAGAGTGTAGTACAATAATCTGTATTACAATGAACCCTAAAATGAGTATATATGGCGACTAAACCCTAAACTACTAGTACAAGTAGGAATATGCTTAGGCCTATTACATCGAATTATTATGTCTAATATATCTCTAATACCCTCCCTCAAACTCAAGGAAGAAACTTAATGAAGACTTGATGTTAGATAAGCATGAGAAGATCTCTTGAATAAGGCCTTTGAAGAAACCACAATGAAGAATGTGCTAATTGACCAATTTCAGAGATTCAAATGAAGAAACGGAGTCCAAAATTGGAATCTACACGAAAAACTGAGCAAGATAAACCCTTTCAAAAATTTTAACTTTTTGTCAAAGGTCAACGCAAAAGTTAAAGTCAACGGGTTAAGTCAAAGTCAACAGGTTCGCGGGTCAAATCCGAATGTCCAGGGCAGGTGGGTCCAGGTCAACGGTCAACTAGGTGACGTGGTGAGCTTACATGGCTAATGACTTGGCTAGGGCTGACTGGATGGTGACGTCAGTTAGGGCTAACATGTCACCTTATGACATCATCAGGTGACACATCATGGAAAACCTTAAATGAAGGATGAAGTTGTTTTTCGGCATGTGGATGGATGCGACGACGCATGGCAGGAACTCTGGTAGGCGCGTGTGGGCGTGTGCAACATCAAATAAGGGCTAGATTCTTAGGCTTCGTAGATCAACGAACAATAAGGCCTACATGGCGACTCATGTGACCAGATTTCAATCAAGGAGTTAAGAATCCTTGGTGATGCGTGTGAGGAGGGCCGAAGCTTGTGTCCGCACGTGGAGGCGCGTACAGCTACCGATGGGGATGAGTTTCCTGGGTTTTGGTCGAGGTAGGTCGAGGAACACATTTGTGTGGTTGGTTTCGTCAAGTGAAGGTTTAATTTGCACAGATCTGAAAAGGGAGGCATGGCATGCTTGAGAGATCAAACACATGGCGGCAAGACAGAAACAGTAGTTCTGTGGGAGTTGTGTGAAGCCATGGCGTCCAGATCTGTGGCAAGCGGTGGCACTGTGGTGGATCTGTGTTATGCACATGGGAAACTTCTTTACTGTATAGAGATAGTTGTAAATGCCAAGAACGAAACCTGGCTCTAATACCATATTAATTATATCAATAACGTGATGTGTTATACTATGTTGTATATGCTAGAGTGGATATGGAAGGGGAAGTATAGAATAGGAACACGGGTTCTAGTGGCCACAGATGCAGAAGGACGCTGCCGAATATGTGCGCAAATGCGAGCAATGCCAAAAGCATGCTCCCTTGATCCATCAACCGGCGGGCCACCTAAATCCGGTCATCAGCCCTTAGCCCTTCGCATAGTGGGGGCTAGATATACTCGGTCCATTTCCTCGGGCCACGGGTAATCGGAAGTTCATTTTGGTAGCTGTTGATTATTTCACCAAGTGGGCTGAGGCAGAGGCGCTAGCCAACATACGGGACGTGGATGTTAAGAAATTCATCTAGAAAAATATAGTCACAAAATTTAGGGTGCCAAACTCTCTTATATCTGATAATGGAATGCAGTTCGATAGCAGGACTTTCCGCAAGTTCTGCAATGATCTCAGCATCAAGAATAAGTACTCTACCCTGGCATATCCTCAGAGCAACGGACAGGCAGAAGCCACTAATAAATCAATTATGAACGGGTTAAAGAAAAGGTTGGACAGTACAAAAGGTCGATGGGTTGAGGAACTGCTCAATGTCTTGTGGGCATACCGGACAACTCCCAGAAGGTCTACTGGGGAAACTCTGTTTTCTCTCACATATGGGGCAGAGGCTGTGATACCTATTGAGGTTAACTTATGCAGCGCGCGGGTTGCAGAGATTACCCCTAATCAGAACAACAGGTTGCTGGTAGAACGCCTGGACTCGTTGGAAGAATACCGAGAATCGGAGACCGTATGCCTAGCAGAGTATCAACAAAAGCTCGCCCGATGATACAACCGAGATGTGAGGACAAGAGAGTTTGCGGTCAGGGACTTGGTGCTACAAAAGGTGGTAGGGAAAATGCGGGAAACAAACACCGGGAAACTGGCTCCGACCTGGGAAGGACCTTACAGGGTTACTGCTATTGCTGGTGCGGAAGCATAATGCTTGGAAGACTTAGACAAGAGGCCACTTCCCCGCCCGTGGAATGTTCACAACTTGAAGAGATTCTATCACTAATTATTCATGCGTGGAGGTGAAAATTGGATGTGATTCTATGCGGTGTATTTCACTTGATATGAAGGTGGTATTTATCCTAGCTGTTGCATTTACTTATTATCGCCAGGTCAGCAAAGGCCCTCCCAGACATCAAATGTATGCAAAAAAAAAAAAAAAAAAAACTAAGGACAGAAACCTGGTTCTCGGTTCGATCACCATCACCGAGCAGGTGGAAACCTTGCGATAAAAACTAAGGACAAAAACCTGGTTCTCAGTTTGATCACTATCACCAAGTAGGTGGAAACCTTGTGATAAAATCTAAGGATGGAAACCTGGTTCTCAGTTCGATCACTATCACCGAGCAGGTGGAAACCTTGTGATAAAAACTAAAGACAGAAACCTGGATTTCGATTCGATCACTATCACCGAGCAGGTAGAAATCTTACGATAAAATCTAAGGACAGAAACTTGGTTCTTGGTTCGATCACCATCACCGAGCAGGTGAAAATCTTGCGATAAAAACTAAGGATGGAAACCTGGTTCTCGGTTCAATCACCATTACCGAGCAGGTAGAAACCTTGCGATAAAATTTAAGGATGGAAACCTGGTTCTTGATTCGATCATTATCACCGAGCAGGTGAAAACCTTGTGATAAAAACTAAGGACAGAAACCTGGATCTCGATTCGATCACTATCACCGAGCAGGTGGAAACCTTGCGATAAAATCTAAGGATAGAAACCTGGTTCTCGGTTCAATCACTATCATCAAGCAAGTGGAAACCTTGCGATAAAAACTAAGAACAAAAACCTGGATCTCGGTTCGATCACTATCACCGAGCAGGTAGAAATCTTGCGATAAAATCTAAGGACAGAAACCTAGTTCTCAGTTTGATCACTATCACCGAGCAAGTGGAAACCTTGCAATAAAAACTAAGGACAGAAACCTAGTTCACAGTTCAATCACTATCACCGATCAGGTGGAAACCTTGCGATAGAAATTAAGGATAGAAACCTGGTTCTCGGTTCGATCACTATCACCAAGCATATGGAAACCTTTCGGTAAAAACTAAGGACAGAAACCTGATTCCCAGTTCAACTACTATCACTAAACGGGTGGAAACCATGCAATAGAAACTAAAGACAAAAACCTCGTTCTCCGTTTGGTCACCAAGCAGCTAGAAACCTAATGGTAGGACCTAAAGGCAGAAGCCCAATTCTCAAACTTGGTTAATAACACCGAATAGGTGAATCAGCGTATAATGTGGGCAAATTCAATTTTCAGCAAGTTAACTCATTTTAATTTAAACTCGAGCACCGTATGCCCCTGAATGTATGTACTCATGCTCGCAAAAATAAAGTATAAGGGGAGACAACATGGTAATAAAATATTCATAGAATTAACCTAAACAAGTGTTCAGCAGTTAAACATTACTCGAACGAGTGTTTTGTTAATATAAAAAAAAAAAAAAAAAAAAAAGAGAACAACAAAGAAAAGAAATAATTGTCCTGTCACCACAACCCAGTGACATAAGCAAACATGCTTAATGAAAAGAAAAAAAGAAAGGGGCGAGAGTAATAATTGTTCAGTCCCCACAACCCAGCGACATATGCAAAGATACCCAAGGTAAATTAAGCAAAAGAAAAAAAAATAAGAGAAATCTGGTCCGGTAGTCAATTCACATGATCAGCAGGTTAAACTTGTGCAGTAGACTTAGGCGGCTGTTAGGTTGCCGAATGGGACTGAAGCCTAACACCCTCGTCGGGCTAATCACCAACATGGACGTTGCTAGTGACTTCTAGGTCAACTAACTCTACATGCGAGTCAATTGTCTCCACTAACTCCCTCATGCTTGGGGTCTCTTCCTCACCAATGGTACCGAAGGGGTTCTGAGTGGCAGCTGAAGGTCCTGGGAAAGGGATTTGGCTTGGGTTTCTTAAAGGGGAGTCCTCAGGGACCCCCAGAGCTTATAAGGTAGCCAACCAACCCTCCTCAAAAGCAAGCTTCCGGACCTCTTGCATGACGGGCTCTGCTGAGTTCTCAGCATCGGCAAATCCCTCATTGTACCATTTATTTTCACAGGTAATTCAGTTGCAACCCGAACAATTGATTCAACCTACTGACACAGCTCACCACTCCATAAAAATTGGGGAGGGGGGGAGTTGGTCGAGACAAAGGCCAACAGGGAACCTAACCCCACCTTCTAGAATTGCCATCAAAGGAAAAAAGACTGTATTTACGGCACGACACCTTTGGATGTCGATATCGCCCTCGTGGCAGTAGGCAATATCAACATCCTCAGGGACGCTATAAGCAACCCTAAAAGTAGCCAAAATGGCTTCTAAGGAAAGGAGATGAGAAAAACCCATTTCCAAAACTAGGTCCTTAACTTACCATCAAGAGAAAGCTAAAATGTAACAGGAAAGACAAAGGAAAATTACTGTGGGCTCTAGGGAAATGGGGTGTTCTGGACTGAAGGATGAACTCACAGAGATTTATGCACGGCAAAGAGGGAGTTTGGAGAATAAAGAATATAAAAGAAAATATAACTCTGGAGGGAACTATTTATAGAGGTCGAAAGGGGGGGGGGGGGAATAAATGATACTAATAAATGGGGAGTGGGAAACCCTACGAATCCTGACCCCAACTGTCACACGCGTTTTATCTCGGTCCACGAACCGTCAGGTATTGATTACAACCAAGCCAACAGTCAAATACGACATGCCTTTCAAAGGGCGCATTAATGGCCTCTTCGACCGTCCAATACTTGCCCTTTAGGCCCTTCAGATGGTAATTTCCTCTTGGACTCCTTGATTCGTCCCCAAGAACCGAGCACGAATCAATGGGGGGCTATTGTACGGTACCGGGGTGTCTAGGCCCATTGGGACCTTAAGCCCAATCCCAACAAAGTGGCCCATGCGATCTTGGGTCCGAACCTGTCAGACAGGTGATATTCGACACGTGTCACACCGCGTCACTTAGATCATGCTGGGAGAATCACTTCCCCAACAATGCAATGACTCACCAGTTTCCCGGCATAGCCTTAGATCGCATTGAGCAGAGCAACTCCATTGAGATGGGAACTGATTCCAAGGCCACTCCCACCATGCTCCACTTCCAACTAAACACCCACTTAGCCATGATAGCATTGGACCTCCCCTTTCACGAACCACCAAAGTAATTATAGCCTTCCACTAATTTTGGGAGTATAAATATGTGAAGCTAAGGAAGAAGGAAGGGGGTCATATTTTTTGGTGAGCAAGGGAACTGAGAACGCACAGAAGAGAGCGCACAAGAGAAAGGAAAAAAAGGGAGTGGGAAGATACCTTCATTGGGTCACTGTATGAAGGACCACCCAAAGTGGGAAATCCAAAGCCCATTTCACAAATAGGTTGTGAGCCCAAGTGAAGGTTGGCCCATCCATTCCTCCATTTTGGCGCGCACAAAATTAGTCTCCAACTAATGAGGTGGAAGATTGCAAATGAAATCAAGCCATATGACAACATCAAATGAAGAAAGCCATATGGTAACATCAGAAAAAAACACTATATAGAAAGTTCTTATTAAATGGAAGACCAAATTAAACCCATAATTAACTCTCAATAAATGCTAAGAGAAAATTCCAAATTAAATATGATTGAGTTGCTTATAAATAAAGGCTTCTTATATGAAAAAAAGGGAGAGAACACTTGGAAAGGAAACAATACTGACACTCTGCCAAAATAGAGAGTCATCTCTAAAATTCACAAGAATTTCATTATTCATCAAGGCCTATTCCTACTTTTTCAAATCAAAGTGGGGATTCTCCTTTAAACTAGTTCGAGATCAAGCCAACAGCCTTTCGCATCGAATCAAGCACATTCAACTATGCATTCAACTTAGAGACATCAAAGCATGATTCAAGATCAAGTTTCATAGCTCCTTTGGATCGTAACGTTTCTTGGAGATCGAATTAGAGGAATTTATTATACTTTTTCATTGTAAAGATTCATACAGAGGATTGTACTCACATATATACAAATCAAATACAAGTTGATTATTTGTTACACTATTTCGTGATTGCGTGATTTATCTTTTACGAAAATTATGTGTACACCCACAATAGTTATTTTTTAATGATTGAAATTGTTCTTACTTCATATCAATTGACTAAGATGGGAGTCTAAATATGAGTTCAATCATGTTTTTCTCATGATTTAGGATTTTTCTAAATTAATTGAATACTTGGTTTATTATTTCTTGATTTTAAAATTGGATATCTCTTGTGATTTGTTTGGCTACGGATATAATTGATGATTTGATTTTATATCTAGGAAGCCATGCTTTAGATATTTAAATAGAAGTTTTACTGATAATATTTTCCACAATAGCAAGATTGATTTCTAAATTATCATGCAGTAATTGAGAAAATTTAATGATCGTAAATATATGTTAATATGAATTAACAAGGTCATGAATTCCAAAACCTTAATAACTTTATCTAGATTTTTTACATCTCTTTACTGCTTTATGTTTTATCTTTGCTTAGTTTAATTATTTGCTTAGTATATATAATTGCAAACAACCAATTTTTATTAAACTAGATTTGGATTATTTTGGTTAAGATTTGATTAATTTTCCTACGTTCATTCAAGTCTCTGTGGGTTCGACCTCGTTCTTGTCAAATTATACTTCGGTACAATTCGTACACTTGCGAGTACTTTAAAATTTCACAGCAATTCTCTTTGAATTAGTTTGAAGAGAAACTCTTCAAACTCCTTATATATCTCTTTTTTTGGGTATGAATTCTAAAATATAATTGTTAAATTTCATGTTCTTTATGTTATTAACATGCATATCAAATTTTGTTCAAATTAGATGTAATTATTATTTGATCAATAAACTTATTTTTTATACACAATTTTCGATCATAAAAACTTGAAAATTTAACATTTGTTTGATGACTAAGCAATTGATTTTTAATTTTTTTGAAATTTTGCAAGCATGAAGGATATAATAAGAACATACAATCCAACAATTAGATATCAATTTTCTAAATAATACATTTAGAAAAATGATTTATTTTCCTGAAAACATTCTTCATTGAAATGAACTGAGCACTAGAATAAATTAGTTTTAATTATTTTTTATGCTTTCACTTTAATAATTGAACTAGTCAATAATACGTAAAATGCATTGGCAAGTTTAAACATATATATTTAGCAAGATTTAATAAGTATATATTCGTCAATACCCAAGTTAATACCGCATTGTAGAGGAAAAATGGTTCGAGTTACAGGGTTAGAAACATTGTGCCTATCTCAAAAAATAAAAGATAAAAGCTTTAAACCCATGTCAATAAATGTATTAAGCAACATTAAATGTGGTAGCAATATATAGAGAGAGCTAGATAAGTAGAAACTAATCTTTTTCTTTTTCTTTTTCTTTTTCTTTTTTAATACAAGATAGAAATTCTACTCTAAACTAATTTAAGTGCATATGTGTATGAAACTCCTTTCTAGAGACTTGAACTCCGATCCTTATCCCTTACACTCTACAAGTATTTGTACTTGTGGAGTAATCATTAAGCCAAAGGCGTGCGGTGGTATCTAGAAACTTATCTTAGTTGCAAGCAACCCATATTTCTATCTTGACTGTAATAAACGTGAGCCACATGCGAGAAGTTGAAGTCTGAAGATTTGCACTAGCAAGTATGAAATGTCAGCAACTAAAAAAGTTTGCAAAAATAGCTCCCACAACTTGAGAGAATTGGATGTTAGCTCCAATAAATAAGAGAAATAGAGAGTAATGAGTTGAAGGAGAGCATCTATATTTGTGTGCTCAAGAACTCTATCATGTTATATACACCAATCGAATGTAATCAAGTGTTCCAAGATGCATGGAAAATTAAGGGGCTTCAAGTTGTAGATTCTATTATGGAGATAATTGCATTCTGCCCTCATGATTCCGGGTCTTATTGTATTTATACTATAGTGATGTTAGAATCAATTTAAAACTTGCTGAATGAGGTGGGGGGAAATAGTAGTAGCCACTGGGTATTGGCCTGGTTTATTTTTCAGAAGTGTTCGTCCTCAAATGGAGTCAATGTTGTTGTTTTATCCGAGAACATGGCTGACCTAAATGCCTTGAAACCACTTCCATAAGAGGAAAGATCATCACTGAAGTTTGTTGGCTCCAATAGCCCCTCATTAATTACTATTTGATCTTTGATTTAAGGAAGAAATGATGGTGTAGAGTGGAACCAAATTGCACAAGAAGTAGAGATCTAGCTTTGTTTGTTTTTATGAGTTCTTTGTTTACACATGACATTAATTAACACGAGTTCAATGGTCCCAAAGTGTTCAAAGATCTCTTGTTCGTTAGACTTTGACGAGTGGACCCAGATTGACGTAGTAGAATGACCCATGCATGTTTGCCCTTCTTTTTTCCCCAGGCTGTTTGCCTCTTCCCCTCAGTTAGCTTGGTTCACATAATTAACGTTTGTATCAGAGGTATTCGGCTAATTCGTTGTTGTGGGCCTTAGCAAGTCAATTTCAGCAAGTGTGGCCTTTTTGCTTTGACACTTAAATTTTCGTTGTTCTTGCTTCTCATATTATTATATGTGTTGGCATAACGCCAATGCTGATGGCTTTAGGGCCATCTATTTAATTAAGTGGTCACACCACACATGCTAGTTTTGCTAATTCCATGGGCCATGTTGACCTTTTGGTCTTAATTGAGATTATTGCGAGACTTGATCGGCCACGCCCACACCACACAGGTGAAGCTCACAGCACAGGCTGTGGGCTTTGTTTCATGACCGATTTTAGGGCTTTATTTTTCACATAGGCAATGGGCCATGGGTCTAGGGTTGGCAATTTGGTTCTGTAAATGGGCAAAAATTGGTAAAGTCCTATGCTTCATAATCATAGTTTGGGCAATTGCCTCCAACAATGAAAGTAAAAAAAAGTATTATGCTTCATAATCATAATAATTAATGATACTTGAAAATCCTTGGTTAATAAGGCTTTAATTATTTTAGCTATGCATGTATTTTATCTTATTGGCTTAGTCGTCTAATAAAATCATAACAACAACAACAAACACCAACTAATCCACCCACCACTATATCCCAACCTAAAACCATAGGCCCAGCCATCAATTTATGGAGTGGGAGGTTAAAAATAAATGATTTCCCTATGACTTCCTAGCAAAGCAAAGTTATTCTTTAAACAAGACCCTTTATTTATTTTAGCTGAGCTCACTCGATCTCCCTATACTTTTTTTTATTAAAAAAAATGGTGCAGTTGATGAGAGCCTTATCCGCAGCCTTTATTCTTTCCTTCCTCCTCCTCCTCCTCCTCAGTTTCATTACACTTAGCAATTCATCTGTCATTGAAGTTGGTGCAGTTGATCACCTGCATCATGTCAAAGGAACACCATCATCATGGCAAAGGAAGCTGTGGATGAATCATGGAAGCTTTCGTGGCCCCCGAAAGCACCTTGTCAACCCAACAGTCCAGCATCCATTTCAAGCACGCGACTTCCCAGTTTAGTTTAATTTTTATTATTGCAATGAAATTAGTTTCAATACTTTATGTTAATTGTGTTTGTCATTATAAAAATATCTTGTAATGATTAATATGTTCAACTACTTGTTTGTGAAATTGTAAGTTATTATTGGTACAAGTGGATTTTTTTTTTTTTTTTTTTTTGAATTGTCTGGTCTATTGTGTGTTTGTAGAGAGAGAGAGAGAATTGGATCAAGGATGGTCAAGATTCAAGAGTAATACTAATTTATATTGAGAGAAAAAGGAATATAGATTAACAAAAGAATGATTGTGAAATTGCATAATAAGATATTATATGCATTGGCAGGGTTACAAGTTACAAACACATGGATTTTCCAGGCTCTAACGGGGGCACTACAAAGATGAAAATAAATAAAGAGATGCATGAACCCCTTTATTATTATTATTATTATTATTTTAGAAGAGCAGATACATGAATTTGAATGTGCTTTCTTAAATAGAATAATATCCATGATTTATTAACAAATTTTTAGTAATACCTTATATTTATCAAATCCAGTCTCAAGTCTATGTTTGATTGTTTTTTGTATCACATGCATCATTAAAAAAGTCTATTATTTCTTTCTAAACGATTGAGTGACTACATTCCTCCCAGAATATTGCGCCCCCCCCCCCCCCCTTTTTAAATCACATACTATGCCAATAATCAATTTTTCTTTCTTAATTTCAAGAGCTAAATTTCTTTTGACATTCACTGTCTACTATTTCTTCGTATCAAATTCTGAGGTATAAGCCTAAATTATTCTATTTCTTTCATATCTAACAATTCACAGTGATGCACGATAAACTACTAATATATAAGTAAATTACAACGTATCCCAAACTTTCAATTGCTACATATGACTCCTCTAATAGATTAAAATGAAATCCCAAGAATTTCAATTGCAACATTTGACTCCTCTTAGGTTTAGATTAACATGAAATATTTAATTCCATTCAAAATAAACATTTTTTCACACACGTGGGGCATGTGAACCATTTACAATTTTATTTTAATCTAAACTTTAAAAAATAAATCATGTAAGAGCCAAAAAGTTTGTGATACTAAATTTCTATAAGACCCAATGACTATGAGAATAAATTGTAATTTATCCTATAAGCAAATTCAAGGGTAAATTTGTCCAAATTATACAAAATTTATTAATTTAGATAAATAAATTTTATTTTTTAAAAAACTTAATGTTTCATTTGGTTAGGGGTAAAAAAGTAGGAGGATAGAGTTTTTTCCTCTTGTGTTTGGTTAAAACTTTTTTATTTGGTTGAAAGAAAAATAAAATGATAAAAATTGGTGTTTGTATAAATTTACTCCTATGCCCCTATGGCATAAAAGAAAATTTCTCGTAATAGTTTATATAAGGGAAAAAAAACTAAAAATTAATATTGAAAGGGGGAAAAAATTGAGCGGCAGATGGGTAAATACTCATCTAAATAAACCCCTATTAGAATCATGTGTATATTGACACTTTAATATTATTCATTAATAGACGTATAAAAAGTGTGACTTGGCTATGACACCTTTAGAAATACATATATTTAAGCAATAATATAAAAAAGGGGAAATAAGATATTACAAGTAAAAAAAAGAAAAAAAGAAAGAAGAAAGAAGCCAAAGAACGCATTTGAAATTGTATATGACTAAATGGAATTGACAGTTCCAATCAAGAAACAAAACCATGTTTTAAATCCCAGATGGATTACACTCTTCAAGTAAGTTAAGAAGATTATGTTCAGGAGCACTAAGAGATGGTAGGATCAAGCGATTGGACTGAGTTGACCTTTGTTTTGTCCCAGCAGCTTCAGTTTCAAGAGCAACACCTTCCTTCATCACTGGCAAGTCAGCTCTCCTTCGTACACTTGCAGATACTCGCTCCTTCCAAATTCTTCCATCCTGATAACCATGAAAGTAAATTTCAGAATCTTAGAATTTAGAATGCAACTGTTTTCATTGATAAGTTTTATTTACCAAGTCAACCCACCCACAAACTTCATGCAAAACCTACTCCATTGATTCGATTCAACCATCATGTCATAGTTCTATACTGACTCCAAAACTGTCTTGGTTTTAAGAAGCAATATTGCCTGACCAATGCAAAGTACTCATGAGTACAACAATTTAATATAATACCAGAAGTATGAGGGAACAGGATGAATTATATATTAGCCTTTTCTCATCTTCTTAATGACAGCTATGCCCATTATGCCTTTTCAAATCCTAATTTTAATGTGTGTATGCAGCACCAAGATGAAATCCCAAATGGTACCAAATCAATTTGATCTAGTGCTTTTCTCAGGTCATGGCAAATGGTATTAAAGCCAACTTAGTGACAACATGCTCAAGGGCAATATAATGCAACATGAGCCTTGATGAAGACGTCAAAATTTTAAGTAGGGGAGATTCTGACCCCAGATTATGATTCCCTAGATTGTGTGGACCAGATTTAATTAAATTGCATGTGTTGTATGCGTTTTGCTGAGTCCCACGTTGGAAATGTACTAGGTAGTTCTAGACTGTACAAGCGATTACAAAGAGCTCTAATTGTAAATTGAATAGTCCTTTTAGGGTATAGTTCAAATGTGGCAAGTACTTCCTTATGCCCTTCATTTGCCATGTATACACGATGCCTCATGTACATCATGAAACAATGAACATTTAAAAAAAAAAAAAAAAGGAAAAAAATAATAGAGAGACTCAAATTTTAGGTTACAATTTACAATTTAGAGCTATTGACCTAAACCTCAACATGGTTACCCCTAAATCTCCTTCTAGTTGATAGACACAAACACGCATCTTAAAGGCAAGGTAAGAACAGCTCCATTGTTCTCATTTTGTGCATAATAACAAATGGAATCCACAATTTCAAAGCAATAATGACTCATTAGGCAAGAGAATAAGAAAGAGAAAGATATATACCTTTCCTTCATTGCATGGTTACAAATGGGCTTTGTCTAAGTTTTAGGTCTATAGAAATAGATACCACAGACTTCAACTTTTTACAACAGAGATTGGACTTGGCCCCAGGTGGAGAGTGTATTTATTAGATTCTTGTGAAGATGGCTAAACCAAGGGAAGAGGTTTGAGATAACTTGGAAGGGAATTGGGTAGAAGAATTGAAAGAAATGTGAGAAAATATCCTAAAGGCCAGTCTATGAGTAGCTTAAACGATTGCAACTTTGCAAAATGATGATCTTTCCACCAATCAAATATGACATACTTTGACAGCTTGTCACATGCACACAACCAATTTCAACATTGTTGCAATAACCACTTCAAAATAAGAAAGAGATATCTGCTACACATCTCTCACGAAGGGAAACTAGGGCCTAGTGACTAGGAGTGAAAATAATCATACCTTCCAAAGTTAAATGGTAGTTAACTAACCCTTAAGCATGTGAATTTTGAGTCAAATAACTAAAACATGAAAATACTTTGTTTAGTGACCATCCGCCTAAACCAATAATCCAAGAATAGTAACTTTTTGTTTATTTTAGAATCGTACCTAAGGTTTTCTCTAATAGTATTTTAAGTTTGTTGAATGTGTACCTAAAGTTTCATTAAATGTACATTCTTTATGTTATAATCAGAAGATGGAGTGATATCATCTGTTTATTACTGAGCAAAAAAGATATCTCCTGTTTATTAGAGTGGTAATTACAGTTACCTATAGTGGTACCTTCAATTATTGGACATGAGAAGTTGGAGCAGTACCATCTATCTATTAGGAGCAGTATCTAAGGCTGTCTCTAGTAGTACACACATTATATTGGATATCTACCTAAAGTTTAATTTAACAGAACTTTCTTTATATTAGATATGAGAAGATGGGAGCGATACCATCTGTTTATCAGGGGATACCTACAGTTAAATCCAGTGGTATTCCCAATTTATTGGACATGTACCTAAAATGTTTTTTGGAGGTAACTTCTCTGTCTTGGAATGAGAAGTTACAATGATACCATCTACTAAAGAGTGGTACCTAAGGTTATCTCCAGAGGTACCTTTTGTTAATTGGATATGTGCCTAAGGTTGCCTCTAGAAGTACCTTCAGTATATTAAATGATCAATGAACTCCAGATTCTATTGTGTGAACTTAATCACAATTCAATTTCAAAAATTACCCTGAACTCTTATTATTTCTACTGCTGATCATTGAGCCCAAATTTTTCCTTACATAAAAATTTACATTTATTTTCAATTAATCTAAGCGAGACCCAGCAATAATTTATTTATCCTTAATTCATGAACAAAGAGACAATGACTCCTTCAATCTGACATTTTCTTAAGAATTTGTTAAAAGCTACACCAACTAAGCCAGTGTAGAGCCCAAAGCATGTCCAACTCTACTTGGCAGAATCAGACCTATCACTCTTTGTCTGGGTAGGAAGGACCTGCCGAATGACTTCAAGAAGTTCAGGTCCTTCAACTCAACACTTCCTGGAAGTAACTAGCACAAAATTTTGTAGCTCTTCTCATGTACTTCATTCAAAATTGTAATAAATAAGGAACCAATCTAATTAATACTAGAAACTATACCTTTCTTAAGCATACAAAAAAGAAGAAATGGTCTCATCAAATTTCTTTTCGTTCCTTTTGAGCATCAATGAAAACTTGATCTAAGATATCAACACTATACTAAATCCAACAATATCACTTCCTAGAAATGTCTTAAAATATCAATAAAAAAACATACCATAAAGACAGCAGCGCAAGAAAATGGGTAGAATATGAAATGCGTGTAATGATCAGATATACACAACAAGCACTGCTAAATAAGTTTTGGAAATACTATATTCAATATTTCAAATTTCACACTGATTAAGAAACCAAACATCATTCTTTTTCCTAGGCCGTTTTAACTTCTTTTGGAAAAAAAGAAAAATTGAAACTTCTTTAGTTAACACATTAGAAGATATCTATCCAACAATTACACGACCATTTCTCCACATAGTGAGTTTCTGTCTAATTGCCACTTGAAAAACACTGGTCTATTGTTCTTAAGAACGTGTTAATACTGGTCAATAACCTAGATTGCCAATACAAAAAGTGCCAGGAGATACGCTCAATGTGCTTGATTTACATCATTTGTACTTCCTTTTTTTTTTTTTTTTTATAATTTCTTTTGAATCGTATCTTGGAAAAAAAAATTTTGGGGTATTAGAATGTTCATTGTTAGTTGTATATACAGTTTTTAAAATTACTATACTATTTTATTGTATGGATAAAAATGATTGAGACCTAAAGAATAGGACAATTCATGCAACACCATGTTAACAATGTTGTGAATAGTAAAATGAAAAATATAGATAAAAAAATTTTAAAAAGAGAAAATGTTATTGTTCCAATTAGTAGACATCAGTTAACACCAGTTTAAGAGTGTTTATGTTATTTCATATACACACACAAAAATTATGAAAATTTATAAAATTCTAGATTTTCTTTCAATAAATTTATATATATAATAATAGGTGAAACTGAGAGAAACTCAAATTAGAATTTCAAATTAGAGTTCTAATTTTGCGTCATGTGTCCTAAATTATTTATTCTTAAAGAGTTTTATTTCTTAATTTTAGAATCAAATGTAAGACCACATCATAAATATTCATCTAAGTGAGTTATTAAGTACAAAAACCAATGAGTCTAGAATAAATGAATCGTAAAAAAAATAAAATAAAAATGCTTCACAATAATTTATAAAAAAATGGACAATTTACATTTTATACCTAATAATAACCTTACAAAAATTTTTAAAGAGTTAATAAAATATAAAAATGACTATCAATAGTATTTAAATTATATATATAAGAATTATATTATGCATCTTATTGTATGTCTTTAAGTGTATCCATGGCTCCATGCATATGCATGGGGTTACAAGCTAGTTATAGAATAATTGACAACAAAAATAATGGATTCAAATATGAAGCTACAAAAAAGAATGTAAAAGACACTACATATAATGAGTAAGAGGTGAATCAGCATAAATGCTTTAATTTTATTATATATGTATAATTATTATATGAAATTATAGTATTTTATAAATTTTCAAAATGTCTGCACATTATGATGCACAATACCAAAAAAAAAAAAAAATTATAAAAATAATAATTGATTCCCAATATGATTCTATATTTGACAACTACAATGCATTACACACACACACACAAAGACTCACACAAATGCATCTATATTTGGAAATTTGTTTTACCATCTTTATTCATGTACTTTCTTTCATAAAGTGTTCAAGAATATGTTTACCATACAAGAACTTCAATCAAAACAGAATGGACAAGTCATCTAAAATTATTTATTGTTTCATGGTGATGTTTATAAATTATTAATTGTTTCGTGGTGAAGTTTATTAATTGCCAGCAGTATATTTTAAAGAACCACATAAATGGGGAAGAAAAATGACCAGTAGTTACAAAAGTAAGTCTTAGGATAAAAATATATGATGAATTTTTGGAATATAAATTTTGTTATAAGCTTTTCATGAACTATATTTCTAGTCCTTCGGGATTATTATAGCCAATATATTACATTATGTAATGCATTAGCAATGTAAAAGTTGATTTTCTTAGCAAAATATTTTTTTTTTATGGCATAGGAGAACTTCACTTAGATTAGTTGCACGTCGCAGAGCATACCATACAACAACCTACACTGTTAATCAAACTCCTACGAGCAACTGACCCCACCCGCCAAAACCATTTACCTGGTAATCCAGGAGTTTTTCACCCCTGATGGCCTAAGAAGTTTATCCTCATGCCCAAGAGGCTTCTTAGCAAATTCTTCTAATACCTTAAAATACCTGTACTGTGTTCTTGGATCCACAGAAAATTTTAATGCTGAAGGAAAAAATGCTTTCTACAAAACTCTGATGATGCAGAAAACAATAAGTGATCATGCATGCTGTTTTTGGTTTTCTTGACAATCTTTTGGTCAGATCTCCACTAGAGAATACTTCCTCTGCTAATATGGATGACAAAAATGTTAAATTGAGACGCAAATAAAAAAACTTTTCTAATGTTAACCATCCAAACTAGTCTATCCAGAGCAAACCAAACCAACAAAGTGCCACAGACACACACACACACACACATCTGCTTGCACCCTTTGCAATGTGTAACAGAACATTCTAGAAGGCACACCAAGTTTTGAGCTTACATTAAGAATTGAAGGTTCAGGTAATGGACATTGAATTGGTTTATCAGTGTCAAGAGGTTCGCTCGGATGCTCAACTGGCTTAAATTCCACTGCTACTTCAATCCCATGAGAAGCAGCAGTGACAGCAGTAGTTGCACCTGTAACCTCTGAATTTGGAGGCAAAACTTCCCTCTCATCCTGCACTAGATAATAGCAAAATATTATACAAACATATTTACTAAAACAAAGATGAAATCAAACGTGTGAATAAAGAAAAACAGCACCAATGAAAATAAATAAAGAAAACTGAGTTTACACAAAACTAGATGGAAAGAAAAGAAACATGGTATACCAAGAGCAATATAAGGTGTTTAACAAAAGATAACAAGACATAATAATTTCTCCACATATAAAATTGATGGGTAAAATATACAATTCAATAAAAGGAGGCCACCGTCTTCAATTCTAGCAGACGAATACAAGGTCCCCAACAGAGAAACAGCTCAAACCCAACCACCTGATCTAAGCTATAGCCAATAGTTAATTAACTACTAGCTCAATAGCACATTCATCATACTAATTGTTCTTGCAAAATCCAATCCAGAATTAAATAGTCATATCCATAGAAAGTTAAAAAAATGTAAACCCAAAAAAAATAGAAGCCAAATAACCATGTTCAGAATCAAATACAATCGTCAGATCCTGATAAAAAATCTCCAAACTTTAAAGATTAATTCCAACCCAACTGCACAAAAATCATAGGACCCACTAAAATGTTTTAATGGTTAACTCGAGTACAACATCAACAATAAAATCTTCTACCAAAGAAACACAAGATTATATAGGATTGCAAAATTACGTTAAAAGAGAAAGAGTGTGGTGTTAGTCTTACAAGTGCACTTTGTGTTCTTCGATGGCCAGCCCTGCTGGCAGAAAACCTTGAGAAAATTCCAACCATTTTTGCTTTTTTACTCAGAAATTAATAGATTCACACAAAAGGGTCCTTTGATCTTGGCTTTGTTTTACATATATATATATATATATATATATCTCTCTCTCTCTCTAGAATGCATGGACCATCCAAAGAGTCATTCACACAAAAGGGTATTCTATACTATTATTATTTTATTATTAATTCGTCCTATAAATAAATAAAAAAACCACTCTCTCTGTTTCTCTTTGTAGACTAGAGAGAGAGAGAGAGAGAGTAGGAAAAAAAAAGTGCGTAAGGCAGTACGGGTTTGTTTGCTTGGCGTGATGGGTTTTTGTTTGTTTGGATTCTTTGTGTCTGTTGTTTGCAGTAAATTTATGGGATGAGTCAAACAGTGCAATAAAAGCTGTGATTGTGAATGAGAAGCAAAGGACGGTGAAGTAAGAACAGAACACTATCTATCTAGCAAATATTTTTTAACTAAACCAAATAATAAATCCATCCAAATTTAATTAATTAAAATAATAATACTCCGTTAATTAATAAATAAATTACAAGGTAAGCACAACCCATTACAGCTACAAGCATCTTTTTTCCCAATTGGTTATATAAAAAGAGGTAAGCCCCTAGCAAAGACGGTGACTTTTCACTTTATTCCACTGGGCTTACCCACCGGCCGAAGAAAAAAAAAAAAAAACAATAATTTTATGAATAATGACACACAAAAATTGTATAAAATTTTAGACAACGAGGTCTTTTTTTTTTCTCTTTTTTTTTTTTAAAAAAAAGGTGTCTGTTTATGAATAATTTATTTATCTGAAATTTAAAATTTTTTTTGTTGAAAGTATTGTAGATAAAATTAAAAGGTAATTAAAATAGTGCAATAAGACTCATGAATAGTACCAAAAATAAACTGAATAGTAAAAAAAACTGGCTTTTTAAGACAATGCTAAATGCAGTGACTATTTAGGAACAACTTATTTAGCTGAAACTGAAAATTTTTACTAAAAATACTATAAATAAAGCTAAAAAGTAGCTGAAATAGTATAGTGAAACTTATGAATAGTACTAAAAGTGTAATAGGGTTCATAAATAGTAAAAGAAATAAGCTAAATTGTAAAAAGAATTGGCTTTTTAAACCAACGCCAAACGCACACTGATTCTTAAAATTTTAGCTTTAATTTAGAGTTATTTTTTAATCCTACGGGAGGAGAAAAAACTTTATGACAAAACTATCGAATTGGTGACAATTTATACTACTTTCTTTTCATTATAATAATTTTTTACATAAGAGGGATATAATAGTAATTAAAAAAACATATCTTTCTTTTTATTATTTCTTTAAATGAAACAAGTTATATTTATTTTCTACTAATCAGTAACTCGTACGATGCACGGAAAAGTTATTACTACAAAGATTCAAATAATTTTTTGTTTTTACCTCTTTAATTGTACATTAGGATTCTAATCACAAAAATTTCTATCATTGATATGAAACATTAAATTACTAAATTAAGGTACTAATCAAACTTAAATTAAAATTAAAATTTGGATTTCAGTCCCTAACATTCTCAATTATTCAATAAATGTATGAAAGACAAATTTAAAAAACAAATTAATCAATATTTCTAATAAACTAAAGACAGGGATTGAAACTTACTGCATGTAGCTACTAAACAAAAACCAAATTAGACTCTTTAATTGCCAATTCAAGATGAACCACTACAATAGCAAATAGGGCTGTCCAAACATATCCGGTGACCCGACCGGAACCGATCCGAAACCAGCCGACCACACCTACTCCGGCGGTCGGCGGCGGATTTTCTTCGCCAAAAACCGACTTCGGTGGGTCGATTTCGGTTTCGGTTTCTCTCCCTCAAAAACCCAAAAAACCGAACCGACCGGCCAAAAACCCATAATCCAACGAAAAACCCAGATTCCAGCGAGAAACCCAGATTCCGGCGATAAAAAACCTAGATTTCGACAAAAAAACTTGGATTCTGGCGCTATTTCACGTAGATCCAACGAGATTTTGACCAAATCTGGTGAAATCTTATCGAATATGATGAGATTACCGCCGGATCTGGCGAAATCTCATAGATTCCGATGAGATTTCGCCGGATCTGGGTTTTTCTCACAATTTCCTCGCCGTTTTCTCTCCTTTTTTACGCCGACCGACCCGTCTGCCACCCGTTGAAGTTTGATCCGCCCGACCCATTTTACTCCAGCGGTCGGCGGCGGGTGAGTTTTTCCACAACCCGATTCCGTTGGGTCGGTTCCGAGTTGGGCACAAACCCGACTCGGACCGACCCGTGGACAGCCCTAATAGCAAATATGTTAAGCCATCCAAGAACAAAACCATAACCCATAAGCTTAAATTAAATCCAAACACAAACAAATGAAAAAAAGGTCTCGTATTAATACAAACAGAGCAGAAACTAGGAATTAAACTGTACATAGACAATTTCACTGCTTATTCAAATATTGTAAAAATTGTAAAAAAAAAACTAATTTAGACATGTTTACACCCCTAGCATCTCAAGTAGTGACCTATTGGTTGTACACATTTATGCCTTCATGGATAGCACACACTAAAACTGGTCTTGATCGAAACTCTAGAAACCGGAAGCAACCATCCCAAAGATTTTGGTTGTTAGGAATTAATTATTTCACACCAAGAATCTAATGGCAAACCAAATTGTGCATAGACAATCTTACATAAATATAGGATTTTAAGCTCCACAAAATTCCAAATTAAATCAAATTAAACAACACTACAAAAATAAATAAGAACATGAAGAGAATTTTGTTTATAATCAGAATTTTTCAACCAACCTAAACAAAAAAAAGAGCAATAAAAATTTAGAAATTTTCAGCCAATACAAACAAATAAAGAAGTTGAAATATAAATTCTGGAAAAGTTGGAATAGAAAACATAATGGGTTAGGTTAGGCGTTAACAATGTGAGACCATGAATACATACATACATACATACATACATACATACATACATACATATATACATATAAAGAGGATTCCCCTCTTTCAACTGGATTTTTATGTGATTCAAGAAAATCTTCATAAATGAAGGGTAACTTTATTTAGATATAAGGTCATAAATGTCAAATAACAAATTTCATTTTAAATTTATAAAGAAAACTCTTAAAACTTAGGATTTTTTTTCCTTCACATTCAAAAAAGAAATTACAGTCACTATTTAATTTCAAGTTTATCCTTTTTATTTGTTTGAAAAAATAGAGATATATATTTCTAAATTATAAAAGATACAAATTATTAACCTTTACTCAAAAAAATAGAAGAGCAGAGGCTCTCTTTTTTTGTAAAAGTTAATAATTTGCATCAATAATAATTTAGAAATATTTTTTTTCTCTCCCAAAAAAAGAAATATATTTTTTTCAATCAAATAAAATGATAAACTTCAGAGATAAGCAATAACTGTAATTTCTTTTTTGAACATGAAGGGAAAAAAATTCTAAATTTTAGGAATTCACTTTTTGAATTCAAAATGAAATTTGTTATTTGACATTTATAATCTATTTCTAAATGAAGCTATCTTTCATTAATGAGAGTATTTTTGAATCACCAAAAAAAAAAAATCAAATTGAAAGAGGGAAAACCTCTTATATAGTACTAGCCTTTGAGCACACACTCCCTCGTGTGCTCAAAAGCTCTTCTATTTTATTTTATTTTTTTGTGAAAGTTAATAATTTATATCTATTATTGTAGGGACACAAATTTCTGAATCCGGCCCAAAGATAGGGGAATCTATCTAAATGGCCCAACTACAATGAATTTGTAGAAAGTAGGCTATGAAGGGCTGGGTTAGTGAAGACTAGATCATCAACTGATTGGGCTAAGATCACGTATTTGGATCAAACACACTTTTCTGACTTAAAGGATTATTCTCGATTTATGTCCGAGGACCATTGTATAAAACTGAGTGTTGCTTTTTTCCTTCTGGGTCTCCAAAAGATCCTCCTTCCTTCCTTTTTTCTTCCTTATATATCGTCTCCCCCTTCTCTCCAACCCTCCACGTGTAGATGTCATGATTTCTTTTTCTGGCGCCTCCCCTCTCCAATTTTTCTAAAATCCCCTACATAAGGATGGCAAGACTGGAGATCACTGTTCAGATGTCTTCTCCACATAAATACGGCCAAGGGGTTAGTTATGGAGCATTTAATGCGGGGTTGGCAGCCTTCTTCCTTGATATTTTGGGGTCTTCTCCTGGTACACGTCTCCCCAGTGTTGTCCCCGTCCAGTGGAATCTTCTGGGGGATCCTCCTAGCTAGCGGAACTCCGAGTCTTACCTCGGCTTCATTTAACCGAGGTGGAAGGTATCCTCGATAGAATCTTGGGATCACTGAGCTCTCATTTCGCTCTTTCGACTGCCGATTCAGGCGGACTAGGCCAAGCTGAATCATCTTCGGGCTGTCCTTAGTCCTCGGCTTGGGCTACTGGGTGCGCTACACAAGTGGGTGGGAATCTCTGGGCCCCTTATCCTTACTGGCGAGATGTTCGTTTCGGCCCATCTCTCCTAACAGCCCATTGTCCCTACAATTATAATTTAGAAATATATATTTTTTATTTTTTAAACAAATAAAAATGATAAACTTTAAAGATAAGCAATAACGGTAATTTCTTTTTTAAATGTGAAGGGAAAAAAATCCTAAATTTTAAGAGTTTTCTTTTTTAATTCAAAATGAATTTATTATTTAACATTTATAACCATATTTCTAAATGAAATTGCCCTTCATTAATGAGGATATTTTTGAACCACATAAAAGTCCAGTTGAAAGAGATGAATCCTCTTATATATAGTGTGGTGGGCCTTTTGTGATTTTGGTCTGGACTGCCTCCTGCTGTATTGAGGCCCAAATGTTTTAGATAGGAGAGTTGGGAACGATCCAATTGCAACTCACATTGGGCCGGCTTGTGCACAAACTATGCCTCTTTTTGCTGAAATTCTGGTCATATGCCCATGGTAGGCGAAGCTGTTACAAAAGGGTTATGGCAAACAAGCACAGTATGACAATAATAAGAAAAGAAAAATACCATATATATATATATATATATCTCTCTCTCTCTCTCTCTCTCTCTCTCTCTCTCTCTCCTCTAGGCTTTTTTCTTGATATTTCTCAACCTCTTCTCTATGGTAGCATTCACCCCTTTTATAAGCATTTTTCATTCTCTTATCTCTCTAGCTGTTCTGCTTCCAACCGGATTTTTCGGAGATACTTGTCACATCCACCCTTGCTTCTCTCCCTTTTTTCATCATGAAACATGACTTTTAGGGGTTGTTTGTATTATTTCAGGTTATCCTATTTGTATTTAATGTGGAAAAAATTAGGCAAAGAACCTCTCATTAATGCAGATGTGACAACCTCTGTGATTCTTATCCTTTTAGGAGGTTTTCCGAGGTGGTCTTGATAAGAGTGTCACCTCGGCCAGAAAATAAAAAGGGTGGGATCGATCTCCTGTGGTACTTATTATGTTTACTGAGGGGTCACCTGTGCTTATGATCTCGGAAAGCGTCTTAAGGTTGGCGGCATACTTGGAACTCCGCAGGAATAGTCCTAGGAGGTTTCCTATTACTATTTATTGAGATGGGCTTGGCCCATTTCCTCAAGCATGATCTTCTGAGCATTTGGGCTTCGGCATTGAATCAAGTTCACCCCCCCCCCCCAACAATATATATATTCTTTTTTTTAAGTCCTAAAGTTTGGTTGATATTCTTTTTTTTTTAAGAAGGAAGTTGTAAAATTTATTAAGAAACATGAGTCAGGTCAACTTGAAATACAAACTAGATGTTTGTTGAGACATATTACATTCACAGAAGAAAACTTGTGACATAACTTGCATGTTTAGCAAAATTATGAGCTAAATTTCAATTTCGATGTACAATAGAAAAACTAATAGCGTGAAAAAAGACTGCAAATTTTTTGCAATTGTAATAAAAAAAAAACCAAACAAAGCCATCGAAATAAACTCATCCTAAAGAGCACTAATTGTTATCTCAAAAACACCTTCCAAAATAGCTGAAGCAATATTGATTTCCAGCGCGTTCACTGCTGCAAAAGCTTCTAACTCCACCGCTAAGTGAGGTATAGTTATATTTTGGGACGTTGAAGCAATTGCCATCCCTTCTATAATCTCTAATAACAACCCCAATAATAGCTTTATCTTCATCATTAAACACGGCACCATCAAAATTAATTTTGAAGTAATGAGCAGGAGACACTGTTCATGTATCTCGGGGTATGCTATGGGTGAGTTAAGGCCATGGCTAGGCATTTTGAAATTCTAATAGGTTTGTACTTGCTGGAAAAATTGATCAATGGGGAAGTCATGTAAAGAGGTTCTCTTTCGGATCGTCTCTATGATCTCTACACATCAATGAAGTTACCGAAGGAGATTTGGAATGCTTTGGAGGCAAAGTACAAAACTGAGAAAGTAAGTACGAATAAGTTTATTATTCAAAAGTATTTTGATTATAAAATGCTTGATAATATCTCAGTTTTGATTAAGTGCATGAGTTACAGATTTTGGTCAATAAACTCCGTGATTTGTTAATTAATATTCCTGAATCATTCCAAGTGGGTGTAATCATTGCGAAACTCCCACCAAGTTGGAATAATTTTAGGAAGAAGCTTCTGCATATGTCGGAAGATTTCACTTTAGAACAATTTGGACAACATCTTCAAATTGAAGAGGAAAGTCGGGTTAGAGATGTGACTAACATCGATTCTAAAGTGAATGTGAATAATGTGAGCAATGTTCAAAGTGAGAGTTCAAGTAAGACCAATAAGCACTTAAAAGTGAACAAAAGTGAAAAAAGAACAACTCCAAGAATCCTAACAAGGACAAGAAGAACCAGGTATGTTTCCATTGTGAAAAGAAAAGACATTACATTTGCAAATGTAAACTCTTAAAGAACGAGAAAAAGGATGAAGAAGGCAATGTCATTGAAACAAATGTCATTGGGGACATTGTTGCTATGGTAAGTGGCATACATATTGATATGATCACTGAAATTCATATGGCTATGATTGCAAATCCTTTTGATTGGTGGTTCAATTCGGGTGCAATGGTGCATGTGTGTAACAACAAAGAGCAATTCAAGGCTTATGATGAGTCTTCCATAGAACAACAAGTGCTGATGAGCAACCATAATAAAGCAAAAGTTCTTAGAAAGGGCACCGTTGAAGTGAAGATGAGTTCCAGCAAGATGATGTTCTTGACCAATGTTTTTTATGTACCCGATGTCAAGAAGAATCCTGTGTCTGCAAATTTGTTATGTAAGAGTGGTGTAAAAGTTGTACTTGAATTGGACAAGTTATTCTTATCTAAGAATGAGATATTTGTAGGAAAGGGATATACTATTGATGATATGTACAAACTAAGTATTATTAATAAAGAAATTTTTGGTTGTGGTTGATAACGCCTTAAAATGTATACTTGTTATATATTTATGTGGGCGTTATCTTCTTATTACTATGCTTAATTTGTATAATTAAGCCATGATTTGCATTAGTTCCTATTATTTATATTTACATAATTTCTTGAATAAAATGTCATTCATTGCGTGTAATTTTCTACTTTTAGGAGATCATGTAAGAAAGATGAGTTTACAGGAATTTGTGAGAGAATGGAGGCCAAACTAGAATTAAATTGGAGCTAAAGGACCATGCTTAAATGTCTAAGGAGGTGCAGCTGGAGTGCTTAGATTGTGTACCATGATTGGAAGCTTCAAATAAGGAAAGAAATCAAAGAGGCAAAATCTGAAAAGGAAAAATCTAATTTGTGCACTGATCAGTATTTTGGACGTATTTCTCTCTTCAAAACTCCAATAGACACAAGGCTACATGGGTTGGAACCGTGACTTAGATATCTATAACTTTCCAGTTTTGAGTTTTTCGAAATTCTCAATTTTTGAAGCCCGAAATTAACTCACAAGTTACTGCTGTAAACCTAGACGGAAATTAAAATAGTAAAAGTTTTATTTTTCTTTTGACACTTGGACATTAGGGTTTGGAGAGGAGGCTGTGAGAACGAATTTTTGGCAAAGAAAAACTTTTATTTTCCTTTCTCTAATGGCAGCCTAAACACCTTGCTAGGGCTAGAGGTTATGTTTCTTCTATACGATATGAATATTCAATGTGATTCTCTCTAAGATTTTAGACAATAACATATTTGATTGTTCAATTAGATTTCGTTTTGATGTATTAGTTCTTCCATGCTTTCAATAAGTTCAATCATGTTTTCTTATTGTTTAGATGAATTTCTAATAGTTTCAAATAGAAATCAGGTTTTAAAGTGAATGAGTTTTTTCTGAAAACTTTTCTAACCGCATTATTAATTGAGGTTATCATGCGTTCTTAAATTGTCTCAGTTCAATTGAATCATAAGTTTTTAATTGTATAAGAACAATCAATTATGAAATATATATTTTCTTAGATCATAAAGAATTTCATATCGATATAGAGAAACACCCCGATGCCCTGGTATTTACATTATTGATTTAAATAAGTTTTTATTATTATTCTTGTTAAAAATCACCTAGCAAAAGTATTTTTCTTCTTCACCCAAATTGTTATTTAATTATATTGTCTTTAAATTTATCCTGCTCCTTGTGGTTCTACCTCGGTACTCCGAGAATTATATTGCTACGATCTCCTGCACTTGGGAGTGAGCAAGCAGTACTTATATCATTGATTCATCATATTTGTGGCATGCTAGATTAGGACATTTAAATTTCTAATATTTGAAATTTATGTCAAAGCATGGTATGATTTCATATAAGCATGATGATGAAAAGAAATGTGAAGTTTCTATTCAAACAAAGATGACAAAGAAATATTTTTCTAAGTCAGATAGAAATTCTATTATGCTTGAACTTGTACATTCTGATGTATGTGAATTAAATGATGTATTAACTTGAAGAGATAAAAGATACTTCGTTACATTCATTGATGATTTCTCTAGATTTACATAGGTGTATTTAATGAAAAATAAAGATGAATCTTTTGACATATTCAAACGCTATAAAACTGAAGTAGAAAATCAAAAGGATATGAAAATAAAGATCCTACAAAGTGATAGAGGTGGTGAAATTTTCCTAATGATTTTTCTAAGTTTTGTGAGGAACATGGTATAATACACCAAAGTTTAGCCCCTTATACACTCCAATAAAATGGTTTGGCTGAAAGAAAAAATAGGACTCTTGTAGACATGGTAAATGCCATTATCTTGAGTGCAAAGCTTCCTTTTAATTTATGGAGAGGGACATTGCTTCCAGCATGTCATGTGCACAATAGAGTACCTTCCAAGAAGATTAAAGTATCTCCATATGAGTTATGGAATGGGAGGAAACCAAACATTGATTATATCCAAGTATGGGGGTGTTTAGCCTTTTATAGAGTGGTTGATCCAAAAAGAACAAAGTTAGAACCAAAAGTTATGAAAACTGTGTTTGTAAGTTATGCTGAAAATTCAAAGGCATATAGATTATTAGACTTAAGCTCTAATACAATGGTGGAACCAAGAGATGTTGAATTTATTGAAGATAAATTCAGTAAAGATTCTATAGATGCTTTGATACTTACTCAAACACAACAAAGTGACTCTAATCCCAATACTACTTTGGGTGTTACTAAAAGGATTGAAAGTTGTTCACCAAGTGAGGGTTTTGTACTTCCTAGAAATGAAAAGAAAGTTTGCAAGTTAGTCAAGTATTTGTATGAATTGAAACAAGCTCCAAAACAATGGCATGAGAAGTTTGAGTCTGCAATTTTGTCGGATGGCTTTGTGCACAATAGTTTCGACAAATGTATGTATTCCAAATTCACAAAGGAATACGGAGTCATTGTATGCCTTTATGTGGATGATATGCTCATATTTGGTACGACTATGAAAGGTGAATGTGAAACCAGAAAGTATATTTCTTCTGTGTTTCAAATGAAAGATTTAAATGAAGTAGATACTATTTTGGGAATCAAAATTAAAAAACATAGTAAGGGATTTGTATTGTGTCAATCTCATTATGTTGAGAAAGTGCTTCAAAGATTTGAACATCTTAATATAAAAGAAGCAAATACACCTTATGATTGGAGCATAAAGTTGGGTAAAAACATTGGAAGAGCAATAGTATAGCTCGAGTATGCTAGTGCTATTGGTAGCATAATGTATGCTATGCATTGTACAAGACCAGACATATCATTTTCAGTGGGCAAACTTTCTAGATTTACAAGTAATCCAATTGTGGATCACAAAAAAGCAATTGGTAGAGTTCTTGGTTACTTAAAGAAAACCATAAGTTTGGAACTCTTTTATTTTAAATTTCCAGCAGTTTTGGAAGGTTATTCGGATGCTAATTGGATTACTAGAGTAAGTGATAACAAATCCACGTTGGGTTGGATATTCACTCTTGGTAAGGGTGCCATCTCTTGGGCATCAAAGAAAAAAACGTGTATTTTTCACTCTACCATGGAATCAGAATTTATAGCATTGGCAGCAGTATTCAAGGAAGTGGAATGACTAAGAAATATATTTTTAGACATAGAGTTGTAGCTACAACCAATACCAGTCATTTCGGTGTACTGTGATAGTGGAGCCACCTCGGGAAGAGTATACAGTAAAATGTATAATGGTAAGTCTAGACATATAGGTCTAAGACATGATTACATAAGACAATTAATAGAATCTGGTACCATTTCAATTGTTTATATAAGGTTAAATAATAATTTGGCAGACCCTTTAACCAAAGTAGTGTCTCGAGAAATGGTTAGGGTAACATCCATCGAAATGGAACTAAAACCCTTTTATTAAGAGAATCACCAATAGTAGGAACCTAACCTCAAATTGGTTTAATCCAAAGAGGTTTAAAGGGTAACAACAAGCTATTGATACGTGGTTAGTAAGAGTACTAATTTTGTGTCTCGTTTAGGATGAATTAGTACAAACTGTTACGTTATAATTGAGGATGAGTTTTAATACTCTTAATGAAGTTCATAAAGTACAAATGTCTGTGTAATAGGGACATAAGAAGGAACTTCACATTTGTAAACATAGAAGTGATGCTGCTTCTAGCAAGAGTGAAGGGTTTTCTCTTGTAAATGTTTACTAAGTCGGGAAGAGCACATGGTGGCCATAATAGTGCTAACAACAGTGGATTTCTAAATGTGTTGTGGATGTTCTCATGTGTGCGTTGATTCCGATTTCAACACATAAGAGTTTTGATTTAAGCACCAAGCCACCATTAACTCTGTTAATTTCTTGAGCAATTACACTAAATGGAGGTTTTAAGTTGAAAGACACCATTCATTGTGCATGATAGAATATCAATCAAGTGAGACATATATTATTACAACCTAGTGGGGGATTGTTGTATATATAAGTATATACATGGATAGGTTGTTGTGGGGGCCTTTTTTACCCGGCACCTTAAGAGCATTTATCCGCTTTGGGGAGCCAGGCCCTCACGGTTTATAGACGAAGGGGCAGGAGCTAAGCATTGCACTCAAGCATGTACTTAGTCCCACATCTCCTAAGTCTCACTCCCACACATGCTTTATAACCTCCTGGGCACCACATGTGTGTACCATTACTTCCGTATGCGATCCCACATCGCCTAAGTCTCACTCCCACACATGCTTTATAACCTCCTGGGCACCACATGTGTGTACTATTACTTCCGTATGCGATCGCATACGAGAGTAATGGTACACACATGTGGTGCCCAGGAGGTTATAAAGCATGCGTGGGAGTGAGACTTAGGCGATGTGGGACTAAGTACATGCTTGAGTGCAATGCTTAGCTCCTGCCCTTTCGTCTATAAACCGTAAGGGCCTAGCTCCCCAAAGCAGATAAACGCTCTTAAGGTGCCAGGTAAAAAAGGCCCCCACAGTTGTAATAATGATGTTTAAGTTTGGAGAATATTGTTTCATAAAGTGAAAATTTAAGTTTTGAAATTTTATAAGTGAAAATTTGAAATACAGCATTTTCTATTGGTCGAGGCTTTGGCTCAATCAATTGAAATGGTAAAGAAAAAATCCTGGAGTTTTCTGAATGGTTTGATCATTATTTGATTCCTATTTGATCGATCGAAAGGACCTCCTTTCGACCGATCGAAACTCGAAAATTGAATTTTCTGCATAATTTTTCTAATGACTATTCGAAGGAGGTTTCAAGCCTTGTGAATGGTTTTATGAAACATTTTAACTCTCCATACGTGCCTTTTGATGAAATATAACCCTATGAGTATAAATAGAGGCTTATCTGTAGAAACACAAGAAATCTTGTGATCATTCTTTAGAATTGCTATTTGTAGAACCCAATATCTTGGTTGTATCCTGGTGACAAATTTGCGATAACCTTTTAGCAACGATAATGTGAAAGGCAAATATTGTCTAAGGAAAACGATATAGTGCCTCTAAGTTATTTATTTTCTGCTTTTCTTTTGTGTTAACCTTGTTTTTTCATTATTACTTTGTGTAATATCCCCAACACACTCTTCTCTCTCGATATCTTTTCACTCTCAATCTATCTCAAGTCCCACCCATTCATCACAGCATTGGATGGTTGGACCTTTTTTGTTGCGTTCATATTTATTTAAACAATTTATTGTTGGGTTTGTAATTCATTCCATACTTGCTTTAGACTTGTTTGCATTATGGTTGTGATAATTGAAACTTGAAACTAGTGGGCATGATTAGCTGTGTATTTGGTACACTATTATAAACCATATGTTTGTTGCTTGTTAAGCATTTTTGTGTTATATTTTATATTTGTTTAACATGTATAATTGTTAATGGTTTATTGTCATGGAATATTTTTTGTTTTGTATATATTTGTGGTATTTTAGTTTACTGTCAATTTGTCATGATTTTTTTTGTCTTATATACAAACCTCAGAAAGTACTGTCAACAAGTTCTCAAGGCAAACATAACAACTCAACCACAAGCCCAAGGAGAGCAGAATACCCGAGGACCCTGAGGATACTGACATGTCCTTGGAAGGGCCTAGGCCCAGTTCTGAAGACCATTGAGCACAAACAGAGGAAAAGAAGGATGATTTGTTGTTAAGCAAGAAAAGGAAGAATGCAGATAAAACACTCATCACCTCTGTATTCAATGCTCTGAACCCACTTAACTGGCCACATTAATAAGTAAATGACCCTTGAACAGTGTCATCACAGCTTATAGCTTGGTTTAAAAACCTTTTAGTAAGGCTCTGATGGGATAAGTATTAAGGGAAATAAACCCTAGCCCTCCAAATGGAAGGCCAAGATGCAATCTGGGTGACTATATAAGGTAGAGAGGCCCCTATGAAGAGAAAATGAAAAATCAGAACAAAGAGAAAAAGAAAGGAACATCATTGTAATCTAAGAACAAGTGTAAATCTGTATCTCGGACGAAACCTGAGGAACATAATACAAGTAATCCGAGATTATTGTTAATAAATTTCCTTGTCTTGTACTTATTCTTAGCACTTATCCTTTCATTTCAAGCTTAACTCAATTAAACAAGGGTAACACAGGTTGAATGACATCCCATCTCTATAAATTAATTATGTAGGTAAAAAGTTAGTTTGACTTATTTTTGCCTGCCACTATATATATATATATATATATATATATTTGTGTTACCTTTTTTGTTTCACATGTTTTTTTTTTTTTTAAATATACTGTCATATTATCATGGTTATTAATAGTAACTAGTAATTGGCCTTGACATCTTGAAAAATATATTTGCCTAGACCAACTAAATCACACCTTATACATCACACCAGACCTCACATGTGATTGTAAAAATAAGGTGCGGTATAGAGATGGTTCTGACCAAACCACACTGCAAAGTATGGTATTAAAAATGGCCTAAAACCGCATTGCTAACACCTATAGTTGCAGTAATGTTCTAACTTTAGATCGAAAATGACCAAATGTGATATAATATTTGGCTATTTAGTATTCAAATTTCTCTAGCTACTTTTAATAAAAGGGTCATGTTAATTGATACACTTAGGGCAACCGTTAATAAACCAAAATAGGAAAGTTTTAATGGGTTTTTGGTGGTTTAGGCATGTGGTGGTGGGTTTAGATCTCTCTCCTCTTTTGTTTTCTCTCACTTTTTCTTGACTCGGTGATTGTTGGCTGTGGGTGCTAGGTCGCAGTTGGTGGGTTTGGTGTATTGCAGTTGTGTGTTATATTGTAGCTTGTGGTTTTTAGGGTTTTCATTTGTAGCTTGTGGGTGGGTTGTTGTGATTTTGTTTTGTTTTGTTTTGTTTTTTTAATACTATAGAGGTTATTATTTAAGATATTATAATGTATTGTAATCTTAAAATAAAAGATGTAATGTTGGCTATATTGTAAAGTGACGTGTTAAAAGAGCAATGCATATTTTTAAAACCATTGATATAACAAATTCTCTAGTTATAATCTAGACCCATCATTAACATCATATTTTTAGTGATCAATAATTACTTGGAAAATAATGAAGTCACATTAGTAATTTGTAAAAATGTTGTAAAATAGTTTGTGACTTGTTAAAATAGACAAAATAATTTTTTGACTTGGCATTTTTATTTTTTTGATAGGGTATTTTTTTTTTTTTTTGACAAGGAATGCTTGTTGTAAAGAGCGGGCCCGTTTGATACATGTGTTTAAACACATGTTTTCAGTTTTTAAAAAATGTTACCCATATTTCCATATACTTTTTCACCTACATGTATTTCCAAAAAATACAAAGAATGTTACTAAAACAACGTTACCATACGGCCCTAATTTTCAATGATTTAAGAGCCGTTTGGTAATGTTGTTTTAGTAATGTTGTTTGTATTTTTTAAAAATTCGTGTAGGTGAAAAAGTGTGTAGAAATACGTGTAATCTTTTTTTTTTTTTTTATACAAGATAGAATTTCTACTCTAGCCTAATCTAGATGTATATGTGTGTGAAGCTCCCTCTTGGAGACTTAAACCCCGACCCTTGCCCCCCAAACCCCACAAGCATTTATACTTGTGGAGTGACCACCGCACCAAGGGTGCGCGGTAGTGTGTAATCTATATATATATATATATATATATATATAAAAAACTGAAGCCTCTGAAACTCTCCAATTTTCTACGTTAGCATAATATTTAAATAAAATTATTTTTGTTTTGTCTAATCTTAACAATGAGTGAAACTGAATTTCTCTAATAAGTTTAACTTAAACTCAAACTCATTATTATCATTTTTTTTTTAATTTAAAAAAGGATGGTTGTGTATTTTATGCTTAGAAGATAGAGTTCATTATTGTATTTGTCATTTATGTACAATAGCTCTTATACTGTACCATATGAGAGTTGGAATGTAGCAAAATTAGAATATCGCATTTAGCGTGCCTAATTAGGAAAAATATTTTGAAATACAAAAAACTTGACTAACGTTTCTCTTATTATTTCAACTTAATGAAGCTTTTTTTTTTTTTTTGGATGAAACTTAACCAAGCTTTAGTACTCTTATTGATATTGATGAACATTTATCGTGTGTTTAAGTTTTTTTTTTTTTTTAAGTTGGTCTGGAATTTAAGTTTGAGTAAACTTTAATACACTTAAAAATAGTATAATTGTTTATTATTGTGTCAAGTGTTATATATATATATATATATATATATATATATCATATTATATATAATAAAAGTTGGGTTTAGACGCTGTGGTTGCGTCAAGTGGCTTTACCATATTACATAATTTTTTTTAGACTTTTAGATTTAAAAATAAATAAATAAGTCTAATACATTTTAAATTGTAGCAACGTATACTACACTAAAAAAAAGAGGTTTAATGCATCTTAAATTACAGCAATGAATACTATACTAAAAAAAAGGTCTAATACATCTTAAATTGCAACAACAAAGACATAGTGTAAAAAAAAAGATCTACTACATTATTTTAGCAACGTAGTGTATTATAAAAATGTATTATAAAAAAAAAAGCAGTAATCACTTATTAAACAAATTGCAATAAATTAAATAAATAGAAATAAAGTAATTTTTTAGATAAAAACAACCACTTATCTGGTTTTATTACTTTTTTTTTTTATTGGATGTATTTGATACTTACATAAACTACAATTTTATCTCTTGCATTGTTCAGCCTTTTTTTTTTCGAGTTTATGAATTATCAATAATTTTTACTCTCCTTTCCATCTCCAAGTTTATCAACAACTTTAGATTAGATCATAAAGAATTATTTGATGAAGGCTTATTAATTTGAAATGCTAAAATCATATTTATCTCCAAGAAGAATTCAATGGAGGCTAATCAATCCGAAATGTTAAAATCATAAATATCTCCAAATATATTTAGAACTCTACTATTGCTAGAATAATTCTGAAACTAGAAAACCAAGTTATCTATTTCTGTTTAGAAAATGAACGGAGGCTTTTGCAGTAGAAGTAGAAATCTATTTCACCTAAGAGCAAGAAGCTCATTGCTTTTTTAAGCGGTCAAACCAACGAATCAACGGACACATGATATAGAACATCTTTCATGGCTTGCCATGGTTTCAATCTTAGAAAACAATCAGGTGGCACATGAACTAGCTTAGCTTTAGTCATCTATTATATGTATTTTGTTGCAGTTTTTTCATTGTTGATAGGGATAAATTGGCTAAGGAAATGCTGACGGCTCACATAAGCTGAAGGGTCCACATAAGTCGACGACCTTCCATGCTTGTAAGGTGAAGCGGACGCCCTTCTAGCAAGCCGACGAGTGCGTCGCGCGGTACGGGATAGAAGGAAAACAATAAGCGCCGACGGGATAAATGAGTGACAGAACGAAGCTGAAGGTACAAACGTGACTTGCCCTACACGCTTCTACAAGAGAAGATGTCTTGTCGCATACGCTTGTACCTGAGCAGATATCTTGTCCAACACGCTTATCGATAAAGAGATATCTTGCGCTCCACACAATCGAAAAGTGGTTCCGGTGAGGAAGTATCTTCCCAAACACGCCTCGGACATCAATTCCATACTACTATAAATACCCCCAAGCCCTCGCAGAAAGGAGGTACGCATAACTTTCTCCAACTTTGGCACTCTAGGGTTGTGAACATTACTAACTTAACCATCGGAGGGTCGTTGGCCGGTACCACGCCGGTACTTCCCTTTTGAGGTTCTTTTGACTTGTGCAGGTTGACTCGAGCCCGTGGAAACCCTGTAGCTTACTGAGGAGATCTTGACATCATTAGTTGGCGCCGTCTGTAGGAAGTCGTGACGCGAGAAGAAACTGTACTTCGTGCTTTCCAAACAAAGAGTTGCATGGTACTCACTCATTCGATGGTAACCACCATGAACGATCAATGCGATGAACAACGCACCACGGCTCTTGAGAGGCAGGTCCAAACTCTAGCAGTCGCGGTGGAATGCCTCACAAAGCATAATCACGACTTAGAAGAACAGTTGCGACAGAAGAATGCAACACTCGATACTCAAGGGAAAAATCAGGAGGCAAGCACTGCCGAGAAGAGGAATCTTGGAGGTCCGGAGGGAAGCAATGCCTTGAGCTGACCTGAAAGACAGGAGATAAGCCATCCGTCGGCCACTGATTATGTCCCGTCCCACGTGGTCGCAGAGATGCAGGTGATGAGGGAGCGCATGGATTTCATGATGAACACCCTCAAGGGACGAGTATCCAGGGACCTCAACGACCTTGTCCAGCGTACGGACTCTCCCTTCACCATACCTGTCAATTCGTTCCCCCTTCCGCCGAAGTTTCGTATGCCCCAGGTGGAAAGCTACGACGAGTCCAAAAACCCACTAGACCATCTGGAGTCATTCAAGACATTGATGCACTTACAAGGTATACTAGACGAAATCATGTGCTAGGCCTTCCCGAAGACATTGAGGGGCCCCGCAAGGATCTGGTTCAGCAGGCTGACGCCCGGCTCTATCGGTACCTTCAAAAAGTTGAGCGCTCAGTTCGCCTCGCACTTCATCGGGGAACACAGGTACAAAAAATCCACTGCATGCCTGATGAACATTAGGCAGCGGGAGGATAAGACACTGAAGTCCTACATAGCCCGTTTCAACAAAGAAGCACTTTTAATAGATGAGGCAGACGATAAGATACTTGTTGCCACATTCACAAACGGGCTGCGGAAGGGTAAGTTTTTATTCTCCATATACAAAAATGACCCGAAAACCAAGTCAGATGTGCTTTATAGGGCGACGAAATACATGAATGCAGAACACACACTACTGGCCTGAGAAGAGAAGCCTCCCAAGAAGAAGGAGAAAGGTAGGAGGACGTACGGTAAGATAAGAGACGAAAGGTAGCCCGGACGGGAGAAGGCCGAGACAATCGAAGCCAAAAACCCCCCACCGGAAAGTTCTCAAGCTTTACCCCGTTGACGGCTCCGATTGACCAAGTTTTGATGCAGATCAAAGACGAAGGGTCCCTAACGTTCCAGGAAAGCTAAAGGGAGATCCCAACAGACGACCTAGAGACAAGTACTGTCGTTTCCACCGAGACCATGACCATGACACCGCCGACTGTTACGACTTGAAACAACAAATTGAAGCCCTAATTAGACAAGGAAAGTTGCAGAGGTTCGACAGCCGAGAGAGAACAGATGCACTTCAGCAAGAGCAAGCCCCCCGCTGGGATAATGAGCGTCCCAAGCCGCCCCTAGGGGATATAAGGATGATTATTGGGGGTACGGCAACCGTCGACTCGACCAAAAAGGCTCAAAAATCCTACCTCAAAGCGATTCAGAATGTCTAGTCTACGGGCATTATCCAGAAGAAGCCGCGAGTCAACAGCCCTACTATGGAGTTCACAGAGGAAGATATGCCCAACGTCTTCATCATCCGCATGACGATGCGCTTGTTGTCAGCATCCGGATAGGGGACTATAACACGTACCGGGTCTTGGTCGACAACGGAAGCTTTGCAAATATTCTCTACTACCCGGCATTCTAATAAATGCAGATCGACAAAGAACGCCTAGTCCCTACCAACGCTCCACTCGTCGGGTTCGGGGGAACGAGAGTATACCCCCTCGGCACGATCACATTGCCTGTCACAATTGGGGATTACCCTCGGCAAGCCATTAGAGATGTTACTTTCCTTATCGTCGACTGCTCCTCCACCTACAACGCCATCATAGGGCGACCGACCCTCAATGCATGGAAGCCTGTGACTTCGACCTACCATATGATGGTCAAGTTCCCCACCGAATACGGAGTGGGGGAGCTGCGAGGAGACCAGATAGCCGCGCGTGAATGCTACGTCGCAATGGTAGAGATGAACAATCACTTACAGACGATGAACATAGAACAACATGCAGGGGCAGAACCCGTAGAGGAGCTCGAAGAGATATCCCTTGACGAGTCCAGACCGGACAGGACCACAAGGATCGTCATTCTCACCGGCTCTATGGCTCACCAAGCACTCGTGACCTTCCTTAAGGAAAATCAAGACGTGTTCGCCTGGAGTCATGAGGACATGTCAGGAATCGACCCTTCAGTCATAGTACATAGGCTGAATGTGTCGCCTACCTTTTCGCCCGTTTGGCAAAAGAAGCAAGTGTTCGCCCCAGAACGAGATCGAGCAATAGCGGAAGAAGTCGGCAAATTACAGGATGCAGGTTTCATCAGGGAAGTATACTATCCCGACTGGCTAGCCAATGTAGTGATGGTCAAGAAAGCTAGCGAGAAGTGGAGAATATGTGTAGACTTCACGGACCTGAATAAGGCGTGCCCCAAGGATAGCTACCCCCTCCCTCGAGTGGACACACTAGTGGACTCTACGACTCGGCACCAGCTACTGAGCTTTATGGACGCCTTCTCAGGGTACAATCAGATCCGGATGGATGAGGCAGATCAAGAGAAAACCTCATTCTTCACCAACTAGGGTCTTTTCTGCTATAAGGTGATGCCGTTCGAATTGAAGAATGCGGGCGCCACGTATCAAAGACTCATGAACAAGATATTCGTCGACCAGATAGGGAGAAATGTTCAGGTATACGTCGACAACATGTTAGTAAAAAGCCGAAGGGAGGAGGACCATTTGAAGGATCTCGAGGAAACATTCAGCACCCTCCGCTTCTATAACATGAAGCTCAATCCGACAAAGTGTGCATTCGGAGTAACGGTGGAAAAATTTCTTTGCTTTATGGTGTCTCAGAGAAGTATTGAGGCCAACCCAAACAAAATCCGAGCCATAGTGGAGATGGCCCCCCCGAAAAGCGCAAAAGAGGTACAAAGCTTAAACGGAATGGTAGCCGCCCTGAACAAGTTCATGTCAAGGGCGACGGACAAATGCCTACCCTTCTTTCGCACGCTGAAGAAAACTTTCAAGTAGACAGGCGAATGCCAAAAAGCGTTCGAGGAACTGAAGGCCTATCTTTCTTTGCCTCCATTGCTGAGTCCTTCGCAACCGTGGGAGGAACTTTTTCTCTATCTAGCCGTCTCCCTAGCGGCCGTCAACGCGGCCTTGATCAGAGAAGAAGACAAGGTCCAGAAACCTATGTACTATGCCAGCAGGGCGTTTCGCGAGGCAGAGGAAAGATATCCACCCATGGAAAAACTCGCCTTCACCTTAATTACGGCAGCCTGCAAGCTTAAGCCGTACTTCCAAGCTCACACGATAGTCGTCTTAATCGACAAGTACCTACGGCGGGCGATGCACAACCCCGAAGCTACTGGTCGATTGGCCTTATGGGCGATAGAGTTGACTGAGTTCAACATTCAATACAGCTCGCGCACCACCATCAAGGGGCAGGTCGTCACTGACTTTATAGCCGAGTTCACCCACGGGGAGGACCAGGGGACAAATGAATGCCTTCAGTGGAGTATACATACAGATGGGTAGTCAAATAGGCGGGACGGAGGCATAGGTGTCGTACTTCTTTCCCCTGAAGGCGATAGGATCGAGTGCATGATCCACCTCGACTTCCCCACCACCAACAATGAAGCGGAATACGGAACTTTAATAACAGGGCTTGATCTTGCCAAAGCAGCAGGAGCCGTGGAAGTGGTAGTTTACTGCGACTCTCAAGTCGTCGTCAACCAAGTAAACGAAGATTACGAGTGTAGAGGCGAAAAAATGAAAAGATATCTTGACCAAGCAAAGAGAAGGATGGACGAGCTAAAGGCTGGACGAGCTGAAGGCAGAAATCATCCAGATCCCTAAAGAAGAAAATGAGCAAGCCGACCGCCTTGCCAAAGCCGCTTCATCGGAGCACATGACCACCCCTGACAACGTGCTCTCTTTTGTTCAGGTTTCTCCACTAATAGACTCTGTCAATGTGCAGGAGATCGGTTCCAAAAGTGATTGGACCACGCCGTTAGTCTCTTACTTGAAAAATGGCGCCCTGCTAGACGAAAAAGAGGCCGCAAGAAAACTGAAGGTCCAAGCAGCAAGATTCATATTGATGAAGGACGTCTTGTACAAAAGAAGTTTCTCTCGCCCATTGGTACATAAGCTGATTCGAGCGGGGTACTATTGGCCCACAATGCAAAAAGACGCTCAGGTGTATGTTAGAGCTTGCGACAAGTGTCAAAGGTTCAGCAACATCATCAAACAAACATCCGAAGAGCTGACCTCCATGACAGCCCCATGGTCGTTCGCTCAATGGGGGATGGACATAATGGGCTCGTTCCCGATAGCTATGTGACAGCTAAAATTCTTGGTAGTAGGCATAGACTACTTCACAAAATGGGTAGAAGCTGAAGCTTTGGCTACTATCACAGAGAAAAACGTACGAAACTTCAACTGGAGGTCCATCATATGCAGGTTCGGGATTCCTAGAGTCTTAGTCTCGGACAATGGAAAACAATTCGACAACGACCCCTTTCGAGAGTTCTGCTTGCAGTTGGGAATAAATAATCATTACTCCTCTCCTGCCCACACACAGGCCAACGACCAAGTAGAAGTGACGAATCGATCCTTGCTTAAGATTATCAAGACTTGGCTTGAGGGAGCAAAGGAGATATGGCCTGAAGAACTACCTAGCATACTATAGGCGTACAGGACAATAGAAAGAACCCCTACAGGAGAATCACCGTTTCGGCTAAATTACGGAAGTGAGGCGGTTATCCCAGTCGAGGTAGGACTCACAAGCTACAGGGTGGATGCCCACGATGAAAGCAGGAATGACGAGGCTATGTGTCTACAGCTCGACCTAATCGACGAAGTCAGAGCAGTAGCAGAACAAAGGCTCGTGCGGTATCAAGATTGCATGGCAAAACATTACAACTCCCGAGTCCAACACAGAGACTTCCAGGTTGGAGATCTTGTTTTGAGAAAGATTATGGGCACTACCAGAGACCTTGCCCAGGGAAAGCTTGGCCCCAACTGGGAAGGGCCTTACCGAGTCACGTCATGGCAAAGAAAGGGCACCTACCACCTGAAAATGCTGGAAGGACAGAAGCTGCACCATTTATGGAACGCCGAGCACCTACGAAAGTACTACCAATGAAAAGAATGGCATTAAAGACAACGACCCCTACATCTAGTTTACCTTAATGTATTCCTTTGGTTTTCCAATTTTAGCTTTTGCTGCAATAGCTCTTTGGGAACCCCAGGGACATGTTTCCTCCTCTCTTGAAACTACTTGGCAAAGATTCAAAAGTTTATTCAAGTCTCCTCTATACTTTGTTAAGTGTTCCGTAGTAAAGACGACGACTCTATCCTAAGAGGATACGTAAGGCATAAAAGCCAACTTAAGTATAAAAGCTGACGGCTTAAAACCGACGGCTCTATCCTAAGAGGATACGTAAGGCATAAAAGCCAACTTAAGCATAAAAGCTGACGGCTTAAAGCCGACGGCTCTATCCTAAGAGGATACGTAAGGCATAAAAGCCAACTTAAGCATAAAAGCTGACGGCTTAAAACCGACGTCTCTATCCTAAGAGGATACGTAAGGCATAAAAGCCAACTTAAACATAAAAGCTGAAGGCTTAAAGCTAACGACTCTATCCTAAGAGGATATGTAAGGCATAAAAGCCAACTTAAGCATAAAAGCTGACGGCTTAAAGCCGACGACCCTATCCTAAGAGGATACGTAAGGCATAAAGCCAACTTAAGCAAAAAGCTGACGTCTTAAAGCTGACAACTCTATCCCGGGAGGATAAAAGTCAAACTAACAAGCCTCAAGCCGACGACCTTATCCCAAAAGGGTAAAACTCTAAAGCCGACAACTCTATCCCCAAAAAAAAAGTTTTTTCATTCAACAAGCTCATTAGAAGCAGACTGAGCAATTATTAAATGTCCCTAAGACGGACGGTGCTATATTAACGACGGCTATGTACTATAGTAGACAGGCCCACGAAGCTGACGACCTGATTATTCAGTTCATTGAATGAGCAACCTTGCCAAAGGGTTGAGGAACCACAAAAACTCAAGGTGAACTGAGATTGCCAAAAAGCCGACAGCGATTAAACAAAGCAAACGGGCTTGCCAAATCTGTGAAGCCAACAAGGTCATTTAAAAGTGACGGCTTTATTGTAAAAAGATGAGGTATATACGAGGCACAAAGTAAATAAACTCGTTACTCCAAGTTGGCAAAAGCGCCTCAATTTATTAAAACATTGTAATAAACATGCATGAAGCAAAAATGACGGAAACAAAAATAATATAAGTATTTTTACAGGCAAGGCCTACATGGCTGAGGCAATTAAATCATCCTCAAAAAACATATACACACGGCAAGTTTACAGAGCCAAAACAAAAGGTGACGGAGACTAAGAGGCCGGAGGGTCTTGTGGAATCCCGTCAGTTTGAAGAGGCTTGTTTTGAACTTTTTGAACAGGGGCGTCTTCAGTTGGAAGGCGCAGGAATCAACGAAGGACTGTGACGTTCCAAATTCCCTCATGGCGTCGGCCTTGGCCGTCTCTAGCTGTCTTAACAAAGCCGCCAGCTTCCCTTCCACCACCTCTTTAGCCTCTTGCGCCTTCTTCAGCTAACGGCGTTCCTCCTCTAACTTGTCCCTAAGCTCTTTCACCTCCCGATTCAGGGTACGGAGGGCCTCCTTATACTGATCTTGCCCGTCAGTCAGGTTCTTGAAACGCCTTTGCTAACGGGCAATCACCCCCTCGTTCGCCGTCCCTTTAATTTGCAAAGCCTTCATGCGGACCATTGCCTACAGGGTGGAACAATCGTTAGCTTGCTAAAGTAAATGTCAAGTGAGCAAAAGAAAAGGGAAAACACGTACCCGAGCAAGGTCGAAAAGTCCTGAGCTCCCCAGGTCCTCTAGTGACTGGCTAATGCAAGGGTTAACGTTTTTCTCCTAGAGGATGGACTCCAGCATATCGACGGCGTAATCTTTGTGTGTAAGAAGACGACGTTCGGAGTCCTGGGTGACGGAGCTCGAGGTCTTCATCAGCCCCTTTCTAGCCCCATGTTTTGGAGGCGAAGGCTTCTTAGGGTACCCTCCTAGGGTGACGGTTCATTTTTTGGATGAACGGTCATCAGCCCTATCACTTTTCCTTTTCGACACGCCCTTGGTGACGGCCTTGGGAAAAGACGAGGATGCCCCTTCCTTCTCCTTTCCCTTCCCCTCCTCTTTCGTACGCACAGCAGTAGCCCTAACCTGCGCCCTTAACTTGGCTGCCTCCATTTCTACAAAGTAGATGAGCAGAGTATAAAAGATAACAGACGATCTCAAGTAAGCCGACGGTAATGAAAGGATCGTTAAAACAAATAACTTATGCTGACGGGAGTAATTGTTTAGGCAATGGGCTTCCGGTGTAGGCTCAGGACCCCCACAATAAGCGTGAAGAGCGTCGAGTGTGATAAGATCCCGGCATTTCTGCTTGTCCAAAGATATCTCCGTCACCCTGTGGATGAAAGCCTCTTACTCTCTTGTGATATTTGGACGGGCACTAGCTGAAATGAAAAAGAGAAAAAAGATACAGAAAGCAGACGACATTAGAAACTTGAAATACATAAGATTAAAGAAAAAACTGACGGGGTCGACCTAATTCCTTGACGAAGGCCCAGGTATTGTCAAAACCATGGGGCATCGTCTCTCACTCCTCCTGATGGCATATCCAATTCGTCCCTTCTACAAAAAAGTACTTGCCTTTCCAGTTCCTGTTGGAGTTAAGCATATCCGACACCAGCCTCAACTCTTTCTTCCTCGCGGAATAATGATAAATCCCTTGAGATGAGGCGATGTGGTAAGGACGGTAGCACCAGAAAAACTCATCAAGAGTTAGCTGACAATTTCCCCCACTCAAGCAACCCCATAGGATCTCGGCTCCAATGAATACCCTCCAAGCATTGGGGGCAATTTGACTGACGGACAACCCCAAGTAATTGGCCAGCTGACGGTGACGTGCCGTCAGAGGCAACCTTAACCCTGCCGCGAACATAGCATCGTACATACCGACGTCCGCAGTCTTCCCAGTGTAACACCTTTCAGACTCTTCAAGAAGACGGATCGGGATGTTATCCTGGATCTGGTAATGTTCTCGTAAGGAGTTGAACACTTTATCCGACATCGTCGGCATAAAATGATTGACCGTCTATTCCTTAGGAAGAATGAATGGACGGTCGTCCCCGGGGCTTCCTGATGTACTCTCTAAGGCCTCATCGCCCCCCAATCAAACTCTTGTCACTCCCATTCTCTTCTGCCCCGTCATCACCAACCTCGCCCTCGCTAACTACTCTACCTTCTCTGTAATTTTCCACATCCTCGTCAGAAGATTGGACTGACGATCCACTCTCTAGCGACCACGAAGAACCATCCACGGGCTCATGACCTGACTGGAAGACCTCGTCGTAGCCCGCTCCCTCACGGACTGACGACTGTTAACTCGTCACCTCCCTAGACATCTGACTACCTACAAGCGACGAAGGCGGTCTAAGAACCTAAGTAACGACCTCTCTAGTAAAATTTCTTGCAATTAAGTATAAAAATAAACAGTAGGTGATAAGAGCAAGAACAGCTCACCGAGTGACAGAAACGGTTTTGAGGAGGTTGACAGTCTCAACAAAGCAGACGGTGACGAGAGCGTGCTGACAGAGACGATTCTTGAAGCGAAGGTTTCTCTCTGGTCAACAGGAATGAAATCAGTGGAAAGGAATGAGGGAAATGAGACATATATATATATATATATATATATATATAAGGATATGTGCACAGAAGACGAAGCGACACCCTCGTCTGGACACAAAGCCAATTAATCGAAGACACGCGTTCTGACATCAAGACTGCTCGAAGAGACTAGCAATAAATGCCTTGTCTGTCAAGAGAAGACATACTCCCCAAACCGACAGCTAAAGCTGACGGGATTGAGGAGTAAGGGGCAATTGATAGGGATAAATTGGCTAAGGAAATGCTAACGGCTCACATAAGTTGAAGGGTCCACAGAAGCCGATGGCCTTCCATGCTTGTAAGGCGAAGTGGAAGCCCTTCCAGCAAACCGACGAGTGCGCCGCGCAGTACGAGATATAAGGAAAACAATAAGCGCCGACGAGATAAATGAGTGACGGAACGAAGCTGAAGGTACAAACGTGACTTGCCTTACACGCTTCTACAAGAGAAGATGTCTTGTCACATACGCTTGTACCTAAACAGATATCTTGTCCAACACGCTTATCCATAAAGAGATATCTTGCGCTCCACATAATCGAAAAGTGGTTCCGGTGAGGAAGTATCTTCCTAAACACGCCTCGAACATCAATTCCATACTACTATAAATACCCCTAAGCCCTCGCAGAAAGGAGGTACGCATAACTTTCTCCAATTCTGGCACTCTAGGGTTGTGAACATTACTAACTTAACCATCGAAGGGTCGTTGGCCGGTACCACGCCAGTACTTCCCTTTTGAGGTTCTTTTGACTTGTGCAGGTTGACTCGAGCCCGTGGAAACCCTGTAGCTTACTGATGAGATTTTGACATCATCAATTATCTTTTGTACTCTGCCTAATCTTTTGATATTTATGCATATATTTTTGATTTTTTTCCCTTGGTCACTTCTTTTATACGTACTCTTTATATGGATCCCATGCAAGCATGCATAAAATTAAAGTTTAATTTTGTGGTTAGAAGCTTTAGACTTATTTTCTTTATGTGGTGCTCCTTGCAGGAATTTTTTTTTTTTTTTATAATTCCAGCCATTAAATCAGTTCAAAAACTTTACCCTAATGCTTTGACAATGTTTTAGATAGACACAAATTTTAATTGTTATTATCAACTTTTTTTATATATGCACTGCGAGGTCCTAGAACACATATCACAGATGGGGCACATCAGTGAAGATGCAAAGATGGTTGTAACAAGTTTGATAGATTGGAGTTTTTAGCACACATTCTTGCATGGTATTCACAACACTTGGGTTGTTTTAGAGCTTAATTAAAAGACATAGTAGATTGTATTGCCCATGTTGTTAACTAGGAAGCTACTGCATTTGTTTTAACAGTCTAATATTCTCTTTGTAGTTTAAGTTTTAGTCTCTATTGCTTGGCATATTGTATCTCTTCGTAGTTAAAGTTTTATCCTCGCTTTGAAAAAACTTATTTAGGTGAACTAGATAGCAAATAACATACTACGCAGTTTTTTTTTTGCTACTTATTTTGTTTTGCTAATAATTACAGAGAGAAGTTGAGATCAAATAAATAGAGATTATTGTTCACAAGTTCTCAATTCTCATCATATCTCAATGCTATTTTCTCAATTATGGATGAAAACTTATTGCCAATGTCTTAACTCTTAGTTTTTCTTAACCAAAAATAAAAAAGCTTGAAGTTTATATATATATATATATATATATATATATATATCCTCTTTGTTAATTATATTTTTTTGGTAGGGTGAAAATCACTCAAGTTTTGGTGTCTTCTCCCATGCTTTCAAGGATAAAAATTAAATTTTCATGTAAGTCTCTCTACTTCAAATTTTTATTTTTTATTTTTTTTTATACAAGGTAGAATTCTACTCTAGCCTAATCTAAGTGTATATGTATATGAAACTCCCTCTTGGAGACTTGAATCCCGGCCGTTGCCCCCCACACCCCACAAGTATTTATACTTGTGGAGTGTTCATCGCACCAAGGGTGTGCGGTGGTTCTCTGCTTCAAATTCTTAAATGTTTATTAATTTAGATTGTTCTTAATTATTGAATTAATGTTTCCACTTAAATATGCTTTCAATCATTTTTTTGGATAGTTTTTATTATTAAATTCAAGGTTTTTCCATTTAAGTATTTCTTAAGCCTTAAATCTCAATATATTATATAAAATCCTTTTATATTTTTTTTTAGGTATCTCCCTTTGTATTAGTAACATAGCTATCTACCATCTTCCATTCAATTATTATATATATATATATATATATATGCCTTTTATAATACACACACATATACATGCCTTTTATAATTTATTAGTCTCACACAATTTGCATTCATTATATAATGTAAAAGTAAAATATTTATTTATTTTTATTATCTATTTTATTATTTAATTTTACTTAAATTAATATAAAAAATAGTTTACATATGAATTTTGATTAAACCGTGCATCGCACGGGCATAACACTAGTGTATATATATATATATATTTATATAAAATAAAAGTCTCTGAAACTCTCATAATTTTCTACATTAACACAATAAAATTATTTTTGCTTAGTTCAAACTTAACAATGAGTGAAATTCTATCTCTCTATCAAGTCCAACTTAAACTTAAACTCATCATTATCATTTTTTTTAAACAAAATTATTTTTGTTTAATCCAAACTTAACAAAATTATTTGAAACAGCATTACAAATTTTTTGTAAGCCATTACATGTTCAAGCAATGACTTTTTAATCAAATTGTAACACAAATTGAAGTCATACAAGAGCAAATCATGCAATTGTGTAGTTTCTTAATCAATTTAAAATTTTATAAAATTATTTTAGTTTACCTCATAAATAGGTAGGTTCCCATGCATAGCACGAGTTAGTAACTAGTATTGTTTAAGCATTGAAACTGTTGCTCAAAATATCCTACCATTGAAAAAAGAGAAATGATATGTTCACAACATTTTTACAACAAATCCTAAGTAGCAGGTTGTTATTGATTGTTATTGTTGGGGCAAAAAAGTAAATTTAGTGTTAGGTTCATATTTGAACTAATAATAACTAACTACCTATGATTTGTTGTGAAAATATTCTAAAAATGTTGTGGACGTAGTATCTCTCTTACAAAATACGGAGTAACAAAAAACACATTTAAAAACAAATTTCATGCCAAAATTGGAATTTAATCATGTTTTTCAAACAATATAATTAGTAGGTCCTGTTTCAAAACTATATATTTTAGTAACATTTCGAGTCTAAAAGACTCGATTTTGGTCTATAAATCGAGTCTCAAAGACTAGATTTTCATGCTCTGATCACATTTGATGTGGCGCATTTTTTCACGCGGCGTCCACTTGGAAATCTAGTCTCTAAGACTCGATTTATATCTCAAACCCAAAAAAAAAAAAAAAACACTAAGCTTGAAAGAAAACCGATTTTCCAGGTTTTCTCAGCCACAAAACAGAGCATCAGAACCAACCCATTGAGATCTCGAAATTATCATCAACCCCAGAACCCAAGCCATAAGAAAACTAAAAACCCATTCGAAAGCCACAGATCTAAACTGCCGTGAGTGACAGACGAACCCCAAATCCAACCCACCGTGACCGCCACACACAGCCCAAACACCTATATATACCACCGACCCAAAACACCCAATTCACAGATCAACAGTCGTGAACCCACGATTGACTAACCAATAGCCAAAATCAATCGCTGCTGCCTCCACAACAACCCCACCACCACCAAATCGGTGAACCGAGTAGACCCAGTGGCTGGGTTTTTGTAGTTCGTAGTCGAAACCACCACCTATCCACGTCGTTGCTGCCACCTAGCAACCCAACATCTTTGGTCTATGCTCCTGAAAGAAGAGAGAGCAGACAGTGAAAGAAGGGAGAGAGGACTGAGGTGAGGGGAGATTTCTGAATGATTGGGAGAAAAGAGAGTGTTTGAATAATATTAAATGTAAAGTGTTTCGTTTTGTCTGTTAGCACATACAAATATAAATCGAGTGTCTAATACTCGATTTTCATGTAGACGACATGTGAGAAAAACGCCACATCAGACGAGATCAGAGCATAAAAATCGAGTTTTTGAGACTCGATTTATTAGCCAAAATCGAGTCTTTTAGACTCGAGATGTTACTAAAATTTATAGTTTTTAATCGGGGCCTACTAATTATATTCTTTGGAAATCATTATTAAATTCCAATTTTGGTCCAAATTTCACGTAGGAAAAAAAAAAAAAAAAAACTTAAAATACGCTTTTTTATAGACACTTTTGAAATTCAAAACACAAATTTCTGAGAGAGAGAGAGAGAGAGTTGGTTGGAGACGATGGGTGAAGAGGGCTTCGAAGAATGGGACGCAGATTTCTTGGATCAACTCATACACGTAGAGGAACTCGCACTAACCTCTACAAAACAACAACAACCGCTGCGTACAACAACTTCTTCTTCTTCTTCTTCTTCTCAAACTCACCATTACAATAACAACCCTACAAATACAAATACAATGATGAGTTACTCTCCTCCGCGACAGCTCTCTCAAAGGGCCTCTTTCGACGATAAACAACTCGAAATCGATAGGTTAAAGGTTTGCAATTCTTCTTCTTCTTCTTTTTATAATTTGATTGATACATTGTTGTTTACTTTACTATGATTTATCTAAATCTAAATCTAAATCTAAGTTTGTGATTGAAATGAAATTACAGAGGGAGCTCGGACATGTGTCGAAGCAACTCATGGACCTGGTACTCTTTGCAATTTTTCCTCTTTTTTTTTTTTTTTTACTATCACTGTCTCTGTCTCTGTCTCTACTAGGTTAATTGTGTTTTTCCTCTTGTTGAATGTTGCAAATTAAGAACTAGGCTTTTTTTATTTTTGTTTTTTATTTTTTGGGTTTTGAAAACAATATTATTATATTATTAATTATTAAAAATCTTTCCGTGGTTAAATTATTTAGGTTTTAGAGTATAGTCTGTCTTTGAAAATTGTGTTTTGAAAACACGATTTGAAGGATTGAAATTTCAAATTTTGCATTTTATCACATTTTTTGCACTGAAATCGTGTTTTGAAAACACAACTTTAGTGTAAAGTGTAAACGCATTTTACATTGAAAATGAAACACTATTTCACTGCAAAATTTGAAATTTCAATGCTTAAAATCGTGTTTGCAAAACAAAAAAAATTTTCAAAGAGAAGCTATTTTCCAAAATCATTTCCCTACTGCACTATTTTTAATAATTATAAATTAATATTTTTTTTCTACAAAACCCCTAAGAAGCATGGACTTGGACATTGTCACGTGAATTGGTAATTTTTGAAAAATTAGAACATGAAAAAGTGGGGATATAAAAATTCATTAATTGAATTAATATAGCTTTTGGGATATATATTTTTAATTTATTTTTGTTGGCATATTGTATATTTTTTTCCTCTCAACACACTAAAGATGCGAATATAGGAGTGCAGCACCCAGCCCGTGCCTATAGTATTTTATTTATTTATCTAGAAATTTTGGCACTTGCAGAAATGTAAATTTTATGATTCTTTTGAAGTGTTATTATTATATTACAATATGAAGTGATTTACTACGGCTGTGGGTAGGATGTTATGTTTTTATGCTTTCGTTTGCACGATGTTCCCATGTTAGTTTCTATAGACCCACATTATTGCATGTAATCTAACATCTGTTTAGTATTCTAGTCTTCACAATTTCTGTGCGTGCATGCACAAAAGTTTTTTTTTTTTTTTTAATGTTTATTTTTGGAGCCATTTGTATACTTGCCATTCTCTTTAGCTGTTCCTCTTTCTTCTTTTTTATTATTAATAAATTTTCACTTTCTAAAAGAAAATTATTATATTCATTCAGGAACAAGAGTGCCTTGAACTAAGGAAGGAAAGGGGCAAGAAAGAGGATCAGCTTCAGATATTTTCCAAGAATGAAGTAAAAGATGTAGATGCTCGCTCTTCAAAGAGTACTACCTTGTGAGTAAGAATTCTGAATTTGTCATGTGGTATGTTGTCTTTATATTGTAGGCTTGGGTATAGCATTCAGTTCATATGTACCAAATCTAACATGAAGAGACCATCATCCAAGCAGTGCCACCCTTTGCTTTACATCTACTTATTTGATAGTTATAGTAATGGGGGAAGGGGGATTTGAACCTTATTTCTCTTAGTAAAGGAGAGTAGACTATGCCATTGAGCTACAAGGCTCTTGGCAAATCCTATCTACTTATTAAAACAAGAAAAATCTTTCATCTCATCTCTGTCCATCTACACAATATCTCACTCACTCCCATTTTTTTTGGCATTATTAAACAAAGACATGCCCTACCAAGGAAAGGCCATATTGAGCAGCTCCAAAATGGAGAAGAAAATGATCCACTGTTTTCTCACTTTGATAATGCCCCCCATGTTTAGATAAGTATTGCCTCTTGCGCAGGGCAAGTTTGTTTTCCCATCTTTGCACTGTAACAATTCACAAAGTTGTTGCCTTGCATGAAGGGCAGACAAAATAGGTCGTAGGAAGAATGCAAAAACAACCCAAAGAATTAGCCAATATTTCAACATTGCACACACACACACCCTCAGTGGGTATTGCACAATCTCACCCTTCACTCTGCTCTTATAGGATGTAGAGGTGCCATTTGAGCTATAGCTTCAAAAATTTTATTTTCGCAGGATCTTTTGTATTTGGTTGAGTCATCATTTTCCTCTTTCAACTAACTTGACTCTTAGAGAGCCGTAAGGGAGCCACAACACCTTTAACTTTTATTGAATTTTTTCTTTGATAAGTCACGAAAAATTATATTAGAAAAAAGCTAACCCAGTACACCGGCGGTGTTCAAAAAGAGAAGTACAATCAATTCAAAAACAATGATCAAACAAGTGCAAGAGAAAAGCAAGAGAGAGAGAGAGAGAGAGAGAGAGAGAGAGAAGCAGCACTCCAACCCAACAACGTACGGAAGAAAAAGGCTTTAATTTCTAGGATATTCCATTCATATCCCTCAAAACTCCTGAAATTTCGTTTTTGCCAAAGACACCACATAATGCAATTTGGCACAACCTTCCAATAAACAATGTTTCTATGCTTTTTGAAAGACCCCTGCCAAGTTGCAAACATATCGATGACTGTTATTGGCATAACCCAACGGAGGCCAAATAAACAGTTTAATATAGACCAAAGCTCCAAAGCTATAGGACAATGAAGGAGCAGGTGATCCACAGTCTCCCCACTTTTTTGCACGTGCAGCACTGATCCAAGATCAACATACTTTTCTTCCAAAGATTATATACTTAAGATCTTCCCTAGAGTAGCAGTCCAAGAGAAGAAAGCTACCCTGGATGGGACCTTCGAGCACCACACCATCTTCCACAAGAACGACATGCCATCAATTGAGGATAGTGAATAGTAGTAACCATGCGCCTCAAACCCCCAACTCTTGGCAGGTTTCCAGCAAAGTCTATCCATTCCCTCTCCCTTAACAAACTTGGAATAGATAAGATCCATAAAAGATACTAGACTCCAACTCCCAATCTTGGACCGGTCTAGAAAAGTGAACATCCCAATGGGGCAACCCATTAGAAAGGTGTAAAACATTAGCAAATTGAGGAGTCTTTGACACTATTGAAGCTAATTAAATCCGAAAAAGTCTCCTTGAGAGGACAATCGCTGCACCAAATGTCATGCCAGAACTTCACTCTAGTGCTATTACCCACCTCAAATTGAAGGTTTTTGGAAAAGGTCTCCCATTCCTGTCTTATTGATCTCCAAAGACTCGCACCATATAGACTTGAAATAGCCTTGGTGCACTGTTCTCCCCATTCATTCCCGTATTCATCTCTATAACCCTTTTCCATAAAGACTCCCTTTTTGTCCCGTATCTCCAAAGCCATTTTCCTAACAAAGCTTGATTAAAATCTTCTTAGGTTCCTTATACCTAACCCTCCATTACAAATTGGATTACAAACAGTAGCCCTTTTAGCTAAATGAGACTTTCGTCCCTCACCAATCCCTCCATAAAAAATCTCTGTATTTTTTCAACGTGATTGGCCACCTTCGCCTAGGGAAAAGAGAGAGGAAATAAGTCGGCAAACTTGAGAGTGTCTCAAGTGTGCTTTTAATTAGAGTGAGCTTCCCCCCTTAGATAAATAAAGGTGCTTCCAACCCACTAATTTTCTTTACAACTTCTCAAGAATAAGGTTCCAGATTGTCCTCTCCTTCCCAAGTATTTCAGTGGAAGCGTAGATTGTTTACATCCCAACGCAGCCACTAAATCCCTCATGTTGCTCACTTCTCCAACAGGTACCAACTCCGATTTCCCCAAATTAATCTTTAGCACCGAAACAGACTCAAATTGCAAGAGAATATCCCACAATTTTCCTATTTGACACAAATCAGCATCACAAAAAATTAAGGTATCATCCGCAAATAAAGATGAGACACCATCGAAGGCATAGTTGTGGTACTTATTGAGAAGCTCGATAGAAGCCCTTCGTTTACTGCTATAACCAACAAACGACTCAAAGCCTCCCTCACCAAATAACATTGGAGAAAGAGGGTCACCTTGAAGAAGACCCCTAGAACTCCCAAAAAAATCAATGGGGCTACCATTTATTAGAATGGAAAAACGTACCATAGAAATACAAAACAAAATCCATTTTCTCCATATTTTAGAAAACACACACCTTTGAAGCATATACATAAGAAAGTCCCAGGATACGTGATCAAAAGCTTTTTCCACATCCAACTTACGCAAAACTCCTGGAATCCCTGCTTTTAATTGACTATCTAGACATTCATTTGCAATTAAATCCGAATCCAAAATCTGCCTATCAAGTACAAAAGCATTCTGGAACTCCGAAATAATACCTTGCATCAATTTTCTAAGCCTATTAGCCAAAACCTTAGAAAGAATTTTATAAACTCCACCCACCAGACTAATAGGGTGAAAGTCCCTTACCTCCATAGCATCCACTTTTTTTGGAATGAGAGCGAGGAAAGAAGCATTAATACTCTTCTCTAAAATTGCTTGGTCATGGAAGTTTTGAAACAATTCCATAATTTCTGGTTTTAGAATATGCCAGCAAGACTGAAAGAAGGCCATAGAGAAACCATCTGGACCTGGAGCCTTATCACCATTAAATCCTTGAATCACCCCAAACACTTTATCCTCACTAAATGGCCTATCCTACCGGGCTGCTTCCTCCTCTGATATCCTAGAGAATTCCAAGTCATTCAACACTGGTCTTAGTCTTCTGGTCTCTGAATATAACTGCTTATAAAAGTGGGAAATACCTTCTGAAATGGAACTAGGACCAGAAGTCAGTTCTCCATTCACCATTAAAGAATCTATGGTGTTGAACCTTCTGTGTGAATTTGCAATCCGATGGAAGAATTTTGTATTTCTATCACCATCTTTAAGACAGAATTTGAGATTTTTGCCTCCAACAAATTTCCTCTAAAAGAGTTGTCTTTTCCAACTCGCTTTTGAGGCGTTCCTTTTCCAATTTCTCAACATTAGACAGGGGACAAGTTTCCTCCAAAGAGTCCAAATCATTAAGACTCATCCATAACCTGTTTTTTTTCTCCTCCACATGACCAAAATCTTCCTCATTCCATTTTTTCAAATCAACCTTCAAAGCTCTCAGTTTTTTAGCAATTCTATAACCGGGAGATCCCTGAAAATTATAGGAGTCCTACCAAGCATGCACTTTCTCAACAAAACCATCTACCTTCAACCACATATTCTCAAATCTTAACAGCTTTTTTCCCTTCTGAATATTCCCCCCCTTCTAACAGAATTGGAAAATGATTCTAGACCAGTCTAGCCATTCTACGCTGATGAACAGAAGGGAACTTATCCTCCCAATCAGGCGACAAAAGGAACCTGTCAATCCTAAGATCTCGATGCCACAACACGAGAATTAGACCACGTGAAAGCACTGCCTTCCAAAGGAAGATCTAGTAAACCATGATCTGCTATGAAGTCAAAAAAACTTATGCATAGCAGGGGTAAATGATTCTGCACCAAGGCACTATGATGGGAACCTCACCACATTAAAATCACCTCCCACACACCAAGGCACATTCCACCAAATTCTAATCCCAGCCAACTCATCCCATATTCTATGTATCACCCTTCTTATGATTAATTCCAATTTTGTTTCCTACAAGCAAACAATATCTGCCTTCCATGTCTTAATGATATTTCTGACCTGAAGCCGCTTCTCATTATCATTCAGTCCCCTCACATTCCAGGAAATAATTCTAAGATTCATTGATGCACCACAAGGTCCCTGTCCTTACTAACACTCCTTGTCTTGATTGATCCATCCATATGATTCCGAGAATTCAACAAATTCTTCAACTCCTGCTTCCCTTTCATACCCACCTTTGACAATTTCTTCTGAGCACTCTCTTCAACCAGTTGCTGTTTTTCCTAGCCTCTAGAGCTAGAAATAATCCCGTAACCTGCTCCTCACGACCATCTAAAGAAGTGCCCACTGATTTCTTAAAAGCTTTGATTTTTCTTGTGACCCAAAGCGACAACTGAGTACTGTCTTATTTTTTACTCATCCTCAACATTCTGCACTGTCGACATTGATTCTGCTGTTGGGTTTGCTGTTTTTTGATAAGTAAGAATGATATATATATATATATATATATTTTGAGAAGAAGTAAGAATGATATAAATACAAAAGGCTGTTCTATGCAATAAAAGCACAGAGCAAACCAACAATTACAAGAAAAGGAAAAAAGAGAAAAGAAACAGAAGAAAACCTAGCAGTAGACTAATTACAAAAGAGCAAAGAGCTAAGAAAAGACTGGAGAGAATCACTAGTCATAAGTCCCCAAGCCTAAGACCAGTTGAACAGAGTTCCACTAAAAGAAGCAAGCATCTGCTCTTTGGAACTATCCAAGTCTTCAAAAGTCTGCCGATTTCGCTCCTTCCAAAGACACCATAGTAAGCACAACGGAACTAGATTCCAGATGTTAGACGAGTGCTTTTCCAACCAATTCCTCTAGCCAAAAAGTAGATTTGGAATCGTTCTAGGTATGACCCACGAAATTCCAGGGGATGTAAAAACAAAACTCCACAACCGATGAGCCTTCTCACAATGAAGTAGTAAGTGATCCACCGTCTCCCCACAATGATATGCACCAGTTCACAAAATCAAAGCCCTTAAGTCTTAGGTTATCACCTGTAAGGATTCTATTCCAAGCAACAGACCAAACAATAACGGAAATACACCGAGGAGCCTTAACTCTCCAAATACCTTTCCAAGGAAAGACAACAGAGGGAGAACCTCGCAACTTGTTATAAAACGACCGGATGTCAAAATTCCCATTAGGCTTTAACTTCCAAGGGCTCCTCATCTCTTTACCTTTTATTGTTTAGTGTCTAAAGTTTACTATTGTCAAGAGATTATAGCATTTTGGTGTTGTCTATAAGGGGTAATTGACTGTGAGTATATGGAATGGGGAATCGCAGTCGATTACGTATAAATGCAATGGGGAATCAGTTAATCACCACTTATTGCTTAGTCCTTTTGCCACTGATTTATGATCTATGGTCTTGAAATTATTTGGAGTTTGTTGGGTGATGCTAAAGACAGTTGTGGAGCTATTAACTTGTTGGTCAGGTCACTTTCACCATCATCGGAACAGACATTTATGGATGGCTGCCCTGCATTGCTTGATGTAGAGAAACAATAGGAGTTTGGAACTTTGGAGAACATAGAGGGGACTATGGTTGACCTTAAATTATTTTTTCTTAGAACTTTTTTGGACTGGATGTCACTCATCCTATTCATTCTCTATGTTTTGTTCTTGACTTTTTATATGCATGTTATTTGAGTGAATGATTGTATAGTCCGCTGTTGTATATTTCCTGTGTATGGGGGCAACTCTGTTTTTGATATCAATAAAGATTGCATCACTTATAGTTTTATATATATATATATATATATCGAAGATTGTGAAATATTTGTATTATCTACAGTTCATGTGTATAAGCCAGAAAAAAAAGTTGGGAATAATTTTTGCCACAATGGCAGGGAATATGGAGCTCTAAACCATCATAGGGTTTGTCGAAAATTTCAAAATGCAATATCTTTGAATAATCAGGCTGGCTCTCAGATTGATAGAGGTGAGTAATAGCTGGTCATCATTCTCTTTTCACCTAATATGCTCTTTGATAATTCTTTTGACATCCTGCAATTTATCTTTTGTTGAATGCTAGCTATGCCGGCCTATAAGGCCATTGGAATTCAAACTGAGAAGGCTGGTGATCCTGCCCAAGTAACCAAGGATGTTGATCCAGCTACTTGTCAAGCTCTCTCCGAGAAGTTGCTAGCCATCTGGGGCTCTCCAAGAGACCAAAAGCTAGGAAGAAATCTGATTACCAAGTTGCTTGTGACTTGTCAGACAGATTTCCATGTCCTTTTTGCATGGATGAGCGTGGGTGTTCCAAAACAGACAATGGACTCTCTCAAAGATGGAAGTTTGTCTGAAGTAGCTTTGACATCTCACCTGCACTCTTTTCATACTCCAGAAGCTGCAAAAGTGTCTCATCTCTACTCTGTATTGACAAAGGTACTTTCAAATTATGATTGCATGTGCCTGTAATAAACAGGAGATAGCTGTGGGCTATAAATGTATTGCCTTTTGCTCAAAAAGGTAGTGCCAAAATCAACAATTTATAAACTTTGCTAAATAATGGTAGTAATTTAACTTTTGTGCCGTCTCCCCCCCCCCCCCCCCCCCCACCAAAAAAAAAAAAAAACTGAGAAACTTAGGTTCATGACATGGGGGTTAAGACATTTTGCTTTATTTGCATTTTCAGTATAGGCGTTTAGAAGTTAGGTTATGGGGACATTCGGACATGTCAACTTATGGGCTTATTAATTCAAAAAGTTAAACAGAGTATAAATGGTAAAAGAGCGTTGCAAATAAATATACAAATGTGCGCTACTTAGTATTTATTCCCATTATTATGCCACATTGTGTTGGGGACTTGGGGCTGATGATTCTTCGACCAAACTGTCAAGTCATGGTCGGTGGTTTTTATAGGTTTAGGACCACAGATTCGTTAGATTTGCATTTTTGTTTCTCATCCTTGTTACTGATCAGGTTTTGTGGGTTGCTTCCAATAGCTGGGGTCATTTTATTGTGTGCATCCTTGTAATTATTTTTTAATAAAACCAACTTTTATAATGAAGATTTCTTTCAAATATCTTTCTTTTCTATTGTGAAACTGCAGTTAATACTATCATTGAAACTATTCATAGGCCTTATGGTAATTGAGTTTATTTCTTACCTTTGACTTTAGTTCAAGATCAGCTTTCTCTTATTTTCTTTATTACATACATACTTGTTTAAATAGTACCATTGACATGTTTTTTCTTCTTTTTAAACTGACTTGCATTAGAAGTATTTGATTTGGTTCATATTTCTTACATTGAAAAAAAAACTTGCTTTATTCTCTCATGACTGATTCTTATTTCAGATAAGTATCGGGATGGTACAGTTGGAGGCTTTGTTTGAACCATTGCTTGACCTCTGTATTCTCAAAAATGTGAGTTGGTGAACAAATTCCTTTTTTCTTTTCTTTTGGGGCTTTGTACAACAGAGGGAATCTCATAGACCTTGTTTTTTTAATATAAATTTCAAAATTTTAATGAACAATTCAGTGCTTTTATATGGGATTGAATACATGGAATCATAACTTTTAACCCTAGATGAGGTATCCTTCATCTTTACTTTATAAAAGGAGCTGGATAAACTCATTAGAGTGGGCTAAGCAGCAGCAGCAGCCTTGACTGTCAGCTCACAGGATGGAAACCTTCTCAATATTGATGGGTGCCAATAAAATTTTTGGTTTTGATTGATAATATTTTCTTGATGTAGCTTATGTTGTGAATGTTGTTTGTAAACCTTGTCATTCAGTTATCTGGAGATTCTTATGGGCTCTCGGAGGACTTGGTTTGTTGAAATTGGAATTTCAAAACATGTTGGGGTGTGCTTACTAGATGGGCGAGGTTTTTCCTTTTTTCCTTTTTTTTTTTGGGGGGGGTGGGGGGGTTGTTGGGGGGAGGAATTGTTTTATTCTTTTGCAAAAAAAAAAAAAAAAGGGAAAGAGAATAGAGCAAGTTCGCATTGTACGGAATTTGAAACTTTTGTTATGTAGTATGGGCAGAGGATTGCAATAGACAGTTAGACATGCCTTCAGAATTTGAAAATCAATTTTTTATTAACCTAAAATTATTATTATTGACACTGTCATTTTGTGGTGACAATCAATACCATACTTAGAACTCCTCATGTATCATTTTTTCGTACCCTTCATTTCATCTACAATACATTGGCAACCCCTGTCCTCAGTTTCTCCCCAAAAGAAAAAAAGAAAACATGTATGGGATTCTTAAAAAAATTGCTAGCATTCTTTTAGTAGACATCTTTTGCTACTTGGTTTAAGTTCATTCGTCTGCCTCTTTTACCGGCTATAAGATACTTTTGTTGGATTCAGTGGTTTTGGTTGAGAACTATTGAATTGTGCACATTATTGTATACTTAGCATTTTAAAATTTATTTCCTTATGTCTGATTATTCTACTTGGTTGCTTTTCTCGACCTCACTTTACCATTGGTGGATTTTTCATTCTCTTTTATTTTTCTGTCATGTCTCTTATTCATGAATTTGCCCTTTTTGTTTCAGGTTGTCATTGTTCATAGATCTCTATGTATACTGCATGTTTTTTTGAAGCACCTCTTGAGTTTGGAAAGGAAATCTGAAAGAAGGTATGTTTTAGCACCTCTGGCTTACTTGTTATTGTTTTAATTTCAGTTTGGTTCTACAAAAAATGGATAACATATAAATATGTATGCTTGATGGTCCATGTGTTGGCTTGATCTGCACACCTTCTGTTGTCCCACGGAGAGAGTTTTTGTTCTTTTACTCTTTTTTTTTTTTTTTTTTTAATTAATTTTATAAACATTAGAACAAGATCTAGTGGTGTTGTAATGGTTTGAGAGGGTTTAAATGCTCTCTGCTGGTTAAGTATCCTGTTAGTTCCATGAAAAATATAAATATGACACAATATTCTTCAATTCTCGTATCTGCCAATTGCCATACTTTTTTTGTTTAAATTTTATGTTGAAATGGTTCCTAAGAAACTCTAGTTAACAAATATCAAATGGACAAGAGAAAATATTTCTAAATAGCCTATATATACTGATATAATTAGGAGGACCTGATATTTGCTTACTGTTTTGGAGAAAACATAAGTATCGGGTTATTAAAATTAACCCCAACACATAACATATTATTGATATATATAGGTATACATTGAGTTTACTCTTTTGCCCCTAGCTTTATACTCATAACACTCCCCCTCAAGCTGGAGAGTATATATCATACAATCCTAGCTTGTTACATAATAAACCCAAACGAGTCTTACATAAAGCTTTGGTAAACATATTAGCAATTTAGACTCTTGTAGAAACATATGGAGTAGCAATTACACCATCTGCTACTTTCTTCTGAGTAATATAACAATCAACTTCTATATGCTTGGTTTGCTCATGAAACGCAAGATTGGAGGCAATGTGGATTGCTACTTGATTATCACAATGCATAGTCATAGGCAACTTCATAACAAATTTTAATTTCTCAAGTAAATGCTTAATCCACATAAGCTCACATGATGTGTGTGCCATGGCTCTATACTTGGCCTCTGCACTAGATTTGGCAACAACAGTTTGTTTTTTACTTTTTCAAGTAATCAAGTTTCCTCTTGGAAAAGTGCAATACTCAGTTGTGAATTTTCTATTTGACGGTGATCTTGCCCAATCAGCATCAAAAAGGCTTTTAACCGTAGCTGACCATTAGCTTTATACAAAATATCACGGCCTGGATGTGTCTTTAGATACCTCACAATCTGAATAATTGCCTCCCAATGCGGAAGGCAGGGATATTTCATATACTGGTTCAAAACACTGATTGCAAATGATATATTTGGGCGAGTAATGGCGAGATAGTTTAGTTTACCTACCAGACGACGATATCTCTCAAGATTAGATAACTGCTCCCCCTGATCTTCATTGAATTTGGCATTAGGATCCATAGGAAGTGAGCAACATTCATAGAATCTCGTTGTTTCTTCAATGTTTAAACATCAGAGGAGATGGGTTGATAAATATTGAGTTCTTCACATATACCCTTAAACTTGTTACAGTAGTTTTCCAAAGACAAATCACTGACACGTAATGTGAAATAATTTTGATGAAGATCATAAATTCACTTGTTCCCAAACAATATTAACAGTTGGTATGAAAACCAAACTACAACTGATCGTAGACTTTATGCTATTCCACAGGCAACTCCTAATTTGTGCATCTTCAGCTCTCCAATCAGCATTTTTAGAATCTGTAGATACAGGGGGGTCACTAATCACATAATCAAACTTCTTTCTACCAAGAAGAAACACTTAAACTGCCTAGGCCCTTTGAGCATAATTACTTCCATTAAGACAAATGGAAGTAATTGATAACATATTAGGAGACAAGAAATAATTAGTGGGCTGAACACCACCTTTGGTCTCCGTAGCAGCCATCTGATCAACAAACTTACAATAAATAAGAAACTAGTGGACCCGAAGACAACTAACTACAACTAAACAATTAACAAATTCAACACCAAAAAATTCCAATAATCAGCAAGTCCAAAGGCCAGTCACCACAGCCACTCCAACAAATCCAACAAATATCTCCTTGGAAACACAAACAACATCAAACCAACACTGTGTATGGATCAAACCACAAATAAAGTGCCAGCAAAGATTGCCCAAACAGAAGATCAAAACATATTAGACCGAAACAAATGTTGAATCAACATTCCTCTGGTCACCACAGCCACACAAACAATTCCATAGCAATACGAAATATTTAAACTCAGCACTGTAAACCAACCCAAGGCTACCCAACAAAGAACATAGAGAGGCCAGTGAGTAGAAAATAAAGACAGATAGGTACCCAAGGCTGGAATTCCGGCGGTGGTGCAAAGTTGGAGCTACGGCTGGTGGCGAAAAATTGTGCAGGTGGGTCGCTGGAGGAAGAAGACTAGAACTGGTTGGGGGTTGTTGGCAGCAGAAAGTGGGTGGGTGGTGGTTGTCGGTAGTGGAAAGTGGGTGGGTGGGTGGTAGTTTTGTGGTTAACGGTAGAGAGTGGCTAACCTTGCCCTGATACCATGTTTTGGAGAAAACATATGTATCGGGTTATTAAAATTAACCCTAACACAACATAGTATTGATATATATAGGCATACATTAAGTTTACTCTTTTGCCCCTAGCTTTATACTCCTAACACTTACCAAAGGGGAAAAAAAAAGCAGAACCAAATTCTGGTCAATTTACTGTATTAAACAAATGATAGGGCGTATGTTCAAATAGTAAATAAAGATTCAGCTTTGATTTATTTTGAGCAAAGATACTTTTTAGATAGTTCTACCATAGAACATTGTAGTGCAACTTGGATTTGTGCGCCATTTTAAGTTTTCTTTCTGAATATTCTCATACCATTTATCAAGTCAGTAGTTAAAAGTATTATTATTTATAAGATATTTGTAACATTATTGTGAATAGAACCAAATACTTATGCAAAATATGCTGTGTAAGTTTTGACCTTACAAACAAATATGGACATGAAATTGTGCCTTCTAATGGTGCTTGGGGATGGTGAATTCTTCACATGATTCTTGCTGTGTCTTTTGTTAAGTGCTATGTCATCCCTTTTCCCTTGTTTAGATGATGCAGGAAAAGATTCGTGTTTATCTCTCTATTTGTTTTTTGGGGGGGGGGGGGGTGGTTAAGGTACTGTAGCTTGTGGCAGTACCATTCACAGATACCATAGTGGTGCTGTTTATGTTATTATCATGGCCTAGCTTATGTTAGGTAACTTGAGGGCATTTGAGCGATTTAAAGAAAAAAAAAATAATAATAATAATAATAAAGACATTTGTTTTTTTATTATTTATTTATAAATTATATGCGGCCAGGATTATTTTCTAATTAAGGGTTATGAATTAGTGTTACTAGGGTTTTAGGGTTCAATCCTCTTGTAAGTAGAGGTTATGACAACTTTGGTAGACAGTTTGAATCTTTTGGTAGGTTACACAACATGACTTTTAATTATCAACAATATTGCCTTTGGATTTTCTAGGTCTTTCAGAGCCTGTTTGGTTTGATGCTAACTCAATTTTCATATCTCAACACTCAAATCTCATCACTCAAACTCATTACGCAATTTTCATTTCTCTAACTCAAAACTTCTCGTAACTCTACTCATTTTGTGTTTGGCTGGAATTTCTCAGTGAGTATTTCAATTCAATAAGTCAACTTTATGTAAAGCTGTGGGACCTACAAAAATTAATACTCAGCCAATTTGCACAGAACGACAACTGTATGTACCCGCGTAGGACACTCTCCACTTCAATGTTCTTTCTCAGCTCCAAACTGCCACTATCGGCATCCTCTATATTATTCCAACTGATTAACCCAAACTAAAAATTATTCCAACTGATGCTAAAGAATATAAAGACAACAAAAAAAATGAGAAAGCTTGGATGATGTTTCCAATTATAGGGACAGCCTTATATAGAGGTCTGTACACAACAAGATATATACAATTCAGATAGAAATTAAAAACTATCAAATATATAAAATTATATTTGAAGTAAAATGTGTGTATTAAAAACTTCATTTGGGGAGGATAAGAGATGTTGACTGCCTTGTAAGAGTAAGGGGTTCACGGTTAGTGCGTACTACCATCTTCTAGTTGGGCATAGTGAGCAGTTTTTCCGTTGGAAAAGTATTTGGAAGCAGAAGATCCCCTTTAGAATGGCTTTCTTTGTATGAACCGCTGCCTTGGGGATATGGCTAACAATTGACAATCTAAGGAAATGGAAGGTTTGCTGACGCAGGACAACCAGAACAAAACTAAACAAAGGAAAATAAAGGGATATGACCTAGGAGTCAGCACCTAAGCCTTGTTTGGAGTCAACACCAAGCGGAGAAACCACTAGAAGCAAGGTAGTCAAAGGCGAAAGGTGCCCTTAAGGCACCAAGGCCTTGTATCGCCCGAGGCGACGAGGCGCCAAAAAGGCGCTAGCCCGAGTGAAGCGAGACGCCAAATTCTAAAACCAGTTTGCGGGTTTGAATCCCAATTAAAAAATTAGTCTCCATCCAAATATCAACAATCAACTAAGTCTAGATAATTATCAAATATCAACTAAGTCTGATTATTAACCATAAATCATCATTTAAAAATTAGTCTCCATCCAAATATCAACTAAGTTTAAATATTAAACGAAAATATTGTTCATAACTTCATATTAGAAAGAAGAAAACTCCTAACAAAACGTTGAAGATTGAACTTCATGACTATCCATGACAAAACAAAAGCATTTGAAGATTAAACATTCTGCCTATTAGCCTATTTAATAGCTTGAATGTGGTTGTTAGTTTTAATCTAAAGGTCATCATCAGAATCTTCACTCAAGTTTCCATCACTTTCAAAGCCACTTGAACCAGATTTATAACCATCAACATTCTCTTCCTCGGTCTCATCAGAATCAGCATCTTCCTCTTCAATATTTGGTTGTGATGTTGAGGCCTTTGAGCTTGTCCTTGATTTTGTTTGGAATCTAGTATTCTTCCTTGGTTCTCCAACACCAGCAGCTCTTGCCACTACACCCCATGTCAAACCATCATCATCATCATCAAAAACCAACTCATCTTCAACATTCATAGATAGTTCAGCACCCATTTCCCCCAACAACCATTCATTACTTTCATCTATATCATCTAAGGAGATGAGATCAATAACATCATGCTTATCATATCGTGCCTTCATCTTTTGATTATACTTCACAAAGACCAAATCATTTAGTCGTTTTTGTGCAAGTCTATTCCTTCTTTTTGTGTGTATCTACAAGCATTTATGAAAACTAAGTATTAGACTATAGTGAATAATTAAACCATTGGAATTTTCTATGAAATAAAGTAGCTCATCAAAGGATAAAATCTACTTATTATACTTCAAAACTCTCCTGCTCAAACACACTCCAATTGCGCTCACAACCACATGCACTACAAGTCAAGCTCAAGATTCTTATAGCTAACTGTTGCAAATTCGGAGTTGAGCTCCCATACAAACTCCACCATTCAGCTATGTTAAAAAAATAAGTATGAGTAATGATATATGATATATCATAGAAGTCGGAATTTTTATTTGTAAAAAGTGCCACTGTTCTAGTCATTATAAGTTAGATATAAATGCTCTTACCTGGAGCCCTTGTCTTTCTTGATCTTTTAGCCAATTCAATGCCAAAGAGTCCTTCAGCTTTCTTATACACGGGTAGCTCAGCCATGATCTTGTCTTGAATTTCATCACTAGGAACTAGTCTTTGTATACAAGCATACAATCCTGCTGTAATTTCATGATCTGTTGCTATGCTAGGATCAAAATAGAAGAACTCGGGATTCAAGAAATGACCTGCTGCATGCAAAGGCCAATGTAATTGACATTCCCATCTCTCATCAATGATTTTAAAAATATTTGAATACCTTTCTTCATTCTCATTAAAAGCTTTTATAATAGCTTCTTTGGCCCTATCCATTGCCTCATATATGTAACCCATAGCTGGTTTTCTCTCATTATCAACAAGGCGAAGAACCCGAACAAGAGGGCCCATAACTTTAAGAATGTAAACTATAGTATTCCAAAAAGAAGGCATTAAAATCGTTTCTACTACTCGTTTAGCATTTGCTTCCTTTGCGCATCTACTACGAACCCACTTCTCAGAAGTAAACATGACCCTTAGGTTATGCTTTTGCTTATAAATGGATTTTATTGTAAGATATGAAGTGCAAAACCTAGTTTTCCCAGCCTAACTAGCTCTTTTTGTTTTGTGTATTCTCTCATCATATTTAAGACACCCCCATGGTTGTAGATATATCCAGTCAATTGAATGGCCCTTTCCAAAGTTTTTGCAATTCTAGGAATTTTCCCAATGTCCTCCAATATAAGGTCAATGCAGTGTGCAACACATGGAGTCCAATACAAATTTGGCCTTTTTGCTTCCAACAACTTCCCAGCCAACACATAATTAGATCCATTATTTGACACTACTTGGACCACATTAGCCTCCCCAATCTGTTCTACAAATGCATCAAGTAATTCAAAAGTTTTTTCTCCAGTTTTCATAAATGATGATGCATCAATTGACTTCACAAACATGGTTCCAGATGGGCAATTCACCAAAAAGTTTATCAAGGTCCTATTGGTTCTACTAGTCCACCCATCAGACATTATAGAACAACCATATTTCTTCCAAGATTCCTTATGATCACTCAATAACTCATTTGTGTAAGCCGCCTCCTTTTTTAGAATTGGAACTCTTAACTCATGGTAACTAGGAGGCTTCATATTTGGACCATACTGCCCAATAGCTTCAACTGCCCATTTAAATTCATCTAAGCGAGCAACATTGAATGGTATACCGGCAAGCTTGTGCTCTTTTCTCTTTGTCAAGTTTATCATTGATGTTAGTTTGCTTCATCTTACCTTGTTTCCTAAGTGCAATCACTTTTTCTGGCTTTAATGTTATAAAAGAATCCAGGGGACCTTTCAACTTCTTATACTTTGGCATTAATTTCACATTTTTCACTTGGGTGCTACTGCCAACCCTTCTCTTACTAAAGCATGATTTTTTCTTTTTTTGGATAACTTCTACTTCCTCTACCTCATCATCATCATCTACATCCTCAATTTCAATCATATTATCTATATCATCAAAATCAGGCATCTTGTCATAGTTCTCCTTTTCATTCTTCTTCTCTGCCATATACTGTGCAAGCTCTTCTCTAACATGATCAGGACATTTTAAACACTTTTTACTATTTTTAAAATTCCCTACTTGATGTTGCTTTGCTCTATGTATCCCTCCCTTTGTGACTTTATTACAAAAGAGGCAAGTCATTGCATTTTTGTCTTCAACATTAGCTAAATAATTATATTTCCATCTCGGATCTTTTCTCCTCCCATTATCAGAAGCCATTCTACATATAAAAAAATAAAACCCAATACAATACATTTAATAGGATTCTATATTAAGCTAGCTATGTATCATATACTATGGTTTAAGCTCTAAAAATTGAGTGAAGTAATGAGTTTGAGAAAAGGGAAAAATACAAGGAAAGAAAATAAAGAAAAGATAGGGGAGAGTTGCTCTGTTGCTATTAGACAATCAGACTTGAGAAGGGTAAAGGAAAAAAAAGAAGAAGAGAAAAAACAGAGAAGGAAGAGTTTATGCTCTGAAAGTGTGGACAAAGTAGTGCCGCAGGTGAGAGAGAACTCAGGAAAAGAAAAAGTGTAAAAAAAAAAAACTAAAAGAATAGGAATATATTACCTGATGTTGCTTGACTGCCGACAGCCACTGGCCCACTAACTTCCAAACCCTAGAAGAAGACAAAATACCACTACTTTGTGCTCTGAAAGTTTGATGAAGAAAAGTGCCCGAAATTTCTTATTGGGTATTTGTTTTATCTTTTGCTTTATGCTTTTTTTATATTAATTTATTTGATAAAGTGGGTGACAGCTCATCCCCCACTGAGGTAACAGTTTTAAAACCAACCATGTACCTCTTTAAATTTACAAAACATGCTATTAGAGACTTTAAATGGCAAATTTCACTCAGGCGCTCGCCTCTCGCCTAGCAAAATATGTTTGGGCGAGCGCCTAGGCTCTAGAGGCGAGCGCCTCACTAAAGGCGCCTCGCCTCAATGCCTTTGAGGCGCTTTTCTGGCCCCTAGGCGAGCGCTCGGCACGCCTTTGACTACACTGACTAGGAGTCAACACCTAGGATAAACTTGGAGTCAGCACCAGACCAAAGAAAGACCAAGCGGCCATTTTTTTTCATTTATCAAAATATCAACGATCTTCTCAAGGAGTACAATAGGTTGCTTATAAAGGATTGTTAAACCCTAGTTCTAATTGGCTAGGAAACCCTAATTGCCTTATTACAAAAATAACCTTGCTTTCAAATTAAAATACTAATAGCCTAATAAACTAATAGGACCTAAAACATAAAAATACAATTGACTTGCAAACATAAATAATACTAAATAAAAATCTTCTTGCGTCTCCCGCATCATTCTCCTTTGGTTGGAGAAAACTCGACCTCGAGTTTTAAAGCATTGAAGGATTAGGTTATTGACAAGTAACACTTGCTTCAAGTTTGGAATCACCTTAGGGAGCACAGGAAAAAGAAAAAACCTTGAATTCCACCACATCAAACTCATTTGGAATAACAAAATCAATGTGTGGAATCAGTATAATCTCGTCTTGAACCTTATGAACCATAGGAAGCACTGTGGTTCTAACCTCTTCGACTCCACCAAGATGTAGATCTTCAAGGACTGTGGAGGGTTGATCAGAAACACGTTCAACAACTTCAACTTTCACATCATGTGCACCCTCAAACTTGCTGGGTAGTTTTTGAGTGGGTGCCATTATCTTTTCTAGCTGGGCATTAATCCTAGTGATTATTTGCTCTCCCAATGTCCACGAAATAGGTGAAATATTCTGATTTGCTTTTCTTACAATAGCAAAAAGTGAACTCAGAAGATCCAAGGAAATGTCTTCACTTTCATTTATGACCAGACTCATAACTGTTTCCATGGCTGAAAGTACAGCAGGTGGATGGTTGGACCTAATCATCTTCAAGAAACTTTGAAACATCTCAACAACCAATGCATCACACTCAAGATCCAACATCACCAAGCATAACTTGACCTTTGCAATGGTATCAAGAATTGAAGTCACCTTCTTATAAGAGCGAGTAGACACATGAGACATTTTCACATGCTGCCACAATCAATTGAAACTCTCACATCCATTTTAGCATGTCTCAAAAGTTTATTATTGATTAGAGCCTTTATTGAGGGAAAAAGTGCATCTTGCATTGATTTGGATGGTACTTGCTCCACATATGCTAACAAATTTTCAACTTCATCAAGAAGAGTAAGGAGGTCATCAATGGAGGAAGGAGGGTTAAGGAGTCTATTCCCAGCCTCCTTAAGCAGCTTTTCAAGTTCACTATGAAAGGAAGTCATTTTTTTTTTTTTTTTAAACAAAAAGCTTGGTTACGTAATTGGCTAAAGAAGGGAAATAGGGGAATTTAGACAGGCCAGTGGGTTACCTCATGAGATTGGATAGATGCAGGTTTGGCATTGCAGTAGAACCAGTGGCGTGCGAGGCTGAGGCTTCCGATGGTGTTGTGGTTGTGGTGGTTGGCCCTTCTGGCAGCTTGTGTGATGGCTGTGGGCAGCGGCTTTGGAACGACGGGGTGAGATCGGTATTAATGAATTCTTGCGGTACTGTTCTGGTGGAGTGGGTTATGGGTTTTCTGGATCTGGTTTCCTTTATGGTGGTTGGCTTTTGTGTGGGTATTGTGGTTTGATGGGATGAGAAACACGACAATGAATTTTTTTTTTTAAAATTTTTTTTGGGTGATATTTTCTGGTTCTTTCCTGCGGTGATGCTTCAACAGATCGGTGTTTGCTCTGACACCAAAATTGACGTAGGACGACCAGAACAAAATTGAAACAACAATAAAATAAATGATATGACCTAGGAGTCAGCACTTAGGCCTTGCTTGGAGTCAGCACCAAGCGGGGAAATCACTAGGAGTCAGCACCTAGGGTAGACTTGGAGTCAGCACCAGATCAAAGAAAGACCAAACGGCCATTTTTTTTTTTTTCATTTATCAAAATATCAACTATCTTCTCAAGGAGTGCAATAGATTGCTTATAAAGGATTGTTAAACCCTAGTTCTAATTGGCTAGGAAACCCTAATTGTCTTATTATAAAAATAATCTTTCTTCCAAATTAAAATACTAATAGCCCAATAAACTAATAGGACCTAAAACATAAAAATACAATTGACTTGCAAACATAAATAATACTAAATAAAAATCTTCTTGCGTCTCCCGCATCATTTGCATTTTGGATTGGTGTTATATGTGCAAGAGTAATAGTGAATCTGTTGACCATCTATTCCTTCATTATCCGGTTGCTTTGGAGTTATGGGATATGGTTTTTGGTTTATTTGGAGTTTATTGGGTTATGCCAATGTCTGTTGTTGGGCTATTTGCTTGCTGGCAAGGTCGATTTGGTCGCCATTGTAATGGAGATATATGGAAGGTTGTTCCTCATTGTTTGATGTGGTGTATTTGGAAGGAGAGAAATAGCAAGTGTTTTGAAGACAATGAGCATTCCATGCCTGATCTCAAACTTCTTTTCTTCAGAACCTTATTGGACTGGTTCTCTATGTGGAGAAACCAACCTTTTTCTTCTATTTTGGATTTACTTGATTCTTGTAATGTTCGCTTTCGAGTTGTTCACCCCTGTATACTCTCTGTGTACTTGGGTGTCTCTCCCTTTTTAATTTCAATAAATCTTTATTACTTATCAAAAAAAATAAATTTGTTGTCTTTATTTACAAATCAAATATATAAGATATATACAAATCAAATAGCTATCAAATGATAAGATATATACAAATACAAACTACTGTTACAAAGGGATAAGCCCAGCTTTGTTACGTGCTCTATTAGATGCACCAACAATGTTCTCCAACAATAGAAATTAAAAATTATAACCAAGATGCGAGACTAGTTTGACGATGACCATGGCTTGAGAGTAGCTTGCCGTGGAGAGACCCACCGCTTCACAAGAGAAACGGAAACCCAAGAGCTTTCATCGAAGAAAATGGGTAGCAAGGCCGAGATTTGTAGAAGAAGAAGAGGGAGATCAGTTTTCACCACACCGGATCTTGGAGATTTCAGAGCATCAGCTCACCTTCTTGGAAACAGAGAGAACAATGGAGGCTGAAAAGATTGATAAGGGAAGGTGAAAGTTAGAGAGAAATGAGGGAAAAAGAAGAAGCTGGTAAGTGAACAGTATTGTAGCCGTTGGTGAGCTGCCATTGATGGTGACTCTACATGTGGGTGGGACCCACTAGTTGAGCAGAAATACTACATTGCCATTGTATCTTTGTTCCCATAATTCGGAAACTGCGAAAATGTGTTTTTGGTTTTCATCACTTAAACTCAATTTTTTGAGTTTTGAGCTAGAAAGCACGGACGCAACTAGGAGGGTGCCGTACCGGCGTCCGATGCGAGGTGCGGCGTCTGACACGGCTGCCCTCGCGTTGGTGCCGCATCTGAGCTTTTTTTTTTTTTTTTTTTTTTCACGGATTCGTGCCGACTCGGCTTGATTCGCACCGAACTGGGCCAATATCGGCCAGAATAGGGTCGTATCAGTTCGTATCGGTTGGCAACCGAAACGGCCGAAACGGACCGAGACGGCCGAAATATGCACTGAATCTTGCCGGAACAGCCGAAGTCAGCTTTGAATGAGGCCCAAACATCCTAAATCTGTCCTTTCTCAATTTGAATGAGGCCCAAACATCCTAAATTTGTCTTTTCTCAATTTTTTAAGAATATTTTAATAGTAAAAATATATAGAAAATATAAATAAAAATATTTTAAATAATTTTTTAATCCCCGAGTCCCACTGCACCCGCATCCACCTTTTTCAAAAATTGCCAAGTCTCACACCCGCACCCGAATCCGAAAACACACCCGTGCTTCATAGGTTTTGACTGCTGAGAACAAGACAAAAAAATTTTGCCAAACAACATTTCCTTCATGGGTCCCACTTGTTTTGGTTATGGGTGATGAAAACTGAGTTATATAACTCAGTTTTCACCCGATTTAAACACCCTCTCAAGAACTATATGATTTCGCTTATTTTAGCTTTCTAAAAGAGGGTTTCCTTTGTTTATCCGTAATAGCCAATGAGCTCTAGTTCAAATGTAGTTCAAATCACACCTCCTATTGAGTTGGAGGGTTAGGTTGTAGGTTCAAGATCCAATGTGTGTAATTACTAATAAAAAAACAAAGAAACTTAGGATTCAATGGACATTTGAAGTAAAATCTTTTCTTATAGCGTGAGCTTTGTTCATGAGGTCTTGTTTGGGTTGGAGAACTGAAAGTATTAGGTTTGAGTTGGATTAAGGTATAGCAATTTACTGGTCTTGTGTATGTATCAACACACCAAATAAATTAAGCATCTTGATAACCTCTTCTAGTTGCCGTTTAATAGAATTTTAAAATTTTTTAAATGATTTTATGTGTTGCTTTTTGTTATTGTCTTTGTTTTGGATTGATGCAAAAAGGTAACTTGTGATATTTACACGGAAAAGCTTGACATCCAACATTTTCATGTGTGCACATTTTCTCACAATTTTTTTATGGCTCTTTGTTGGAACCTATGTTACTTTCTTATTAACCAAAATACCATAAACTTTTTGGTCAGAAATAATGTAATATCTTGTTATGTGAGTGTCCAGTGGACAAAAGTTCCTTATAATTGCTTGGTCGACTGTGCAGAGTTCCCTTGAAAGGTCAAATTGAAAATCTATAGGGTACTTTTGGAAAATACCCACTCTCTCTCTCCCCCCCCCCCCCCCCCCCCCCCAAAAGAAGAAGAAGAAAATATTGGCTCATAGTACGTTGTCTGAGAGTAGCTGAGAAAGAATAGGGGGAATGTAGCAGTGAAATGGGGATATGTTGTAGTTGGGTGATAATGGAGACTAGTGGAACAGTGGCCATGAAGAAGGGATGTTTTGGCTGTTGGGTGATTGCAGTGGTTGATGGAAACTCTGTGGTACCTGTGATAGATTTCTTTTTGCCAGTACTAGAGATAAGGTTCTTGGTGACCCATGACTGGCATTGTAATACTCAATGGTGGCAGCAATGATGATGGCAGAGTTGTGGTTGGTGGTGTTTATATGTCACTAGCTTCTGGCTATGATGATGAACCTGCTTGGTGTTTCTATTTTCAGTCCTTTTATTTTATTAAATTCTTTGTAGTATTCTTTGGCAGGAGAACCTTTGTTTGAGTTCTTTTATTCTTTCCTCATTGGGTTGTAGGGAAATTGAAAAAAAGGGGTTTTTTTTTGGGGGGCGGGGGTGTTGTTTGCTTTGTAATGAAGTCATTTTTTCTTCTTTTGGGTTATGTTTGCGTGCTTATGAACTTTGATTTGATCTTTCCAGTGAATCTACTCAGGGACAATGTCACAGTTGGAGGACTTCTCTCTGGGAGCAACATTGTGGATTTTAATGGACTTGATAGAGTCCTTTCCTGTGCGAGCAGAAATGAAAAAAATTATGCAGGCTATACACCACTTGGGATTAGATTACCTAATGCAGAAATTCAATGCATGAAGGGACCCTGCAATCGTGATATTGCTATTTCAGTTTCTTGTGTGGAATGGGTTTCTCTATTTGAAGCAATGCATCAAATTATAGCGAGGAACACTGAAGAATGTGTGAGATTAGAGGCAGTCTCAGTTATGATTGTGATTCTAATGAGAAGTAATGCTTATATGGAGAGGGAAAAGTATGTTTTGAGCATTCTGTTGACTCTTCTACCATTATACGTGACTTTCTTTCATCTCCTAACTAAAATTTTTCTTGAGACAGGTTTGGCAAGGCAACTGTGTTTGAAAGTCTTTCACAATTGCTTAGAAAGGATGCTGGCTTGCGGGTGCAAAGGCATGCCGTGCATCTTCTATACCTATTGCTAAACTGTAAGTTCACATGTTTTGCCTTTTCCGTTTCCTTCCTTTTTTTTTTTTTTTTGAAACAAAAAAAGAAGGGGATCATATGAACTTTGCAGTTTCTGCTTATTTTTATTAATATATCCTGAATTTATTAGAAAAACCTGCTCTTCTTTGTCTATTTCCTACTCATGAGTATGAAATTCTCATTGAAGCTTCAAGACTTTGCAAACTAGATTGATTTTAGTTCAGCATAGGCATGTTGTAATATGTTTAAGAATGTTCTATCTTCACTTCTATGATACGCCTTTTTAATCTTATACTTGGAATTAACAATGTGGTTGAGTGGTTCCCTTTATTGCTGAGATAGAACTAGAGAGACTTGGCTTGATTGTAGTTTGACAAGACTGGACATAGTATCTCATCAGAATTGAACTTAATAGCTACTACTTGTCTCATTTTTTTTGGTTGCACCCCTAGTTCTATAGTTCTATAGTTTGATATTGTGTGTACTTGAACCTATTTTATCTTACCTTACAGCTTTTGGTTCTTTGTTTATTTAAAGGTCCAAAACTATTGGTGATGTTCTGCTCTGGTAGTAATGAGGGAGGGACTGCTGCTGTTCCTGTTGATGATGATGCCAGACCTCAGAAATTCATTAAGGTTCTTCAAGGCTTGGCAGATTGTGTAGCTTGCTCTGGAAATGGTATACAGGTAGGCATGATATATATCCTCTGCTTGTGGATATTTGATATTGTTCCTGGAGGGAACTTCTATAAGACTCACCATATCATTGTGTAGTAAAAGTAATTGCATTGACCAGGTACTTTCACTTTTGAGAGGAGTAGGTGACAAGAAGTGGGACAGTATTTATTTGATTTGTTATGTAGGGGAAAAGTAAGAGGGGTAGGGGAGGGCACTGTGGAATGGAGGTAATTTATATGGAAAAATTGAGGTCTACTTGTAACAAGAAGCTCAAAGTGAAGTTTATAGGGAGTAAACAGGGAATTTAGAATTTCCTTTAGGAGAGTTAATATCTACATGTATCACATAAGGTTTTTTCTTGTTGACTGCATCAAAACATTACGATTTATTACTTCACCAAGAGGAATGCTATCACTGCACGAGAAGAAAAAGGGCCAATGAAGATCTTAGTCTGAGTGGTGGTAAATGTGCAAAATATTTGAAAAATCATTGTATCACGTTACTTCACTGTTTTCTTGAAAGAGAGTGTGTTAGGGGGTTCTGTTTACCTCTTTGTAGTGATGGTGCTTCTAAAATATTTTCCAAAAATTCTCTCTCTCTCTCTCTCTCTCTCTATATATATATATATATTATTATTACTATTAAATTGGTACAAGAGTAACGAACAAAAGAGGGATGGGCTACTCTGCTTTAATTAATGTCTTCCTTTCCTTTTTGGGATGTTCTAGAACTAGTGTTCACTTTCAAAATGTCAAAACATGAAATCTTTATCTTCCCATATTACTGTTCACTTATTTAAAAACCAATCAAGACACTCATTAAACGATTTGCCATCTTTGGTAGTGTAACAACATTTTTTTCTTCCATTAAACATCATTCCATTTCAAACCTACAAACTTAGATTAAGATGGAGAGAGTAATTAGTTTTTAGTGATTTCTTTTAGAGTTAGTGTTTTTGAAAGCAGGCATAAAGGTCAAAGGTCTAAGCATTTCGCTTGGCTGAAGTGAAGCTTGTTTAATGAAGTGCGCCTTGGGTGCGCTTATTTATTTATTTATTTTCATGCTTTTTGAAGAAGTATAAAACACACCTAGGCATGTTTTTTTATTTGCCAACAAATATATGAATCATTACAATTAATCAAGATCTTGAGGAAATGACATGGGCGATTGATTATTATATAAAGATTATTCTTAAGGTGTTTATATCACACAAACAATTTTTGTTACATATCAAAGGAAATGAACAAGGATAATTTACTATTCTTGTGCTTTTTGGTTTTTGCTTTGGATGCGTTTTGATTGAACCCTATACTTCATTTTGATCATGATTATTGCATTTATATATATATATATATATATTTTATGAAGCAGAAGAGAATTATATAAGATGGTATGTGTAATCTCTTCTTAATCCAATGCTTTTTTCCTTTTCCTTTTCATTTTTGGGTGTTCCTTTGTATACTCCTTGTCTATTAAGGTTAGGTAGCAACACTTTTTAACCAAGCTATACCTATATCAAAAGGTTATATTTATGATCTGTTTGGGATTCGCTTATTTTGTTGAAATTGAAAACTTTTTGCTGAAAATACTGTAGATAAAGATAAAAGTTAACTGAAATAGTACAACGGAACCCATAAATAGTACCAAAAAGTGCAGTGGGATTCATGAATAGTAGTAAAAATAAATTGAATAGTAAAATAAGTTGATAAAATTAATCATGCCAAACAGACACTTAGTGTGCGTTTGGCTCTAATTAAAAAGTTAGCTTATTTTACTATTCAGTTTATTTTTGCTACTTTTTACAGGCCACACTGTACTTTTTACTGCTATTCATGGGTCTTACTGTACTATTTCAGTTAACTTTTCTTTTTATCTACCGTACTTTTAGCAAAAAATTTTCAATTTCAACAAATTAAGTGGATCTCAAACAGACCCTTAAACTTTAGATTATTAGATTATCATCATTGATAATCATTTTCAAATTTACTATATTTTTTGAACTTGAAATAACTTAATATAAAATTTGAGCTTATAAGCTTTGTGCAATTGGACTATTCATTTGATCTAATAATTAAATTATATCACTATTATGAGTTTATTAACCTTTTTTTTTTTAATTATGAATCTCTTTATTAGAGGTTTGTATACACTATATTTGAAAAATATGAGTTTTACTTCAATCAGGCCTATGCTGGTTCTTTATGCCTAGGCTCAAGGGCCTGCACTTAATTGTAGACTGTAGAATGCTTACTTATAGATTCAATTTAAAAGAAATACTGAAATGATATTATTGTACAATTGAATCACCTGAAATGATAATCTTCGATTTTAAACAATTGTACATTCAGGAGTTGACACTTCGTAGAAATGCCATTACTGTGCTAGCTTTCTTAGCCTCATCTGGAAAACCTGGCTTTGAAATTTTTGTTCGTTCCAAGCTTTACAGAGAGGCAAACTTTCTTATGTTGATTTTGCAAGTACTTGTATCAGAGATTGACATAGAAGAAACGGCAGTCTGTGTTGAGTCACCAGAGATTTTCAAAGAGAGGTAAGTTTTCCCTGGTCAATGGCGATTTCCAAACATGTGTTGAGTTACATGTTTCTAAGATGTAGATTTTGCTTTACTTATTTATGCTTTTGTTGCATACAAGGTGTGTCAATGTGAATCTTGTGAAACATTTTTTGAAGATAAGGTGAATGCAGGTTTATGGGGATATGACTTTCTAAAGCCCCCTCTCCCCTTTATCTTTCTTTTTTGGGTAATTACGCGCACACCTAGTAGGTTCAAGACCTTAATCTCCCTTGTTCTTATGAGGGGAGATGTCTTTTGAGCTAAAGTTCATTGGCTTAAGTTTTATATTTTAAAATTGAAATGCAATTTGTTATTTACAGAATAATATTGGTTATTTTGGGTATGACTCTACATGTCAATTAGTTTATTTTGAATTGAAAAACTTTAACTTGACTTGGTCCATGGCTGGTCAACTTTCATTGTTAAAAACTTCTACATTTTTACAATACAACATTTAGATTACCAAGTGATACCATCTTATTCACTATAATATGGGAGTTTTTCTGGACTTCAGATATTGTCAAGCACTGCTGAATAATAATAATAATTTTGTGCTACCCATCAACCTACTTTATCTCTCCTTTTTGCTGTGAACATAGTTGCATTGTTAATATTTGCCTTTCTTCTTTTTCCTGTGTTTAATTTATTTGTTGATCTTACCTTGAGGTTCTTTTATGTAGGACATTGCTCATACGGGAGGCGCTTATATTACTTAACAGACTTGTGTCCAACCCTGCATATTCTGTTACTGTCTTGTGGGTGTTGACAAATAACAGAGATATGGCGAGCCTGACCATTGACATTGCCACTAGGTTGTCTTGGGAATATCAAAGACATGGGCATTCTGACTGCATAACTAGACAGATGAGGGAAGCTGAAATTGTGAACTTAGCTAGAGTATTCAGGAAAAGGGTGTTCACGTACTTAGGACATAACATATCCTAAAAGAGTTCAAAAGTTTATTTAGATTGTCCATATCAGCGGTAGTGAGGTAAGAATAGCCGCCAGAAGTCTCCAAAGATGAAGGTAGCCATAAACTCATTTGACCCATTTTTTCTTTTATCTTGAAAATTTTGAGTAGCCCCCTTAGCTTACCTAGAGGCTTAAGCCAGAAAATTTTTGATGCCCTTGACAGTGTATCATGATGATGATGTGACGTACAGATCCGAAGTTTTGATAATGCAAAGAAGTTTTCCTCTGCCTTTGCGTTTAATGGTCGTCTGTACGTATTATCCTCCCTCGTGTAGCAAATCTATTGTACAATTTTGACATATAAAGTATCACAATGCCAGAAGTTTGGTTGAGTTGATTGGCTTTGGAAGTGTGGGGTGTTTTGCAAAAATTTTTTTTTTTTTTTTTTTTTTTTTTTATATATATATATATAACATCTGTTTGGTAGGAGGTACTTTCTTAAAGAAATTAGCTAGTTAACCTCTACCTGCATTCTAGCAATGAAGAATGTCTCGCGCACTCTCTGGAATAAGAATAATGTTTATGGGGAGAATATAAACAAGCTAGTAATAATAGAAGAAAATGTAGTCTAGTGGATAAAATTGTAACGAACAAACCCGCATACAGAATGCAGAAAGAATATTTGGGATGAGATTGTGAACTGTGAAGTAGATCTACTGGGGTTTGGGATGAGATGGGAGCAAATGATACGATGTGTCATAACTTCTGCAAATTTCACCATTCCACAGTGAGAACGATGATGTAAAGTTGGGAAATGACATCTAGGTTGATCCACTCGTGAAGAATATTTTTAGTGTTTTAGGCATGACAACCATCTTTTATTTTTTGGTCATTTCTTTTTCACCTAGAAAATTTTTCCTGTTGCTGTCCTTTCTATTCATGTTCTGGACTGGCTTTGAGTTTTAAATTAAACTAGACGCGAATCTGCGCATTGCGCATAAAAATAAAAAATATTATTTTTATGGTGGTTTTATTAATTTTTTTATACAATTTAAACTAATTTAATAAAGAGTAATGTATATTTATTATAAGAATAATCATAAATATAATATAGGAATAATCATAAATCATAAATTTAATAATTTTTGTAGTACTAAAATGAGAAAAATATAATTTTGCTCAGAAATTCAAAAGGCAAGTTAATAAAAATATTTATTTTTTAATAAAAGTTATTTATAACATTTTTGTGAAATATTAAAAAGAATATAAAATTTGGAAATTATTCTTTTAGTTTTAAATAAACTTTCTCAAACTTATTTTTTCTGCCTACAATCCAAAACATTGAAAAAAGTAACTAAAAAAATTAAAAAAAATCTTAACTATGATTAATTGGGCCAATTAGGAAAACAATTTGTTGTTTATAATCTACTAAGGTTATTTTCTTTGTAGAAATTGTAATTTCGTCCACCCAAAACATATTATCAAATAAACAATTATTAGCAAAATCTAAGAATTAAATTTCTATATATGCATTGTTATAAAATAATAATAATAATAATAAAAGTAAAATTGCGAAAAATAAAATTTTTCTCTCATCCAATAATTTTTGTTTAGCCAACCTTTGGTTTTCTCTAAATAAATGGCATTATAAAATACTTCTAATACAATTATTAAGAGTATTTTGTCCACTACAAAGGATTAAAAAATATACAAAAATGATTAAAGTATCATAGTTTAACATCTAAATTGAGTACTATTAAAGTCATGTTATCAAATTACAATAACTACCAAATTAAATTATCCAAATTATGCTATGTAATAGAATAATATTATATTTTATATTTAATCCTTTATAACGCAATATAGGATAACATTTAACAACCAAAGAGAGAGAAAAAATAATAATTAAAAAAATAAATAAAACTGAATCGCATTAACCTAAAGTAGATTAAACAATATAAAAAATTATCAACTTAAAGCAAAGATGAATGAAAAATAAAAAATAAAAATCCACCCAAAAATTGTGTGTGTGTGTGTGAGAGAGAGAGAGAGAGAGAGAGAGAGAGAGAACCTTTTTTTTGTAAGGGAAAACTATGCATAGAATGAAAGAGATAGTGACAAATTTATAGTAAAAAGATATGAATAAGAAGAGACAAAAGTAGAGGAAGATGAATAATATTAATGTAGAGGGTAGTGGGGAGATGAGAATGTGAGGGAAAGAGAAAGCTTGGAGCAGTAGTGGGGAGATGAAAATGTAAGGAAGGGAGAAGGGTTGGAGAAGTGAAAATATGAAATAAAAAAATATTGAAAATAATTATAAGAAAATAGAAAGAAAGAAGATAATGACGTGGACGCTGACGGAGTTCAACGTGAGCGCAGCAGCATTAAACTCAATATTATATTTTTATATTTAATCTTTTATAACACAATATAGGATAACATTTAACAATCAAAGAGAAAGAAAAAAAAAACACAACAATTAAAAAAAGAAACTGAATCGCATTAACCTAAAGCAGATTAAAGAATACAAAAAATTATCAACCTAAAGTGAAGATTCAAGAAAAATAAAAAATAAAAATCTACCCAAAAATTGTGTGTGTGTGTGTGTGAGAGAGAGAGAGAACTTTTTTTTTTTTTGTAAGGAAAAACTATGCATAAAATGAAAGAGATATGGACAAATTTATAGTAAAAGGATGTGAATAAGAAGAGACAAAAATAGAGTAATATGAAGAGAAAGATGAAGAATGATATTAATGTAGAGGGTAGTGGGGAAATGAGAAGGTGAGAGACAGAGAAAGGTTGGAGAAGTAGTAGGAAGATGAAAAGATAAGGAAGGGAGAAAGGTTGGAGAAGTGTAAATATGAAATAAAAAATATTAAAAATATTTATAAGAAAATGGAAGGAAAAAAAATAATGACGTGGACGCTGACGTGGCTCAACGTGAGCGCAGTAGCATTAAACGCTACGCTTCAGCTTTTAGTAATATATAGACTCCCATTCTTGTACAGAAGTGGCATCATATGTAGCCTTAGAGGTTGTAAAACTTCCCAAATTGCTAGTTTATAGCATCAAACGATAAAAAGTGGGCATTATTCAGGATGGTACTTCTAAAAATATTTACAATCAAGTTACAGTAAGAGCATTAACGTCCGGGATGGTAAAAAATGTTTTATTTTACTATCTAAAAAACTACTTTATTTATTATACTCTCTCACTTTACAATACATTCAACATTTCAAATTTTAGTTATCACAAAAAAAAAAAGTCAGATTTTATTTTTATATACAACACATTAAAATAATATAAATTACACGGTAAAATAAAATAAAAATATATGTCTCACTTCTATCTTTTCCTCTTCATCTCTCTTTCAACCACCTACCACCACAGCCATGGATTCAAACCCAAACAAAACCCAAACCACCATATCTTTCTCTTCCACACCACCACCATAGTTACTACCACAACAAACACCAGAACCAAAACCCATACCGAGCTTGACCACACCACCATCGTGCCTCCATCACTAGACCATGCCACAACCTAGCAACCCACGCCATAAAACCCATAACCCACTAGACCCACACCCTCACAACCACCTACACAAGCCACCGGACCCATGCCACCGCAACCAACTGCCCACGCCACTAGACCCCCTCGCAACCACTTGCACACGCCACTAGACCCACGTCGTCGCAACCACTTGAGCCATGCAACCATTGTATTATCTAAGAGATAAAATTGAGAGGGGCAATGGAGAGAGAGAGAGAGAGTAAAAAACTATTAAAATAAGTTTACAACCATGCTATAGTAGACTCTATAAATAAGAGTTTACTATAGTTGAGTTGTAAAAATATTTTAGGAATATCCTTCCGGATAATGCTCAATTTTTGTGGTTTGATGGTATAAGATAGGATTTTGGGAGTTTTACAACTCCGGATATTAATGCTCTAAAGTTCTACTTTTACAACCTTACTATAGCAAAGCTGTATAATTTTAAATTAATTTCTTCTCTCTCTTGCTTTTATTCTTTCTCCTCAATTCACACTCTCTCCATCTCCCATTCTCCCTCTTAACCTTCACCTCTCTCTCTCTCTCTTAGACCAGAGCTCAATTTGGGCCATTTTGCATGGAGAGGCGTGTGGGTTGTGGTGTTAAGACTAGTGTGCAGTGGTGACGTGGTTATGGTGGAGATGGTTGTAACAAGGTCACGGTGGTGGTGGTGTTTTCTCTAGCTATGGGAAGGGTTGTTGTAGATGTGGGTTTTTCTGGTTGTGGTGTTGAATGTGTCCTTGGTGGTGGTGGGTGATTGACGATGGTGGTTGATTGGCAATGGTAGGTTTTTTGGGTTTGATTATTATTTGTGTGTGTGTTTTCTCTTAGTGGTGGCTATTGTGGTTGTGGTGATTGATGTGGGTTCATTGTGCTAGTTTCTTTGCTGGTATGTGAGTGGTGGCGGTAGTGTTTTGTTGTGTTTGTTTGGTGGTTTTTTAACGGGTTTTGGTGGTTGGCATGGCGGTGGCTTTTGTGGTTATGGTGGCTGATGTGGTGGGGTGCAGCTGTGATGGGGGGTGGGGTTGGCAGTGGTTGCTGAGTTGGGAGTTTGGTTCCAGGGTGGTGGTTGCTTGTAGGAGAGAGAGAGTAAAAAGAAAAAAAGAAAAAAGAAATAGTAAATAAAAAATACCCCTTTCCTCAAAAATAAAAAAAAAAAATAAAAAAAACATTTAAATAAAGTGGGAAAAAAATAGAGTTTTAGATGTTAAGTATACTTTAAAGTGTAATGATATAATAGATAAAATAGTTTTTTAGATGATAAAATAACAATTTTTGTACAATATTTGACGCTAATGCTTTAGATGCATATATATTAGCATCACTCTTGCCCACACACGGAGAAAGATGTTACACGTATTTGATAGGTACAGTGTAAAAGTGTTGCCCTTACCGCGTTACCCGCCCCTCTCAACAACCAAAACAAATTTGGAATCTCAGTCACCAAAGTCTGTTATACTGCTTGAACAAAAGCCACCGTCTGATTGCCAAAAAAAGTAACGAATATTTATGGGATCTGCAATCCCTACAATGTTTACTTACTTTGGTTGTCATCAAAACTAAACACATCAATTAAGAATCCACAGCTCCATCTCTGCAAAAACTAACAAATCTCTTCTCTTCTTTGTTAACTCAGGGATCTCCTGCAACTCTGCCGTCACCCCATTACCACCACTGAGCCAGAGCCTTCACACCGCCCTCAATGCTTAAATCCACTCGTCCTGACTGTTCACACCCGGACTAGGTGTTTCTTCTTGCTGTTAAATACGAAAATTTCACATTCATAGCTCTTCCTCAACACCCAATTCAAGCCAATCAATTTGTATTTGTATCTGCCAATTTTTAAGTTTATAAGCAAATTTCTTATGACCAGAATATGCTAGTCTGATATAGTTTGAAAAAACAAATACAGAGATCGATTGATCTGTCAGTGTCACACAACTAACTAACTTGATTGTGATTGCAACGTCAATAGTCGTTGCAAACAAGAAGTTGAATTAGCAACATTTATTAATACATTCTCAGGTCACTGGGACACATTACAATTATTCAAGAAGGAAGACAACGAGCAGAAGCTCGTTCAGAGTAAAACATAATAAAATGCCCAAAGCACAGCAAGCAGAAATTACTATTTCCAATAAGGAGGAAGTTCAAGGCTTCTTGTGGGTGCTGAGGTCGAACCCTCTCCCTCTATTGATGTGTATAATGAGAAGACATCCCAACCGCCATCTTTCCAATAGGTAGAGTTAATTTCAGGTACATGTTCAACCTTCCAATAGTCCCCACCATCGATGTCTGGACGTAATGTCATGATTAACTCATTAGGCATGTCGTAAAACTCCAGCGATTTCAGCTTGCTTAGGTGTTCGATACCTGATGGCAGGCTGTGCAACAATTTGCAGCGCTGGAGGATTAACTTTTCAAGGAAAGACATTGCTCCCTTCTCAACTATTACCATCTTCAGTCCATCCAATTTATCAAGGCTTAAAACCTTAAGCCTCTGAAATCCACCAGCTTTAAAATGCAATATCTCTCCCTCATAAACCTGTAGAAATTCAAGATGTACCAGATTGGGCAAATTTTGAAGAAATTCAAGTGGATCATCCCTTAACTGACTCCACTTTAAGGATATCTTGGCCAGACTGTGAAGAGAAGACATCCAGTGCGGTAACTTCTCCAAACGTCCTGACAAGTATAGCCGCTGAAGAAATGGTGGAGGGCAACGTAGGCTTTCAAGATCGAGGACCTCGTTTTCTTCTATCGAAGTTATAGACAAAGCACGGAGCCTTTTTAGCATTTCAATGGAAGGGCACAGAGCAATCCCTTGTTCTCTTCTGAACTTTACAATGCCTAGCCTCCGCAGTTGATCCAGCTTTCCAAGTTCTCCCAATATAACATCGCTGCCATGATCAGCCTCTATAAAGCAGAGCTTTTGCAAGGAATGGAGACATCCTATTTGTGCCATGGCCTTGAAGCCATATCTGGAGTTTATTTGTGCATAAGATTGTATTTCATACCGATACACCAGTAGGTGGCGAAGTTTCTGAAGCTTCAAGATCTCAACAGGCAATGCAGTGATGCACGTGTGTTTAAGATCCAATGTCTCTAGGTACCGAAGATTCCCAATTGTGGGTGGAATTATTTTTATCATTGTGCTCCTCAAGCTTAGATATTTCAAAAGGAACAACTTGATGATCTCTTTTGGAAATACCTCTAGAGGTGCACCTTGCAAATCTAAGACATTAAGAAGCTTAAACTCAAGGGGAAATGAAAGGGATTTTAAAGACTCAGACAGTGAATCTACCCTCCAAAACATGTGCAAAGAACGAAGATGACAGGTGCTCTGGCTTTGTAGTACATCTGGCATGGTTTTATGTATTGACAAACGACGAACTTTTTCAGGCCACTCTGTGTTTTGTCCCCGAGCTATTGTTACAAAGTTTTGTTCTCTTACCTTGGAAATGATTATTTCACGTAGCAGGTCATGGACGCGGCATGTTTTGATCCTCCCTTCACTAGTTGTTCCAGCCACTTGGATCAGGCTTCTGTTCAAGAGCTCGTAGAGGTAGCCTTCTGCAACTTCTTCCAAAGTCATGCCTTTTTTTGTTCTCACAAATCCTTCTGCTATCCATAATCGTATTAACCTCATTTGGTCAATGACATGATTTTTAGGAAAGATGCTGAAGTACAGAAAACAAGACTTGAGATGGTAAGGCAAATCATTATAACTGAGTGATAATATCTTGTCCATACTACTGAGTCTAGCATTTTCCTTAAGTTCATCAGCAAGACTACGTTTAATCATATACCATTCATCTACCCTGTCCTTGGTCGCCAAAACACCACTGATTGCCACAATTGCAAGTGGCAATCCTTCACATGTTTTGAGGATACTTTCTGTGAGATCATACAAATAAGGGGGGCAAGAGTTTTCTCCGAAAGTCTTCCTGCAAAATAAAGTCCGAGACTCTTCAAGAGGTAAAGGGTTCAAAGAATAGATGTTACCATGGAATTCCTTGACAGAGGCAGAGGCAATGTCAGAATGGCGTGTTGTGAGCATTACTCGGCTGCTGTTGCTGCTTGGCAATGCATATTTGACTGCATCCCACTCATCTATATGCCACAAGTCATCTAATACAATCAGGTACCTTTTATGCTGCAAAAAGCTGTTGATTTTTGTCCTTAGCTGATCGTTGGTCATGCTGTCCAATTCTTGAGGAACTGGTTTCCTCTTCACCCGGTAGAGTTGCTGAAGCATGTGTTTTAGTAGCTCTTCCATCTTAAAAGATTGAGAAACAGTTATCCAAGCACGGTATTTGAATTGTAGCTTCACTTGTGCATCATCATAGACTTTCTTTACCAAGGTGGTCTTGCCCAACCCCCCCATTCCAACCACGGAAACCACTTCTCGTCCAGTATCATCCTGGATTAACCAGCTGACCAGCTGTTTTTTGGGATTTTCGATGCCCACTAGATCAGCTTCTTCTATCAGAAGGGCATTCTGTCGATGGTCATCCCGTGTCTTAACAGAAATCTTGGCATCGATAGTTTCACTCTGGAATCTCTCGTGTCCATCTGAGATACTTTGGATTCTGGAATTGATGCGTTGTATTTCTGCAGCCATCTGATGGCGAGCTATAAATTTCTTTATTGTGGAAAGTTTTCTTGTAAGAAAATTATGGGATTCATGGTCAGGATGATGCGTGAGAAGCCTGAATTCATCAAGAGCATCTTCAATATCATAAGCCACATCTCTTAGTTGCTTAATCCACACGTCAAGTCCAGGACTCCAGTCTTCCATTTCATCTGCAGCTATTAGTGAGGCGTTGATGTGCTCCAGTTTGTCTTTGATCCACACAGCTTCTTCCTTCACCCCCCTCAATTGTTGCACCTCTTCTTGAATTAAGGTGGTCAACTTGTCCATTACAAAATTTACCACAATTTCAGCCATTGTGTGTGTTACTCCAAAGAAACAAGGATTACTTTTTTCTTTTCTTTTTCTTTGGTTGAAAACAAGGCTGAATGGAAATGATCTTTCTGTGAGTTTTGAGTACCTGTTCTTACTCCAAAAATCAAGACTGGCTTTTTCTTTCTCAAACAAGGCTAATTGGATATGAAATTTCTATCTGATTTTTTTTTTTTTTCCTTTGGTGGAAAATAAGGCTAATTGGAGATGAGGTTTCTTTCTGAATGTTGAACTGCAGTTCTTATATAATATAACTATTCTTTTTTTTTTTTTTTTGAGAATAATATAATATAACTATTCAATCATAAAATTGCGTCTTTGGTTCTATACTATGTGCCAAGAGGCCAACTGGATCAGATTGTTACAGGAGAAACGGTCAAGTTGCCCAAATAGATTTTTTCTCCTCTATTTTTTTCCCCTATAGATAAACTGGTCCAGGCTACTTGAAAAAACTCATAAAGAATATTATGTTATCTTGGTGTACATAGGTTTTAATGAAATTACCTGACAACTTACTTATTTTATTTTATGTTTCCTTGGTGAATTGCCATGCACCTTCTTTCCAACTACTTGCAAAAAGTCAACTTTGGCAAATCTCTTTTAGTATTGATTTTGACTTATAAAGTCTTGAGACCATCTTAGAAGCCAAATTAAAGGCAGAAAGTATAAGGGCTAACCGCACAAATTTATCATTTGGCAATAAATTTTATTATGTGAGGAAAAGTCTCCAATGATCATCCAATCATATCATTATCAACCTGCTTGCCAAGAACTGTAGCCGTATGATAAATCATGACTTTATCAACTCTTCTCAATCACTAACAAATTCATTACGCATGTATTTTGAAACTTCATAGTGCCTTCATATTCAAGAATGATTTGGAGTTCTCATGTTGCACACGCAAGGACAAACTGTAGTGGAATATCCCATGGCACCAACTAGAAAAACTTCAACATGTTATTGTATATATCACTCTGACTTTTTGTACATGGAATTAGTAAACAAGACCATTAGTCGTGTACTTGCGTATCCTCTCACATCTAATGGTTCAAAATTTCTAATGCCGGAGAAGGAAAAATCAATCAAGGAAAAAACATATCATGTGAAGGTGTTAGGAAAATACTTTAAAATAATAACAATAATAATAATAATAATAAGAAAGGGAAAAAAAATCATTTTTGTATTTAATGCTCAAGAGGGTGGGTTTAAATTTGCTCGAACGAAAAGTTTTTTGTGTTGAATAAAAAATTTGAGATCAAACCTCTTATTCAATTAATAGGATAAGAGAAAAGAAAAAGTATTCAATGATCTAACTGAAGATTTTTTTCAATCATAACTTAACAATCTTTTCTAAACTCAAGACTCAAAAATGTGAATTTTCAGTTAGCTCAACTAGTAATGTTTCTTGTGTTGAATAAAAAATTTGGGTTCAAACCCGCTTGCACCAAAAGTCAATTGGTGTCATGACCTGATAACAAAAATTCATCACGAAGTGAATATCATGAGAGAGAGAGAGAGAGAGAGAGAGAGAGAGACATAGTGAAGCAAGGGGTGAGAGAGAGGGGGCAACTGGTACTAATAGAAGACACAGAAGTTACGAACAAGGAGGAAGGCAAAACGTAGATGTAAAAGTGTAGATGAAAATGTGATAAAATTTAAAAGTATAAAGTGTAAAAATCGAAGAGACAGAAGACGTGTATGGTTAAGAACAAACAAGAAAAGATAATTAAAAATGAGAAGTAATATATGTCTGGTGAGGAAAAATAATACTGTAACAAAAAATAATAAAATGTTGAAAATTGTGTTGTATTGAACAGTGTGCTTAGTCGAAGGAATCAAGCCACTACCCAGCATGTAGTAGTTTTATTTTATTTTTTTTTTCAAATTTTAGTTCGATTTTTTTTTTTTTTGAGTTTTTTCTTTTTGCTTGAAAGACCCCAATATATTATTAAGTTACTCAAATTATGGACCAAAATTTAATTTTATTGGCATAAAAAAAATTCAAGGTGGTCCCAAATCATATCATTATCAAGTATCAGTCTCACCACCACACACCCTTGGTGCGATGGTCACTCCACAAGTATAAATACTTGTTGGGTGTGGGGGCAAGGGTCAGGGTTCAAGTCTCCAGGAAGGAACTTCACACACATATACACTTAGATTTGGCTAGAGTAGAATTCTATCTTGTATAAAAAAATAAAATAAAAAAGTATCAACCTAAATTATCAATTAAAAAATAAATATAAATAAAAAGTATCAACCTCAACCTCAAATGGACATCCCTATCTATTTGAATTCAACCTGCTTGCCAAGAACTGTCGCCGTGTGATAAAATCATGATTTTATCAAGTCTTCTCAATCGCTAAGAATTTTATTACACGTTAAATTATTGACCCACGTAATTTAACTTTTAAGTCCCCCATTTTTTTTCCCTAAATATATTTTGAAACTTCATAGTTCCTTCATTATATATTTTGAAACATTGTTCCTTCATTTTCAAGAATGATTGGGAGTTCTCATGTTTCAAACCTCAAAGACAAACTGTAGTGGAATATATCACAATACCATCAGTCGCGTGCCTGCGTATCCTCAACATCTAATGGTTCAAAATTTCAAATGTTTAATTAAGGAAAAATTAAGCAAGGAAAAACATATCCTTTGAAGGTGCTAGGAAAATACTTTGAAAAAAAACAATCTCTCTCTTTTCTAGTAGAGTTTAATTCAAAACGGATTCGGTGAAAAACTCTAGCTTTACACCCTTCAATCCTCGTATATCATGCAGCTGATTGTAGCTTAAAAAAATTCTACTCGCTATATGATTAGGCCTCTTTAATATTCTATTATCTTTTTGTTGCCACCTCATTTTCAAAACAAAATGTGAAACCCAATATCCAATGAATTTGGGCCTTAAGAGCAGGGAATGCAAGCCCAATATATATGGTAGCATGTTAATATAGTAAATGTGCATTAAGGGGAGGGCAAATTGGTAATTGCAATAGCACATACCAAATGGGCAATTGTTAGAACAAATGAACACATAAGGACTGAGTGTTTCACCTATCAAAATTTAATAGTTCCAACCCCTTTATATAAACGATTTGACAAAATTTGCTAAATAGTAGCTTTTTAGAAAAAAAAATTGGTGCATAGCATGCATTTGAAACTATTTTGTAAAGTAAATTGTATTTGGAACTCGAATTTGAGTTGGAACTCGAATTTAGGCTGGAACTCGAGTTTGACAAGCACGAGTTCCAAGCAATATGCAGCAATATTGAATAGAACTCGAGTTTGTCAAACTCGAGTTCCAACCCAAACTTGAGTTCCAAAAACAGTTTAACTTACAAAATAGTTTCATTGATGTGCTACTTTCCTAAAATTTTTCTAAAATTATGCTATCTGGCAAATTTTGCTAAAGGATTTAAAGGAAATTGAAGAACATCCAAGACCTTCGTTGGGCATTCCAACAAAGAGATAAGGAAAACTAAAAGTGTGGCAGAATAGAGAGAGAACTCTCAAGGGAGTATTCATAGATTTTAGATTTTGCAGTAAAGAGTTCAATGGATAAAGTAAGGTAAGATAAGGAATTGACTCATTTGCATCCCAGATGTGTAAACGCTCACTTGTTCTTTTTGAGGTTCAAGGAGCTATGATTTGGTGGATGCGAAGAAAGGTCCTCGTTGGAACCTTGGAGGTGTTCTACCACAGCCTATAGGAGATGCTTTTGTTGGGGAATGTGTCAATCTTGAAGGGGTGAAACAGTCTATTGCAACAGCAAAGATGCTTAAAATTCCAGTTTGCGCCTATGATCTAGATCCTAGAATTTGGCCAATACTCCTTTAGAGTAGAAAAGCCGAAGAAGCAGGTGACAAATTTGTAACATAATTTCTCTCAATTTCAGCCGGCAATGCCAAGCCCAAAAGATTAAGAGATTTATTTTTTATTAATTGTACACAGAAAATTAGTCTACTCATAAAATTTTTCTCATTAGTAAGTGGATTAGGTTGTTTAATAAACTTCATTGGTATTGTAATATCTCCACTTATAAATCACCAGAAAAAATGGTATTAATAATATTTTTACTCGGTACAAATAATTTTTCCCATTAGTAGGAATTAAATAAAGGAAGAGAGGGAACATAAAAAATGAAATGAGGTGTGAGAGGAATGATTTTTTTTTTTTTTTAAGGGGGCAATAAGCCTATCATTTGAATTAATTCTAGGTGAAAATGGTAACCTAACTACCTATAAGTGATTTAGTCTTGTTTGGTATTGGTCCAAAGAGGAAAAATTAAGTTGCCTTTAATCTCCATGCAATAATTGGTAAAGGAATTGGAAAATAATTAAATACAATTTAACAAGGCTGATTGTTCAGCATGTAGCAACAAAAATGTTACTCCACCAAGGAGTTCGGAAAACAATATATATGACTCAACTTTTAGATCAGAAAATAAATGGCATATTCAAGGTTAACCTTGCCACAGTCGTTGTGGAAGGCTGGAGGGCACAGCGGGGAGTCGCTAATTTCAATAATCAGCTCTATATATTTTCGTCTGTGCCTACAGAAGAATGAGTTTGGATTACCCCATGATTCAGTCATCATCATCAGAGTCATCAAATGTAATCTTTTTTGCCTTCGGAGCATCTAGAGAAATTTCCTTGAAGTGAGCCCCATAAAGCTTGGACTCCTGCATTGCAACACGAAGTATTAAACTACTTTGATGGAAAAGATGCTTGAAATATCTTGCATGCACATGCACAGGCCAGGGCGTGCTGACATAGAACCAAAGAAAAAAATAAGCGAACACTTAAGACTAGGGAGAAAAATCCAGCAACTATCTGAACATGAATGTGAACTGTGAACATGTAATTACGAACACCTATTAATGGGGAGAAAATTTATTAAAATGGGGAAGAAATGTACACCTTCTTCTTTACATGAGTGCCAAATTTTAAAAGGGGGTCAGGCACAATTTGCCCAGCTTCTCTGAGGACATTTACCAGCTCGCCAGCAAGCCCCTGAAATAGTACCATTAATACTGGAGAAAATGAAAAAGAAAAAAATTGGCAAAACACATCCTTATTCAGATGACCAAGATATTAAATAACACACGCGCGCGCATGCACACATACACAACTTACCTTGTTCTGCTGCATGAAGAATGTATGAGCAACACCCTTTTTACCAGCCCGTCCAGTCCGCCCAATTCTGTGGACATAGTCCTCTGTGGTCAGAGGAAAACTATAGTTGATCACCACTTCAACATCCGGAATATCCAATCCTCGAGCAGCTACGTCAGTAGCTATCTGCGTGTATATGGTCGCATGTAAATAGGACTAAAAGGTTACTGGAAATTGTCCATGATCATTATAGATCAAGTCATGCAGAGATGAGGCCCTTTCAATCAATTCTCTCGTGTGCTCGCATGTGTAAAAAAAACTCAAAAATTGAGCAATAAGATACAATAACTTACCATCAAAGGGCAGCTTCCTTTCTTGAATAATGACAATGCCTTTGTACGTTCATGTTGTGCTTTGTCACCATGTATTGAAACAACATTCCAACCCCTAGAAATTGCATGTTAACACCATCAGTGGCTTTCCATTTTAAGAGCCATAGCCAGAGTAGTCTGGCTTGGCTAAGGAGTACAAATCAAAGTATAGGTGCAGGAATACCTTTCTAACAGCATATTTTCGACACGTTTTGTTTCATATTTGTACAAGACAAAAACCAATACTCTATTCCTGGCAGAAGTACAAATGTGTTAGCAGGAAATGGCACAACAAGGTATTAAAAGAAATTATATAGTAATTCAACTATTTTCAAGGTTTTCCTGTGTGACACAGAGATACAGAATACATTCAACTAGGGAAAAAAGGGATTTTTTTTTTCAAGGAGGGGGAGGGGGGTTGGAATGAATAGCAACAAATACCTTTGGGATTGGTGGTATTTTTCCAGCAGAGTGACTAAACGCTGATCACGTGAACGATCATCCAAAACCTAAAGAAAGATTGTTCTTACTTAATAGATTCAACCATATTTCTATGCTAAGATATAACAACTGATTGTTACATAGGTCATTTATACAGTATTGAGAACTTCTATACCTCTACTATCTGCATTACATCATGGTTGGCAGCTAAATCCTCTGAACCTACAACAACCTGAAACAATGTTCATCGTTCTTTCAGATATAGTGATTAGGAAACTGATCAAAGGAGATAATGAAGAAAGACCCATACCTTAACTGGATTAGGATCCATGAACTCCTGAGCTAATTGATGAACTAACAGAGGCCATGTGGCACTGAACATTACCATTTGGCGAGCTGTGCAAAATTAATAATTTTATATTTCTTGTCAAGAAAGGCTGAAAAGTAATTCACCCGGGCTTAGGGCAGAGTCAAACAAAAGACGAAGAAAATTAAATCCAAAAACTTCAATTAGCGGATAATAAAATCCATAACAAGAAGTGCAAAATATAGATTTATTCATATTACATTTATCATAGATACCCACTGGATGGAGGGGTGGAACTGACATATTCTTCCAAAACCCAATATTACTGAGTTAGATGTTTAAGTAAAAGACATGGTTAATAACAGGAATACTCAACCAAACTGATCTATTTACATGACTGTTTTATGTAAGTGGCATATTTCATTATTATAGACGGGTCGGATGGAGGGATGCAACTGACATGTTCTCCCAAAAACCCAATATAAATGAGAGTAAGATGTTTACCTGAAAAACATGGTTAAAAACAGGGCTACTCAACCAAACTCATCTATTGTTTGTTTCATGTCAGTGGCAGTTCATGTAATTGAAGGTGTAAATATAAAAGGTTTTTTTAGGCAATCGAATTTAAACTCAATTAAATATATATATATATATATATATTAGAATGATGACATGGAAAATTTTGGGAATTCTAAGTTTATGTGGTAACATGAGAAGGCATCAACAAAAAGTTATAAATTATATATAGATGATATGGTTCATGTTGTAAGTCATTTATATACTTATATTTATGTTTTGATAAGTAATAAAAAATATATAAATCAGGAAAATGAGTCACCCAAGTATACAAGAAGTATACTTGGGTAAACAATCAGTTTTATATATACATACATACACACACACGCGCGCACACACACACACACACACACACACACACACATATATATATATTGATTGTTAAGTTACACACATTTAGTGGATCTTGAACCCACGACCTTAGCCTCCATCCCACTATTATGGGAAGAGAAAGTACCAGCAGAGCTATAAACTACTTAAGTAGTTTATATATTACTATGGAATATTTTGGCTTTACTAACAGAGACAGCAGAGAAGATGAATTAGAGAAAGGAAAAATCATCCATATAGCTTGAAGGTTAAAAATCAACTCAAACCCATTAAACAATGCCACCATCAATCCAGAAGATATCAGCAACACAACAGAAAATCCAATGGACAAAGAGCTCCATTGACACCGCTATATCCAAAGCATCAGATAGACTCAAATCATAATAGACCCAGTATCTGAACTGGGCTGCCTAGGGTCAGCTGTTGGTCCATTATTTCCACAATTAAAAGCCCCATCAATATATTTTGACAAATTTGATAGTTACACAAGGGGAGGGAGGAATTTGAACCCTTGACGCCTCTGTTGGAAACACCAAAAGGCGCTAGTTGAGCTACAAGGCTCTTGGCTAAAAGCCCTATTAATATGACAATCCAAGCTTTGCCACATTCCATAAATTTTGTTCTAAACATTGGTTGTTGGCCGGTTAATCAATAGCCCACTAAATCTCTCCAAAATTTGAAAATTAAATTCGGATCATGTCCCAACACTAATTGTGTTCCCTCATAAAACCTGTCTTTCTTCAGGATTCCTCCCCGTGACTTTAAAACCTTCTTTTTTGTTCAACAAAAATCCTATCTTTTTCTAACCATACCTTACAGATTCTTAAGTACATACAAAATTCCAAACCCTAAGATCACCGCAAACCCTAAAGCCCAAAGCATAAGCAATTTTGGGCAAGGTTCCAAGTGTGTCCCACAACAGGAACTCAGGCGAACAATGACCCTCTATAATTTCCCATCAATTTACTACGTATGGGAATTTGGAGGGAGACAATACATGGGGTAGGAAGAGGAGAACAGAAGGAATAAGTATCCCTTCAATTGGATGTTCTAATAAATATTAGGATTGGAGAGGGGAATAGATCTGTTTGGTTGCATTGTGGGAATGAGAAGAAATAATGAATGTATAATAGATGATGTCAATTGACAATAGGAAGAAATAAATGATAAGTTGTTTAGATAGAGTTAATTTTCATAAATTAAGAGTAAAGCAGAAGTAAAGATCAATTCAATTAACCTTATATCCTCTCCTTTCAAACTCCCTCAATTCTGAAGAATTGAAAACAGGGCTTTGAAGGGGTACCAATATCCTGACTTTGACTCTTTAATTCTTTGACATAATACATCAGATTTATAATGCATTACCAGACCTTGCACTGCCTTTCCAAATGACTCATGGATTACCAATATCAAGCATCAACACTCTCATTTGAACACTACAAACCATTAGCTGTAGTTACTGCATCAAGAGACTAGGAAGGCAGAAACTAGACTAGGAAATTCAAGTGGGAGCTATTGGGGGAAGATAACATATATCCAATGCTCAGCACATCAGCTATCAAAGATATTTATTTATAGGAATGAACAAAACAGAGAGTAGATGAGCATTCAAGAATAGAGGGAACATATAAATAAACAAATAATTTCAACACAAACATAAGAAGCATAACGAACAAAGAAACCATTGTTAACATTCTGCGTACCAGAACAGGTCTGACCCAGAATAGAGCGAACTTCTTGCTCAAATCCCATATCCAGCATTCGATCGGCTTCATCAAGAACCTACAGAAAATTAATGTTCATTTTCATTTAGAGCACAAACTACATAGTGGGTCTTCTCAAAAAGCTATACTCAACAGGCAATTACTTGATAGTTGCAACTTGCAAGTGCAACAATGACACAGATGTACTAGTGATATCGATGTTCTTGGGGAGGGAGGGAGAGAGAGTACTAAAAAGTATAACAAATTACACCTACTAACTTTGGAGTTCTCTTAGTGCCTCTATTTGGTTTGTAACTTTTGAACTGAAACAATGTTAACCTACAAGTTTTACCCTAATGCAAATATGAACCATCCGTCCATTTTTAAGTATTAATGGAGGGTAAGAGTCATATGGCTATCACATGTACACATATAAACCTCCCAAACTGATTGTAACATTTGCTGTTTCAGATACCCACTACTAGAAGTACAAACAAAGAAAACGATGCTAGCATTCAAATGAAGATTACATAAAGAGCCCACCCAAAATGATGGGTCCTGGAAGGAAATGGCAGTGCTAGGGTGGGGGGATGCTAAAGTCAGTCATTTGTTTGAGAGGAAACATATAATGCACTAGAGGCAATACTTTAAAAAGTTCTCTCTCAGAAAATGGATATTGTGGACCTTATCTGCAAGATGTTCGCTTTTAACAACTAGGGTACAGGAGGATTCTCTTTTAGTCTAATTGGAGGGGGAAAAGCTGTTGTTTGCTCTCTGAGAGAGAGAGAAGGACCCTGCCCCATAAGATTTTCTATTTTCATCAATCCGTTGCAATAGTCATTTTAAAATGAATTCTCTTCTGCTAAAATGAATTTATAGGTTCAGTGAGAAAAGGAACAGCTACTGGAGATACATGATTATTTATGGCTGAGTTTTGGAGTCTCAAGCATGCAGCCATTGAGAAAGCATTTCAACAAATGGATACTCATTTGGAAAGTGATGCACATTAAGATGACCACTTAGGATGGACTGCTTAAGAATGATTGAATAAGATTTTTACGATACCATTATTGTCATATGCACTTTGCTGTCAGTGTGAGGCTGTCAGCTGACCTTTCCCACATAGCTCTAAATCAAATTGACATTACCATTAAAGCTTGTCACTTTTTCATCCCTAACATCTGCCCTAGCCTCAATGATATTAATTTAAATAGCTCCATGAAGCAACATATAGATAATAGACAGGGATGCATCTTCGAGTTCAAGGAAATATCGGTTTTTTTTTTCGTCCAAGTTGGGTGTTGCAGGGGAAAGATTTACTACCATGGTCATCAGGAAGTCCCATGCCAACCAAAGTTGCCATGTCAATGAAGTTCGCTGAAAAAATACTAGTGGACAATATGTTTTGAGGAATTGGATTTCCCAAGAGACTGATGCAGGAAGAAGAAGTGCTATTTGAAATGGATCTTGTTGGCACAAATTAGTTTATTAGACATGATAAGTAACCGGGATTTGATTGTTAAACACAATTAGAAAAATTTTGATAAGCCAAGTTTTACAAAGAAAAAACTTACCACAAATGACACCTCCTTAAGGCAGCACACTCCCATTTCAATCAGATCCTTTAAACGACCAGGTGTTCCAATGACAATGTCCTGAGTGTATGGAAGAAATATGCCAGTGATCCAACCATAAGAAAATGCAGCACACCATATTGTCTTTCTAAATAAATGTATAAAGCAAACAATCAAAACATTATTAGTGTGTGTCTGTGTGCAACTAACAGAACAGAGTAATTAATGTGACTTTTACAACTGGCATATAAATACAGCCAGACTTAGGAACAGAAGATCTTACAACACCAGACTTCAAAGAAGCTATCTGAGGTCCTTTTGAGGTTCCTCCGTATAGACAAACTGATTCCACACCACAAGATTTCCCAGCATCACACAGAACATCTGAAATCTACAAACAAAAAATAAAGCCAATTATTGGTTGCGTTTTTAGACAACAAAAACCTTCACAAAATCAAATGAAAATGTAGAAAAGATACTGCCAGAGAGAAGATAAGAAGATGAAAACCATAACAGAATCAGCACAGTCATAACTCATAATAGTAGAAAGATATAAAAAGTGGAAATGCTATCATCACATAATCCATAAGTTTCTCCAATTGCCCTGTTTTATTCAAGCAAATATGTGCTGGCATTAGTTCATGTTTACAGTTCTAGAGTTCTTGCTTTTAGTGCATACAATCAGCTCTCTCTCTCTGAAAATACAAGTGCTTTGTTATTCATGTTGGTTTCTTACAACCAATGATGAGAACATTTTCTTCCTCTTCTTTTCCCCCATATTCTTCATTCAGATAAGTAAATGTGCATTCCTTATTATTCAAATTGTTATTGTTCCTGCTATAATAATAAATAAATAAAATTATTGTATTTATTATTTTGGATAAATAATAAAATTCCTTGACATTCCCAGAGTACCAGATTAATTCCCTCCTCACTTTCTTACCAAAAAAAGAAAAAGTGCTATATATCAAAGAGTTCTGAAGGAAATCTAAAGTGGCTTGATAACAAATTGTCACCTGTTATTCAAGTTTTTTTTTTTTTTTCCATGCATTTTAGTGATGATAATATTTATTTTAACAGCAAATCATTCAATATGGGAAAATAACAAAATACAGAATGGACTAAACAGATCAGCAATTACCCAAATTACCCAATAACGTCGTTCAGGTAATGTTCTATTTTTTCAAACATGTTACTTAAAATTTTAGTATAGGGATTGGAAAATGATCCCATTCCCAAAGCATTTTAGACCCAAGCATCACCACATGGAAATCTTAATTACTATGCCAATAACATGGTCTTCCAAAGCTGATTCACACTCAATCATGAGAAGGAATTATGCCATCTCAGAAATAGTTACATTAACGAAAATATTCAACACATAATAAAGAATTCACATCACTCAATACAAATAGGTTATACAAATTGTCATTGACAACATACTTGTTGAGCTAGCTCCCTAGTTGGTGAAAGCACGAGGCAAAGCGGATTACGCCCCTTCGACATCTTTCCTTGTCGTTTGTTCAACACATGCATAATTGCCGGCACCCCAAATGCCAGTGTCTTACCTAACACACACACACACCAAAAAAGAAATCCACAAAATGAATATCTACAACAACCCTCTGTCTCAAACTTTCTGGGGTCGGTTATGGACGATGTATAACTATTACTATTCATCCTCTGAAACTGAAACTAAAAAAAAGTAAGTAGGGTACCTGAGCCGGTGGCGGCAATGCCGATAAAGTCTCGAGCGTCCAATAAGAAAGGCCAGGCACGGGACTGAATGGAAGAGGGGCTCTGAAAGTTCTTGCAGCACTCCAAAACCTCTTGGGGCAGACCCGACTCGGCGAAGGACTTCAAAGGAGCATACTTACCCAATTTCACATTATGCCCACTCACCACAACCAGACCATCTTTCACAGCTTCATCCTCTTCTTTTCCTTGGTGGGTTTTGCTTTCCTTGTCATCCTCTTTCGGTTTCTTCTTCTTACTCTTCTTCTCTTTGGGCTCGATTTCTTCGTGCTTTCGCTTGGGATTATTAGCTTCAGGTTCTTCGGCTTTGTCCTTGTTCCTTTGCTTATTCTTATTCTTCTTCTTCTTCTTTATCTTATTTTCTGGGTTTTGTGGGGGTTCTGAATCACTAGGAGGAACGCCGGTGGCGGTGGAGTCCTCGAGTTTCCGACCCATCTTTGACTTTGTAGCTGAACGGCGGAGCAAAAGCCAAAGCCAAAGGTTTTTAGTTTTTACTAGGGGTTAGGGTTTTGGGCTCTATAGACTACTTTGTTTGGTTGTAGTTACGGAGGAGGGAAAGACAAACGAAATGCAATGTTAAATTAGTTTATGAGAAAAAGTTTTTCTGCCAAACTTTTTTTTTTAGAGTATTTGATATTAATTTCGAAAATTTAATAGATGGATTTTGATGATGTAGAGAATCAGTAGGTTGAATGCTCCGGCTTCGATGGCGATCGGTGGTTGCGAAGACCTATAAGAAAGAACACAATCAAAAGGCGACCAGGTTTGACCGGCCAAATCCCCTCCGATGACGAAGTTAGTTTCTTTCTTAAAAAATAATGTTCAGACTTGGGGGGAGGCGATGTTATGGAAAACTTACTTCAATTTGGCGTAGGCCGGTCTTTATATAGTGAACCTTAAAGCGGTTATTCGCTTTGCAACTGCCCCAAGGTTTGTGGAAATCAGTGAGTTTCGACATAACTTCCTCAACGGCTATGAAAGTTATAACTGTTGAAGGAAGTTAAGCATTTGAGGTCTTTGTGGCGACATCTACGGGTGTCATTCTTTCTCCTGAATTCTGTGGTTGGAATTCTCAAGGTATGTAAATAGAAGTTGTACCTCGAAATTTCCTAAGTGTCATATGGTCGTCCATATGTTTCGTCTATGGACGACTCCTTCGTTCACAGAAGGCAGAATTCGATTTCTCCTTTTGGGTCATGGACGACCCCTATGGACGATCAGGAGATGTGATTTTTTGCTATCCCATCAGATTTCATATTCTTATCCTATTTTCTGTACTTGCAAAATTTAAAGAGATAAAAAATTAATAATTATGTTCTCAATAAAATGTTTAAATTTCATGTTTTTATAATTTAAAATTAAGCATAAAAAATAGTTTTATTGATCAAATAGTAAATAACATCTGACTTGAAAGAAATTTGACAAATATGTTAAAAATATGTAATTTAACAATTAGATTTTCAAAATTTATATTCAATAAAAAAAATTATATATAAGAAGTTTTATCAATTAGTTTCTTGTTTAGATATAGGAAAGAAATGAAAGAATAATATATATTTCTTCTATTTGATTTAGGAGAGAGTATCTCATGCGCTTGGCGCATGAGACATCTCTCTCACAGATAGGTAGGCCCCACACCTGTAGGGTCCACCTGTCTATGAGAGGGGCGGCTCATGCGCCTAGTGCATACAAACATTTTTCTTGATTTAGAAAGGAAATGAAAAGGAGAATCACAAGATCCTTTAGAGTTCCTACTCTACCAAATAGAGTTCCTTAAATCCTAAATACTCTTATGATACAAGTGTTTAAGATTATGTTATGTCAACATTGTATTGAAAAAATTGCATTTGGTTGGGTGATGGACAGGTGAGAAGATAAAAGATTTTAAGGGGCTGTTTGGATTTGCTATTTTTATAACTCATAACTCTGTTTCCATAACTCATAATTCAAAAATGATGAGACCCATGACTTAAAAAAAGGTTGTTTGGATTTTGTTTTGAGTTATTACTTCCATCACTCAATTCTCTGATTTTTGAGTGATGAGTTATGGAAACTGAAAACACATTTTAGCTGTTTTTAGTTTCCATAACTTTGTTTTCAATGGCATTTTCGTAATTAAACTCACAACTCTTTTATTGTGTAGTCGTAATGTTTGACTTTTGGGTTTTTTTTTTTAAACAAACCTCAGCTGCATAGTTTCACCTCTCAGCCACATTTCTTGACTTTTAAGGTTTTTTTTTTTTTTTTTTTTTAACAAAAAGTAACGGAGAAGTAAGTGATAAGTGCCTAAGGTGCGTTTGGAGAAATTAGGATATTTTAAGTAATAAGTGATGAGGCATGCAGTTTTGGTGTTGGCGTGTGAGTGTATTCCCTTATCTCATCCCCATTCCCCTATATATGTGTGTGTGTGTGTGTGTGTGTGTGTGTGTTTCTCAAAAAAAAAAAAAAAGTAATAAGTGATGAGTGACGAAAATTGAGTTAAGAGTGATGAGTGACGACAAAAAAAATTCCAAACAAGGCCTAGTTTTCTCATGGTGTTGGGTTGGGTAGGTGAAAAAATGAGAAGATTGAAAACTTTTTTATTTTGTTAAAAATAAAAATGATATAATAAAAAATATAAATTATATAAATTTACTCTCATACTTTTATTTGATAAAAAAAAAAAAGTAACACAGAAAACGTCTGATAGGTGGTGTAGGCTTAGAGAAATAACAAATAATAATAATAAATTATTATTTCATTAAAATAGAAGGTAGAATAGATATTTTCTCAAAAAAAAAAAAAAAAAAAAGAATAGATATGATTTTTTTTTGCATGAGTTAATGCAAATGCCCTAAGACTTTTCACGGGAACGAATTTGCATCTCCCCCCTCTGCATTTCTATTTCCTTATTTCTTTCAAAATTATCAAAATATCTCAAAACATTCCACAAGAAAGAAATGGGATATTTTATTATGTATAGTATATAATATATATATATATATATATATATAGAAAAGTTATTTTTTAGAAGGAGAAAAGTTTTTTTCTTAGTATGTATGTGTGTATATATATATAATTTAGAGAATTTCAGCCACCGCTCTTGATAATAAATTTTTATCATTAATCACCAATCAATTTTTTTGATATAAACAAAAATTTAACCTTAAATTACTTATTTAAACGTTAAAGAGTTGAGCTACCTACGACTCACTCCCTACAGTATACAAATAGAAAGAATGAGCCCTCTCTGTGATGTACAAATTGTTGGAACCAGGGACCTTCCAAATTCCAATTCCAACCAACTGCCCCATTAATTAATTAATAATATCAATATCAATATTGGAGTTCGTACAGTACAGAAATTGCAAATTGGACGGACAGAGGAACTGAGGAATGACTTTCGTTCTTTCTTTTTTTGGAAAATAATATGTATCAAGTAAATATTCATCAAAAAATATATGTACAAGTATAACAGCACTTGAAGATGATTTCTTATTATTTTCTAGGCTAGACTAGAAGCATGATTCATCTTCTAAGAATCCAAGTTTACCGTTTCGTTTGCGTAAGAAATTTATCAAAATATTGGGAACGTAAAGAAGAAGCAGCAGCAAGCAAATGACGAAGCAGCAGCAAGCTCTGAGGAATGTGTTGGACAAATTTCCCCATTCAAATATAAATATAATCCTCCAATGCCTCAGTTCGACTACGACTACGACGACATGCCATGCACGACAGGCTCATGCCCACATCCTCAAAACTGGCCTTTCCAACCATGCTAATCTCACCACCAAGCTCCTCTCTCTCTACGCCAACAACCATTGCTTCCATGAAGCCAGCCTCATCCTTGACTCCGTCTCCGACCCCAACGTCTTTACCTTCTCTACTCTCATCCATGCCTATTCAAAACTCAGTCGCTTTGCTGATGCGCTCCGACTTTTTTCTCGTATGATATCTCATGCCCGCCTTCTGCCTGATGCTCATGTTTTCCCTAGTGTCTTCAAGGCTTGTGCTGGACTACGGGCCTTCAAACTCGGCCAACAGGTTCATAGCTTTGCATCCGTATCTGGGTTTGCTTTAGATTCTCTTGTCCAATCCTCTTTGCTTCATCTCTACCTCAAATGTGACCGTCTTAGAGATGCCCACAATTTGTTTGATAAAATAGCCCAACGGGATGTAGTTACATGGAGTGCTTTGATTGCTAGTTATTCAAGACGTGGATGCATACATGAGGTGAAACAGCTCTTTTATGAGATGAGGTCTATGGGCGTGGAACCCAACTTAGTGTCTTGGAATGGGATGATTGCCGGTTTTAACCATAGTGGGTCATATAATGAGGCGGTTTCCATGTTCCAAAAAATGCATTTTGAAGGCTTCCAGCCAGATGGGTCTAGTATTTCTAGTGTTCTGCCGGCTATAGGAAACCTAGAGGATTTAGTTTTGGGGATCCAAATTCATGGTTATGTGATCAAGCAGGGTTTCGATTCGGACAAGTGTGTGGTCACTGCACTTATCGATATGTACGGCAAGTGTGCCTGCACCTTAGAAATGTCACAAGTTTTTCATGAAATAAATGAAATGGACATAGGTGCTTGCAATGCATTCATTACAGGTCTCTCGCGAAATGGTCAAGTTAACAATGCACTGGAGGTATTCCGGCAATTCAAAGGCCAAGGGATGGAATTGAATGTTATTTCTTGGACGTCAATGATCGGCAGTTGTTCTCAAAATGGGAAAGACATGGAAGCTTTAGAACTTTTCAGAGAGATGCAAGTTGTGGGAGTGAAGCCAAACTCCATGACAATTCCTTGCTTGCTTCCAGCTTGTGGCAATATTGCAGCACTAATGCATGGGAAGGCAGCCCATTGCTTCTCTCTTAGAAGGGGATTCTCTAATGATGTGTATGTAGGTAGTGCATTAATTGACATGTATGCAAACTGTGGAAAAATCCAGTTGTCTCGGCTTTGTTTTGAGAAAATGCCCAAAAAAAATTTGGTGTGCTGGAATGCAATTATGGGTGGATATGCAATGCACGGAAAGGCTAAGGAAACTATGGAAACATTTAACTTGATGCAGACTAATGGACAGAAGCCTGATTTTATCAGCTTCACTTGTGTATTATCTGCATGCAGTCAGAATGGCCTAACTGAAGAAGGGTGGTATTACTTTAATAGCATCTCACAAGAGCATGATATGGAAGCTAGGATGGAGCATTATGCTTGCATGGTAACACTTCTTGGTCGGGTAGGAAAACTTGATGAGGCTTATTCTATGATTAAGACTATGCCTTTTGAACCTGACGCTTGTGTTTGGGGAGCTTTGCTTAGTTCTTGTAGAGTTCACAGTAATGTGACTTTAGGTGAGATTGCTGCGAGAGAACTCTTTAAGTTAGAACCAAGCAATCCAGGGAATTACATACTTCTATCAAACATTTATGCTTCCGAGGGCAAGTGGATTGAAGTGGATAAAGTGAGGAATATGATGAAGAGTTTAGGTTTGAGGAAGAATCCTGGCTGCAGTTGGATTGAGTTAAAGAACAAGGTACACATGCTACTTGCAGGAGACAAGTCACATCCTCAAATAGACCAAATTATTGAAAAGTTGGATAAATTGAGCATGGAGATGAAAAAATTAGGTTACTGTCCCAATACTGACTTTGTTCTCCAAGATGTGGAGGAACAGGACAAGGAGCAGATTTTATGTGGGCACAGTGAGAAGTTAGCAGTAGTTTTTGGGCTTCTGAACACTAGTCCGAGTTCTCCTCTTCGGGTCATTAAGAATCTCAGAATATGTGGTGACTGCCATGCTGTTATAAAATTTATCTCCAACTTTGAAGGGAGGGAGATTTCTGTAAGGGACACAAATCGGTTTCATCATTTCAAAGATGGAGTTTGTTCTTGTGGGGATTATTGGTAGATTGATGAAACGGTTAATTGGGGAAAGCCATCTTTACTATTCAAAAGAATATTGATATGTATCATATTCAAAACATTGTCATTCTATTGCTTCAGTCCACAAAATTTGTATTGACGCTAAATTAGTGTCAAAATAGCATTTCTCCTCTGCTGTACACCATTCATTCATTCTTTCATTTATGTTCTTGCACTCTATTTTCCATTCTATTCTACTTTTAACATCGCAAAAAGCAGAACGTAGCATGACTAAATAAGGGAGCATAGGACAATGTAAAGAAACAATTTTAGCATCAGATAAAAGACTGCAACATATAATAGCTGTCTGAATTTTAACTTTCTGCAACACCATTCTAAGAAGATATGACACAAGGCACATTCCTTATTACTTTCTTTTTTTTCTTTTTTTTTTTTTGGTAAATAGTTATAATGGTGGTGTGGGGATTTGAACTCTGGATATCTCTATTGGAACACCACGAGATACCAACCAATTGAGCTATAACTTAAATACTTTTTTGGTGTTTTTGGAGGGAATAATTATTCTGCTTTCAAATGCACTCATTTCCAACTTCAATGTATTGATCCTATTCAACTAACAAAACTATATAAAAAGTAAAATAAGTGTGCACTTCATGAACATATATACATGTTCTTATTGTAATAGTAAGCGGGTTCATTGGGTTTATATAGGGATATTGGCTTATATAGAAAGTGTGGACTAACACCTTGCTGTCACTTGATTTGGTTGAATTTCAAGTTGGTGACATTGCAAAATTTTATTTTTTTATTTTAATATGTTGATTTTCCTAGGCAAGTTTTTAAGTGAAAACAAACAAATACATTCTTTATTTTTAATATATTTTTTCCTTGGCTGTTTTCTTTGGCATGTATCGTGAGTAAGAAGTCCTAGTACTAGAATTTTAAAAAGTTCTAACATTAGGTGGAAGGGGTTTTTTTTTGTTTTTATTTGGCAATTATGTTTTCAAAAAAGGATTCAGTCTTTTTCCTTAAACTTTCCAGTTTGTTTGCAGAAAGCATGCATGTCTATGTATGGCCAATTCTATATTTCTATTACAACAATTGGAACAACGATCTTGACATTAAAATCTTTGGTCAGATGCTTAAGTCCACGGGCAATAAGAACATCGCCATCGCATGAAGAGCAAGTATTCTACGCGTAAAAAGGTTTTGAAGCCAACATGATGAAAGCCATATTTAACGAGCGCCGGCGACGACAAAGAGACATTGGCCATTGTGTTTCTTGTTAGATCGAAAGAACCCTGGTGGAGAAGTGGAATAATTAGCAAATTCTTTTGATGTATACAATTTCTAACATAAGAAAGTTATTTTGCTAAGATATATATTTTTTCTCTATCTCAATTCACACAGTTGGAAGTATTTTTTATTCTATATAGTTTAATGTTTAAAGAGGAGACATTTGCTTATACACGTGGAAAACTTTAGCAAGTTGTGATTCTACATAATCAGGTCTCTCTTTTTATTGTTTTTAGAGGGTCAACCTAGATTCTTCTACTTCTTTTTTCACATACATGGAAATAGAATTGGATGCCAAAGTTATTTTTTATTCTTTAAATTCTAAATCAATTGGTAACAATCTATTATTATTTGGGAATATAATTAATAAACTAATTGAATCAAGAAAAGCCACGTTCTCTTTCTCACATACTCTCTTTCCTCACCACTTCCTTTCTCTCTCCCTAAACTCAAACCACTTTACCTACTAGAATATTGATCTTTGAATCTAATTCACAATCACAATGAAACAACCAATGAATATACTAAGCCATGTTGACAAGCAGCAACCCCAGAATCACATCTCACTTGCTCCCCCTAAAGTACATGTAGATTTTCTGCACAAACCAAAGAACAAACAGGAGACGAACTGTGTCATAGAAAGAGAAAAGGAAGAAGAGACTATAAAATTCAGCAATGTGCATAATAAGTACCCTGCACGCCTGTTCCCAAGAATACAATCTAAACATTGATAATTAAGTTTGCATATATGCAGACAACCCTCAATGATTTCTTGGAGCACTCTTAAATGCTAATAATATTTTCTTCAGGGACTATAAAATGGTACTTGTTTCAGAATAAGTAGAGATTCAGGGAATATAACATGGTACTTATTTCAAATAAGTAGAGAGTTTCAGGACTACTCAACCAATGAATTGTATAATCTTAGTACATTTCATAGTACAAAGTGTCCAATCTGACTATAGGAATCAAACCCAAGACCTCTTAAGATCCATAAGACCTTGGTTTTGAAACTTCTAGCAAGTATATTGAGGTCATCCTCAAGGGATTTTTTCCCAGTAATTACCGTGTGTGTGTGATACAGAGGGAATACACCTAGGAAAATGGTCAAATGCTCAAAGAGTTATGGACAGCCTCTTTAGCAATTGATAAATAAAATCATTAATGATTTAAATGTTAAAACCTCATAATCAGTCTATTATTTGGAAAGGCATATGCATAAACTGGTGTGTCCAATCAGACAAATCAGTAAGAACATCCTTCACCTAGGAATATCCATACTTTCCATCACAGTTTACACCCTATAACGAATTTGGCAGCTACTTTACATAAGACAAACATCAAACGAAGTGGTACTCCTAAAATGAGTTTAATAAACAAGTGTGAGCAATACAAGATTAGCCCTGGCTCTCTTAAATATTAATACAGAATAAAATTGATGGAAGCAAATATAGCTAACTAAAAGCCACAAAGATCAGTTTTTTTAGAGAAGAGTCAATCAAATCTACCATCAATAACAAACCAAAACTTAAGAAACCCTTCGCTTCATTTTCCTACTTTGACAAAGAAATTGCAAGGAAGAACATCAGAAGCATTTCAGTGATGCTGCACCAATACTGCTAGACATTAAACTCTCTCAACCAAAAAAAAAAAAAAAAATCACCATAATCCAGGTCTCAAGGAATGATTTTTGTCACAACAATGTTTATTTTCATATTTAAGGTTCAATCGAGCAATGTCTCCAATTAAACCTCTCTCCAAGCCCACAATTCTGCCAACTTCCAACAGCAACTTACAATATTCAACATGCCTTCAAAGGAACTCTCTTCAAAATGTCAAGTCCACAGAAGAAATTCTTATCATGAAGCATCTCTCATTCTGAAGTATTTCTATTCTATCACAATTTTTATCTATTCATATCAACTAAATCCATACAACAAATGAAATATCATAAGCAGGAAAAAAAAAAAAAGAGGGCAGAGGGGGATCAATATATACCCTTAATGCATGTCTATTGTAATTCAGATTTACATGAATCAACAATTTAAATCAGCTGATTTACATTCACATATGTAAGGCACCAAGTTTTCTACTTTTATTGATGCTGTCCACAAGTACAGCAGCAAAGGTGGTAAAGAAACTAAAATAGAGCAAGGTGGAAACAGAAAAAAGAAAAGAGAACTACATATGCCACGACAAGAGAAGAAATTAATTAGGATTGTATCTGAACCCAGAGAGAGAAAGGGTATACACAAAACTCTCACAGAAGGAAGGGATGAGGTATATAAATTCTTAATTAAATAAATTAGGGGCCACCACAATCACTTTTATTACTTTAAGAAAGAGAATGCATATAATCTGAATCTGACCTGAAGTACCCATAAGCTTAGAAGTGACTCCAAGCAAAACAAGCCAAAGCCAACTAAGTAGAATATCTGCAGTGAAAATAAACGTTAAGAGAAACCAAATGCTCAGTCAGATAACATACAAGAGAGAACAAGTTAATGTTCTGTTAATCACATCTTATGTCCAAATGAAGTGAATGTAAGCACGGACCTCTGACTATGTTCCTAATAGCATTTTTGGTCTTCATTGTTCAAGGCCATAAGAGGGCAAATTTGCTTTTCAGAGAGAAGGCATCAAAAAGCAAGCATTGTAGAAGCCTATAACTCTAACCATATTTTCTACTGGTAAGGTACACAAGCACTAATCGTGTCTTGAATCAGACACCTTACCCTCCATCCCATAATTGTGCAAAGAGTAAGTGTCATTTGAGTTAGAGCTCATGGGCTTCTTACCATGTGTTGTAACTAAAAGTACCAGAGGCCGTTTCAGTTTGGTTAGAGAAATAAGATCTTATGATAACGTTTAGTATAGTCATACCTTTCCCTCCTATTTTTGTTTTATGCCATCCTTATGATTAATTTCATTTTGAGCCTTCCACATTTCCATGTGCCAAATCTAATTTACTTTAAATTTTAATTAATTTTGTTTCTTTAATCAAGAGATACGTAGTATATATTTTTATTGGACTTATTTGGTTAAAGTTTGACATATTCAATGGAACATGGGCTTAAAATTTTAAACACTCTTAATAAATTATTTGGGTTTAACTTGAATTATGGTTTCAACTTTGATCTCTCTCTCTCTCAATTTTAATATCTCTTCCTCTTGGATCTCCAGTTTCATTCTTCAAACAAAAATGAAATTTCAGTTTGGTATGCATTTATAATATAATTCATTTTTTTAACATTTCGATTCCCTTTCAAGATCTTTTCAAAGGGAATACAAAAAATACAATCATCTCCCTCGCGTTTTCTAAAATTAACCATGTCATAGGATTCTGTCCATAAATAAATAAATTGAAAATCCATATCATTTTTTGACAAAATATTAGCATCATGCTTTACGGTACAAGTTACCCATAACCCACTAGACAGAGTTGAGTTGGCATGGAAGAATTCATGTAGTCAATCCCATTCTATTGGGAATAGGACTGAGTTGAGTTGAGTATTTTTACTTATTTTTTAGTAACTTATTAAATTGAGCTGGATATTCGCATTATGGTTCATTTTGAGGGGAGGGGAAAGAATGTGTGGTACATATAGGGGACATAGAGTACAAATTTGAGTGTCTCAAAATTACAGAAAAAGTTTACAGAACTCTCATAATAGCAATACTTTCGACACATATGGGGAATCTAAATAATATTTAGAAATAAGGGCAAGGCCATGTACTTTCGATAAAATCTAAGGCAGACTGAAGTATTATATCCTTTTTCAAACTGCATAGCACTTAAATATGGAACTCGACAAAAGAGAAAACTTCTACTCCTACCAGCATATTTCTGAACAAGAGAAAAATGAATACACAAACATTTCATTGACTATTGTCCTACTAAACCATAAGAACATCTTCATGACTGAAAATTTAGTGGCAAAAAGTAAAAGCCAAAATGACATGAATACATTAAAAAACTTACCCCAATCAATGCATGGTCAGAGAAGACGTCAATTGCTGCAAGGATTCCCCTAAATCACAAAAACAAGAATGAAAAAATTATATTTGTAGGTTCTGATGTATAGGCCAGAAACAACTGAAACGTGATCATAACAACTGTTGCAAGACCCTATGCTCATCAACAAGCCTAAATCGATTTAGAAAGATACTATGGAAGTTACAAAAAAGTTGAACATTATACTCTACATGCTACAATTTCTTAATGATTGACATTAGTTCACTGCTTTATATAAATCAATAATCCGTGAAAGAACCTTCAACAAAATAATCCAATTCCTTACACACAAAGATGATCAAGGCCCTTAAAATCCCATAGCAGAATCCAGTTCCCATACTATTTACCTTGCCTAATGGTCAGTGTAAAGGATCTTATTCTCAGCAAGAACAGGTTATTTAATGATTTACATTTTTTTCCTGAGAGATTACTGATCTACTTTAGCTTAGTTAATATTGAGCAAAATTATACCATTATACCTTTTGACTACAAATTTACATATGTTTACCAGTCACAAAACATGTGCAAGACAACAACTAAAGTGCTTGAACTATTTTCTTTTTTACTCAATGCTCTTTCAAAACATACAACATAACAAATATATTTGTAAGCTTTAGTAATGGCAATCAACCACTTCAAACTTTAATTCTAATAGCTCAAGATACTAGTACTTACGTCAATGACTTCCCATGAAAGACGATTGGGGGTGCAATAGCAGCAAAAATACAAAAACCGATATGAAGCTGCATCGTGCCAGATTGATCAATAGACAGAAAAATAGGCCACCTATTCATGAGAAGCATAGCTAAGACAGAATTATATATCACATACCAGATAGAACAAGAAAAACCAGCTGAAATTCAAGGCACTGTCTGTCCTGCAATTGGAAACAAAGCAATTTTCAACACCCATCAGCACACATAATATGACATTTTTTTATGCTATCACTACAGAAACTCTTTCAAATACAAAAATAAATGAATATCTTTCCTCTAATAGGTTAATGTAAGAGAGCTTTCTCTCACCAGTTAAACAATAAATGTAACATTGATGCCACCCAAACAAGCAGGTGCCACTAGCTATACAATATACATGCATGTACAAAGGCACACGTGCACAAAAACACTGAGATGCACACAGGAACACACCCAAAAAAGAAGAAAAAGAAGAAAGGGGGAGGAGTTGGGGGGCTAAGGTCCCTGAAATCCTTCTCTCTCTCTTCAACTTAAGATAGCCTACAAGAAAACCTTCTCTTTCTCTACATTACAAAATACTAACCTCATAGCACGATAGAGAGGCCGATACCACAGCACATATGAAAGGGGGCATCCAAGTAGAGCATAGATTGTTGCAAGGAAAAAAATTTTGACACCTGCACAGAGTGGAGCTTATGAGAAGATCCAAATTACATTGAAACCAATGCCTATTATATCTTGAATGCAGAAACAACATTGAAAATGAGAAGCTCACCCCCGCCTTTGATCCAGCATGCAATCACAGCGATTAAATTAAAAACAAGACAAAGAACTATACCTGCACAAACAGTACTACAAAAGTATCAGATATCGCAGAAGGATTTTACAGTGAGACCTTTTAAATCAAGATTACAGCAAGCAAAACAAAACTGAAAACCTAACACGAATAATTCTGATCTAAAATAAAATTTAAACCTTTTTTTTTCCTTCTTAAATTTCAGTAGCCAATTCTCTAAGGGACCAAGTGAAGACGCCTAAATTAAAGAAACTATACTCCATAAAGAGCTCCATATCATTATATTTATCGAGATTAAAAAAAAAATCCTGAGCAGAACCAACTTACACAAGTAATATAATGTAAAATGTTTTATATATATGATCTCTCATACCTAACCAACTTGCAAAAGCCAAATATTGCAGCCTTTGTGCATGGACTGGTATTTCGTTGGCTATATCATGATGAATTATGGGGAAAAATGGAGGCCAATTTCGATTATCATTGGGAACACCAGCTGATATAAAATAAAATAAAACAGTTTAGAAAACAGCAAAACAAGTTCACAAAAATATATTAAGTTGTAGGTTGTGACCTCATAGTTTACCTTTAGCAACAGCATCTTCTCTCTGCTTTATTTCCTGTGGAAGGCAGTTAAAGAGTAAAATGAAAAACAGAATCAAAGGCAAAGAATATATTCTATTTAAGAGTAAGAATGACCAATACAATCATTTCAAGTAGGCATCACATATTGTAACTAATTCATTGTTATGTAAAGCAACAAAATTCCCATTTCTAGGAATTAACAGAAGTGGTTTTCAATGTAAAAAAATAAATAATAAAAATTCAATTCTAGACAAGTACTCAATCATGGAATTGCAATGCATACCTTTTCCCTCCTTTTGAGATCCGCTTCCCAAGATGCAAGCTCTTTCTCTTTGCTTTTAGAATCCTACAAAAACCATACCATCAAGAACATAACTCGGCTCTCTCAAAAATATCAAAGAACAGAAAAGGAATGGAAAAGGAAATAGCAACTTCACTACATTCAATGCATCCAATGGTATATCCACTGTTGCGTCATGTTTCTGCCCAAAGCCTAGGGTTTCAGACCCCAAAGGTGGAATGTGTGGCTTTGATCTGGGACCAGCAGCTCCATTCTTCAAAGGTTCCCAATCATTAATCAATGACACAAAGAATAAATGACAAATAAAGAAATGTTCAACATTCATGTATGTGTGTGCACACACGTGTGTGTGTGTGTGTGATAACTAAACAAATAATCAACACTGAAATTAGCAGTGGTCCTACAAGCATGCCCCAACGTGAAGTCATAAGAACACTGGTGTGGCTTACTTTGTAAATGAAGTGCCAATAAATGAGTAGTTTTGTTCATTTGCAGTCCAATGCATACATGCAAACGTCTACAATCATAAGGCGGTTTGGGGTAGAGGAAACACGTTTATGGAGTACAATACTTGTTCAGGGTATCCATTGGTGTAGTTTGTGGAAGAGTATCAGGATGGGACTGTAAAGGTTTTTTTACAGTAGATTCAATTTGAGGCCAGCTTTGGTAACCATATCTGGTTCTGGCAAGACTGTTGGTGCGGTGATGAGTATGATAGTTCCACAAATAGAGAGGCTTCAGTGGACTCTCTGTTGTTGAGGCAGACTGAGGGGCGAAGAGGAGTTTAGATGTTAGATTTATTCGGAAATTTAATGATTGGGACTTAAACTTCAAGGCCTGTTTTTCCATCTTCTTGGTCTCTATATCCCTCATGGAGAGGTTTGCGATCGGGTGAGGGGGAGGCGCTATAGATGAGTAGGGAATTTGATATTCATTCCTTCTATAATATTTTGAGGGGATCCAATTATGTTTTTTTCCCCTAGAAAGGCATTTGGGTGTGAAGGCCCCACTGATGGTCTCCGTTTTAGTATGGAAGGTGGTGTGGGGGGAAAATACTCACTTTATATAACTTTATAAAAAGAGGTTATACAATAGTAGACCGGTGTTGCATGTGCTAGTATTGCAGGGAGACGGTAGATCATCTTTTGATACATTTTATGGTTGCATATGATTTGTGGAACTTTGTTTTTCAGATCCTTTAAATCTCACTAAATAACATGATTGATCTTACGTTTGGCTGAACAAATTGTGCGGGTAAGCACACTTCGGATATTTGGAACATGATTCCATTATGTTTGAAGTTGACCATTTAGAGGGAATGCAATTGGCATGCATTTAACAATGCAAAGAGTAGGGGGAATAAGTTGTTAGCAAATTTTGCTAGCTCCTTATTTGATTGGTCTCGCACATTGGGTTTTACAAATAGTGATTCTATTGCAACGTTTTTTGAGTTGTTGTACATAATTCTCTCTCTGTAATGCTTTAGGCTCCTTCATGTCTATTATACATAAAGTAGACTTTTTTAAATAAAATCATTCGTTCCTATTATAAAAAGTTCTAAAATTTTATTTATATATAAATTTTTAACTAATAAGCAGCTCAAGCAATACAGTGCATTGCATTCCATTGCAATCTCCAGATTCATGAAGGCAAAAGAGTACAACATGTCAAAATAAACTACAATATCACCACAATACTAATGATCATCAAATCCATCAAAAGATCATTGATATCCTATGATTTCAATTCAAACTTTAAACTTTCATGACAAGTAGAAACCTGTGGGATTGTATGAAGCTTTTGTTTGGCACAGATACAGGGGAATTCGGGTTCAAAAAAGACTAACTTTATCAATAAATTGAAATTACAACCTATCAGAACTCTGCCCCACCCCCCTCAACTCCTATTACTGAAGCCCAAGCGGAGTATGGTTCACAAATACAACATAAAAGTAATAGATTTTGCTCATTTTCTGTTTTTTGGGGTGGGGAGGAGGAGTGTCATCACCTACACTATTATTTAGTTCTTGTACAAATCCTAGCGTCCGTGCATTTTAACATGACAAATGGGACTAGCGGGGGTTCATTGGTTGATCCCCAAGCAACTTGTTGACATTCTATTTGATAGACATAAAAGTTCCTGAGGTTGGAATATAGCGCCGATACCACAAATATGGCAGGAGAGCAACAATCAAAGTATAATGTAGTGAAGCTCTCAATTATGAATTGCAATGATGAAATCATCTTGTTTGAGTGGTCCAAAAAGATTAACTTCTGGTCGTAATTTCATTTCACATGCAAGTCTTCACTCACTCTTGGTCACCAAAAAAGAACCTAGTAGTATTTTTTAATTAATACAACCCCTTAGTGGAACTTTCCTTACACACAATGAGTCCCCTATTTCTTATTAATTTGGTTTGGATGCCCTTGGGCATTTGTTAATAGACCATTTTAAGAAAGTTTTAATACTACTTTAATGGGAAATACAAAAATATGTTTTTTTTTTTATTTTTTCATAATAAATTTCTAAAAATACTTCATAACATTTCCCTTAATAATTATCAAAAGAAAGAACTTAATAATTGCATTTGTCAATACTTTCCAAATTTTCATGATTTTTTTTTTTTTTTTTTGTGTGGAAAGGGAAAGGGAAATTTTTCATGAAAATTCTTCACTCATTATATTAGCGCAATTAAAGAAAGCAGTAAAAAATATTTTTCAAATTTTAAAGAATTTGAATTGAATAACGCTAAAACCGCTGATGTAGTGAATTATTATTGGTAAATAAAAATGTGATATTAACCAGGTCAGAAATTACAAACTTCTTTAAATGAGTTAGTTTCCTTTTCAGTAAAATTTTAAAAAGCTTATTCTTCCTCAATTTAAAGTTTAAACCGACGGTTTCAGTTTCAGTTTCAGATCCAGAAGGAACCCAAATGGAGTATTTAAATAAGAGAAATATCCCATCAAACAATACCACGCTAAGCGATCAAACAACAAGGTCTAAAAATAGTAAACGAGGGCGGGCAGATCTGAGAAAAATATTTGAAAGTTAAGAGATATAAGAGAGAGAATATAATTACCGAGAAAGGATTAACCACTTCTTCCTCGTCAAACGGATTCGGGTCGTGGTGCCGATTCATCTTCAGATCCCTAATTTTTGCAGAGAAATGCTCCGAAATTTCAGATTTGTTAATTTCTTTCAGACAGTGAGAGATTCTCAGTGGAGCGTGTAAAAAAGAGACAACCAAATTTTTTGCTTCTGTGCTACGCGGGATAAGTTTTAGAATTTTTTTTGCATTTGCTCTCCGCGTTTTCTATATTTACGTTCATTGCCCTTGCTTTGCTTGTTTGAAAATTACAGTTGCGTGTTTCTCTCTGACGTGGCAAATTTTTACTTGCTACACAAGGTTTTAGCATCACATGACATGACGTGAGTTCAAAATTTTTCAATTAAATTCAAACACCCAACCCAAATATGATCTCAATTAAATTCATTACAATTACCGTTACAGTTACGTGTTTGACTCTAATTTGAAAACACTTAATTTATTACACCTAAAGTATGTATTGTACATGTCATAAGTTCCAAATTTCCAATTAGTTTAACTATACCATAAATTTGAAGTCCTATTCACTTAGGCCCGTTTGATAATAGTGTTTGTTTGTTATTTAATTATCACAACACGTATTTTCACACACTTTTTTACTTATATGTATTTCTATAATAGTATAATACTTTAACAACTTTATTAGAAATCTCTTACTAAATACTCTCTCTATCCCACTTTTTTTATCCTGTTTAAAAAGTCAAACTTTTTAAGAGAACATCATTTATTGTCTTTTCTACCTCTTAAAAATGTATAAGTTTCCAAAACTACCCTTAAAAAAATTTATCAAAAAATTAAATTAGTAAATTAATAGGGGTATAATAGGAACATTAGTAAATTAATGACTTTTTTTTTTTAGAAACATGACAATATTTTGGGACATCTAAAAATGGAATAAAGAACAAAAAAGTAAGACAGAAAGTATAGGTCTTTAACTTTTATTGTATAACTAGCCTCTAAGCACAATGGAGGGGGAGGTTCCAACTAGGGCTGTCTAAACAACCCGCAGATTCGACCCACCCGGCCAAACCAACCAGACTCGAACCGTCCGCCGTCCGATTCGACTCCTCCGGCGGTCGGTGGCGGGTCTTTACTTTCCAAAACTGATTTTGGCGCATCGTGTGCGGGTCTCTTCCTCCAATACCCGAGCCACCCGACCCAACCGCCATATAAATGGGTTTAAAGGTCTGAAATCACCTCTCAGCCTCATTCCAGCCTTTACATTCCAAAATCACCTCTCACTCTCAGTTCTTACTCTCACTCTCTTCGATGTTTACCCTTCGCCGATCCAACCGCCGATGTTTACCCTTCGCCGATCCTACTCGTCATCGATCTCTGCCTCTTCGTCGTTGATCTGTGTTCTTCGTCGTCGACCTTCGCTCTCCATCCACAACGTCTCAACTCGTCTTCGCCTCCATCTCTCAGATTCGATCTTTCTATTTCATCTCTTAGGTTTGGTTATCTGTGGATTTGTGAATTTGTAGATCTGTTCTTTGGGTTTTTTTTTTTTTTTTTTTTTTTTTTGCATTTGTGGATCTGTTCTTTGGGATTGTAGATCTATTGATTTTGTTCTTTAAGAATCAAACCACTGAAGTTTGATTTTTGTTCTTCAGTGTTTGTTACAATTTATTTCGGTCGAAATCAACACCGACCGCCGCCCACCCGAGCCCGATCCGACTCAATCGGTGGCTTTTCGCGGTTGGCGGCGAGTCTGGAATTTCTCCACCCGATCTAATCGGGTCGGTTGCGAGTTGGGCATAAACCCGACCCGAACCGACCCGTGGACAGCCCTAGTTCCAACTTAATAATTATATCAATCACAATCCTCTTTCTTTTCATGAACCTACTATTATGTCATTTAAAAATAAATTTATTAAATTATATGGTAATTAAATAATGTGACAATTTGTACATAGTTAAATGCTTAAAAAATCGTTGTCAAAAAATAATGTGAAAAATCTACCATGTTTTTACTTTTTATTTTTTGGTGGTGAGACAAGTATAGTGACTACTGAGCGGGCTTTGTTGCACTTTTACGCATCACAATGGCCATTAGCTCATGTATATGTCTTCTTGCCAAGGATTTTATTTTTATATTTGAATTGACACATTATTATGCACAAAATGTTTAGAAGTTTAGGAAAAATTTGTTGAATCTACGGAATAATAGCATATTAAAACCAAAAAAAAAAAAAAAATTATTTCCAAAAAAAAAAAAAAAAACTCATATGCTTTCTTTCACGGGTATACCCCTTACCTGACGTATGGTTGGTTCATAATTATCCATCAAACGGCAGTTGAGTTTTTTTTTTTTTTTTTGAAAAAGGATTGCGTAGTGAATTTTTACCATATTTTATTGCTAATTGGGATCCGACTGTCCTTCCTTCCACTATGCGATCATGAATGTGGTTTAAAGCTTAACCCACAAAGTTTTGTACTACTTTTTATCAAACAAAAAAAGTTTTGTACTACTTCTACCACTAGCTTCACATAATTATCAGTTCACGAGAAAATACTATTCAAGATTATGTTGTTTCTACATATTTGGTACAGCAGTCACTCCACAAGTATAAGTGCTTATAGAGTATGAGGAGTAAGAGTCGGAGTTCAAGTCTCCAGAAGGGAGCTTCACACATATATACACTTAGATTAGGTTATAGTAGAAATTCTATCTTGTATAAAAATAAAAAATAAAAATTCTACTGTTTCATATTGTTGAATTCATAGGAAATAAATAAAACTTTCATGGAATTGAATTGAATATATAGGCAAAAATAAAAATAGCCCGAAAATGTCATTTTGGCTTCACGATTTTATTGAGTAACTACAATGGAGGGGGAGGTTCCAACTTGTGAAATAAATAAAAATAAAAAGCTAGATTGATGAAAGTTAGCTTAAGGGCTAAGTTGCTTCAAGATCGCTGAGGCATAAGTAGATGGTGACAGGGCTTTTATTTTTAGAGTTTTTCACAAGCACAACTTTTATGCTAAAACTTTGACCTGACAAATCATGAGTATAGCTAATTATAACATTATTTAGATTCGTCATCTTTTTTTTTTTATATAGTCTGCCACATCAGAATCATGACAAAAATTGTGGCGTAATTAAAATTGTGTCCACAAATTTTCTCTTTTTTAACTTGGTCTTATTTCTTGGCCCTGCCCCCATCATTAACCCCTGTTTTTTAAGAATAGAAGACTCATTAGCCTTTTTCTTGTTCCAACCACTAATTATGACCTTTATTACAAATTCTCATACTTTAAAATGATGTGGTTGAGGTAAACTTAAAAAATTTTAAAAATTGATAATTAATAATTAATAATTAATAATGTAAATTATAATTTATACTCATAAAGTTTGAGATAGTTTTAATATTATCTCTTAAATTTTCAAAGTTTTAATCCACGCCTATAACATTACTTGGCTTTGGATTAAAGTCTGTTTGTCTATGTCTTGTGCTGAAATAATTCGTTTAGTGTCACTTCAATTCAAGATGACATAGTTTCTTTATTCAAAATTACATCATTTGCACGTTATGATGTTTCTAATGAAGATATCAAAAGTTCAAATTTCCACTTCCCTATAATAACTGTAAGGACACAGATTTGGTTCCTAAGCTCAAACGATGGATGGACCGGCCCAAAAAGCCCAACAACAATAAATTTGTAGAGAGTAAGTAGAGAAAATTGGACTAGGATGAATTAGACAATTAATAGGATGGGTTTAGATGATAAGAAAAACAAAATAGACAAGTTTAACTTCAGAAAGTAGTCCTTAGCTAACATCCGAGGAGATCAGCTCTGGTATATATTGTTTAAACGTGATTACACGTTTGGTTCTTAGTGGCTACAGTGTTTCTTTATTGATTTCTCGATTCCCCTTCTTAGGGTCTCTTTCTCGTTTTATACTCTTCTTTCTTCTCCTCATTGTCTTCCACGTGCAGATTTAGATGATTAGTGTTGATACTTGTCCCATCAACCCCTTCCGGAAGTCTCTACGTGATAGCTGTAAGGCTGAAAAACGCTGTAAGGCCAGAGGATTAGATGCAAAATATTCAATGCGGTGGTAGCAGCTTTCTCCTCTAATATTTTAGGATCCTCCTTTGCTATATGCTTTTGCCATACTTATCAGTTCCATCGAAACTCCCTAGAATGCTCTCCTATATGGCCAATCACCCAAATGGAACTTGGCTTTGGTTTTCCGAGGTGATACTCATCCTCGGCAATACCTCATAGGTCGTTACGTTCAATACTAACTTCTTCATATACTAACATATACTTCCTTAACAGAGTTTATCTAGCCTTCAGACAAATCTTAATCCTCGGCTTGGGCTCTAAGCCTAGGCCCAGGCTCAACATGTATATGAATAAGGAATTCCTGGCCCAATGCCTCTATAGCTCTTATTTTTGCAACAAGTATGATCTTAAATGCAATTTTTATGGCAACATTGTGCATCATGGACAAATTCAATTCATGGTTTATTGCTATTTGAATTCTTACCAAAACATTAAAAAACAAATAAAAAAGTTTAGCTACAAAATTGGTTGTTAGGCTATAATCTTACTTAATTTTTTTTTTTTTTTTTATTGGAGGTGAATTTTGACAAATTTACCATTGGATTACTTATCATTCTTACATCCTTTATGTTTGCAAAATTTTTGAAAAATTAAAGATCAATAACTATGTTATCAATAAATTGTTTAAATTGTAAGTTTTTGTAATTTAAAATTATGCATAAAATATAAATTTATAGATCATATAGCAAATAATATCCGATTGACACAAAATTTGACATATGTATTAAAAGTGTAAAGAACATATAATTCAACGGTTAGATTTTTAATATATGTAGTAGTGTTTTTTTTATTGAGTAAAGTTGTAGCATTAGGTAACTACTAATTTTGTAGCTAAATTTTTTTGAGAAGAATAAAGAGAGAGGATTCTTTTTTGAGAATGAAATCTCGAATATGTGTGAAACACAAGAGCTGTTTAGACCTCCAAATTAAAAATTATGGCTCGGTTGATTTTACTCTAACTTAAACTAAGTACGAAATAGAGTAATGCGAGCGAATAAACAATAAAACTACTCTAAGCCATATTCATTAAATATCAATAATAAAATGAAAGCTAAAAAAAGTAGGGAAGAAAGATGCAAACACAAGATAACACCACAATGTGTTATTGAAGAGGAAACCGAAGAACTTGGTGAAAAACCTCTCTGCGGCCCTCTAAGCGGTAAATCGATCCACTAGAGAATAAGTTGAAGTACACGAAACCTTGTCTCCTCTAGCTCTCCGTATCACACAATTCAGCCTGATTACATCCACCAAACAAATGGCTTCTTCCAGTGCTTCCTGCTTGCTCACTCCCAAGTACAGGAGATCGTAGCAATATAATTCTCGGAGTACCGAAGTCGAACCAGAAGGAGCAGGGTAAATTCAAAGACAATATAATTAAATAAAAATTTGGATAATAAGAAGAAAAATACTTTTACTTGGTGATTGTTAACAAGAATAATAATAATAACTGATTTAAATCAATAATGTAAATACCAGGGTATCGGAATGTTTCCCTATATCGATATGAAATTCTTTGTAATTTAAGAAAATATATATTTCATAATTGATTATTCTTATACAAATAAAAACTTATAATTCGGTTGAACTGAGATAAATCAAGAACGCATGATAACCTCGATTAATAATGCGGTTAGAAAAGTTTTCATAAAAACCTATTCACTTTAAAACCTGATTTCTATTTGAAACTATTAGAAATTCATCTAAACAATAAGAAAAACATGATTGAACTTATTGAAAGTATGGAAGAACTAATACATCAAAAGAAATTTAATTGAACAATCAAATGTGTCGTTGATAAAATCCTAAAAAGAATCACATTGAATATTCATACCGTATAAAAGAAACATAACCCTTAGCCTTAGCAAAGAGTTTAGGCTGCCATTAGAGAAAGAAAAATACAAGGTTTTCTCTACCAAATTTCGTTTTACATAGCCTCACTTCCAAAACCATCTTGTCTGTCCAAAGAAAATAAAATTTTTACTATTTTAATTTCCGTCCAGCTTTATAGCAGTAACTTGTGAGTTAATTTTGGCCTTCAAAAATTGAGAATTTCGAAAAACTCAAAACTGGAAAGTTGTAGATATTTAAGTCATGGTTCCAAGTTCCAACTCATTTGGCCTTATGTCAATTGGAGTTTTGAGAAGAGAGATACACCCAAAATATTGATTAGTGCTCAAATCAGATTTTTCCTTTTCAGCTTCTGCCTCTTTGATTTCTTTCCTTATTTGAAGCTTTCAATCATGGTAGACGATCCAAGCACTCCAGCTGCACCTCCTTAGACATTTAAGCATGGTCCTTTAGCTCCACTTTAATTCTAGTTTGGCCTCTATTTTCTCACAAATTCCTGTAAACTCATCTTTTGCACATGATTTCCTGAAAGTAGAAAATTACACACAATGAATGACATCTTATTCAAGAAATTATGTAAAGATAAATAATAGGGACTAATACAAATCATGACTTAATTATACAAATTAAGCATAATAATAAGAAGATAACGCCCATATAAATATATAACAAGTATACATTTTAAGACATTATCACTTCCCAGCAGAACCAAAACCTTACTTTCTACTCAGAATGGGTGTGATAAGTGTTTGGGCTATCAACCTCTCAAGGATTTGGATATGGAGAGGTAGGAGTTGAAAACAATGGGTTGTATAGAGAATTGTGGGTATGACAATCTCTAACTCTCAAGGGTTATAGTTAGGGTTTTTTCTTTGAAAAACACTTCTTTCAATATGTGGGTAATGATGATATATATAGTGTGGGTGAAGACATAGTAGAGCAGATATGACAAAATAGCAAAACAGAATGTTTCGCGGGTATCTTGCAGGAAGGCCTTACCTGCGAAAACTAGCTATCATGTCTCTTCAAATTCCAATCATGTGTTGAGCACGTGGCTTCACTTCGCTGGAAGTCTTCTCACAAGTTATTTGTGAAAACTCCTCTGATCTTCAATGTTGTCTTGAGTTTTCACACTTTTTTCCACACACAACCCATACAATGAAATCCCACATAAAATATAGGGTACACAAGATTGAATAGAATTACAATCAAATTTGTCATGAAATTAAAACCAACATAAAATAGTTGTAACTAACAACTTTACAGAGAAGAATAATAGTAGGGCCTTTATTTAATAGCTGAAAAATTGAAAATAAGAAAATTATACATGTTAAGTGGAACAAATTAAACTCCATTTAGACCCATAGCGGAAAAGAGGTCCTTGCTCTCTTAGTTAAAGTATCTGCCACAACATTGCCTTGCCGACGAATGTAAGAGAAGAAGAAACTTTGAAGAAAGTGGGCGATTTGTCTTTTAATAAATGTAAAAAAAAAGTGTATTCCAAATTAAGACAACTCAAGCGTTTTTATGTTGTAATAATCACGAGTAAATGTGTGTTTTTTAATTTATTTGGTAATATGATAGTTGCGGGAAGGAGATTGAATCCCTAAACGTTCCTAATATAAAACTCTTGGTGACAAGAATGAGTTTTACAATGGGAGAGGGAAGATTTGAATCTAGATGTTTTGAAAACACTAGGAGGTGCTAACTAGTTGAGTTATAAGACTCTTGGTCAAGAATGAGTAGTTAATATAACATAATTAGACTCAAACTTATTGGCTTAAATGTTTTGGTAAAGTAGCATCCCATATTAGTTTTTCAATTGGAGTCTTTCCAAGATATTATCTCTAAAAAATTTAAATAGTTTATTTAATTATTTATTTTGTGGTTGGAGGATCATACCACTATATCAATTAATAATTATTCTTTAAAAAGAAAAGAAAGTGTCAAGTTCAAGCTTAAATTGTTGCAATGTGACTTAATTGCCCTAATCGGTGTTTGCGAGCTCAATATATTAAAAATCCAACTTATGAATATTTTAATGAAATCCAATAAGACAACATAATAAAACTATAGACACAATTGTTTTTATAACAATTTTCACAACTCCTGAGATGATAAGTTATTATTGATTCTCATATACCACTAACATTATTTTATTAACCACCGTTAACAACTTGTGACCACACATAGGTGTGAAATTTGTTGTCAATTTTGATGTACTTCTAGACTTATTGAAGTTAATAACCCTCTCTTCCCCTACATTACCTCTCGTTCTCTCTGTCTTAATTTAAAGCTTCTAGCCAAACATCTTCGGATCCAAGTTAATTAATATCGAGAGAGAGAGAGAGATGATCGTATGTACAAGAGGACTGTACGTACATACGTAGTGAGTGTGATAGATTGCTTTGCTATTTAGTCCAACATCGCCTTTAATTGGTCTCTCTCTTTTTTGGAGGAGTTTTATGTTAATTATATTGTGTAGGTGATGCTTGTGCAGGATTGGTTTCGATTAGTGGTTTCACTTCATGGACCAAGTCTATCTAGAATTGTGTACTGTACTGTACTGTACTGTACTCTATACTCACTGTGATTGTGAGCACTGGCAGAGGGGGGTCAGCCTCCTAGGTTTTGAAAAAACCCCACTTCCTCCTCGTATTTTCTATGAAAAATAAAAAATTTATATTAGTTTTTGCATACTGACCCCCTAAAGAAAATAATCTGGCTTCACCACTTTTATGAGGATTATTATTGGGTTGGCGAATGAATTTTTGCTATCCCTACTTCAAGCAAGCAGATCAAACATATTCTTAATTAGTAATTAGATTAATATATATATTTATTTATTTGAATTCAACGAGTCTAGCAAATATACGATATGAAAATGCATTTGGGCAAAATCTTATTCCAATCGCACAATATGAAGTATGAACAAACTATCAAATTATATTTCAAAAACTAATATTGTTAAAAAAAAAAATTCTAATAAATTCAACAAATGATAGATAGATAGATAGATAAAACCCACAACTCAGTTATTTGCTACAGTACAGTACTAGTAAGAAAAAGAATGGAGAAAAGGCATGCATTATATATGCATATATAGTATTACATATTACATCATCAGCGATCTTTTCAAATGCGAAAAAACAAAAAACATATTAAGGGAACTTTAGAAGCCACGGGAATTGTGTCAAATTAAATATAACATATACTCTGTGAAGATCAAATTAACTAATATAATATATCCAACATCTTTTTTTTTTTTTTTTTTGAGAAGAATATAATATCCTAGCCGATTAATATATTAGGGGCGGTTTCGACATGCACTTTTTTTTTTTTGATAATGTTTTCACATGTACTTAGCCCCCGGACTTTGAAACCAAGGTTTTTTTTTGGTTGCGGTAAGGAAGAACTGGTCTAATCCAAGGGAAATTTAAAGGCTTGTCACTCTCAAAAAATAAAATTATGAAAAAGTGCCTTGTCTCTATCTTCTGCGTGTATATGTATATATCACTGATTCATTGTCAAACACAATACATTCACTAGAGGATCAACTATCTTCGAGGGGATTATTCCTCAATGATTCTAACACTTATAGTTGATTACTAATTATATATATACATATATAATTGTCATTAACATCACTTTTATTTTATATATATAACAAAAATCAAACAAATAAATAAATTGCAAATATAAATATGATTCATTGAAAAACCTTAATGGCCTGTTTGGAAGTTTAGAGAGGGAGGAGAGTAGAGGGGAGTAGAGGGGAAGAGAGTAGTGGAATGAAGTAAAATTAGTCCTTTCTCTTGTTTAGATGTTTTAAAAATTAGGATGGAGAGGAGAGGAAATGATTTAAATAGACAAATTTACCGTTATCTGAAAATAAACTTACAACATTGTTCTATAATTAATTTATCAATTTTGTAAAGTCTTGAACATGATTATCATTACTTCAAATTTTAGAATATGTCCATGAATTTTTTTATTATTTGGAGAAGCATAAATAAAATTAAATAAAAAATACCTACCAAACACCATACATAAAGCACGCTGCGTCAAAAAGTCAAGAACGCTGCACAAGGACAGCACAACCATGGCGGATCACAACGTCGCCAACGAAGCCATTTCCAGTTTCGAAACTCTACTTTGCTCTTGGCTTCCTTACCGACAGGTTCTTGCTCTATGTTTCGGCCCTAGAGCAAGCATTCTTTGTAGCTTTTCGTTTTTACTTTGCAATTTTTCGAATTCTTGATTCTTGTTTGTTATGGTTTACTTTTAGAAATGAGTTTTGTGAGGACTATTTTTGCCAGTCCTCGGCAAGGCCATGGGCGCAGTGCCGAGGAGGCTCATGTTGTCGATCTTCGGCAAGGCCATGGGCGCAGTACCGAGGAGGCTCAGATGTCCCACATCAAAGAGAGCTTCCCACACTTTCAACCTTATAAGCTGTGAAGCGAAGGAAGTAGTGTACCATCGTATTCCGGTATTCGAATACGAGAATACGATGGTACACTACTTCCTTCGCTTCACAGTTTATAAGGTTGAAAGTGTTAGGATATGTGCCCTTAAATCCTATTGTATGATATTATGTATGACATTATTTGAGAAATGATGTATGACTTAATATTATGTTTAATAAAGTTGTTTTATTCTTATCTAAAATAATGGTAACATGAATATTCGGACATTATTAAAAAGGTCCATGAGATGCATAGTATGTAATTTATGTGATTTAGTCACAGAAGATATAGATCACAAGTTCTTTGTAAACTCAGAATTTTGGTTCGTAGTCGATGATGAAATTGGGCATTTCATCTGCGAAGACTATAACATATTAACTACGATGATTTGTCTTGATCATGGAAGTGGTGACTTCTAGTTAATATGTTGATATGTTTTAAGAGTTAAGACATATTGAACTGGACCGCTGTGAGATTTATTATTCTCCTAACGACTGTCAATTGAATAATAAATCTCACGACTTGTATTCACATGAACTCTTAATCCTGAGAGAATAATGGACCTGATCATGAAATGTAGGTTGCTTTGATATATCAGGAGTGAGATCTAAAGTAACGGTCAAAACCTCAGTATGTTGGGCAGCCACATTTAGTGTTGATGGAACATATATTCTCAAGATGGAATTCATAGTCTCTTAACGGAGATATAAAATATTCCATTGAGATAAGTTTAATGGGTACAGTTATTCAGAGAGTTAGGCCTAACCACTTTAGTAAGACTAAAGTATATATTTATGAAATTGGATTTCATAAATATATGGTGAATAACTTAAAAGGATTAAACCGGGTACTCAAGGATTAAGATATAGTAATTTACAAAGTGGCAGTCTATATTCATGACTTTGTATTACTACGAATATTTTATGAAGGGGTTGCATGTATAATAAAGTCTTGGGATATAATTTATTAATGAGGCCTAGAGTGCAATTATATTTATATAGTGGTATTAAATATAATTAATGGTAACTTTGGACTTATCAAGAGTTGACAGAAAAGCCCAAGGCCCATTGGAGCCAGTGTCTTATTTGTTCCCTTTTGGTCCCACTCCAAGCCACACACTAAAGCCCAATTGGGAAGGCCCAAAAGGCAAGCCCAATTAGATAATCAGTTATGTGGAGAGAAACATACAGAATTTTATATAGAATGAAATGGTTTGTATGTGTAAGGTAATGAAATAAGGAAGAGAGACACTCTTTCATATTCTCTCTAGAAACATAGAACTGATTGAAAGACCACACATCTTGGGCATCAAGTGGAATTGGAGTGAAGATTGAAAGTCTTCCCGAGTACTTCTTCATTCGGTTTTGAATTTCACCGCATCAAGGTACACTCTCTTGTTCTTATATTCTGAAACCTACATAGTGCATGTTATCAATTGCGAATGAAGTAGATCCATTTATTTTCCGCTGCGTATGTTTTGTATGCGATACAAACATGATGATTTCCCAACAGAAAGTGGGGGAAGCTCTCTTCGATGTGGGACATCTGAGCCTCCTCGGTACTGCGCCCATGGCCTTGTCAAGGACCGGCAACATGAGCCTCCTCGGCACTGCGCCCATGGCCTTGCCGAGGACTGGCAAAAATAGTCCCCACAAGTTTGTTTGCTGAGAAAATTGTGGAGGAAAAGTAGCATTTGGAGTTTATTTTTAGTATGATTGTTTTGTACATTTCTTTTTAGGTTACAACTATTTTAGATGTATGATCTTTAATATTAGAATTGTTTCTTGGATTCAATCAGTAAAGAATGAGATTCAATTTTTTTTTCATTCATCTTAAATTTTCTCAGGGAACAAACAATGGTTATTTCTATAATTGGTTTGTAATTTTGTTAATTTAGAATGGGTAAATTAGAGAATTCAGTTAGTCAATAATTTATCTACCCTACTCTCCCTCCAAATCTCTCCAATTTGGGAGAATTAAAAATGAAAGGTTAGAGGTAAATGAAATCCCTCCAAATCCCTCCAAATTCCTCTCTCTCCTTCCTTAAAAAACTTCCAAATAAGGTAATTAAATTACTCTCCCTCCCTCTACTCTACTCCCCTTTTTTTTTACATCCAAACAGGCCATAAATAAGGAAGTAATATAAGATTAATTCACGATTAAAAAAAATGATTTAATGGTGAGTTAGAATGAAAATTAATAACAACTTTTCATTTATACGTATAAGTTTTATTGTGAAATTATAGTAGCTGTATTAGTACTGCTTTTTTTTTTTTTTTTTTGGGGGGGGGGGGGGGGAGGTGGGGAGTGGGGACGGGGGAGCATCAAGCATATGATTACAAGTTACAACTTACAAGTAAAAAGTGCAGAAAGTGGGCTGGGCTACCCGGCTTTATATAGATCTATATAAAGCCAATTTTTGGGCCTTTTAAATTTATTTTGACAGGCCTCACATACACAGCCCCCCTCACCCCCCCAAAAAAAAAAAAAAATCCTCTATGCTTTTGTACAATAGTTTTAGTAAATAAATAATCAGCAAAACACTCAAAATGTAAGAAAGGTTACGTAATTACGACGTGGGCATGAGTATATTTAAATATAAAGAAGAAGGAGGAGAAGAAAAGGGTATTTCTATATCTATATCCATAATCTATATAAAAAATGAGAGTATTGGTGGTTTGTTTTGCATATAGATGGTGGTTTTGTTGAGCCTTTTAGTTTTGTTGCTTGGTCAATACCACTGCCAAAAGTGTGTGATGCAATAGGCTGTGTAGTCTATTTTTGCCCCTACAAGCATTTATAGGTTAAAGAAAGTTAAGGTTTTTTTTTTTGGTCTTTTTGTTTGGTATTTTTTATTACGGTTTTACCCTAGAGATATGGATGGGTTAAAAAATTGTAAGGATATCTTTTTGTTCTCAAAGTATATTATATTTATGGTTTCAAAAAGTACTTTTTGGATTGAAAAAGCTGAAACAAACATGCACTATTAGTTAACTACAACACTCTTAGAGAGTTTTGACATCTAGCAGAAGTTTGGGGAATGCTTTTAGGTGCTCTCTTATAGGGCTGTAAATGAACCGAGCCGATCATGAACAACTCGGACTCAGCTCGATAAAAATCTTGTTCATGTTTGTTTGTTTATAAATAAGCCAAGCTTGAGCTTTAGTTTTAAGCTCATTTAATAAACAAGCCGAGCTCAAGCAAAAAAATTTGTTCACGAACAAGCTCATGAGCTATTAGGCTTGATACACAATAATTCAAGCCTAATAATATACCCATTACATATATATTAATAATGACATGGCCAACATGAGACCACTACTTATAATTACCTTAATTTTTTCCTTCCCTTTAAACTGATCAAGAACCACTTTAGACTATAGTTACATTTAAAAATAAATAAATAATTTAGTAAGCCACATATGATCTTTTCCTATCAATCATCTAAAGTAAAGTTATGAAACATGTTAATATTTTCTCATTCATAATAGTTACAAACATGTATTTTTCTAGTCCTTCACCATCTAACGTAAATGTGAAAATTGAATTTTGAACAATTGCTGAAACTGTAGACAAAGAATGATGAATGAATGAATTTAATTATGTAAATTATTAATTTGAATAATATCTAATCATAAGTAAGACTAGCTGCATGATAAAATGAGTATACTATTTACTTTTTCTTTTTTCTTAATTTTAGAGATTTAAGCATTTAATAATGTAATTTTTTTAGATTTCAAGCTCAAAAATTTGACTTGAGCTCGAGTTTGAGCTTGATATTAAACTTGGGTTTGGCTTGACTAATTAATCAAGCCAAGCCAAGCCAAGCCAAGTTCAAGCTTTTTGGCTTTCCACAAGCTCAAGCTCAAACACTACTTCTAGGCTTGTCACAAGCTCAAGCCAAGCTCAAGCTTTTGATTTTTCCTGATGAGCCAAGCTTGAACATGCACTACTCGACAAAGCTCGGCTCGTTTACAGCCCTGCTCTCTTGTCACTCATTTAAAGTTGGGAGGGGATGGATATGGAAGTAGAAAATATGGATTGAAACTTGAAAACATTTGCTTCATTTCAATCAAAATTGATACATTGTTATGTTTGTTTTTTTTTTTTTTTTGGTGGAATTTTATTGCCTTTTTTTTTTTTGGTGTTAAAATTGCCTTTTTTACTTTGAAGGAACTTTTTGGAGTTTATTACTAATTAAAAAAATAACTTTTAGTAATTCCTTAAATAATAATGCCTAATATTAAAGTCAGTCGTTGTAAAATCGTAATGTTACTTATGTAGGCTTTTTCGATTTTTCAAACCTTTTGTCTCTTTATTTATTTATTTTCACTTAGAATAAGTGAGAAGAAGTTCAAATTTAAGTTTTCCATGTGAAAAGAACCAATCAATTGTATTAAATTCTAAGGCTTTTGATAGGGACAAATCGTCTGGAAGGTGCCGTCAGCCCTTATCACGCCGACGGCATGATAAAGGCTGACGGTCCTTCACTCCCGTCATCCAAGGTCGACACCCCCAGCGCGCCCCGATGGCAAGGCCTACGTATGCCGACGGGATGAATAAGTGACGGGGCAAAGCTGAAGGCACCAACACGTATCTTGTCGTATACGCTTCCACAAGGAGAAGAATCTTGCCGCATACGCTTGCACTTGTACATGTATCTTGCTTGACACGATTGCTCCCAAAAGGATGTCTTGCCCAATACGCTTGTTGCCCAAGAAGTATCTTACGCTCCACGCTAATCCAGGGCAATTCCGGTAAAGGGATATCTTCTCAAATACGCTTTGGTTCAGGCCCTACGCTTTTATAAATACCCCAGGTCCTTACAAATAGAGGTATTCATAACTCCCCCCGACCCTGGCACTCTAGAGTTGTGAGCAATACTAACTTAACCATCGGAGTGTCGTTGGCCAGTGTCACGCCGGTACCTCCCTTTGAGGTTCTTTTCATTTGTGCAGGTTCACTCGGAGTGTGTGGAGGCCCTGCGGCTTACTGAGTTGATTCTTGACATCATCAGTTGGCGCCGTCTGTGGGGAGTAAACTGTTACGTAAACTGTGTTCCGTGCTCTCCGGACAAAAAGTTGCTTGGTATTCACGCGTTCGAGGGCAACCACCATGAATGATCAAGGCAATGAACAGCGCACAACGGCTCTCGAGAGGCAGGTCCAAACTCTAGCGGCCGCAGTAGAACGCCTCACGAAACACAACCACGACTTGGAAGAACAACTGCGACAGAAAAATGCGACAATCGACAATCAGGGAGAAAATCAGGAGGCAAGCAGCGCTGAGAGAGGGAATCTTGGGGGTCCAGAGGGCAACAACGCCCTGAGTCGACCTGAAAGGCAGGGGACGAGCCGTCCGTCGGCCACTGACCACGTCCAGTCTCACGTTGCCGTGGAGATGCAAATGATGAGGGAGCGCATGGATTTCATGATGAACGCCCTCAAGGGACGGGTATCCAGCGACCTCGACGACCTCGTCCACCGTACGGACTCCCCCTTCACTGTACCTGTCATTTTGTTCCCTCTACCGCCGAAGTTCCGCATGCCCCAAGTGGAAAACTACGACGGGTCCAAAGACCTGCTGGATCACTTAGGATGCTTCAAGAGCTTGATGCTCCTACAAGGTTCCCCGGACGAAATTATGTGCCGGGCTTTTCCAGCGACGTTAAGGGGTCCCGCAAGGACCTGGTTCGGCAGACTGACGCCCGGTTCTATAGGTACCTTCAAAGAGCTGAGTGCTCAGTTCGCCTCTCATTTCATTGGGGGACATCGACATAAAAAATCCACCGCGTGCTTGATGAATATTAGGCAGCGGGAAGATGAGACGCTGAGGGCCTACATAGCCTATTTCAACAAGGAGGCACTCTCAATCGACGAGGCCGACGACAAAATACAGGTCGCCGCATTCACAAACGAACTGCGGAAGGGTAAGTTCTTATTCTTCATTTACAAGAATGACCCGAAAACTATGTCGGATGTGCTCTACAGGGTAACTAAATACATGAATGCGGAAGATGCACTACTGGCCCGGGAAGAGAAGCCTCCCAAGAAGAGGGAAAGGCAGGAGGATGTACGGAAGGACAAGGGGCAAAAGGTAGCTCGGACCGGAGAAAGCCGAGACAACAGACGCCCGAAACCCCCTACCGGGAAGTTCACAAGCTTCACCCCGTTGACGGCTCCGATTGACCAAGTCCTAATGTAGATCAAGGACAAAGGGTCCTTGACGTTTCCGGGAAAACTGAAGGGGGATCCCAATAGACGACCCAAGGACAAGTACTGTCGCTTCCACCGAGACCACGGCCACGACACCGCCGACTGTTAAGATTTGAAGCAGCAGATTGAAGCCCTAATTAGGCAAGGAAAGCTGCAAAGGTTCGTCAGCCGAGAAAGGACAAAAGCACCTCGACAGGAACAAGTCCCCCGTCGGGACAATAAGCGCCCCAGACTGCCCATAGGGGACATAAGGATGATCATTGGGAGTGCGGCAGCTGTCGGCTCAACGAAGAAAGCTCAGAAATCATACCTCAGGGCAGTTCAGAATGTCCAAGCCATAGGCGTGGTCCAGAAGAAGCCACGAGTCAACAGCCCCATTATTGAGTTCACAGAGGAAAATGCCTAACGTCTTCACCATCCGTACGACGACGCTCTTGTTGTTAACGTCCGGCTAGGAGACTATAACACGTACCGGGTCTTGATCGACAACGGAAGCTCCGCAGACATCCTCTACTACCCGACGTTCCAACAGATGCGGATCGACAGAGAACGCTTGGTACCTACTAACACTCCGCTCATCGGGTTTGGGGGAACGAGAGTATACCCCCTTGGCGTCATCACCTTGCCAATCACAATTGGGGAATATCCTCGGCAGGTCACTAAGGATGTCATCTTCTTAGTCGTCGATTGCTCATCTGTCTACAACGCCATCATAGGGCGACCCACCCTCAATGCGAGGAAAGCTGTGACTTTGACCTACCACCTGATGGTCAAGTTCCCCACCGATAACGGTGTCGGGGAGCTACAAGGAGACCAGGTGGCCGCGCGAGAATGCTACTTTGCAATGGTAGAAATGAACAACTACCTATAAGCAATGAACATAAAGCAGCGAGTGGGGGCAGAACCCGTAGAGGAGCTCGAAGAAATAGACTTCGACAAATCCAAGCCAGAGAGGACCACCAGGATCGGCGCTCTCATCAGCCCTGCGGCCCGCCAAGCGCTCATGGCTTTCCTCAGGGAAAACTAAGATGTGTTCTCATGGAGTCACGAAGACATGCCGGGGATCGACCCTTCAGTCATGGTACATAGGCTGAACGTATCACCCACCTTCTGGCAGAAGAAGCGGGTGTTTGCCCCGGAGCGAGACCGAGCGGTAGCGGAAGAAGTCGGCAAACTACAGGAGGCGGGTTTCATCCGGAAAGTGTACTATCCCGACTGGCTAGCTAATGTGGTGATGGTCAAAATGGCTAGCGAAAAGTGGCACATGTTCGTTGATTTCATGGACCTGAATAAGGCATGCCCCAAGGATAGCTACCCCCTCTTGCGGGTCGACACGCTGGTAGACTTTACGGCCTGACACCAGCTGCTAAGCTTCATGGATGCCTTCTCAGGGTACAATCAGATCCGGATGGACGTGGCAGATCAAGAGAAGACCTCATTCGTTACTTGCCAGGGTCTTTTCTGTTACAAGGTGATGCCGTTCGGACTAAAGAACGCAGGTGCCACATATCAAAGGCTTATGAACAAAATGTTCGCCAACCAGATAGGAAGGAATGTTCAGGTATACGTTGACGATATGCTAGTAAAAAGCTGAATGGAGGAGGACCATTTGAAAGATCTCGAAGAAACATTCGGCACCCTCTGCTCCTACAACATGAAGCTCAACTCGACGAAGCGCGCATTCGGGGTGACGGCGGGAAAATTTCTAGGCTTTATGGTGTCTCAAAGGGGCATTGAGGCCAACCCAGATAAGATTCGAGCCATAATGGAGATGGCCCCCCTCGAAGAACGTGAAAGAGGTACAGAGCTTAAACGGGAAGGTGGCCGCCTTGAACAAGTTTGTGTTAAAGGCGATAGACAAATGCCTACCCTTATTTCGCACAATGAAGAAAACTTTTGAGTGGACAGACGAATGCCAGAAGGCTTTCGAAGAGCTGAAGGCCTACCTCTCTTCGCCACCATTACTGAGCCCTTCGCAACCAGGAGAAGAGCTTTTCCTCTATCTGGCCGTATCCCCAGCAGCTGTTAGTGCGGCCTTAGTCAGAGAGGAAGACAAGGTCCAGAAACCTGTGTACTACGCCAGCCGGGCATTTCGCGGAGCGGAAGAAAGGTATCCACCCATGGAAAAGCTCGCCTTCGCCTTGGTTACAGCGGCCCGAAAGCTTAAGCCGTACTTCCAAGCTCATACTATAGTTGTCCTTACCGACAAGCCTTTGCGGCGGGTGATGCACCACCCAGAAGCTACTGGTCGCCTGGCCCTATGGGCAATCGAGTTGACTGAGTTCGATATCTGGTACAGCCCTTGCATCGCCATCAAGGGGCAGGCCGTCGCTGACTTTATCGCTGAGTTCACCAACGCGGAAGACCAGGGGGCAGATGGATGCCCTCCATGGAGTGTACATACAGACGGGTCGTTAACTAGACGGGCCGGTGGAGTAGGTGTCGTACTTCACTCCCCCGAGGGAGATCGGGTTGAATGCATGATCTGCCTGGACTTCCCCGCCACCAATAACGAAGCGGAGTACGAAGTTTTGATAACCGAGATCGACCTCGCCAGAGCAGCAGGAGCCACGAAAGTAGTAGTCTACTGCGACTCCTAGGTCGTCGTCAACTAAGTGAATGGAGACTATGAATGTAGGGGAGACAGGATGAAAAAATATCTCCACCAAGCGAAGAGAAGGGTGGACGAACTGAAGGCAGAGATAATCCAAATCCCTAGAGAAGAAAATGAGCAAGCCGACCGCCTTGCTAAAGCCGCTTCATCGGAACATATGACCACCCCTGACGGTGTGCTCTCTTTTGTGCAGGTTTCTCCACTAATAGACTTTGTCAATATGCAGGAAATAGGCTCCAAGAGTAATTGGACCACGCCATTGGTCTTTTATCTGAAAGACGGCGTCTTGCCGGACAAAAAAGAAGCCGCCAGAATGCTGAAGGTCCGAGCGGCAAGGTTCGTATTAATGAAGGACATAAAAGGGGTTTCTCTCGCCCATACCTAAGGTGCTTAGGTCCCGAGGAAGCGGACTATGTCATGAGGGAAGTATACGAAGGAATATGCGGAAATCATTCGGGGTCGCGGTCATTAGCGCACAAGCTGATCTGAACGGGATACTACTGGCCCACGATGCAAAAAGACGCCCAAGCCTACGTCAAAGCTTACGACAAATGCCAAAGGTTCAGCAACACCATCAGACAGCCGTCCGAAGAGCTGACCCCCATGACAGCCCCATGGCCATTCGCTCAATGGGAACTAGACATTATGGGGCCATTCCCAATAGCTATGCGGCACTTGAAGTTTCTGGTGGTAGGCATAGACTACTTCACAAAATGGGTAGAAGCTGAAGCTCTGGCCACCATCACGGAGAAGAACGTGCTAAGCTTTGTCTGGAAGTCCATCATATGCAGGTTTGGGATCCCTAGAGTCCTGGTCTCGGACAATGGCAAGCAATTCGACAACGGCCCCTTCCGAGAGTTCTGCTCACAGCTGGGAATAAAGAATCACTACTCCTCCCCCGCCCACCCCCAAGCCAACGGCCAAGTAGAAGTAACGAACCGATCCTTGCTTAAGATTATCAAGACTCGGCTCGAGGGGGCAAAGGGGATATGGCCTGAGGAACTACCCAGCGTACTATGGGCATACACGACAACAACGAGGACCCCTATAGGAGAAACACCATTCCGGCTAACTTACGGAAGCTCGGCCCCAACTGGGAAGGACCTTATCGAGTCACGTCATGGCGTTGAAAAGGCACCTACTACTTGGAAACGCTGGAAGGACAAAAGTTACACCATCCATGGAATGTCGAGCACTTACGGAGGCACTACCAGTAGGAAAGAATGGCAGCGACCCATCACTTCTAGTTTACTTTGATGTATATTGGGGAACCCAATGGGTATGTTTCCCCCCATTTTTGAAATTATACAAGGCTCAGAAATTTATTCAGTCTCTTCTATGCTAAGTGTTGAACAGCCGATAACGCTATCCAAAAGATACAATGTAAAAACCAGTCAAGCATGAAAGTTGACGGTTTAAAAGCTGACGACTCCATCCTAAAATGGATAAGGCATAAAAGCCCGTCAAGCATAAAAGCTGACGGCTTAAAAGCCAACGACACGATCCTAAATGGATGCAAGGCATAAAAGCGTCAAGCATAGAAGCTGACGGCTTAAAAGCCAACGACACGATCCTAAATGAATGCAAGGCATAAAAGCGTCAAGCATAGAAGCTGACGGCTTAAAAGCCAACGACACGATCCTAAAGGATACGAAGCATAAAAGCTGGTCAAGCGTAAAAGCTGACGGTTTAGAAGCTGACGGCTCGAAAAGCTAATAATCCTATCCCAAGGATAAGCACCGGTCAAGCATATAAGCTGACGGTTTAGAAGTTGACGGCTCGAAAAAGCCAATAATCCTATCCTAAAGGGATACGAAGTGTAAAAGCTAGTTAAGTATAAAAAACTGACGGCTCAAAGCCAACAACACTATCCTAAAAGTATACAAGCTGATAGCTTACTAGCTGACAGTTCTATCCTAATTGGATAAAAAAGGCACGAGCCCGTTAAACATAAAAACCGACGGCCGCGCCCTAAAGTTTGTAACTTTAAAACTCATTAAGGGATAATCTGAAGCTGACGGCACCTATCAGGAAGATATGACTTCATCACAAAAAGCACCAAAAGTCCAGAATTGAATTACCACAAAGAGATAAAAAGCAGAGGAAATCATCCACGAGGCTTGAAATAAAAACAGCACACTACAAGTGACGGAAATAAAGTGTTATATCACAGGAATATTGTTTTTACAAAAAGCCCTCAAAACAACGGGGCACCACGTACAAAAAAGAAAAGAAAATTTTTTTACAAAAAATCAAAGGGCAGGAGCGTCCGGAACGACCTCGTCGCCCTTAAGGGGGTCTTGAACCACGGGGAAGCCTTCAAAGCCGGAAGGATCAGATGACGAGATTTTTGGAACGACGGACTGTTCAAGAGCAGGCTGAGCGAGGACGAAACCGTCACCCTTCGGATGCATCCCAGACTCGCTGAGGCTGTCATCGTCCACCAAGACGGTGTCACCCACGGGTGTAGACGACACAGGATCGTCCATTGAAACCTTCGATAAGTCTAGATGAGGGTGGAGAGACTTTATCTGTTTAAGACAGTCCTCGAACCCGTCACCATAATACTCGGCGCAGGCATCAATGAACGTCTGAGATGTCTTGAACTCAGCTACGACGTCAGCTTTTGCCGTCTCCACCTGGCCCAAGAGGGATGCCAGCTCTTTCTCCTCCGTCACCTTCGCCTCCCTCTCCTTCTCCAGCTGACAGGTCCCCTCCTCAAGTTTTTCTTTCAGCTCTTTTACCTCTCCGTTCAAGGTACGGCAGGCGTCTTTGTACTGGTCCAACCCGTCAGTCAGATTTGTGATGCGCTTCTGCTGACGGGCCAGCAACTCCTCACTCTTCGCCCCTTTGACTTGCATGGCCTTCATGCGAACCATAGCCTGCGAAACCAAACCTTCGTCAGCCCATTAACACAAAAAGCAGACGGAGCAAGTTAAAAATAATAAAGAATATACGTACGCGGGCGAGATCGAAGAGACCCGAGTCCCCCAGCTCCTGCATAGACTGGTTGACGCAAGAATCGGCGTCCTTCTTCTCAAAGATGGAATCCAGCCATTCAAGAGCATACCCCTTGTGGGTAAGAAGGCAGCACTCGTCCTCTTAGCCGACGGGACCTTGGGCTGACATCAACCCTTTCCCGGCCCCGTGTTTAGGAGACGGGAGCTTTGTGGGGTGATCCCCAAGGGTGACGATCTGTTTCTTTTCTGGACGGTCTTCAGTATCGTCACCCTTCCTTTTAGGCGCGCCTTTATTGGCGACCTTTGGGAGGGACAAGGACGCCCCCTCTTTCCCCTTTCCTTTCTCCTTTTTATGCGCAGCGGCGGCCCTGATCTGCGCCCTCAACTTAGCTGATTCCATTTCTGCAAGACAGACACAAAATGTAAGAATACCCAAGTAAAAAGGACGGGAATGAAGGGGTTGACGGAGCTTACGTTGATGGGAAAGGTTGTTCAGACGACGTGCTTCTTCTGTTGGCTCGGGCCCCCCGCAGTAGGCGTGGAGGGCGTCAGGCGTGATGAGGTCACGACACTTCCTTTTCTCCAAAGGAATCTCTGTCACCTTAAGGATGAAAGCTTCCTGCTCCTTTGTGATCGCCAGACGAACGAGAGCTGAAAAAAGAGGAGAAAACAAACGGGTAAGAACCTTGGGATAAGTAAACACAAAAGTAAAGTTGACGGCGACCACCTGACTCCCTAACGAAGGCCCAGGTGTTGTCAAAACCTTGAGGAATTGGCCCTCACTCCTCCTCACAGCACACCCAGTTCGTCCCCTCCACAAAGAAATACCTGCCCTTTCAATTCCTATTGGAGTCGGGCATGTCTGACACCAACCTCAGTTCCTTCTTCCTCGCGGAGAAGTGATAAATCCCCTGGGACGAGGCGATGTGGTGTGGACGGTAGCACCAGAAAAATTCTTCAAGGGTCAGCTGATGGTGTCCCCTACTTAAGCTCCCCCACAAAATCTCGGACCCTATAAACACCCTCCAGGTGTTGGGGGCAATCTGGCTGACGGACAGCCCAAGGTAGTTGGCCAGCTGACGGTGGAATGCCGTCAAAGGCAACCTCAACCCTGCCACGAACATGGCATCGTACATGCCCACGTCCGCGGTCTTCCTGGAATAACATCTCTCCTTTTCCAGAGGAAGACGGATTGGGATGTCGTCTGGGATCTGGTAACGTGCTCGGAGGGAATTGAACACTTTATCCGTCATCGTCGGCATAAAGTGGTTAACCGTCCACTCCTTAGGGAGGATGAATGGATGGTCGTCCCCGGAGCCTCCAGACGTACTTTCCAAGTCGTCGCCTCCAGTTGAACTCCTCTCCCCCGCCCGGTCGTCATTCACTTCACTCTCTCTTACTACTCCACCATGATTCTCCACATCCTCGTCAAAAAACTGGACTGACGACCCATCCCCTGACGACCAAGAAGAGTCCTCCTCGGGCTCGTGGCCTGACTGGAAGACCTCGTCGTAGCCCGCTCCATCGCGGACCGACGACTGCTCACTCGACGTCTCTCTAGGCATCTTACTACCTACAAGCGACGGGGGTGGTCTAAGAACCCAAGTGACGACCTTTCTAGTGAAACTTCCAAAGTTCAGTATGCAATTGAACAAAAGAAAACAAGAGTGAAAATATAGCTCACCAAGTTATATAGACGACTTTGATGAAGCTGATGGTATCAACTAGCAAACGGGAGCGCGATTGTAATCTCTCTTTAAGCTGATGGCTTCTCTCTAATCAGCACAAATGAAACAAGAAAGAGAAATGAGGAAGAATGGAACATATATATAGGTAAGGATATGGGCGCAGAAGATGAAGCGACATCCCCGTTCGGGTATAGGCCAGTTGGTCCAGGATGCGTGTTCCGACACCAGGGCTGCTCGAGGGGACTAGCCATTAATGCTTTGTCTGCCATGCGAGGTACTCCCCAAACCGTCAGTTAAGACTGATGGGATCGAGGAGTAGGGGGCAACTGATAGGGACAAATCGTCTGGAAGGTGCCGTTAGCCCCTATCACGCTGACAGCATGATAAAGGCTGACGGTCCTTCGCTCCCGTCATCCAAGGTCGACACCCCCAGCGCGCCCCGATGGCGAGGCCTACGCATGCCGACAGGATGAATAAGTGACGGGGCAAAGCTGAAGGCACCAACACGTATCTTGAACATGTATCTTGAATAAGTGCCGCATACGCTTGCACTTGAACATGTATCTTGCTCGACACGATTGCTCCCAAAAGGATGTCTTGCCCAACACGCTTGTTGCCCAAGAAGTATCTTACGCTCCACGCTAATCCAGGGCAATTCCGGTAAAGGGATATCTTCCCAAATACGCTTTGGTTCAGGCCCTACGCTCCTATAAATACCCCAGGTCCTTACAAATCGAGGTACGCATAACTCTCCCCGACCCTGGCACTCTAGAGTTGTGAGCAATACTAACCATTGGAGGGTCGTTAACCGGTGCCACGCCGGTACCTCCCTTTGAAGTTCTTTTCATTTGTGCAGGTTCACTTGGAGCGCGTGGAGGCCTTACAACTTACTGAGTTGATTCTTGACATCATCAACTTTCTTTTTTCTTTTTTCTCTTTCGAATAAGAGAGTTACATAATTCCTAACCTTTCTTTGTTATCAAAATGTCACCTGTGCAAAGTGCGGGTTGAAAACTAGTTTTGTATAAATATGTAATAGTAAGCAAAAGTGAATAATATCTTTATTATTAAAAATGTCCTACCGAAAAATTGTATTTACTACGTATTACTTTTTGTCAGAGAATACGTGTATGTTCTCTTTGTCAAACAGACAAACAGTTCACAAGCAAAAAAAAAAAAAAAAAAAAAACCCAATGCTAACTAATGAGTTGGTGCACTTGTTGTAGAACTGGTACTTACTGAGAAGCTGCTGAGCGCTGGGCAAAATTGCTGCTTCTAAATTAATTGGTTGCGTGGATTAGTATAGGACAAATCTTCTATCACACTTTTTATATTTTATTATATACTCTACAAATAAAAATATGCCACATATCTATTTAATTTATTAAAAACTAAATTTTTACCTCTATTATTTTAATTATCTAAATATGATGGGTTATTTATTTATTTATTTTAGGAAATTGAAATAATAGAAAGCATAAATTTAGCATTTAATAAATTAGATGGACACGTGACATGTTTTTATTTGTAAAGTATATAGTGGAGTAGGAAGAGTGAGACGGAAGGTTTTGACTCTTATTAGCAACACATAGGTCCAATTAATGGAAAACAAATTTAATTTTTATAACCACATTTTTTTTTCTTTTTTCTTTTTTGGTTAAAATGATATCCCTTCCCTAGCTGGCTAGCTAGCACCGGCAGAGTCACCTAATTAAAAAAAAAATTTAATATAATAGTCTAAAATGTTCTAATTCAATAATTATATATACACACATATACTTTACAGACATCTTATTCACGATGTAATAAGAATTTTAAAAGATATAATTTCTTCTTGTAAACAAATGATATATACATCTTTAGATGTATAAATTTTTTGTGATAATATATAGTTATATATCTGTTTATGATCTTACATCTTTTATTAATAGTTATATATATTGACCAATTCTTTAATTTTTCTTTTCCAATGGATCGATTTTCTTTTCTGATTGAGATGTCTATAATATATAGATCTTGTTAAACTATAAAAATACTTCTTTGGGATTGGGAAGCCCTAAAAATCAACCGAATGACTAGAAATTTTTCTTATGCGAATTGTATTTCAAGTTGGGAACTTAATATTTATATTCATCTGCCTATGCATCTTGCCTTTTGGGGGATATTATAAAATAAGGGTTTTTTAAGTTAAGTATGTTAGTATAATTAGTTTAATTGGTAAAGTTTCCATAAGTTGAAATTATTTTATTGAATCTGAAAAATAAAATAAAAATAAAAAGTGTGTTAGTCCATGCTAATAAAGTTCTAAGAGTACAGCCAAAAAAAAAAGTTCTAAAGTTCATAAAAAAAAGGTTCTAAGAGTACAGCCAAACCACATCACTTGCCGTATAATTATTCAATAATATGTAATGTCTAAAGCACAATTAACTAAAGAAAGTTATGGATACAGTTATTTTACAATAGTTTCACAACAAAACCTATTAAAAAATAAGTTAATAGTAAATAAAACGTGACGTAATTGATGGCTTAGATGAAAATTGATAACAATTTACTACCTAAGTTTTGTTGTAAAAATATTGTGCCCATAGCAATGCTCAATAGCCAAAATTTCGTAGGAATTGTTGCACCGCTTGCATTAGGTCTTCTACCTTTTTCTCAAAAAAAAAAAAAAAAAAGGTCTTCTACCTAACCATATTACCATCTTTTTGCAATCATATATATCACATAATCCTAATAATGTGAAGATTGAAAGAAAACTATGGAAAGAACCATCTTTCAAATAATTTTGTTCTAATCAGTTATTTAAATATTATGATTAATTTAGTCCATAATCGAGATTCGAGATGTAACTAATGGGAACAGAAGAGAAGAAGAGATTGGATGAATGGACATGGAACGAGTGGGAGGATGCAGACTGGATATTTTATTTATTTATTTAATTAGATTATTAAGTAAATGACATGCAATTTGCAACTTTTGGTTCCCCAAATGGTTCACTACTAAATCCCTTTCTGCCTCATCCGCTGCTGAAACAGCGTGCTCCTTTTCCCTTTTTATTTTTATTAACCATGAAAGATATATAGGACAAGAAATATTAATTGTATAAATAATGCTTAATGCACATAGTCAATTACGTACACAAATGCAAGTGCATATATGCATGGTCAAAGTCGTTGAAGTGCAAAGACAAATGCAGCCATGATAGAATGAATACAATAATTTTACAACAAATTTTAAAGGGAAAGCTTTTATTGATTTTAATCTGAGTCCACTATTACAATTACTTTTATATTCACTAGCAACATTTAATAATAACTTATCAAAGTGGGTTGTGTTTGTAGGATCTGATTAGCTCAACTAGTAATCACCATAGGATGAAATTCTCTTGAAAAAAAAAAAGGTTGTGTTTTAAAATTTATATCACGAGTGGTGCTTGTGTGGTGAATTTGGCAATTTAGCAGGGCTTATGTCGTGCAGTTAAACACGTAGCACATGTATGTGTGACACGTGTGATAAAAAGCAAAAAATGATATTTTATTTTGTTAAAATAAGATTAGATTTTTAGATCATAAACTATAGAAGTTATTCTTTTTATACAAAAATAACTATATAAACTTTTTTTTTTTGAAGGGTTATGAATAAATTTGAAAAGTCATTATGTTTAGAAGTGTGTCAATTCAAATGAATAGTTATAACCGTTGGAAAAATATATGAAAATTGCTCAAAGTAATTAGCAAAACTATATAATGCAATTAAAAAGATATATCCGTATAGTATATTAAAACCAAAATTGAAAGAATGAGGAACTTCTCAGTTTTGTTGAGTCGAGGCATGAAATCAAATCACTTATCCTTAAGTAGTGATTTTGCCCCCGGCTACTAGGAAAACCTTTTGTTGAAAATGACTTAGGCAATTGCTCTCCTAAATATAATTGCAATATTATTAGTTTGCACTCGCAAATAAAGTTTCAAATTTGTCTTATTGGTTGTCCAAATAAATTTACACTAGCATATTTTTAGGTATAGGAATGAGGCGCTTACGAAATTCCTTGTAACTAGCCCCATTTTAAAGATGAAGACAAAATGATACAAAGGAAAGAGCATGGCATGCATTGCCGCATCCTCAAGCCCTTTAAAGGACCCAAAAGTTTGGAAGCATATTTTGGAAAGAATGGAACAATAAAGCTAGAGACACAAAAAAATTTCACAACATTTTCAAATTAGTCTACCACCTCGCACAATATTCTATAATTAATTTTTTTTAATGGCCCATATGTGAGGTGACATGCTAATTTGGGAATGTTGTCATTTTTTTCCCCTTGAAATGGTATAAAACTCTTTAGAAAAGAAAATAAATGTTTGTGCTGAAAATGAAAATTTAGGGCTGAAAATGAAAATTTAGGATTGAAAATGAGATGAATTTGTTATATTTAAAATACCTTACCAAACACCCCTTAGGGGCCATTTGGTAGGGTAGTTCCAGCAACATTTTTAAGTTTTTAAACAATATTCTACGTATTTTCACTTACTTTTTCACTCATACGTATTTCTAATAAAATACAAACAATGTTACTAGAATAACGTTACTGCTCCTAATTTCTAGAAATGCTTGCTCTCTGAAACCGTACGACGTACGTAGTGTTAAATATTAGCATTGATACACCATGTTGAATATATTAATATAGTTGCGGAAGCGAAAGTATAAAGTATAGAACACAATAACACACGAGGGTTACGCGGTTCAGCCTAATGGTTTACATCCACGGAGGAAATCTTAAAGGGCTACATCAATAATATATTAGAGTGTAGTACAAATCCTGTGTTACAATGAATCATAACATATGTATAAATAGTAGACTAAACCCTAAACTAATAGACTTTTAGTACAAGTAGAAGACTTGGCTTGCACACAAAGTAAAATTAGACTTGGGCCTATGTTAATGGACTAATATATCTCTAACACGTAGATTGAAGAGTGGGAAAGGTAAAGGGAAATTCAGCTACACATGCACCCACCACGCACATGAGATGGAGAGCAGTAGATTGAAGCTTGGGAAAGGTGAGGGAACTTCACCTACCTACGTACTCACCAAACACATGCATTATTTAAGATCCTATAGATTTGTTTTCGTTATAACTAGAGCCTAGCTGATCGATCTAATTTCTTCTATGTATTTGGGCAATGATGAGTCTTGGGTAAGCTTAAAAATTTATAAAAAGTCCAACAATAACTCTTCATTATCTGTAAATTAAGGGTCATGAATCATTATCAAATGCACAATTTCGTAAGAAATCTTTTATTTATTTATTTATTTTAACTTTAGTAGTTAATTTTGTTCTATCCTGAAGGTAAATTATTTTAAACCTGCCAAAAAATTCATTTTTGTGGGAGAAAACATTACATTATCATTAAAGATATTGTTTAATAACATCTCAAATTCACATTATCTTTTCTGGTAATTAAACCTACTCATTTTAGTTAACAATTCATTGGTTTACGGTGTAGAACCATGGTGTTATTGACGGTGTGGTTTTGGACGACAAGTTTAATTTCAAATATATAGCGTACTTTACTGTACAGTGCCCTCCATCCTTTGGTAGAATCAATATTTGATTTCAGATAAAACATATATTTTGTTTTTGAGAAAAAAAAAGGGGGGGCTTGCATGCGGGTGTAATTGTCACATTCACGTCTTATAATACATTGTCACTTATGCTATGTTTGGAAGTTTGAAGGGAGAGTAGAGGAGAGTAAAAGAGAGGAGAGTAGCGAGGAATAGTTATCCTCTACCTTCCATAGTACTAAAAATGTTGTTTTCTCAAGAACTACTGTCAAGTTGTATCGTGGAATGATGGTGGACCGGCCTCATCGAGGACAATTTTATTGTGATCCGTGTAGTCCAGTTTGGTTGATCCAAGTCAATCAATGAAAATGGTGATGTTGACTTGAGGTACAATAACGATGAAGGAGTGCGCCAGATGCAATGAAACAAACTTGTGAGTTAAAACAATTGTCGAGATGATTGGGATCTCAAGAGCTCATTCACCGTCACAATTATTTTATACAATGAGTAAAAGGTTTACAATAGGAGAGCTAAAGATGAAGATCAAAAGTGCTGAAGGTTTATATTATAAGGTATGTACAATAAGGTACCGAGGATACAAGCAAGGGAGGGTTAAAGAACATAAAAATATTGCTTAACTAACTAGGGAATCTCTGTTCTCTCCTATTTTGTCATCTGCTATAAATGTGAGCGGAAGGCTCTCTTTATAGTAAGAGATCTTCCCTTAAATAGTGGGCTGTCATGATGTTCCCATCAAGGTGTCTTTTAGCTCCTTTTGGTGGTTCAAGTCGACTTTTGGGTGTGAGGCACTGTTCAGGCCTCAAGATCCGTTTGAATAGAACTTATATTGTTGAAACTGAAAATTGAAAACAGTGTAGCAAAATAATTTTTAAATGTGTAAATAATGCTGTGAGACCTATTTTTAATAAAAAAGTTGCTGCAAAGTGAAGTTTCTGGGTCTCATAAACAGTGCACCTGTGCACTGTTCACGGGAGAATTAGTCAACAACTACGGTTGAAAAAAAAAAAAAAAAAAAACTAAAAACGCGCTAGAGCTGAAAATGTGGACGTAAACGTGTATCCAGATGGATACTAAATAAGAATCCAACTTGTGTTAGGTGGAAACATCTAATTAATGTGAATGTGACTATTGCTTGATTTAGGCACTACCTCTCCTAGTTCCTCGGCTACCTTTTACAAGTTTGGGTCTCTCCTTGGTTCCTTCATCGGCTAGACATCCTTGGTCGATTTTGCCTGAAGGATTAGATCTTATTGGCTCCATCAAAAGACAGGGAGGTTACTTCTTGGGGTGAACCCTTCGTCCCTTTGCCAGGTCCAGCCACTCTCTCCTAAAGGTTGTGAGCTGGGCCTGATCCCTCAGATAATCTTGCTCTTTTTATGGGCTTACGGCCCATGGCCCGTGGAATAAAACTAAAGGACCACTCTCCTACAAAACCTATTCATTTTCTCAAGAATTTTGTATAATTATATAATGAATAGTTTTTTAATAGAATTATGGCTTCATAATTCTTATATGGTTTTTTTAAAATATTAATGTGACGATATTTTGTTAGAGGTTAGAAACAGGATGTTTTATAGTGAATCCTTAGAAAATTTAATGTTGTTAGTAAAAGTGCATAATTAGCTAGGTTTGGTGGATGAAAGAAAAGTAAAAATTATTGCATGATTCTCATCACATTTGAGAGAGTATTTTCATTTACTTATTAAATTTTTAAAAAAATAAGTGGAGCAAAAGTATGACTTCACAAAAAAATAAAGTTTTAATAAAATTATACATGAGTCAAACAAATAGGAAAAATAGAAAAACCTATGATAAACGAGCACTAACTACTAGCATTCGCATATCCTATCCTATTTTACAATCTCAAAAGATACTTTATCAATTATATCGTACTATTTTACAATATTCCTAACATCCCAACTTTTTATAATTCAACACATTAAAAGAATATTTCTACGCTATAAAATAATATATCCCAAAATTATATCTATTCTCTCCCATCTCTCTCCTCTCTATAATTTTTACATCTCTTCTAGCTGCAACTTCCATCGGAGCCTTCATTTCAGGCGAGGTGGTGAAATAGTCCGAAGCCATAATCTTATTCAACCTCTCTCTTAATGCTGAATCTACAACAACACACAAAAAATCAAAATCACACACACCAATTATTCAAAATTGATTCAAACCCACAAATGACCATCACCCAAAATTGATTCAAACCCACAAAATCAAAATCACACACACACACACACACACACACACACACACACACACACACACACACACACCAAATATTCAGTGTCGAATCTCACTGCCCATCACCCACCACCAACCACCGCCAAAACAAAACCCACAAATGACCAACAAAAACCTAGCAACACCAGACCCAAACCAAGCAAAATTGGACCCAAACACCGACGATCACCGACGACTAACAAAACCCAGCAACACTGGACCTAAACCTAGCAAAATCGGACCCAAATACTGACGATCTCCGACGACCAATAAAACCCAACAACATCAGACCCAAACACTTCTTCCTTTAAGCACTGGTCATAGAAAAAAAAAAAAAAAAAACCACAGAACCCAGAACTCCAAACCCGCCGATCCATCTATCCATTAACCCACAACCCACACATCGGTGTGGAGGCCCAATCATCGACACAAAGAGAGAGAGAGTAAGAGTTGAGAGCAATTCAGAGAGAGAGAGGGAGAAGAAATGAGGAAAGAGAGAGAGTTGAGAAGTCTGACAGAGGAGAGAGAAAGAATAAAAAAGATTAAAAAACAAATACAATAGTTTACAGCGCCATCATAGGAGTAGGATGGAACTGTAGCAGTATTGGAAAATTTTTTACAATTCTTTACTTTTACAATTCCGGATGTTGGAGGTTTTTGAGAGACAAATGCTAAATAAGAGCAACAAATGGCATTTAGCTTTCCGGATTTGAATGCTCAAGGTTGTTGAAAAAGCAATTCTAAAAAAAAGGGTGGTTTAGAAAGCTTGTAACCCATATCAATTTGCATGCACATGATGATGCAGGTTTAATTAAGGAAAAAAAAAAAAAAATAATGGCTACAAGATTACTTGACTCTTGTATCCCAAACCATGGTATATTCGAAAAAGGTCTTCAGCCATGGGCCAACCTGGTGTATGTAGTCAAACGAGTCGTCTCAAAAACATCCTTCTTTCACTTTTTTTAATAGATGAAACTGGGTCACCCACAGGCCACAACCAGTGTAATACTGCTCCTAAACCATACATTCCAAAACTGCAAAGGAAATATGAATACAACTGCATAAACTGTTGAACACTACCTCTACTAAATTACTGTATCACATAAACTCCATGTGTTTACGTTTATCAGACCCAAAGAAAATTTCTGCTTAGTGAAGGCTGTTTTATATCCTAGCATTTTTATTTTTATTTTTTATGTGTGTGTGCGCATGTGTTGCTATTATGACAAGTGTTTTCCACAAAAAAGATTGGTCATGAGTTCTAATCCAAAAATTAGCCTCTTCAAAAAATGGGAAGTAAGACTACTATCTTAATATCTTTTAAATCTTGCAAAAGTAGAAATTTTGTGCACTAGATTTGAGTTACTAGGTGTGGTCCTCACTCCTCAGCATGTCTCGCAATACTGTCAGCTGTGAGATTATAAGTATACATACACTATTCAGCACAACAACAGTATAAGATTGAATAGGAAAGATAGGCTCCATATCTCTCCTCCATTCCACACCCTCCAACCCTAATCTTCAACTAGCCATCCCATTATTGCCACGTGGAACTGCAAATATCCAAAATGCAATTAATCACCACCAAGCTTCTCAATGCAATTTTTTATTTCTATTTTTAATCGCAAATACCAAAACCTCGTCAGCATATTCCATCATTTATTAAAAAAAAAAAAAGGATAAACAAATATTTCAAGTAGAACTTTCATTTTCTGGGGAAGGAAAATTGGAATAGACCATTTTAGCTACTATCCAATAATTTATTCCACCCATGTCCCTTCTCATGAGTCATGCCACCTTAAAATTACCTCCAAATTGGTCCAAAACCAGGGGTAGTCATATAAACCCATAAACAAGAAGACACATCAGCCTCCCATCACCAAGCCAACATTTTCTTTCCCATCTTCCAAAACCAAAATTGCCTTCTGCTTTCATCAAAACCTTTTACCCTCTTATTTGTGTTCCAAATTCTTCGTATAAATTCAAGAGGACAAGAAGCCAAACTTATTTCATGTCTACTATTACTACTACCACTCAAAACACCAACTAAATAGAGTTACCAAAAGCCAATTCAACCATAGCTCTTGCTCTCTCAGAGCACTTTGTGAATTCCTTTTCTGAGTAGAGAGACACAGAGAATGGCAATTTGCACAGTCTACACCACCCCATCTCTCAATTCCACATGTTCAATCTCCACCACATCAAAAACCCAATTGGGATTTCACCAAAAACAGGTAGTTTTCTATTCTAGTGGCAAGAAAACTAGCAAGAGAGGCAGCAACACAACCAGCCCATATGTGATAACATGCACAACATCAGCAGGAGGTTCAAAGACAGTTGTGATAGGTCTGGCAGCAGACTCAGGATGTGGGAAAAGTACCTTCATGAGGAGGCTGACCAGTGTGTTTGGTGGGGCTGCAGAGCCACCGAAGGGGGGTAACCCAGACTCCAACACACTCATCAGTGACACTACCACTGTGATATGCTTGGATGACTATCACTCACTGGATAGGACTGGAAGGAAAGTGAAGGGTGTCACTGCACTTGACCCTAGAGCCAACAACTTTGATCTCATGTATGAACAAGTTAAGGCTCTCAAGGATGGGATTCCTGTTGATAAGCCTATTTACAATCATGTTTCTGGTCTCTTGGATCCTCCTGAGCTCATCAAGCCCCCTAAGATTCTTGTCATTGAAGGTTTGCACCCAATGTAAGTAATAAGCCACAAATTAACAGTAATAAAATTCTCCCTCTCTCTCTCTATTGATAAATTACTTGTGATATGGTCTCTTGCTCTTATACCATATTATTTAAGTTATTGTGAAATAATAAATTTAATCATTTAATTTAACATTGTTGCACACTCTCACATCTGGTCTCTCGAAAAAAAGGAGAATTGTTCTTGCAACTCATAGAAAAAGAAGAATATTCCATGAAACAAATTTTGTTCTTAATTTCCTTGGAATTTATGTAAATAAGTGGTTAGTTTATATTTTAAATGATTTTTATTTAAGGTATAATGCTATGGTATTATTATTATTTTTTATTTATCAAAAAAAAAAATATTTTTGTTCTTGTTTAACAAATAAATATTTGTTTTTAAAATGGTGTCCATAAAAAAACGTTATCATGTTCATGTGTCCTTTTTTCTCCGTTTTTTTTTTCCGCGATAAGAAAGAAGGTAGATTTAAACCAAATTATTTTTGGGGGAAAAAAGGAGAATCAGACAATATCACTTAACCATAAACTTCTTGACAATGTTATCATTGTCTTTAAGATGGATTGCAAAATACATTCAATGTTTCTGATTGTCACGAGAATTTAGTTTGTCCCCAAGGAAAAAAAAAGTATATATATATATATATATGTGTGTGTGTGTGTGTATATGTATCATTTTTTTTTAAAGAAATCTATTTTGATGGTATATGATTATATGCCATACTTTATAAAAAAAATGCCATACTGTGATAGTTGTTTTTTTATCGGTTATTGATACATAGGTTAGAGATATCGAGCATTAGTTTATCTCAATTCATTGTATGGCTGAGGAATTCTATCGGTTTTGTCATCTTCTTCTTGGTGGGCCTTGCAACATATTTAGGTTCACGGAACCCTTTTTTTCTTAAAAAAAAAACCTAAATAAATAAATAAGATAAGTGAATAAAGCTCACCAAAAGCTCATGAATAGCTACAGTTATTTCGTTTTACTTCAAAAGAGGTACTATAGTCTCTAAGATGATTAAATTTTAATCCTAATTCCTAAAAAAGAGTTCGATAATGATTTTATGCGCTTAAATTATTTAGGAGAATTTTAGTTTTGGTTGGACCTAGGAGGCTACGACTTACTTGTAAAGAACCCTTCACAAAATGCTTTTATTATAAGGGGGGTGAATAACAATCTCTTATATAGAAAGCAATTTTAATGTAATTATTATTTTTTTTGGTAGAAAATGAAATTATTAAATATATATGTTTATGGTGCCAAAACGGGAAAGTGGTTGCATGAAAAATAGCACAACTAAATAACTATATTACTATTTTTAGTAACATTAATACTTAAAATACATGTTATAGTAATGGTGTTAAAGTTAAAAATTTTTCGCTACATGTTATAGTGCAAAGTCATTTATAATTGTAAACTTAAAGCTAAAAGTAAATAATATTTTTTATTCCAAACTTTCATTAAAATAATATATATTATATATTTTTTTCTATTTCCATTTTTCCTCCTCCGTTTCACTCATAATCTCTTTTTCAAAAACAAAACTCTCACCTCTCTCTCAATCTCTCGCCCAGCATCCTCCTCGTCAAGCTTCTACTGCAAATCACAAAAACCCAATACAAAAAAAATTAATAGTCCAACTGAACTAAAGGTCAAAATTATTTTTATTATTATTATTTTTTTAATTTTAAAAGCAAATCTTTCAGCTTGACTTTAATAGCTGGGAAAAATGCAATAAATTACATAAGATTCAATGATTTCATTTCATTATCTCAGCAACCAAACAGAGGATAAGGCAAGATTTGTCAAAAGAAAACCAAAATTAAAAATCTCCACAACAAGCCCTACTCGGATTCTAGATCACAATCACATAACAAACCCTAGAAACACAACAGAACAAAATACACTAAAAAATCTCAAACAAAAAAAGAGCTCAAACAACAAATCAAAAAAAGAAAAAGAAAATCATAATTTTCGAACCTGTTGAGAAATTTTCCTAGATTTGCGCTATGAATTGAATTAGAGAGAAAAAGAGAGAGAGAGTGCTGAGTGGTTACGGGAACGGGAATGGGGAATTAATTGGTGGTGTTTGGGTGCGTTTAATTATTAAGTTTGGGGATGTGTGCTTTTGGGTTTGGGTTTGGGTTTTTGGTTTTTGTTGAGTTAATATTTTATATAATAAATGTTATTTTTACAATATTTTACAATAATTTCATAACAAGTTTGGTTGTTAAGATATTAGAAATTGTTTTCGGCTCAAAAAAAATTGTATACGTGTGTATATATATTTGCTATCATGATGATTGGAAATTGTTTTAGTAAAAAAAAAAAAAAAATGTATAAGTATAATTTGGGGTTAAAAAATTACATATTAACATTAGACTATTATTTGCTATTATGTGGCGGTGGCGGTGGTGGGGATGGTGGTAGAAGAGTCGGTGGCAGTGGTGGGAACGGTGGTAGAAGAGTCGGTGGCAGCGGCAGCATTAGCGGTTGCGGTAGTTGTGATTCTTGTTTATTGTAGTGGATATATTATTTTATTATAGTAGACATATTATTTTATTGTGATATTTATATTATTTTATTATGTTGAAAGTTAAAATAGATTCACTACTGTTGGATGTTTTATAAAGTGAGTAGGTAAAATAGATAAAGTAATTTTTTGTAGTGTCAAATAGCTAAATTTTTAGCTCCACTGCAATGGAAGTTAATCAACGAAGTCCTAAATCCTAAATATTGCATTTGTAGGTTCGATTCACGAGTAAGGGACCTGTTGGACTTCAGTATCTACTTGGACATCAGCAATGAGGTTAAGTTTGCATGGAAAATTCAGGTAACAGTACTGCATATAACACCTCAATTATTCATTTATTAATTATTATAAATAAAAACTCAATTCATCTTGATCTCTATTTATGTGACAAAAATTTCAGAGGGACATGGCTGAGCGTGGACACAGTCTTGAAAGCATCAAAGCTAGTATTGAAGCCAGGAAGCCTGATTTTGACGCATATATCGGTAAGATTTTATTATTAAAATTAAAAAAAAAAAAAGCTTTCAAACTAGTAATTATTAATGTAATTGATGCATTTCAACAACATAATAATTTTTTTAAAAAATTAGTTATATTTATGTATCGATTTGTAAGATTAATGTAATAAAATATTTGTGGTAGATTGATAATATGAAGAGTACGCACGTAGTCATAATTAATTGGTTGGTTAAATTAAAAAAAAAAAAAATTTGCAGATCCACAAAAGCAATATGCAGATGCAGTGATAGAAGTGTTGCCAACCCAAATGATTCCGGATGATAACGAGGGGAAGATATTGAGAGTGAGGTTGATAATGAAAGAAGGGGTTGAGTTTTTCAACCCAGTTTACCTGTTTGATGACGGTTCTACTATCTCATGGATACCATGTGGAAGAAAGCTTACGTGCTCGTACCCTGGCATCAAATTTTTCTATGGCCCTGACACTTATTTCGGCCACGAGGTATAACCATACTCTAATTAATTCATGATTCTAATAATTTTTTTTTTGGTGCTAATTAATGATGATGGGTGTTTTTTTTTTTTTTTTTAATATCTATATCTTATATGTTATTAGGTGTCTGTGCTGGAGATGGATGGTCAATTTGACCGATTAGATGAGCTGATATACGTGGAAAGCCATCTAAGCAACATATCTACCAAGTTCTATGGAGAAGTGACCCAACAAATGTTGAAGCATGCTGATTTCCCTGGCAGTAGCAATGGAACTGGTCTTTTCCAAACCATTGTTGGTTTGAAGATAAGAGACCTGTACGAGCAACTCATCTCCACCACGGCTAAAACTCCTGTAGAAGCAACAAAGGCCTAATTAAGAAGCACCATGTTGCCTAGCCAACCCTTGCCTTGCCTTGCCTTCCCCTGCCTGCATGGACAAATTAAAGCCCACCAACAATTTAATTAAGTCTCTCTCTCTCTCTCAAAAAAAAAAAAAAAAAAAAAAAAATCATTTCCCACTTTTTTCTTTTTATTAATTTTTCAACTCCCCCCCTCTTCCATAATGTTTCATTTTGAGTGTTAGGCTGTTCTTAATTGATAAGAATTAATGAGAACACAGTCTCTGTACCTACTTAATTTCTATTCTGGAGATCAATGTGATAATTATGTAATATATAGAGAGAAGCCAAAAGCATAGATAAAATTCAGCTAAGAAGAATGGTACCCTTTAATTCTTGCCATTATCTTCTTGTTCATTTAATTCTCATACTGCATTAATTGCTTCACCATTGTAACTTATAATCACCCACCTTGTTATTCAGTTACGCGCACAACACAATAAAGAAAAATGGCAAGTACAAACGGTTTAAGTGGTCAGCAATTTCGGCTTTGTCACTCTGTCTGAGAGAAATCAAACTTAAGCTGCTACATACATTGGGTGAGGAAACTATCAATATAGTCTCAAAGTTCTCTATTTCACTCATAAATGGAAAAACTAAACATTTGGGTAGAGGGACCTCCCCCCCATATGGATTCTACTTCTACAGGCAATTGGTACAAAGATTAGAGATAGAGGCCCTTTATAACACTTAAACATGGTCAGTCCACGAATTATAAAACATCTGTTTTTCTGTTTAAACTAAAGAAATGACCTCAGAAGGTAATCCGTCAAAACTTTCTTTTTCAAGAGGATTGAACTTCGAAACAAACAAAACAAATTAATAAACATATATCATGTATGGCATGGAAAGCAAATCTCATCAAGAGTATAGCCATTGAATCTAGTATGGACATTTTCTGTCAATTTTTAGGCAGCTTAAATCATGACAAAGCACAAGGACATTTTGTAGCAGATAACAAAATGTTCAAACCATTGTTAAGTAGTATATTTTATTTTACAGTGAGACTGCCACTAATGCTTTGATGGGGATAAAACAAACTACATGCAAAATCTTATGGTCACCACAATCCTCTTTGCTCAAGCGGTATTCTTGACTAATAAACAATGCATCACGGTATGTAAAATAAAGTTACATACCAGACACCGAAATAGCCAAGACCAACAATGAAAAATGAATACTCTTGACAAATATTTTAGAACAAACCATGGTTCCCATGTTTGACAAAGATATCATGCTGTGTCAACAACTTAAAAGCACAGTATTTTATCATGGGAAACACAAGATCAAAGCTAGAGCAGAATAGGAATAACAGTTGAACCTAAAATTTGTCAATTTCCTGCAAGCTTCAGGAGAACGATTTGTGCAGGATGAAACACAACACATAAAGCAAAATTTTGATTTCTCAGCTTTACCAAGTAAGGCACGTCAACGACAGCTTTTAAATTATTAACAACCATCCTATATCAAATAAAACATTATAAAAAGGTGAAAGACAATTCAAAAATATGCCCTAAGTCAACATAGAACCTCAAAATAACTTCCCGTATCAAGCATTATGGTAAAAGCAACGCCGACCTAAACAACATTGCCACCGTTGGAACTCATCTTTCTAGGCAGTAGCTCTATCATTTGCCACACTCAAGAGTCAAGACACTCATCTAATAGGTAGTAGCTCTATCAATGACCACATTCATGAGCCAAAACAGTTGCCCAGTTTTCTTGGTTGCCACGTGAATGACAAACTTAAGTGGTTCAATAGAACGTGTACTAAACAAAGAACAACCGGTCACTGTATATAACTAGTTTTTGCTCAAAGAAACCACACCAACATACATAAGGAGAAGAGCTATTTGTTCTGTCCTCATTCTACATTTCCTCCATGGGAAGAGTATTTTTAAACGGCTAATCTATTTTATTTATTGCAGATTCTCCCTCTGCATACTTGGAACAACATATTTTATTACCGATTACACAGCAGAAGCATCGAAAATTAATACATGCCATTTAAATACCCTGAGAGGCTATCAGAAAGTTCTCTTTCATCAATATGACAGTTATGTGTACTTCCAAGTTCCAAATGATATCACCCCCACCTGAATTCCGCCACCATCTCATCAACAAAATATTTTGACTTTTTCCAGTTCATTGGAATATGCAGCTTCTACATTAGCTAATTTATACATAATAACTCAATACGGATGCAAACCAATGAAGCAATTAATCAGTGAAAATAATTGTACATTACCATAATTTCTTCTTGTGATAAAATTATCATCTTATGTAAGATATAAACTAACATGACACTGAAAGGAATACAACAATAACGATGACAAAGAAATTCATGTTATAACATGTCTCCAGATTCATAGCCGCATTTCCTTCCAAATAAGTCTAGATGCTAGGAAACTTCAGAGAAGCTTTATATATACAGACTACTTACTTGGATTGTCTCTAAGATGAAGAAGTAAACTACATCCCACAAGAAAACATGGGAATGATATATACTAGCAGTTAACAAATCTTTAATTTCCCTTCTCCATATTTCTACTTAATTATAACGAACTTGTTAGTACCATGTCTTGCCCAGTGGTCCTTCAAGTCAACTGGATGAGTAAGATCATGACCTTCAGTTGCAAGTCTCAGTAGAAGTTTCCCATATGCTCCATTGCTCATTTTTCTCCCAGCCATGCGAGATCCAGGCCTTGTGGAACTCATGGGCAGAGGATATTCTGATACGTTAATGGTGCAACACGAGGATTGCCATCCACCAGCACCCCATTTGTAGCACGCTCTAGGATTACCAGTACAAGAACAGTGTGGAGGAGGCACCCCAGAGAAATCAAAGTCAGTTTTGTCCATATCAATATTAATCGGAATCTTCTTTTCACGTTTTGCTTCAGGCATACTTTGTCCCTTTGTCTTTTTAGAAGTAGAAGGAGTTCTTTTGGTTTGCTTTGGCCTGAAAACCTTGGATGCAATTTGATTAGGTTCCTTCATAGAATTCTTCTGTTTCCTAACCTTCGCAGGTTTAGTTGCTGAATTAGTATTTTTTTTTGGTTCAGTTGTGGCAGGAATGGTTCGGATGGGAGTAACAGCAATACCTGGTTCTGGGTTCATTTGAGTCCCTTGCAAAGGATTTGAGTTGGATTTCGATGCAGACATAAAACTTCCTGGATAAAACCAGGTAAAATGTGGAACAGATGCCCCTGCTGTAGCTTCAGGTATCATAGGGTTTCTATTGGTGTATGTTCCCATATTTGCAACTACTTGATGTCTCAGCACTGCATCTACACTCAAAGATTGCTCTGAAAAATTGCTAGTACCCAATCCACCATCTGTATCTACATAATGAACACAACAAAGAATTTCCCAACACTCAGAGCAATAATTTTTGTTAAGGGAAACCAACTAAAAGCACACAATCTGACAGTTGTTGAGGGAAACCAACTAAAGCAACTTCAGAGGAGAAATTAGTTAGCAACTAAGTCAAACCATACAACATCAAAATACAACCTCAAATAAGTATGTAGAAAAAAACATATTTATGCAAAACAATCTGACAGCTTAAAATTGGCATTTGTACTTGTAATGCATGGAATAAATGTCTCAACACATTCTTGGAAGAATGAATTTGAACTAAGCATAATTACCAAAAGTACCAGATTATTTTTGGAAGTAACATAGACTTAGAATAGAATTCAGTGAAATTCCCAAGTCATCTCACCAGTTTTATTATAAACTGATAGAACAATAATATTATTGTAAATTTTCGAAAACAATTGTTGAACTATTCTGGATGTGAACTCCTGTTACCAGCTATGACATGAGTCTATGAATAAGAAATCTGAAGGTTTTTAATTTAGTTTTGTAATTGAAGCAGGGTTGGAAATTGTCTGGGCAGTCTCACACTATGGGCACAGGTTTCAAAAGAGTAAAATCATGGGCATAGAAAGGTACTTGAGAACCATCAACCATGCTCCTCATTTGAAAAGGTTATGCAACTTCAGAAAGCTTTCAGCTAATGTTGGTTTCAAGATTCTGCTCTAAAGGACATTCTCAGGAAATAGTAACCTGCCAATTGGATCAACATTAGCTTAAAGGTTAAAAGAGAAACTAATTAAAATGAAAATCCCAGACATCTGTGTCCCTGAATAAACAGTGGAAGTTGAACCACGTTTTTACACTCTTTGCCATGGTCCACCATAATATTATAGGGAAGCACTGCAGCTCCCTATAGCAACTACTTTCATAAACCCTATGGCCATAACAATCTCACTATAAGTCAAATTATAGGTGGATTCTTGCTCAGCACCACCCAAATATATCCCATCTCTCCCTTGGTAGAGTATATGGAACCTCCTTCACAACCACGTTGGTTTTTCTTGAGGCCCTTGCTTGTGAATGAATCCCAGACAACATCTCTGGGCTGCACAGCATACCATTCATGATGATGTACGCATGCATGAACATATATGTATATATACTCAATTTCATCATGTAGCCTACTACAGTTATAACTCCTCCACTTCCTTTCCCTTCTATACAAATACACATTCACCATCTATTTTCCTCAGCTGCTTAAGACCGCACATGTAACACGAAAAACAGTAAAACAAGTGCATGACAATGCCCTAATTTAGTATCATCATGATTTAAGTCGTTGAACGGGTACAAAGTTTTAATAATTAGTCATTGAGATCTTAAACATATAAAAGGAAATTTTGGCAAATTGCTGAGAATTCATTAGTGATACATGAAGTATAAAAAGACAATGGAATAATGTCATGAAACAAAAATGGAAAAAGAAAAAAGGGAACTCATTAAGCCCAAGAGAGAATCCAATGGGCCAATACACCAAGTGCGCACACATATGCACACGCACACACAGCATGCATGCCTGCAAAGTGACACACAATGACACTAAACATAAATAGAACGAAATTTGAAATTCTAAGTTATGATCTACATTATAAACAAAGAACTCAAAAAATATGCCCCCAAAAAAAAAAAAAAAAAAAAAAAAGAGTAGAGAAAACTACTAAGTACTAACAAGTTCTGACTTGAAAATTGAGAGGAAACCCATATAAAAACAATAGACCTGAAAGCTATACTGCTAGAGCATCAAGAAGCATACATATTGAGAGAAAAACTAAACCCAAAAGCGACAAACATCATACCTACATTTTATGAAGAAAAAGTACAAAGTTTTCAAAGCAAGAACTCCATGCCAGAAAAACAATCAAAGGACATGCATCACCCCCACTTACAAACAGAAAGACTAAATCTCCACAAACACTCGCAAAGAGAAATAAAAATGCCAAGATGCAAGCTCATCCAAACAGAAAAAACCCGAAAGTTACATCAAAGTTACACTAGCAAAAGCAGAGAGAGATAAGTTAACAAGGGGGAAAAAAACCCATGTCAGAAACCCACTAAAAAAACTTGAGATTAAAGGCAAAGTAGCTTATAAAAGTGAAATATCATCATTCAGAACCAAAATTACTGATCTTTCTAAGAGTGAGAAAAAAGAAAATTAGGAAAGACCCATTTAGGCTAAGCATCAAAGTAAGCTTCAAACAGTAGGTAGTGAAGAGGTTCTGCATCAAAAAGAAAGAACTGAGAGCATTGATTCAAGCTATGAATATGATGAAGGAAGGGGGTTACAAGATTGTAAGATCTACAAGAAATGATGCTTCTTTTTTAATAGCAGATTTTCAGTCCTACATGTTAAAAGGAAATGAAAAATATAATTTTACCTGGAAAAGCAGTTTCTTGTGCTTTGATTCTCACTGCAGCACCAAACCAAATGAAAAGATGTGGTGTGTGAGTGTTTGTGTAAGTGAAAATGGTTTCAGCTAGACTATCATCTTATATCTCTCCTCAAGTTTGAGTTGGACTGTCTTGTTCTGTTCTGTTCTGTTTGAGAGAGAGAGAGAGTTTCTCAATCTCAAAGGACTCCTCTGTCCTCAAATCAAGTGCGCTCTGCATTTTGTCAGTCCACGCCCTCTTCAACTACGTGTCAAACACACTCCAATGGCATCAGAGCATGTCACCTGCTTTTTTCTTTTTGGTGAGTAATCTCAGAAAATAACATCTTTCTTAAACTATTTTTTAATTGTTGAGACTTTTTTTTTTAATTGAAACAGTATCATTTTCATGTAAGTTATTATTGATTTTTTCTTCTTCTTATATTTCAATATATCAACTGTAAAAAAAATCAATGTTCTTGATCTTATTGTCTGGAAATAAGGTGAGAAAATATACATAAAGTAATATAAAGAGATGGCACTCAATTTTGATTATGGTAGCACACTGATAAAAAAGCAATGAAACTAAAATAATAATACAAGTCAATATTTGAGCTTGGGTAGAAGAGTTGGGATTTTCCGTAGCAAAATTGAAGTAGTATATAATATAATTTTAAAAATGATGATTTAGTGATTGCATAACCGATTAGTGATGCTTTCTCAAAAGAAAAAAAAAAAAAAAACTGATTAGTAATGAAATACTTGCAAAACACAAATTACTTAAAGTTAGTAATCTTAACAAAGATAATATTCATCAAGGAGCTTATAACTTAATTAACACTTCTATGTATTTTTAACGAAAACATAGTTCAAATCTCTTCGCTCCAAATTATCAAATTGTAAAATGAAAAAAAAAAAATTAGAGAAAACACTCCTTTTAGTACACAAATTACTGATAATTGAGTGGCTATGAAATTTAAAGGCTAGCTTGTGATGTTTATTACTTCTTAATTGTAGTCATTAACTTGATTAATTGTAACCTTAATGAGCGTTAATGTGACTGGGCGAGATTCTAGATATTCGGCCATTGAATTTTGTGAATGGAGGCCATAGGTTCCAATTCCCAAGCTTTCCATTATGGGTACAATTGAAGGTGGTTTCACTCGCCTATGGAGTTTTGTATTCGTGCCCGGGTTGAGTTCCATGCCCAAGTATACTTCGACTATCAAATCAAGGAAAAATTTGCTTAATATGACTGTTTTAGAAAAAAATTGGGTGAATAGCATTTTGAAGTTTTTTAGTTAGTTAGACTGTTTTTGAAAGTTGAGTTTGGCAAACTCGACTCTCAACCTAAAATTCTAAAAACAATTTAACTAACTGAATAACTTTTGTTGTGTGCTACTTTCTTAAAATTTTTCTAAAAATATAGCATTTGGCAAATTTTGTTATCAAATCAACACTACATTTGATGGGCCTCAAGTTCTTGGAATGGTGTAGACAATTAGGTCATGTTTTTGTGTGTCACGATTGTTCATTCCATGTAGGATCGTAAGTCTCTATTGTGAGTGCCCAACATGTGACTTATGAATGTCACGAAATGAAAACTTCTTATATCTTCGTGTTTATAAAATTTTTAAAAAATTAAAGATTAATAATTATATTATTAATAAATTGTTTAAATTTTAAATTTTTGTAATTTAAAACTATGTATAAAATATAAAATTATAAATCATATAGTAAATAATATCCGATTGATACAAAATTTAACATGTGTATATTAAGAGAGTAATGATCATGCAATTTAATGATTAGATTTTCAAAATATGTAGTAATATTAATCATGCAACTCAATAAAATATCCTTAGTCAATACTTTCTCCATTACAAGTAATTCATGTTTTGAAACTCTAAATACAAATCCTTGGCTAAAAGTCTAGCTTGCTAAAATCTTTTTTGCTCTCCAATTTCAGATCATGATAAATAGCAAGTTTTGGGACTTTTGCTAAGTGTGTACGCATGAAAGGAGATCATGAATTTTTGAGATAAGACGATCTTGTAATAATTAGTATTTCATTTTGTTTAATGGCATGAGGTTTGAATTGTTGTTTCTATTGGTACTTAGGAGATCTTTTGACAATTGCATTATTGAGGATAATTTGGATTTATTGATGTAATTTCTTTGAGGATAAAATTTTAGTCAGAAAGTCTTGCACACTTGTAAGGTGAAAACATTATAAGTATACAGTCGTTGTCATGTGCCTATCTTAATGGTCGGGTTCAAAGTGTGACAATTTTCCTATTGTCAAGTCACCTAGTGAGCTAACATAGCTTTCCTTTTTAAGTCGAGGAAAGGATTCACTTATTCCTGGTTTTGTCCAACCCAGCATGTGTTTCAACTTTCAACTCACCTTGTGAGTTGACACGTACTCGCTTCTTAAGTCGGGGAAAGAATTCATTGCTAGTATCAGGGTCTTTTCCACCTTAGGATATGTTAACTCACCTTGTGAGTTGACATAAGCTTACTTCTTGAATCGAAGAAATGATTCACTTCTTGAATCCATGTTTTGTCCACCTCAAAATGTGTGAGATAAAAAGAGAACAGAAAGGAAAATAATATGAAATGAAATAAAAGATAAAAAAAAAAAATTAAGAGAAAAGAAGGGGAAAAAATAATAATAAAAGAAAATGGTGAAAGAAAAATGAGAAGATAAAATTTGAACATGAGCTAGTAAAGACTCACCTTATGAGCTGATAACTCTGAGTGGGTTTAGAGACACTACCTCATAATGTAGGTCTTAACGAGTATGTTAGGGATTTACGTAGAAAATATTGTGATAATATAGAATTGAATTTGTTGAGTGTGTGCTATGTAGGCTTCGCATTAGGTATATAATGGGCCGATCAAGGTTTAATAAACAATTACAATGAGTCAATTGTGACTAGAATAGTTTAATTTTTTTTTCTTTTGAGATATAGTGTAAATATAATTTTATTTTTTTTGAGAGAGGAGAGATAGTGTAAATATGGTTAATCCTTTTCTTTGGATGGTCCAAATTGAGATAGTTGACGTTTTATCAATTTTAAGGTTACTAAATAATTGACTAATATATTTTAATGATTAGGGTAAGAAAGATGTATGACTTGCAGGTTGAATAGAATCTGTGCCAACCCATCATGGATCTTTTATTAAAAAAGAAAAGAAAAGAAAAGATCCATTTAAATAAAAGTAATTTTGACCCGAACTTGATTATGATCCAAGCCTGATTGGGTCTAACCTGAATCCGATCCATGGATCGTTGGGTTGTTTTAGATTGAATTTATTTTTAGCAATTTCATGGCCATGGCCCTAGGTTGAAGAGAGGGGTGTGGCAACTGCTGAATGCTTTGGGTGATGGGGCTATGGTTATGGTGAAATGACTAAGACAATTGCCTAAGGAGGCTTTTAAATAGGACTTCACAATCTGTCCTCTTAATAATTGTCCGTTTGTTTTTTTTTTTTTTTTTTTTGATTAGCCAATGTTCCCCATATTTGTTGGTCTCATTTTTACAGTAATGTAGTTCAATATAAATTACTTCCGTATCATCATATAAACAGATACATGTTAGCCAAATAAACTCTATTCTAGAAGTAGAAGGATAGATTCCTGGACTATGATGCCTCCCTCCATTTGTAAATTCCTTAATATCAACTTCTGTACACCACACAGCCATCTAGTTTTCAATATGATGGGCTATTGCTTCTCTTTACAAAACAATCTCATGGAAAGAATATAATTGCAATCAAGGTGATGTGTATTGCACTGATGATAGTTTTAGCCAACTACTGCAAGCAAGCTTTGCCTGACTGCTGGAACTGAGCAGAGAAGAGATCCAAATATACCATTTAGAGCATAAGCAATGGCACAAAATGGGAGAGCCTCAGGTTCCTTGGCTGACAACGCGGCTGTTCCTAATCCATGAGCACTAAAACAACCAAGTAAAAGAAAATAAATCTTAAATGGATGAATATGGACATAATACTTCTATTTTGTTGTTTCGAAGATTTATCATATATATATATATTTCTCTGATTTGAAGTTTTTGCAAAGAATTAAAACATTGATTATCTTGTTAGCATTCTGAAACATCTATAGATAGCGTGATTGATTGTATGATTACAACCTAAGCATAAAACAGACGCATGGGAAATGCCTACTTGGCCACATAAATTTATTTGTGAGAACTGACTGATTTGTCAACAACAGATGCACATACCTTGACGCAGTTGCTATCCCTCGAGCAATAGGATCACGAAATCGCAGTTTGTCAAGTGTTGCTTGCACAAAATTTGCTCCAACCAAACCAGTTACTACAACTGCAGCTGCTGTGAGAGATGAATTGGTACCTGTAACAGATCCGGAAAACACATTCCATGATATAATTAAGTTTCAGGCAAGTATTATATGCACTAAGATGTGGTCTAAAGATTTCTATTTACTTAATTTTGGATTTTCCTATATTTAATTGGTTGTATATCTCAGGCATATCAGAAAATTAGCAGAATAGAGAATTGCCTGTCTACAGATGCCATGTATACAATTGTACCTTCAAAAAGAGAGACAATGCTGAGAGCTAAGGCCACAGTTATGCATCTAGGAAGAATTGATATAGTCAAAGACGATTCTAATCCAAGAAGACGTCCAACAAGGGCAGTTGAATACAATGAGAAAATTGTTGAGACAATCACAGATGTGAAAATCTCGGCTGCATGCCTCTTGACAAGCTGTAAAAGTACAGATGGTTAACAGAGCAACATCATAACGTCACCAGATAATGATTTATGCCTTATAACATTATCTGAGTATATATCTGTCACAGCACTAAATCTGAATTAATACGCAAAATAGAAATATGAAATGGTGACACTCCTTTAGGTAGACTTTGTATCAATTTCATGTTGGAGCAATAAGGTGCATGTATTAAAGATAGAAGAACAACTCTATGGTCTAAATATCTATGATGCATCTCTCTTTAACCAAAATCAACCTGTCCAGCGGCATTTCACCATCTATTCTCCACTTTCCTAGATTTTCTGGACTACCAAGTAAAAGAAAAAGAGAGACAGAAAAAGTGCTTTGCTTGGTGATATCCTAAGGTTATAAATTACATGTTAAAAATGAGAAATGATATACATAAAATGGTGCTCTCCTTTATATGTATTCAGTGGTATGCTTTGGTACATAGAACCAATGTTTGTCCATTGATAATCCACAGAACCCTGTCTAGGTAATCAGGTGGACAAAACCCAGCCTTCAACTTGAGAAGATTCAAACTAAATAATAACAACTGTTGCCAATTGGGAAAACTCTTTTAACTCATTATATGTGAACAATAGGTCATTACCTTTCTCTGTTTAAACATTGAGAAGGCAAAAGAGAGTATAACAGATCCCAAAAATCCCATTAGAACATCACCAGCTCCAGGATTAGAAGATGCCTTTGTAAGGTAACACCCTGTTTATATAAAAAACACAAATCACCAACAAAAAGTATGGATAAACTAAACTAAAACACTAATACCAATATTAGTGCATTTGAGAAAGGAACAATGTGTGGGAATGCCTGTATGTGCAGAGAGAGAGGCTTGTCGGTATTACTTTTGCTCTTTATTTGAAACACTAATCAAATGTGTGTAAGTTTCATTGGGTGGGTGGAGAGAACTTGCCATCACTCCAAAGCCTACAGAGAACTTGCAATCTAAACAATAATCTGATGGGTAGTGAGAACTTTAATCCTATGTTAACACTCCACCCGTGAAGCCCTATAGAAAGAAAATTACTTATAAGTAACCTAAATTTTTTTTGGGTAAATTATACTAATGATTTTTGAAATATATGATAAGTTCAATTTTAGTCCATCAACTATTTAAAAGGGACCTCTCCAAAAAAAAAAAAAAAAAATTAAAAGGGAACAATTTAGTCTTTCCATTAATTTTCCATCCATTTTTTGCTTATGTGGCTAATGACATGATGAACAGATTGATTTCTGTCCTTCAACTCGCTGCAATAACAAAAAATGAAGTCATAATCTTCTACTCACTATGGTTTTGCACTAAAGCTACTTGGAAGAAAAAGAAATACTGCAATGCAATTGAATGGAGGGACATTGCCCTCTTAACTTATAGTTCTACCAACCAAAATCATGTCTGGCTTGGATTACTGACTTCTATGTCATTTGGATGAACACTCAGGATTCTCCTCAAATTTAACAAATTTAGGATTAGCTATGTCCCTAGCTTTCCCAAACCTTAGCCTCTTATGTACATATACGGCTCTTAACCCTGCCTTTAGACATGACTCACAATATATATTTGAATAACCTGTAACTTTAGCAAAAAAGTCTATTTTTCTACGGGATGCAATGGTTAGAGCACTCACAGCAGTGTAGATATATTGCTATAATGCTATATTATAGCTCCTCAAGCACAAAAATAATGCTCCAGCAGTGGAGCTAAATCCATATTTTTTAGCTCCACATGAACAGTGCACATCTATTTATAGATGTGCACTGTTCATGAGAGCTAAAAAAAAATTGTTATTTTATTATACTCGAACATTAAAATAATACCAGACCGTGCCCCTCTCTCTCTCTCTCTCTCTCTCTCATCTCAAGAACATTTGCTCAACTCTCTCAAGAACGTTGAGCCGGTCTCTCAAGCTCTCTGTTACCGCCAGCCGGTGAACGTCACCGGCTCAAGCTGACCCAAGCCCCAAGCCGCCGATCCACGTCGCTGATTTATTCTCTTTTTTTTTTCCCCCTGTTGTGGACCACTGGTGGTGGTGGTGGTGGTGGTGGTGGTGGTTGTGGGCGTGGTTGTGGTTGTGGCTGTGGTTGATGGTAGAGGTGGTTGTGGTTGGTGTAGTGTATATTTTTTGAGTAATGAGATATATTATTTTATTGTAGGGGATATATTATTTTATTGTGATGTTTATATTATTTTATTGTGTTGAAAGATAAAACAGATCTATTACTGCAGTATATATGTAAGTAAAATAAATAAAATAACTTTTATGGAGTTAAAAAGTTAAATTTTTAATTTAACTACTACTGTGGATGCTCTTAACATAATTGGGATTGCAAAATGATTTGTCCCATACTCATTGTAGTGATTTTTTGAACTTATTACTGAAGGGAAGTACCCATGTGGTCCTTTCATGTTATATCAGATTTTCCTTTATATAATTACATCACATAAGCCACACGCACCCACCCGCACCCACACACACATCGAGGAAATGGTATATAGAAAACTAAAGAGTAAAATAAGAGAAGAGAAAGGACGCGAAAAGGTCATTCAGACAAAGGAAATCAGAAACTTTAAAGTATACCTAAAACAGGATCAAGCCCAGACCGAGAAAAGTACCCAAAAGCCAATGCAGCCAGATCTGCAGATACCGCACAGCAAATAATTGGATGAAAAACTTTCTTCACATCTGATGGCAATCTGAAATCCAAATCCAGAGAAAAGGAGAAACTTATACACACGAAAATAAAAAATTCAATAATTTAAACTAAAACATAATAATAAGATTATTCGCCATAAGCTAACGATTAATTTTATTTATTAAGAAAGTTTGCCAATTTCAAATTCAAAACTGAGGAAATGAAATTTTACCCAGAGCCAACCATGTAGCCTAAGACTGTTGATGCAAGTAGGAAAGGAAGGCATGTTCGAGCACTTGTCCCTAGTATTGTTGGGTACAATAATGCAGTAACAAATGATATAAGAAAAATCCCAGTCCAAGTCCACACTTCAATGGTAGAAAAAGGGGGCGGTTTTGCCATAGGCTCTGCATCTGTCATTTCTGTATTTACCATTTTTCTTACAGCTATAGCTGTATAACCTGCAACAGTAAGCGTAGCCAGCCAGCCTCCAACTGCAAAGGAACCAATAAACAATAACTAGCTATTGCATTGAAAAGGACAAAGCTGACAACAGGCATAATCTTTCACATAGAAACGCACACAGTGATAGAGAGCATATCAGCAAAGAAATTTCCAACTCAGGTTAACGATATTTGCATTAATACAAAAATAAGAACAGCGACAACCAAGCCTTAGTCCCAAAATTTTGTTGTCAGTTATAAATACTCAACAAACTAATTACGACTGATCACATGTATTTTTGTCTGCCATTTTATTCCATCTTATGTCATACTCTTTGCTACCTCCTTAGTCGAGGTTTCCTTTTTTACTACTTCTATTAATGTTTTTTCATGTCTTCCTCTACTTTTTTTTGTTCAGCTGAGTTGAATCAACTCACTCTTCCTCATTGGTGCATTAATTGCTCTCCTTTGCACATGACCAAACCATCTCAAGCAACTCTCCCTTGTTGTTTCATCAATGGGGGTCACCTATCTTTAAGGGAAATTCATCATTTCAAACCCTATATTTTCTAGTATTTCCATGTATCCATGTTAACATTCTCATTTCAACTACACGCAGTTAATTAACATATTACTTCTTAACAACCCAACATTCAAAACCATTGAGCATAGCTGGTCTTATAGTAGTCTTACACAACTTTTCCTTGAACTTAGGTATTCTACGTTCAGACAATATCACAAAGCCTTTAGATTTGAGCTTAATATCTGTTTTTATACAATTCCTTCAAGAATGCCTCTCTGTGGGTACGTGTAATCTTTTAATAGTTATAGAGCTCTTAACATCAATCAATTAAACTTGGACTTATTTAGTCATAACTAGCGCACAAAAATCTCACTTTTGCAAGGTCTAAGAGAAGTACTTGGTAGGTAGCTTTACCTTTCCTTTTTTGGAGAGGCTGATTCCCACACCCAAACTCACGACATGTCGCTTTGGATTGAAGGCACTTGCCACCACACCAAGGTTGACATGTGTTTGTTTGGGAACAACTCATCTAATTTTTTGTTGAAAGCATGCTAAAGTATACTTTTACTTCGAAAAAGTGAGGTTTTAAAAAGCTATATAAAAGATAAAACCTGCAGTTATAAGCTCAATCCAGATGGACACTAAATTTCATTTATTGAGAGAGAGAGAGAGAGAGAGAGAGAGAGAGAGAGAGAGAAAGTCATTGTGTTGTTTAACTGAGAGTTGACTATGAAGCACGGGTGCGTTTTTGGATTCGGGTACGGGTGTGGGTGCGGGACTTGGAAAAAAGGTGGGTGCCGGTGCGGCGAGACTCGGTAATTAAAAAATTATTGTTTATATTTTCTATATATTTTTACTATTAAAATATTTTTAAAAAATTGAGGAATGACAGATTTAGGATGTTTGGGCCTCATTTAAAGCCGATTTCGGCTGTTTCGGCATTATTTAGTGTATATTTTGGCTGGTTTCGGCCGTTTCGGTCGCCGGCCGATGCGAACCTATACGGCCCTATTCTGGCCGATAGTGGCCTGGTTCGTCGTGGATCTAAGCCGATTTGGCATGAATCAAGCTGAGTAGGCATGAGTCTGTGAAAAAAGATAAAAAAAAAATTCTGACGCGGCACCGACATGCAGGCAGCTGCGTTGGACGCCGCACCCCGCGTTGGGCCGCGTCGGACTTTGGTGTGGCACCCTCCCCGCTGAGTCCATGCTTTCTAGAAAATCAACTAAGAAGCTGTTTGAATAATTTAATTAAAATGAACAAAAGTAGCATGCTACAACAGCAATAAATCATACATGCAGTACGTATACGTTCCTGAGAGACTTCTTCAGTAGCAACTAAAACATCGGCTCAAAGTATACGTAGGTTAGATTGTTTATATTTCGAAAGAAACCACTAGCTCTGTATGATTCCCAGCAATTTACGCCTTAAGTAATGTACCAGGAATACATAGCAGACAGAAACTTTGATTAGTTGATTAATACTACTCAAGATTCTTATGGAAAGATTTTTGGAATAGATTACAAGTCACATGACACTAAGATATATGATCCTTAATAATTTTGAAACTGTACAGACATGGCCATAGCATGACTGAGATTTTAAGTCACTTGCTTGAATTGAACATTCTGAAATGAGCAAGCTCTAGAATGAAATTTGGACTTGGAGCCTAGAAAACCTTTTTTCCTTCCCCTGTTAAATATTTGCAGCTCTTTCTAGTGAACTCTGACCCATATGATCAAAGCATTCCTTTGATGTGCAGAAAGTTCTTAAATACAATTTCTAAGCAAGAAGGAAATACTTGGAAAGAAAAAGCTAGGAATAACACCATCCTGTTTTTGAGCAATGAATCCACCAATCTCATGCACTAATCAGATAGACTTTGTCATTGATTATGTTCAAATGCAACGTTAGAATAAGAATAAATTAGAAAATTACTTAGACCTTTTTTAAACCAAACCCAGATAATTGCATTATCTTCAAGTCTCAGTAAGGTGACTTCTCCTCTAAGAAAGACTATCTTTCTTCATCTAAAAGCTCGCAAGAAGATGGTCCATAAGTAGATTGCAGACCAACTTGTTACATAATAAAAAAGAGGCTTCTTAGCATGAGGTTGGGATTCAAATTACACCAACAAGTAAAAGTAATGTCCTGGTCGAGTGAGTATGATTTTTCTTCTACATGTCCATGGAGTCTTGAAAAATCCAAACATTTTAGAGATAGATAGAAAGGTAGGAATTTCTTGCTAGAACCATACTGCATATGAAATGTGGTACCTGAATATAGCGAGAATCATAAACCCTACATGTAAAAGCTTCTTTAGGTATATGCTTCATCAAATGATGCTGCTATTCTTGGTTGATCCATGAAGATGTATGATGCATTCATTGACAAAAGAGATAGATGCAGAAGCATCACATTCCAAGTAAGTTCGAAAACAAATCCTTAATGTCGGTATTGACTCATTCCATGATAATTTATTAGGTGAAAACAATTCACCAGCGATAATAATGGAGATTATGGGAGGCAAGAGATGAACACACTAGCAAGAGAAAGGTGGCAATTTTACTTATTAGACTGGGATGAGTCTGGTAAATCATGCAGGATATAAATTAGATGACCTAGTTTCACATTTTCTTTATGTTTTTGCACAATGCACAATGAGATGGTAGGAGTCATTTTCCCAATTAAATTCATCTACATGGCTGCATTGACCAATGCAACACAAATAGACTCATCTTTCTGAAGGAAAATTAAATTTATTTATCCATGTGATTAAATTTAATTGAGAAACCTAAGGTACAACACATAATGAATTGTACCTAAGTTTTTCCCTAAGGAAAAAGACATACGAGAATTGATAAAGGCTATAAAGGATTAAAGACTCAAGCAAAATTATGATTAGCTAGCTCATAAGCTTGGTATGTTATGCTTCTAACCAGATTTGTAGTAAAATAAATCCAATACAAAATAGTCACTGATTCAATCAATCAATCGCCACTCAAATAGTTTCATGAATTAGATTTGTCAAAAGTAGCTAGATTTCACTTACCTATAATTAAACAAATCTTGATGCCGGAAGCAGCTGGAATATCTCTAACCGAAAGTGGCAAAACAACCAAAGAGGGAACATAGAACAACGGCAGCCATCTTTGAATGAAAATGAGAGCAGGTTCAAAGAAATTCATCAAACCAGTTGCAGCAGCCGGGACAGTGGAATCAAGTATAACTAGAATGGAGAATATACAGAACATGCCAAATAGCGCACTGGGGAACCGAATAGCAGCAGCCACAAACGCCTTTTTCAAAATCTTATCTGTCGCCAGGATAATCCCAAGCGAAATAATCAAATGTGCAATCCCAAACACCTAACATGCATTGAAAACAAACAAAAAACCATCAAGGTAGAATGTCATTCAGACTAGCAATGCCCATTTGATAACATGTTTCCAAACCGCACTTTTTCATAGAACAACTTCTTAAACTTAATTTTTTCTAGGATCAAAATAATACCATTTTCAATAAACTGAAGAAGCAAATGATCACTGCCATGGATTGAATCATTTGGCTTAAAACACAGATTGAAAAGGAGGACTAAACAAAGAAGCAAAATATGGCTAAAAAGTACCGCTTGAGAGGGCGTGGACGTGCCTCCAGATTCTGAAACAGAAGATTTGACAGTGATTTCTCTACTGGAGCAAGCTTCATGAGGACCCATTTGCAAGAAACTGGAGCTGGGTCTGGAAACTGTAATGGGAGTGAATAATTTATGAGAAGTGGAGGAGTGTGTATATAAAGCACGGGTGGCATTGAAAGCAACAGATGAGAATTTGGAAGAGAGTTTGTGGTTGTGGGGCTTAGAGAGAAAAGGCGGGAAGGAGAGTTTTGGACTGTGGTGGTCGAGTAGAAGAGAGAAAGTTATTAACTTTTGGGTGGTCGCCATGGGAACAATAATAGTAAAGGACCAGTGAGTGAAACTTCAGGGAAACAGAGACACACACAGAAACAGAGAGAGAAAGAGCATATTATTGTTTTCCAACATTGGTGGGGCTCTCACCAAATTTTGTATGGACATCAATCAAACTAAAAGGATCAGATTCCGATTCTTTCACAACAGACACTAACGGATTCTTCCCGGAAGGTTTTTTTTTTTTCAGCTGTTGACATAAGGAACAAAATGTTTCTAAAATAATAATTACAAAGTTTGCTAACCCACAAACTAACTACAAACCTATACTTAAAAATAAACATGACTACTACAATTTAAAATCAAGAACAAATTGGACAAAGTTATCTTAGTTTACACACTTCTTCTATATTATATCTTTTGATTGGACGTGAATTTTAATAAATTCATAATTAAAGAGCATTTTCTTATACGATTTTTTATGCTTGCAAAAATTAAAAAAAAAGTTTAAAGATCAATAATTATATTATCGATCAAATATTTAAATTTTGAATTTTTGTTATTTTATTTACCTTTTGATGTCATGCTTACAAAATTTGAAAAAGATTGAATTTTTTTTATCAAGATTTTTTAAGTTACATTATATGTTTGAACATCATTAAAGCAAAACAAGTACAAAGTAAAAAGCTTTGAGAAGGTGAATAAAATAGAAAGAAAGTACAGCAAGACACAAAGTTTTAAGAGAAGAAACATGAAGGAATCGAAACTCAAAGCATCTTAATGGCAACGCCCATCAGAGAAGATCAACGCAGTTAAGAACAGGGGTGGCAGGAAGAGTGCCTTGACTCTTCAAAAATCCATCCTCCTTTTCATATAATACAAAAGTGCCTCCTCTATATTTTTATTAAACATGTAGCATATAATTTAAGTGTATATGTGTGTGAAACTCACTAGCATATCCTAAAAATATATAAGTAAATATTTTTTATAAAAATTTTCTTTTTAAAAAAATCATTTAGAAGAATTTAGAAGAAACAATAAATGTGGATTTCATGGTTAAGAGTTAAAACTGCTTTAGTTTTATTAATGTTATATATATACTTGATGTAGAAAATTCGTTATATGTAAGAAAATAGCATTTGTTTAATCATGTTACAAACAAAATTTACTTGTGTGTGTGTATATATATATATATCACATAATTTTTTTTTGTCATATATATAAAGATTATTCTTTGCTTAATTTTTTTTAGCAATCCATACAAAAAAAAAAATTTGAGGGTTGAGATTGAATTTTTTTTGTCTTACATTCAGTTTGTTTTGTTGAAAGAAAGAGGAAAAGAAAGAGAGTGATTTTTTTAGCTTTTATGTGTGGTAGATTAATAAGCACATACAATGAAAAGATTTGTTTTTGTTTTTCTTTGATAAAAAAATTTCTTTGTATATATTGGTTAATATTTGAGGCCTAGTTAATACTCTCACACATAAAGAAATATCTTTATTGGTTAAAATTTGGGAGCTAAGACCACATCATTTACTTTACAACTTTTTTTTTTTGGATAGATAATTACAACATGCTACTAACCCCGTAACTTGAACCCTTTCTCTCCTAAACCCCCAAGCACTTTGTGCATGGGGAGATGCCAATTCAACTACAAGGCATTTGACTTACTTTACAACTTGATTATAGGTAAGACTGTGATTCGTAAACCGTTATTTTCACATATGAGCCAATAATTTGTTTTCCTTCACTTGTACATGTTAGGGTTGTAGTAATAATTATGGCATAAAAGCTGTGTTTACACACTTTTTCATAACAAAAATAATATGAATAATAAATCCAAGTAAAAGTGTTTTTCTCAAATCAAAACAAATCTTGTCAATCATTATGGAAAAAAGTTATTAAAAAAATTAGTATGTATATGACATTACTTTTTTTTTTAACCCTTTAAACTTTTTAGTTCATTGTCAACTTATAATATTAGTATGGAGAGAGTTTAATTTTACAATTGTATTTAGAAAAAAAAAATTAATTTTCATATAAACCAAATAGGATTCAATTAATGGTTGTTTTAGAGCATTCAATAAGGAAACATTTAATGCAATTTGTTGCGGTCATTTTTAAATGCTTTTATGAGATACATGTACATTTATCACTTCTTCTTTTTTTTTTCTCTTAATTTCATGAAAAATAGGGGTATTTGGACTTTTAGTATATTTAATGCAGCTTCAACTTGCCAATCTGCCAACTTAAGAAACTTAAATTAACCCCACCACTCATCCAAATAAATATTAAATGGGTGCTGTTAAGGGATGCTGTATAGCACCTGTTAATGTGATAAAATTTAAAATAAACTATTCACATTTTTTTTGGAGATAGAAAAAACTGAATATGTATTAAATATGTGTCAGTTTAAATGGAGTATTGAAGAACGTAAAGTACATGTTTGAATACTGAATCCTTCATAAAAAATTAAAAAATTACATCATTTTAGTAATTTAATGGCTTGTAATTGACAAACAAAACAAAAACAACCACATTCATAGAAATTATAAAATTTAAAGAAGTTAGTTAAAAAAATTGTAGTGCATAAATAAAACTAAGATGATAACAATTAAAAAAGTAATAAAGGACAAAAAAAAAAGTATTAATTTCTTTAACGTAGAAGCAATAAAGTTGAAGGTATTTGTTGAGAAATGGTCGTTTTGGATGTAACCCAGGAAATTGCTGGGTCATTTCTTTTCTTCAGTCCTTTTGTTTAAAAACAAGGAACTATAATAATAATAAAGTTATTCACGAGCGTGCGTGCACTCTTTTTCTTCTACTACGCATTGGAGATAGAGAGAGAGGGAGAGGGAGAGGGAGAGGGAGAGGGAGAGATGGTGACTGGCGACTGGTGAGTGGTGCAAATGTAAAGTTTGGTCGCAATGCAAATTGTTAAGACTACTACGTTGCTGCCAACAATGACTACTACTTGTCCATGGGTGGGTTTCCTTATAAAGCTGATGCGAATCTTTAGTTAAGGAGATATTTTTACAAGCTTATGTTATGTCAATTTCTTCATCTCTTTAAAGATAAACCCCGTACTAAGTTTTATTGAATAATTAATATAACATATAAAGACACGTTTTAACCTAAAAGGCTTAAGTCCAATGAGTATATGCTCAATTATATTATATTAACCACTCATTTTTTTTCAATATTATTCAATGTGATACTTCGCTCACACATATAACGCAACAAGTGGGTCAATAAACTCTCTCGAAATTTATTGAGAAATCTAGGGTTCAAACTCCATCAATAAAAATAATAATAATCACCATAAAGCAACATCATAAGTTGAATGAGTATATGCTCAATTATGTTATATTAACCACTCATTTTTTTCAATATTATTCAATGTGAGACTTCACTTACACATGTAACGCAACAAGTGGGTCAATAAACTCTCTGGAAATTTATTGAGAAATCTAGGGTTCAAACTCCATCAATAAAAATAATAATAATCACCATAAAACAGCATCATAAGTTGAAATTTTATTGTACCTATAAATTTGTTTTTTAAAAGAGAAAAATTATAGTGTCTCTACAATTAAAAGTAGTGTGAGCAGTGAATAATCACTTCGTATATATTAACCATTATTTCTCCTCAAAGTCACTACTCACTGGCCCAAAATTGTGGCAAAAGGAGTGACACCAAAAACTTTTTTTAAAATTTTAAATTTTTATTGGAGATGAAAAGTTGCTACTAAAACAAAATCCTTAAAAGTTCAAACAAAAGAAGATATGTTTGAGAGCCTTCATTTTAATAAAGCACAATGATAAATAATGTTTCCTAACTACCAAGATGCGCCATAACCTAAGGTAATTCTACTTTAGAACAAAAGTGAGATACCATAGTGTGGGGTTAGGCTCAGTACCTAGGGATTGCATTTGATCTCAATTCCTATAGTGTGTTCCTAAAACTTGAATAATGAACCATTCCGTAAGGAATCTTAATTATGAGTATTGGACTCCTAAACCTTCAGTATGGGGTAATCTTTTAGGATTCCTAGAAATTGATGAAAGTTTGAGAAATCTAGGGTTCAAACTCCATCAATAAAAATAATAATAATCACCATAAAACAGCATTATAAGTTGAAATTTTATTGTACCTATAAATTTGATTTTTAAAAGAGAAAAATTATAGTGTCTCTACAATTAAAAGTAGTGTGAGCAGTGAATAATCACTTCGTATATATTAACCATTATTTCTCCTCAAAGTCACTACTCACTGGCCCAAAATTGTGGCAAAAGGAGTGACACCAAAAACTTTTTTTAAAATTTTAAATTTTTATTGGAGATAGAAAAGTTGCTACTAAAACAAAATCCTTAAAAGTTCAAACAAAAGAAGATACGTTTGAGAGCCTTCATTTTAATAAAGCACAATGATAAATAATGTTTCCTAACTACCAAGATGCACCATAACCTAAGGTAATTCTACTTTAGAACAAAAGTGAGATACCATAGTGTGGGGTTAGGCTCAGTACCTAGGGATTGCATTTGATCTCAATTCCTATAGTGTGTTCCTAAAACTTGAATAATGAACCATTCCGTTAGGAATCTTAATTATGAGTATTGGACTCCTAAACCTTCAGTATGGGGTAATCTTTTAGGATTCCTAGAAATTGATGAAAGTTTGAGAAATCTAGAGTTCAAACTCCATCAATAAAAATAATAATAATCACCATAAAACAGCATCATAAGTTGAAATTTTATTGTACCTATAAATTTGATTTTTAAAAGAGAAAAATTATAGTGTCTCTACAATTAAAAGTAGTGTGAGCAGTGAATAATCACTTCGTATATATTAACCATTATTTCTCCTCAAAGTCACTACTCACTGGCCCAAAATTGTGGCAAAAGGAGTGACACCAAAAACTTTTTTTAAAATTTTAAATTTTTACTGGAGATGAAAAGTTGCTACTAAAACAAAATCCTTAAAAGTTCAAACAAAAGAAGATACGTTTGAGAGCCTTCATTTTAATAAAGCACAATGATAAATAATGTTTCCTAACTACCAAGATGCGCCATAACCTAAGGAATTTCTACTTTTAAACAAAAGTGAGATACCATAGTGTGGGGTTAGGCTCAGTACCTAGGGATTGCATTTGATCTCAATTCCTATAGTGTGTTCCTAAAACTTGAATAATGAACCATTCCGTTAGGAATCTTAATTATGAGCATTGGACTCCTAAACCTTCAGTATGGGGTAATCTTTTAGGATTCCTAGAAATTGATGAAAGTTTGGTTGCAAATCATACAAGGGAATCAGATGTTTGAGAATCTAGATTCCCACTCAACCGGTCAATCCCCTTCTTTTTTAAAATGTAGGAATTTATATTCCCATGCTTGAAAAAAATTACATTTTTAAAAATAAATTGAAAATTTTACCCATTCATCTTTACCCTTTAACTAATAGCACCTTTTCAATTTCCGATAAAAATTTTTCAAAAACGGATTTGTTGCATTAACTGAACCCTTTTGATTAATTCAAACATAAAAATATTTATATTCCCAAATATCGAGATTGCCAGACGTCACATCCTCTAGAATCTAAATGGGGAGAATTCTCCCAAACCAAACGTCAACAACAAACAATGAGATGACACTATAAGAGCATCCACAGCCCAAAATGTCATCATATCTTACTTTACTATCTAAAAAAGTTACTTTATCAATTATACAATACCATTTTATAATACTCCAGCATCCCAACTTTTATTTTACAATATAACATATTACGATAATATTTCTACACAATAAAATAATATATCTCAAAACCCAAATAAAAACAAAAACCCAAAACCCAAATCACCTCAACAACCACCTGCTACCACCACCACCCCCACGAAGAACATACCCAAACTGTTGTTTTCTTGAAACCCTAGCCACAAACTCATGGCCATCGAAACCCAGAAACCCATAGATTAACAAAACCCAAAAACCCATAGAGAAAACAAAATCAAATCAAATCAAACCAATAGCAATAGCAACCCCCAACTTCGGCAACCACGGCAACCCACAAAATCAAAATCAAAATCAAATCAAACCATGACAACCCCCAACTCCACCACAATGAACCCACAAAAAAATCCATCCCAAAATACCAATTCAAAACCCCAGAGCCACCGCAACCTACCACATCGATTCAAAACCCAACTAACGCAACTGGACTTGAGAGACCTATAAACTCATCAAACCCACGCTGGACTTGAGAGAGCCACGACCAACATTGGACTTGAGAGAGCCACGACCCACGCCGGACTTGATGCACCCACGAACCGTGACCAAGCCATGATCCACGGAGAAGACAAGAAGCTTGGCATTGGCAGCGATGGTGAGAGAGAGAGGGTATAAAAGAGAAGAGAGAGGTTTAATGTGAAAGAGCTACAACGATGGAGAGAGAGGGGATGAGAGAGAAGAGAGAGGCTTGGTGTGAAAGAGCTTTAGTGATGAAGAGAGAGAGAGATGAGAGACCATGGAGAGAGAAAAGCCTGAAAAACCTAAATAAATATTAATATATCTTTTACAATTGAGCTATAGTGCGATTCTACATTTAGAATCGCACTATAGTACAATTGCAAAATTTTTTTGCAACAGTTAGGTTTTACAAGTTCTAATGGAGTGGGGATTTTGGGCCTTAATGCTAAAATATGCTTACATTTGGCATTTGGCATTTGGGTTGTGGATGCTCTAATAAGGCTAGTGTTTAAAAGTTTTTTAGTGCCAAAGAAACCCCTTAAATCGTGAGTTTAAAGTGAAAAGATCTGCTTGGAGTGGATGCGTACACAGAAAATGGACTTCATCTTCTTGTAGGACTAAGGTGAAAGGTGACATTGTGGACTCAAGACGTGTAGGTGTGCATGTAGTTACCAATAACACACACACACACACACACACACACACACACACACACACACACACACACACACACACACACATATATATATCAAAAAATAAAAAATAAATAGAAAAAAGGGTCCTCCTTTGTGTACACATTCCATAACGAGAAATTATAGAACATCAATCAATCTCACTCCAATTTTCACAACTATCCAATGTGAGTGGTAAAAAAAAAAAGTGGTAAGTTTGACAAGTACAAGGACGGAGCCACTACTGGACAAGAGGGGCAATGCCCTCCCTCCTCTCCCCCCCACACCCCCCCCCCCCTTCCCCTAATTTTTTTTTAATATTATATGTATGTGTACCAATTTTAGCAATTATCTTCTATAAAATTACATTTTTCTCCCCTTAAATAATGTCATTGATTCTTTTATTTTTAAGAAATGCTATACTCACAAACTTTTTTACAACATTTATACAAATTGTTTTGATAGTAAATTCTTATTGGTTCGTATATGGGCTCACCACTTACATAAGTTTTTTATTTACCAATAACTATTTATCATATCAGCAATTTATAAAAAAATTTGTAGATGTAGCATTTTGCTCATTTTAGTAACCATAAAAAAATTATAGATCTAAAATCTAAAACAAAATATACAAGCCCAAAAAAAAAAAAAAAAAAAAAGCTCAACAAAACAAATATTACCAATAGTAAAACTAAAAAAAAAAAAAGCTCAATCAACGAATTTTATCAAAAATAAACAACCCTACCTTTTAAAAAATTCTAAACAAAAATAATTTACTTCTTGTTAGAGATATGTTAGCCCAATATAATAGGCTCAAAGCTCAATCCTTTTAGTCTAGGGTTTAACCTACTATATATACACAATCTAATATATATTGATGTAGCCCCTTAGGGTTTCCTCCGTGAACGTAGGCCGTTAGACTGAATCACGTAACCCTCGTGTTAGCAGTCTAGTAGAGTCAAAGGTTAAAATTGCCACACACAACCAATAATAAAGTTGCCCCTCTAACTCAAAATTCTAACTCCATCCCTGGACAAGTAGCCAATCGCAATCTACTATATAATATATAAGATAGTTGTGAAAGTTAGCATAGAACCCACTGCTTATAAGTTGTCACATCCTGTTACATCTACCGTGATTTAGTGGCTTAGTACACAACTAAGTCAGTGATTCTAATTGATTAAAGAAAAAAGGTTTTTTGGGGGGGGGGGGGGGGGTGTGGTTATGATTCTATGAAGTTCCAGTGTCCTTTTATTTTTTATATGCTTTCGTTCTACCCCAATTGCATAATTCCAAGATTAAGGGTATATAGGGATGCATGCTTATTCATAAAAATATATAGTAGTAATCAACTTTTAGAAGTCACTTCTGAATAAGACATGAAAGAATGCAATCAAAACAAGGCAAATTCTGAGACCTCTTCTTCCCTCAATAATACTCTTTAAGTTGTAACCAAGATCCCATGCCTAGTCTAGCCTTATTTACCACATAGCACACATTTACCAGGATATCCGACAGTTTCTACATGCTATTTTCTAAGCCGCTGAACAAACTTTGCAGATGGTTATTTATAGTAATTAATTCGCCTCTAATAGTCATTTCCAAATACAAATCAACTGTAACACCACGGACACATTAGCTTCAAATAATAGCCCCAAATAGTACAAACACCTTGTGGTTAGGCACAATTTCATGGATAATGCTTTGTGGCCAAACGAGCAAGACAATCCATGATAGGTTGACCAAGAAAACAATCTCAATTACTTTACCCTTGGGGCATCCCTCACCTATGAATCCTACTGCTCAGCTGTGCTTTCTTCAGCATAAACTATGTTCAACTATGTACATCAGAAGGCAGCAAGTTTACAATTAAACAAAGCAAACAGCATTACATAAAGAGCCATCAAGTTTGATATATATAGATAGACACACACACACACACACACACAGAGTGCGTTTGCCTAACACGTTTGCAGAGTTTTGCATTTTAAAACTGGGACCGACGGCACTGTTCACATTTCAGCCAACAAATGAAGAAAAATGCAGCTACAGTGTTGAGGGCACTGTTCACGTGTTGCTACAGTGTTTTCAGTTGTCAGTAAAATAAGCGGTATCTAAACAGACCCGAAACCGTTTGGTTTTGAACCCACAAGGCAAACAACATAACATGAAAGTCATTAAGTTTATGATGACTAATTATTTAGGATCATGTACACCTTGTGTAATTCTTGATTAATATTACCTCATTTAATAAATTTTTAATTAAATTAATATTTTGAAAATCTTAATGTTGGATTAGCGTTTGTTTGGGAATAACTTATTTAACTTTTTACTGAAAGTCTGAAAGTACCATACATAAAAACTAAAAGTCAAATAAAATGAAGAAAAAAGCAACTACAGTGTTGAGGGCACTGTTCACGTATTACTACAGTATTTACAGTTTTCAGCAAAATAAGTGGTATCTTAACAGACCATTTTGGTTTTGAACCCACAAAGCAAACAACATAACATGAAAGTCATCAAGTTTATGATAACTAATTATTTAGAATCATGTTACACCTCGTGTAATTCTTGATAATTATTACCTCATTTAATAAATTTTTAATTAAATTAATATTTTGAAAATCTTAATATTGGATTATGTGTTTGTTTGGGAATAACTTATTTAACTTTTTACTGAAAGTTTGAAAGTACCATACGGAAAAGCTAAAAGTTAAATAAAATAAGCTCATTGATTTTTTGCTAATTGTAATATAGAAAAGTTGGAGGATTGGAATAAGTAAAACATTAACTACTTTACGGTGGGATCTGCAAATGGTAGATTAAAATGTAAACTTTTTTTTGAGTGAATCCATATAAAAACTAATTTTTTTAGGCAAATTATTTTACTATCTTAAACTATACTTCTAATTACACTTTACATTTTAAACTATAACCTTTATTATGCTTTGCACCCGACGTCAGTTGCTCATTTTCTCAAACTCTTAAAAACAAATGAGAAATTACATTTTACCACCATAAACTATACTCCCAATTATACTTTGCACTGTAAAACTTTAGATTTTCGTCCAATAAGCTTGGCATTAGGGTGCAAAGTGTAAAAAATGTCATAGTTTAGGGTGTAAAATGTGCATTTAAAAAGTTTAAGGTGCAGAATCTAAGATATAATTTAAGGTGGTTAAACGTGATTTTCCCAATTTTTTTGAGCAAAAAGCAATACAAAGCCAACTGGTCTTTTGACAAAGTTTGAGCGGGACCCACATAAAACTTTAAGTGACTAAGCTAGATCTTTAAGTTTTGAGCAAGAAGCTAAAATGCAAACAGAAAGTTTGAGTTAGAGAAATATCTCTTACACACATTTTTTTGAACTAAAATTGTGATTTTAAGTCACAATTTCTCTGCAAAAGTGGTGTGTGTATAACATGTGTGCAACATGCATGTGTGTAATGGACATTGCCCTTTGAGCAATATGCAACAATAAGCAAAATGTTAAAATAAGCTACTTCTTTTGTGAGACTCACGTAGGACCTGCAAGTAGTAAATAAGATAAGCAAAAGCCAATTGATCAACAGTTCCCAAACACAGGCGTACATTTCAACATAATGTTACTTACTATCTAATCCATAACTTCATGCTTTCTTTTTTGTATAATCTTAAAGTTCAAAAAACTTGAAATTTAAAATTTTTATAGTTCAAAAAACTTGAAATTTAAGATTTTTATAGTTCAAAAAACTTGAAATTTAAAAATATTATAGATGATATAGTTATTGATCTCTGATGAAATTCTACAAGCAAGTAGGGAATAAGGATAGAATATAATACAACTATTGATTAGTTCAAATACACATTAGAATGAAATTAATTAGTATAACATGAACAAAAGTTACATTAGGTGTATAACTTTAACCCAACCCAACTCAACCCAATCCATTAAAATTAATATTGATGAAGTGTGGGTTTGGCAAAGATCATTTTTGCCAACTTATTTTACTATTCAGATTATTTTTGCTACTATTTATGGATCCCACTGCACTTTTTGGTACATTCATAGGTCCTATTGTATTATTTCAACTAATTTTTACTTTTATCTACGGTACTTTCAGCAAAAAATTTTTAGTTTCAGCAAAATAAGCAGATCCCAAACAGACCTAAGTCTGAATCATAACAACAATATCAAGAAGATTAACTACAAAGATGGTTATAATGGGCAATAACACTTTATTCAACATTAAACTTAGCAACTGAATACGATGTTGAACCAAATGTTATATTCAAGTTGAACTTGGCCTCAAATTGAGTACAAATTTAATTGGATCACAAAAACCCTGATCCGGTGGAACCAAGATGGTCCTATTGAGCTTTTGAACCAGAAGGCACCTCCAACAAAATCATTTATTGAGACATCTACATTCTCCAATCCAGTAAAATTTTGAATTAAAAAATTTTGGCGAAAAACCATGATGGTCCTATTGTGGTCATGGATTTTTTATTTTTTATTTTATTTTTGATGGAAGGTCATGGATTTATTCTAACAATTATAATTAGCAAAAAATACAAAGATAAAGGTCTATTCATTTAATTTGTTCAATTTAAGATTATGGCCAGCCAGAGAAAGAGTTCTCAGAGTTTAGAAGCCATGTTGCTCCTGAGTTGCCTTCGAAGGACCTTTCCTGCTGCAGATCTTGGTATGGAGTTTGTAAAGACCACCTTCCTGACTTTCTTGTATGGTGCAACCTGCCACGAGAAGACATTTTTTCAAAGCTGTAACGATCTGGTCATCATCAGCAAAGCAAGTAGCCAGCAGCTGATGCTCAGCTTGGGTTACAGCAAAAGAATAAAGTGTTGAAACTATCAATATATGAATACAAAATACAAAGTCAATATGGAATACCTGTTCAGCGACATAATCCATAACAGCTGCCTCAGAAAGTCTGCTTCCATGCTTCTTCACTACAAATGCCACTGGTAATTCCCCAGATTTTTCATCCAAGATACTGGGGGAAAAAAAGGAATGATATTTATATGTAAGTTCATAACAGATTATTACAAAAATTTCAAGCAATTAGAGTATATATGAACATCAGAAATTGAAATTAGAGATGGCCTTTATGAGCATGTTTGATAGTACACACAGGCTTAATCTTCAGAAAATAAAATAGTCACTCATTTAGTGTAGATTAGTTTTTAAAGTAGTAATGTAGTATGCTTGACTCTAATCACATCCCATTTAAATAAGATACAAACAATGTTACAGTTGTACTTGAATATAGTCACTCCTTTATTGCACCTCCATGTGCTTGATCTAGGGTGAACTCCTCTATAAACCCACAGAAAAATGCTTCTGGATTCACATTTAACTACAAATGCTATTGTTAAAGAGACAGGATATTTTCATCTTGACAAAATTTCAAAGGCCTTTTGATATAAATTCAAATGCTCACACTTACGCTGTGACTGCAACATCAAGTATCTCAGGATGGGAGATCAACACAGCTTCTAAATCAGCAGGAGCAATCTGCAGAAGAGACATGTTATACACTTATTTAAGGAAAATTAATGCATAAATGTTTCAAAAAGGGCTGACTAGTTGCAAGAATAGATATTACTGTTCTTTAATATTGAGCTCTTTCTTCTTGCGAAACCCCCTCCCCCAACAAAGTTAAAATTATGCACACAACATCCACTTTGTAATTTAACATCATATGAAACAAAGAACAGATTCCTAAACTTACCTGAACAGGAGTAGGTGGTGCAAATTAGATGGCACAGAATCTAAACTTACCTGAAAGCCCTTGTATTTGATAATCTCTTTCAATCGTTCTTTTACAAAAATGTATCCATCATGATCAATAGAAACAATGTCTCCAGTATGTAGCCAACCATCTTTATCAACTGTTGCCATAGTTGCCTCCACATTATTCAAATATCCTGGAAATATGAGGGCAGAAATAATCTCTTGTATATCAGGATTATAAAATGTTGAATTTTGGAGATGAGTAATTCTCCCAAGAAGTTAACTGAATGATGAGACATACTTAAAATAAGAAGCTAAGCAGGTATGCGTGAGAATGATTTTAACAATGGTTGTGTATGATAATTCAAGTAAAATGACAAAGAAACAAAAACTATGGATACCAGAAAGGAAGGAGCTATAAAATGCCAGTTTACAGAAAAGATTTTGACAGAAATAGAAGTCTTCTTTAAAAAAATTAATAATAGGTAAAATAACTCTTACTTATGCACCAATTGCACCAATGACCTCAACCTCCACCCTTTATTTATGGGGAAGGAGATGCCGTTCAGTCCAAGACCATTAGCAGACAAATGAAGCTCATAGGTCAAATCAACAATTAAATGCTCATAGTCATAGAGGTGAGTGAATGGCACCTTCAACATATATGGACATGATCGTGGGAATAATAAGAATTCGAGGTATCTAACACAATTAAACAAAATTAAGCTGAAAATAAGAAAATGATGTCCAACATGAAAATTTTCTATTTTCATTTTTTGAAAAGGGCTATACCGGCATGACAAAATTTTTAAAAAGGAGAGTGACATAGATTTAGCAATTTATAAAATACAGATTAGCGTTGACAGTACTGTACATAATTTTAAGACTAGAAACAATTAAGGAAACTGATGAAGCTTATTACCTTTCATGATTCCAGGTCCACGTAGCCAAAGCTCACCAGTACTGCCAGGAGGCAAAGAGGAACCGGTATTCCAATCTACAACTTTAGCTTGCGTATTTGGAGCCAATAGTCCTATTGAAGTATAATTTCGAATCTTTTCAGTATTGAAGCCACGGGCTCCTATTCCAGCTGACTCAGTCATTGCATAACCCTAAAACCAGACAAAATTTACAACTGGATGTTTCCAAAAATAAAAGAGGCCATTACAATTCACCAAATAATAAAAGAACAAAATGATTGGGACAGTCATGATGCAATTACTAATTTCATTATGGGATATGTTAACAAGCACCGCTTGGTGCTTGTTAAGTACAAAAAAAGACAAAAGAATTTGTCAGAAAGTCTAAAAAGAAAGTAAATAGTACCTACAAAACTGAAAAAAAAAAAAAAAAAAGACATAAACAGCAAAAAAAAAAAAAAAACAAAAATTTTGCCAGAACCCGTTAACCCAACCCTTTCATTATTACCAAAGAATTTAACTGACAGTTAGTAGTGAACCTTACTGCTTGCTGCAAATCAGATTCTTTTGTGGATACAATAGGTTTCCCAAGAATCCAGAGGAAAAAGTAGGGATTCAACAATTTCAACATTTTCACTATTTGGATTGTAACATCTGAGATACCAAACTTTTGGTAGTAGGAATAGTTACAATTGTTTTGTTAAAGGTCATTTTCAAACTTGGGACTTCGTACCTGAATGAAATCAACATGAGGCAATGCCTGCTTTAAGTCCTGTACGACATTTATACTACTCAGAGGAGCTGCCCCACAGGAAATCTGCTTCAAACTCTTCAAACTAGTTCCACCAGAATCCTTTGCTTTCTTCGTCAAAGCTGTCAATAATGGTGGGACAAGTGGAAAGTGTGTGACTTTATATCTATCAATGGCCTTCATCACCTCATTCAAATCAAATTTCTTCACCACAACAATTGAAGAACCCACAGAGAACAATCCTAACACAAATATTGCCAGCCCGTATATATGAAACATTGGTAAAACAGCTAAATGCACATTATCCTCACTCGATTCATGCGGGTACAGTGAAGCCTCGAAACGAATAAAAAGCTCAACCATTGCTATAAAATTCCCATGTGTTAGCATAGCACCTTTGCTCACCCCAGTAGTCCCAGAGGAATAAATTAAAGCCACAGTGTCCTGCTGCTTAATCACCGGCTTAGGAGGCAAATCAAAATCACCAGAAATGAGCTTATAGAAAGCTGAAAAACTGGTTTTCTTCCTATCCAAAGTCACATTATCTGGTACCCCAATTGCAGGAACACCAAATGCTCGCAATGTGTCAACTTTTTCAGATGCAGTAAAAGCTAGGGACGCATTACAATCAGTTATACGTTTCTTGATTTCTGGTGTACTACTGAGAGGATTCATGGTTGTAACGATTGCACCTAAAGACGCAATACCCAAGAAAACAATAGGATAGTAAATGGAATTCGGCAACAAAACCAAAACCACATCACCTTGTCTGACACCCATACTGTGGTAGAGGCCAGAGGCCATGGCTTGGACCAAGGGGTAGAGTTCTGGGTAGGAAATGGAAGACCCAGTTGAGGAATCAATGAGAGCTGAGACCCCTCTGTGTTTGTGGGAGAAGATGAAGGAAACAACATCAAGAAAAGGATCTGAGGGGACATATCTATTGGGGAACGTGCTGGAGTAGATTCCAGTCTCTGGCGAGTACCATTGTGGGTGGGGTTTTGGGTTTTTGATAGTCATTGTTTTATGAATTCCACTAGTTTAGTTTGGTTTGGTTCTCATTCTCCATCATATGGCATGGCAGTTTAAAACTAACAGGAGTGAACCAGAAATAGGCCATATTTGTTATCCATTCATTCATAAGTGGCGCGGAGAAGAAGTCAAGAGACAAAGAAACGTTTATTACAACTCACAGAAACAGATACAGATAGCTCCAACTTTTTTAGGAATTGGGGAAGTGCAATTTTCAAAAATAGCATTGAGCAACCGCTTCAATCAAATTCAAAACTAAGACTTCTTTTATTAGGACTGTGGCACAATAGTTGTCTCCATTTTTTGAAGGAGCAATGTTAGATGCACAAAAAATATGCATAACATTTTTCATGATATTTGACTCGGTAAGTTTTTATTGGTTTTTATCCAAACATGCTACACCATTATTAACTTTTATTGGTTTTCATTTGGACCTACTTTTAATATCAATTTTTTTACCGGTCACTAATAATCTACCACATTAGCAAATTGAAAAGTTTTGTCAATTTTATTTTATTTTATTTTTATTAGTTTCTTTTTTTGTCTATAGCCAAGTCTGAAGGATACCTTATCTACTTGAATATTATTGAACTTTGACATGACAGATTGTAATTAGTTGCGTGTAACTTTCACAACACATTCAACTTATATTTCACAGTTGGGTGCTTCTTGTGCTTGTGCATGTGCATGCTTGTCCAAGAGGAGAGGAGATATGGTCAAGAGTCATAAAAATAACATAGGCAAAATTAACTTGACTTGCCGATAGATCTGGAGACTCATAAAAGACATTGGAAATACTTGATCATTGAGAGTATCTAATCTAATCTAATCTAATTTTTTTTTTTTGTGAGAAATACCTAATCTAATCTTCTAATCTAATACTATATATAGTTGCAAAAGCCTAAGTCAAGATTCTATCATGTCTCGTGGTTGGAGTTTCCATACTTGACATGTGGTCAAATTTTGTATATATTGATAATGATTTGGATAAATGATTTCAATGGGCAAAAAATGATTTGTCCATCTCAAACTTTGTTTTTTTTTATAAATAATAGAAACTCTACTATAGTTTAATATATATATATATATAGAGAGAGAGAGAGAGAGAGAGAAATGCTACGTCCACAACATTTCTTACAACATTTTCACAACAAATCCTAGTTGGCAAGTTGTTATTTGCTATTACTAGTGGGTAAGAAAGTAACTTCAGTGTTAGATTTAAATTTAAAACCTGTAACAACCTGCCAACTAGGATTTGTTATGAAAATGTTGTGAGAAATGTTGTGGACGTAGCAGTTCTCATATATATATATATATATGAAGCTCCAATCTAAAGACTTGAACCCCAACCTTATTATTAATTAGTTGCTATGAGCTAATAATAAATGTTATCCCAAAATTGCTAAAGAAATATGCCATTAAATGTCCACTATTAATCTCATCAAATACGAGTAATACTTAGAGAGGAGTGAGAACTATTTATTCACACTCTGAGAGTACCTAAGAATTTTCCATCAAAGACTCCATTAACATTTTACCATTTCTTTGTTTTAATTTTTTTATACCTTTTTTCAGTTAAACTTCCTTACACATTTTTTTAAATAAGTCTTTTAATTAGTTCTAAAAGGTAGGGTCTATAAATGTGAAAAACATTTTATTAGTGCACTATTTTATATGTATTCCACTTCCTTGACATAATTGATCAGGAATAAGAGGTTTGAGAAAATAAAAAGTATTTGTTATTGCCATAAATGATAAATCAAATCTTTTTTTTAAGAATCAATGATAAATCTAATCTTTTTTTTTTTTTGAGAAAATATAATCTAATTTAATCTAGGAGCTTTATAAAAAAAAAAAAAAAAATCTAGGACAAATTTTGGCTACAAACTTGATTATTTCCTAATGTTACAACTTCCACTAAAAAAATTAATATGACTAAATATATTGAAATTCTAACTAGGACAAAGTTTGGATACAAACTTGGTTATAGTTTAAGGCTACAACTCTCACTTAAAATATTAACATAAATACATATTTTTAAAATATAACCATTGGATTACATTTTTTTTTAAATGTTTGTAATACGCATGTAAAATTTCATGCCAATTGGATTTTATTTTATATTTGATTTATCAACTTATTTTTTTAATGCATAATTTAAACTACAAAAACTTAAACTTTAAATATTTGATTGATGACATAGCTATTTAAATTTCGAGTTTTTGTAGTTTAAAAAATTATACATAAAGAATAAGTAGTTTATGGGTCGAATAGTAAATAACATTTGATTGACATGAAATTTGATGTTTTTTAAGAACATAAAAATATGCAATCCAACACTTAGATTTTCAAAATAAATAGCCATGTTAATTTGTTTAATAAGATTTGTAGTCTTAGGCTACAACTAAATTTATTTCCAAACTTTTTCCTTAAACTTTGGTTTACTTAACAATATATTAGGTCCTTATAAACAAAAGGAAAAAACCCAAGAAAAATTTTATTTAACTAAAATTTTGAAAGAGACATAGCTTGCGGCTTTGATAAGAAGATTATCACACAACGATTTCAAAATAAGAAAATTTCTTGAAGGAAATTGTAAGATTTTATGTATTTGTGTGTGTGTATTTCTTTTTTTTCTTTTTTTTTTTCAATAAATGAAGTACTCTATTTATTAAATTTGTATAATTCAAGTTTCTTGATTACCACCCTGAAAAAAAATTCCTGGAGCTACCATTGAGTCTAATCTAAGTGTATATGTGTAAAATTCCATCCTGAAAACTTGAACCTCAATCCTTACCCCCACCCCCACAATAATAAATGTTATCCATAAATTTTGAATCTCATACTTTAGTTAAAAAAAACTAAGTTAAGGTTCTTCCAAAAGGTGGTAGTTTTGAGGTTTGTTTAAGTCTTGGTATTAGGTGAAATCTTTTATAATAATGCAAAAGGGTAACTACACTCCCCCTCTCCTTCCCTTGAGGTTTAGAGGATTGACACTTCACTCCAAACTTGAAGGGAAAAAACACTACTCTTCGTTAAAGTTTGAAAAAAATAACACTCCCCTTACTTTCTATTTATATTAGTAACAAATTATTTTAAATTTCTATAATATTATTTTTATCAAAATTTAACCATGATTAATAAAAACATAACTGAACAATTCAAAATAATAATGCAAAGTTTATCAAGCACTTAAATACTTGCAATGGTAAAATCTTTCCAAAACCCGTTCAAAAACTAAAAAAAGAAAAGAAAAGAAAAGGTCATATTAATTACTAAATATTTTTAAATACTCTTTAATTAAAAATTTAAATCATTGAATTTTAATTTTGAAAGGGAGGATAATTTTAGAAACATTCCCTAAGGAAAGGCAAGTTGGTAATCAACATTTTTAAAATCAATTTAATAGAGTTTGATCAAATGGGTGCGAATGGGGGAAAATGTATTTTCCCTTCCAGTTTGTGGTGAAGTATCATTTCCCAAAACCTCAAAGGAGAGGGGTGTAATTACTTTCTTAACGTGCATGCCACCACCGCGCACCCTTGATGCGATGGTCACTCCACAAGTATAAATATTTGTAGGGTGTGGGGGACAAGGACTAGGGTTCAAATCTCTAGGAGAGTGCTTCACACGCATATACACTTAGATTGAGTTAGAGTAGAAATTCTATCTTGTATCTAAAAAAAAAAATGCATGCCAATTTTCATACTAATCAAATGTTATTTATCATTCAATCTATAAACTCATCTTTTATATTTTATTCTAAACTACAAAAATGAGAATTTAAACAATTGATTGATGTCATAACTATTGATCTTTGATCATTTTGAATTTGTAAGCATAGAAAATATACGAAGATAATGCAATCAAATGATGAATCTGTCAAAATTCCCATCCAACTAAAAAGTCTTAACTTTAAATCCTTGTTGAAAGCCTTTTAAGAATTCTTCTAATCTTTTTTTTTCCCCAATATAATGTGATCATACAAAATCTTAAGCACTTTAAGAATACTTCTCTTCATAGAAATACATTTACAAGCACATAAAATATGCAATTTTTTCTTTGTTTGCTGATGAAATAGAACACGTAATCTAATCGTGAGACACACTATTATGTGAGAGCAAAGTAGCTTGCACTTATTGGTCAATTGATATGACCAAGGTTTTTTTTTTTTTTTTTTTTTTTTTTGAAGAGGACACCTTCCTTAGCTTTCATTAAATAGAGATGCAATCAAAATACAATGTTTCAATCGCTGGACGGGGAGAATCCTCCATCCAGATAAGATCATGTGCTACATTCTTGGCAAACCTAGCTAAAGCATGGGCTGCTGTATTTGCACTCCTCCTTATACAGTGCACTTGCGACCAACGAAGACAACTGAGCAGACAAAGCACATCCTGTATAATATGGCCTACCCCAGATGAAAGCCGTTTCCTCAACTTAAGAGCCGTCATGACCATTTGATTATCTCCCTCAACCACCATCTCCGAGAAGCCACACTCCATAGCAAACTCGATGGCGCTCCGACAGGCTAGAACTTCGGCTTCCTCACTACATGTCATTAGCGGCCCTTTAGCTGATAATGCTGCCATCACTTCTCCTTTTTCATTACGAATAATAGCTCCCATTCCAGTCGCATCATCCTCCTTAAAGATTGCGGCAACGAAATTCAGTTTAAACCGAGATAAGGGTGGCGGACTACATCTGCACGGGCACGGAATGGGTGAGTAAGAGGCCAACCGGGTATTAGCTCACCCATATTCTTCCATATAATCTTCAGCTCTTTTGTTTAAAATTCCAGGTGCCTGAACATGCTTCCCATGAATCATAGTATTTCGTTGATGCCACATAAACCAAGCTTGGACAAGAAATAGTTCAAGTTCATTAGTGGACAGCCTAGCAATTAAATCTTCCATAAGCTGAATCATACCATCATATCCCCCCCGACACTTCTGTAGGCGTGCTGAACAGCCTGCCCAAATGTCTTGTGCCAGTCCGCAATTCCACAAAGCATGAACTCCCGTTTCAGGTTCAGTCTTGCACACTACACATCTGTTATCCTCTATTATCCACTTCTTTGACAGGTTTACACGTGTTGGTAAGATGTTACAGCAGGCTCGCCAACCAAAAATCTTGATTTTATTTGGCACCTGTAGCTTCCAAAGAGATTTCCACACCCCTTTTCCTACAACACCCTTCGAGCATTCAACCCAATCTTGCTCTTTAGCCACCCTACATGCCATATGGTACCCCGTCCTCACTGAATATTCCCCAGATTTTTCAGCTAGCCAAAACAGAGAGTCCGTAGTGTACCTGTGGCTAAGGGGTATGCGCAAAATGGCATCAGCTTCTTCTCTGTTGAAACTCCGCAAAATAAGATCTCTATCCCACCACCTAGATATAGGATCTATCAGCTCAACCACCTTCATCCCTTCTTCAATATTCTGGACCGGGTGTAGAACAGTATTAGTGGGTGAGCTTGGAAGCCAAGCATCCTTGAGAATCCTGATATTCTCCCCATTGCCAACCCTCCAACATGATCCCCTTTTCAGAATTGGTTTGGCCGCCATGATGCTCTTCCACATGTAAGAGCTGGTAGGTGAATCACAAGCCTCCAAAAAATGGCATCTTGGGAAGTAGTAGTGTCCTTGAATCCCATTCTGCCTTCAGATTTTGGCCTCGATAGTTTGTCCCAACTTAACCAATGAATTTTCCTCTTATTTCCCATCTGCCCCCACCAATATTGAGCACACATAGATTGGAGTTCTTCACACAACTTAATAGGTAATTGAAACACCCCCATAGTATATGTTGGGATTGATTAGGCCACGGCTTTAATTAAAATTTCCTTTCTTGCTCTTGATAAAGTTTTTCCTTTCCACCCTTGAAGCTTTTTCCACACCCTATCTTTAAGGAAAGAAAAGGTATGATATTTCCTTCTTCCTACCAATGTTGGCAGACCCAGATAGGACTCAAACCTTTCCATTTCTTTCATCCCCAACATTGCCTTGATTGACTCCCTTTTTTGTGATGAAGTATTAGTGCTGAAGTAAACAAAAGACTTCTCCATATTTAGACACTGACCCGATGCTTTTGCATATAGTTTCAGTACCTTCAAGGTTTCTTGTGTCTCTCTTTCTAATGCTTGGCAGAATAATAGTGAATCATTGGCAAACAAAAGATGAGAGATTTTTGGGGCACTTCTACAAATAGGGACTCCGTGGATGTTGCCCTCCAACTCTGCACATAAAAGAAAGAGATAAGGTGACAGAGGGTCTCCTTGCTGGAGTCTTCTAGTGGGATTAATTATTCCAAAGGATTTGAATTAAAATGGAGAATGAAGTAGAGGAAACACAACTCATCACCCTTTCCACCCAGTTACCGAGAAAGCCTAGCTTAAGCATAATCTGCCTTAAAAAATTCCATTCCACCCTATCATAGACTTTGCTCACATCCAGCTTCAAAGCCAATGTCCATGTTTTCCCTTTTTTCCGGCCATGCATTGTGTGTAAAGCTTCATAGGCCACAAAAACATTATCTGTAATCAATCTTCCTGGAACAAAAGCACTCTGAGTTGGAGCTATTATTTGGGGCAGAACCTGTTTTAACTTGTTGGCCAACACTTTTGCAATAATTTTGTAAATAACATTACATAGGCTAATAGGTCTAAAATCTGACATCTTAACAGGATTTTTAACTTTTGAAATAAGAAAAATATGAGTATGGTTAAGAGCAAATAACATATGACAAGAATTAAGAAAATCAAGAGCTGCAGCTACAACAGTATCACCAACAATATGTCAAAATTTTTAATAAAAAATGACATTCATATCATCAGGTCCAGACGCTTTATGGGTCCCATTTGAAATAGAGCTACTTTTATTTCATTAGCATTGAACTCACTGGACAGAAAATGTTGCATATCTGGTGTCACCTTCTGAGATACTGCTTCCAAGCATTCGTCCACTCGGGTACAAGGGCCCGATGAGAATATATCATTAAAGTATTGTACTGCTACTTTTGCCACTTCTTCACTTTCTTCCAGCCATCTGCCTTGTGGGTCCATTATTCCTTGGATGAGATTTTTTTGTCTTCTCTGGGATGCCTTCATGTGGAAAAATTTAGTGTTTTTGTCTACATGTTTTATCTAGTTGACCCGTGATCTTTGTGCCCGATATATTTCCTGTCTGCTAATCCAATCATCCAGCTCCTTACTGACCTTAATAAACTCCTCTCTATTTTGTTGCGACGGTGGGGCACAATTTAGCTCTTCTATTCTTTTTTGCAAACCTTTTATCTCATTCATACCAGGTTGTGTCTTTATGGCACCCCAAGCCTTCAACTCCGAGGCGCGCCCACTAATTTTCTCCCTAACAGTTTCCAAGGCCGACTCACCTACTTGGCTGATCTCCCAAGCCTCTTTGACTATCGTCTCACAATCTTCCCATAACAACCACGCTTCTTCGAACTTAAACCCACGTTGCCCCTTCCAAGTCCTTTTTGGTGATTCATGGTTTTGAAGAATCAGAGGTAGATGGTCTGAAAAATATGAGATAATATGCGTGATAGTTGTTTTAGGAAATTTTGACCTCCAAACCTCATTTTCCACCGCTCTGTCTAGCCGTTCCTTTGTGTTTGCAGCCCCTGGTCGTCGATTATTCCAAGTATACGGATAGCCAATGAACCCAAGATCAACCAGATTGCAAACCTCCAATGCTTCGCGAAAAGCATCCATTTGCCTTGGAGGGGTTGGTCTCCTACTTAGCTTTTCCATCCACAAGGGAAGAGATATGAGTGAGAAGAGCCCATGATTTATACGTTCATATGTCTCCAGCCACCCGTAAAAACATGTTAAAACCCACTGAAATCCGTCACTCTCGGTCACCACCGCTGAAACTTGATTCTCAGAAAACTTGAAAATATCCAGGCTAACATCTTCCTTCCACATCATTGCAAGCCCGCCCCCCATGCCCAGTTTTTTAACAACAAATCTATTTTTATACGGAAATTCCTTGCACCACTGGTTTAGACCCTCTCTGTCCAATCTGGTTTCCATGAGAAAACAAATTGAGGAAGCTTGTTCCTTTACGATTTTGCGAAGGTTTCGAACTGTCCAAGGGTTCCCAAGCCCTTGGCAATTCCAACTTAGTATTTTCATGGCTTTCAGCAAGGGTGATCCTCCACCCCTGCCGATATAGACCCAAAAAAATCATCTCCACCAGTTACCTTAGAACGCTTCTGGTGTAACGACGTAGACTCAGCCTCACCATTTTTCTCCAGAACGTCTTCCATCTGCCTTTTACCCGACTTAGATGTATGAGTGGACAAGCTCCTCTCTAAAGGGCTAAAGGCCCAACTTCCATTCTAGCAATTCTTGTCCAAGGATATGACCAAGTTAATATTGCAAAATAAATACTTGCTTTTTAAAGTTTCAAGAAATGAAAATTTCCATTACTATTATTTATTGCAATTTATGTATTACAATGTTTTAGTGTCTGTTTGGGAACGAGGCACATTTGCCGCGTTTCCTTTCTTCTCTGCGTTTTTTTTTTTAAGGCCTGTGTATGTCACTGTTTATTGGCCATAAATAGTGCTTTCAGGCCAATGAACAGTGATAAAATACTGTAGTAACAGTAAAAAAAAAAAAATTTTTTTTTTTCAGTTTTCAGTTTTCAGTCTTCAGTTTTCAGCAAAATAAGCGGTATCCAAATGTATACTTAATCTTTAAAGTAAGGACAAATAAATACACCAAAAAAAAAAAGCAATTTATTTTGATATGTTTTATATAGTTTTTTTTTTCCCACTAATAAGTTTTGTTTTATGGACATATGAAAATGAAATGATAATCCGAATCCGACACAATTGGAACATCATGAAAAATATAATTCTTAGATAAGAAATTATTAAGCTTCGAGCCAAGAACAGTTTGAGAATTGACGAGCAACAACTTAAGAATGAGAATACTCCACCAAACTCAGAGACACCACCTCCACCTCTCACTCCCTAGAATTAATATTATCTAAGGTTCAAATATGAATCAAGGTATAGGCTGCGTTTCAGTATCATTGGCAGCCCAACCAAATTCAATAGCGTGAAGAGAGTATGATTTTTCTTTTGTATGCAATTCTATTCTACTACTTGATTCAGTAAAATTGAAGGATTTGTTAATATAGGAGTTTTATGTTTTTTATTTGTAAAATGGTGTAGTTTCTTTAAGGAGTGTCCCCATCCTGATGAGTCTGGTAAAGATTTGAACTAAGCAGGAGGCTTGGCTTGAAGATAAATTGATATTGGTTTTTAATCTATAATTTAAGTGCTCCTCCTGGTCAAATATAATTTGATTTGAGGAGCACCAACTTAGGATAACAAAAAGGTGATTGAAGATTTCTTAAAATGTTAACGAAAATTCTAAACAACCTTTTTTTTTAATTGTGAATGGTCAGGACAGAGTATAAATTATCCTAAAAACTCCACGGGAAAGGAGCAAATGCATTTCACATTAAGATGCTTCACCTTAAAGGATAAGAAGACCGGCATTTCAAGTTAGCAAAAAGTTATGCATATTTCTTTGGCCAAAATGGGGTTTTACCCCTTTTTGCAAAACTTTCTAGCATTTTGTCCCATTTCTGAAACTATATGGGGATATGTCCCTATTTTGAAACTTGATAAAATGAGGGTCGAGATTCATTGAAGAACTCGATTCTCGTATAGTCGAGTTAGTATGAGGTTTGTGCCATGCTGGCAAAGCAGATGTGGCTTTTTCCAATTAAAAAAATGCTCGGGCATACATCCATAACTCGGTGAAAATTGAGTTTGCCTTAACAATTTGAATCCCTAACATCTCACAATGCTTGTTCACTCTCTCCATGTACACTCTCCCTCGCTCTTTGCCATCACTCTCCCGATCGCTCTTCCTCACTCTTCCTGACTCTCCCCCACTCTCCATCAATCTCACTCTTCGTATCCAGTCTCCCTCACCCTCTTCGATTAGTTGCCGTTGTCGGAACCCTGGTGCTTCAGTCGAACACTCACTGTACCCGCCGCAGTTGATTACAGGTACGTTGCTCTGCCTTTGATTATTGTTTTGTGCTGCATTTGTTTTGTGGGAAATGGATGATTATTAGAGGGGGATCTCGCATTACCAAAATCTTCAAGCCCATATAAAAGTTAGGCTACCAAGTCACTTTTAATTGCCTTACGTAGGTATATAAATTTGATAACATTTTGTTTACCAATATTTAACACATACCATTAGGGACTTAGAGGCCTTTTGAAAGTTAAGTATGTTTCTGTTTTAGCCTAAAGTGAAAGTTTAATATTATTTACTGTTTGTTTATTGTCAGTGCACACATGCGTTGGTGAAGTTGAGGCAAATTAGTTCACTTATTTTGAGTTTGAAAGGCATAAATTTGTAAACACGTACCATTACAGATTTGGGATACCTAAGTCACTTTTAATTAGTTCGTGTCTTTTAAGTTTGGAAGGTATAAATTTCACATGCTGATAAAGACATACCTATTAGAGATTTGAGATCTGCTGATAGTTAAGTATGTTTCTGTTTCAACCAAAAGAGAAAGTTCAATATGTTTATTTGTTTATTTTTAGTGCCCTCATGTGCACTAGTAAAGTAGAGACTGATGCTCTAATATGTAGGAACATATGCAAACAGTGATAGACGGAGTCAGACTACTAGCCTCTTCATGTTGGGCTTTGTGGAGCCTAGTTATGTTTGATCCGGTTGACGACCCGACCCGACCCAAATAATGTTGCGTGGTTTTTAATGGGAGATTTTCTGAGGCTCAGTCCATGGAGCGGAGGCTTGGGCCGATAGGCCTAAGCCTGTGAATCCTGTGCGCAAGATATAGAAAACCATTTTTTGTGATTAGGGTTTTGTTTCGTTGTAGTTTTTTAAGAGAGAGAAACTGTACTGCCGCACTTTGTAATTTTTTCCCTGATAATAGTGAAATCTCTGCAACTCCGTGGACGTAGGCAAATTGCCGAATCACATAAATATTGTGTTTTCTCTTTTTTTTTTTTTTTTTTTTTTTGTTTCTCACAAGTTGGGAATTTCGGGTTAAATTCCCTACAACTGGTATCAGAGCCTAGGGTTAGGTTTGAGTGGGAGCAATGGTAGAGGAAGCAGGAAAGGCATCTGGAATAGAAAAGTTCGATGGCACAGACTTTGGATTTTGGAGGATGCAAATCGAGAATTATCTTTATGGGAAGAAGTTGCATCTGCCACTTCTAGGGGAAAAACTTGAGACTATGAAAGCTGAGGAATGGGCTCTTCTTGACAGATAGGTACTAGGAGTTATCAAGTTAACTCTGTCTAGGTCTGTTGCACACAATGTTGTGAAGGAGAAAACTGCAACAGATCTGATGAAGGCTCTGTCTGGTATGTATGAAAAGTCGTCAGCAAGCAACAAGGTGCATTTGATGAAGAAACTGTTCAATCTGAAGATGGCAGAGAACGCATCAGTAGCACAACATTTGAATGAATTTAATACTATCACAAATCAATTGTCGTCTGTAGAAATTGATTTTGATGATGAGATTCGTGCATTGATCGTTTTTGCTTCTTTGCCAAACAGTTGGGAGGCAATGAGGATGGCAGTAAGCAATTCTACAGGAAAGGAAAAGCTGAAGTACAATGATATACGAGATATAATTCTGGCTGAGGAGATTCGTAGAAGAGATGCAGGTGAAACCTCAGGATCTGGTTCCGCCCTAAACCTTGAGACAAGAGGCAGAGATAATAACAGAAATTCAAATCGGGGCAGATCAGAATTCAGAAATTATAATCGGAACAGAAGTAAATCTAGATCAGGTTAACAAGTACAATGTTGGAACTGTGGAAAAACAAGTCACTTTAGGAAGCAATGTAAAAGTCCTAAGAAGAATAATGAAGATGATTCTGCTAATGCTGTAACAGAAAAGGTACAGGATGCATTACTTCTTGCAGTAGACAATCCACTTGATGATTGGGTTTTGGACTCAGGAGCTTCGTTTCATACCACTCCATACCGAGAAATCATGCAGAATTATGTTGCAGGTGATTTTGGTAAGGTGTATTTGGTTGATGGTACAGCCTTGGATGTTGTGGGTATGGGAGACGTCTGTATATTGTTGCCCAATGGGTCTGTTTGGTTACTAGAGAAGGTTCGACATATTCCTAACCTGAGGAGGAATTTGATTTCTATTGGAAAATTTGATGACGAAGGGCATGCAATACTATTTGTTGGTGGTACTTGGAAGGTTACAAAGGGAGCCAGAGTATTGGCTCGTGGAAAGAAGACTAGTACTCTATATATGATCTCAAGTCCAAGAGACACAATTGTAGTTATTGAAGCAAGTACTGATACAAGCCTATGGCGCCGCAGACTTGGTCACATGAGTGAGAAAGGGATGAAGATGTTGCTGTCTAAAGGGAAACTACCAAAATTGAAGTCCATTGATTTTGACATGTGTGAAAGCTGCATCTTGGGAAAGCAGAAAAGGGTGAGCTTCTTGAAAACTGGCAAGACACCGAAGGCTGAAAAATTAGAGTTAGTGCACACTGATTTGTGGGGGCCTTCTCCAGTTGCATCCCTTAGAAGTTCAAGATACTACATCACGTTCATTGATGACTCAAGCAAAAAGGTATAGGTTTCTTTTCTGAAAAATAAATCTGATGTATTTGAAAATTTTAAGAAGTGGAAGGCCATGGTTGAGACAGAAACAGGTTTGAAAGTAAAATGTTTGAGGTCAGATAATGGAGGAGAGTACATAGATGGAAGGTTCAGTGAGTATTGTGCTGCACAAGGAATTAGGATGGAGAAGTCCATTCCTGGGACACCACAGCAGAATGGTGTGGCAAAGCGCATTAACAGAACTCTAAATGAGCGTGCTAGGAGTATGAGGTTGTATGCTGGACTACTAAAAACTTTCTGGGCTGATGCTGTTAGCACTGTAGCTTACCTGATAAACCGAGGGCCATCAATTCCCATAGAGTTCAGACTTCCTGAGGAGGTTTAGAGTGGTAAACAAGTAAAGTTTTCATATTTAAAAGTTTTTAGTTGTGTTTCTTATGTTCATATTGATTCTGATGCTCGTAGTAAACTTGATGCAAAGTCTAAAATATGTTTTTTCATTAGCTATGGTGATGAGAAATTTGGCTATAGGTTTTAGGATGAACAAAACAGGAAAATCATTAGAAGTAGAAATGTGATATTTAATGAACAGGTTATGTACAAAGACAGGTCAACTATAATGTCAGATGTTCCAGAGATAAATCAAAAGAAATCTGAGTTTGTCAACCTAGATGTATTGACTGAAAGTACTGTCCAGAAAAGGGGTGAAGAGGATAAGGAGAATGAAGATTCATAGGTAGATCAGAGTACACCTATAGCTAAAGTCCGTAGATCTTCCAGGACCATTAGACCTCCACAGCGTTGTTCACCCACTCTAAATTATCTCTTGTTGATTGATGGTGGTGAGCCAGAGTGTTATGAAGAAGCCTTGCAGGATGAAAATTCAAGCAAGTGGGAGTTAGCCATGAAGGATGAGATGAATTCCTTATTAGGGAATTAGATATGGGAATTGACTGAATTGCCAGTAGGAAAGAAGGCTTTGCACAACAAGTGGGTATATAGAATAAAGAATGAGCATGAAGGCAGCAAGCGTTATAAGGCTAGATTAGTTGTCAAAGGATTCCAGCAGAAGAAGGGCATTGACTACTCAGAAATATTTTCTCCAGTTGTGAAGATGTCAACAATCAGATTGGTATCGGGAATGGTGGCTGCAGAAAACTTACATCTTGAGCAGTTAGATGTGAAGACGGCATTCCTTCATGGTGACTTGGAGGAAGACATTTACATGATTCAGCCAAAAGGGTTCATTACTTAGGGACAAGAGAATCTAGTCTACAAACTGAGAAAGAGCTTGTATGGTTTAAAATAAACTCCTAGACAGTGGTACAAAAAATTTGACAGTTTTATGCATAAAATTAGGTTCAAGAGATGTGAAGCTGATCACTTTTGTTATGTTAAGGCTTTTGACAATTCTTACATCATTTTACAGTTGTATGTGGATGATATGCTCATTGCAGGGTCTAACATTGAGGAGATTAATAATCTGAAGAAGCAATTGTCAAAATAGTTTGCAATGAATGATTTAGGAGCTGTAAAGCAAATCCTTAGTATGAGAATCATTAGAGACAAGGCTAATGGTACATTGAAACTTTCACAGTCAGAGTATGTGAAGAAAGTTCTCAACAAGTTTAACATGAATGAAGCTAAACCAGTGAGCACACCCTTGAGTAGTCATTTCAAACTAAGTATGGAACAGTCACCGAAGATAGAAAAAGAAAGAGACCACATGAGTAAGGTGCCTTATGCCTCAGCTATTGGCAGCTTGATGTATGTTATGGTATGTACAAGGCCAGACATTGCACATGCAGTGGGAGTTGTGAGCAGATTCATGAGTAGGCCTGGAAAGCAGCATTAGGAGGCAGTTAAGTGGATTCTGATATATTTGAGGGGTTCATCAGATACATGTCTATGCTACACAGGTGCAAGTTTGAAATTGCAAGGTTATGTAGATGCTGATTTTGCTGGTGATATTGATAGTAAAAAGAGTACTACTGGGTTTGTATTTACTCTTGGTGGTACAACTATATCATGGGCTTCAAATTTACAAAAGATTGTTACTTTGTCTACCACAGAAGCTGAGTATGTTACAGCAACTGAAGCTAAAAAGGAGATGATTTGGCTATATGGTTTCTTAGATGAATTGGGTAAGAAGCAAGAGATGGGCATTCTACACAGTGACAGTCAGAGTGCAATTTTTCTTCCTAAAAATTCGGCTTTTCATTCAAAGTCGAAGCATATACAGACAAAATACCACTTTATCCGTTACCTTGTTGAAGATAAGTTGGTAATACTTGAGAAGATTTGTGGATTTAAGAACCCGGCAGACATGTTGACTAAGGGTGTCACTATTGAGAAGTTGAAGCTGTATGCAGCTTCAGTTGGCCTTCTAGCTTGAGGACAGGAGGATGAGTTGCAAGGATGAGGGATTGTTTTTTGGAAGATAGCGGCTGATGTTGGTGATTGAACTAGTCTCTAAGTGGGAGATTTGTTGGGTTTTGTGGAGCCTAGTTATGTGTTGATTTGGTTGATAATTCGACCCAACCCGAATAATGTTGTGTGGTTTTTAATGGGAGATTTTTTGAAGCTTAGTCCATGGAGCAGAGGCTTGGGTTGACAGGCCTAAGTTGGAGCGCTCATCAACAAGCCTTTTGGGGGTTCGGGGGCAAAGCCCTCGGGAAAAATTTTTGGCCCGTTTTGTAACCCATTGTGAATCCTATGCGCAGGATATAGAAAACCGTTTTTTGTGATTAGGGTTTTGTCTCGTTGTAGTTTTTTGAGAAAGAGAAACTATACTGCCGCACTTTGTAATTTTTTCCCTGATTATAATGAAATCCCTGCAACTCCATGGACGTAGGCAAATTGCCGAACCATGTAAATATTGTCTTGTGCGTGTGATTGTTATTTTTGGCGTGTGTTTTCTTTATTTTTTTTTTTTGTTTTTTGTTTTTTTGTTTCTCACAGGTTGGGAATTTTGAGTTAAATTCCCTACACTTCATTTTTCCATTTACAGCAAATATAATGCAATCACAACCCAATAACACTAAGGATAACATTAACAATAATTTCGACGCAAAAAAATCACAATTGTTCATATATCATATTGTGATTAGTGCAGAATAAGAGTGGTGTTAGTGTAGTAGACTTATGTGGAAGCGAGATTACATTAATTATTACTTAATATATTGTTTGAAGATCTCATTTTTTTTCGTGGGTTCCAGTTAACTCAACTAGTAAAGTTTCCGATGGTTGCATAAGAGATCTGTGGTTCAATCCTCGCCTACACCAAAAAACTAATTGGTGTCTTGGTCTAATGATAAAGAACTATCATCAGGAGCGGACACCATAGGTTGAAACTATCTCAAAAAAAAAAAAATCTCATTTTCTACGTATTAATTATTGCGTATAAATAAAATAAGTGGTTGGTTATATTAATTGGTTATATATATGGCTAAGAGGTCATGAAGTGGGCAAGAGGACAGTAAGCCACCCTAATATATATATTAGGTCCACACTTTGGCAAACTATTACGTACAATTAATATAGAGATACAGATAATTGAGGTATAGCTTTGATTATATGATCGGTTCATGAACCGAACCGAACCCAACCAACAAATTAATTTCTATGGCTTAGCCTTAGCATTGTTAATTGAAGGTGATAGTATAGCATTATTTACGCCTTAATTACTAGTATGAGGTTCTAAGAGCACTTGACTTTCGCATTACGCCTTATTAATATGGGGTGAAGAGTCATTAGTGTAGTCCTTCCATCTCATGCGCGTTGGAATATTTATTTATAGGTAGGATTTCCTTATAGGTGGTCTGAACGTGTTGGTTAGAAAACGAACCCATGATCTCATGGAATCACTAGACTAGGATCGATAGATTTAAAATTTGGTTCTTCTAACAAAAAAGATTAGAAAGTGTCACTAAATTACATGACTCTTGACAGTTGTTATATATTACTTCTTCTTTTTTAAGAAGACTTGACATGTGGGTTCCAGTCAGCTCAACTGGTAAAGTTTCTGATAGTTGTATAAGGGATCTAGGGTTCAATCCCTACCTACACCAAAAACTGATTGGTGTCTTAATCTAGTGATAAAAGAGCTATCATCAGGAGTGGACGCCATAAGTTTTTTTTTTTTTTGAAACTGGAATCTACTTTCATTTAAAATAAAGAAGCATCAAAGTTTACAGAATCAACCACAAATGGTGGAACATCTTCCATCCAAAATAGATCCGAAATAACATGTTGGGCGTATCTAGCCAGCACATGTGCGACCCTATTACCATTTTTCTTAGTGCAGCTCACAGAAATCCACTCCAATGCTCCCATTAAATGTCGAATGTCACCAATAACATGCCCCAGTGCTGACTGATTTTCCTTGACTGAAATAATACTCCTCATAGCATTGACACTATCACCTTCCACTATCAGAACCGTGAAGCCAGCGTCTATTGCAAACTCCATCGCCTTACGACATGCGAGCAATTCTGCCTCTTCACTGCACTGGACTGCCGGACCTTTGGCTGTCATTGCTGCCATAACTTCACCCCTGAAGTTTCTGATCACAGCACCGAACCCAGAACTGGCATTATCTATGAACATGGCTGCATCATAATTCAGCTTATACACGGACTGAGGTGGTGGTTGCCAACTGGTGCCAACGTTCTGCGTAACCTGGCGAGTCGTACCCTGCACAGCATCAGCATGTAAACTGTCCTGTGACCTCTGGTATTCCTCAAGCAACTCAACAGCTCGCTTATTCAACCAACCCGGATCCATGAATTTGCCTCCATGCACCACTCTGTTCCGCTGGTTCCAAATCAACCATGCCTGCACTATCATTAGCTCCACTTCTGTTTTCTCCATTCGATCCAACAGGTACTCCAACAACGTTATGAAATCAGTTTGCCCCGTCCCACACTTCTGCAAGGCTCTAGCACTACCATGCCAAATATCTTGAGCAGCTTCACATTCCCATAACGCGTGAATGGTTGATTCTTGAACTCTGGAGCAGAGCGGACATAGCTCATCCAACAAAACCCGTTTCCTCTTTAGATTCCTCCTAGTTGGGAGAATATCGTGACACGCTCTCCACCCAAACACCTTCATCTTATTGGGGATCCGTAACTTCCATATAGCAGCCCACACCCTACTAACCCCACCTCCTGATGATGATCCAGCCCAATCTTCCTTCTTTAAGAGAGACTTTGCAACCTTGTAAGCAGACTTTACTGTGAAGTTGCCATCCTTGCTATGCTTCCAATAAACTGAGTCAGGTACATGCCTCCGACTTAGTAGAATATCACATATAGCTTCCCCCTCTTCCCTAATGAAGTTAGCCATAATGAAATCTCTTCCGTAGTCAACTTCATGTTTTCCAAATTATTAATAACCTCATCAGTCATGGTGAACTAGTAGCCTTCACTCAACTAATCACTGAGAAAGAAAAAGATGCCCTAGACCTAGGTCAAAGGAGGAAAAACTCGTATGCACGAGAGAGATATCTCCACGAGAGAGAGAGATATATTGCCAAACCCTGGACGCCATAAGTTGAAACTCTCTAAAAAAAAACTAAAAAAAACTTGAAATATTTTACTTAGTCGATTATGTATTGTGACCAACAAGACATGACTCAATTACCCTTTATTATTGACATAGAACTAAGACACAGTTACAAGTCAGATTCATTGAAATAAATGTGATAATTTTGCTTTTTAAGGTAATACTTTGTGCACATAATTCTTAGGTTTCTTGTAACTTAGTAATACTAAGATATATATTACGGCATTACCCTTGTAACTTAGTGTTATGGACTGGTCTCTTTCCTAAAAAGAGAATTAGGATTCAAACACCCACTCTTGATTTACAGCAATTTAATTATTAAACAAAAAAATCCTTATTCTTGTTGACATTTATCTTTGTAAATTTTGAAATGGAAGATATGACTGGCATTTGCAAAAGAAAATGAGTCATTTATCAGAAATACAGAACATTGAAGCACTATAGTCTATCATGCATTCTTTCACCCCTCAGAATATCAAAAGCCGAACCCTTGTAGGGTTGGCTAGTGCTCTATAATCTATATGTAATTGTTCTTTCTATGCACTTTGAAATGACCTGTTTCATCTAACTTTCTAATCTGGACAACATACTTTAAGAAAAGAGAACAAAAGAATGGTTCAACTCTAAAATTTTGGCCAAAATATGCATTTGCCCATTTCTCACAAACTTTCCAGCATTTTGCTCTCATTCTCAAACTAATTAAAGAAATGCCCTTTTTTTGAAACTCGACATTACTATAATCGAGTTTCATGAAGAACTTGGTCATTTAATAATTGAGTTTGTACGAGATTTTTGCCACGCTGGTGAGCCAGCATGGCATTTTTTTTAATCCCTGAATAACTCGATTATTATAAAATCGAGTTATATAACCGACTATAAAAATATCGAGTTATGCTTGCGTCATAGATGTACTTCTCCTCCCATTCAAATTGTCTTGGTGTCAGGCGTAGCATTTTCTTTTGTTTTAATCCATACATAACTAAATTACTATAACTTCGAGCTATATAAAGTAAAATCGAACTCTATAAAATCGAGGTATTCTCGTGTTATAACTTTTCTCCTCCCATTTAGATTGTCTTGCTTTCAGTCTGAACTGAATTCCACTATTGCTCCACAGATCCACAGCTGCATCTCTATTAAATTGAAATTTCTATCATCTCAGGTAAAAAAACCCATACCAAAATTTAATGGCAATGGCATTTTCATTTGATATTGTACTGAATTTATTTATTTTTGGTTGAATAAGTACTATGTGAGTACATTGATGTGATTTTAGTTATTTGTTATAGTAAATTTTAATCACAAGAGAATAAAAATCTTTACCATGGCAAGAAGTAATCAACTATATAACTTATTTTTCTTAGATTGTTATAAGATGGTTAGTGAAATAAAGGATAACACATAATTATAAGAACTAGTCGCAGACTCGCACATTGTGCGTGATAATTTTTTAGATAAAATACTATTTTAGTCCTTAAACTTTATAAATAGTAAAAAAAAAATTAATATATTTTATTATTTTTCATAATCTTATCTATAACATTTTTTATTATTATCATATATTTATTAGTAAATAATTTGCATAACATAGAAATTAAATAAAAGATAAAACTATTTATTAAAATATTATTTTTTTTAAGTCACGTGAAGATTATGATATTACACACACACACACACACACACACACAAAGTCACAAACTCGATCATATCCCATAGTATTCTCTCTCTCTCTGATAGAGTCGTCTAATGGCTATTTGCTCCACCAAGTTTGTGTTCCTTCTCTTCCTCCTCTCAGCCATACCCATCGCCTACCTCATCTCTCTCGAGGTCGCCACCCCTCCAACCCACGTGTACCAGTACCACAGCTCCGGCTGGATCCGCGAGTGTGCCAAGTGGGACCATCTCAACAGTCGATTCCTCGTCTCTTTCCTCGAGGGTGGTGTGGCCCAGCTCTCTGTTCCCAAAGGCGGTGATGACTCCACCGTGACCGTGTTGGAGGAGGTCACCGCCATTAAAGACGTTGACTTGGCCGGAAATGGGTCCCTCGGTATCGTCGTTGACCATCAGAGGAATCGTATCTTAGTAGTCTCCGCCGATGTCATTGGGAACAAGTATGGCGCTCTCGCCGCCTATGATTTGTCTACGTGGCAGCGATTATTTCTCACCCACCTGAGTGGTCCAAGTAAGTTACTTTCTACTATTCTATTCTTATTTAATTAAGGGTTGTGTTTTCTTTGGATATCTTTGTATTTTTCTTAGGAGAATCGTCGAGAATGTTAACAAGCACCTCTTGTGTTTGCTAGGTGCAAAGAAGACAAAAAATAAAAAAATAAAAAATTCAGAAAAAGTTAAAAAAGGCACCAAATAATCCATACAAAATTGAAAATATTGACATAAACGACAAAAAAACAAAAATTTTGTCAGAAAAAAAAAAGAAAAAAACGATGCCGTTAACACAATCCTTACTCTCGACAAAATATAATCTAGCTTTCACTATTTCATGATTTTCATATTATGCCAAATTCTTGAGAATGTCAAAAGAGATCACTACTTCTGTAAACCCAAAGTTGTTTGTCGCATACGATGCTATTATTTACTGCCACTTGTTCGTTTGTTTGTTCCTGACCTGTCCCATAACTTTTACTACAGTATATTTGATAAGGTTAAATTTAAGTTACACTTATATCTCATGATTTTCATATGGGAAATGTTAACAAACACCCGCGCGGTGTTTGTTAATATTTCCTTTTTTGTGTTTCAGCTAAAAGAAGAAAAAAAATTGTCAAAAAAATTACCAAAAGAAATAAAAAAAATTATCAAAAACTGAAAAACTTTTAAAAGTTGAAAAAATATCTAAAAGGTTACCTAAAAGTATATTATTAACGGACACCTTACGGTGCCCATTAACACAATCCTTTTCATATTATGCCAAATTGTTGAGAATGTCAAAAGGTGGCACTTCTTTTGGAAACCCAAAGTTGTTTGTCGCATACAATGCTATTATTTACTGCCACTTGTTCGTTTATTTGTTCCTGACTTGTCCCACAATTTTTACTATAGTATATTTGATCGGGTTGGATTTAAGTTACACCTGGTATAATAATGTTACACCATCTAATAACTTATTATTGAATTAATATTTTGAAAATCCAATCTTTGCATTACATGTTCTTAACATGTATGCCAATTTTCATATCAATCAAATGTTATTTACCATTTGATCTATAAACTCATCTTTTATGCATTATTTTAAACTACAAAAATTTGAATTTTAACAATTGATTGATAACATGGCTATTAATCTTTGCTCATCTCGAAATTTTGCAAGCATGAAGAATATACGAAGATAATGTAATCTAACGGTGAATTTGTCAATATTTGCATCCAATTAAAAAATATTGAGTGGTGTAATATTGCTTAAAGTTACACCATGTGTAACTTGAACCCAACTTATTTTATCACTTCAATTTCAGACCAACATTTTTTCCTCTATTTTCCTGTGTTGTTGTGATTTCAAAAAAGAAAAAAAGCAATAAATTCTAGGATGCCTATTTTTTGTATTATAATCATTTTTTTTTTGGGGGTTAAGAATATTATTTTAAATAAGGTCTAGTTAATGGATGTTTAAGTATTTATTAATTTATCATTTAAAGAAATTTTAATATCAATTTATGAAAAATTGAAAAAACTGTAATAAAAACTTAAAAAAAAAAAAAGGGAGCTTATCTGCCATGGTAAGTTTATAGTAGGAGCTTATCTGCAGTGGTAAGTTTATTAAGGACTTGTAAAATCAATTGTTATTTTTCTTTTTCCCATAAAAATTTCTTTTAAATTGTTGATTAATAAATTATTTTACTATTTAAGAAAAGAAAACAAATTATATTATTATTAAAATTAATCGATAAATAAGTTACTACATGATTAAAAAACATGTCAACCCAAAAGCAAATATGGGATCAAATTGAAGCTTATCTCAGCAGTGGTAAATTTATTAAGGACTTTTTTTTTTTTTTTTTTTGATAGCTGTATCATTCAAATCTCTAGGAGTTTTTATTTTTTACTGGATTTAAAAAAATATTTTAAGTGGTAATGATTAATCATATTAGTATTTTACTAAGAAAAACAAAACGGTAGCTGTAGGTGAGGTGGTTCTTCTGAATGAGTGAGAATAAGTCAAAACGGACATAAACAATAAAATTGAAATAATAATGCGTTTGTATTCTAGTAGTATTTGGTAAGTAATATGAATGGATTTGTGGAATTACCGGGTACACACTGAAGAGTGAAGACTGATCTTTTCTTGAGCGGCGGGTCCTTGAAGACATGCGTATCACACGGTCTCGCTATGTCCTATGTGCAACCTTCGGACACATCATATCTAGATTCGTTTGTTTGAATGGCATTATTAGCCCTGAAAGGCAAAATGATAAAAGCATTAGTCTTGTGATGTTTTTGGACTTTTGATGCTAAAGTGTCCGTAGCTTTTCTTGGAGTTTAATATAGTATCTACTGCTATCTATATATGTTTCTTGCAAACGATGAAACCATTTATCACGGATCATGTCTAAATGTTATCATATTGCCAATTTTTTTTATTATAAAATAGATAGTTTATATATGTATAAGTAGATGTGAGAGTAATTCTTAGGTACTTTCAAAGCACAAAGAAATTTGCTTGCTTTCTCCTCTCACATTCTTAATAGGCTCTATTCATTAAATTCATAGTAGGGTCTACCATAAATGTGAGAAGAGGAAACACCATTTCTTAGTACTCCGGAAGTACCTAAGAATTTTTCATAGATGTAAATATCTTCATTTTTGGATGTGGGCACAAAGGAGTTTTATAGGGAGTAATTATACAATACTATTGGAATATTGTATAATTTTCCTTTTGTAAGTGCCAAATGCGAATGCAATAATGCTTAAAGATTGATTTTTTTTTTTTAATTTTAATGGGAAAGATTGAAATACACATGGAAAGTTGTAGGAACGTGCCATTTGCATGACACAATTAAATAATGTATGCTTGGGATCATGGTGGGAATGGGATATGATACACCTCAGGATGTTCTGGCAGTTTTTATTGATGTTTTCGAGGTCGAATTAAGCAGTTATATATGTAGTAAAATCATAATTTCTTTTCTCATCAGTTCCAATCTTTTTAATGGGTGCATGTAGGTGATGGGAAATCTTTTGCGGATGATGTAGCAGTCGATGCAGAAGGCAATGCATATGTCACTGATGCACAAGGTGGTAAACTTTGGAAGGTTGGGGTTGATGGCAAGTTCCTATCTATCATTAAAAACCCACTCTTCACTCCAAAGGAGTGGTACAAAAACTTGGTTGGACTTAATGGAATTGTTTACCATCCAGATGGTTATTTGATCGTAATTCATACATTTAGTGGCAATTTGTTTAAGATTGATTTAGCAAGTGGAGAGGAAGTTAAGTTGGTCAAGGTGGTTGGAGGGCCATTGACATTTGGGGATGGTTTGGAATTAGTCTCTCCAACCAAGCTTGTAGTTGCAGGGACTACTGCGAGATTAGTGGAGAGCTCTGACGGGTGGGAGACGGCTTCCATTGCAGGAACATTCTCCGGGTTTAAGCATCGATTGGCCACATCCGCGACTGTGAAGGATGGGAAGGTGTATCTCAGTCACCTCCTAGGCATGGGGTACCCTAAGAAGAAGCATGCCATTGTCGAGGCGGTTTTTTCTGCTTGAAATTAAAGGGGGATGTAGTTGTATTGTGTTGTCCACGGATTTGGGATGTAGTTGCATTTCCTAGATGACAATATTTCCTTCTCTTTTATATTCGACAGCCAAATTTTTTTTTTTTTATTCAATTCATCTATGAACTCTATTTATTGCTGCATTTAGTTTGTTCATCTCAAATACTACTCATTTATTTCATACAATTATAAGCTATTCATTTTGAACCCCCAAGGCCTATGACTCGAAAAATTATACAGTCAGCTTATTAATTCTTGTTACTAAGTTTTTGATTGCAATACATAGGATCATGATATGGTTTGTTACCATGGTAGTGATCTGGTTACTTTGATATGGAAATCCAGCCATGGATCAGATCATGAAACAATTTTTCTTTTTATTTGTCCTTTCATGAGGAGAAATTATTCTTCTATTTGTTTATCAAGTGGGTGAATTCTGTGTTGATTCATTATGTGGTCATCTTTCATTTACTTGATCCTGATTTTGCCACTAATCCAATTCTGGCAATACTTGATCATTATATGGTCATCTTTCTTTTTTATATGGTATATAATTGTAGGGGTAAAAGGCCCAATTTTAGATGTTGGTTCGTGGGCTTGTCCGAGGAGGCATATTTGTCCGAGAACAGTAAATTATGAGGAAAATGCATGGGTACAAACCTCGCAAGGACTTGGCCGGTATGTAAACAAGGAAGAGTTATCCGAGGTGGATTACCTCTTCGGATAATCAAAGAGGAAGCCAGGACGTACAATCTGGCATTTATTATGATATTTTAGGGGATTCTTCTGATACATGAGTATCTAGCAAGCACATAGGACAGGTGAAAGCAGTAAGATATTATATAAAAAGCTGCTACCATCGCATTAATTATCCTGTAGCTAACCATCTAGCCGCATTAATGAGGAAATGATGTCTGAACAGTGACTCTCAACCTTTACAGCTGCCGTGTAAAAACTTTACGAGAAGATTGATGGGACAAGTATCAAAGAAAAATCGTCTGACCTGCACATGAGAGAAAATGGGGTATAAAGAGAATGAGAGGCAAGGAAAAAAGGGATCGAACGATCTTGAGAAAAAAAGAGAAGCAGTAGAGAGAGAAAGAAAGACACAAAGTTGTAAACATTCAAGTAAATACATTACTATCCTCCTCGGACCAAGCCGAGGACAATTTTATATAACATCACTACTCTATTTCTATCTGCCTGGTCTTAGAATACATCTGGGCAACACTTTAACTCACTTAGAGCCCAGTTTTTCTAGCTCACTCTCTATAAATTCATTGCAAGGACTTTTTGAGCCTGAGTCCATCTCGCTTGTGGGCCAAGCCTCCAAAACTGTGTCCTTACAATTGGCGCCGTTTGTGGGAATTACTAGTGCGTTGGTGAGCTTAATATTTAACTATGGTTGGGTCAGGTCCTAACAAGGCAGAGTCTGATAGTTCACAACAGCTCGATCATTTTTTACCCCTTGAATGAGAAAGGGACCGTGAAGGAAGTGTGTATACCATCCATACTGGAAGAAGTTGACTTCAAGATGAGGGAAACGTGTCCCATAGAGACACTATGAGAAACATGCAACGTAAGATTGATCACCTAAAGGAAAAGCTGCGCCTTGCGTGAAGAAGGCACAGTCCATCCATCTCTGACCATTCTTCTGATGATGAGGAGGATGGTGACTATAGGCGCCGGTCACAAACACCCGATTTTGAGTACCTGGCATACTCATCCCGAACAATGGCCTTCAGTTTGATAGTAAAGCCTTCAAGAGATACTGTTGTGAGTTAGGCATCATGAACAGATACTCTACTCTAGTATACCCACAAGGGAACGGTCAAGCTGAAGCCGTTAACAAGGTCATAGTGAGCGGCTTGAAGAAGAGGTTGGATGATGCAAAAGGAAGGTGGGTAGAAGAGTTGTCACATGTTCTCTGGACTTATTGGACGACTCCTCATAGATCTACGGGAGAGACCCTCTTTTCAATGACTTATGGGGCTGAGGTTGTTATTCCCCTAGAGACTGGATTCCCCACGTTGAGAACAAGCTCTTTCATCCCGACTGACAATGACAGACGGTTAAAAAAGAGTTTGGATCTGATTGCCGAGCGGAGGGAAAATGCCATGGTCCAATTGGCCTACTATCAGCATAAGCTCAAGCAGAGGTATGATGTCAATGCTAAGCGAAGATCGCTCGTACCGAGGGATTTGGTTTTGCGAAAGGTAATAGGAACTACAAAGAACCTAGCCTGGAGAAAACTTGGGCCCAACTGGAAAGGGCCATATTGTATCCTTTCAGTAGCTGGAATATGAGCGTTTTATTTGGAGGATTTAGAGGAAAGAGCTATACCACATCCCTGGAATGTAAATAATCTAAGAAAGTATTACTATTAATAAAAATTTCAACTGTTGTACTTTAGTTTATTACACTGCTTGCTTACTAAGTGTTAAACAAAACCTTAGCCATGCCTGATCTCTCGGATCACACACATTGGGTAAATTAATGCTCTCGTCCATTTCACTAAGTGTTAAACAGAACCTTGGTCATGCCTGATCTCTCCGATCACATACCTTGGGTAAATTAATGCTCTAGTCCATTTCACTAAGTGTTAAACAGAACTTTAATCATGCCTGATCTCTCAGATCACATACCTTGGGTAAATTAAAGCTCTAGTCCATTTCACTAAGTGTTAAACAGAACATTGGTCATGCCTGATCTCTCGGATCACATACCTTGGGTAAATTAATGCTCTAGTCCATTTCACTAAGTGTTAAACGGAACCTTGGTCATGCCTGATCTCTCGGATCACATACCTTGGGTAAATTAATGTTCTAGTTTATTTCACTAAGTGTTAAACAGAACCTTAGCCATGCCTGATCTCTCCGATCACATACCTTGTGTAAATTAATGCTCTAATCCATTTCACTAAGTGTTAAACAGAACATTGGTCATGCCCGATCTCTCGGATCACATACCCTGGGTAAATTAATTCCTTGGGTAAATTAATGCTCTAGTCCATTTTACTAAGTGTTAAACAGAACCTTAGTCATGCCTGATCTCACGGATCACAAACCTGGGGTAAACTAATACTCTAATTAATTTTACTAAGTGTTCGACAGAAACTTGGTCATGTATGCCCTCTCGGCCCTAATACCTTGGCTTAACTAGTATTCCAGTTCAATTTTAGCGATTCCGAGAATTAACTTTATTTATTTCCACTATTACTTTGGTGCGTGTTATTCGTTAGGCTCAAACTTCCGACATGTGTAACAACTACAACGTTGAAGGAAATGCAACTGAACATATTTAAGTGCAAACTCGAATATTTTCATTAATTAAAATCAAAAGTACATTATGCTTCATTACAAAATAAGAGAAACAAAAAGCCCTAGCCCAAAGTCTTGGTCGTTGGAGGTAAAGGATCGTCTTGTCCACTCGATTCATCCTCCTTGGATTCAGCTTTGGTCTCTAATGTGGCAACTTCATTGGCCTTGACAGCATCCACGGCCTTGGAAGAGGTGGCTGCCTCCGTATCCTTGCTCCCATTTTGTGCCACATCTTCCTCCTGATCCTTGTTTTGGGCCTCAGGGGGAATGAGTGTCTGTTTAGATGATTCGGGGACTTGAGATGACGGAGGCGTAGGAATAGTCGGGACTTCGCGAATATGTGGATGGAAGTAAATCTTCCTGGGCTGCCTCCATTCCGAGTTGGTAGGGACTCCTGCAAGGTTCAGGGCTTCCTCCTGGGTAAGCTTGCAGTAATCTCGGCACACCTTGGACACCTCTTCAGCAAGCCTTATCTCCATCTCTTCGATCCCACGGAGGTAGGATGTGTTCTTTTCGGCCTCGGCTATCTTCTCAGCATTCCAAGCAGCCTCCTTAGCCTTCTCCAAATTGGCCTTGAGCTCCAGGATCAGCTGTTTCTGTGTCGTCAACTCAATCTCGGTCATATACAGCTTCTTTCGCTGGTCTTCAGCCTGATCTTGGGTGCTCTTCAACCCGGCCTTGGCGCTCCTCCTTTCCCTTTCTTCAATGACTAGCTTCTTCGGCAATTCCTGTTTCGCGTACCTAACGATCCCCAGGGTTTTCTCAACATCTGTGCGAGATTGGGCCAGCCTTGGCCTGGCTACGGGCTTTCTTGACCCAATCCTCGGCCACATAAACCTACTGAGTAACCTGCATGAGAGGAGTGAGTGAATTGCATCAAAATAGATTGAAGTAGAATATAATTTTCGGGGAATTAACTTCAGTTTAGAAACTCACCAAAGCAAGGTCTCTTTTCAAAGACATGAACAGGTCCGTCTACCTCCAGGACTTGACAGTTTCCATGTCCCGGGGCAGAAGCAGAGACTGTTCCAAGGCCTCGGCAATGTAAGCCGAGTGTCCTTTCTGGAACTCCCTAATGGAAGAGTTCTAGGGAATTGGAGCACCGTCTAACTCCAACCGCGGGGCCCAAGTGCGCAGTAGGTGGACATCTAAGTTGTTAGTGTCTTCCTTGCTCCCAGTTGAGGACACCCGTTTGTCCTTGGCATTTCTCTGTTGTTTAGCCCCCTTCTGTGGAGGCACCTCACCCTCTTCCAAGTCTACAATCTTTCTCTTCCTCTTCAGGTTTGGGTTTGAGAGAAGGCCAGTTGCAGTTGTAGGAGAAGGAGGAGGAGGATTATCAGAAACCTGGGACTTGGGCGCATCCTTGGAAGGTGCGCCCTTGCTCCTTCCAGCTAAGATATCTCTTAATCCCTTCCTCAAAGTTAAAGACATCTCTTCTTCTTCTTCAGTGCTCTCGGAGTCTGGGATGTTAAGGGGTTTAGCTTGTACTTCTTCTTCTTTAAAACGGAATTGGTCTATCTTGGTTTCAAGAGACAACCGAGAAGAAGCAGTTTCTTCCCTTTGGATCACCGGTGAAGGGAGAGCTTGTTGAAGCGGCCACTCAACCGGGGGGAGATCTTTTTTGGCCAAAAATCCCGGTGGAGATATGTCGATCCTGTGGATTTGGTGGTCACCTGCTCGGATTGCATTCCCGACCTCTTGGAAGTTGTCCGACAGAGGAGTAAACTCTAATACCAAGTGCACAACACGCAGCTGACTGTCTGCACTCACGAATATCTCGGATCTGAGCAGCTTGTTCAGGCCCACTACGTTCACATCGATGATCTTGGGAGCAACGAGTTTTCTATCTGTAATGACAGCCGAGAAACACAAAGGCAGTTAGATTATCAAATCATATCAAAGGGAAAAAAGTTAAGCGAAAAAGCAAAGAGAAACCTAGAATCTGAAATCTATGTTAAACGCAACCTAGTCCTAAGGCATCCCACCTGGCTCTCCCTCTTTGGTCGGACAATGGTAGCCTTTATGCCACGCCCCGGAGACGATGACGTAGTTGTCCTTCATGCCCTTGTTGGACTTTGGAAGACACAACATGAGTTTGACGATGGGGGACCTGGATTTTAGATAGTATCCCCCGTCGGCAAGAGAGTGACATTTGTACATATGTACGACGTCATGCCAGGTGGTTGCAAGCCCATCACTTGATTGAAGGCGTCGACGCAACCCAAAACCCTAAATAGGTTGGGTGTGCATTAATGTGGGCATTACCTATGGTTTTGAAGATACTCTTGAGTTACTTCGCCCATGGGGATGGTCATTCCTCCCTCGATAAAAGTGATCACGAGAATGACCACTTCACCCGTTTTCCTATCGGTCAAAATCTTCTCCGGTGGGCAGTACCGTAGGCTTACTCCCTTGGGTATGTGATATTTTGCTTTAAAGGCCTCTATGGTGGCAGGAGACTCAATAAGGTACTTAAATCTACCCATCTAGATAATGAAAGGTAATGTTCCTAGTTGGAGGTAAGACAGAAATTAATAGGTCGAGATGCTCAGCCAAGAAGAAAAAAGCTCGGGAATTAAACACTTACAAGAATGAGTGGTGTTTTTGTCTCAGTAACTTCTTAGAAATCTAGACTTTTTTAGTAAAAAAATTTTTAGGGACTGTTGGAATGAAAGACGTTCTGAAGGCTGGAGCGCTCGAGATCTCTTGATAACTTGAGTGTATGCGAAATGGAAAAAATAACTCCCCCACGACGTTTTATATAGGAAGTGAAAGTGAGTGGGAGTCATCCCGCTCAAAATTTCAGGGGGAAATATCAGCTGTACGATTAACATCTCACCATTGATAAGGAAGACAAAGCGCCACCTGAAGCAATAAATGGCATATCGTGGTTTTCAAAGCATCAACAATAATTAGGAGACACACGAGATAGCGTTCCCACATGTGTAAACTGAAGAAATTTGTGGGCTTAGCTCTTAAGAAAATCAAAATCCCACCTTTCTCCTCAGATAATAGGAGAAAACCAGAATTTTTGAGGGGCTATTGTAAGGGTCAAAGGCCCAATTTTAGATGTTGGACCGTGGGCTTGTCCGAGGAGGCACATTTGTCTGAGGACAGTAAATTACGAGGAAAATGCATGGCTACAAACCTCGCAAAGACTTAGCCGGTATGTAAACAAGGAAGAGTTGTCCGAGGAGGATTACCTCTTCGGATAATCAAAGAGGAAGCCAAGACGTACACTCTGGCATTTATTATGTTATTTTAGGGGATTCTTCTAATACATGAGTATCTAGCAAGCACATAGGACAAGTGGAAGCAGTAAGATATTATATAGAAAGCTGCTACCACCGCATTAATTATCCTGTAGCTAACCCTCTGGCCGCATTAATGAGGAAAGGATGTCTGAACAGTGACTTTCAACCTTTACAGCTGTCGTGTAAAAACTTTACGAGAAGATTGATGGGACAAGTATCAAAGAAAAATCGTCTAACCGGCACGTGAGAGAAAATGGGGTATAAAGAGAGCGAGAGGCAAGGAAAAAAGGGATCGAACGATCTTGAGAAAAAAAGAGAAGCAGTAGAGAGAGAAAGAGAGACACAAAGTTGTAAACATTCAAGTAAATACATTACTATCCTCCTCGGACCAAGCCGAGGATGATTTTATATAACATCACTACTCTATTTCTATCTGCCTGGTCTTAGAATACATCTGGGTAACACTTTATCTCACTTAGAGCCCAGTTTTTCTAGCCCACTCTCTATAAATTCATTGCAAGGAGTTTTTGGGCCTAAGTCCATCTCGCTTATGGGCCAAGCCTCCAAAACTGTGTCCTTACAATACTATTTCTGTCAATTTATTTAGAAAATTTTATGACACCATTTGATATGTGAATTTTGAGTTTTGACCCACAATATGATAACTATATGGTTTCATATATGAAAGAAGACATGTTTTGCTATTGTAATTATATCTTGTCATAGATTGAATCCTCAATAATTGCTAACAATCTATTTGCTGTCATGTCAGATATGCAGGCATTGGATAAAGTGGATTTTGGACCTGACGATGATACCCAGTTGAGGTGGCAGCCGGAGCATTGGTCAACTTCACTTTGGAGGCACACCGTCGACAAGATATGTAGTTTTATTATTAATACATTGTCATTTTATAATTACCTCGTGTGCACTACCTAACAAAATGCTCGTTCGTGTGTAGAGGTGCCTGGCGTTGTAAAGGTTCAACGCCGTAAATGTGTACTATTGCGAGGTGCGCTAGACCCACGTATCATGCAATATATCGATGCAGCAGGTTTGACCAGATTATTCAAAGTTCCTGATATGGAGGTCAACCATGCCTTGATCACGGCCTTGGTCGAGCGGTGGCGTCTGGAGATGCACACGTTCTACTTACCCCATGGAGAAATGGGTATCAGTTTGCAAGATATAGAGATGATGCTGGGGATTTTGGTGGATGGGTTGCATGTCACTGGGAAGACAGACATGAAGTGGAGTGAGCTGTGCCGAGAGTTGTTGGGCCATGAACCTCCGCCCTTGATACCCAACTCAAACAAAGTCTATCCTTGCTGGGGCGAGGATAAGATACGCGTTGCTTGATGCACGGTTTGCTGCTCTCCCAGCAACGAACGTCAGTGATGAAGTAGTGCAGCGACATGCCCGCTACCACCTACTTATTTGGATGGGGGCCCTATTGTTCATGGACAAGTCAGCAGATCGGGTCTAACTCATGCCTTTGCAATTCCTCAACCCAATCAGCAATGCGAGACAGTATAGCTGGGGTAGTGCAGCATTAGCCTGGCTCTACAAGCACCTTTGTAGTGCATCGAAAAAGGATGCAATGCAGATTGGAGGAGCATTGTTGTAGGTGCAGTTATGAGCCTATTCAAGGTTCTCACGAATATGCCCAATTGCGAGGCCGCCTTTACCGTCAGTGCACTCAAGGCCCCTTGCCATTAGGTATGTTCATTGAGTTCTCATTATTCAAGTTAAATCTATGTTAGGATTAATCATTTGTGTAATAATATATTTTATTTTATTTTTCTCTTTGATGTAATTAAAAATATGCCAAACTAAAAAACAAAACTAACTTATCAATGCTTGGAATTGGCTTTGTTTTGTGTAAATTGCTAGTTGACTTTGCAATGTCTCTTACTTTTTGCTTTTTAATTCTAAACTTTTTGAGTAAGCATTGTTTTTTACTTGCTCACCTGTAACATGTTGCTAAAAACTTAAGTGGTGAAGTTTATGTAGATCAACTAGAAACTTTAAAATCAAATCATTAGCTTTTGGTAAGCAAAATGAGGAGAGTTTAACCAATGCTCTTGTTGGACCATACACGTGATCCGTGATCCTCCTATCTAATACAAGTTAATAATATTCAATTGTGGATTTCAATGGCTACGTTGATTCCTTAAAATATAGGGTTGTTGATAAGACATGACTTCTCTTTATTTATTGGGAAAACCTTATAGCCGTACTCCAATTGGTTGCATTCAATGAATAATAATGATTTAGAATAAGCTCATTTTTCTTTCCCATTAAATTAAACATTTTGTTTTAGGAGTTCTAGGCCACAATTAAATAAACCCAGTTGATCTAGATCCTTTTATTTTAGATGTATTCTTGCATTAATTTAGGAAGCTTCCTTTGTTGACAAGCAAGCAACCAAGCAAACACACACGAATGTCGTGTTGAATCTTTGAGTCATTATAAAAGAAAATCATTATGGCTTAAGTGGCTTAATATATTCATATATTATTGGTAATGTTTGGATTAAAAAAATGGAGTCCACTAAAGAATCAATAAAAATATTCTCTAGAGGTGAAAAATGCGAAGCACAATGAGTTGCAACATTCACATGGTGTTTGGTTAAGATAATGCCAATGGTATTATTATATTTTATTAAGATTTTGAAGTGAACGCCCTGCTGCTGCATGAGTGTTTGATACGTGTCAATGAAAGCCCCTTTAGTGAGATTCATCACATGAAAGTTCACTGACGAGCATTTGTCGAAACCTCATGTTTGCTAGGTGGAGTGAGCTAAAGAGCATCATAAAGCATGCCACACACGTCCTTGTTGTGTACCGAACGTTGTTGTCTACACTACGGATAGAGCAGGTATTTGGTTAATTTACGTCCTCAATTACATGACCACATTCTATTGCATGACCACATTGAATAGAATGTGGTCAGCTCTAATCTACTGTTTCTAAACTGGTTTAAGCAAAACTTCTATGATCTATTGCATGACCCATTACAATGATCATCTAAATCTCCTATAATTTTTTGTATGACCATTCATATTGATTGTCTACGTGTATTTTAATCACATGACTAGTATGTATCATATACCTAATAGTATACACGAATGATGATTTGAATCATTACATACCTGTTTATATGGTTTTATCAATTTCAAACATTTGCGGTTTTATGGAAGTTGCTAATTTATTTGACTTTGGCTGTCCACTTATGCAGATTGTATGAGAGTCGTATACGCATAAACTAGGCTCCCTGCCTACGTATTGCACTGCCGACCAACATATTTGGAGGGCCGAGGTGCTATTGATATATTTTTGAATAGTGGAGGGGCATCATCCCAAGCGTGTCTTCCATCAGTTTGGGATGAAGCAACTGCTACCAGAGTTCATGGATACGTCAAGCGACCTTCACAAGATATCCCTCCAGGGTAAATGGGAGAAAGACTAGGCGGTAGAACATGCTGTCCATATTTAGCAATGGGGCAACCGAGGGCAACTTGTTCGCGCTACCCCTCTCTTAGACGGTAATATGACGTACCTTGTTAAGTGCACGAAGTGGTACAATGGCAGCACAAGGCAGTTCATAACACTAGAGTCTGCATACTGAAAAATCATGGTAAGGCAACAATTCCTTCCCCTTTTACAATTTTGCAACATGCATGAAAGGCTACATGCTTTCTTTTCAACCAACATGACCCCCAATTATAGTTTTGCATCATACCTACGTTCTTGCTTTTATGGCGCCCTTTTTACAACAAATTTTATGTATTTTTGCTCGAATTAACAATATTTATTTCTAATTTTATTACACATGTTATAAATTAATCACATGCAAAATTTCAGAACAATTGGATGCCATATACTATTGAGTCTATAAGCTTATTTGTTTAGTATATTTAGGAAAACAAAAACACCAAAAATACAAAACCATTAAGCTTGTCATTAATTTAGAAGCTTTCCTAGGGGTATCCTAAAGCGAAAATTGAATTTTTGTTCTTGTAAGTATTAAGAGCTGTGTTAGCACGATTATGAACTACATATGTAATTTTTAATGTAAATGTCAAATGCAATATATTTTGGGCCTAATTATTAGTTGTTGGTTTTCACTTAAATTAATACATTTTTGTTAGATATATTATTGCCAAATGAATTGGGTTAAAGTTAAATTTAGTGTAAATTTTAAAAAAGTTACATCACACTCCTTTTGGGGCATAACCTTATGCACACTCCAGAGCAAATCCCATTCTAGTTTTCACTTTCTTCATCATATTCCAACTTTTTAGGCAAAACAAGTTCTTCCTTGTCATTTTGTTCAACCTTAGGATCTTGGGCCCGGGCATCTTTAGCATCACCTGAGACATCATAATCCATCTGTCTAGGCAAAACAAGTCCGTCTTGGTCATCTTCAACCTTGGGATCTTGTGCCTGGGCATCCTTAGGATCACCTGAGACATCCTGCAGCTGCCAAAACTCGATATAGATCAATCCAGGTACTTGTGATTAGTTATTAAAGCATAAGATAATGACAGAATTTTATTTAATAGATAAACCCTGCAAATGCAAATGAAATTTAGTATAACAATAGCTTACCCCCAGGGTTCTTAGGTTTGAAGAAACATCATCTTGTTGCTGCTGTAGAGTGGTCCTCAGTTCTTGAAATTTCTGGTTTCAATTTAATTACAAAAATCTTTCACAAAGATAAATCTTTAAAAAAAATGGAAGGATAAATCTGGAGCACCACTCACTGATCGAAGTTGATCCACTTCAACATTGAGTGATTTCTTGAGTTCCGAAAGCTCCTATAAGAAGAAAGAGAAAACTGCATAAAAAAAAGTTACAAGTGAAAGTTTAAGAGCAAAGTAATCTCCACACCAATGACAGAATATCCAAATATCAAACAAAAACAACCAAGGACGAAAGAAATTGAACAAAGTAATGTTTGCATTTAGATTACCTGTTGGAAATACTCAGCACACTGATGTACTTAATATTTAACTCCATGAAGCCTAGTGTAAAGATGATTTTAGAATCTCAATTGATAAACAATCCTGTTTTATTTTCGATATATTTTGCCACCCCAACCACCATGTATATATGTTACAGTCAACCCATGACTGAACTTATTCATATCATATTTCAATTTTATGGATTGCAAACATTTTAGACATCAATTAACAATATTCAATACCTATACCTGGATTTTTTCCTATTGTTCAGGATTTGAATATAGACCATTGTTGTTTAACCATTGGCACTAACATGTGAAAAGGAAAAACATTTTTATGCCGAGCTTCCATCTTTTCATCCCTAGAAGACTTATCACAATGAAAGAATTGAAAATTTCCAAATATCATTTTGCTTGCATCCAAGTCACCATTTATTTAAAATATGTTATCACATCAACATGCTGCACCTACGTGTATTCTATGTCCTTGGTCCTCTTTCATATGATGCTTAGTTTCCAACAGAATGATTAGATGTATAAAGTTGTCAACCAATATCCTCAAATATCTATTACTAGCTTAGTTTCCTAGAAAACCTCATATGATTTGTAAATTGAAATACATAGAAGTAGCTACTACCATCTAAAAGAATTTTTTGGTAATTCTATTAACAAAGGTTACCCCATGCGACCATGCCCATTGTTACTTTCTTTCCATAACTGTCCACTGACTTTCTAATTGTTTTGGACCTTGAAGCACTAAAGCATGCCACATGGTCAAAAACGTATAGTCCACTCTTGCTGCCATTCATCCAGAGTTGATTATACTAGTATAAATGAAGTATCTATTGTATCTATGCAATTTAGTTAAATGAATTTCCATAACTTTTGCTGACCAAGATGTAGAATCTAACAGAAAGTGAGAAGAGTAACAGAAAGTGAGAAGAGATGAAAAGATCAACCAAGGTAGTCAAAGGCAAAAGGCGACCTTAAGGTGGCAAGGCCTTGTATCACCTGAGGAATGAGGTGACAAGAAGGCACCAGATTCTAAATATAGTTATTATACATATAAAATGTAAATCTTATGTATCTAATATAATATCATAATCAGGTGTTTTTTGACATGTTTTGCTTGAAAAAATTAGGTCTATTAATTGATTACAAAAAACATGTCAAATAACACCTGATTTAAGAAACACCCGATTAGTAGGGAGGAGAAGGGAAAAAAAAAACATACACACACCCAAAAAAAAAACACCCCAACAACAACTTAGGCTCTTGCCTTAGCACCTTTTACATGGTTCTAGGCAAGCACCTGGATCGCCTTTGACTACCATGAGATCAACACACAATCACTGTTGCTAATCAGGATTATGATGAATGGAAATATACACATATATACACACACACACACAACATGCATCAAAATTCAACCCATATCAATTAAGAGGCACCATAAAAGTTAACTCTTCATGCAACTTTAGAACTAAAGAACATCAATGTCACTAAAATGATTATAAAATCTAAAGAGGTTTTCCACATTAAATAATAAGCCCAGAGTGATTATGAACATATCCAACCTTAAATTTGAAGAGTCTAACATCCGGCACTTAAGACTATAATATTAGCCAACCATTGAAACACCTCTATAGACTAAATCTAAGTCTAGCATATAAAAATTGCAACCCAACCACACAGACAGAGCCTAAGTTTGCAAAAAGTAGTGCAGAACTGAGTTAAAAATTCCAACATTTGTTTAAAATAAAATTGAAGCGAAAAAGCTAATCTTAACATGAGACAAATCAAACCATGTATAGGACCTAAATACCATACAGAAGGAATATAGAGCCACAGTAAGTACCAAAAAACACACAGCCACATCTTATATTACTAAATTACTTATCACTAAATAACGCACACAAGCAAGAAATCATGTTTGCCCAAAACTTACGACAACTCAAAAATTTCCAAGTGATCAAAATCAGCCCTCCATTCATTTAGTTCCTGAGAGCAAAAATAACGTAAATGAGAACATTACAATTTACAACTTGAAATTCTTGTTTGGCTGCTGAGAAAATATGGGGGCAGATAATAGAAAATGGCTGTTCTTACTCTTTAAAAACAAAAACAAAAAACTAAGCCTTAATCAAGCTAAATGAATTCATTTCTGGGTTTTTCTTTCCCAGCCATTGGATCGATAACTCCGATGAGACTTTTAGGGCTTGTTTGGGGTTTTTTGTTTTTGTTTGATTTGAATGAGGTTCTAAGCTTTTACGAAGTACTTGAGAATTAAATGTGAATTGTTTGATGTTTTGCCAGAGAGAGAGAGAGAGAGTAAAGATTAAGAAGTAGTGGAAAGTGAAAGACAAAGTGGCAGAGAAAGAGAGACAGAGATTGGGAAAAGAGGGCAAACAGTAGTGAGATTTTGAAATTTGAGTTTAGAGCAACCACGTCAGATGGTTTATTTTACACGTCTATTTTTACACTAAAAATTTACTTTTTCTATTTTACACATTCAATTTTACAAAACACCCACATCAGTTTATCTATTCTATCATCTACTTTATTTAAATAATCATTTTCTCACTTTTTTTTATTATTATTTTATCTCTACCCTCTCTCTCTCCACTCACGGGACTTTAATAGAGATGCTGCTCTGAAACTTCTCAAATTTTCATTTAACTCCACTCCTCTCCTCTCTCTTCCATCTAACTCCTCTCCTCTCTTCCAAACTCTAAAATTTCGATCCAAGCAAGGAGCACGCCGATCTAAGCACGGAGCACGGCGCTGATCCAAGCACGCCGATCCAAGCACGGAGCACGGTGCCGATCTTAAACTCCGATCCAAGCACGGCGAGAAGAACGACAATCCCAGGACGCCGATCTGAACTCCGATCCAAGCACGCCGAGAAGAACGCCGATCCCAGGACGACGATCTGAACTCCGATCCAAGCACGGCGAGAAGAACGCCGATCCAAGCACGCCGATCTGAACTCCGATCCAAGCACGATGAGAAGAACGCCGATCCAAGCACTCCGATCCAAGCACGCTGATCTGAAACTTCGATCCATACACGCCGATCCACTCTCTCTGTCTCCGTTGGTGTGTCCGTGTGTGGGTGTGTTTGGTTTTGTGCTGTCTATGATTGATTTTGTTGTTGATTTTATGGTTGATTTTTGATTTTGTTAATGGGAGTGTGAATCAGAGGAAGAAGTCATTAGATAGTTTTGCAGACGGAGAAGAGAGAGAAAAAAAGGAGCGAAATTAGAAAGTATTAAAATAATGTATAGAAGAGCTACAGTAACCGTGGATATATACACGGTTATTGTAGCTCTTGCATATTTATACACGATTTTGCACCATTTTACACCCACTAGTGTGGGAGTTTTTTTTATCAAAATGTGTAAAAAAAGCTCTTTTTTGTATTTTGCAAGACTATCCACAGACTGATGTGGATGCTCTTTAGGACGTGTTTGGGCGGGCTAAGCCAAAATTAAAGCACTAGTGTGTGTGTATATATATAACCGAAGCCTTGAAACTCCCATAATTATTCACGTCATCATTATTTTTAAAACATCAGCATTATAAAACAAAAATTCTAATTTTAATAACTATTTCTCCCTGATAATCCTTCTTCTTCCTTATAAAAACCCAATCAACTCTTTCTCCTCCCATCTTCCTCTGTATCACAAGCGCAGCACAATCCAAAACCAAACCAAAACAATAAACATGAGCACAAACCCAAACCAAAAGTTTCTCCAAAAAAAAAAAAAAAAAACAAAAAAAAAACAAAATAACCCCATCTCCCTCTTCGTCATCTTCCTCCTTATTCCATAAATTTCTTCAAACATAGTACAAGATCAATGTTTTAAATACCGTTCTATTCTAGTCGGATTTTTTCGTTCCGGTATAGGTAACTCTACTATTCTATTCCATTCCAAAATTCGGCCTGTACCGGCGTTCCGGCTGAAATTTCGTCATTCCAAACAGAATATGAATTTTTGAGCTAAATGAAGAATGTGTTTTCACTAAGTAGCTTCTTTTGGATTTGATGGTGCGATCATAAGAAAAGAAAACCGATTTAAAAAATTTTTTAAAAAAAAAAGAAAAAAAGAAAAAAGTTGAACAAAGAAGATGAGACGAAGGAGGAGTGTTATAGATTCGCAGACAATTGAGTAGTCTAAGAATAGGAATGAAAAGAGTTTAAAAAAAAAATGAGATGACATTTATGACACTTGGGAGGGGTAGAAAGGAAGTTTCTAGGAAGGTGCTTCCTTTACAATGCCATCACATGCCTTTTTATTCACAAAACTATCATTACATCATTTTATAAAAATATTTCTTTTAAATAAATAATCAGATAATCATTTTTAAATATTTTAGCTTAACGATAATAGTAAATAAATTCCGACATAAATAAAATAGTAAACAAATAACTTTATTTCAATTCAGGAAAAAAAAAAACTTATTTCAGCCCAAAAATAGTAGAAGTAATAACCATATTATTATTGTCTAAAGTCTAACTGAAATGCACAAAAAAAATTGCATAAGTGATAGCTTAAACTCTTCATTCATTTTTTTTTTAAGTAATAGCTTAAATTCTTCATTCATTATTGAATTTTTCTTCATAATCAATATTTTTTCCTTGCATCGTACTGCTTAGCGACTAATTATAGTAGTAGTTGTAGCTACTTGAGGAAAATGACAGGCTAATTGGTCAAGCTCAAACTCAATTGTGTTCTAAAAAGTTTAACGTAGATCTCTCACATACTCACATGGGGAACACGAAGAATTATTGTACTGAAACTCCAAGGGATCTCTTTCAGTGTAGTTACTTGCACCTTTTCAAGACAACCTATCAGAAGTTTTTGTAGTTGTTGTGTAGTGACTTTTAGCTAGTTGTATATTTTGTTATTTTAGTGGCAGTTTGAAGAACGTGATATTTGTGGAAAGTAAATTGATATATTAATATGATGGTTAGTTTAGTTTCATGCCCATCATTATTATTATTACTATTTTTGAAATGGTTCTAACTGTAAGAAATTTTTACGTTATTATGTGATTCTATATAATATCAAGTAGATCCAAGTGTAAGTGATGATGCTGAAAATCACCCTCAGTGAGCCGCAGGGTCTTCGCGCGTTCCAGGTGGACCTGCACGAGTAGAAAGAACCTCAAAGGGGAGTACCGGTGTGGTACCGGCCAACGACCCTCCGACGGTTAAGTTAGTATTGCTCACAACTCCAGAGTGCTAGAGTCGGGGTAAAAACATGCGTACCTTTTTCATGAGGGCCGAGGGTATTTATAGTGGTGTAGAGTTGGGACTTTGGCGTGTCGGAGGAGAGAACCTCTGATCGGAGCCATGCCCTAATGCGTGTTCTTTACGGAACCTTCCCTCATTGGAGCCATTCCCTATGGCGTGGAGTGCAAGATATCTATCCAGGTAGTGGCGTGTGCGACAAGATTCTTCTTCCTGTGGAAGTGTGCACGGCAAGCTCCGCGTTGGTCCCGTCAGCCTCTCCCCATCACATGATCAGCTCGTCAGCGCGTAGTGATGGCGTCGGGAAGAGCTAGGATGGCGGCCCCTAGTGGGGGGGAAAGGAGAAGTGCCGTCCTCCAGCATGCCGTCATCCTGGCAGCGGCCGACGGCACCACTCCAGATGGTCTGCTTCCCATCAGTTGCTCCCTACTCCTTAATCCCGTCAGCCCAAGGGACGGGGTTGGGGAGTGTAATGGCAGACAAAGCATTAATTGGCCATCCTTCTCGAGCAACCCTAGTGTCGGGATACGTGTCTTGGGCCGGCTGGTCGATAGCTGGACGGGAAGGTCGCCTCGTCTTCCGCGCCCAAACCACCTATATATATGTATACATTCCGCGTTCCCTCACTCTTCTTTTATTCCAATTCTTCTAATCAGAGCAAAACCGTCAGTCCGAAGAACAAAAGGCCGTCAAGAGCGATTCCATTACCGTCCGTTCAGTGAGACCCCTAGTTTTCTCAAGGCCGTCTGCATAACTTGGTAAGTTCTTGCTTTTATTGTCTTCTCGCTTATTCATATACTGAACTTTGGTGGAGGTTTTAGTGGGAAGGCCGTCAGTTGGGTTCTTAGACCACCCCCGTCCCTTGTAGGTAGTCAGACGTCTAGGGAGACGATGAGTGAGCAGTCGTCGGTCCGCGATGGAGCGGGCTATGACGAGGTCTACCAAACAGGACACGAGCCCGGGGAGGGCTCTTCTTGGTCGTCGGGGGATGGGTCATCGGTCCAGTCTTCCGACGAGGGGGTAAAAGACCGCGGTGTAGGCGGGGACCGGATAGAGGTGGTCCAACTGGACGGGAGTGGGAGTGACGGTAGCTCAGATAGTGGTACCTCCGAGAGTACGTCCGGGGGTTCCGGGGACGACCGTCCATTCATTCTCCCCAAAGAATGGGCGGTCAACCATTTCATGCCGAGCATGACGGAGAAAGTGTTCAACTCCTTACGTGCGCGCTACCAAATACCCGACGACATCCCGATCCGTCTGCCCTTGGAAAGGGAAAAGTGCTACTCGGGAAGGACCGCGGACGTGGGCATGTACGACGCCATGTTCGCGGCCAGCTTGAGGTTGCCCCTGACGGCACTCCACCGTCAGCTGGCAAATTATTTGGGTCTGTCCGTCAGCCAAATTGCCTCCAACGCCTGGAGGGTGTTCATAGGGTCGGAGATCTTGTGGGGCAGTTTGAGCGGAGGGAACCGTCAGTTGACCCTCGAGGAATTCTTCTGGTGCTACCGTCCGCATCAGATAACCTCATCCCAGGGAACCTACCACTTCTCGGCGAGGAAGAAGGAATTGAGGTTGGTGTCGGACACGCCCGACTCCAACCGAAATTGGAAGGGACGGTATTTCTTTGTTGAAGGGACAAATTGGGTCTGCCGTCAGGAAGAGTGGAGGACGATACCCGAGGGTTTTAATAACACTTGGGGGTTCGTCAGGGAGTCAGGTCGTCGTCGTCAGTCTCCCCCCTTTTTTTTTGTTTCATTGCCAAGTTCTAACCCGTCTCCTATCTTTCTTTTTCAGCTTACATTCGCCCGGAGGTCACAGAGGAACAGAAAGCCTTTATCCTGAAGGTGACGGACATTCCTCTGGAGGAGCGGAAGTGTCATGACCTCATCACGCCCGACGCTCTTTACGCGTATTGCGGGGGGCCTCTGCCGTCAAACGAAGCCCGTCGCCTACACAATCTTTCCCGTCAACGTAAGCTTCGTCGTCTGCATCCTCCAATCCGTCAGCTTTACTTGTGAGCCAGCTAACATACTCCTCTTTTTTTTTTTTTTTTTTTTTTTTTTGCAGAGATGGAGGCCGGCAAGCTAAAGGCGCAGATTAGAGCTGCTGCTGCGCAGAAGAAGAAGAAAGAGGAAGAGGAGAAGGAGGGGACGTCCAAGCCCGTCCAGAAGGCCGCCAACAAGGGTGCGCCCAAAAGGAAGTGTGACGATGCTGAAGACCGTCAAGCCAAGAAACCAACCGTCACCCCTGGGGACGCCTCCTCCAAGCTCCCGCCCCCCAAGCATGGGGCCGGGAAAGGGCCGATGACGGCCCGGGGTCCCGTCGCCCCAGAGGACGGACGCTGCCTGCTTACTCACAAGAGGTTCGCCCTCGATCCTCGGGAAGGAGGATGCTGACATCTGCGCCGGCCAGTCCATCCAGGAGCTTGGGGATTCCGGCCTCTTTGATCTTGCCCGGGTAAGCATGCCTTCGTTCTTGGTATCGCGCGAGTCTTTGCTCAGCTACTGCTCTGTCTTCGTCAATTAGGTCCAGTCGTAGGCGCAATGCCTCATCATTCCTGCCTTCGTCGTGGGCGTTTACCCGGTAGGTCGAGAGTCCTACTTCGGCCGGGATGACTGCTTCGCTTCCGTAGGTTAGCCGGAATGGAGTTTCTCCTGTTGGGGTCCTTGCCGTCGTCCTGTATGCCCAAAGTACGCTAGGTAATTCCTCAGGCCATATCCCTTTTGCCCCCTCGAGCCGAGTCTTGATAATCTTCAGCAAGGATCGGTTCGTCACTTTGACTTGGCCGTTGGCTTGGGGGTGGGCGGGGGAGGAGTAGTGGTTTTTTATCCCCAACTGCGAGCAGAACTCTCGGAAGGGGCCGTTGTCGAATTGTTTGCCATTGTCAGAGACTAGGACCCTAGGGATCCCGAATCTGCATATGATGGATTTCCAGAAAAAGCTCCGCACGTTCTTCTCCGTGATGGTGGCCAGGACCTCAGCTTCTACCCACTTTGTGAAATAATCTAGTCCCCATTGAGCAAAAGGCCACGGGGCTGTCATGGGAGTTAGCTCCGCGGGGGGTTGTCGGACAATGTTGCTGAACCTTTGGCATTTGTCGCAGGCTTTGACGTAGGCTTGGACGTCTTTCTGCATGGTAGGCCAGTAATACCCAGCCCGAATCAACTTATGCGCCAGTGATCGAGATCCCGAGTGGTTTCCACAAACTCCCTCGTGGACTTCCCTCATGACATAGTCGGCTTCTTCGGGGCTCAAACATCTCAGGTACGGGCGAGAGAAACCGCTTTTGTACAGGACGCCCTCTATTAATACGAACCTTGCGGCTCGGACCTTCAGCTTTCTGGCGGCTTCTCTTCTGTCCGGCAAGGCGCCATCCTTTAGGTAGGAGACTAGCGGCGTGGTTCAATTGCCTTCAGAGCCTATTTCCTGCACACTGATAAGCTCTATTAGCGGCGTCATTTGCACAAAGGAAAGCACATTGTCGGGGGGGGCCATGTGTTCGGAAGAAGCGGCTTTGGCAAGATGGTCGGCTTGCTCATTCTCTTCTCTGGGTATTTGGATCACTTCGGCCCTTAGCTCATCCACTCTTTTCTTCGCTTGATCTAAATATCTTCTCATTCTGTCGCCTCTACACTCGTATTTTCCGCTTACTTGGTTAACGACGACCTGGGAGTCACAGTAAGCTGCCACTTTGGTGGCCCCTGCTGCTTTGGTGAGGTCGATCCCAGCTATCAATGTTTCATATTCCGCCTCATTATTTGTGGTGGAGAAATCTAGGCGGATCATGCATTCGATCTGATCTCCCTCGGGGGAGCGAAGTACGACACCTATCCCCCCGGCCTGTCTGGTCGACGACCCATCCGAATGTAAGGCCCATAGGTGCTCGTTTGCCCCCTGGTCCTCGCCGCTTGTGAATTCGGCAATAAAGTCAGCGACAGCCTGCCCCTTCATGGCGGTGCGCGAGCGGTACCTGATGTCGAACTCGGTTAATTCGATCGCCCATAAGGCCAGGTGACCAGCCGCCTCGGGGTTGTGCATCGCCCGTCGCAGGGGTTTGTTGGTTAAGACAACTATGGTATGAGCTTGGAAGTATGGCTTGAGCTTGCGGGCCGCGGTGATCAAGGCGAAGGCGAGCTTCTCCATTGGCGGGTATCTTTCTTCTGCCCCGCGGAACGCCCGGCTGGCGTAGTATACAGGCTTTTGGACCTTGTCTTCTTCTCTGACCAAGGCCGCACTGATAGCCGCCGGGGAGACAGCCAGGTAAAGGAAGAGCTTCTCCCCTGGTTGCGAGGGGCTCAGTAGCGGGGGTGAGGAGAGGTAGGCTTTCAGTTCTTCGAACGCCTTTTGGCATTCGCCCGTCCATTCGAACAACTTCTTCAGCGTGCGGAAAAAGGGTAGGCACTTATCTGTCGCCCTTGATACAAACCGGTTCAGGGCGGCTACTTTCCCATTCAAGCTTTACACCTCCTTCGTGCTCTTTGGGGGCGCCATTTCCACCATGGCCCGAATCTTGTTAGGGTTGGCCTCGATACCCCTTTGGGACACCATGAAGCCTAGGAACTTTCCCGCCGCCACTCCAAATGCACACTTTGCCGGATTGAGCTTCATGTTGTAGGAACGGAGCGTGTCGAATGTCTCTTTTAGGTCCCCCAGGTGGTCTTCCTTCCTTCTGCTTTTTACCAACATGTCGTCGACGTATACTTGGACGTTCCTTCCTATTTGGTCGGCGAACATTTTGTTCATGAGTCTCTGATATGTGGCACCCGCATTTTTCAGTCCGAATGGCATTACCTTGTAACAGAAGAGACCCTGGCTGGTGACAAACGAGGTCTTCTCTTGATCGGCCACGTCCATTCGGATTTGATTGTACCCTGAGAAGGCATCCATGAAGCTCAGTAACTGGTGTCGGGCTGTGGAGTCCACCAGCGTGTCGACTCGCGGGACGGGGTAACTATCCTTGGGGCACGCCTTGTTCAGGTCTGTGAAGTCCACACACATGCGCCACTTCCCGCTAGCCTTCTTGACCATCACCACGTTGGCCAACCAATCGGGATAGTATACTTCTCAGATGAAATCCGCTTCTCGCAGCTTGCCGACTTCTTCGGCCACCGCCCTGTCTCGTTCCGGGGCAAACACCCGCTTCTTCTGACGGATGGGCCGGAAAGTGGGCGACACGTTCAGCTTGTGCACCATGACCGAAGGGTCAATTCCCGGCATGTCTTCGTGACTCCAGGCGAACACATCCCGGTTTTGTCGGAGAAAAGTCACGAGCGCCTGACGAGCCTTCGGGCTGGTGAGAGCGCCGATTTTGGTGGTCCTATCTGGCCTGGATTCGTCGAGTGCTATCTCCTCGAGCTCTTCTGCGGGTTCTGCCCCCACCCTTTGCTCTATGTTCAGTGCCGGCAGGTGGCTGTCTGCTTCTACCATCGCTACGTAGCACTCTCGCGCGGCGACCTGGTCTCCCCATAACTCCCCCACTCCGTACTCGGTGGGGAACTTGACCATCAGGTGGTAGGTCGACGTCACCGCCTTCCAAGCGTTAAGGGTGGGCTGCCCTATGATAGCATTGTAGGCGGACGAACAGTCGACGACGAGGAAGGTGACGTTTTTAGTGACCTGCCGAGGATACTCTCCAATCGTGACTGGCAAGGTGATGGCACCGAGGGGGTGAACTCTCATCCCTCCAAACCCAATGAGTGGAACATTGGTGGGGACCAGGCGTTCCTTGCCGATCCGCATCTGTTGGAACGCCGGGTAATAGAGGATGTCCGCGGAACTACCATTGTCGATCAAGACCCTGTATGTGTTATAGTCTCCCAGCCGGACATTGACAACAAGGGCATCATCGTGCGAATGATGAAGACGTTGGGCGTCTTCTTCTGTGAACTCAATAGTGGGGCTGCTGACACGCGGCTTCTTCGGGGCGCCGCCCGCCGCCTGGACGTTCTGCACTGCCCTGAGATAGGCTTTCCGAGCTTTCTTTGTCGATCCGACGGCTGCCGCATTCCCGATGATCATCCTTATATCTCCTATTGGCGGTCTAGGGCGCTCGTTGTCCCGGCGGGGGACCTGTTCCTGCCGAGGCGCTTCTGTCCTCTCTCGGCTGACGAATCTTTGCAACTTATCCTGTCTGATCAGGGCCTCAATCTGCTGCTTCAAGTCGTAACAATCGGCGGTGTCATGGCCGTGGTCCCGGTGGAAGCGGCAGTACTTGTCTTTGGGTCGTTTGTCGGGATTCCCCTTCAGTTTTCCCGGAAATGTCAGGGACCCCTCGTCTTTGATTTCCATCAGGACTTGGTCGACCGGGGCCGTCAGCGGGGTGAAGCTTGTGAACTTACCGGCAGGGGGTTGCGGTCGCCTGTTGTCTTGGCCTTCTGTCCGGGGTTTCTTTCGCCCCTTATCCTGCTTTACGTCCTCCTGCCTCTCCCGCCTCTTGGGAGGTCTCTCTCCTCGGGCCCGTAATGCATCTTCCGCGTTCATATACTTCGTTGCCCTGTAAAATACATCCGACATCGTCTTCGGGTCATTCTTGTATAGAGATAACTAGAATTTGCCCTCCTTTAGCCCGTTGGTGAATGCGGCGACCTGTATCTTATCGTCCGCTTCATCGATCGAAAGTGCCTCTCTGTTGAAGCGGGTTATATAGGATCTGAGCGTCTCGTCCTCCCGCTGTCTGATGTTCATCAAGCATGCGGTGGATTTCTTGTACCTGTGTCCTCCGATGAAGTGCGTAGCGAACTGAGCACTCAACTCTCTGAAGGTACCGATAGAACCGGGTGTCAGCCTGCCGAACCAAGTCCTTGCCGCCCCCTTTAGCGTCGCAGGGAAAGCCCGGCACATAATTTCGTCCGGCACGCCATGCAAGTGCATCAGCGTCTTGAAGGACTCCAGGTGGTCTAGTGGATCTTTGGACCCATCGTAACTCTCTATCTAGGGCATGCGGAACTTTGGCGGCATGGGGAACATGATGACGTGCGTGGTGAAGGGAGAGTCTGTACGGTGGACGAGGTCGTCAAGGTCGCTGGACACTCGTCCCTTGAGGGCGTTCATCATAAAGTCCATACGCTCCCTCATCAACCGCAGCTCCTCGGTAGTGCTGGGCGGATCATTGTTAGCTGCCGACGGACGGCTTGTCCCCTGCCCTTCTGGTTGGGTCAATGCGTTGCTCCCTTTCGGGCCTCCATAATCTCTCTCCTGGGCGCTGTCTTCCTCATTCTCTCCATGGTTGCCAGCCGTCGCGTTCCCTCGCAATAGCTGTTCTTCCAGGTCATTGTTGCGCTTTGTGAAGCGCTCCACCGCGACCGCCAGAGTCTGGACTTGTCTCTCGAGGGCCGTGGTGCATTGTCCGTTGTCTTGATCGTTCATGGTGGTAACCCTTGAACGTGTGAGTACCATACAACTCTTTGTCCGGAAAGCACAGAACGCAGCCTAAGTACGTGCACCTTTCCCACAGACGGCGCCAACTGATGATGCTGAAAATCACCCTCAGTGAGCCGCAGGGTCTTCTCGCGTTCCAGGTGGACCTGCACGAGTAGAAAGAACCTCAAAGGGGAGTACCGGTGTGGTACCGGCCAACGACCCTCCGACGGTTAAGTTAGTATTGCTCATAACTCCAGAGTGCTAGAGTCGGGGTAAAAACATGCGTACCTTTTTCATGAGGGCCGAGGGTATTTATAGTGGTGTAGAGTTGGGACTTTGGCGTGTCGAAGGAGAGAACCTCTGATCGGAGCCATGCCCTAATGCGTGTTCTTTACGGAACCTTCCCTCATTGGAGCCATTCCCTATGGCGTGGAGTGCAAGATATCTATCCAGGTAGTAGCGTGTGCGACAAGATTCTTCTTCCTGTGGAAGTGTGCACGGCAAGCTCCGCGTTGGTCCCGTCAGCATCCCCCCGTCACATGATCAGCTCGTCAGCGCGTAGTGATGGCGTCGGGAAGAGCTAGGATGGCGGCCCCTAGGGGGGGGAAAGGAGAAGTGCCGTCCTCCAGCATGCCGTCATCCTGGCAGCGGCCGACGGCACCACTCCAGACGGTCTGCTCCCCATCAGTAAGCATAGTTGGTTTGTGAAAGCATAGTTGGTTTTCAGGGTTTGATATTGCCGATGAACCACCTAGGAGATTTTCCTTGGAGAAATGGATCACGCTAGCCAACGAAGTTCAGGCAACTGTTTTTATTGCAAGTTTTGGTTTTTCAGTAATGTATTTTCCAATGATTGACCTCCCCTTTTTTATGTATGGGTTTAATATTGGATATTATTTTCCCTCTTAAATGAGCATTTATATTATTTTGAATTTGGTCCCCATGTGGACTATACCTCATGCATTATATTTTCATTACGAAATTTATTGATGAATCCTTGCAGTGCAGTCAATTTACATAATTAATGAGATAACAGTAAAATATGTTTAGGTCATGCTTTGCGTAACAGCAAAAAAAAAAAAATTAATAAAAATAGAGCAACACTTGGCACGACCTCATGCACTCTTGCATTAGGTCTAAGGGTTTTTTTTATGAAATATTGACTCTTTTGCTTTCGCGCAACTGGAATGGAGTATACGAATGTTAATCTTGTAAAAGTCTTATAATGCTATTCACTATCATTTCTTCATCGTGTTGTTTAATTGGTCCATGCATCGCATGGGTTAGCGACCAGTAATAGTCATAATAACTACAACAGGGTAACTCACATGATAACTTTAAATTCCCATCGAACCTCAAAGAGCAGAAACAGTATCAGTCCCAAAAAAAAAAAAAAAAATAGAGTAACTTGATCTGCCATCTACTTTTGCACCAAGTCTAGTCCTATCAAACTGCTTCACGTGAATAATCTCTACATGTTGTGAATATGTACACAAACTTTCTCACAATACCCTCATTAGCCCATTACTATTGTCCCGATTCCAGTCATATAAACCAAATCACGTGAATACAGTTCAAATGACTAATGCGGCCAACTTTTCCATTGCTATGCGACTCCTTCTAACAGTTTCACCATGCTCACTGAGATAGAGACACATACACATGATTCATTACGCATGATTCTGCACTACACTACATAGACCTATTGCTGTTGTATCAAGACCAATCATGTCAACCACATTAGACACACTACACACGCCAATAAACGTTATGATTGAGTTGAGTTATTTTCTCATTTATGTGTGTACTTTTTGACATCAAATTACTGTTCCGCCCTTGTCCAACCATATCAAGCACAAGCCCTACTATCGGTCTCACGTGTATACAACTGTTACCTGCTGCACTTCATTGCATCAGCTCTGAATTGCTGCACCAAGTCTAGTTATATCAAATGAATAGCCTACATGTACCAATTACTATTATGCAATTTAGCTTACTCCTGTACCAATTATGAACTGCTGCACCTAGTTTAGTCATATCAATCAATCAAGCTGACTCATGTACCAATTACTATTAGGCATAAAACCCATTTTCGTCCCTACATTTTCACGCGATTCCCACTTTGGTCCCTAACTTTTTTTTCCACCGCTTTTAGTCCCTATCCTGGAAAACGCGTCTCGTTTTCATCCCTGCCATTACATCAAAGACGGAAAATGCACACGTGGCAGACAGAACTATTAAAATAATAAAAAAATTTATTTTAGCATTAAAAAATCCACATCAGCATCTAAATTAAAAAAATTAATTTATTAATTTTAACTAAAGAAAAAAATTAAAAACCAAAATAAAAACCAAAAATCAAATTAATTGAGATCTAAGTGTGTCTTAAAAAAGAATAACAAGAACACAAACTCAGATTTAAGAACATAAACCCAAAAATTAAAATCCAAAATTAAAAATCTCAAAATCATTATTTTCTCAAACCCAGCAAAATCATCAAATCCTAAAGCCCCAAAGTACCAAATCAATCCAAAAATACAATACAACCAATCCCAAAAAAAAAAATCTCAAACTCAAAAAAACCCATCACAAGCAACTTGAACCCAGCAAACCCACCTCAAGCAAACCCAGATCCAAAAGATTAAATCACCAATTCAAAGCAAAACAAATTACCAATTCTGCCAATAAGAATACGAAGTTAAATTTGGAAGCATTAAACTTTATACAAAAATTTATTTCGAAGAATTAAAGAAGAAAGAGATCCATACCTTTAACTTTATTGCAGAAGGGGCAAGCTTCGTACTGGTAAAGAACCACGTCCTTGGGAACGAGTTCCGGCGGCGGTGGCTCCTTCGTGTGGACCTTTTGGGTGGTGACGACAGAGATTAAAGCCCCGGCGACACCGAGAGACAGAACTCGCGCCGATGATTTACTCCACTAGCGGGTGTACGAACCCCCCGCGCTACTACTACTTTCGTAGAGCGCCATCTGGAGAAGCCTGTGGTTGTGGTGGACGGCTGTAGAAGTTGCGACGCCTACGCTGACGCCGCCGTGGGGAGCATGGCCATCGAATCTGAGTTTGCTTGAGGTGGGTTTGTTTGGTTCAATATGGGTTTTTCAGAGTTTGAAATTTTTTTGTTTGGATTGGTTGTGTTGTATTTTTGGATTGATTTGGATTTGATGATTTTGATGGGTTTGAGAAAATGGTGATTTTGAGATTTTTAATTTTTTGGATTTTAATTTTTGAGTTTGTGTTCTTAGATTTGGGTTTGTGTTCTTAAATCTAGGTTTGTGTTCTTGTTCAAGACACACTTAGATCTTAATTCATATAAATTTTGGTTTTTAACTCTGTTTTTAATTAGATTTTTTTTTTCTTGAAACCGTTTTTTAATTAGATTTAAGTTTGGTTTTTATTTTTTTTTTTTTTTTTGGTTTCAAATTTCTGACATGGCTTTTTTTGAAAAAAATTTTAAATGCTGACGTGGCATATAAAAATGCCAAATAATATTTTTTTAACAATATTTTAATCGCCACATCAACGCCACATCAACGCCACATCAACTAATAAGGTGTTCTGTTTGCCATCTAGAATTTTGCCGTTAAAGCACTAACAGTAGGGACAAAAACAAGATCGCTTTTTTGATTTTAGGGACTAAAAGTGGTGGATTTGGGTTTGATGATTTTGATGGGTTTGAGAAAATGGTGATTTTGAGATTTTTAATTTTTTGGATTTTAATTTTTGAGTTTGTGTTCGTAGATTTGGGTTTGTGTTCTTAGATCTAGGTTTGTGTTCTTGTTCAAGATACACTTAGATCTTAATTCATATAAATTTTGGTTTTTAACTCTGTTTTTAATTAGATTTTTTTTTTCTTGAAACTGTTTTTTAATTAGATTTAAGTTTGGTTTTTAATTTTTTTTTTTTTGATTTAAAATTTCTGACATGGCTTTTAAAAAAAAAAATTTTAACGCTGAGGTGGCATATAAAAATGCCAAATAATATTTTTTTTAATCGCCACATCAGTGCCACATCAACGCCACATCAGCTAATAAGGTGTTTTGTTTGCCATCTAGGATTTTGCCGTTAAGGCATTAACGGTAGGAACAAAAACGAGATCGCTTTTTTGATTTTAGGGACTAAAAGCGGTGGAAAAAAAAAGTTAGGGACTAAAGTGGGAATCGCGTGAAAATGTAGAAACGAAAATGGGTTTTACGCCTTACTATTAACTAAACAACTTGCACATGGCCGACACTACCACATCACACAGTTGCCCATGCAATCCTTCTATATATAGTTGTGTAAGCATCTCATCTAGATACACCCCAGTCAAATTCACCTTTTGCAATGATGAGAGGGAATATTATGCAAGACTGCGACAAGAATGGGAGTACCACATGAACAAGTCGAACTCTCTACATAATGATCTCCTTCTACTCGGGGCACCTTTGGTGGACCGAGTCTCGCTGACAATGCCAAGGGGAAACATGGAGCAATGTAGGTGGGGCGTGGCCAAAATCTGAAAGGAGAACAACCTGATGTTCCTTCGTAGGTGCAGGTATCACCTGCTACAGCTTGCAGAAGAGTAGGCCGCTGCAACCAATAGGCAATTCACTCCAGCAGAATGTAATAGTGTCTTCAGCTACAAGAACTACCTATCAGAATGAATATCTATGTACTACATCACCTAGCTAGGTTCTACGTGGGGTGCGTACTATCTCTAGAATTGTGTTATCAATGTTGGTAATGCCAGTTGGTCGATATGTAGGTCATGCATATTGATGGCATCCTCTGTAGGAAAATTTATGTGTTATGCCTCTAATAAATTGCCTACCTCTTTGCTATAAGTTGTCATTCAAGATTACGCATCAAACGCAAACAATGATAAGGTTTACATTGTCCCTTTAACATAAACAATGTTCCCTACACAGTACGAATACAACAACAATGACACACATATATCTAAAACGTAATTAAGGATAATAGGTATACATCAAAGTGCAGGTGGACCACAACACGATTACTCTTCATCTGACATTTCCACGTCCGACTGATAAATGGGTGCTGCAAGAAGTGATTGCATATATCGTGTATGCTCATACAGCTTACACTCCACTGATTCTCGAATCTCCACCTGGGTCCGATATCAATTGAGATGTATTTTCATTCGATTGTTTTCTTCTCTTATGCGGCACAATTCTCTACGAAGTTCGTCAATAGTGTCTCTTGGCATTTGCGATGCGAGTCACCGAGCAACTAGCAGCTTATAACTGACCATCTCATCATAAAACATCTCATGTTCACGAAGTAACCAGTCCCACTCCGCTCTCATGGTATTATGGACCTATGCACTATTTTGCAGGTTGAGATTGATTGGATAGCTGAATTCATCTTCTAGTACCCAACAATGACCCATCGCGGTGAACACATCGCATGGCCTGTAGCGATAAGGGTCACCCATTGACACTGACTACAATAACATCAAAAGATCAAGTTAACAATGTGCATCAACTGTTAATAAATAATGTATAGCTGCATAACATGGTGCACGACTAAGACATTTCTAAATTGATGTAGTTTTACATGCTAGATCTATCATGTGGCCCGTAACATAAACGAAAGAATAATCATACAATGATGCATAATGCATGGCACTGTGTGAATCAGAGATGAGGATCTGGTCAAGCACACTGCAACTATGCAAATATAATTGACTTATACTACTGTACACATGTGGAAATACACAGTAACAATGGGAGCATGGGTACTCCCGTTCATGTACCATTTTTCCAGCCTGTACTAACATGACAAGCCCTGATACTCATATATAATTTTTTTTTTTTTATGATATTTGGACCATAAGATGAGCTTATAAATGTACCAAATACTGAATGGATTATTTCTATCCCACTAACTTCTTCGACTAACTAAGCTATGAGTCGCAACACTTCAAGCTCAAAACGTACGATGCTAAACAAGTTTGGATCTACTTTAACAAATGCATCATCATAAGTTCCAACAGAGCAACAACTACAGACATACACAGACCACTATGGAGGGAAATGTGTTGGAAAGAAAAGAGATTTCGTTAATATTCCAATATACACGTACGAGAGTTTAGGAAGCGTCGGACACATCATGGTCAGCAGACTTGCACAACTGAGTACAAATACCACCACAATAGAGTTCACCACAGCAAAACAACCATAGTCAGAGCTATACGAGAAGATGTGTGAGTTGGAGGTGTACTGTAGATGGCATGTGTTACGAGTTCCTAAGACACGGTCAGTCGAGTTACCTAGAGATGAACCTACAAACATACTTGCTTGTCTTGAATGGGAGAACAATCAAATGCAAAGGCAACTAGACTGTTTTCATGCAGTCCAAAAGGCTAGGAAACATCTATCAAGGAAGGCGCAAGAGCGAGCCATCAAGTCTATTAATGAAATTATTGCTTTAGACGATGATAAAGATATTTCAGACTTCTCAAATTCAAGCAATGATGATTTCCAAAAATTTCTACCTACGAAGATTAGACATTGTTGTTAAACGCTAGACATTTTGTGTAAGACGTCGTGTTGTTGTCAATGTCTGACAATGATGATTATGTACGTTCAACTAAAGTATAGAATGCATTAATGCATGATATGTGAGTCCCACCACCTATGGACGCATATTAACAAATAATAGATAGGGAGACCAGCATACAATTTCGTTTATAGCAACCACTTTTATTGCTTTTGCATTACTGATTTGTTAATAAAAGCCTTCTAGAGTTATCAACATAACCATAAATGCTACTTATCATATTCTTATAATTATGTGTTATCCTTCATTTCACTAACTATCTTATAACAATCTAAGAAAAATAAGGTATATAGTTGATTACTTCTTGCTATGCTAAAGATGCTCATTCTCTTGTGATTAAAATTTACTATAACAAACAACCAAAATCACACCAAAGTACTCACATAACACTCATTCAACCAAAAAAAAAAAATTCAGTACAATATCAAATGAAAATACCATTGCCATAAAATTTTGGTATGGGTTTTTTACCTAAGGTGATAGAAATTTCAGTTCAGTCTGGAAGCAGCTATGGATCTGTGGAGCAGCAATGGAATTCAGTTTAGATTGAAAGCAAGACAGTCTGAATTGAAGTAGATGTAATGGTATAACACGAGCATAACTCGATTTTAGAGATATTGATTTTGCTTTATAACTCAATAATTTTATAGTCAGGTATATAACTCGATTTTACAGTAATCGAGTTATGTAACGAATTCAAAAAATTGAAAATGTCACACTGGCGAGCCAGCAAGGCAAAAATCTCATACAAACTCAATTATAATATCATCAAGTTTTATGCAAAACTCGATTATCCTAATGTCGAGTTTTAAAACAGAGGCATTTTCTTATATAGTTTGAGAAAGGGGGCAAAATGCTGGAAAATTTTGCAGAAAGGGGTAAAACCCCATTTTGGCCATATTTCTTTTTAAGTGTCATATTTTTCGCATGCCAAAAAATAATGCAAAGAGAATTAAGAGTGACATATCACATAAAGTAAAACTGAAATAAAAAAATAAAAACAGTTTACAATTGAATGGATTATTTTATATCTACTTTGTCTAGACTATTGTTAAAAACTGATTTTGATGGGAATATTTATATGAAAAATGCCAAATTAAAACTGGGGTTCGAGGGAGTGTGCATTTATATGAAAATAAACATTTTAAACTTAGTTTTGAGGGAACGTGCATTTCTCGTTTTTATGAAAATATATCTTGTCCAATTTTAATCCAATTTTCTAACAAAATTTTACCAAAAATTGAAACAATTAAACGATTGTATAATAATAATAACAATTATTATTATTATTATTATTATTATTATTATTATGTAGAAAAAAAAAAAAAAAGGGAGTCATATTGTGTTCTCTTTTCTTGGCCTACTTACACTCCATTTGGAATGAGTGGATAGAATAAAATGGAAATAATATTTTTACGTTATTCACTCTATTCCCTTATTTGAGAGTTTTAATTAAAGGAATGGAAAAATCATTCCATTGTTTGGAAATGTAAGTTGGAGAAAATGAAATGAATAGAAAAAAACAACGATCCCTCTTTATTCTCTCAAAAATTCAAATTTTCATTTCTCCCCGAAATTAGGAGGAATCAAAGGAAATGAAATTAGGTTTAATGAAATTTCACTAAACTTCCAAAATACCCTTACATGTTTAGCCATTTATTGTCATAAAATAATTTGGCAAAAATGCAAAACTGACCCTCTAACTTTCAATCTTTTTCATTTCAGTCCTCTAACTTTCAGTTTTGTCATTTCAGCCCTCTAACTTTCAATTGTTATCAATTTAGTATTCCGTTAAACCTCAGTTATGTTTTACCATTAATTGAGCCAAAACGAGGTCGTTTTAACTTTTTTTTTTTTTTAATAAATTTCAGAATTAAAAAAAAAACTGATATTAAAAAAATTTCTTTTATTATATTTCTCTTTCTCTCTCTCTCTCTCCTTGACAGCACGATCGGCAGCGCTCGGATCGAATTCCGACCAGAGAAACAAAACCTTAAAATCTCTCCATCCCTCTCCAATTTCAATTCCTCCCAAACCCAAAAAAAAATTATCAAAAAAAAAAAAAAAAAACCCACAAAAGCTTTTTGCTTTTTCTGCAAGAATTTGATACCAAAATCAAAACACAGACTTCGTTCTCCGCCGTCGATTGCGTTCGTCCCCAAACACAGACTTTGTTTCCCATTTCGTTTCGTCGTCGATTCAGGTTCTGTGTTTTTCTCAAATTCCTATCCATTTTCTCAAATTCACTACCTTTCTTCGGCAGAGATATCAGTGGACCATAGCTCCAAACACACCGAAGACGAAGCCCAAGCTGATGCTGATGCACCCACCACCAAATTCGAACCCGACCCACCACTGGTATTCAACCCGGCTACAGAGAACGACGATGAAGATGTTGAAGACGAGCCCAACGACGGCGTTTCGTCCTCCTCCGTGGTGTTCAGATCGATTAGATAATTATTAAGTGTTTTGAAACAGTAAAGAAGAAAAAGAAATTTGTTTGGGAATGAGGGAAATTAAAAAAGTGAGTCCCAGTGTAATCGTTTCCCCAATTTCTTTAAGTTAGGGATTGGGTGTGGAATGATTCTTCAGTTTTGACCGAGTAAATGTTTTCTTTCTTTTTTTTTTTCTTTTTTTTAATATCAGTTTTTTTTTTTAATTTCTTTTAATTCTGAATTTTTTTTTTAATAGAGCCAAAACGACGTCGTTTTGACTCAATTAACGGTAAGACATAACTGGAGTTTAACAGAGTACTAAATTGACAATAATTAAAAGTTAGAGAACTGAAATGACAAAACTGAAAGTTAAAGGGCTGAAATGAAAAAAACTGAAAGTTAGAGGGTCAGTTTTGCATTTTTGCCAAATAATTTCATTCATTTTTCTCTATTGACTGCCAAACATAGTTACTTACCTTATATTCATTCCATCCTTTGTTTTAAAACATGCAAAAAGTATTACATTTTTTTCCATTTCCTCTCACTACTTAAAAATATTAAATTGCATTTCATTCACCATCAAAAAAAAAAATTGCATTTCATTCCTTCATAATTTACACATTCATTCCATTCCATTCTATTTTGTTATGAACTCCCAATCAAATTAAACCCGAATTTGACATGGATTGAACTCGAATTTGACATGATGATGATATGGTACCATTATTCCTAATTGGTCAAGATCTGACATGCCATACGCCCCCTCAGAAAAATAAATAAATAAAGTGCTTGAGGAATATATCTATTTATCCGATTCCGGGTAAATAAATAAAGTGCCTGTCGATAAGTCTTATCCGATTCCGGGTATATATCTATTTATTTCTTAATATAATATCCTGTTTTGACTGAAATTTCAAAGATTATAAGCTTTCATTTCTAACATCCTGACAGTAAAAGACGTGTAACCTCAATTATAATAGAAGAAAATGCCATTAACCAACCACAATACATTGATGAAAACATTAATTACAATTAGATAGACAACCTCAATGCACAGTGATAAGATGCTAAAAATGGCCTAAAAGAATTGGTAAGGGTTTCTCTTAAGCACGCTAGGACAATTAGTTCAAGGCTCAACTTCATAACGATAGTCATAGCGTGGTGGAGAGGAGGGATGATAAACATATTGGGGTGGGGAGGAGGGATGATAGACATATTGGGGTGGGGAGGATGGATAATTAACATAATGAGGTGGGGATGGAGAATGATGGACATCATGGGGTGGGGAGGGGGAGCTGATTTCGCCCGCTGAGGGAGCAACTCCGTGGGTTTGATGTTTGTCGACTCTCACCTCGACTAACTCCTCTTCCTCCTCAAATGATTGGAAAATTGGGTGCAAATAAGCATCGGCTAAATAAGCTTTTAAGTTCAGGTTGGGTTCTGTAGTCCGTTCCAATATGTCCTTTGCCATGGCTTCCTGATGAAGGAACAAAGAAAAAATAATTTTATCAGCATCCTAATAAAAACTGACATGCCTCTTTTGAGTCAACTAAAAAAAAAATCGAAAGCCATCACATGAATAATCAAGAAGCACAAACTTTAGTCTCCTTGAACTCTCGCAAATGCCCTTTGTTTTATCACTGAATTGCTGATAATAAAAGTTGGTCTCTTCTATAGTAATAAAATGAACCCATAGCAAACTCCATCTAACACAAAAAAGATATGGCATAATTGTTGTGGATATTTGGGACAAGTAAATTTAATATGGGCAGTCTAGTTATCTCTGTTCTATTTTTAGCACATGCTAATTAGCATGTTTGGAATGGAAGGAGATAAGAGGGAGAGAAGAGAAGGTGGCAAAAATATACTAGAAAATTAATATATTCCGGCCACTGTCTCTTCTCTCTCCCCATCTCCCTCACCCAAAAATAGGAACAATGCTAGTGGGTCTTTCCCTCCTACATAATAGGCATCCATCCAAAAAGGGGTTTCGTCCAAACATGATTTATTGTGTCATGAAACACCCATTATTTAACATAAAATTCATACATTAAGGCTGCTTTGATAAAAAATAATTTAACTGTTTGGATGCAACAGTCAAACTTACATGACCTGTCAAAGGTATAAAGGTTGGAGAAACCGGTTTGTGAAAGAAATAAAATGTTTAAGGATCAAATTTAATATTAACAGTGAAGGCATTCTACCTTAAATAAGGAACAAAGCAACATGTGTGGAAATTATGTTAAAAGTGGTTGTCCTGGTTCACTTATAAAACCATGTAACTAGAGGGAAAGTTGTTTTCTCAAATTTTTCCCTTCTTTTTACAGGTAGGTAGTCAGGGGAGGGGCTAAAAACAGTGAGGATGATTTAAATTTCAAATGTCTTTGAGACTTGAACTTAACTATGAGTACAACAATTGCTAGACTTTATCATCAAGTCTAATGACACGTTTTAAACAAAAGGATAGTTATTTTCATTTTATTATACAACAACAAAGCCTTAGCTCCAAATTTTTGGCCACGTGTATTCTTTTTCTCGATTCTATTCCATCCGAAGTCATAGTCTCTGTAACCTCCTTAATTATTATGTCCTAGTTTTTTGTCTAGTTTTCATTTTATTATATGTATTATTAAATGCAATTTCATCTGCAAAAGTTTATCATTTCAATAGATTAGCTATTTATATTGAATATATTACTAAAGGATAAGTAGAAAAGAATTATCAGTTAATTGTTGGCATAATTTGGAGCTTACCTCAAGTGGGTATTTCCTAAATGCAGGCTCAAAGCGATGTTTGCAATATTTATGGAAAGACAATGTCAATATGGGTAAAATAACAAGCAAAGGAGTGGAATTGGCAGCTTTTTTTGTACTAAGCAGTCCCAGCAAAAGAAGTTGGGATATCAACAAGCTTGCTATTATGCGGCTGTGGACATGTGGCCAGAACGCAGCAACACTCTCATATTGTTGATTGTATACATTGATTATCTGTGAAATCAAACAGGGTCTAACATTACAGGTAGAATTTGAAAAATAACAAACCATAAAAAAATATAATTCAAAATATGATCATAACAAGTTCATATCTACCCTCAAACAACCCTAACACACCCCCCCCCCCCAAAACACAAAAAAATAATAAATAAATAAAAAGGAGAAGCCCTACAAATACTAGTGTTTTGGTTATCAATATATCTAATCAAATACCTACACAATTTTGATGAGGATATATGCTAAACTTAAGGTAAAATAAATAATTTGTATCATTTTCCAATATTGTGTTCAGTGAATAAATATTTAACTACTATCAAATTTGATTTACAAGTGCTTTTCTTTATATTAAATTCTTTCATCTAACACATGTTCAATATTACATGTTTCTTAATTGTTCTTAATTTTGCTATGTAATACCTAAATTCTAATCATTCCTAATGCCTCTATAAAGCAAAATAAAGCTATGTGAATAAACTGACCTGATGGCGGTAAACTAAGTAGGCAAGGGCGAAGAAGACTAGTATGAAAGGAAGAAGGATTGGAGTAACTGTGGCATACACAAGCCCCAACAGGAAGTACAATTGGAGACTTGGGAGAGTCTCTGGGAAATCAACACTCCCAGGGCTCATTGCCTTTACTCTGTCCCTTTCAGTTTTCACCAGAAACATGTTCTTTAGATGAAATATTACCAATGGCTTCAATCGAAGAATCTCGCTAGCAATGCCAGCCCACCCATCAACCATTATATATGTGATGAAGAAAGTAGCTTTCATTGGTATGGAGACCCCAATGGTTCTAGGAATCCTATTATAAAGAATGAGATTCAACAAAAATTAATCAAGCTGGATGCATAAATTATATTTATAGAAAAAATTATAATATTTTTTCATCATTGTATGTAAAACAAAAATCCATAGAACAATTAGGTGACAGATATTGGAAGAATGACTATTAAGATTGGAATATAATGGAACTATTTGCATAAGAAATTATACGCGGATATCAAGCAATAATTTAGGTATGTTTCTAATTGCAATGATACAACTAGATAATTTTTATGACTGGCATGACAAATAATGAAGTTATAGTGGTGCAATTTGTAGCTCTTGCCATTTTGTCAAAAATGTATTGCAGATATACAAAACCAATGTTATAGTTTTGTTTTTTGTTTTGTTGTTTTACTTTTTTAGTTTAGGATTGAAAGGCTAAATGGATCCTAATAGACCTTTATGGAGATAAGTGACAAACTTTTACTTCCAAAGCATAATGTGGACCTTCTACCAAAATGAGAAAAAACTGCTTATCAAAATATGCAAGCACAGATATGATATTCCTATAGAGCCTTCATTTTTAAAAAACAAAACAAAATAAAAACTTTAAAAAAAATTATTATCATTTAAAATTTGTCTTTTCATTTCTTTTCTATGAGAAAGACCTCAATATAAAAATGGCTTGTAGCTTAAAAGAATGGAAGAAGATAAACAATTCTTTTAATCAAAACCGATATAATATTCAAAATGTCATAAATTTCATTTCTTAACAAAGAAAAAAAAATCTGGAACACCAATGGGAAATATATAGTGCATCAGAAATAACAACAAAATTCCAATTAGCCCAAGCAAATTTATAATCCCATAACTGTGTTCACCAGAATACGATACCTCGTTGTATGGAAAACTGAAGTGCAGAACAGAAACTGACAATTAGATATCATCTCATTTGAACAACTGTATGGCATCTCTCAGGATAAATACACAATGCATATGCTATTGAAATGTATACAATACTATAAACAATTATAATAGTCATAATATAATAAAATGATTAAGTTTTACGCTAGCAGTCAACCTACAATAAGTATGGTACTCAAACATGTAAATAATAAAAGCTTAAGTAATAAGATATGGAATATTACTGTGTAGGAGATTGGTGAAGGAAAGCATGCAATTGCTCAAATGCTGTTCCAGTCACGATACTTCCCAAGAATACATTCACTAACATAAAGTAATAGTACTTTGCTGATGCTCTCCGTTCCAGTGTTGACATTGCTATATGTCCCTCAATTTTTGACATGATCATCAAAACTGTTGGAAGAATGTATAGAAAGATTTTAAGGGCTAGACCTGGAAGGAAGCCCTGAAGGAATGACTTAATAAATTTTCTGCACAACATTGACAGAAAAGTTGCAAGGATGGTAAGAGAAAAATAAATTTTAGAATAAACAACTACTAGATTAGAGTAGTCTGCTATAGTGACCATGATGTAAGAAAAATGCTATGTCTCACAAATAATAGTGAGAAAGCACCAGCAGATCAATCAGTCAACTCCAAACATAAGCATATATTTTAAAGGTTTATAATTGAATCAATTCCCAACTTGGTAGCAATTTGAAAATTCATATTATTAATAAAAAATGATAGTACATTTAGTTATAAAGGAAGCATAAATGAAGCAATGTAAGAGACATAAATTGAGAGATTCAAATAGCAGATATAAAGATTATATTATCATTGCATAGAGAGAAAAATGAGCCCTATCGGTGAATAAGGTAAAGCCACATTGAGAATAAATGGATATGAAAAGGTTCATCAACCATTTATGTTAGTCATGGAAATAACCCATTATTAGTATGTTATAATAGGATTTTGACCATCTGATTTATTAAAATCGTTAGAAATCAGGATAGGCATATCCAGTTCTCATTACAACACATAAGGAGAAACTTATATTTATGTTTTCAAATTGGTGTAAGGCATGGTGAATCAGTAACTTTCATATACCTTCTAAAGAAAATTTTTCCCCCTTTTTCTTGAGTAAGTACTACCTTCTAAGCATTGGCATCAGGTGTGCCAAATGCTAAATTTTTAGCATTTGGCACACCAAACGCCAAAATTTTTGCTTCATGAGATGTGCCAAATGCCAAAAGAAATATCATGGTGCTACAGTGATGTTCTACAAATGGCACAGTATGGACTCGTGCTATAATTTTTGGGCATTATTTTATTCAACTTTCTCTCTCTTCCTATAATAAAAAATATCTCTCTGAATCTCTTCTCTCCCATTCTCTCCTTTTCCTCTTCCTCTTCTTCTCTCTCTCTTGACCGAAGGATTGCTCTCTCAACCAATATCCCTCAACAAAACACACTGCTTTCTCTTTCTCTCTCTTTTAGCTAGCTTTCTCAGCCAAATTCTCTCTCTATCTTGCCTCTCACGGTGGTGGGTTTGGGTAATTTTTCAATAGGTTTTTGGGTTTGGGCATTTCGGTTTTGAGATATGGTGGTTGTTGGGTCGATTGGAGAGAGGGAGGCAGTGCTGGGTTGTGGGTTGTGGGCGGTGGTGCTAGGTCAATTAAGTTCTGGGCAGTTGTTGTCGGTGGTGGTTGCTGGGTAGGTACTGGCTTTTCTGGGTTGTGGGCAGTTGCTGGGCAGTAGTGGTTACTGGGTCGGTGCTGTTTGGGTTTTGAGAAGAAGAAAGAATTGAATTGGGGGAGGAAGAGAGACAGTTCAGAAGGAGGGAGAGAGAGAGAGAGAAATGAATGAATGAGCAATATGTGCTTATATTATTTTAATGAGTTAGTTATATTATTTTAATGCATTGAATGTTAAGATAGAAGATGTGATGTAAGATGTATTATAAAATGGTATGTTAAAATAGATAAAGTAAGTTTTGGTGCGGTAAAATGACATTTGGCTTGGCATAGCTGATGCTAGTGCTCTAAACCACACGTGTTGATGATGGTAATTTAAATTAGACAATCACTACAAGACAAAGCTAGCACAAAATGGCCATGCATTCTGATGCTATTAGCAAAAACTAACTTGTGAGCCAAGTACAAAACGACACCAGTCATATGCTTTTTTAAAGAAAAAAGGAACATTGTCTATGCCAAATGATCAAAATAGACAGCTGCAGGTTTCAAGTATTTAAAGTAAAGAACTTTAACATGAGATGTTTCTCCACATCAAGCAACAAACTAACGCAATTCATATATTTTACATAATCATACAATTCAAAAAATCTAATTCCAAATAAGGTTACTCACAGTTTATATAATCATACTATTCAAAAACTATACATTTAGATAAGTTTACTTACAGTTCTATCACAGGCCTAAGAAAAGGAGCTACTCTTTCAAGACCTTCCAGATTTGCAAGGGATTGCACAAATGCAATGGGAATCATGTAGAAGAACACCAGAGCAAACACTGTCAGTGATATTACAAGTTTACGGATACTTAAAGAAACAAATGGTATGGCCAAGTTCCGCCAATAGACATCACGAGGTTCTGGGGCCCAATTTGTCAGCCATAGTGTGGGATTTTTGCTTTGTTGTGTCTGTGCACAAACAGCAGCCCCCCAACGGGAATTAAATGAAACAAAGGCAACTGGCAGGATAGCTTTTGGGTCTTTGACAATTTTCTGTCGCTCCAGTGTCAACTAGCACAAAAGGATGCAGATATTAGATTAAGCAATTCAACAATTCACAAAGCAATAGAGAAGACTAAATGAGTTATGCTGAGTCAAAACTCATCCTATGGAAGATTTTTTATGAGTTGAAACATGAAATAACACAAAAGTTTGAATAGATTAAGGATGAGTTAGAGGTCATGACTTACTGTTTTGTCAAGCTGCTTAATATGTTGTTTGTAGTACTCAATGGAATCAACCCTTCCACCCCAGAGCCCCAAAAATCCTGTCTGAAAATGTAAAAATCAAACCATCAAATTTAAAGCCTCAATAATCAATTGATGAATTGTAAAAATGTGCAGATATACATTCAATAAATCACATTTGCTATATTTCAGTTCATAAGAACAAACTACCTTTTTAGTTGGCCTCTTTTCTGGGTGCCTTTCAAACTTCAGCTGGTTATAGTCAAGCCAATTTTGGAGTCTCTCTCTTTTTCTCATGAGTTTAGCATACTTATTTGCATTGTAGACTGCCTGAACAAATATAAACAAGCCATCATGAAATAATGTAGACTAACCAAAGATTTATAAAGAAAGTAGGAACACAAACATCAGTATATTGTTTGTCCAATAAATTATCCCAGTTGGGTTAGAATTATTAAATGGAAATGGAATGTTACCCATTAATATTCTTTTAAGAAAATATAGTACCTGGTGACAGAGATAATCATTTGGATGATTAGTTTGAAAGAAGTGATCAATAGTATCAGATACTGAGTGACCAGGAACATATGGCACATTCCTTACCACTACCTGCAAAAAATAAATGCAAAACTAAAATTATTTTCCATGAATTTAAAAATCTTATAGAGACAAATTTAAGAAAACAAAATGTATTTCATCATACAATCCAAGTCCAAAGGGTTCTTATACTTGATGAACTCATTGCTCTAATAATATTTATAATTAAAATTAACAAGACTCATCATTAATGTTTTACTCATGTATATACTTCATCAGGGTTCCATCAGTTTGTGCACCATCAGTGGCGACGCCACCTTATGGCCAGGGTGTTCCCAGGAACACCCTGGCCTGAATTTTTTTTTTTTTTTACATAGTAATTTAAAATTTTATATTTATTTATCTTTAAAAAAAATTTTGGGAACACCCTGAATTTTTTTAATGTCAATAAAATTAAATTTTGGTTCATAATTTGAGCAACTTAACAATATATTAGGGTCTTTTAAGCAAAAAGAACAACGTACTTTTGTATTTTTTTAAACCTATTGTTTTACTTTTTAGTTTTTGCTTTAAGTAAAAGACTATGGCCCCCTAGAAAATAATGACCGGCCCCCAATTCTTTCTAGGATCTCTACTTAGTCCAATAGATAACCCAAAGTTCTCAAATAAAATACTAGTTAGCTTTCCCAATTGTCCAAATGATTTGTTGTCAATCCAAATACCCAATAGACAATAATCCACACCCTCAAAATATCGTCTTTTACCACTCATTTTCAAACAAAAATTTTCTTATTATTTTTTTTTTCATCATTCTCAATCTCAAGAAGCTACCTACGAAATTCTCAAAAAAAATTGAAGTAATCCCTACTACTTTTCTCCTGCTGAAACAAGCTCACACTGCCTCATGTTTCTTTACTGTCATTGTTGATTACTCTAAACACATTAACTCTCTTCTCAACAAGGATAGAAATCAAATAAACTCCTTTCATCTATAAAAATAAAAACTATCCATATTTGCTTTCAATTTTAGGTTCTTCTTATGTCTCAGTATTTTAGTTTTGTTTGTTTCTTTAATATCATATGGGCATTTAGATTTATGCTTTTTATATATATGATAATGGTCATTTAGTTTTATGAATATGCTTTGTTTATTAAGTTGTTCAATTTGTTTTATTGTTATATGATAATATATTATATCTCTTTCCATATCATCATTTTTTTTTTTTTTAATTTGAAACTAGGAGCTGAATGATTCATTAAAAATAAGAAAATTTTCAATATTATGGATAATGATGGGTTGATGGTGCTTAAAATAATAGTATGCAAATTTTTGTATATGTGTGATGGAGTGGCCACTGATGTGTATGGTAAAATAGACTGTCTTTTATACTTCCATTAATATTTAAGAATATGACAATATATCAAAGTTCATAATTTTTTATTTATAAATTTATGAATTATGATTTTTCTATCAATATTGCAATTTGGCCCCCCCAAGTATTTCTGGCTACGCCCCTGCCCTGTTCAGCAACACTAACAATAACCACAACTAAACTCCACAAGCTTTATGTTGTAAAATTTTATGCATTTGCGTGTCTTTTAATTGTTGTTGTTGTTGTCGTTGTCATCAATATATAAAATTTTCTTTTTATTAGATGGTGTAATTTATGCTTCTTGAAGAACACCCTGAAAAAAATTCCTGGAGTCGCCACTGTGCACCATGCAAAAAATAAGAAGAAATGTAAAAGGCCCGATAAAGAACAACTAGAACCAGGCACCATAAGCAAACTCCCAAGCCCATCCCAAAGGGAGTACAAAAGCTTAGACACTTATAAGCCAGACTATACTTATTGTTGTTAGTAATATTGTATATGTTATAAGGACAGTTTGGTTATTTTGTGCTTGATACCTAATATATAAATAATTCTCCCTTTGTCTCATTATGTTGATCTTGTTTAGAAGACCAAACTTTTTAAGGGAGCATCAATCTGGAAAGCACAGGTGCGCCGATTGAGTCAGCACACCCGAGTCCAATACACAAGGACAAGCCGTGCGGCTGTGGAGGCAGCTGCACACACGTCTGTGACCGATTTTTTTTTTTTTTTTTTCGTTTTCCTATTGGGGTTGACACGGTCCTAAACAGGGCCCAAATCAGTCTGATACGGGCTGAAATAAGTGTTTAAAAAATAAAAAAATAAAAAAATAAAAATTGTCAAAACAAACCATTTTGACATCCTAGTTTAAAGAAAAAACCTAAAATCATCTCAAACCCTAAATTTTGTCACCTTATTATCGACTTTTACTCTTAAATTGGTATATGTTTACCATTATATGAAAAAATATGCTTAACAATATATTAAAAATAAAAATAAAAATATATTTTATAATTTATTAATAAATGTATCCCGCCACACCCACACCCTAATTATCAATGCATGGTCTTTTTAACTTAAAATATACAAGTTTCCAAAACTGCTCTCATTAATTTAAACTTTAGCGAAGAGCAATATCTTTTTAACTTAAAAGATACAATCAACCTTCACTGACTACCCAGACTCCACAATCAACCATTGGCAAACATAATTGACCATGACCGACCCCACCCATAAATAATACTCAACCACCGCCGACCACCAATCAATCTCATTCAATCTGCCAACCACAATCAACAATCTTCGCGGTGGTCCTTGCCTCCCACCGACAAACTCAAGCCCAAAAGCATTTGGATTGGTAGACTCTTTTCTTCTAATTTTAGAATCTCAATAGTTATGGGAGAAGCCAATGGAGAATTATTAGTTGAAGTTTATGTTACTTCTATTTTCTATAACTGTTAAGAAAGTATTATTTCTAAAACGGTGAAGGAGTTACAAGATTGGAACTCATGATACAATCTGTCAACCCATCTTCGCAGATGTAAAGCAATGCAGCCATAAGCGTATGCACATTGCTTGGTTTGTGTCTGGCCTTCATCATTGTTCTTGTCAAATCTCAAATCTTGGCAAGAAAAGAGTTTTTTCTCCAAGTGAGGTTTCTAATCATCTTTGTTAGGTCTCATTATCTGACTCTAGCTGTGATTTCATTATTTATTGTACTTACCAATTTGCTTTAGTTACTACCGCTGGAGATCAGGGTAACAGAGGCGCGGAGTTCATGGTATTAGTGGCCATGGGGACTGTGATCAAAGGGGGAGGCCAAGGTAGAGGTAAGGGATCCCCCTTGTAAATGTACTCATTGTAATATAATGTTGATCAAAGTAGTACTTTTAAACTTCTTGTACCTTTGAAAAAAGAAAGACTTTTACTTGGACCAAATTCTGTTAATAATTTTAATTACTTATGGTGCAACACAAGGAAAAATTACGTTGAGCCACTTGCTGCAATGTTTCCCACACAGATTTTATTATATAGCGTTTCATACACAAAGCCTGTTATGTATAATGAAGATATGTAATAAGACATGCCAGATAATTAATGATGAAAAACAGCTTGCATATCAAACTGCACATTATTTAGCAGATACGACAAGCAAATTGACAAACAATCACATGGCTGTTTGAAAAAATGCTTAAAATTCTACTCAGATTATTTTTGAGAAATTATTGGTCCAACTAACCGTGAACTGCTCCACACGCCTGTGTTGTGAAGCCAAGAAATGCAGTCTCATCGATGCAACATAATCATATTCCTTGTATAGCATGTAACAAGTCCACATTGTGAACACGTATTGCAATCCAATGTGGAAAAAAAACCTGAGATTTAAATATTATAATTTTTTCAGACAATTGGCATTAACTAAAGGGAGATAAGTTTTAAAAGAGGAAAAAAAAATACACAAACATGTGTGTGTGCGCGCGTGGAGATGTAACTAGACTATCAAATTATAATGTTAACAAGCTTACACTGGAAGAAATTTAAAAGGAGAAGAGAGAGAGCAACAAACAGCAGTGCTACAATAAATTCGAAATTCTAGGCAAACTAGCGTTTCAAGAAAACTTCAATCACACACAAGTTCTCAGTGTTAAACCTAGTACTTTGAACTGCTTCAAGTCAATGAACAAAAAAATTTGATTGCTTTCCAATCCTAGTGCAGGTATCCTAAATGAATTATCAGAATAAAATGATTAAGACTTTTTGCCACAAGGGGGAGGCTTGGATTTGAAGCAGTCCACCACAGTTCTACAATTCTTAGAAAACCTCTAGGATCATTATCTCATAAAAATGTAGGGCTAACTGACCCTTTGTTTTCAGTGTCACACCTAAATTCTTGGCTAACTCTGTTTTTTCTTGTGTACTTGATTTCACAATAGGTTTACATTGAAATTTTCTTTGTTTTTTATTAGCTAAAATACTTTGTAGTCCCTTTAATTTTTGGGTCGCTGTCATTCTGGCCCCTTGTGTATTAGTAAAATTTACAATTAATACCCCCAATTTTAAATTCACTGTTTACGTGGTCCTTATGTCAAGATTTGTCAACTGAAGGTGTTAAATCCCATAAAACATTGTTTTATTTCTATCTTTTCTACCACAATCAACGTAATTTTAGGATATTTAACAGAAGGGCCACATTGACAACAAATCTACAGTAGAGGGTGTTAATTGCAAATTTTGGTACTCAAGAGACCAAAATTATAACGACCAAAAAAGTGAAAGGGGCTAAAAGGTATTTTATCCTTCTTTTAACCTTAGAGAAGAAGCTGATTTTCAAATGTATGAAATAGATTATAGATTTGAGACCTGAGCACTCAAATTAATGTATTTGTTCCAGCACACAATGTTTTCAGGATAGGTCCCCAACCAAATGTACTTGTGTTGTTGCCTATATTGTTTGTATCATTAGGCTGTGCTAAGTGAAACGTGTACTGTAGCAGGAATATTGCCAAACAAGATACAGATGGGAAGTAAAAATTTTGGTCCAACATGTACAAGTTTCTGTCATCTGTTTACACTGCTAAAGAACATGACAGAGAGAGAGATAAAGGAGGAATTGTAAGCCACCATCACCATCTGACATTTCTGGGGTTGTTTGACGAAACTACTTGTTGTGATCACTATGCCTCATCTCCCCATTTATTAGTGAGGGACAGAAGATCTAATTCACGAAAAATTACATAATCTAAATTGTAAAATTTTGGCCAAAAGCCCTGATTTTGTTGAAGGAATGAAGGCACAAATCATGCATGAAGAACCAGTTACTGACCTCTGCAACGTTCTTGTCATGTCACAAATTGATGCACCACATTTTTGAGTGTTGGAAAATCTATAATATAAGATTAAGAAAACTCTAACGTTTAGTGTGACCTCCTTGCTAATATGTAACTACTTTTTCACTTAAGTACTGTGAGTTATGTTTAATTCTAGACATATCATGCACACTTTTTTTTTTTAATTCCCACATTATGGATTACAGGAAGAGAAAAGTAAATGTTGGTCATCCTTGAAAGACACCAATTAAAGATACATTGCACAATATGTTTCATCCCAGATAATTGAACCATGAACCATCTCCCGTCATACTAGGTCAATCTCACAGTATCAGGATTCTCCTAAACAGAATGCTGTAATGCTCCAATGCTAAGAAGCCTCAACACTTTTAATGAAACCCCTACTTTGGGAGCTACATCTCTATCATAATTTTTGGTCTTTACAGATTTTTGACTCAATAGGAGGGAAAGGACAATGTTCTTGCACAAATTTTAATCCAATAGAAAAATACATATATCTCTCCATACAAGCATAACAAACGAATGCTCAACAAACATTGCACTATTGTAACAACTCCAGTCAGTACATACTCTTGCTTTAAGTCACATTTGAACGCATGAAAATTCAAAGACCTAAAGTTGCTCAATGTTGAGTTTTCAAAAAAAATAAAAATAAAATTTTAAAAAGGCTTTGATTTATATTTGAATTGATTTCTTCATATTACAATAGAAATTTTACTAAGAACCATTTAAGGAATTTATGGCCACATGCCTACCATGGAGGCTCACTTTATTGACTGAATTTATTGTATCCTTTATTTTTTGTTAATTTAGTGGTAGAATCATTTATAAGATTGTGAACAAATACAAAGCAAGGGTTCTCAATTTTTTCATGCCTGTTATTAATTATTATACAGTACTAGCCTGTAATCCTATACATATGCATGGATACACTTAAAAATATACAATAAAATGCATAATATAATTCCTATATATATAATTTAAATACTATTGATAGTCATTTTTATATTTTATGAACTCTTTAAAAAAATTTGTAAAAATATTATTAGGTATAAAATGTAAATTATCCGTTTTTTTTTTTTAATTATTGTGAAACAATTTTCTTTTTTTTTTACGATTCATTTATTCTAGACTCTTTGGTTTTTGTACTTAATAACTCACTTGGATGAATATTTATGATATGACCCCACATTTAATTTTAAAATTAAGAAATAAAACTCTTTAAGAATAAATAATTTAGGACACATGGCGCAAAATTGTAACTCTAATTTGGGATTCTAATTTGAGTTTCTCTTAGTTTCACCTATTATTATATATATATATATATATATATATATATAGATTATAATATAGATTTCTATGAGCTATCTGGTGCACTGAGGAGATTCCAGAATGTGTTTTAAACATATTTGCCATGCAATATCTCCCAGTGAAGCATTTAACAAACAAAACAACAAACTAGATGTTGAATAAATCAGTATTATGCTTTGTTACCTTATAGATGCAGGACGAACATTTGATATTGAAAGCTTATCGATATCACTCGTAACTAGTTCTTTTCTAAGGAAAGATAATGTTCCACTGGATATATTGACTGGTATAAGGATAAGGAGTGCCAGGACAGTCATTGGCACAAAAATCTTTAAGCTGTCAGATAGCAAAGAAAATAAATGATTACAAAATTGCCAAAAATGTTCCCAAGTGAAGCAGATGATATAACTCAAAGCAGTTGCAACTTTAAAGAACATAAAACTGAACCAGATGGACTCCATCTCAACCATAAAGGTCTTACCCTTGATGTGGATGTTATGCTCATAACCTCATACTGACCAAGATTGGATGTCAGAAAGGAGCTTAATTTTGGTATAAGAGTCAAGTGACACTTGAATACAACAAAACACATCACATTCAATTTAGTTTGGTTCATAATCAAGACTCAGCAATTTCTCCAAATTTAAAATGCAAACACTATAATTTTCCTACAGAAATGTTGCATTACCAAAGCATTTTAACGATATGCCTAGTGCCAAAATTTTGAAACTTCGAATATATAATGAGGATAGTAAAAATTAAAAACAATGGAGAAGGAAAATTTGGAGGAAATTGGAAATTTAACTGTTTCTTTTCCAGTCCAAAGTCCCAAGAACCAAACACTAGCAATAACTACATACAGACATGCTCGAGTAGCAAAGCTCAATCCTAAAGAAGGGTAATTAGAGTTTTTCTGTCAAAAAATGGATACTTTGAAATTAACCAATACCCATAACCATTGAACACTGAATTACTAAGAAGGATATATAAATTTAGAACCTTACAGGATTAAGGATTCGAGAACTCTTAATGCAATGTCAGCATAGGGTGAAGGCCATCAGGTTCTGTAAATTTTCATAATTTTCCTGCTATTTCTCAGCTATAGAACAGGATACTAGTGTATCAAACTGTGAACAGCTTAAAAACAATGGCATGGACACACAGAGGCAAAAGGATAATATAAAATTTCTTATTCCAAAGCCTAAGAATTTTCCTTTCAAATACAAGCAACATCCACAGATGAACTTACATTCCAAATAAACTTATATTCCAACCCAATCTTGAGCATACCATAATTTGTAATAGTCCTAATTGTCAAATTTTTACTAGCATTTAGCAACACCAACAACTACACAATTTGGCCAAAGTAAGAAAAATTAGTGAAGTTGAAACCCCAGAATGCTAATTCTTAAAGGAACCCAAAATGTAGAGGAAATGGAAAACACCGAGAGTTCACAATTTTATTGACCTATAACTAATTACAAAAGCAAAGGTCTGAAGCAAACCATTGCCAGTTAATTACAGCTTGTCTTGTAAAATTAAGGCCATTCTCAGTGCATTAGGCTCCCACCTTCGCAGGGTTTGAGGAAGGTGGTTGGTAGGTAGCCTCACCACCAATTTTGAAGAGGCCGATTATTAAACTCAAACCTTATGATTTTTTTAAAAAACAAAATATATATATATATATATATATATACACACACACTAGTAAGTATAGTACATAGAAAACGAGTGGGGAAAAGAAACTTGAGGAAAATCAAATAATAAGCAAGCATAATACAATGCTCAAAATCAAAGATAAGAAGGTGAAAATTGCATATTACCCCCTCCAAACTTTTTTTTTTCTCCAAAAGAATCTTTATAAGAAAGCAACAAGCTGAACATTATACGTAGAAAGGAAAAGAAAAGAAAACTAGAACGTCAAGTTTTGGGTAAACAACACAGAGAAGAGGTCAAAAACTTCAAAGTTCTCTTTGAAAATAAGTCAAAAATTATTTTCTTACTCATTAAGTCAAGAATTTTATTTGACCAACAAAATCAATAACCATATATACATGTATAATCCGAACTAAAAACAACAACCAAATACATGCGTAATCCAAAATAATGCAAACCATAGGCAAATGCTCCAAATTCCAAAACTTTGTTTTAAAAAAATTGCTACAAAAAACACTTAAAAAAACAACAGGGAAATTGAGTACCCCAGAAAAGAATCTCACGTGACAAAAACTAATTATTCATGACCAACATATATACAGCACAGAACATTTAAGATTGTAGCAAAAAAAATTCCACTTTCTCGAGTAAAAAAAAAAAAACACCCAGAAAGCAAAAAACAACAAGGAAAATAGAGAGTACCCAAGAGTGTAAATTCTCAAGAAAACAGCAGAGTCAAGGCCAGCATGGTTGATAATCTCAGTCTCAGTCATCCTCATAGCCTGTGGCATCCAGTTCAAGAAGGTAAGATAAGTCTTGATATTGAGGTTGACAAATTTGGCCACAAAGTTCCTATGGCGCCTTGGGCTACTTCTTTCTCCTTTGATGTACCACTTGGGAAAGTAAACTCTGTCATTGATGGGTTGGATTCTAAGGAGAGCAAAGGCTAGAAGGAAAGCAAAGGCAGTGACTATGTTGATGAGTGCTGAGACCCCAATATCAGCAAGAGTTGCCATTGTTGTGTGTATGTATTCAACAATGAACAATTTTTAGAACAAGAGAGAGATAAAGAGAGAGAGAGAGAGAGAAGTGTGTTGAAGAAGTGAGAGAACTAAAGAAGGAATACAAGATAGACAAGAAGAAAGAAAGGAAAGAATGTGTCTTTTTCTATATTTTAATAAAAATAAGACCGTGGGCATATCATGTGTTTTTGATTTGTTATAAGGCTGTTTTAGTTACCCATAAAATAGACGAATGTCTCAGTTTTATAATAATTAAACTTTTTTTTTTTCAATTTTTAGTCATATATATTTGTTTGTTTGTTTGTTTGTTAAACTTTTTTTTTTTAATTTTTGAGTATTGATTTTGGTTGCTGATTATTGACTTGGGAGCACCTTTAGGTATGGGTGCATGTGCAAGAGAAGAGTGCATTGTGTTTTTTTGGTTTTTGGGATTTGTTTTTGTGTGTGGATTTATGTGTCATGTGTGTGCTCTCTCTCATTGTAGTTTCTTTTGGTCAATTTCTTCTATTAAAGAGAGAAAATAACTTCTCTCTTTCTCTTTACTTGTTATTATTTCTTATTCTATGAAACTCTTTAATGTCTTATTAAGTTAGCCATAAAATGGAATCATGAGTCATATCTTAATCATTTTATAATCGATTTTTTATTATTATTATAAATTTTTTAGTCTTTTTAATATTTGTTTGTTTTGTTTTGTTAAACTATTGATTTTGGTTGCTGAGGATAATCTGACTTGTTGGGATCACTTTGAGAAATGGGTGCATGTGGAGATTGCTTCCTTGGGATGGCAGATTAAAAAAACATAAAATCAGTTTTTTTTTTTTGGTCCTGTTGGGTTTGTTTCTGTGCGTGGTTTGTGTGTGTGTGTGTGTGTTTAGTCATTAGTGTTGATTTTCTTTTGGTCAATTTCTTCGGTTAAAGAGAAAAAGAGCTGAGGAGTCTTTCTTTTTCTCTCTCTCGATCTCATTAATTGGTCTCTTTTGGTTTGGTTAATACCACTTTTTTCCCACGGCATGAGATTGAAAGCTGAAAGCTGGATGTCATCATTAGCTCCCCATATCAACGCCACATGACCCGCTGTCATTATTTGAAAATCTATTTACCCTTCTTAGGTAGAGAAATATTATATTCATAATAATTTTATAATATTTTTATAATAAATTTTATGTGACAAATTGATATTTGTTGTTATTAGTGGGTAAGAAAGTAATTTCAGTATTGAATTTAAATTTAAAACTTGTAATAACTTGCTAACTAGAATTTATTATGAAAATATTGTGAATGTAATAGTCCTCTTTGAGGTAAAGCAAAAATCACAAAAAACCAATATACTATTTGGCAATAACATTGGGAAATGATTCTTTTCCATTATAAACTTTTGATTATTTATAAATAAATTTAAATAAATAAATAGTAAGTTGTAAATTATAGAACATAAATTAAAATATAAAAAAATGAAATAAAATATTTTTATTTAAAGAAGGGGACGGAAGAAGATAATAGGGATTTTGTTTTTATAAAAGAAGTTATCGATTATGAGATTATCAAATAGACTCGAAATTTCAAAAATAATCACAACCTATTTTGAATTATTTTGTTTCAGAAAAAATGGACAAAAGCATTTTTCAAAAATCTTTTTTCTTTTTGAAAAGCTGTATCAAAATTCAAACACATAAAAGATTGTTTGGTATTCAGTTTATAAAACAATTTTTCTTGATTTAAACTTTAAAGAAGAAAAAAAATGATGGCTTCCACAAGAGATTGATTGTTTGTCAAGTAGTTTTAAGAAATAGGTTTTTATTAAAAAAAATTGTCTGAAATTTATTGTGTAAAACTTTTTTTTTTAGAACAAACCATAGCTATTTTCGGTTCACATTTTTTTTTATTGCATTTTTGTAAATATTTTGAGTACAAAACAACAAACTTTTTTTTTTCAATTTTTTTTATGATTTAGGAGAACTTAACTCAAATTAGTTGCATATTGTACAATAATCCTCACTATTAATCAAACTCCTATGAACAACTGATCCCACATGTCAAAAACAGTTACTGAGTAATACAAAAGCTTTTCAAATTTCAATTTTTTTCACCATTTTACTTTCTCAATCTCAATAGTTAGGGTACGTTTGGTACACTAAATAGAGATTACAACATGAATTATAATATTTATTACTAGTAATAAAGTGTGTTGTAATGTAATAACTAAACATATTCATTAGTTTGGTTATGAGTTATAACATTAGAATGAAACTTAATATTTATTTTAAAAAATATATTACTCATACAATTATATGTCTTTAAAAGTTGTTATTTTTAAATTTAAGAGAAATATGTGTTATTTTTTTATTTTTTATTTTTATAATTGTTAGATGTACATGGAAAGTTTGTTTATTTGGAAATATATTAAGTTTTGAAATTATTGCATTTGCTAAGGAATAGCTAATACAACATTTTAAAGAAGAATAATTATTCCTCATTTTGAAGAATAGCTATTTATAAGGAATGATTATTCCTTGTAATAAAAATATAACCAAATTAAAGAATAACTAAATCATAGGAATAACTATTACATTACAACGCCTATTACAGTCTACCAAACATGTCCTTATTGTCACTCTAATCGTTTGCCAAGCCCAACATGAGTCATCTAGAATCTACAAACTTTCGCTAGTGAAGACAAGACATCGAGCCTGAGGACCAATCACATTCAATTAGCTCAAGCCCATTCTATGAGGAGTTCAAATCCTTTGTCCCTTTTTTTTGGTTCCACTCTATACTCCATCAATAAAAACTTGCCACATGTCCACCTATTTTAATTAAAACTAATTTGTTGTCATTACTTCCGCTAGTGACCCTTTCATAAAAGGTTTTTTATTTTATTTTTTATCTCAGTTTTTTTTAATTTGTTTTAGAAGAATGTAATAAATTTAATTAAAGTAAATTATTTTGAAATACAACTTCCAAATCTAGTGGTAGATCTTTTAAGTTCTAACCACATATCAACTACTTGTCTAGTTGGGGCATGAGCTAACTTGTTACCCTCCTTTTAACATGAAGAAAAACTACAACTCAAATAAATTTAATAAATCTATTTTTTTAAAATAACCTAACTTTTAAAAAAAATATTTAATATAAAAATTATCCAAAAATTATATCTTTTATCTCATATTTAGTAAATAAGTTACTAGAAACTATGATATATTAAACAAATACTTAGACCCATCATTACTTAAAAGATAAAACAAGTTTGTTGCAGTGAAAATATGACGAAATTGTTATATTATTATACTTTTAGACGGAAAACTGCTCAAAATATTGTGAGATTAATATCGGTATACTTTCTTTTTGGATGGGATTTGTTTTATTCACCCTAGAGACTAGGGTTGTTTGATTTGTGTTTTTAAATAACAATTTTCAATTTTTAAACAACATTTCACATATTTTTACACACTTTTCCACCCATGAATATTTCAAAAAATAACAAATAACAATTTTCAAAACTGTTAAAATAACTTTTGCTACAAGAAACGGTTGTGATTCGTTTGTCTAGAAAGGCAAAAGTACCCCTTTTTTTTCCGTCTTTTAAAAAGAAAACTGTCAAAAAGTTAAAGGTATAATCAGTGGGTCTATGTATACATCCTATAAAAAAAATTAAAAAGTTTTTTACAAGATGGAAAAAAAAAAAGTTTCATAACAATTTTTTTTTTTTTTTGCAACTTTTTGATAGCTTTTGGCAGTATTTTATTTTTTTGATAATTTTTTTCACTATTTTTAAATAAAACCCATAAAAAGAAACATGAACAAACATCATAAGTGCTTGTTAACATTTTCCAAAAAGAATTAATAAAAGAAGAATTAATTTTGGTGGCTCAATCTATAATGGATGGGTGTGAATGATTGAGTGGGGACTGTGGACCACCTCCCCATGCCCTTTGGTGGTCATTTATGGTGAGACACTGAAATTTATATTTTTTTTTGTGGGAGTAAGAATTTGGTTATGTTAAGCAAGACTTAGTAACGATATATATGTACTGTTCTTTAGATTCTTCTCTTAAGATTTTATTACGTAATTTTTTCTCATAAGTTAAGTATGTTTTTTCAATTAAGTAGTCACATGATAGAATTTTAAGATAAAAATTTAAGAAATAATACTTAAGATACTGTATATAAATTTTATCATACTTAGTTTATATTTATTAAACAGCATGAGAATGAGATGATAGCCATTTAGAATAAAATTGCCTAAATAAAATAAGCACTTTTCCACCCTAGATGTAAGTATGGAAAGAAGTGGGTATTTTATTTGTCTTTGGTTCCCAGCTCAGCATTATTTTGATGGTGCCTTAGCTAATATCGTTAGGCCTCGTGATTAGATTCTATCCGTGATTAGTTAGTACACTAGAATTAGTTGTGTGTTTGATCTAACTTCTAACTCTCTCAAAAAAAAAAAAAAAAAAAAAAAGATTCTATCCGTGACACAATCATGTTTGTCTTTTTGCTTTTTTTTTTTTTTTTTTTTTTTTTTTTTTTTTTTGTAATGCCTAGTGCCACAAAGACGCACTAAAATAACACTATCCATCCTGTTTTTGTGGCCATGCTGAAAAAGGTGCTTTTACTTTGAAAAAAATGGGGTTACTTTCGGTGACACCAAACTTCTTATTTCTCGTTTATTCGGTTAAAAGTTAAAACTTCACTTCTTCTATATATATATATATATATATATATATAAAGATCCGTTTGGGTAGTGCGACCGGGTCCGCATTTTGGACTTTTTTTTTTTTTTTTTTATAAATCTAGCGCGTTATGCACTATTTATTGGTCATAAACAATGATTTTAAGCCAATATTTTGCATTATCAGGGCAAGGGCAGGGGCAGAGGTGAACACTAAAAACATGAAAAGAAAAGCAAATTTGCACATTGCATTGAATAGCTAAACATCAACAAATGCACCACTTGCCTTTCCACCACATTCGCCTTACAATTATTGAAATTCTTCCACATCAGCTCTCTTTTAACGAACCTCATTCGCAATAGCCAGAGGCGGCATTACATGCAGGTCACCAGGCCAAAAAAAAAAAAAAGTTGTTTTCACCCCTTAAAATAAAAATGTGAAAGTCATAACACTAAAACTCAACTAAATTAAGTTTAGTGGCTCCAGTTACCTCAACTAGTAAAGTCTCTGATGGTTGAATTAGAAATTTGGGGTCCAATTTTCGCCTACACCAAAAATTGAGTAGTGTCTTGGTATGATGATAAAGCTATTAATAAGAACGGACACCATAGGTTAAAACTCAAAAAAAAAAAAAAAGCTTGAATATGATTATTTTAATGCTACTTTCACGGTATTTTATAATAATAAAAGTTAAATGGTAAATTGTAACTAGTTTTTTTTTTTTATCTACGCCCACAACTAGCATAACTTTTTTACATTTTTTTTTTTTTTTTTTTTGTGTGTGTGTGTGGATAGTTTAATTATAAAATTGGTTGTAATCTAAAACTCACAACCTTACTCAATATATTTTTATTGGAGGTGAATTTTGACAAATCCACCATTGGATTACATCTTCTTCTTATATCCTCTATGCTTACAAAATATTTTCTAAAAAAAATTTAAAATCAATACCTATGTCATCAATAAATTGTTTAAATTGCAAGTTTTGTAATTTAAAATTATGCATAAAATATAAGCTTATAGATCATATAGTAAATAATACTCAATTAACACAAAATTTGATATGTGTATTAAGAGCGTAAAGAACATACAATTAAATAGTTGTATTTTTCAAAATATGTGATGTAAGGATACCATTTGAGTCCCTAGCCCAATGGATGAATGAACTTAAGCCCAAAAAGCTCAATACAATGAATTTGTAGAGAGTGGGTTGGAAAACTAAATTTTAATGAGTTAGAGAACAAGTATAATGGATCTAGCTAACCAAAAGGTAAAGATAGACTTGTTTTATCTAAGGAAAATCGTCATCAGCTCAATCCAAGGAGGCTAGTTCTTATATATTACTCTCAAGTTTGATTACGAGTTCAATTCTTGATTGCTACAGTGTTTTTTTCTTAATTTCTCCTTTTTTTCTCTCAGGGTATCTCTCCCATTTTATACTATCTTCACCTTCCATCTCCACCTTCCACATGCAAATCATATTGTTGGTGTTAATCCTTATCCCATCAACACCTTCCTGAAGTCTTTGGATAATAGCTATAAGGATGAAAGTTACTGTTCGGCTGAAAGTTACTGTTCAGGTCTCACTTCCTCATTAATGCGGCCAAAGAGTTAATTGCAGAACATTTAATGCGGTGGTAGTAACTTTTCCTTTAGATATTTCATAGCTCCCCTATATCCTGTTCCTTCTTGATATTTATCAGTGAAATTGTCTGGAACGTTGCTCTTGATGTCAAAGTGTGCTTTCCGACCTCAGCTTTGCTTAGCCAATGAGGCATTCCTCCTCGGATCACTTCCCTGGAACATAACGTCTAAATCCCTTTCTTTATTTATTAGTGTTGACCTCTATCACATATTTATCCATCTTCGGACTTATGAGGTGTCCTCGAACTGGGCCCCCGGCCCAATACATTCTACTAGGCCTAATATCCCTACATGTGATAATATTTATTTTATTAAGTTTGTAGCGTTAGACTACAACCAATTTTGTAGCTAAATTTTGTCATTTTTTTGTTGCTAATACATTACTTTTTTACCTTCTTTTAACGACTTGTCACCTAAATGTTGTTGTGAAAGTGTTATGTCAATAGCACTACTCTTAAAATATTTAATTTTATAAGAATGAAAAAATATATTTCAAATTTTTGTTCATTTGTTAAAAAAAAAAAAAAAAATCTTATTTTCAAGACTTAGCTTACTTTGTCATTTACAGCAGAATGAAGTTGTTTTTCCCTACACTTTTATTCTTCATCAACAAAAATTACACCATTATTACAACCAACAAATCTACATCTATATTTGTGATTCTTTCCTCATTCTCTCTATCTCTCTTTCTCACTTCTATGTTTTCTTAACTTTTTTCTCTATTTAATCAAGTAGTTTGATAAGTGCTCTGTAGATTTCTAATTCCAAGAGAGTGACCACATGTATAGTTAAATAGTCATACACCTCAAAAGCAAAAACTTATATTAGTTCTTTTTTTTTCTTAGTTTCACATTTACTCTCAATCCTACTCCTAAGTATGTTACTATTCTTCTTTACCATATATATTTTTTTTAATTGATATTACATATAAATATACTAAGTTATTATATTTCATTCTTTATTGATTTCATTTTTTAATTATAAACAACCAAAATTAGAGTTCTAAATAACACAAATATTCATCAATCTGAAGTAGAGATTCAAGAAAAACAAAAATATCCAACAACAAAATTGAGAGAGAGAGAGAGAGAGAGAGAGAGAGAGAGAGAGAGAGAGAGAGAGAGAGATAACATTTTTTGTGTAAGAAAGATATGCATATAATAGGAGAGAGTGACAAATTTATAGTAAGAGAATGAAAATAAGAAGAGCTAAAATAAAGGAAGATAAATGGACAAAATTATATGTAAAGTTAAAACTACCCAAGATGAATATGTATAGACGAAAATTTTTATTTGATTTTTCATTGATTTGTTATTTAGTTATAACATCAAAATTAAAGTATATGAATATATAAAGTTAAAACAGTCTAATATTAATTTGTAAAATCAATATATTTATATATTTAATATTGTCCAAAAAATTAAAGGTAAAAAATAAATATTAAAAAAATAATGATGCGGCCAATAACATGGTAGATGAGGTGGCTTAAAAAAGAGTAGCAATAATAAATGTTACGTTTCAACTTTTATATATATATATATATATATATATATATATACACACCGATATAGATATATGTAAGGACGCAATTTGGCAACAAAGCCCAAAGTAGGAATTGACTCAGGCCCAAAGAGTTCAATACAATGAATTTGTAGAGAATGAGTTGGAAAACTAGGTCTTAATAAATTGGACAACAACTAAAGTGGATCAAGATGACAAGGAAACAAAGATAAAATGGTTTTTTATAAAGAAAATCATCTTCGACACATTCCAAGGAGGTTAATTCTAGTATATTTCTTTTCAGAATTAGGTTACAAGTTTTGTTCTTATTGCTACAGTATTTTCTCTTTTTTATCTAGCCCCTTTCTCTCAGGGTATCTCCTCTATTTTATACTATCTTCCCCCTTCATCTCTACCCTTCACGTGCAGATCAAATTGTTGGTGTTGATTTTTGTTCCATCCGCACCTTTTTGAAGTCTTTTGGTAGTAGTTGTAAGGCTGAAAACTACTGTTCAGGTATCACTTCCTCATTAATGTGGCCAGAGAGTTAGTTGCAGAGTATTCAATGTGGTGATAGCAGTCTTCCCTTAGATCTTTTTCTCTATCCTGTGCTTCCATGAAGTATATCTTTATCGACAGAATCTCTTGGAAGGTCACTCTGGGCAACAAGACATACCATCTAACCTTTGCTTCACTTATCCAAGGAAAGACTCCTCGTCGGCCTATCTTCCTCAACCTTCTAAGTCGTAACTTGCCCGTGGAGCACTAAACCTTACGTCTTTATTACTGCTTTTCTGTCCTCGGACCAATAAGCACCCTCGAACAAGGCCCAAGGCCCAATATGATGTTCCAGGCCTCTTCTCCCTACAATATAGATTTATTGTGTTATTTGTTTTGCTTAAAAAAAAATGCTACATTTAGAACTTATTTTACTTATAATATATATATATATATATATATATATATTGTGTTGTTAGTTTTGCTTGAAATAAAATGCTACAATTAGAAATTATTTTATTCTAAAATGCTCAAATGGGAGGTAGAGTGGACGAAGAACTCAGGGCCTCCTGCCCCCCTCCAAAAAAAAAAAAAAAAACTCAAGACCTTTTACTTTGATACTACATTATCATATAAAATTGTCCTAAAAGTTTAAACTATTAAAAAATATATTTTTTAATAGTTTAAACTTTTAGGACAATTTTATATAATAAATTTAAACTTTTAACTACACACTTCTAACAATATACGGGATAAAATCAAGTTATACTTGGTATAAATTTAAGTGATATTAATTACACCACCTACTTTTTTTTTTTATTTATGGAATTAGTATTTTGAAAATCTCATTGTTGAATTACATATTCTCAATGTTCTTAACTCACATGCTAAATTTCACGTGAATAGTATGTTATTTACCATGTGATCCATAAATTTATTTTTTATACATAATTTTATAATACAAAAAATTAGAACTTAAATACTTATAGATGAGATGGTGTTAGGGTACTTTTTTATTACACTTAATTTTATTTACACACACCATTCTATTTAAAATCCAAGAATACTTATGCTTGGTAATATTTGAAAAGTCCAGGATTCAAGTCCATGGCAAAACAATTTTATCAATGGAATTCAAATCCATAAATCAAAGCCCATGATTTAAACCCATGGCAATTTATCTAAAAGCCCAACTTTCATTGGCAACATCAAAAGCCCAATTCTCATTGGCAACATCAAAACCCATTACTAAATGGCAACATCGAAAGCCCAATTTTCATTGGCAACATTAAAAAGCCCAATTATCATTGGCAACATCAAAAGCCCAAGCTAATTACTTGGCATTATTTTATCAAAAACCCAAGCTAACTACTTGGCACTATTTTATCAAAAGTCTAAGTTAGTTACTTAGCTCTATTTTGTTAAAAGCCCAATGTTATTAATACTTGGCAAAAAATCATATTATAAATATTTTACTAAGAGCCCAAGTACTATTTTTTGGGCAAACCATCATTTCAAAAAAAATCCAAAATCACTTTACAAAAATATTATATCTTCCTCAAGAGCCCAAAGTTAATAAACTTTGGCAAAACATATTTTTTTTACAAACGCATTATACTTGAAGCCCAAGGCTAATAACCTTTGGCAAATTAGTTTTCCTAAACAAGTATATAAGCTAATGAATCATACCAAATATTTATACCATATTATCTATCTTATAAAATAACACCATTCATTTTTCCAAAACCCATGGCAAACATATATCAAGCCCATGGAGAAATGTGCGTGTGTGTCATTAATAATTAAGCCCAAAGAAATTATATTCAAGACCTATGGCAATTTTATTTGTCTTGCAAACCCATGGAAAATATTGATAAAAATCCATGAAAAATTATATCATCAAAGTAATTACTTAGTCGATGATTATAAAGCCCATGGTAATTATCTTAAACCTCATGGCAACATGTGCACACAACCCAGCCCAAGGGAACCAGCCCATGTGAGCAAGCCCAAGCAATAAACACCAGCGAGAGGCAAGAAATTAAGAGTATGCAAACAGCCATTGTTTATCCCTAACTAAAGAACAACTAGAGATCCTAACAAGAGAACTAAGCCTTTGAGAATGAACTAAGGGCTATCCCATCAGGTTTTTGCCACCCTCTGCCTGACGTGAATAGTGCCAAAGAGCTGTCATATCAGCTGAAGTCTAAAGGGTGATCAAACTCCATCATCTTCCTCAAAGCTGTACCTCCAGCGGAAAGGGTGCTGAAGCCAAATTATTCAAACTCCAACAAATTGATGTTATAAATGTCAAAAACGTTCAAGACATGATTCATGTACCAAGCCCATGAATCCTAAAGGGGAAAAATTGTGAACATGTGGTCTGGAAGGCGTAAAGAGATCTCCAGCGGAACCTCCTGAAGTAGACTAGAACTTGACACCTAGCTTGGGGTGTTGAATCTTGCTTTTTGGGGGACCAAATCTCAGTTGCAGCATTAGGATTCGTTCTTGATACACGTCATAATCATATTGATTCACCTCAGCCCCAGAAATCTTGGCAATTAATGAAAAAATCCATCATTTCCTAAAGAAGCAAGGCAGCCCCAAAAGCAAATCCTCTACTTCTGACCAAAAATCTCAGAAAACTTGATCATGATTTCGTCATCTTTGAGTCGTCATCTTTTTTTTTGGATTTTTGTCAATTAATTCCTCCCTATAGCTCCATTATAAATAGGTAAGAAAACTAACCACAAGGGAGACAGCCACCCCCCTCTGAAACCATGGGTTTGTTTTCCATTTTGCTGGTGTTTTAGCTTTCCTCAAGCTCACCACTCTTCATCCTTAACCCACTCTCATCTAATCTCAGATGTTCTTTCCCTTTTTTCACACAAACACAGCCCAAAACGTCCTCCAACTAGTCATAAACAACCCATCACTCATAACAAACTTCAATCTCAACATTAATCCCATTCCACTCACTCAAAACGATCCACATTCAGCTCGTCCATGCCTCATAAACACATACCCACCGAAATCTTAGCTTAATACTTGCTGCACTGAGCTGGGGATCTTTCTCTCCCTTCATTCCATCCTATTTCTCCTCCTTTATTTGTAACTATGGAGCCCTTTAACCTTTATTTATTATTATTATGACAAAGGATATAATATATTTGCAACAATTGAATTTTTCCCTCATTTTGATGTAGTGATGGCTAAAAGTACTATAAATTCCCTTAACCAAGACATACAAGGACCCCCAAGAGTGAACACTTTCCTAAATCTATTTAATTATTGACTGTTGGACTCTAAATATAATTTCCCCATACTGCTGGAGATAATACCGTACCACTAGAGGACTGATTTGGACTATGATGTTGCAAAAAAGACTAATAATATAACAAACTAACAATATTGACATGTTTATTGTGCTTTAGTGTTGTCTTGCAGCCTCTATATCTTGCTTGGATGGACTTCCACAACACCGAAAGCCTTTGGGCTTTATCTCAAGGCCCATCGTCGAGTTTCGGCTTGGCTATCCTACATTCTATTTGGGGACATCAAAATTTTCCCCTCAACAGATGGTTAGACATGTCAAATTATCCAATTTGCAAAGATGAAATGTTTAAGAAGAAAACGTAATCCAAAAATTGGTTTGTCAAATATCGCATTCAAATATAATTTTGATATAATATACTCAAGGTTATATTATCTCCTTATAATTTTAATGCTTGCAAAATATCAAGATAATAAAAGATCAATGACTATCTCATAATAGAATGGTTAAATTTCAAGTTTTAATTTTAAACTAATTATAAAACAGAAGTTGATAGATCAGATAGTAAGTAACACTAACATCCAAATAACATACAATTTGGGGTGCATATTAAGAGCTACAAATTAAAAAATATTGAATAAAGAAAATTACAAATTTGGACAATTAACTGCTACATTTAACAGAAGTTGATAGAAATGCCTCAATTGAATAAATTCGAAACTTAGAAAATTGAAATGAATTATAGTGAAACATAGAGGGTGAATTTTGTATTTTTACCTTATTTTTATATATTAACTAATTGTTAACCCATATAATGCACAAGAATGTTTAACAAAATATGATTTACTTTTACTCCTTTCTTAATGTCCGACTAAATATTAAATTTAATAATCCAATTTACTATGATTATTTTTTGTAACTTTGTATATTGATCTATAGAGTAATACAAAATTTTTTCCAAAAGTTTTTACAATTGCTGATGTAGTGAGTGGTTTTTGGTAAATGAAAAAATAATGTTAATAGTGAGCTCAGATGAAAACTAATAAAATATTGGACACATCAATAATTTGTAAAAATGTTATAAAATAGTTTGTGTATGTAGCATTACTCTAAATCTATATATTCTATAATTATTAAATTTAATAATCCAATTTATTTATTATGATTGTGTTTGTAATTAACTGCCAAAAGTTCAAATGAAAGAATCCCATTAAACCCAAAGCAGCTTCAGCTAAAACCACAAAGAGTTGGAATTAGTTTCCACAATAATATCAGACTTATTGAGAATCATTAGGCTAAGCAATAGCCTAAAACCACAGTAAGCCCACAAAGAGTTGGTATTAGTTTCCACAGTAATATCAGACTTATTAAGAATCATTTGGCTAAGTAATAGCCCTAAATTGAATTTACCGATTGTTGTAAACAACCAGCTACAAAAATCCTGCTCTACAACCTGCTTGATTGAGGGACTGAAATGCAAGCAGTAGGAGGAAAGCATGAAAAAACAGAAGGCTGGAGGTGAATTTTTCCCTCTTTAATTCCAGGAATTGGCAGCACCTACTTTGGAATCCTAACGTTTTAACCACAAAAATTGAGCTTCTTCATCCCTTTGGCATAAGCTGCAGGGACATTACCTGGTTGTCTGAGCCTACGTTTTGATTTCTTTGACTGCATTAACACCAAAATTTTATTAGTTACATCAACTGCACTAAACACCCAAAATGCAATAAATTTCAAATAAACTCAGCATATACCAGCCTACGTTCTGTGTTTTGCATCACCAGGGGTGAACATTATGAGCATGAAAAGAGAAGCAAATTTGCACATCAGTCGTTGAATAGCTAAACATTCCAAATGTAAGATTATATTAATTTATTAAGTACATCTTGGGACATGTACCTTTTCATTCAACCCACCTTTGCATAAGAAGCTACCTCAAGTCTCAACCATTCGTATCGACCCTGTAGTTCTGCTCATCACTATTACTCTTCTCCATAACCTTTCATCTCCATTTCAGACTTCCATAACCTTTTATTTATAAGGACCATTTCACTTTCCAAGTGAGCATTAGATCTAGTGCCCCCAATACTCACCCTTTTCCACTTCACAGAAGAACATCCAACCAACCAGTCTGACTGAACTATTTTCCTCCGTATCAAATACATATAGTCTTCACCCAGACTTCCTAATAAGAAATTTCACTACCCCTTCTAACAAGTAGCATGAATTCTACTGCCACATGAACAACTTCTCAGGTTTTCATTGCTAACTCCTTGATTGTCTCACACCCCCTTTATACACTTTCCATACACATCATGTGTCACTCTGTTCATTTGAACATTCTTGAAAAATGTGTATACCTAGTGTGAAAGTGGATATTGTGTGTTAGGAGTGTACATCAAGAGTGCGAAACAAATCAAACAATAATTTCCCTTGTTATAGTCACTCCCAAAGACAGTTGTTTTATATCATGAGGCGCCAATATTTTGGGGCTAGGAGGCACACAAGACATGGTTGGCAAACATGTTTTTAATAAACAACATTAAAGAAAAAGTAGACACTGGATGAATTGATACATTTTCAAAAAAATTAGGGTTAAATTGATTTTTTTTAATCAGGATTTAAGACCATCCTCTAACTAGGGTTTGAAATGTAACTTGCCATGAAAATGTAGATCTTCAGAGTTTAAACTTTTTCAGTGGTCTGGCCCATCTGACCATTCTGATACTGATAACACTTGAAAATCATGAGAAGATGCTTTGAACTCCCAAAATATTATACATAACAAAAAAAATATATTGGTTCTAAATAACTTTTATTTATATATTTTTAAGTTTAGCCCCAAGGAGATGGTGAAGAGAAGGTTACTTCTAAATGATTGTAATCACTTTGTTTGAACATTTGTAACACTTCATGATTTTTTATTGATCTTTACAAGTTTTGCATCTCTATTGCTCTTCCTATTAACCATGAGTATTTCCAATAAAAAATAATCTAAATAGATTAGACAACTAGAATCATTCAGTAAAGGTAAGTACAGTGCGGATGATAAATTTTAACAAAAGACTCTAAAAAAACCTGTAAAAAACACAACATGAAAAACTAGCATAGTTCTTCCAAGGAAAAAGTGAAACCAACACTTTAACTACATAGAGAAGTCAACACAAACAAAAAGATTCCAGAAAGGATCATTGGGACTCCCAAAGACCCAGATTCAAAAACAAAGTGTCGGCCACTTTACATTCATAACAACTTAAAACTTTTTTGGTAGAAATAACAACTTAAACTATGTTACATGTATAATTTCGGTACTATGCATACATTAGCTAAAGTCATAACAACTTTATTATTACTCATATGTTTGGCGTCCAAGGAAGAGAAGAGTCAAAGAGCAGCCGCTGGTTATTTCTCCTATGTTTGGCCTCCAAGGAAGAGAATGTATATTATTAGATACAATGAATGGGCATATGCGAATGTATGCTTAGTTTTAAGGGGACGGGTTTATTTTATTATTTTTTAAGCTTAGGTGTATATGGAAACAAAACTAGTCATACAATAAGATAAATACACTAGCTATAGGCATATGCATTTTGCCTATAGCACAACATATAATAAAAGTTAATAGAAAAACCTTAATTGAATAAACTTGAAAGTTAAAAGACTGAAATGAACGAAAACAAAACTAGAGAATTGAAAAGAATTTTAGTGAAATGTAGAGGATGAATTTTACATTTTAACCTAAATTAAACTATGGAGTCAAGATTGGTGTTAACACAGTTAACTAAATGTTATAGAAAAAAGACTATTGTTTCCCAGTTGCTTTCATAGATCCTCGCAAGCCTTCAAAACAAAATCTTTGTACCATAATCTTTACATAGAAAAGAGACTATTGCTTTCATAGATCCGCCCAATAATCTTTACGACCCCTTCAAAACAAAATCCTTCATTATCGTTGTACCATTGTAGAAATCTATCTATGGATAACAGATCCATGGCGTAAAGGCTAACACTGTAGGAGAACACTGATAAATACATAAAGATACGTACTCCTCAATGGTTCGTTTGATGGTGGCAAACACACTTGAGGGTTGGCATAGAATAATCCTCTTCTTTGAAGTTCGTCTCAGGGCCGGTTTGATGTAGTTGGAGCCTAAGGTAATAAATTTAAATGAGACATTTTTTATTTGAATATAAATTAATATAAATTTATTTAATACTAACTAACCAGGGTTAATTTGATGAATTAAATAAATAATTTGATGAACTGATACTAACCAACGAAAAATTTCGTATAAAGAATCAAATAACATGGTTCAAGCATAAAATTTATTAAAAAGAATTAAATAACATGGTTAATGTTGACAATTTACTGTGTAAGATATTGATTTACAAAATTCAAGCCTCAAAACAATATTTTTCCCCAAACAGGTTTTCGATTGGGTTGAGTTTATATTGGTTTAATATTTTGAAGACGTTTTTGGAGGTGAGAAAAATAAACCACAACCCTTTTTTACTTTTTTAAACCACTTGTTATCATAAAATTTTAAAAAATGCTAAATGCATTGCAAATTTTATTATATAAAACATATAAATTAATTAATATGATAATGAACGAGATTGATAGGCTTCAACCACTTAATAAATTTTTCTCGTCGCTAAACAGTGCTAATGAAGTAGCTGACTCCACTAACAAGCTAGGCCCAATAAGAGGCTGACAAGTGGCAAGCTATCTAACTAATCAACTAATTGAATAAAAACAATCAAATACAGCAAAACAATATGTATCTTTCTTGGCAACAACGTGTATTTTCAGCTCTAATAGAATTTCCAAAAAACTTGAAACCTATATTCCATCTCATTAACATATTCCACCGTACACCAAAAAAAAAAAAAACCTTTTTGAATGGATAGCAAAGAAATATGAAACCCAGTTCTGTTGTGAACTCAAGCTTGAATTTATAAAAAGACTAATAGCATGTGCTGTTAGCCTATCTCAATCATGGATTTCAGATTCGAGCCGTTCAACGAACCAGAAAAAAAAAATCAAAATTTTTAAGATTAAACTGAGATTAAACCGTAATGATGTTATAATTAATTTAATAATAATAAAATATAAATAAATGTATTAAAATGACAAACACTAACAAAATTTTACTAAAAAAATGTCTAAAAAAAATTAAACTTCTTTCAAAAGAATTTTCACCATTTTTATAATGATAGAAAATAATAAAAGCAAAAACAAGTGTAAAAAATGTGTTTAGTAGTAATCTTTCAAATAAAAAATGTCTAAAATAAAATCATTTTCAACATAAATTAATAAATTTTATATTCACATGTAAAAACCATAATTCTTGAACCTCTAATAAAATTATCAAATAATATAATTGATTGAAAAACTATAATCTAAACCATAAATAAATAAAATATCTCATCCAATGACACAGCAAAGGAGCATAGCCTATTAGTTATTATGTCAGTAGGTTCTTATGAGGCTTGCTGGAACCCAGGTTCCAGCCCTCACCACCGAATTCTCGTCTGGTTCAAGGTTACCCGGGTTGGACCAGCTGGTCCGGTCCGGGTCTGGCAACCTCAACCTCAACCTCAATTTTGCTTTTTCACACCTTAAAAGAATCCCGCTTCGATAAATCTTCATCTGTACCTGATTGGATATAGTTACAGAGACTAGTATGATCTTCTAGCTTAACAGAAATATTTACTGGCCCCTTTTTATACAGAAGTCCATATTTTCCGTCTGTGTAGACATCATCTTGAAAAGCACAGAATCATAATTCTTGGTAGATTAGCCATTGCGATTTCCCATATTCATTGAAAGACATCCCAAAGATATTTCAATTTCCAGACTGCGCCCACGACATAGATAAATTTCATTTGCAATAGCTTGTAGCTCAAAAATTCTTCAGCAACATCGGTGCCTAATGAGCATATAGAAGTATCCACAGAATTTGGCACATTAGATGCAGTCTTGAGAGCCTGAATTGGTCCCCATTCAATGATCCTTGTGTATAAAAACCAACATCGCTAAGATATTATGAGAGCACTTACTTAGCATCTATTAAAGCTAAGATGACACTTGTAAAGGGTTCAAATCCCCCCCCCCCCCCCCACCAACTGTTTTTTCTTTTTTTGGATAAATAAGTATGTTTTATTCAAATGTAAAAAGAACCCCAAATATTGAATTATCAAAAAATAAAAATCAGAAACGCAAGGAAAATCCATATGTTGTGTAATTCAGTCTAGGTTGGAATATTTTGACATTAAATTGTATTACTTCCATTCATAGTTAATGAGGGGAATGAGGGAGGCATGCAAGTGATGTACTTTCATCCAACCAAATTTTTTACATTGTCTATTTCATTCTAGAGAGACAACTGTTAAAATTATGAAACAAGAGGTGAAAGTACTCATTAGGCTAATAATCTACTAATTTGGGAAGTAAAATCCAAATTTGATATTATTTTTTCTCAAAAATACTCAAAGTTGTTCGGCACAAAAATCACCAGAGTATTAGAAGTGGACATGTTGGCTTTATTTTGCCGCATCAGTTGCCTCTGCAGTTTTAACTTCTCTTGGGCATTGTGAGACATAAGGCTTTAGCTGCACCAAAAGGGAGGGACAACGTGAGTGAATTTACCATTTATAAACATTAGAAATGGAAGCAAAGCAACATAAATGTTGGGATTTCTTGAGCAACAATAAAAAAAAAAAAAAAAAAAAGGCCTCCAAAAGCTTCCATGTCAATAAGCATTCTGTACAATGTGAAGCTGCAAAGGAACCTTTCCCTTTGAAGACTCACAACATTCAAATATATACAAATAGTCTTTAAAGTTTACAAAAATGAGTACCTTGAAGTCAGTCAAATCTGGGACTACATAATTAGGCAGCTTTTCATTCACCACAACATATCCACCTGCATCAATATTCCAAATGCATTACAAAAGAAGCAAACGAAGTACTTAACGCAGCATAAGCATTCTTTCTACTTTGCAGTATTTCAGCACACATGATATGGATAATAAAGAGATCTTCAAAGGCCATAGAAACCAATGAATTTTTGCAGCATAATAATTATGTTGGGATAAAAGGCTAAATGTTCAACAAACAAAGAAATGCTCAATGAACCGATAAACCCACAATCAAATTACTGTATATACAGGGCTAAATGGCCACACCTTTGCGGGTATGGAATCCAGTTGGTTTGCAGTTCTTCCCCTTGTAGTAATCTCGCGGCGCCCTCTTTGAAGAGAGAATGTCAAGGGATGATGGCCGCTTTCTTCGAAATGCCCTTCCTAAGCCTAATATCAACCCCAGTGGCATTTTGTTTTCACCCTAAAAGCAGGGAAACAATTGAAGTACTATACATCATGTACCAAAACCAGACAGTTAAATGCTAAAGAAACTAATGGAATTATGGAACTGTATAGAGATTAAAAAAAAGTGGCATAATATATCAACATTACACTCATGTTGTACCTAATAACATCACAGAAATTTGAAGGGAACTTGCTATAAAGCCTCATACTAATCTAAGAATGTGTACATAACATTTTTTTAGGTAAGTCAGTTAGATTTCATTAAAAAAAGAAAAAAAGAAAAAAAGAGAGAGTGCAAGGGGCAGTCAGACCCAAATTACAGTTAGAAATCTAAGATTTTTTTTTTTTTTTTGGGTAAGTTAGTTAGATTTCTGGAATTTTGTTTGAAAATATGCAAACAAGCGAGTTCAAGTTACACTTCCTCCATAAACAAGATGGAAAGTACGGTTGTCGTTTCAAGACTTATTCTATGATGCACAAATACGGGTACAGGTACAGGGATACAGTATTTCTGGAAAAACCCAGGAGAGAGAATGAGGGTTTGAGAGAGATTTAGGGCTTTTAACCCAGTTGGGTTGATCGACGGTCGGAAATTTGCCAGGTGTCAAGATTTTTTTTTTTTGGGCCAGCTGGGCTGACGAATTTTGATACGCCAGTGAGCTTTTTTATTGGGTTAATCTTTTTGGGCCAGTTATTGGGTCTGAGATAATTGGGTTAGTCACTAAGGTTTTTTTTTTTTTTTAATTTATTTTATAATTTGAAACTATAAACATTTTCGTTGAAACTTGAAAGTATAACGAGATGTAAGTTAATTTATATAGAACTTTAACTGTTATTCACTAATTTTAAATAGTTCTTTTTTTTTTTTTCAAAAACAAAAACCAAAAAGTGCCCACATTTGTGCATACCAAGAAAACGTTTTTGGACAATTATAAACATACATAGTGGCATAGTGCCCACACAATAATTATAGTTGAAAATGTAATTAACTGAACAAGCAGAGCGCAGAACATAGTTATAACCTGTTTAGAGAGATAGAGACACTAGTGATTCTTGCAGAAGCTGAGAACCTCACCTATTCAAAAATCACAATAAAATTGAGTATCATTCTCAATCTCAAAGCTCTAAAAATTTAATTAATAGGAAAAGTAGACAGAAATAAAACCCTAACATGAAAGAGACCTATGCACAGCTCGAGCAAGAGGTAAACAGAAAGAGAGAGAGAGAGAGAGAGAGATTAACGGGTTAGGAATTTTGGGGCTATTGGATTTGGGAGTGACTAGAAGTGAAAGGAAGATTGGTTTTTTTTTTTTTTTTTAATTGGGTTATTTTTGGGCCAGTTATTGGGCCTGAGATAATAGGGTTTGTCACTATTGTTATTATTATTATTATTGTTTTGATAATATGATTGTTAGGAGTCCAGAGATTTAAACTATGAACGTCTTCATTAAAACTTGAAAGTATAACGAGATGTAAGTTGATTTATAAGGGTGCTGAGTAGCATCAGGAGTTGCGGGCATGGCATAACCAAAGAACGATGACACTTGGCTATAAAAGCATTAACCATAAGCAGAACTAGCAAATAAGTATGATCATTCATATTTAAACTTCAGATATCTAAACAGTGCACTAGCACCAGGTGTGTCACAAGAGCATAAGAGATAGTACAATAAGCCAAATGATCTAAATATAGATTCAAAGACATTACTCAGTATGTAATAAAATTACTTCAGTACTCAAAGACAGCAAGCTCAAATTTCCACAACAAAAACCAAGTTAAACTCCAAAATTTCATCAGCAACCCAACAGTAAACAACTACACATTCCACAACCCATTAGCCACCAAACAGCACATGACCAAATGAGCAAATAAGCAAACTTATTCCACATTTTCAAAGCAACCAAACAGTAAACAAAAAAACCCAACTTTTAAAACTTTCTAAGCAAATCAAATAGAAAATTCCACCTTGTCAAAGGCAACAGGAACAATCTTCAAGCTCTGGGACTCTTTCTCAAACACCCCAAGTGCATAACTACAGTGGATTCACCAGAATAGTTAGACCCAACAAAATCCACATTAGACCCAGTTGGGGTTACCACCATCTCAACCGGATCAAGTAAAAAATGAGAGAGAGAGAGAGAGAGAGAGAGAGAGAGAGATTGTGCTCACCTGAGCAAAATACAGCAGCTGAGAGATGGGAGACCAAGAGAAAATCGAATGGAGGCTGAGAAAATGAAGGAAACTGCGAAATCTGAATCGGCACGAACAAGATTAGTAATCAATTCGAAGAACCACAGCAAACTTACCGATTAAAACATGATTGGAGGCTGAGAAAATGAAGGAAATTTTGAAAACCCTAGTCTGAGGACTGAGGAGAGAGGGTCGAGAGGCAGAGAGGGGCTGGTTTTTTTTTTTTTCTTTTTGGGTTGAATTTGAGTATATTGTTTTTGGGTTAATGCAGCTGATGCTATTTAACCCAAATAATAACTGGATTTGGGTTTAATCAAAGTGGGTGGGTTTGGACTTATTTTATCACCCCTAAGGATCAACCCAGCAAAAAGAAAGTTCAGTGGTTCATTGGTTGAACTGTATGTTTGATTTTGGTACACAGCCTTTCCAATGAAGCGCCAATACCTCCAGTCGGTTTTTGGTACAGATGGATCTATATTTAAAGCTATCTGTCACCATCTACTATTTTTATATTCCATGTCAATAATGAAATAGAATAAAACTAGAGAGAGAGAGAGAGAGAGAGAGAGAGAGAGAGAGATATATATATATATATATATATATATAAAGAGGATCAGGGTTAGGAATATGAATAGGAATAGAAAGGGTCAAGTCCATTTGTGTCATTCACCCCCAAGCTCTATACCTTTTTTTTTTTCCAACGCATCAGCAGTAGCACTCACAAAGACAAGACAAACAACAAAGGCCCAGAACCACAAATAGGAAAGAAAAACACAGTTTTTTCAGAGGCAAGCAAATTGTTGTATTGTCAACTGCACAGCAGTGACGGATCTTAGATTGTCCAACACAAACACAATCTTTGGAAACACCCTCCTCTAGAGTTATCCACTGCCCCTTTTGTGATTTATATCATCCACACTTCTCCCACAAGTCCTCTGTCTCCGTCACAACAGCTGTACTACTGGTTCCCTTTCTATAACACGATCACTTTAGTACTTTATGTTCATTGCCATCAAAAAATTTCGGAATAATTACACTTTATCCACCTGTGATTGACCTCTAATTTGATTTGCCTACCTGTGGTTTAAATTTTGACACTTTACCTACCTGTGATTTCCTCCGTTATTGATCCGTAACCCACCTCTTCTTCAGCCGTTGCTCTAACACATAATATGTCAAAAACAAAAGCCCAAACAGATCAAAACACTCCTCACATAAAGAACATACATAAACATGAAGAACATGCACCCAGAAAATTAATACAAATCAAATCAAGCAATACCATCCAACTTGCTCACCAAACTAAGATCCTAAATCCAAGGCAGTAAATCTAAAAAAACAAAGGAGCTTGCAACACCTCAAACTGCATTGTAGCATCTAAGATTTTTATTTTGATCTATTTTCTGGGAGTTCAAATTTTTCCCAAGAAAATCAAGATTTTCTTTCCTAATAAAGACTAAAAAATGAAAAATCAAAACAAAAATCCAAATGAAGCCAAGCACATGGAAACAAGCACATAAATAAAGAAAAGAACTTTGATAGAAATTTATTTCCACCATTTTTTTTTTCAGTGTCCAAACGGAAATCCACCAGTTTTCCAACCATGAAAATCAAGCCAAACTATGAAAACCCAGCCAAGAAAGCACCATGAAAAACCCAGCCATGAAACACTATGAAAAACCCAGCTATGAAAATGAAGACCTAACCAACCTAGCTATGATCTCCGCATACACCTCACCGTTCCACTTCCTCTTCACCAATTGCTCCCCAAGGCGCACCGCAGCTTTAAACACACTCTCCTCGCTGTCGTGCACCGCTGAGTCCATGATTCCCATCCTCACCGCCTCTTCTCCCTTAACCTTCATCCCGGCCAGCAATATATCACGCCGAGCCGAGGCGGAGCCGATCTTTGACCTCATCAGAGCCGTGAAGTAATCTAGGAAAGTGAGGCTAATATCGCCCCGATCACGCCTCATCAGGACATAGTCGTGGCTGAGCTCGAGGAGGAATCCGACGGCAGCGGCGTGGCTAGGAATTGCGGCGATTGTGGGCATAGGGAGGGAGAGGAGAGCAGAGACAACTGATTTGAAGGAAGCGACCAAGTGGTGGTGTCGATCTACGGCGCCGGAGGAGGAGCCTGCGGATTGGGTCCATGCGAGGTCAAAGCCATTAGAGAAGAATTTGCTTTGGTCGGTGGTGATGAGTGCACAGCCATGGACAGCTTAGGATTTGACTTTGGAGAGAGCGAAGATGAGAGCTTCGATGAGAGTTAGGCTGAAACGGTATTGCTTGATTTGATTTGTATTAATTTTCTGGGTGCATGTTCTTCATGTTTATGTATGTTCTTCGTGTGAGGAGTGTTTTGATCTGTTTGGGCTTTTGTTTTTGACATATTATGTGTTAGAGTAACGGCTGAAGAAGAGGTGGGTTACGGATCAATAACGAAGGAAATCACAGGTAGGTAAAGTGTCAAAATTTAAACCACGGGTAGGCAAATCAAATTAGAGGTCAACCACAGGTGGGTAAAGTGTAATTATCCCAAACATTTCCCTTAAGACACCGTTAGTTTTTTTTTTTTTTTTTTTTGAGAGGTTATTTTTTAATTTATTTAAACAAAATAAATAAATATTTTTAGCGGACTAAAATGAAAAATTGATCTGAATTATAGGATATAAATTGTATTTTTGTCTATTCTTTTCTTTTCAGTAAAACATAATAGTGTTTTCTTTTACGATAAAATTTTAATTTGTTGTCATGTATTTATAAAGGCACATGCATTTATTTTAAGCAAACACTTAAGCGCAATATATTAGATTCTTCAATGAAATCTAAACTTTTAGCTGCATTGACTTTAATTGTTGTTGAAAAAAAAAATACAATTAGTATTTTATTACTCAATGCAACAAAGTGTTTGAATTTAATTGGAAATTTTTTTTAAGTTTTATATAAAAAAAATAGGCGTAAATACACTTTTGGTCCCTATATTTTGGGATCATGTCTATTTTTCTACTTTTAGTCCCTAAAACAAAAAATGCATTCTATTTTGGTCCTTATCGTATCCTACATGATAAACGGAGTGCACTATTTGCACAGTAAATATTAATGTGTCTATTAAAAAATGTTACTTCAGCATCCCCGTTAGCATCCACATCAGCATCTAACTTAAAAAATTAAATTTATCTATTTTAAAAATGAAAAAAAATTATAAAAAAGAAAAAAAAACATAATTAAAAACAAAAAAAAAATGGTGGAATTTAGATCTGTTTTGTTTGTACTTAGTTTCTTTTTTTCCCCAAATCTTTCTCTCAGTTTCTCTGCCTCCCATTCTTTCTTTTGTCTTCTTTCTTTCTATTTCTTTTTCTTCTTTCTCCCTCTATCTTCGTGCTTAGCCTTCTTGAACTCTTTAAGCAAGTTCCTCCACTTGTCGATGCACATAGTGGGTGATCGGTTTCTCTCATCTCCGATGAAATCTGCTCCCACAAGTGCTTGTTCGACTTCAGCTTGGATCCATGTCTTGGCTCTCGTCTTGGACCCATGTCTCGGCTTGCTTCTTGGGAGCCTTGACTTCGGCTTCAACTTCATGGTCGTCGTCGCCGCCGCTGCTATTGCCAAGAATTATTTGCTGGTGCTAGTGGTGAGAGTAGGCGTGAGTGTAAGGGTGAGGTTGAGGAGCATGGTGAGGTGGTAGGACGCCGCCATTGGCGCCATCATGTGGGTTTCTAGGTAGATTCGAAACCCTTCTGCCTCCTCACTTTCTCATCTCACTCTCTCTTTATCTGGGTTGAGTCTGTTGTATTTTTTTTAGATTTTTAATAAATTTGAAAAGGGATAATATGTGTTTGTGAAAGGAAATTTTTTGGGTTTGTGATAGAGAATTTGTTGGGGTTGTGAAAATGTTTTGATCTTAGGATATACATCAAAATTTTGGTTGGTTGTCAAATCAGGAATTTTTTTTTTTTTTGGTGAAATTGAAAATTTTGTTTGGTTGCCAAGAAAATGAATAAAAGTATCTTAATTTTCCTCAAAACCAATCTGAGTTCAAAAATGAAGTTCTTCACTGCCTTGAAAATGTTAGAAAATTTGGGTGTGTGTTCTTATATTTAAAATTTGGGTTTGTGTTCATTGTGTTCTTGTTGAAGATGAACCCAAATCTAAATTTATGTATTTTTTGAATTTTATTTCTGTTGTTTTTTGTTTTTAAACTTATAAATTAATTTTTTTTAAAATTAGATACTGATGTGGTATTTTTAATATTATTTTATTCACCATATCAGCATTTATTGTGCCAACAGTAAACTCCATTTGCAACGTAAGATTTTTCTTTTAAGTGAGTGATGATAAGGACCAAAATGGAACACGTTTTTTGTTTTAAGGACTAAAAGTGGTAAAATAGAAATGTAGGAACCAAAATAGAAATGATCCCAAAATGTAAGGATCAAAAGTGCAATTGCGCTCAAAAAATAATTTTTTTGGGAATATGACATTCTTACTCAAGTTAGTTACTTAGTAACAATTGAAGATAAAACTAGCAAATTACAAAAGAAAATTTAATTATGAGCCCGAATTTGGTAAGGATGTGGTGTAAAACCAATATTTTACACCAATAAGTGATTACCACATCAACATTTTACTTAAAATTTAATATATTTTATCACACCTAATAATAGTTCAGTAAAATCCCAATTTGGATGGATTTATATAGGGGTATTAGAATTGATTGGGTGTGGTTATGCTTATTCTTAAATATGTGATAAAACGATGTAGCATGTTAGGATTGGAGGGGTAAAACATAGGTTTTACACCACGTCCTTACAGTTTTTAATCTCTTTTTTTTTTAAAAATAATTATGTGATTAAGTTAATCAAATAATATTAAATATTTGTGAGTTCATTGAAATAGTATGTGTTGATATTCATTTTCAAAGGCCCAGCAGCAAGAAGAAGCCCAACAATGTGGGCAAAAAGAGAGTTGGTGGACTGATAAAGAAAAAGAATCATTAAGCCTGAATGACAAGAATAATAAATCGTGGACCGACGAGATAAATAAATGGGTATTGAGGAAAGCAAGATGGGCCAAAGGGGGCCCAGAGAAGGTAGTAGTAAACTCATGGGCATTATGTGATATAGAAAAGCAAGAATGGGCCACAACAAGCCCGAGGTAATAAAAGAAGAAAGCAAGGGGTCATGGCAAGCCCATAAACCCCAAGGATGAAGAACGAAGCAATTGGGCCGATGAAGCCCAAAGGAGTTAGCAATTGGGCCGATGAAGCCCAAAGGAGTTAGCAAAGTGCCCATGGGTATGTAGAATGAGAAACGGGCCGAGGACACCCAACAAAAACAAATGGGCTGAAAAAGCCTAAATAGAAAGGAATGACACGAAAGAAACCTATAAGCAGTGTAACGGGCTGAGGAAGCTCAAAGTAGCATAAGTGACCGTGTAGGGTCATTAAAAAAGGGCTGGGCAGTAGGCCCAAAGAGGCCCAACAGGTGCAAGTTGAGTAACATCACGGCAGAAGCAGCAAAGCGATATGGCAGGAAATGGCAGCAGGGCTGCGAATGGGCTCAAGAAAGAAAAGCCCACAGTTAAGCAAGGCCCAATCTTTGAAAGAGGCGGGCTGTAAGGAATAAGAAATTAGAGGGTAGTTCATGCCGTAAGAGGTCAAGGATAAGCGGCAGAATGCACAAACAAGCCTCCAGACCACGGCAAATGTATGAACAGCAGACGAACTTTAGACATACTCAGAAGTAGAGTACGCGTAATGCCCAAGCTCTACCAACATGTACCCAGCCAATACAGGAATAGTGAGTCATGGGTCAAAGGTAAGAGAGGGTATGGTCTGGCCGTGGGGAGAAGGGGGAGCCTATTCTGGGTTTCTCGCTCAAGTTCTTTTGGAGGAAATGTCATGCTAGGATGACATACCACCTAAAAGAGGGAGGCTAAGTTGGAACCACTAAGTGCATGCCATGAGGGATAGGGAAAGAGAATACCCATACCATAGCAGACTAGCATGCCACGGTGAGCAAACAAACAAAGTAACCTTCTTTGTCTAGCAACAAGGAATGACACAGTAAGCACAGGTAAGTGGTGGTGGCTGGGCAGCTGACAAACCTATGGTGATCGGCAAGGACACCCTGACCAGATAAAGGTTGTTAAAGGCTAAAATGGTAAAAAAAACAGTCACGGCATGCCCTATAAAAAGGGCCTTAGCCGTGCACAGTGAGGATGGCAGGAGGATAGGAATCACCCCAAGAGTAATCACTATCACATCATACTAGAAAAACACAAAAAATAAAGAAAGAAACAGAGCATAGAAATCGAAATAAGGAGAAGTAAGGAAAAGAAACAAAAAGTTAAACAAAGTATAAGGAAGATGATAGATTGGAATGGCAAGCATGCACGAATAGGTTATTTTCCCCTTCTCTCCCTCTTAAAGCCTGCTTTCCGTTGAGGATGGAGAATTCGTCTGGGTGCAAACCATTCAAGTCCGTTCCCTCAAAGTAAGTAATTTCTGTGGCAGAATCCTCCTACGAGATTACCCACGTTGAGAAAATGGTTCCTTCTTTGATTTCAGCCTTATGATAAAATTGAACATGACAGATTAGTCACATTTTCTTTGATTTTATAAACTAATATTGTCATAGACCCTGTGGTAGCTATTCCCATTTGTGGCGTGTTGTTTCATTCCGCCTTGAATATTTATTTAATCTGTCTAACAATAGCGTTGTTCACATATCATTGTCTAACCCACCTGCCATAGCTTTTCATAGTAACTTCGTCTACCATGGGCACGTGATTAAGGTTTCAGCAAACGGGGCATAGCTTGTGCGCAAGCCAGACCAAAGTGAGTTGCAGTTGTACCGGTTCCGACTCTCTTATCCAGAACACTTAGGCCTAGCATGGTAGGAGGCAGTCCAGCCCAAGAATCACAAAAGGCCCACCACAGTATGTTCGTACTTGAATTATATCAATCATAATAATTCATATTTACTTACATTTCAATGACTTGTAATATAACCAATTATCAAATATAATACTACCTAATGAATATGATATTTATACATGAAGTATAAGAATAATTTTTTACAAAATATTTTTATATGATCTTATAATGTATTAAGCATGAAACATCCATATACTAGTAAAAGAAATATCAAGACAAAATAAAGAAATCTAGAGATAATATAATATAGATAGAACTTCTTTATTCAAGTGGTCATCTACATCACACTATAGATTTTTGGATATCTCTATCTCTCCATATCATAATTGAACACACACATTTATATATGTTATTTGAAGCATTCTTAATAGTGCCAAACTATTTAATTGGCATAAAAGGATGACAAATTAACTTGATTGGCAAGAGGAGGTGGCAATCTTGATTGAGTTTTAGAGTTTACACTACATGCCAAAAAAGTGTTTGCCACTTTACGTCCATAAATATGGTTTTTAGACATAGACCATTCAAAGAACCGTAAAAGAGAGGTTCAAGGTTTATGAAGTAGGACCAAGGTCGAACCGAACTTAAACCGTGATGATATCATAATTAATTTAATAATTATTTTAAATATAAATATATATATATACATATACATATACATATTAAATTAGTAAAAATATCAAAATTGACTAAAATAGTCCAAATAAATATAGATATCTATCTTTCAAATATATTTTTCATATCATAACTTTCATAAGACAAATAAGAAATAATAATTCCTAAACAAACATAAATTGCTTTTGAGTTTTTTTAGTGAGAGATATGAAATATTTCGATTTAAATTAATATCGATGTACCGGTTCAAAAAAAAATATATATATATATATATATATACACACACACACACACACACACACACATATATATATAGTTAGAGCTCAATATTTTTTTTTTTTTATGCAAGCTTATGTCTAAATTATGTTAAGCCATACTTAAGATCGTTTGATAAACTCATAATCTATTTTTATGAGACCCAATAAAAAGGTTAATAGAGACAATAAGTGTTTGTTTGACATAATTAATTTTGTTAACTTATTTTACTATTTAACTTATTTTTGTTACTATTCATGAATCCCACTGCACTTTTTGATACTATTCATGAGTCTCACTGTATTATTTCAGCTAATTTTACTTTTATCTATAGTACTTTTAACCAAAAAAAAATTAACAAAATAAACATATCTCAAACCAACCTTAAATAGTAAAGTATTTTTCAAGGAAAAAAAAATGAAGCTTCAAGCCATCAACAGTGGCGGACATTGGTTTGTCCGCCAACTCATTTTTTTTGTGAGCCCAAATAAAACTTCAAGAGAGATCCTGAGAATTCCACACTTCCCTTTTTTTTTTTTAAATAAATAAATAGCAAAAACTAGAAGAGTGGGATGCAGCTGAGAACATTGGTGACCGCTCATTTGAATCTAATAGTACAAAATCAAAACTCAAGAAAATGTTGACTATTTGACAGTAGACATTGAGCAAACCAAAAAGAGAATAAAAATACGAAGAAAGTAACGACAGAGAGGGAGACAAAGAAGAAGAAGTGATTGAAGTTTCAGAGATGGCTATAAGGTGCTGTAACTCTAAGTCAAGTACAGTTACCACCCCATTACCACCCCCATCATACCTCCAAAAATGCCTCTGTTTCTTCCTCCAAAAACAGAGCACCAAATGACACCCCACCATCCCTCCATACTTCCAACACGACCCCACCAACCATTAATACTCCCAACACTAACACAAATAACCCGACCCCACCACCCCTTAATACCTCCAAAAACACCTTTATTCCTCCCTCCAAAAATAGAGCACCTATTGACACCCCTCCCTTGGCCACTTGGAAACGTATCCAAAGACCTAGAGCACAAGAAACTTTGATTAAGACCGAACCACTAGGGCAAAAACATGCAGCTTCTCATCATGCACATCAGTCTGAGTTACCAAGTAAGAAGTATCTAGTTTCTCAAATTGATAATGAAAACATCTTGATTTTGGCGGAGGCTGGTTCCCAGTCCTGCTAGGAGCAATGAGTCTACTCGTTTGGAATTGTCGTGGGCTTGGGAACCTACGTACAAAAGATCAGCTTGCGGATATGGTGCGGGCAAAAGATCCCTTGGTCATGTTCATAGCCAAAACATGGACCGATAAAGCAAGGCTAGAGAGAGTTCAGAGAAAAATTCAATTCAAAAACATGTTTGAATCACCAAGGAGAGATAAGGCAGGCGGACTGGCCTTATTTTGGAAGGAAAATTTTCCACTAGACATTAAAACTTTTTCTCCAAATCATATTGATAGCACAATCAACAAAAACCAGGTTAATGAATGGAGATTTAAGGGCTTTTATGGAGAACCAGCTACACAAAAAAGACCCGAATCTTGGGCCAAACTACGACAGCTGAAAAATAGGAGAGCTTCACCATGGTTGTGTGCTGGGGATTTCAATGAAATTACCCAGCAATCTGAAAAAAGTGGTGGACGACCAAGGCCACACAGTCAGATGCAACTTTTCAGAGATGTGGTGGACGAATGCGCCTTTATGGACCTTGGTTTTGTGGGCTTCCCTTTTACTTGGCTTAAACACTTTGCTGACTACACTATTTAGGAATGGTTAGACAGGGCTTTGGCTACAAATGAATGGTTCAATATGTTTCCTGTAACAAAGGTCCAACATTTAGACATAACAGTTTCAGACCATAAGCCAATTTGGATCAATCCTGAAGGTATGGAAACAAACTTTCAGAAACCTTTTCGCTTCGAACAGATGTGGATGACTGACACGGGGTGCAGGGAAACCATCGAAGCAGTGTGGACTGAAAATAGCTTAGAACTGTGGGACACTAGAGTGCTGAAAAAATAGACAAATGTGGCCATGAGTTATTACGTTGGAGTAAGAGACACTTTGGCAATGTACGACGAGAGTTGGAGAAGAAAAGAAAAGAATTACAACAGGCAGAAAGATTTTCGGTCCGGTTTGGAGATTCTAGACGAATGAAAGTTTTGGAATCGGAAATAAACTTGCTTCTTGACAAGGAGGCACAAATGTGGAGACAATGGTCCAGGATTTTGTGGATGAAAGACGATGACTGTAACACAAAATTCTTCCACAGTATAGCATCTCAGCGGCATTGGTGTAACTACATTACTAAATTGTATGACTCCACAGGTAGGTGGTGCACACGACAAGGCCAAGTAAATGATACCATTCTTGAGTTCTACGGGGAGCTCTTTATATCGGCAAACCCAGAAAACTTGGCAGATGTGTTAGATGTCATTCCTCAAGTGGTCACTGAATCTATGAATGACACACTTACAAGGGCATTCACCATTGAAGAAGTTGAAGCAGTAGTGAAAGAAATGGCACCCTTGAAAGCACCGGGTCCGACGGCATGCCCCCTTTGTTCTATCAAAGTTATTGTTCCCTGGTTGGTTCAGATGTATCTCAATCCATTTTACACTATCTAAACATAGGTACATTGCCACAATCTCTTGGTCATTTTTTTATAACTTTAATCCCTAAAGTGAAAAATCTGGAATATGTGTCTCAATTTAGACCTATAAGCTTGAGTAATGTGCTTTATCATATTTTTGCTAAAGTCTTGGCAAATAGACTGAAGAAGATTATAACTCAGCTTATATCAGAACATCAAAGTGCTTTTTTGTCTGATCACCTGATTTCTGATAATATTTTAATGGCTTTTGAAACCTTGCATCATATGAGAAATCACAATAAAGGAAAGACAGGTTTTATGGCCTTGAAACTCGATATGAGCAAGGCCTACAATAGAGTGGAATGGACTTACATGGAGCATGTTTTGGTGAAGATGGGTTTTCATAGTAGATGGGTACAACTTATGATGCTCTATGTTACAAATGCATCCTATTCTATTTTGATTAATGGCGAACCCCATGGCAATATTACTCCTACAAGAGAACTTAGGCAAGTGGATCCCTTATCCCCCTACCTCTTTCTCATGTGCACTGAAGGCCTACACAGCCTAATAAAAAAGGCAGCCCATAATGGCGATATAAGAGGAGTATCTATCTGTCAAAATGGGCCTAAGCTAACTCACCTACTCTTTGCAGACGATAGTGTGATTTTTTGCGGGGCTAAGGAAAGTGAATGTCAATGCCTACTTGATATTTTGGCTAAATATGAGAATGCTTCAGGGCAACAAATTAATCGCACCAAGACTACTCTTTTCTTTAGCAAATCCACATCCGAAGAGATGCAAATTTCAATCAAAAATATGCTTGGAGTTTCGGTCATTCAACAATATGAAAAATATTTAGGCCTTCCATCACTTGTGGGTCAAAAAAAGGAGAGTTTCACCTATATTAAGCAACAAGTCTGCAAAAAATTAGCCGGTTGGGAAGCAAAACTCTTATCTCAAGCGGGAAGAGAGATCTTAATCAAATCTGTGGCCCAAGCTCTACCCACTTACACTATGACATGCTTTAAACTACCACTTTCTTTATGCCAGGAGATAGAATCAATGATATGCAGATTTTTTTGGGGTCAAAAGGGTGATAATAGGAAAATTCATTGGGTGAAATGGCAAGATTTGTGTAAACCCAAAAGCCAAGGAGGTATAAGCTTCAAAGACCTTGTTTTGTTTAATGATGCCCTTCTAGCCAAACAAACTTGGCGTCTAATTCATGACACGGATTCTCTATTCTACCGGGTTTTTAAGGCGAAGTTTTTTCCAAATTCTAAATTATGGAAGCAAAAAATCCGGCAAACGCCTCATATGCTTGGAAGAGTATTTTGAAAGGGAGGGATGTTATCAAGAGAGGTGCAACATGGCGAATAAGGTCAGGCCTACCTGTCAATGTATGGGGGGAGAACTGGCTGCCTACTAAACATAATCCTAGAATCATAACACCTGTGGTGGTTGGATGGGAAGATGCAAAAGTTGGAGACTTTATTGATCAGGGGCAAAGAATATGGAAGGCTGATTTAATTGATGAAGTTTTTTATGATTTTGAAGCATCAATTATAAAAAACATCCCCCTATGCCGCTCCATTCAAGATGATGTTCTTATATGGCCATTCACGCCGAACGGAAAATACACGATCAAGTCGGGATACCGCTTTTTACAGGAAGCCACTAGAGTGCAACAACTGGGTCAGTCATCAACCCAAGCTCTGAAACCATTGTGGAACAAAATCTGGGCTCTTGATGTTCCAAACAAAGTGAAGACACTAATATGGAGAGCATGCAAAAACTCTCTACCCACAAAAGCAAACCTGGTTCGGCACAAGATAATAACTGATGGACGATGTGAGATATGCAAACAGGAAGATGAAGATATAATGCACGCACTCTACCGCTGTCCCGCCTTGCAATCTCTCGAAAATTCCATACCAGCGTGGAATCAAGCCTCTCACAAACAGAGCACATGCTTCACTGACTTTATTGGTTTTATTTTTGCAGGAACAACAGATCTGACGCTCTTCTCTTTGGTGTTATGGAACCTGTGGAATCGGCGAAATAATCTTCGACTCGGGAAACCAACACTCCTACTGGACAAGGTACTGGAAGACTCTCGGGAGCGCCAACTTGAGTCCCATTCCAGTCCCATGATGTCCACAAAACAGAGGAGAACGCAAACAGCAACATGGACTCCGCCCCAAGATAATTGGTACAAGATTAATTTTGACGATGCCACATTTGCCGACGATAGAAGTGCAGGTCTGGGTGCTGTCATACGAAACAAAGACGGCCGAGTTATGGCATCGGTGTCTCAAAAAATCCCCCTGCCAATGTCAGTCATCGAGGTCGAGGTTCTTGCAGCACGGAGAGCCCTTGAACTTGCTGTGGAGCTGGGTTTTGACCACATCATACTTGAAGGGGATTCTGAAATTTTACACAAGGCTTTGCTAGCTAAAGGCAGGAACTTCACACCCTACCGACATTTCGTGCAAGACATTGTATACCTTAGTAGGTTCTTTTCAGCTTTTAACTTCTCTTGTACGCCGTTCGGGTAATAAGTTAGCTCACTCTCTAGCGAGGAACTCAAAATCCCTCAATCATATGCAAATCTGGATGGAAGATGTACCACCAAATCTATTACTTGTTGTTCAGGCTGACCTTACTAGCCTACATTAATAATATTCAGTGACTTTTTTCTCCAAAAAAAAAAAGTACAGTTTTTTTTTTTAACTCTGATCTGAACCGTTAGAATCGTTCACGGTTCTCAAATTCGGACGGTTCAACCTCGGTTCGTACAATTTATTGAATACAGTTTGCTGATTTTTTTATATGAAAGGTGTTACTTTCATAACATTTTTATAATATTTTTACAACAAATTATAAGTGATTAATTGATGTTGATTTAAATTTAATTCTAACACTAAGATTACTTTTATGCCCGAACAATAACAACCAGTAATAACCTAACACCTATAATTTGTTGTGAAAATATTATTGACATATCATTTCTCTTTTTATAGAGGCTGGTTTTGGAGATTAAAAAACCTCTTTAATAAACGGTTCACAGTTACCAAGATAAACCGTACTGTCCGATCCCAGTTGCAAAACCACGTTTATAACAACTTAAACTATATTACATATAATTTCGGTACTATGCATACATTTGCTGGAGTCATAACAACTTAAACTATATTACATATAATTTCGGTACTATGCATACATTTGCTGGAGTCATAACAACTTTAACTATATTATTATTACTCATATGTTTGGCGTCCAAGGAAGAAGAGTCAAAGAGCAGCCGCTGGTGTTTGGCGTCCAAGGAAGAGAGGAGTCAAAGAGCAGCCACTGGTGTTTGGCGTCCAAGGAAGAGAGGAGTCAAAGAGCAGCTAGCCGCTGGTTAATCATTTCTCATATGTTTGGCGTCCAAGGAGAAGAGTCATGTTTGGCCTCCAAGGAAGTGAGTGTATATTATAAGATATAATGAATATGTATCTTGCGCTCACACACACACACACACAGTGACACTACAGAACGAAGGAAATGGATTCTAAGACACAAGTAGCTTATAAGCCTCATGCAGTTTGTATTCCATGCCCAGCTCAAAGTCACATGAAGGCAATGCTAAAGCTTTCAAAGCTTCTCCACCATGAAGGGTTTCACATAACCTTTGTGAACACTGAGTTCAACCACCAACGTTTTATGAAATCTAGAGGTCCCGACTCCTTAGATGGCTTGTCTGACTTTCGATTCCAAACCATCCCCGATGGCCTTCCTCCATCAGATATCAACGCCACCCAAGACATCCCTTCTCTTTCTGAATCCATTATGACCAACTTCTTGGCTCCATTTTCTGACCTCCTTGTAAAACTCAACAGTCCAACTTCAGATAATCCTCCAGTTACTTGTATTGTTTCAGATAGTTTCATGTCGTTTACAATTACTGCTGCTCAAGAATTCAAAATCCCTGTCGTGATGTTCTTCACTAGCTCTGCTTGCAGCGTAATGGGTTATCTACAGCTTCCTTCTCTCAAGGACAAAGGCATCATACCTCTTAAAGGTATAACGAAAAGTGCAAAATCCAATTGAAATCTTGCATTATTTTATTGTAATTGATCATTGTATGCTGAAAACTTTTTGTCTTTGCAGATGAGAGCTATTTGACAAATGGGTATCTTGACACAAATATAGACTGGATTCCTGGTATGAGAGACATACGTCTGCGGGATCTCCCAAGCTTTGTACGAACCACTGATCCAAATGATATTGTTTTTAGAATGGTGATTGATGCAGCAGAGAAAGCTCCTAGTGCTTCAGGAATTATTGTTCACACATTCGATGAGTTAGAGCAAGAAGTTTTGCATGCTCTCTCTACCATGTTTCCTCATGTATATGCTATTGGCCCTCTAGAACCACAACTCAATCACTTATCCAATGATCATATGGAATCAATTGGGTATGGTTTATGGAAGGAAGAAACCGAGTGCCTCAATTGGCTTAATTCAAAGGCACCCAACTCAGTGATATATGTGAGTTTTGGTAGCATAGCTGTCATTACATCATCGCAATTGGTTGAGATTGGTTGGGGACTTGCAAATAGTAAGCACCCATTTTTGTGGATAATTAGGCCTGACTTAGTTGAAGGCGGATCAACGATTTTGTCACCTGAGTTTCAGGGGGAAATTAAAGAAAGAGGTCTAATAACTAGTTGGTGCCCTCAAGAGGAAGTGCTTAACCACCCCTCCATTGGAGGGTTCTTGACACATAGCGGCTGGAATTCAACCATTGAAAGTGTGTGTGCAGGAGTGCCAATGCTTTGCTTACCATTCTTTTCAGATCAGCAAACAAACTGCAAGTACACTTGCAATGAATGGGCCATCGGCATGGAAATTGACTTTGATGTCAAAAGAGAGGAAGTAGAAAAGATTGTAAGAGAATTGTTGGAAGGAGATAAGGGAAAGAAAATGAAGAAAAAGGCCATGGAGTGGAAAAAATTGGCCGAAGAGGCCACAAGTCCACTTGGTTCCTCATCCATTAACTTAAAAAATTTGGTGAGTGAAGTACTTTTATCAAAAGGCTAATGTACCCTGCTACTCTCCTTAAGCTTAGGATCTGTTACTTCGCTTGTCTTTAGACTCTCTCTCAAATTGGTCTTCCTTTTTTGAAGCTATTTTTTTAATATTTTCTTGTTTTCGAGGTTTGCCCTTTGTTGTTAATGTTAATGTTAATGTTAATGTTTTTTAATAATAAATGGAAGGTATTATTTAAGATATGGACATTTAGATTTACTGCACTGGCACTCTTTGACTGAACCCAATCATATTACATCCTAAACATAGCATTAAAAACAAAAGGACACTAGGAAAAATCAATAGTCTTGCTGCTTTGATCTCTATCCATTGTTGCCAAAATATCAGTGCTGTTTTTTTTTTTTTTTTTTGGTAGAGAAATATCAGTGCTGTTGATATCATATTTTATTGCCTTTCAAATTTTAACGGAAATTTAATTCTTGAATAAACTGTTTAATAGAATTTGAAAGTGACCCAATTTTGTTTGAAAAATACATTAGGGAGGATTTGGATCTAGTGCGATACCACCAGGTGCAATTATCCAATGCCTCTCTCATAAAAGGCTTTTACCATTCTCACTTTCTAATTTTTTCACACTTATTTTTTTCAACGGTTGAGATTAAAAGTTGTTTCTTTTAACTCTCAATCTCAACCATTGAAAGCAATTGCATCGGGTGCAATACTTAGATATTGCATATGATCTCAATCCCACTAGGATTTCAATGCTTAGTAGATTATCTCTATACCTACCACATGGTGTCTAAGCTCATTCTTTTTAGGAGTTCGATAGTAGAATTAAATACTGATTGTATCTTATTTTTAATAATTGTATTGAGTGCAATATTTAGATATTGAAGTTGATCTCAATCCCATTAGGATTTCAATGCCTAATAGATTATCTTTGTACCTACCACCTAGTGTTTAGACTCACTCTTTTTAGGACTTCAATAGTGAAACTAAATGCTGATTATATTTTATTTTTAGCAATTGTATGAACAAATATCAATTGTGTATAAAGAAAAATCTATTTCACTAAATAAAATATAATATCCTATGCAAGTTTCATATAAGTATAAAGGTACTGTTAACGGGTGCTGTACAGCACTTGTTAATAATTCATTTAAAGAAAGTTTTTATAAGAAATGAAAAAAAAATAATTAATATTTTGACAAGTTTTTTCATTTCTCATAAAAATAGTATCAAAACTTTCTTAAAATGGATTATTAACAAGTGTTATACAACACTTGTTAACATTTTCCTAAGTATAAAAGCCGCCTTAAAGGTTTTAAGCTAAATATGTCATTGATTGAAAATTTTATTAAGAGCTTTTCTCCTTCCCTCAAAGTCGAAAAAAAAAAGTTTTAAAGTTAAACTAAATATAGGAATGCCCAAAGCACTGCTCTAGTCTTTATATATTGAACACATACTTATTTTTGAATATAATATAATATTTAGTACTCATCCATTTTAAAAAAGATAAAGAGCTTAACAACAACAATAATAATAATAATAATAATAATAATAAATACTAATCATCAATTAAATTAATTGAATTCAAGTATCAAACATATAACACTTTCATTTTTTTTTTTTTCACTTTCTCACCTCTAAAAACTCTTTATTGATTGGGTTATGAAATGTGTAACGATTATAAAACCACAGTAAGCCCACAAAGAGGTGGTATTAGTTTCCACAGTACTATCAGACTTATTAAGAATCATTTGGCTAAGCCGTAGCCTTAAATTGAATTTACCAACCGTTGTAAACAACCAGCTACAAAAATCCTGCTCTACAACCTGCTTGATTGAGGGACTGAAATGCAAGCAGTAGGAGGAAAGCATGAAAACACAGAAGGCTGGAGGTGAATTTTTCCCTCTTTAATTCCGGGAATTGGCAGCACCTACTTTGGAATCCTAATGTTTTAACCACAAAAATTGAGCTTCTTCATCACTTTGGCATAAGCTGCAGGGACAATACCAGGTTGTCTGAGCCTACGTTTTGATTTCTTTGACTGCATTAACACCAAAATTTTATTAGTTACATCAACTGCACTAAACACCCAAAAAACAATAATTTTCAAATAAACTCAGCATGTACCAGCCTACATTCTGTGTTTTGCATCACCAGGGGTGAACATTGTAAGCATGAAAAGAAAAGCAAATTTGCACATCAGTCGTTGAATAGCTAAACATCCCAAATGTAAGATTATATTAATTTATTTAAGTACATCTTGGGACATGCACCTTTTCATTCAACCCACCTTTGCATAAGAAGCTACCTCAACCATTCTTATTAACCCTGTAGTTCTACTCATCACTATTACTCTTCTCCATAACCTTTCATCTCCAATTCAGACTTCCATAACCTTTTATTTGTAAGGACAATTTTCACTTTCCAAGTGAGCATAAGATCTAGAGCCCCCAATACTCACCCTTTTCCACTTCGCAGAAGAACATCCTACCAACCAGTCTGACTGAACTATTATCCTCTGTATCAAATACAAATAGTCTTCACCCAGACTTCCTAATAAGAAATTTCACTACCCCTTCTAACAAGTAGCATGAATTCTACTGCCACATGAACAACTTCTCAGGTTTTCATTGCTAATTTGGATCTAAAGGAACACCAAATGTGAAGCTTTACATATTAGGAAGGTGATACATTCACTCCTTGATTGTCTCACACTCCCTTTATACACTTTACATACACATCATGTGTCACTGTGTTCATTTGAACATTCTTGAAAAATGTGTATACCTAGTGTGAAAGTGGATATTGTGTGTTAGGAGTGTACATCAAGAGTGTGAAACAAATCAAACAATAATTTCCCTTGTTATAGTCATTCCCAAAGACAGTTGTTTTTTATCACGAGGCACCAATATTTTGGTGCTAGGAGGCACACAAGACATGGTTGGCAAACATGTTTAATAAATGACATTAAAGAAAAAGTAGACAGTGGATGAATTGATACATTTTCAAAAAATTAGGGTTAAATTGATTTTTTTTTAATCAGGATTTAAGACCATCCTCTAACTAGGGTTTGAATCGTAACTTGCCATGGAAATGTAGATCCTCAGAGTTTAAACTCTTCCAGTGATCTGGCCCATCTAGCCATTTTGATACCGATAACACTTGAGAATCATAAGAAGATGCTTTGGACTCCCAAAATATTATACATAACAAAAAGTATATTGGTTCTAAATAACTTTTAGTTATATATTTCTAAGTTTCGCCCCCAAGGAGATGGTGAAGAGAAGGTTACTACTAAATGATTGTAATCACTTTGTTTGAACATTTGTAACAGTTTATGATTTTTTATTATTCTTTTAAAGTTTTGTAACTCTGTTGCTCTTCCTATTAACCATGAATATTTTCCAATCAAAAATAATTTTAATAGATTAGACAACTAGAACCATTCAGTAAAGGTAAGTACAGTGCGGATGATAAATTTTAACAAAAGACTCTAAAAAAAACCTGTAAAAAAAACAACATGAAAAACTAGCATAGTTCTTCCCAGGAAAAAGTCAAACCAATACTTTAACTACATAGAGAAGTCAAACCAAACAAAAAGATTTCATAAAGGATCATTTGGACTCCCAAAGACTCAGATTCAAAAACTCTTCAAGCAATCCATCCAAGAGTATATAATGTACAACTAAGTAAGCTACAGCATAGTCTCCCTTATAATACATCTCCAAAACCAGCTAATCACCTCTTGCAGCACACACAATTATCCAAGGAAAGGCACCCCCAGGAAGAAGGTCCTAACCATCCCACTCCTCAGCATGCCAACCCAAAAATAATGGCCAGACAAATAGGTGCAGAAAATCACAAATAATTCTTCCCCATTATCAATTTATAAAATTAGTCTGTGTCAGCAAGAAACCATCAATTTGAACTTCCACTTGGACTATTGGAGATAATTTCCCAAAATGTAAAGATATAAAGTACTACTACGTGACAAGTAGCCTTTCATATTCAAGAGCAAAGGGAATGGAGATCCATCTGAACTAAATAGTACACCAAGCCCAAGAACAAAGCCAATACATGAACCCATCCCGAGTTCATCCATAACTGTGCCCTGATGCTCAATGACCTTTTTTTTATAGGTACCTGATCCTCAATGATGCTTTTACTTTTTTTAATATCTCAACTTGATATCACTTATAATGAACAAAACTCTTCAAAATTGAAAAGGAGAAAATACTGCTAAATCTGATTGGAGAGAGTAGGGACAAGGCACACTAAACTAACACCATAGTTATCAAAATCGAACTGAGGATCAACCCAGCTAAAAGAACAGTTTAGTGGTTCATTGGTTGAACTGTATGTTTGATAATTAGAACCATTTGGTACACAGCCTTTCCAATGAAGTGCCAATACCTCCAGACGGTTTTTGGTACAGATGGGATCTAAATTCAAAGGTATCTGTTACCATCGACTATTTATATTCCATTTCAATAATGAAATAGAATAAAACTAGAGAGAGATAAAGAGGATTCAGAATAGGAAGGGTCAAGTCCATTTGTGTCATTCACACCCAAGCTCTATACCTTTTTTTTCCAACACATCAACACTCACAAAGACAAACAACAAAGGCCCAGAACCACAAAAGAAAGGGTGAATAGGAAAGAAAAACACACTTCTTTCAGAGGCAAGCAAATTGTTGTATTGTCAACTGCAGTGACAGATCTCAGATTGTCCAACACAATCTTTGGAAACTCCTTATCCACTTCCCCTTTTCTGATTTATATCATCCACACTTCTCCCACAGTGTCCTCTGTCTCCATCACTTCTAACAGCCTTAAAGACACAACAGCTGTACTACTGGTTCCCTTTCTTGCTTCATCATGCGTGCTTACAAACAGCGTAAAGCACACTCACTGCATTGGTGTGGTCAGAAAATTTCCAGTGAGTAGCCTATTTGTTTTGGGTGGGGTTTCTTTTCTTGGTGGGCATGGAGTATATGCTTAAACGGTCCATCTGTCCTTAGAGCCATTTGGACTTGGCTTTGTCATCGGGCATCTGTCCCATCATGTTCTGGCAACGTGGCCGCTGGCCCAAGTTGAACACTTTGTTCATGGCTCTTAATAACACTTACTAATATCCTGTAGGTAGTCCAGGGTATGGAAAATTCCACAGTTTTCAACGGATTAACATGGGCTGACAGCGAAAATGGTAGAACACAAATTCCAACTGACTTCACTCATGGATCTATGGTTTTCTGGTCAAACTTGCAGTACAGGCCAATTATGATAACACTGACCAACACAAAAACCAAGTGCAAAACACTACAAAGCCATGCTAGAGCACAATGGCTTTCTCTAATTAAAGCAGTGTTGGTAAAAGCTTATGTGTGCTTAGAGCGGAAAGCACCAAGCCTCAGGGGCTTCTTGCACCTAAAGCAAAGCATCTATGGAAAAGCATTTGAGCTTTGTATTTAAAAATAAATAAATAAATCACTTATGAAATTTAGCCGTTAGATCCGTAATGCTAATGATATCTTATGGATGAGGACTATGTATGCTTTTGGGAATTGTTGAAAAAGGTTTTGCTTTTTGCTTTTTGTCTGAGTTTTTTTGTAAATACTCTCACTTTTAGCTTTTTCAATTAAACTAGCTTTTAATTTTTTGTATCACATTTAACGTAAAAGCTACTAAAAAATATATCTTTTGATAAACACTATGCAAATAAGCTATTAAAAATAAACAATTCCCAAACAGACACTATATACTCTAGGATTGTATCATATTGCATTTGCTTATGTTAGAAATAGAATCCACTACTTACCGTTTTAGTGCTTTTTGGCCTTCACTTTCTGGGTATATTTTGATTCAACCACATAGCTACGAAAGACCATGGTTTTATATATTTTGTAAAGCACAAACAAATTATATAAAATGTTATTTTTTTATTTATTTTTTAATAAGTAATTAATGTCATTGAAAAAAGATCAAATAAAAACCACACAGGCAGTGGGTAAAAGAAACAGGAAAACACTTAAAGAAATCTACGACTCATGAAAAGTACATCTACCAGTCAAATCAGACAGGAAAAAAAAATTGAAAAGACCCGTTGCATTTGTCAATTAAAATAAGGTCTGGAAAAAATTGCGCTTGAGGTCCTAGATTGATCTTTCAATCCCTTCAAAGGTCCAAGCATTTCTCTCCCTCTGAATACCCCACAAAAGGCAGTGAGAAATCATGTTCCAAATTGCTACATTTCTATGTCTTTTAAACTAGCCCGGCCAACTAGCTAGAAGCTCCACAACATATAAAATGTTTATTTATTGCAATTAGGCGCACACTTTCCCTTTGCGCTTAAACTTCAAGGTTTTTTTACCAACACTAGATTGAAGTTCACTTCTTCAAGCTTCTTCTTTTTCTTTTTCTTTTTTAATTTGGTAAGTAAGAAAGTAATATTATTAATAGAAAAGAAGAAAAGATACACAGAGTTCACGGTAGTGAACAAAGAACAACATAGAAACAAAAAGAAATAGAGAAATCAAAGACCTATTCTAAGAGACAAAAGAAAATCAATAATAGTAGAACAATCCAAAAAACCCCAACACCGAGACCAATTGAAGAGAGTCCATTGGCACAAATCTACCAGGCTTCAACTAAACTATTCAACAATGTTGTTAAAAGTGCCAGGAGTACTTAAGCGCAAAGGGCTCTTACAAATTAGGCACAAAAACCACGCATGCCTGATTGATGTGCACAGTTCTTTATATATATATATATATATATATATATATTGTCTCCTAATAAAAAAACTCATAACATATTTTTTTTTTTTGATAAGTAATCAGAATAATATTATTAATGAAAAAAGAAAAGAGAAAAGGAGTTCATGATGATGAACAACAAGAAGGAAAACAAAGTATTTTTGGTGGCTTTGTCCCCTTTAATTCTTTTTTCTTCTTGGCTTTTCAATTGCCTTTGATACACAGTTGAAGTGTGGCACAAGATAAGCACTGTTTGTATACAAATCAACAATCCAAGTCAATTGCTTAAGATACAACAATTAACGATTCATATATTCAGCAAAAGAAAATTAGAAAAGCACACTTTTTTACCATTTGGGCTTTCCCAAAAAGAGCCAGTAATGCAACATCCATAACATTTTTTCACAAAAGTTTTACAACAAATCCTATGTGGAAAGTTGTTACCGGTTCTAATCTTGAACTAATACTAAAATTACTTTTATACCTTTCAATAACAACCAGTAAAAACTTGCCACTTAGAATTTGTTGTGAAAAACTGAAAATGTTGTGGATGTAAAATTTCTCTAAAGAGCCAAAGAATTACATATAAATTAAATGCACTTTGCTTCCCTAAAGTGAAGCACTTCACCCTTGGGGCTTCGCACTCCACACTTTAAGTATGCCTAGGCATATTTTAACAGCATTGTTGTACAAGGTTTTGTTAGCTTCCTCTCAAACCACTAGTTGCCAATGCTAATTGGCATTCTACAAGACATTCGGACGTTGTCTTGACACTTTAATTATAAGGTTTCTGGGGTCCAAGTTTACAATCAAATTTAGTCAATCTGCAAAAGTCCCACAAATTCTATCGGCATTAGCATGTTATGACTAGTATGGCTAGGTTGATTTTATCAAGGAAGCAGGTAGTTTTCAATGCTCATAGATACACCTTTAGTGTTGGTAAGGTTAGGACCACTATTGACTATATTTAGTTTTCCAACCAAGAAATTGATGGTCAACTAGGTTGGTTAGGCTATCCCCTTTTCTTTTCACTTTTCCTATTCATAAGTTACATACATGCCCAATGGGTGTTCAAACCCATGACCTTCCCCTCCACCTCGTTTTTACAAAGGGAGGAAGTGACATTTGGACTAGAGCTCATTGGGTTAGGCTATTCCTTTATACATAACAGGAAACATATGTCCTTAACTCGTAGTTCATTCATACTACTTGTTACAACTAGATTACATAGTGTGGTGTCAAATACACCAAGAGAGAAAACTACAATGATGCAAACTTGCTTACAAAATTATATGCATATACTTCCTTGTTGAAGAAATCTGCTAGTCTATATAATAGTTCCAAATGCAGTGAAGCACAAAGTCATATATAAGATAATACTGAAAATTTTCAATGGGGTTTTTTATAGGTTATTCAATTTTCCAATCAGACTGAAAATGGAGTTGATAGTTCAATTTTGAAAGGGATTTGAAAAGACAAACCTTCAAATGTGCATTGTGCCGCTTTCCCTCCTTCCAACGCCGAATATTCCCATCATTCATCATCCTAAACCTGGACTTGAAAGACCTGACCAAGACATCTCAAAAATGATTTAGTCCTCACAAAAGAATGATAACTAAAATAAAATTGATCTAACTATAAATGCCTAAAAACCTACGAAAAAAACTTCATTTTGGTTTTCTTTATCTTGGACGTGACCGGTGTCATTGGCTTTCTCCTCTTCTTCCGTTCTCTCGACGAAACGTGCCGCACTTGATTCACCTGAACAAATATCAACCAATAAAAACTTCTAATTTCAAAATTTATAATGAATTGGTCAAACCCCATCAAGCCAAGAGTTTAAATAAGACTTTTGAAATTCAAAATTCAGGCTATTCCTCTTTCAGGCATTTAACCAAACATACTTAACATGAATTAGCAAAACCCCATTAAGCCAAGAGTTTAAATGAAACTTTTGACATTCAAAATTCACGGTATTCCTCTTTCAGCCATTTTCTCAGTAACCAAACATACTTAACATGAATTAGTAAAACCCCATTAAGCCAAGAGTTTAAATAAAACTTTTGACATTCAAAATTCAGGGTCATCCTCTTTCGTGCATTTTCTCAGCAACCAAACATACTTAAAATGAATTAGTCAAGCCCCATGAAGCCAAGAGTTTAAATAAAACTTTTGACATTCAAAATTCAGGGTCTCCCTCTATCAGGCATTTTCTCAGTAAACAAACAAACTTAACATGAATTAGTCAAACCCCATTAAGCCAAGAGAGTTTAAATAACTCTTTTGACATTCAAAATAGAGGGTCTTCCTCTTTCAGGCATTTTCTCAGTAACCAATCAGGCATAAAAGGAAATAGCCAAAAAGTTAATAAACCCGACTTACAGAAGGAGGAAATGGAGGAGCCAGAAAGGGCTGCAAAGCCAATGAAGAATGGGCTGTTGAAGAGGAATTGAACCTCGATCTACACGAAGCAAAATGGATGGGTTGGTGAAGCTGTGGGGAGGAGTGGATGAGGCGGCGAGAAGTAAAAGAAGAAGAAGAAGTGATAGAGCGCAGAGGGTGAGGCGATTGAAGGGCTAGAGACCGAAGCTTAGTGCACCAACTCCGCATCATTGTCGTCTGCAATGGCCTTTATGGAGTTGGAAAATGATTTTCTTTTTGTTCTTTCTTTCTTTCTACAAAACCTTACTCAGTTAAGAACAGTGATGAGCTAATTGGTTGGGTTTGGTTGTGGGGAAAGACTCTTGTTCATTTTGGGCGCTGTCACAGGTGGCTCTACAATGTGTCATGTTTTGATTGGTTTGGGGTTAATTTGAAAATTTTAATAATTCAATGTTATTTAGATTAATATTGTTTTGAAGTTGTTAGGAATTTAAATGCTTCTCTTTTTCTTTTTCTTTTTAATAACAGTCTTACTACGATTGTATATGAAATTGTATTTGTTAGGTTCTAAAGATTAGGAACTAATGTATTTAGAACTTCAATTTGTATGTTGGCAAACCATGATCAAAACAATGTTGAGTCATGTGTTAGACTTGCTCAAAGTATGGGTTTAATTGTAAAGTTGGAATCGAGTTTTTATGCAGAAGTACTGTTCACTTTCTGTATGACTCGATCGATCGAAAATTAGACTCGATCGATCGAAAATCGTGCAGAACGTTTTTCTGCAGAAAATTCCAACTCAGCCCAAGCCCGTTTTAATGTATAGGGTTTTATGTTTGCCCTAAGTATAAAAGGGAAAACCCTAGCCACGTTTTTAGAGTTCTGTTTTGCTGTGTTTGTGAATCTTTCTTTGAGATCTAGAGGTGTTTACCTTCACATACACTTAGGGTTTACAAACTTGAGATTTATGTCAAGAGTTGTGTAGATCATTACAGTTGCAGAATCAAGAGAACACAAAGATATACAAGCAGGTGCGCTTGTGGATTTGCTGAAGAATTCCGGAAAGAAGGAGTCCGTGGATCTCGGAGCTATCATGGGGTCATGGTAGTAAGTTTCCTACACTCGGGTAGCAATATGACGTTAGTGGTCTAAGTCTATTGTGTAAACTTCGATTCTTTCATAGTGGATTCAGTTTACCTTGAGGATAGCTAGGTCAAATCCTCCCCAGGTTTTTACCGGTGTGGTTTCCTGGGTCATCAGATCTTTGTGTTGTTTATTTTTCCGCTGCTTTGTTATTTTTGCTTAATTGTGTTAACCTAGTTTTAATTAAATTACCTAAGTTAATAACTTGGCTAATTCACTAGGTTAATCTGTTGGGTTTAAGGGGTCTAAACGAACTGACAGTATTTGTTCACCAAAAAAAAAAAAAAATGAAATTGTATTTTGAAAAACACGAAAAATAAAAAGGGCTAAATTCCCAAATTACTCCAAAATATTACCACCTTCCACAAGGTTTTTGGGTCAATTGATCTTTGGATTGGTTTATCCTCCAATTTTTTGATAGGAAAAAAATTTAAATGATATATATTATATATAATATCTTGAATATAGGCCAAAATACTTTGCACGTTCAAAAAATTTTAATTGGTTCAAGGAACCCAACAAAAAATTAGTCATGTAGCATATTCTTGTGTGCCTATGTGGGGGTCTGTTATTATTTTTATTTATTTTTTACCTTTTGTGAACATCGTAATTCATAACATGTTTGTTAATTGTTCTCCTTTTTTTTTTTTATCCAAATGATTATGTTAAGTTATTTAGTTTAGGTTGTTTGCTAATTAACACCCAAAGTAAAAATTTTGGGATTTGGGTATTTTTGTGATGTTGTCTAGCGACTCATTTGTGTGTTTCCTTATTTATTTGTTTTAATCTAAAAACAAAATTGTCAATAATTTTGTAACTGAATTGGCACATCCTTATGTATAAAGTGTCTGGAGGTCTAAAGGGAAAAGGATTTGAGTTGCGTGGTTAGCAACATGTTGTAATTATTTCTCAAAAAAAAAATCTAAAAACACAATTTAATTTTTAGTATGAAGAGTATTGGATATAGAATAAGATAATAGATGTATTTTATTTAATTTCTAGATTATGGAAAAGTCAATCACAATATTTGAATTAAAAAAATGCAAATAATTCAGAAAATAATTATTTTGTATATTTTCTTCTGTTTAAATTTTGTTAATACCAAATAAATGCTAGTTTGAATTTTCATAAAAAATAAATAAATAAAAAGGTTGGCTCATGCTTTGGCCCCTCTAAGTTCAATTCTTCTTCTCCCAAAAAAAAGTTCAATTCTTAGTTCCATCCTTACTTAAGATGGTACATTAAATTAAGAATTGACATAAATTTTATGTAGATATCATTTGAAGAATTATTTGACTTGTTTACGACTCTCTTTGAGGATATTTAGAAGCCTTGCATACCTAAAGTTTAGATTGTAGAAGTTTGTATAGATTAATTCAGTAATGCGCTATTGATCCAAACGAAAGATACCACTAACATTAAACTCCAATTATAACTTCTTTTTCTTTTCTTTTTTTGATAGCGAGATAATATTGAATACCTTGAAAGTAATTGGATTTTCCTCGGCTTATTGCTTGCCTGAAACAACTAAACGTTGCATCATAAGTTGAAGAGGCTTTGGGCCAACACCCTTAGTCTATAAAACTGTCTATATTATTAGTGGGCCAAGCTCATTATCAACAAGTAAGGAATTCATCATTGTTGGTTATGTAAGGTAAGGCGAATTCCTTTCATTTGTTTAGGTTTCACTTGGACATTCTGTCCATGTGAGTACTAGTGCTAACCCAAAAGCTTGCTTCATCCAATCCATTTTTGAGCTTTAGCAATTTCATTTTCTTCCTTTTGTGCAAAGGTGGAAAGTCCATACCTGACTCCACTCTCCACAACGAGCTTATTTTATTTTGCATAACTTATCTATGATTTTTTTTTTCTTCTATTTTTTTGGTTGGTATAGGTGTATAGCATAAAGGTAAAGAACTAGCCAAAAGTTTACCCAAAAAAAAAAAAAGAACTAAAAAGGTAATAAAAAAAATAAAATAAAGGTAAAAGGAATTTAAAAAAAAAAGAAAAGTTAAGTGATGGCACGCCTATATTTATGAAATTGACAATAAGATAGGGGCACTAAACACATTTTTTTTTTTTTTTAAATTGAAAAAATGAGATGAATTTAATGACAACTGGAGAAACAGGCTCCATCCAAATTAACAAAGAAAAAAAAAAGCCTAGATCTCCTAGTTAAGGCATGAGCAAGTGAATTGCCCCCTTGTAGTAAGAGAGAAGGGAAAGTTCGAAAGTGAACTAGCGATAGATTCAATGTCTTTTACTATGCGACTAAAAGGCAAAAGGGGAGTAGCATCTGCAGGGAGAGCCTTGTACACAATCTCGGAATCCCTTTAAAAGGAAGAGTGAGAGATACCAATCTCAAGAGCAAACTGAACAGCTCTCCTTGCCGCAGTTAATTCGATCAAAACAACAGACCCCATCATGATTATCTTCTCTGATAGAGCGCCTAGGACTTCACCTTCATCGTTTCGAATCAGTTTCTTGAAAAATAGCACCATCATAGTTGGTTTTGAATTGTCAAGAATTTCCAGAGTCATGTCAAAAAAACTCTCCCAAGTAGGAGTCCCTCTCTTTCCAAAGTAGAAGTCTTTTTTTCTCTCGTCTTTCCCAGCCGAGTCATCCCTCCCTTTCAACCGTAGTAAGGGCTTTTTCTTTGAGTTCATCTCTCTTTTCCTTCCCACCACTGCCATGGATCACACAGTGGTGGAGGGTTTGTCCAACCTTCGTCTCACCAAGGAGGAAGAAGAGGAAATTTCCATTAAATCAAGATGCAAATCTAATCTATTTATGAGAATTTGTTGAAAAAATGAAAATGATCTTATTCACTTACTGATTGATTACACAGCTGTACTCTTTATATATAAAACAGAGTATTAGTAACTAACTTAACAGATTAACAAACTCTCTTAACACTAAACTAAAAGACTCACGTGCTCTCTCACGTGCAACACTAAAGTCTATATACAAAGAAACTAAAAACTACTTACAGCTTGTACATAATGAACCATACAAAAACTACAAGTCGTTGCCATTTTGTTCTAAGTCCAATTGTTGCTGCTGCTGCATACTCTGCTGCTGCTGCTGCTGCTGCTGCATACTCTGCTGCTGCTGCTGCTTCAATCTTTGACACTCCCCCTCAAGATGGATACCACTGGAATGGATATTCAGGATTCCCATCTTGCCAATTAAAACTGTAAACTGACTTAGATTCAAGGCTTTTGTCAACAAATCAGCCAGTTGAGAATGACTCCTAATATTCATCAACCTTATAACTCCATCTTGTACTTTGTCTCTCACAATATGACAGTCTATTTCAATATGTTTTGTTCGCTCATGAAATACAGGATTAGACCCTATGTGGATTGCTGCCTCACTGTCACTAAATAACAAGGCAGCTTTGTCATGTTCTATATTTAGATCCTTCAACAAGTATAGAATCCAGGTCACTTCACACACAGCCACAGCCATAGATCTGTACTCAGCCTCTGCAGTAGATCTAGAGACTGTATTTTGTTTCTTAGACTTCCAAGAGACCAATGAATCACCTAGGAAAACACAAAAACCTGTAATGGACCTTCTAGAATCTGGGCAAGCTGCCCAATCTGCATCTGCAAAAGCCTTTATGTGCAATGAAGTATTTGATGGAAATAACAAACCTTGACCTGCCGTGCCTTTAATGTATTGAATGACTCTATATGCTGCCTTCAAATGAGGCTTTCTAGGCTTAGACATGTACTGACTTAACTTGTGTACAGAATAAGTAATGTCTGGCCTAGTGATTGTTAAGAACAACAGTCTACCTATCAGCCTTCTATACATTCCAGCATCATGTAGTAACTCACCATCATCTTTGCTCAATTTTAAACTAGCTTCCATGGGAGTTCTAGCTGGTTTACAACCAAGCATTCCAGCATCATGAACAATTTCAAGAGCATATTTTCTCTGACACAAAGAAATGCCCTTTTGTGATCTTGCTACCTCCAAACCCAAAAAATACTTCAAACTACCCAAATCCTTTAGTTTGAAATGCTTGTCTAGATACATCTTAAGATCTTCCACAGCTTTAGGGTCATTGCTACCAATGAGAATATCATCAACATAAACTAGAATAGCAATGAACAATCTACCATTCTTCTTAATGAATAAAGAATAATCTGCTTTGGATTGAACAAAACCGTGCTGCAATAAGGTGTTTGAGAACTTTGAGAACCATTGCCTTGAAGCTTGCTTAAGGCCATACAATGATTTATGCAACTTGCAAACCAATTCCCTTTTAGACTCCCCCTTGCTATCCAACTCCCCCTTGCTGTGCAAACCAGGTGGAAGAGACATGTAGACTTCTTCATTAAGATCACCATTTAGAAAAGCATTATTAACATCTAATTGGTGAAGAACCCAACCTTGCACAGCAGCCAATGCCAAAAATAGCTTAACAGTGACCATTTTAGCCACAGGGGAGAAAGTCTCAGTGTAGTCCAAGCCCTCTTTTTGGGTATAACCTTTGGCAACAAGCCTTGCCTTGTACCTCTCTACACTACCATCAGCCTTGTATTTAATTTTAAATACCCACTTGCAGCCAATAGCCCTCTTATTTGGTGGCAAAGGAACCACAGACCATGTGTGATTCTGTTCCAAGGCATTAATTTCTGCTGCCATAGCAGCTTCCCAGTTAGGATCACCAACAGCTTGATGATAAAATTGAGGTTCCTTGAGGGTAGAAATACTATTACAGAAGTGAGAATAGCTGGGTGACAAATTTTGAGAAGAAACAAAATTAGAAATGGGATACCTAGTACAAACTGTATTGCACTGATAAGATTGGAGATATGGAGGAGGCTTAGATACTCTAGTAGACCTTCTAAGAGAGGGAATAGGAGCATTGGGTAAGGCTGAAGAACTAGGATCAGTTTGTAGAACAGCATTATCAACAATGTCATTGGGTAAGTATATGGACAATTCTTCTGGAAGATCAGAAAAATGATCTTCAAGAATGTGAGATTCTGGACTAGCAGTATGAGAGTAGACTTTATAATGTGTAATAGGATCATCAATAGGTAAAGGTGGGGCATCAGGAGTACAAATCTGAGATAAAGGATCTGAGGGAGAAGAGAAAGATGGAGATGGAATAGATTGAAAAGGAAAAATTGACTCATGAAAAGTAACATCCCTCGAAACAAATATCCTTTTAGAATGTAAATCAAGTAATTTGTAGCCTTTAACAGCAAAAGGATAACCCAAGAAAACACATTTGATGGCTCTAGAATCAAATTTAGACCTGTTATGAGCCAATGTGGATGCAAAACAGAGACAACCAAACACCCTAAGGGAATGATAATCAGGGATCTTACCATAAAGCAGTTCAAAAGGGGTTTTATGATGAAGAAGAGGGGATGGAAGCCTATTAATGAGATGTACTGCAGTGAGAATGCAGTCACCCCAATAGGCAATGGGGACATTAGACTGAATTCTCAAGGCCCTTGCAACACACAAAATATGTTGATGTTTCCTCTCTACAACAGAATTTTGTTGTGGGGTGGCAACACAACTATGTTGGTGTATGATACCATGATTCTTGAAGAAATCAGTCATTTGAAACTCAAGACCATTATCCGTTCTAAAAACTTTAATGGGTTTGTTGAATTGAGTCTTGATCATGAAATAAAAAGATTGTAAAAGAGGCCTAGTATCAGACTTGGACTTCATGAGATAAACCCAAGTTGACCTAGTACAATCATCAACAATAGTAAGAAAATATTTGTAACCATCAACAGTAGGGACTGAATATGGACCCCAAATATCACAGTGCACAATATCAAAAGGGAATTCTGAAATGTGATTAAGAAAAGGGAAAGGCAGTCTTTTGTGTTTTGCAAGTGGACAAATCTCACAATCTTTATTAAAAGTACAAACAACATCAGAAAGTACATTCTTTAGGGAAGAAAGTTTAGCATCAGAGGGATGTCCTAATCTGAGATGCCATAAAGAAGAAGGTACAACAACATTATTGATTACAGAAGATTGTGATTTATTTAGAACAGATTTGAAAACAGAATTGAAGAGAGATTGAAAGGATGAACCAGAGTTGATTGGAGAGGTATAAGCATCTGAAGGGTTTTGTTGTAGCAAATACAACCCATCATGAACTTCACCCACACCAATCGTCCTCCAGCAAATAAGGTCCTGTATAAAACAAAGATTTGCTAAGAAAATAAGGCAACAGGAAGAAGATTGTGTAAGCTGACTGACTGACAGAAGATTAAAAGAGAAAGAAGGGACACAAAGAACATTATGAAGAACTAAAGTAGCTGAAAGGGAAATAGAACCTATATGGGTTACCATAGCTGTTTCACCATTTGGAAGCTCAACATTAGTACTAATGGCAGTAAAATTAGTAAACAAATGAACAGAATGCACAATATGGTCAGTTGCCCCAGTGTCAATAACCCAAGTATCTCCATTAAAGGCTTTCCTATTCACTACTTGAGCAGAAAATACAGAATGCCTCAAAGTAATGCCTTCAAAAAAGGTCATACCTGACATATTGAGAACATTGTCAGACTGGGAAACACTTTCTTGGTGTGCTGCTTGAGAGTCTGAATGAGACTTGATCACATTACCAGCCATATGGACCTCCTTATTTCCCATGTTAAAATGAGCAGCTTGCATCTGATTTCCTAACATAGCCAAGAACTGTTGACATTGTTCCTTAGTAAAAGGAAATTGATTAGCATCAGTGTTCTCTGCAAGATCCTCTTGAATACCCACTTGATTCACAATTGAAGTCTTTCCTTTAGGCTTGAAACCAGGAGGGAATCCATGCAGTTTGAAGCACTTCTCCATAGTATGACCAAGTTTCCCACAATGAGTACAGACAGGCCTATCCTTGCCCTTAGAATTCTTACCCCCAGAAAAAAGAGAAGTAGAATTGGAACCTTTCACAGCGAGAGCAGTAGACTCAATGTAAGTGTTAGAACTTCCTACACGCCTCTGCCTTTCTTCTTGAATCAACAAGGAGTAGGCTTTGTTAATGGATGGAAGTGGTTCCATTAACAAAATCTGTCCTTTGATTTGAGAGTATGAATCATTGAGTCCCATTAAGAATTGCATCACAGAATCTTGAAGGTGCACATTCTCAATTCTTTGTGAAAGATTGCAAGTACATTTTCCACAAGAACAGGTTAGGGCAGGCCTGAAATTCTTGAGTTGATCCCAATACAGCTTCAATTGAGTGAAATAAGTAGTGATTGAAGAATCACCTTGATTGATTGATGCAATGTCCTTCTGTAACTCGAAAACCCTAGGTCCATTGCCTTGGGCATGTGTGTCTCTGAGATCATTCCAAATCTCTAATGCCGTGTCTCTATAGGTGATGCTTACTCTGATCTGTGGTGAAACAGCTTTCATCAACCATGAACCAACCATGTTATCACAACGAATCCAAGCATCAACAGCTGCTGGCGTTTTGATCAGTGGAGAAGATAAAGTGATTGTGCCATTGACAAAACCAAATTTATTCTTTGCAATTAAAGCCTTCTTCATAGATCGAACCCAAGCATGGTAATTTTCACCAATCAAGACCTCTGATACGAGCATAGCTCCAGGACTTTCAGCATGATGAAGATACAAAGGATTACGGATATCCTCTACCAACGCTGGATCACGTTCAATCGAAGTAGAAGAAGAATCTGATGCAGAAGTTGTGGACGCCATTGAAGCAACTCCAAGCTCTCAAGAATGAAACCCTAGAATTTGGGAATTTTCTAGAACGAGACTCTAGAACTTGAGAGAAACTTGCTCTGATACCATATGAGAATTTGTTGAAAAAATGAAAATGATCTTATTCACTTACTGATTGATTACACAGCTGTACTCTTTATATATAAAACAGAGTATTAGTAACTAACTTAACAGATTAACAAACTCTCTTAACACTAAACTAAAAGACTCACGTGCTCTCTCACGTGCAACACTAAAGTCTATATACAAAGAAACTAAAAACTACTTACAGCTTGTACATAATGAACCATACAAAAACTACAAGTCGTTGCCATTTTGTTCTAAGTCCAATTGTTGCTGCTGCTGCATACTCTGCTGCTGCTGCTGCTGCTGCTGCATACTCTGCTGCTGCTGCTGCTTCAATCTTTGACACTATTAGAAGAATGCTCGCTCAGCCTGTTTGGTCATCTATTGGCTGACAGAAACCAAAACCTAAGAGCGCTGAAGAACACGCTACAGACAGCATGGAAAATGGGCTCAGATTTACAGATTGTAGTTGTGGGAAACAACATTATGCAGTTCAGATTTAAATCAGAGTATCAAATGAAATGGGTTAAGCAAAATGGACCGTGGAACTTCGATAATAATCTTCTATTGCTGTGCAGATGGCGTAGGGGACTCTCAGCTACAAATATAAATTTTACTCACTCCCCTTTTTGGGTTCAAATATGGGGACTTCCCTTTGAACTCATGTCAGATGAAGTTGGCAGAGAGCTTGGAAACAACATAGGAAAGTTCATTGAAGTTGATCGGCGAACAAGACAGTCTGATCAAGCAAAGTTTATGAGAATTAGAGTGGATCTTCAATTAGACAAGCCTCTCAGAAGAGGGGGTAAGATTGCTAGTGTGGAAGGAGAAAAATTCTGGGTAAGTTTCAGGTACGAAAGGCTCCCAACCTTTTGTTTTCAGCGTGGGATGCTGGGTCATGATGAGAAGCATTGTAAAGAACCTCCTGACCAGCAAAACCCCAAGCAATATGGTGAATGGCTCCGTGCTCAAGGAAACCCAAAGGTGGGATTAGAGAAATCACGGTCAACCAGCAGTAAGGATCGAGAAGAAGGCAGTGCGGATCAGTTTAACAGAAATAATATAGCCACAACAAAGTTCTCCTCAGCCTCTATGTCCGACGACGGTCACGGCTCAGGTAACAAAGAAAGCCGGAACACTTCAACTTCAAATTCAAAAAGTTTTGAACTACACGGCGTCAGTGATGGAGACAGAGTGCAGGCAGTGACAAGTGCCTACTTCACTCGGTTGGAATAGCCCACTGTTGGAGTGTCAGATGCACGTGTTGTGCAAAACTGCCCATCCACTGATCTCACGTGCAGCTTAGAGGAAAAAAAAGGCACTGATGAGGCCCTTTCTTTAGTGGGCCAGCAAGTCCACTCAGAAAATGAAGAGATGGAGGTCAATAGCCCAATTAAAGTCATAGTTGACAAAATGGGGAAAAAGGAAGGCACACATAAGGCCACGGACCAAGGAGTAGAAGAAAAAGCAAAAACAACAGCCCAATGGAAAAGAATGGCAAGGGAGAAAGGAAAAAACACAAGCCCAAGCAAAGATGGCCAATTGCTAAGTAGTGGGTCGAAGAGAGTTGGAAAATTAATTTTTGAAGGAGAATCAGAACCCCCACAGAAGAAGCAACGGTCAGTAGCGCTTGAGAACCAAAACCAACATGATGAGAGATCGGCGGTGGCTGCAAGGCAGCACCGTCGGGAGCCATGAATCCCATAAGTTGGAACTGTCGGGGACTTGGGAACCCCCGGTTAGTTCAGGCATTGCACGACATGGTGCGATGATGGAATCTCAAAGTAGTATTCTTAATGGAAACAAAAGCAAAGAATCAGAGAATGGAAAGAATAAAAAACAGAATCGGGCTGGCAAATGGTCTCATAGTCCCCTGCATAGGCCGAAAAGGGGGTCTTACTATGTTGTGGGCTAGAGAAATTGACCTGGAAATCAAGAGCTACTCGCTGAACCACATAGATGCCGTGATCAATGATGCTGAGAAAAATTTCAAATGGAGGTTGACGGGATTTTATGGCCATCCGGAGACCCATCGAAGGTACGAATCCTGGCACCTTTTAGCCTTCCTGAATAATCAAATGTATCTTCCTTGGTTATGTTTAGGAGATTTCAATGAAATTTTATCTAGTTCTGAAAAGCAGGGGGGGGCCATCCGGCCTCAACAACAAATGGATGGTTTTAGGAAGGTTGTTGATTATTGTGCTTTTCAGGATTTAGGTTACTGTGGTTTTGATTTTACCTGGTGCAACATGCAAGGGGGGGAAAATAGAATATACCTAAGGCTTGATAGAGCCTTTGCCAACTCAGAATGGACTGAATTTTTTGGGGGAATGAAAGCGCACCATTTGGTCGATTCTACATCTGACCACAGTGCTTTACTTATTTCTGACTCAACAACTCAGCACCAAATCCGAGCTAAGCGATTCCACTTTGAAGCGATGTGGACTAAGAATGCAGAATGTAAAGCCGTTATTAAAAGCTCATGGGGAGTGAATTTTGATCTTAACATGTCGGAAGGAGTTAAGTCTAACCTTAATAGCTGTGCTGTCGAGTTAATGAGGTGGAGCTCAAAAGTGTTTGGTTAGATCCCAAAAAAGATTCAGGAAAAAAGAAATACCCTGAATTCTTTAACCTTACAAGACAAAAATGGATCGCTAAGCACTAAGATTAATTGTTTAAGACGGGAAATAAATGACCTTCTCGATGATGAGGAGATTTATTGGGGACAAAGAGCAAAAGCCCACTGGCTGAAAGAAGGCGACAAAAATACCAGTTTCTTCCATGCCCAAGCCTCGGAGAGACGCAAGCAGAACACAATTTTGGGAATATGGGATAGCCAAGGCCGATGGTGTGATGGAAACAATAGTATTGTTCAAGCTGCCATTGACTACTTTGAAAGTATTTATGCTTCAACTTCCCCATCCGGGATAGACGAGGTTATTGATGCCATTCCTACTCAAGTGTCTGAAGAAATGAATGACGGCCTAAACAGAAATTTCACTAAGGAGGAGGTTGCTATTGCTCTCAAATAGATCCACTCCACTAAAGCACCCGGCCCCGATGGTAGGTCTGCTATTTTTTATCAGAAATATTGGAGCATTATAGGTTGTAGCATCACAAATATGGTTTTAAATGTTCTTGATAATGATACGTCTATGGCATGCCTTAACAAAACCAACATTGCCCTCATTCCCAAAGTAAATAATCCCAAAAGAATGACTGATTTCCGACCTATAAGCCTATGTAATGTAGTTTATAAACTCATATCTAAAACTATTGCCAATAGATTCAAGGCCATTCTCCCTCACATCATTTCAGAGAACCAAAGTGCTTTTATTCCTGATAGACTAATCACTAACAATGTTCTTGTGGCCTTTGAGTTGATGCATTTCATAAATCACAAAAATGCAGGGAGGGACGGCTATATGGATGCCAAACTTGATAAGAGTAAGGCTTTTGACAGGGTCACGAAGAAATTGGGATTCAGTTCTAAATGGATAAATCTTGTAATGAGGTGCATCTCTTCAGTCTCATACTCAGTCATTATTAATGGGGCTGCTTATGGAAACATAATTCCTACACGAGGGCTTCGGCAAGGGGACCCCCTCTCCCCTTACCTCTTCCTCATTTGTACTGAGGGACTCTCTGCCCTCATTCATAGGGCAGCCTGAAATCAGCATTTGACAGGCATATCTATTTGTAGGGGTTGCCCAAGAGTCACCCACCTCCTCTTTGCGGATGACAGCATTCTTTTTTGCAAGGCCAATGTGGGGGAAAGTCGGGAGCTGAGGTACATCCTTCAAAAGTATGAGGAAGCCTCGAGCTAGAAAATTAACACTAACAAGTCCTCAATCTTCTTCAGCCCTAATACAACACAAGAAACCAAGAATGAGATCTTGGCTACCCTAGGCCCAATGCAAGATACTAGACACACAAAGTATCTGGGCCTCCCATCCTTTATTGGGAGATCGAAAAAGCAGGTGTTCGCTATCCTAAAAGAAAGAATTGGGCTGAAACTTACTAGCTGGAAGGGCAAACTGTTATCTATGGGTGGGAAAGAAATCCTCATTAAGGCGGTAGCACAAGCAATTCCTACTTACACTATGGGCTGTTTCCTCCTTCCCCAAAGCTTATGCGAAGAAATTGAAAGCATGATGAGGAACTTCTGGTGGGGCCAAAGGCAGCAAGAAACTAAAATGTGTTGGGTTAGCTGGAAAACAATGTGTAAACAAAAAGTTTGTAGTGGTATGGGTTTCAGAAACTTGCAAGCTTTCAACAAAGCAATGCTAGCAAAGCAACTTTGGCGAATCCTCCAAAATCCGGGCTCTTTAGTGGCAAGAGTTCTCAAATCTAGATACTTCCCCACGGGGGATATTCTAAATGCAAAACTTGGTAATTCCCCATCATACTCTTGGAGAAGCATCCACAGTAGTCTTGAAATTATAAGACTGGGAACCCGGTGGAGAGTTGGAAATGGGAAGCTAATCCATATCTGGGACGACAAATGGCTGCCAACCCCATCTACCTATAAGGAATCACTCCTCCAAATAATACCCCCCAATTCCCTATGGTCTCTTCTCTCATTGATCCAACGACGAAGTGGTGGAGAGTGAACTTAATAAGGGCCACCTTCCTACCCTTCGAAGCAGATACAATCCTGCAGACCACAACCTCCCTGAAGATAAAATAATTTGGTTGGGGAATAGCCGTGGAGTCTTCACCGTCAAAAGTGCCTACTATATAGCTCATAATTTGCTGAATTCAAATGTGAGAGAGGAATGCTCCAATGGAGACCCTTGCAAACCAATTTGGAGGAAACTTTGGCATCTTAATCTCCCTACAAAAATCAAAATTTTTGCTTGGAGAGCTTGTGTCAATGGCCTTCCTACAATGGAGGCCATATATTGTAGGGGGATATCACAAACAAAAATCTGCCCGGTGTGTAGAAATGATGTAGAAACCTTAGACCATGCTCTTCTTGATTGTGCTTTCTCATCTTCAGTCTAGTGCTTTTGGTCTAAGAACCCTCTGAGCATTCATGGTATTAAAAAGTCCTTCCTTGACTCTACAATTTTTATTCTTGCCCATGCAACACTCCAAGATTTAGAACTTTTCTTTTCTATTGCTTGGGCTATCTGGTTCAACAGAAACAGGTTGGTTCATGAAGGCTGTGGGCTGCCTCCTACGCAGGTGTGGCATTTGGCTAAAAGTAGTGTTGATGATTTTGCTCATTCAGCCAAATTGGACATTACCCAACCTAGAGCCCCTCCATCCAGCTGGACTCCGCCTCCCCCTGGAGTTCATAAAATAAATGTTGACGGGGCATCATCAGTATCAGATAGTTTCTCAAGTGTTGGTGTTGTCATTAGAGATTGTTGGGGTCTTGTTGTGGCTGCCCTTTGTAAGCCTCTTCAAGCTTCTTATCCTGCTGAGCTTACAGAGATCATTGCTTTAGAGCAAGGTGTGCTTTTAGCCCAAGAGCTTCAGCTAACTCATGTAATTATTGAATCAAATTCCTTAAATTCCATTCAAGCAATCAATGACAAAGTCACGGGTAGCCGTTTTGGGCATCTCATCCAGGAAATTCTCCAGGCTAGTGAATCTTTTGAAACTTGCCTTTTTAAGCATTTAAGCAAAAACTTTAACTCTGTGGCTCACGAGCTGGCTCGGCATGCTAGGAGATTCGGATCACAGCACCTTTGGAAAGGAGTTACGCCTCCTGTTGTAGCTTCTTTTCTTCAATCTGACATGATGTAATGCTTTGCTTCTGCCTTTCTGTGCAGACTGCTTTGTATGACTCTTTATTTGGTTTAATTCCAAACCATTTCCCTTTCAAAAAAAAAAAAAATAGTTGGTTTTGAATTCGTTCTTCGCTGGTGGCTTCCTCTTAGAACTTAATAACAATATTTTCTTTTATAAATTTAAAAAAAAATTCTTATTTGTTTGATTGTTTATTTATTAATTGACATTAAATGTAACGGTGATGGACTAAACTCATATATTTTCAAACATTTAGATGGTTTTTTTTTTTTTAATAACTCATAATGGTCCAAAAATAACGCATATATACCAAGTACAAGGCGGGTTGCCTTGATTATATTATTAATAGCAAAGAATAACACATGAAACACATAAATAAAGTTTCTCAAAAAAAAAGAAAAAGAAACACATAAATAACAATTGTTCTCTGTTTTTGATCTTAATACTGAATAAAATAAAATACTTCAAATCAAGTGCTAGGCTGTTTCCATAAGCACACGTTCCTGTGTCTCAGCCCCTGTATTCTGACCATTCAATACTGGTGATCCCTTCTCGCTACCACCTTTCACATGTCCTGCACCTGCAGCTTCAGCTCCACCATAATCATTGAAATTCCCAAAAATGAACATAACTATTCCGGCAACAGCGGTGCAAAATGCAATTCCAAAAGAAGTGCCAATCTTTCCAGGGATTAATGACGATGATACTGCAAAGCCTGCAAAAGTGCCAAAAGCTTTTATCCATGAGAACCATATAGAGAATGCACCTTCATTCCCGGGTGGTGAACAATCTAGTAGTAAAACCCGTCCGAAAGCATGCAAAAGCCCGGTCGATGTGCTTTGAACAGCGGCAAAAAATAAGACCATCGAAATCTTCCAATTCCTATCTCGGAAATAGAATCCTGCTCCTGAAGTTGCTGTGGACAAAAAGAAACCGAGCAGTTGCATTTTCACTGCGTCTGCCTTGAGAAGATGCTGCAATGGTTGCAATAATGGCAGAGAAAACAAAGGAAACATGAAATAAACCAACCATAAATAAAGCAAATGCACTGGCTTAAGACACATTTGGCCTACAAGGAAAATCACCCCTCCTATGAAAATGGACATTGTAGTGAATGAAGAAAGAAAAACCCCAACAAGGCTTCCAATTGCATGAGGGTAATGGAATATGTAAAAGGCATAATGGGGTTTTGATATGGATGCTGCAGTATTGGTTGGAGTCGGAGAGGTTCTATCATTCTTAGTTGTGAACACATGAGCTATACCACCGAACCATATAAGGCCACTGAAGATTGAGACAATCCAAAGGCTTATAAACTCTTGATCTGCTGGCTCTCGAAGCATATAGTAAGTGAATGCTGAGATGATAGCAGAGCCCACCGAGCCAGCAACAGTAGCATAAAGAGAGAACCAACCAGAAACTGCAGTTCTAATGGGGATTCGGCGTTGTTGTTGTTGTTGATGGGTTGGTGAAGTAAAGCAGCGAAGCATTAGGCCAAGGTGGCGGGTGTGGCAGGCGGTGGCAACAGAAAGTGCTGCTACAATGCCTGTAATATATGGCAGAAAGATCCACACGGTCTTAAAGAATCCGGCAGGGAGACAGAAAATAGCTCCGGTGGCAGTGGCAGCTGCAGCAATAAGTATTTGTTGTCCGCCATGGTCAAGGTTGAAGGATACGGAGCCAAGTATGGGAGCAGCAACAGCTAGCCCTATAGCCCAGGAAATTGATGTCCATTCTAAAGGGGAGTATTTGTGATTGATAATCGTGATAGAACGGTGTGTTAGTCCCTGGTACCTGCAATTATAAGCCCAATGGTGCCAATTACATACTTGGGAGGCTAATTATATAAAGGATAGTTATAGATTTATATTTGTAATAGCAATGTCAATCTTACATTATAGACTGTATAAATGTGTGCAATGTTTTACATTTTTTTTGCAAATGCATTTGTATAATATTGTACACATTTATTTAGTCTGCAATGTAAATCTTACTTTGTTAATGCAATGTAAACTAAAATTCTTTCATATATAAATTTTGTATAATAACTTTGAAGATACAAATTTTTTCACGTGATATATTTTGATCGTTATTAACAAAAATTATATCAGTAATTAGCTCATGTGAAAATAATGTTATTCTAATTACAATTTATCATCGTATCAACCCTTATAAAAAGAATGTGAAATTCTTTGTGTTTCTCAATTCTCATATCACTCAATTTTATAAGATGAATGTATTTTTTGAAGGAGAAATTATGCAATGACATACCATGTTAAGGTAGCTAAAAAGGAAAGGAATATTTCAATAAGAAATGATTTTAAAAAATAGAATACCACAATTCATGTAATATAAAATGAAATACAAAAGGTGGAACATATTCTATACCGTCTCTAGTAGCACTTTTCTTTCTTAGATTAATCAAACTATTTATTCCTATAATTAAAAAAAAAAATTGCATAAAAAACGTTTAAAATATTTCTTCTTAGATATTAATCATTACACTTTCATATTCCTATTTTGCACAGAGTGGTCAAAAGCGGTGGATTAAGGAATTTTTTCAGGGGGTTAAATTAAAAAATAAAAATAAAAAAAAATTGCAAAAACTTGAAGCTCTACAATTTATTTCTACAAATTCTCATATTTTGAAATTGTTATATGATAGTTCATTATCAGTTGTTATTATCTATTGTTAATGTGGGTAAATTTGACCATTTTATTTTGTTAGATTTGTATAATATTTCTAATTTTATGCGATTGTTATTATCTATTTATCATTATTTTTATAAAAATATTTAAAACTAAATGACAAAATTCAACCCATTTGCACAGTATTAGTTATTGACCCACATAGCCACACTAATCTATACATAAATAGATTCTCAAAAAAAAAAAAAAAATCTATACATAAATAATACATTAAGTGTCTACTTAACCAATTAAATGCTCAAAAAATCACTAACTTTGATATACTAACTCTACAACAAAAAAATTATTATAATATGATAACAATACATGCACACATGTAACAAATCTCTACATTTCCTAATTATTAAATTATATAAAGTTATATTATATTATACTATACATGTATATTTACACACATCACAATTCACACAAATAACATTATAACAAAAAAATAATAAAAATAATAACGCATATATCAAACACATACTCACTCACACATATAATATTTATAATAAAGAGAGAGAGACACTTGCAACTCAAAAATACTCACTATTTACTACTCTTAGAGTCAGAGATACCAAGATATCGGTTAAATAGGAAAGAGAGATGAGATTGAGAATTCATGAGAGATAAATTAATTTGTGATTTGTGTCATTGTTTGGTTTTAAGATGCGCTAATATGTGTTGTTGTTTGGTTTTAGTTTGGACTGATATGTGTCGGGCTATGCAAAAATATTTTTAATGATAAATTAAAGTGGTAAAAAAATTTTATATATATATATATATTTTTTATGGACTTCAGAAATTCTTATTGGTGGACTTAGTTGACATGAAATTCTTAACGAATAGGGGTGTCCAAACCAACCGGCCAACCGACCCACCCGACCAACCGGATCTGAGAACCGGCCAACCCGATGCCGGTGACGGGTCGACGCCCCTAGAATCCGATACCGGAGGGTCGGTTGACGGGTTTGATCAAGAAAAACCAAAAAAAACCGACCCGACCGAATTGTCACCAGAAAAAGTCTTCGTTTCCGTCGATGAGAGCGTTTCGCCTGTGTTTTAGTCCGATCAGTCGAGAAATGGCCTGATATCTGCGAGATCCAGCAAGATCTCGTTGAGATTTGGCCAGATCTCGTCAAGATTCGGCGAGTTCTCGTCAAGTCCGGCCTGATCTCTTCGAGATCCGGCGAGATCTCATTGAAATCCGGCCAGATCTCAGCATATGCGGCCCGATTTGGTATAGATCCGGTGGATTTCAGCAAGATCCGGTGTAGTTTTGCAAATTTCAACCCCGACCGAAAATCGACTGGTCTCCGGCGAGGTCCGACCGTCCGAACCGACCCCTTTTACAGGTCGGCGACAAGTCCAAAAATGGTAGACCCGAAGTAATCGGGACGGCTCCAGGTTGGGCACAAACCTGACCCGAACCGACCTGTGGACAGGCCTATTAATGGACATGAAATTTTTTTGGCCGAAATATAATAATTGACAACTAAGGGGTTCAATTTTTCACAAGACGTTACCTGAAACGCAGCCCCTGTTTGTCAATTATTATATTTCGGCCAAAAATATTTCGTGTCCCTCAGTATTCCCTAGAGTCAACTAAGTCCACCGATAAGAATTTCTGAAGTCCTATAATTTGCATGCAAGTATAATTTCATTCCCTTTATATATATATATATATATATATATATATGTATATATCATATACTATAATCTATATAATAAAAGTTCGACATAGAAGCTGTAGTTGCGCCAACTAGTGGCTGCACTAAATTGCAAAAGTTTCTTTAGAATTTTAAAAAAATTAATATATATTTTTTTTGTACTTATCTTCTTCTCCTATAATTTCTAAATTAATAAAAATGTTAATTTGATACAATCCAAACTCTTTATCTAATCCTTTTATTATTATAATTTATAAGTTGATAAAAATTCTAATTTGATTACAATTCAAACTCTTTATCTAATCATTTTTTTTATTTAAATTATATTACTACTGTACGGGACAGGGCCCTAGGCCCGTTTGGCCTTGGGCCCTAGCCTCGTGATACAATATATGACCCTATCCCCGTTGACCTATGACTTTGACCTGGACACATCTTGAGGCCCAATCTGAGCCCAAAAACCGTAATGAGACCATTCTGTCTTAAACGTCAAAAGCAAGCCCCTCCCAATCAACTTTAGCTTAGTCGGGAGTGTGATTAATCGGGGATACAATGTCACGATGGCCCGGTATTGTCTTGAAGAATATCACTGCCGAACAGCTTTTTGGAGGCAGGAACCAGTTCCAATGCCACTACCACTATTCCCAACAGATCATCCACTTAGAACGGATGGAATTGGGCCCCCATTCACACGAGTGAGATCAGAAGTAATCATAACACCTCCACTTATCTCAAGCTATAAATAGGAGGATAGAGCGAGAAGTAGGGGGTTGGCAATTGTGGAGAGAAAACAAAGAGAAAAGAGTAACCATATCAATTGAGTAGGGAGCGACTCTATGGGGACAAAGAGAGGAGTTCGCAAAAGCAAGAGTGTGCAACTAGGTCTCCGAGCAAAGGACTACCCATTGTAGGAAACTCAAATCCCACAATATAAATAAGTTGTGAACCCAAGTATAGGTTGAGCCCGTTGAAGGTACCTTTGGGCGTGCACAACTACATGTAAAAAAAAAACAAAAAAAAAACAAAAAAAAAAAAACGTTTTCAAAGTGATAGAGAAAACAAACAAGTTTATTCTTTATTGTTTTTCTAAATTTATATCTTAATTTATAATTTGAGTTAATTTCTTAATTTTAAATTATGAATAATTTTGATTATATTCTTTATATTGAATGTAAATTATCGTTTATAGGTTTTTGGTTGTGTTATATTCTTCAGAAAATAAGAAATAAAATAAAATAAAAGAGTTTATATAAATTTGGCAACAAAGCTAAATATAAAAGGCTAAGAAATGTTTACTAATAATAATTTTATTAGTAACTTTTTTTAACATGATTTAAAAAAAAAATGAATAGAGAGATAATTTATTAACATGATTTGAACTCTTCTAAAACTTTTTTAAGGGATTGGTTTAAAAAAATTGCAAAATAATTTTCTAATTATTAACTACTATGCGCTAACTTCTAACTACCAAAACCAACAATTGAAATACTAATCCATATGAGATATCACTTCCAAAGATTAATATCTTAGCTATTATTTATTAACGCTGACTTTTATATATATATATATATATATATATATATATATATATATATATAAAAGAGGGGTTTTCTACCTCCTTGCAAAACAAATAGACTATAACAAGAATTAACTAGACAGGGATAAGACTACACCACCTCTTTTCTACAATATATGTTAAATTCAGATAATTTTTCATGCATATTCACACGCTACACGTAGGAATTATAATAAGACTACACCACTTCTTTTCTACAATATATGTTAAATTCAAATCATTTTTCATGCATATTCACACGCTACACAAAGGAGTTATAATAAGAATTAATTAGATAGGGGTAAGACTACACCACCTCTTTTCTACAATAAATATTAAATTTAGATAATATTTCACGCATATACACACACTTTTCATGCATATTCACACACATGTAGCATGCAAGTCACAAGACTTAAACTTTAAGTTTAAACTTAAACTTGGTAGGGTAAAACTCACTCGAGTTTCAGTGCCTTCTTTCATACTTTCAATGACAAAAATTAAATTCTCATGTGAGTCTCTCTCTACTTCAAATTTTTAAATGTTTAATAATTTAGATTGTTCTTAATTATTGAATTGAGGTTTCACTTAAACATTATTTCAATTATTGTTTTGAATAGTTTTTAATTATTAAATTCAAGGGTTTTCCATTTAAATATATGTGATTAATTGAGCAAAGTTCAATGTATTATTAAAAATCATTATACACACAAACACACACACACATATATATTTTAGGTACCTCTACCATCTTCCATTCAATTATTTATATATATATATATATATATATATATATGCGCATATTATGATACCTTAGTTTCACACAACATGCATTCATTTTATAACTTAAAAGTAAAATATTTATTTATTTTAAGTAAATTAATAAAAATAATAATTTTTCTAGACAGGGATAAGACTACACCACCTTTTTTCTACAATATATGTTAAATTCAAATTATTTTCTATGCATATTCACACGCTACATGAAGGAATTATAATAAGAATTAGCTAGATAGAGGCAAGACTACATCTTTTCTACAATATATGTTAAATTCAGATAATTTTTCATGCATATTCACACGCTACACAAAAGAATTATAATAAGAATTAACTAGGCAGGGGTAAGACTACACCACCTCTTTTCTACAATAAATATTAAATTTAGATAATTTTTCATGCATATACACACACATGTAGCATGCAATGCACAAGACTTAAGCTTTAAGTTTAAACTTAAACTTGGTAGGGTGAAACTCACTCGAGTTTTAGTGCCTTCTTCCATGCTTTCAAGGACAAATATTAAATTTTCATGTGAGTCTCTCTCTACTTCAAATTTTTAAATGTTTAATAATTTAGATTGTTCTTTATTATTGAATTGAGGTTTCACTTAAACATTATTTCTGTGGGGACTGTTTTTGCCGGTCCTCGGCAAGGCTCTGGGCGCAGTACCGAGGAGGCTCATTTTGCCGGTCCTCGGCAAGGCCATGGGTGCAGTACCGAGGAGGCTCAGATGTCCCACATCGAAGAGAGCTTCCTCCACTTTTAACCTTATAAGCTGTGAAGCGAAGGAAGTAGTGTACCATCGTATTTCCGTATTCGAATACCAAAATACGATGGTACACTACTTCCTTCGCTTCACAGCTTATAAGGTTGAAAGTGGGGGAAGCTCTCTTCGATGTGGGACATCTGAGCCTCCTCGGCATTGCGCCCATGGCCTTGCCGAGGACCGGCAACATGAGCCTCCTTGGCACTGCGCCCATGGCCTTGCCGAGGACCGACAAATATAGTCCCCACAATTTCAATTATTGTTTCGTATAGTTTTTAATTATTAAATTCAAAGGTTTTCCATTTAAATATATGTGATTAATTGAGCCTTAAAGTTCAAAGTATTATTGAAAATCATTATATATATATATATATATATTTTAAGTACCTCTACCATCTTCCATTCAATTATATATATATATATATATATATATACACACACACGTATATTATAATACCTTAGTTTCACATAACATGCCTTCATTATATAACTTAAAAGTAAAATATTTATTTATTTTTATTATTTATTTTAAGTAAATTAATAAAAATAATAATTTGTCTAGACAGGGATAAGACTACACCACATCTTTTCTACAATATATGTGAAATTCAGATAATTTTTTATGCATATTCACACGCTACACGAAAGAATTATAATAAGAATTAGCTAGATAGAGGCAAGACTACACCACCTTTTTTCTACAATATATGTTAAATTTAGATCATTTTTCATACATATTCACACACTACACAAAGGAATTATAATAAGAATTAACTAGACAGAGGTAAGATTACACCACCTCTTTTCTACAATAAATATTAAATTTAGATCATTTTTCATGCATATTCACACACATGTAACATGCAATGCACAGGACTTAAAATTTAAGTTTAAACTTAAACTTGGTAAGGTGAAACTCACTCAAGTTTAGTGCCTTCTTCTAAGAATTAGCTAGACAAGAATAAGACAACACCACCTCTTTTCTACAATAAATATTAAATTTAGATCATTTTTCATGCTTATACACACACATGTAGCATGCAACGCACAAGACTTAAACTTGGTAGGGTGAAACTCACTTAGTTTTAGTGCCTTCTCATATGAATCTCATATGAATCTCTCTCTACTTCAAATTTTTAAATGTTTAATAATTTAAATTGTTCTTAATTATTGAATTGAGGTTTCACTTAAACATTATTTCAATTATTGTTTCGAATAGTTTTTAATTATTAAATTCAAGGGTTTTCCATTTAAATATAAGTGATTAATTGAGCCCTAAAGTTCAATGTATTATTGAAAATCATTTTATATATATATATATATATATATATATTAGGTACCTTTACCATCTTCCATTCAATTATATATATATATGTGTGTGTGTGTGTGTGTGTGCGCGCGCGCGCGTGCGAGCGCGCGCATATTATGATACTTTAGTTTCACACAACATGCCTTTATTATGTAACTTAACAGTAAAATATTCATTTATTTTTATTATTTATTTTAAGTAAATTAATAAAAATATTATTTGCGTATAAATTTTGATTAAACCGTGCATCGCACGAGTATAATACTAGTGTATATACATATACACACACGTGTACACACACAACTATAGAAAGTTAACATTTTAAAAAATTATAAAAAATGGGAATTGTTGGATTGGATTTTGTTGAGAAATTAGAAAATAAAGATAAAGAGAGAAAATAAATATTTTGTTATTATTTCTATATGTCTATAATTGTACAATAGATTGTGCCTTTATATTTAAAATATAAACAGGAGAGAATGTTATACAAGCAATAAGCAATTAATGATGGCTTTAGGATTTTTTTTTTCTAGGGGGGTCAATAGTATCAGAGCTAGGAATAGTAGAGAGAAGGTTTATTTATTTATTTTGCTCAACGAAGAAGCAATCTTAATAATAATGCTACTGACGCAACACTTTTATAATAAAATCTAGGTGACAAGTTGTTAAAGTTATGTAAAAAAATGATGTCGGTTGTGGATCCATATAAAAACCAATTACAAAATACAACTTAACATATATTGTAAAATTATTGTAAAAATATTGTGAAAGTAGTACTAAAATAATTTTATTTTATTTTATTCTTTTTGCCAGATGGGTTGGCTGTAGCACCGCCCATGTAAGCAATAGGTTTACACAAAAATTAATGTATTGTTACATGAGTAATGCTACAAACACAAACTATTTTACAAAATTTTTACAAACTGCTGATGTTGCAAATTTTTACTAGTTCTAATATGGGTCCATTACTAACATCACATTTTTGCTTGTAATAACTATTTGGAAAATACTTAAGTCATAGTTTGTAAAAATGTTATAAAATAATTTGTGTATGTAACATTACTCTTATTACATACATGAAATAAATTCGCTATATATCAGCCAGTTAACACATCAAACCAAACTGGTGTATAAACAAAAAAAGTTAATTTAGGATATTATACGTGCAGTTCAGTCATCAGTGCAGTCCAGTGTTGTGTATATATAAACAGAAACTCTCAACCAACATGTGCTGTTTCAGATTCATTAAAAGGCACTTGTTATGAAAAGAGTCGAAAGCCTAATATATTATATATAAAATTAAACTTGAGAACTATTTATTTTTCACACAATATACGTTATCATTTTTTTTTAATAATTTAATTAATAATTCACGAGAGGAATTTGAACATATTTTCACTCAATATATGTTATCAATTTTTTTTTATAATTTAATAATTGATGATGAAAATTTGAACTGTGAATATTTCTTTAAAGAAAAAAATGTAATTTGAATTGCACGCCTTTTGGTGATATAATCAACTATTAGGCTATAATGATTGAATAACTCTATTTTAGAATCACACAATTTGAATACATAGTTACAGACTCATTCATTCTATTTTAAATTATTTTATTAAGGAAAATATCAACGAGCAGAGCAAGGTATTCGTTAAGGATAATTTATTGTGAAGTCTACTTAATAAAAAAATTGGTATAAATTGATTAAATGACTTAAAATAGTATGGAAATGACAAGTTTTTTTTTTTTAGAGATTTTTAACCTATGGCGTCCGCTCCTAATAATAGCTCTTTATCGTCAAATATAGAAATGACAAGTGAAACTCAAAAAGTTAACTTTATTGGCTCTATATCCTATAAAATTTGTCAAAAATTTGACAAAAATTGATTTTTTTTTTTTGGTTAATCAAAAATAGTGGTTTGCTAAGTTACCCTAGCCTCCGGTCAGGGTGCTAAGGTTAAAACTCTTGGACCAATCCGTGTAGATGCCCACTAACAAACTCCTACTGACAGCGGAACTCAAACCTAGGTGGATTAGATGAAGTTGACTTTATTGATACGAAGTTGTTTCTTAACGGACACCTCAACACTACTCTTCTATTAAATATGGAACAGTGAATTCAAATGCTATAATTTATAAAGAAAAAAAAAATTAGGAAACTCACAATTTTGATTCCTTCTCCCTACAAACCAATCCCCTGGGGCTCATGTCCCAACCTTGCACAGGCTGTGGTGGCAATGACACGGTCTGGGCGATGATGAGTGGGAACACAATAGGTATGAGAACTGAATGAATGAAGTAGGTGCAAAAGCCATACATGTACCAACCCACGACTTCCACACTACCAGGCTTCTCTTCTTCATCATCATCATCCCTTAAATTTTCATATTCCTCATAAGCCTCCTTGCTCTGCTGCTTCATCATCTCCATCTTCGTTTCTGTGCTATGGACATCCGGCATTTCATCGCCCTTTGCCGCTGGCCTAGATGTAGACGTTGATTCTTGGACAGTTTCAATATCCGGTGTAATCAAATCCGCCATTTTAATTCTGTGCAAAAAGTTCTACAAGAAAACAAAGATGAGAGAAGATGAGAGTACGTGGAGTAGCTGGGTTGCGAAGATTAAAGATGTGGGGGATGATATAAGAATACTAGAATAGTAGTGATGGATGGGCAACGCATGAATGTACAGCTGGGTTGCGAAGCTCTCAAAGAGTTTGAAAAGCCTCGGTTTATATGTTCATTTATCTCTAGGAATAGAGGTATAAGAGGGGTATCTAAGCATTATTCTCAGCTCTCATTGTCTTCCAGCTTTTTATATCACACTAAGGCTATTTGCTAGGCATAATAAAGAACTCGAAAAAGTACAAAGAAGAATGAAAATATAATAATAATAATAATAAAATAAGAAGGCGTGGGGGTACAACGAGGACATAATTCTAACAGGAAACTTTTGGATTTTTTTTTTTTTTTTTATGGACTATGGAGTGAGTGGTATGCATTATTATGCAATGCAGTTTGGACAATAATCCTTTCATTATCATATGGATATCTTACTTCTACTCTTAGGGTCCGTTTATTTGGGGTGAAAATAGAGAGGATGGAAAACAAAGAAAAAAAAATAAGGTGGAAAATACTGTTTTTTACTATTCATTTGGGGAAGGAAAATAGGAATGAAAGAAAACCTGAGAGAAAATTTTCTCTCCGGACCCACATTTTTTTTCCTCCTAAATCGAGAGAAAAACCTAAGAAGAAAAATGCTATAGTAGCACTTTTATAAAAATGACCTATTTCCACCCTTTTTTTTTTCAACGTTCTCCTCTTTTTTTTTCTTTTTTTTTTTTTTCAACGTAACATGAACGTTCTCTTCTCCCTCTTTTTTTTTTTTTTTTTTTTCAATGTGACCTAAATGTTCTCTTCTCTCTCTTTCTTTCTTTCTTTTTTATTTTTTATTTTTTTCAACATGACCTGATCTAATTTTTACATTATAATAATATTTTTTTTATATATATAATATGATAAATTTTATATTATTTAATGAGTACAAATAAATCTATTTCTTACATATTATATAACAAGGGTATAATAGTCAATTTATATAAATTACATTTTTCATCCTTCCCTTTTTCTCTTCAACCAAACAAAAGAGTTTTTCACCCTCTCACTTTTTCACCCTTCCAACTGAACACATAAGAGGGAAAACTAAATATAGAGTTTTCCACCCTCTCACTTTTCCACCCCTCCAACCGAACATACAAGAGGGAAAACTAAATATTTTTCATCCTCCCACTTTTTCACTCATCTAACCGAACAGACCCTTAAATCATACATGGCTGCCATGAAGCATAATATCGACCAAATTCAACACTTGGAGACAAGATTGGTAGATGATGATAATTGATAATATCTACCTTCTCTCTCTCTCACTCTCTCTCTTTTTATGAATTTTAACCTTTAGCATCTGCTTCGGATGAGAACTTTTTATCATCAGACTAAAACACCAATCAATTTTTAGCGTAGTCGAAGACTTACCAGTTGAGTTAATTGGAACCCACATATCCCTTATTAATTTCATAAGAAAAGAAAGACAAACTATCTTCTTCCTCTTTTTTAATATTTTTATTTTTATTTTTATTTTTGTAAGAAAAACAAAAATATATTTCATGTTGGGTTTAAAATTGACTGTAATTAAATTAACTAATTACCCAAATTGATTAAGTAATTCAATAACATGTAAGTTCCAATTAATAGCACAATCACATCGTCAATCTAGAGCTAAATGCAGTAGAAAATAAATTGACACAACAATATGATAATAATGGGAAAAACCTTCAAAGGAAAAACACCAAAGAGTTATATTTAGGTTATCACTCCTAAAGAATCCACTAATAAAAAATCGATATTACAAGTATAAGTAAACTTACCGAATTCCAAATGCTAGCCTACAGTATAACCTATTGATCCTAACTCAACTCCAACTCCTATTGGACTTTTCTTAAAATAGACTTCTTCAGTTTGGACAAATCTACCAATCAATGTGATTGACAACAATTGCATGATTCGCATATCAACATAGCAGCCTTACCATAGCAAGAACTTGATTGTAGTAGTGTTAGGTGCAAGATTCTTCACAACAACACACTTTAATGGTGGACTAGAAGTAGCTAAAAACAAAACCCTAGATGCACAAAAGTTGCAGCAACTTCTCTTTATGATAAGGCTATAAAATGTAGCTTTTATACATTTGGGAACCTTGATGCACTAATAGAAAGACGAACCAAGTCATAATAAGCTTAAACAAAAATTTATTGTTCTATTTTCCCAAAGCTCAATCAATTGGGAGGTATTGAGCCAGGTATTGAGATTTCCTAAGTCTCAATAAGTCAAGTAGATATTGAGAGATATCAAGATACATGTCATAAGAACCAAGGAATCCACATTACAACTATTTCGCAGAAGATGATAATGCAAGAATAGATGTTGCGGAGGAAGAAATGGCACATCTATCTAGAGGTATTTCTCTTGTTAGCTTTAAGTTTGAAATTAGCTCCATTGGATCAAAGCTTGTTGATGTTACGGCTACAAAGATCCTTCCAATGGATAGCTCGTTTATTTCACTTGCTATATAAATTGAGCGTATAGCGGCGTATTCTTTTTCTAATCAAGAAGTTGTTACTCAATTTGAAACAATAGCATGTTCTTTAGTATCTTGTAGCAGTTGTGGTTAAATGCTTGGAAGTATTTGATGTGTTTTGCAAATAAGATGCTTTGGCGTATTAGGTTAGTCTTGCATCTTAGATTCTTGGGTGGTAGTCTCCATTGATGCATCAAAGATTGGTGCTCAAAACCAATTTTGTAGGTCGCATATGAAATGCACCCAATTTGTGCATAAACCCAATAACTTCACATATTGGAACCTTTCCCACACTTCTCCTTCCATGTAATAAGAGGCAATGGAAGCCATGCGATGTGGTGGTGTGTTGTCTAGAGTAAAGAATTCATAAAGCTTGATAAGCCACCGAAAATGATCTCCACATTTGAAATAAAACTCCATGAAAGCTTGATGAGTTGCAATGGATTCGGTCATCTCAAGATTGATGGCTCTGATACCACTTGTTAGGAGTGGTTCCTATTGGGGATGAATGAGAATTGTAGAATGTATGAGAATTGTAGGGAAATTTACTTAATTCAAAGTAATCACCTTCTATAGAGAAATATTAAGAGAGAGAGAGAGAGAGAGAGAGAGAGAGAGAGAGAGAGGAAATGCACTAAGCAATCAGTTGGTTTATTCTTCAATAAAATGGAAATGTGATTACAAGTAGGTATTTATAAAACTATAAAACTATTCTATTAGCTCACATGAGCTTATCCTAATGGCTCCATTATTCCCTACATGCATTAATAATTCTAAGAGTATTCACACCAGTGCCTTTAAAATACAAAAAAGTGTCAAAATTGACACAATTTTCCTCCAAAACTACCCACATTAATGAGTGTAAAAATGTGTATACTTACACATTTGCTACAGTAACCGTGCAAATATACACGATTACTGTAGTTATGTATAACAATAATTTCTTCTTTTTTCTCTCTCACCATTCAAGTGCCCTATCTTTCCCAATGGGCACAGCAACCTAGCAAAGAGAAGAAGATAAATATCCAACCACCAACTCAGCACCACCTAACCATCACCACCACAACCCAATTTAATAGTTGATAATCCACCACAAAATGACTCAAAATTTACATCAAATCAAACCAAACCAAACCATCAGAAAACCTAACTCAAAATCAAGCCAAACCAAAATCAAGTCAAACCCACTTGAAAACCTAACTCATAATCAACCCAAACCCGCCGAAAAACCCATCCCAAATCCAAACAAAAATCAATAAAAACTTAATCCAACGGAAAACCCATATGAAAAATCCAACATAAAATCCACATGAAAAAACCAATGGAAATCAGTCGAATCTGCTATTGTTGCTGCCACTAGATTTGCCACGCGGATCTGCCTTGCTGCTACCACCGCTAGATCCTCTACCGTGTGTGAGTGTTGGGTTTAAGATATGAGAAAGGAAGACAATTTAGGGGAGTACCATTATACCAGATGAGTTGGTTTGAGATATGAGACAGAGGAAGAGAGCAAAGGGAGAACCAAAGGTAGAGAAGAATTGAGAAAAAATATGTAATAATGAAAGAGATAAATATTAATAAAAAATATTATTTAAATAAATTATAGTGCATAATAGATAATTTGATGTGGGTGTTTTGGAAAAGTGTATAAAATAGAAAAAATAGGTTTTTATTGTAGAATAGATGAAAAATTTTAGTTGAATTAGTGTGGATGTTCTAACGTGTTAAATGTAATTAACATGTTTGAAATTGTAACTAACTAACTAACTAAATGCAACATTACAACAATTATTGTCTATATACCTATAGATGTTCCTAATAGTGCATTTTGAATCTGAATAAGCAATACCTAAAAATATGATCTAACATTTCAAATTATAAAAGTTATTGTAAGATTTTTCAATGTCATAGTGTCAAGTAAAAACACGACAAAAATCACCATAATATGTTAGGAATAGATGGAGTAGAGAGAAAAAGTCACAATAATATAATAAAATATAATACATTCACACCTTTCTGTCTTCTCTTATCTATTCTTAGATCTCTAATTTCAAACATAAGGTGTAAATATATGATATCTTAAAATATAGTTATTTTATAATAAATCCTAACCTTTCGTCTTAATGTCAAGTTAAAATTTGAAATTAGAAGTTCATCAATATCCACCTTATAATTACAACAATTTTGGAACTTAGATTCTCAGCAATATTCCATTTGTTTCATTGTAATTATTGACATCACCATTAGCTAATGGGTCATGCTAACGGGTGCCCGTAGAACAATGGTTAATAATCCAATTTATGAAAGTTTTAACACCATTTTTATGAAAAATAGAAAAAGCTGTCAAAATATCAATTGTTTTTTTTTTTCCTCATAAAAACTTTATTTAAATGGATTATTAATTATTACCCTAAGGACATCCGTTAGCATTTTCCTTAGCTATATAGTAGCATCACCAACCTTCATCTACCCTAATCGATTCCCTTCAAGACCCCTCACAATTGACCACCAATAAAGTCCACCCACCACCAGCATCGAAACACACATCGTTAATATACTCCTTAAGATATCAACCCCTTACTCCTTAATGCATCTAAAGATCTGTCATGACCGCCATCAAACCTCCTTTATAAAACCCTCCATAACGTTGCTAAAGACCTACCATTGACAAGCCCTTACAAATTATGAAAAAACATTATAATTTTGTTTCTCTTATTATAGTTTTATTGTACTGACACCCAAAGAGTGTAAAAGTAAAATTACTCCATAATTTTTAAGGGCTAAAATGACAATTCAGTTTACTAAAATAAAAATTAAATAATCAAACAATTAAAACATTGTATAAAAGAAGCTTGAATACATAATAGGCATAAATGCATTTTTGGTCCCTACATTTTGAGTTAATTCTTGTTTTGGTCTTTACATTTTAGTCGTGTCTATTTGAGTCCCTGAAAACAAAAAACCATGTCTATTTTGGTCTCTACCATCATCTTAGTAACGAAAATTGTTTATGTGATAGATGGAGTGCACTATTTGCACAGTAAATTCTGATGTGGTTAATAAAATAAAATAAAATAAAAATACCACGTTAGCATCTGATTTAAAAATAATAATTTATCAATTTTAAAAAAAAATTAAAAACACAAAAATACATAAATTTAAATCATGTTCATCTTTAACATAAACACAAACCCATAACTTAGATCAGAAGAACACAAAATGCAAATGAATAAAAAAATAAAATACTAACAGGAAGAGTGAATAACTAAGAACGAATGAAAACTCAAGGAATTTATATTCCAAAGTTTTTATACATTCTTCCATAAAGATCAAACAGAAAGACCTTCAAAGATTCTTGGGGTAACTATAGTGAACTCTCCTATGCATTGGTCCGAAATCACTTTATCTACTCGTGATTTAAAAAATGTCACTTTACCCACTTGAAATTAGTTTTGTTTGTCTCCCATAACCCACCTCTATTAAAAACGGAGGTAAATATATATTTTTGCTTCATTTTTATATTTCTCTCCTTCAAAAAATATAAAAAGAAGAGAAATAAGGATCTAAAATGTACTATTGTGCATTTGGAGGAGGCTTCACATACACACACTTAGATTAAGTTAAAATAGAATTATTTCTGAGAGTAAAAAAAAAAAAAAAAAGTCTAAAATGATATTGCTATAAAAAAAATTGTGCAAGTCCGTACCATTGCAACCGTTTGGTAACATTATTCTAGCAACGTTGTTAATACTTTTTAAAAATGTGTGGAAAAAATAGCGTGCGAAAATACTAATGTTGTTCAAATACTGAAATGCGTTGTTTAAAATGTCATACCAAATGGTTCAAGCTCTTTATCTCAATTTTCATCGATGTGATTAAGAAAGAAATGAAAGAAGAATACATAAGCTGAGATGAGATTAGATGAAAGGATTTTCAAGCTTAAGAACACCCATCGATCCCCAGACGCAAATTTTAATTCATCTCCATCTCTGTCTCACAGGTTCACTCAGATCGGTGATCGACGGTGATGGAGCCTCTTTCTCCAGTTGAGGCCAGTAGCGGCCTCCTTTTCCTGGGTTTTGTTTTCTTTTTGTTTTGCTGGTGGATTGTGTGAGACGTGGATTAGATTCGATTTGGACGTGAGTTTTGTTTTCTTTTTGTTTTCTTTTTTTTTACTGTGGATTTCGTGATATGGGTTTGCTTTGGCTTGATTTTTTTTTTCTTGTTGATAATATCTCAGGGATTTTATTTAAATTCAAAAAATCATTTTATTTCTCACCCAAACTCTCACTGCCTCTTCTTCGTTTTTTCTCTTTGGAATTATTGTTTATGATTTTCAGATCAAATTCATGTCTTGGTAGATGTGCATTGATTAAAGCTGGTCTCTTTTTAATTTCTAAATTTTCGAAAGGCTTTGGGGCTATTTTTGCCAAATAGCATAATTTTATGAATAATTTAAGAAAAAAAGTACTGGACCAAAGTTATCTAGGGCTGCTTGGTTTTTTTATTTTCATAACTCAGAACTCTCTTTTCATAACTCATAACGTAAAAATGACGGGACTCATGACTCAAAAGTTTGTTTAGATTTTGTTTTCAGTTATTTTCAGTTTTTATTTTTATCACTTCATTCTCTAATTTTTGAGTAATGAGTTATGAAAACTGAAAACATATTTTAGGTGTCTTCAGTTTCCATAACTCAGTTTTCAATAACATTTTTATAATTACACCCACGTACATAGACCCACTGTCAGTGCAACACACGTGAGCGCTGCTTTTGATGCCTTTTCAACTGCTTTCTTCTCCACAAACACTTCTTCTCCGCAAACACTTTCATTTTTCTCTCTTCTTTCTCTGGTCTACGCTGCACTGTTCTTTCTTTCTTCTTCTTCTCTCTCTCTCTCTCTCTCTTTTTTTTTTTTTTCACTTTCTCTGGTCTACGCTGCACTGTTCTTTCTTTCTTCTTCTTTTTTTTTTTCTTCTTCTTTCACCGGGTTTGGTGAGCTTGGGTTTCTGGATTTTTTTTTTTTTTTGGTTCTTCATCACAGAACCCATGAATTCTTCACTGCAGCTCTTTTTTTTTTCACTGGGTTCGATGAGTTTGGTTTTTTTTTTTTTTTCATCACAGAACCCATAAAATGGTGCCGCCACTGGAGATCATCGCAGGTCCAATCTTTTTTTTTTTTTTCCTTCCTTTTCTCCGTTCTCATCTCAGACCCATAAAAAAAAAAAAATTCAACGATTGGGGCAACGAATTGGTTGTTGTGGGTTTATGAATTTTTTGGGTGCTTCAAGGATGCTAATGAATTTTGTGGGTTTGTGCTTCAAGCTCATAACCAAAGTGATTGTTGTGGGTATTGGGGGTTGAAGGACAAAAAAGAAAAAAGAAAGAAAGAAAAAAAAAGAATGCCTGGGTTGAAGTCTCTGGTTTTGGGAGGAAATGGTGTGATGAAATGGTGTGAGGTGGGTAGGCTAACAGGAATGCCTAACATGTTGCTCAGGTATGGTCCCACAAAAAGTAGAAAAAATTGAGTGATGAGAAATTGAAAACGTGTGTCAAACGGATGGGTATAGAAAATTGAGATATTTTAAGTGATGAATGAGAAGCGATGAGTGAGTAACAAAAATTGAGTGAGGAGTGATGAGTGATAAAAAAATAATCCAAACAGGGCCTTAGTTATGTGCTTGAAACTCAAGTTTCAAACTCGAGTTTCAAAAAAATGATACGTAACTAAATAACATTGGATAGATGCTATTTAGCAAAATTTTCCTAAATTTATGCTGTTTACCAAAATTTTCAAAGGTTTTGGCGTGAGGCATCTTCTACTTTGTCAGAATATCAGCAACTAATGTTTATGCAATACGCTCCTTGTTCTACTTGTGCGATCTGTGGTTTTTATTTTATTTATTGCCTTTTTGCTTTCAGGCCAACAAGTGTATACATTTCCTTTAATTCTTTAATACATTTCTATCTTTTATATCAAAATAATAATTAAAAGAAAATTTTGTTTGTTGAGGATTATGAACATATCTCAGTTGCGGTTGATTCTTAATAGGCTTGTACAAAACAAAGAAAAGTGGCTGTGAATTGGAAATTTGGAATGCTAAATAAATATTTATGGATTTACTGGGTCAAGAATGTTCTTTCAAAGAGGGGAGTGTTCTTGAGCCAAAACTTCACAATTTTTACTTTAGATCTTATTTCTCTTGTTTTTGTATTATATCTTTTTTTTAATGTTTTGGAGGGAGAGAGACATAAAAGCGAAGCAAAAATACACACTTACCCCTGTTTTTAACCAATGTGGCAAGCAGAGCTTACCTCAGGTGGGTAAAGTAACATTTTTTAAACTACAAGTAGGCAAAATTATTTTAAGTCAAACCATAGGTGGGTTCATTACAATTACCCCAAGATTCTTGCACTTAGATGAAAACCAATTCTTTCACAAACCACATCCGTGCGTGTCTCAATGTTAGATGAAAACCGATTATTTCACAAAAATTTCAACAATTACTCAGCTGATTTTTCATTTTCTTAATACAAACATAAAGGACCTTCAAATATTCAAAACACAAATAGCAACAAAGTAGAACCAACAAAGCAAACCAAGATGTCATGGGTTTGGCTTTGGCGTCCTGGTGGCTATTGTGGATGGTGGCGGTGCTTGTAGGGTTTGGCTTTGGGAGGAGAGAGATATAAAAGCGAAGCAAAAATACACACTTATCCCTGTTTTTAACCGATGTGGCAAACAAAACTTATCTCAGGTGGGCAAAGCGATATTTTTTAAACCAAGAGTAGGCAAAATGATGCTGGGTCAAACCATAGGTGGATTCATTACAATTACCCTAAGATTCTTTTCACTTAGATGAAAACCAATTCTTTCACAAACCACATCCATGTGTGTCTCAATGTTAGATGAAAACCGATTATTTCACAAATATTTCAAGAATTACTCAGCTGGTTTTTCATTTTCTTAGTACAAACGTAAAGGACCTTCAAATATTCAAAACACAAATAGCAACAAAGTAGACCCAACAAAGCAAACCGAGATGTCATGGCTTTGGCTTTGGCGTCATGGTGGTTGTTGTGGATGGTGGCGGTGCTCGTGAGCTTTGGCTTTGGGAGGAGAGAGACATAAAAGTGAAGCAAAAATACACACTTATTCTTGTTTTTAACCGATGTGGCAAACAAAACTTTCCTCAGGTGGGTAAAGTGACATTTTTTAAACCACAAGTAGGCAAAATGATTTTGGGCTAAATCGTAGGTGGGTTCACTGCAGTTACCCCAAGATTCTTTCACAAACCACATCCATGCGTGTCTCAATGTTAGATGAAAATCGATTCTTTCACAAATATTTCAACAACTACTCAGCCGATTTTTCATTTTCTTAGTACAAACATAAAGGACCTTCTAAGATTCAAAACACAAATAGCAACAAAGTAGACCTAACAAATCAAACCGAGATGTCATGGGTTTGGCTTTGGCGTTGTGGTGGCTGTTGTGGATGGTGGCAGTGCTCATGGGCTTTGGCTTTGGCTGAACTTGAGATTTGAGAGAGATCTATGGATAGATCAAAGAGAGAGAAAGAAATAAAAGAGAGAAACGAGATCCGAGAATGCTCAGATTAAGGAGAGAGAGGGTAGCGTGGTTTGATAGTAAGAAACAAGGGAACCACTACCTGGACTGGTGGTGGTGCCAAGCGGTGGCAATCGAGGAGAGAGAGATCTGGGCGGAGAAAACAGAGAGATAGAGAGAGGCCTTGCTGATTTGTGGGTATCGAAGTTTTAGAGAGAGTGAGATCAGGAGGTAGAGATTTGAGAGAGGAGGAAGAGAATGATGATGTGAATAATGGTTTTCGTAATGTGCGCAAAGATTTGATGGATGATGATGAGGACGAAGAGGAGGAGAATGAAGATGATGAAGAGTTTGGTTTCTAGTTTGAGAGAAATTGTTCTAGATTTGGGGGAAGATCTACTTTAGACCATTTGTGTTTGGTTAAGAAAAATAATGTAGGAAAAAATGAGAATTGAGAAATTAAAATTTCCAATTTAAATTAAATATGTGTGTTCAGTTTAAATTAAAATTAAGAAATTAATTTTTTATAATTTTTTGGGGAAGAATATGAAGAATTCAGTGTTGATTGTGTTAGAATTTGGGGAAGAACATGTTCTTATGTTCTTCAAAATAAATAATGAAAAATCAACAAAAAAAATATTTAATTTAATTAGGTATAATATATGTTTTTTAATTTATTATTATTATTTTTAAATTTTGTTGACGTGTCATTTTTTAAATGTTAAATAAGGTTTTTATGAGTCAAGTCAGCGTTTATTGCATAAACAATGCACTTTGTCTACCATATAGACAATTTTCGTTATTAAAATGACGATAAAAACCAAAATAGACATGATTTTTCGTTTTCAAGAATTCATTAAGCGCAACTAAAAAGTAGAGATCAAAAGTGTATTTTTACACACTTACTTAATACAAGGATTTTTTTATTATTATTTATTTCTGCGTTGGAAATGTAGAATGTAAAAGCTCAATTTTTCCTGTACAGTTCAAAATGGGGAACATATAAGAGTGTAAACAGAAAAGTGTTGACAGATTTCTACTACGTTTTTCTAAATTCACGAGTCACGACTCTCTGTCGGAGTGAGAGTGAGCACGTATAAATACAATACATGTTTTGAACTTTCTAATTCAAAAAAAAGCACCGGGGACAAAAATTCCCGCCACAAAAAAAGTGTGTATCGACTGTAGTGCGCACCACTCCTCCACTCGGTTAAGTAAGTCCTCGTTTAAGACATATAATAGACCAAAAAAAAGAAAAACGCACCCAAATTACTAGTGTACAAAAAAGCATGCTAATCAAGCATTCGCAGCTGGCATGGTATATGCCATATCTTGTCAAGATTTACCATTTTAGCGCAAAAAGACATCAACAACTTGTTGCAGCTGGGAGGTAAAGCTAACAAATTTGCAATACTGTTACAGCATCAACGCAAATTTGCGATAGTACTATAGCAGTATTGCAAATCTTTATATAAAAGTTGAGACGTTGAGAATATTGAAAAATGGTATTATATAATTGATAAAATAAAATAGAATATTTTGCGATTGTAAAATAAAATAGGATAGAATTTTCAGGCCGGCCTCGGTCTCGGCCAATCATATCACAGAGACAGAGAGAGCACCCTCTCGGGCCTCGTGTCGGCATCAGGAGTGGCGCTCCACGCTCCTATTCTATTCTATTCTATAAATCAAAATTCGAAACACCCACAGAGTCTCAGATTCAGACGCGCACTCACTCTCTCCTCTCTCTTGTGATGTCTGTTTAAAGAAGTCTATTTTCAAGATTCGGATTTGGAATTGGAAACTATATCTTATCTCCTTCTCTCAAAGAAAATTCCAAATCGCAAAGCAAAAATGTCTTCCTCTCCAAAATCCAAATCCGAATCCGAATCCGAATCCTTGCATCCGCTTGGGGAGAGCAACAGCGATCCGGTGCCTTCCTCTCCAATAGTCAATAATGATAATGTAGCTAAGAAAACCACTTTAATTATGCAATGCGAGGTGGTGAGGAGGAGGTCGCCGAGGCTGTCTCCGTCTCCGTCTCCGTCTCCGTCTCAGGGTTTCAGAAGGTCGCCTAGATTGAGTTCCGATAGGAGCAGTTTGGGAAAGTCCGAAAAGTCACCACCGCTGCCGCCGCCGAGACGACGCTCTTCCACTTCCAGATTCGCTTCGCCTCAAAATGCTAGATCAACCGACCACCTCAAGGTATTGGTATTTTTATTATGAAATGAAATGAAATGGGATACTATGAAAAAGCTGTGTGTTTCATTTAACCAGCTAGTAGTAGTTTAAAAAAAAAAAAAAAAAAAAAAATCACATTCCTTTCTTTCTATATTCACTCACTCACTCACTCACACTAGATAGATAGATAGATAGATGATGAAGCTCTATAGCATTTAACACCTGAATGAGGATGAATGAATCTTCTCAAGTAATAAGTATGCGCTTTACTTCTCCCATGCACTTTGCGCGTAGGCTCCAAGAGGCCTGTGCATGCTTTCACCAAGACTGTGGGGGGAGATGATTGCTCTGTCCTTCTATTGGAAGCCCTAAATAGTATATGCATATGTTTAGGGTTTTGTTCCGTTTGAGCTAGAGCTCATTGGGACATATTCTAGAACTTTTTTCATGCTAGTTCAATGTTTGTTACTGCTATTGTAGGCTAATTTATTACTCTCTTTTTACTTATAAAAAAAAATTGTTACTCTCTTTTAATTTATTTTTGCCTGCTTAGATCATTTTTATTTATTGGTTTCTGAGTATGGGTTCATGGATTTGACAGAACAAAACACCAGAAGGTCAGAGCTTAACATTAAAGTGAGTGAAACTCTGCTGACATGGCTTTTCGTGGTGTATGTTGTCTACTTACATTTCAATTCCACTTATGTTGCTAATTTAGTTTTGTCTTTTTTAGTGCCAATGAAGAGGAAGAAGTTGTTTTGAAAGTTGACTCTACTTCCAGTGGATTTTCTAGATTAGATGAGCTGCCTTCCAACATGAGTATACCCTCTTCTGGAAAATTTAATTTGGATGAAAAATGCTTGAGACAATCTCTGAAAGAAGCAACATCTTTGTTTGAGGATGAAAATGGAAAAAAGGAATGTTCTTTTGTTGATTCGACTGAGTCAGGTGAGAAACGGTGTTCAAAGAGATTTAAGGCCACAGCTTCTTTAGAGGAGAAACGGAAAAAGAACAAAAATATGTCTTCCTTTATTGGTGATCCAATTCCTGATGATGAAGCTCAAGAAAGGTGGCGTTGGCGTTATGAAATGAAGGTCATTATCGAATTTTATTTGCATTGATTTTACTTAACCAGTTGGCGTTGAATTTGTACTTGTCTTTCACTGATGGCTACATATATTAGTCAGTTCTACCCCTTTTTGGTTGCTGTCTATATGTATTGTGGCTATACTCAAATGCCAGATACTTTAAATTTGGTTCCAATGCTTTTTACATATTTCAAATTGTGTCAAAACTCTGTCAGATATGTTGAACTTGAATGTATAATTTAAGCATTTAACCAAGTGATTTTCATGTATAGTTGGGCATTTCCTACTAGATGATCTTCATATTAACAAGTTGACCTGGTAAATCATATTCTTTTATGTGCCTCATGACTTCCATCTGATGTGAATGGTGCTGGTTAGCAGAGCTACCTGTTGATCTTGTTTCCATGGCAGGATTTATCCAGACTGGTATTTCAGTTATAAACTGCTTTTCAACATCCAATTGGTTTGACCTTCAACTGTTTTTGGTTGCCTGCATCTTAGTGCTGATTGTGAACACTGTATGTGAGGACTTAATTTGATCAAGCTATGAAATGTAGGGGGCAAGGCAAAATAAAAATCTGATGACCTTGATGCATTTGGAAGACTCCGAATTCTCTTGGTTGAAGATATTTAGTCATATATGTCTATGTTAAGTCTTAAACATATTGGATGGCAATTCTGTTTTTTAGAGACCTCTACTAATTTATTTTCAGTTTTTAGCTGGTTGTCTTATATCTAAGTAAAGCTTGTCCTCATTGTAAAGGTATCAAATGCACCTATACTTTTGAAAAAAAAAAGGAAAGAAAAGAAAAGAAAAGAAAGACAAAGGCATCATATCAATTTCTGAGCATTAATCATTTGTTTTTGTTAATGTATTTTTTATCTTTTAAATTGTGTCCAAGGGATGTTTTTATTAAATTCTGTGTGATTTAAATGGTTGTAGACCCATTTATACAAAAAAGGTTGGTCCCTATAATCCAACTCCAACAAATTGTTTGAATTTAGGGAAAACATGATGTTCTTGATTATGAAACTCTTCAGATTGTAGCACGCCTAAGTGGTTATTCTTTATCCTTGACATTGTGTATGACTGAGTAACTACTTTAGGTAGTCCCTTCATCATTTTATTTTTAAAATTCTGGATCTATTACGTTCCACTAATAATTTTGGCAGTAGCTTTTGTATAGTTTCTGTATACTTGATGTGTTGTTACTAAAATTTTTATTTTTATGGAAAAAAAAGGGAAAAAAGGCCAAATATAAAGAGAGTGTTTTTAACTTCACAACAGAGTTGAGACACAAGTCCTCATTAAAGTTCTCTAGTTTGGTGTTTATAATTTATTCTGGACTCTCTTATTCATCTGCAATTATTATAGCTTGATTAAATATAATGCTCTATATCTTGGTAAGTTGGTATTTGTATAGAGTCATTTTTTGTTACTAATAAAGGTCTGACACTCTGATGTGATTTATTCCCTCCTAAATTGCATATATTGGCTATCATTTACCTTTAAAATAACTGTGAAGGTAATTTTATTTGCTACATATTTTCACATTTTTTGATATTCTATATTTAAATACTATCCTTAGTTCTGCAATACGTGCAATGGTATGGGTGACATGCAAATTTATATTATTTTAAGAAAAGGCAAAGGTAGTATGGGAGATTGAACTTTCAAATTTGGAAAGATGCATATATTTATGGACATCCTAGAAAGAAAAAGGTTATCATCTATTGTGGGCCGGAAGGAGTTTACTTTGTTAGCAAAATATAATTTGTGTAATTTAAGACTACCAGAAAAAGATGAGAAAGAAATTAACTGGAACATTCATCTAGCAGTTGATGCTATTATGGTAATTGTTACAATGATGGCTGATACTAAATGGTTTTATGTTCTCTGATTGCATCATTTAGGTGCTCACAATGCATTGACCAGAAAAAGGTTCCTCCTGGTAAATCATTTGTGAAATCTAAGAGATCTTATTCCCAGTTGTTATAAGCCTTCCCACTTATTAATATGCATCGAAACCTTGTCTAATTGTTTTGTTCCCTTTTCCCATGTGACTAGTTGACTTGTATTCTATTGAGTGATGGCATGGTTCATAATCTTTTGGCTGTGGGGCGTAACATTCACTGTTTTTGTCTGAATTGATATTTTATTTTAAATTCACCATATTAAAGCATTTGACATTTTACTTCTAAAATTTTGATTGCATTTTTATTGGCAATTGCAGAGTCAAAGATCTAATAGTCATCACTTAAACTCTGAGTGAGTAATAACCACAAGCTTATCTCATTGGTTTTGTTTTGTTTTTTTGTTTATTTATTTATTTATTTTGGGTTGGTTGTATTTCATGTATTTTTTTCTCTATTTTTTCTTTTTTAATGTTATGCATGTTTGGCAGTGAGGATGAAGAAGATAAGATAATTTGGAATGTGCAATGCCATTATGCTCAAGCTAAAATTGACAATTGCATATTGAGTCTTGGAGATTGTGCATATATAATGGTAAAAGCACTTTTTATTTTTATTTTTTATTTATTAAATTCAGCTTTTGTATCTTTGTTTTCTTTTGTTGTCACTACAAATTATCACTTTGCACATTGTTTAAATATGATTCTTTTCTTTGATCAAAAAAAGAAAAAAAAAGTGTGCCACTTCTTAAGTTCACTTCTGGATATTTTGATTTATATGCAAAACACTTGTTACAGGGTGATGGTAGGCAAAAACATGTAGGTAGGATCTTGGAATTTTTCAAAACAACTGACGGGGAACATTATTTCAGAGTCCAGTGGTTTTACAGAGTTGAAGACACAGTGAGTATTAAAATTGTGTTGAATAAGACTTGTTCTTTTCAATATTTGTTATCCTTTTTTTTTTTATGTTTCTTTTTTTGGCTCAGGTTATCCAAGATGAGGGTGGTTTTCATGACAAGAGGCGTCTGTTCTACTCCACAATAATGAATGATAATTTGCTGGATTGTATTATTTCAAAAGTCACTGTTAAGCAAATAACACCTAAGGTACACATCAAGCTTGCCTGCTAGCCTTTTCTATTAAATATTCTTTTTTGAAAGAAAAATATAGCTTGGATCTTATATTGTTGAATTCTTTCAATGTATTTTGTGCCTTTGTTACAGGTAGGTTTAAGATCGAACTCTATTCCGAGGATTGACTTCTATTATGATATGGAGTACTGTGTTGATTATTCCACATTTCGCTCTTTGGTAATTGGTAAGTAGGTTAATGCTCTTGAATGATCACGATTATTTGTTTAACGTTTGCTTTTGCAAACATTGCCTATGTGGATAGTGCGAACTCTTTGATGGCAGTAGAAGACTTTTTTGGAAAACAAATTGCTTTAGTATCAGGTTTGCTCTAGTGAGAAGTCGTGTTGTCATTTGCAGGGTGAAGGAGGAGGGGGTGGGGGGAGGGGGGAGATCATGATGACATTAGAAGATTTATTTTAAAAATTTGTATACACGTGCTTAAAGTATCAAGTTTTGCTCCAATGAGAAGTCATATGGTACTGGGTTTAGGTGATAAAAAGAATGGGGAAGGGGAAGAGAGGGGGAGAATGTGTCCGCCTATTGGGGGAAAAATATTACTTGATTTGACACAATTAATAAAAGTCTGGTGGTAGATGGCAGTTTCAGTGTAGCATGAGCCATGCGGATAGAATAGTTGTTAGTTTTCCCCTTCTCTCCCCAACTTTATTGCTATTAGAACTTGTTCGTTGATCTTTGTTGGTTGGGGAATTGGCTTATTGGTGTAGACACCCGATTAATATTGAATGATTCTATTAAATTATAATGGTCATACTTAGTGCACAAAACTTCCACTCTTGCATTGGTCCAGATCATGAATTCCATAATATTAACTGGAAGCAATGGTAGTTGAATTTCCCAACAATAGATGGAACAATTCATGTCTTTGTCTAGTTAAAGTTACTGCTGCATTGTTGTTTGCATGATGGCAGAAAAATTATTGTTTGGATGTTTTGCAGAGGCTTATAATTAGATCTCTTCAGATGGTGTGAGACTAACTTTTGGGTCAACTTATGCTGTTGTATTGAAGAGACAGCAAAAGGAAGACATGTGGGAGAAAATATAATAATAAAAGTTAGAATTTCTCTAGTAATGGAAATTGAATAGAAAGCTAGATTAGACAGAGGCACGGTAGTCTTACTCACTTTCAAGAGTTCAGACCTCTTCACCTCTCCCCATGCATTTGGGTTTGGCCTAGTTGCTGGACAAGATACTGAAACCTAGTAATCAATTACATTATAAATAAGTAAATACTCTTGCTTATCAATGTGGGAGTAAGTATTCTGCTCAATTGCAAATTCTAGTACACTTCTCATTACATTTTTCATAATAATTGGGAGTTAAGAGAGAAGGGAGGTGAAAGCACAAGGGTTTAGAAGAAATGAGAAGGATGAATTTGATTGTGTAGAAGAGAAGAAAGATGAAGGGGGCGCTAGTGGTCAAACATGCCTCAAGGGCCGTACAAGTTAAGTATTTGGAAATTTATTAAGACGGGTTGGGAGGGTTTTCACCAGCATGCAAGCTTCAAGGTTGGTGATGGTTCTTCTATCAGATTTTGGCTGGAGTCTTGGTGTGATGGACCTCCTCTGCAAGATAGATTCCTATAATTGTTTAATATTGCATGAGACAAGGATGCTGCGGTGGGGGATCATTTGATACATGTTGGCGACTCTTACCACTAGGATGTTTTCCTTGTCAGACTAGTTCATGATTGGGGTCTGGAGTCTGTACCCTCCTTTATGGAACTGCTCTATTCGGGGTTGATAAGGCAGGGTGGGGTGGATACTCTATTAGAATCCTTTGTCTCGGAATGTTTTTGAGGTAAGATCTTATTTTAAGATGTTACATTCCACACCCATTTGTTTTTTCCTTGCAGTAGTATGTCAACACCGAAAGTTCCCTCTAGGGTCAGCTTTCTCACTTGACAACAGCTTTGTGGAAAATCAAAATTGTTGACAACCTTAGGAAGCGTTGAGTAATTATTGTCAACTGGTGTTGTATTTGTAAGGGGGGGAGGGGGGACCATCACCCGCTCCTCCATTTGTAAGGGGTTTAGTGGGATATGCCAGACGCTGTTACCAAGCTAGCAAGGCAATTTTGATAAGAGCCATAATGTGGCGTTTTGGAGTATGATCCCCTATTGCCTAATGTGGGACATTTGGTGAGAGCAGAATGCCAGGACATTTGAAAGACGTGAAACCTCTATTTCTGACCTTAAGCTTTAATTCTTCAAAACTTTGTTTGAGTGGGTAAACGATTCTGGCTCCTCTTTCGATTCTTTTCTTGAGATGATTGATGTTGGTGTACCTGCTGCACACTTCTTTTGTACATGGCTATGCTTTCTTTTCCCTTTTAATAATAAATTATTTACTTATCAAAAAGAAGAAAAATAAGATGAAAATCACTTATTTTATTATTGATCCCTACCATTAAGAATTTTATTTTTTACCTATATAAAAAAATAATATGTGATTCCTTGTGGGGCCTATTTAAAAATGTATTTACTTAAGGATATATTCACAATTACAGACACAACATTAAGATGTTAAGCATTTATGTCTCCATCCATCTCTGCCCATTGGTTTGGGGGATCGACCAGACTTGGAGAGATTGAAAGTCGGCCAAAAAGCCCCCTCCCCTCCCCAAAAAAATCCTTTCTCTGTCCTCTTTTTTTCTCAATCAAAGGATTATTCCTATCCCTGAGCTTTTTCCTTTCCTTTTTCCCCCTCCACCTAATTGGAGCGTTAATTCCCATTCCATTCCATTTATCATCCCACTTAAATACACATGAAGGCCTTCAATTTATTATTCAATTTGTTCATTTTATTTCTTTCAATATTAGAATGTTCAAAAAGATGTTTGCTGAAACATCTCTAGGATAAAAAGGACCATTTGCAGTGCACAAGGCTCATTGTCATACGACTTACTTTGTTCGTAGGATCCATAAAATCTGACTAATACCGTGCTATTTTTTTAAGTATCTGATGTTCTTTATTTTTCCTCAAAATTTTGAGAACAGACATCTATATCTAGTTCATTTTGTATATCCCCTAGCCTTCGAAGCTAACAATTGGGACTGAAGACTAAGATCTCATATATTAATGTAGTCAAATTTCTTATTTGCTTCAGATAATTCTGTTAAGAGTCACAATGTATCATCACCTGATGGCATTAAGTCTGTCCATACAATGGCCACCAGAACTTTTTTGGAGAATGTACCCAATTGTGAAACACATGGAGCTGACTTAGCACTATTAGATCTTTTTTCTGGTTGCGGTGGAATGTCAACTGGATTGTGCCTTGGTGCCAAACTTTCTGGTGTTAATCTTGCAGCGGTACTTTCTATAAATTTTTTTGTTTCATTTCCATGCATTTCAATCTAATTAGATGCCTTATTTTATCTTTTATAATTTATCTTATTTTCTTTCCCCTAATATAGAGATGGGCCCTTGATTGTGATAAATCTGCATGTAAAAGTTTGAAACTCAATCATCCAGATACACACGTGAGTAAACTTTATCTATTACTAGATTTCAACATAATATGATTAAGTCTTTTGGAGGTATTACAAAATATTTTTATGCCTAATTATATAGGTCAGGAATGAAACTGCTGAGGATTTTCTAGAACTATTGAAGGAATGGGAAAAGCTATGTAGACGTTATAAGGTCAGTGATGTAGGAAGAACACGTCAATCAAGGGCTGAGACCTTAAGATCACGCAAAAGTGATGAAAATTCTAGTGATGATGAGTTTTCCTCTGGTGAATATGAAGTTTCTAGACTAGTTGATATTTGCTATGGTAATCCCAATAGGAAAGGCAAGCGTGGATTACATTTTAAGGTAAATGATGTTCTCTCTTTTTGTGGAAAATGCCATCTGGTGACAGTATTTGAGAGTTATCTGTTTTCTTACTTAGTCTTTATAAAAAAAAAGATCGTCATTCATATTGTGCCCTTTGGCTAAAACCTAAATGTGACCAATGGAACTTTTGCTATGGTTGTTCTTAAGCATTGTTCAATGATCATATAAGCTAAAAGTAATATTGTTGATATCTAAATAATTCACAACATTGCATCTACTAGATCGATGAGTAGTAGAAACAAATACAACATATGATATTAGAATAGATATTTAGAGCGTTCGACATCAGCCTTTATAGAATTTAAGCTAAACTAAGTAACTAACCCAATAAACTCCACTCTTGCTATTTTAACGAACAGAGACCTACATTAGCGCAATTTTTATTTTTCTACTACATTTAAATATTATATTTCACTCTTTAAAAATGAATAAATATATTTTTTAATCTCTTCCCCACCCCTTTTCACAGCAACACCATTGCAACACCTCAACTTAGACTCGATTTGTGAGCTCTGCAATTCATGCATTAGGAACCTATACAAGCTATTGAGTATCCCTTGGGAACTGATTTAGGCTTTGGAGAGAGAGAGTGACGGTTTGGGTTTAAGTCAGTTTGGTTGAACCGATTTAGAGAAATTAAAGAGAGTGTGGGTAAAGAGAGAAAGGAGTAGCGAGTACAAGAGCCACTGCTAGCGATGGTGGCATTGGCCGTTAAAAGGAGCATGGGTCTTGGCTAGAAAGATTTGGACAGAGAGAGAAAGAGGGTGAGCAAGGAGAGAGTGAGACAAAGGAAGAGGGGGGGGGGGTTGTGTTGACGATCTTTATTGGTGGTGGTGGCTTTGATGGAGGTTTGAAGAAGTCACAAATACATATGAGAGAGAGAGAGAGAGAGAGAGAGAGAGAGAGAGAGAGAGAGTCATAGAGAACGAATAGAAAAATATATATATATATTTATATTAGTTTTGTTGATGAACAGTACATTAGTAAGAGTATTGAGGTATTGTTCATTGCTAAAATTTATTTGGTAGTTTATTGAGCCTGATGTGGGGTTGTTTTTTGGTTTGTCATGTAACATTTTAGCCAAAAGTACCTTTTGTTGAGGCTGCTACGAGTGCTCTAAGTAATCATAACAACTTATAGTCCAGTCAAAATTTTTTGTTATGGAAATATTTGTTCTTTTTTTTAGCTTATTTATTCCTCTATGCCAAGTGGTGAGGGGGCTAATAATCTGACTTGAAGTTGATAAAGACTGATGTGTTTGATGTGTGCTCCTACCATAAGTTGTTATCTGGTCCTCGAACTAATGTGTTTCCTTGGGAGTGCATTTGGTGTGCAAAGATGCCTAAATGGGTGCTTTTCTCTTTATGGACAGCAGCTAGGGGTGGGATACTCATCATTGATAATCTAGTAGATAGAGGCCAGTTCCTAGTTAATAGGTGTTGCTTGTGTTGTTGTGGTGGGGAATTCGTGGATCATCTTCTACTCCATTATAAGTTTTCTTGTGCTTTATGGAGTGCAGTTTTTGGGGTGTTTGGAATTCAGTGGGTAATGCCGAAAAATGGTTAGCTCTCTTCTTTTTGCTTGAAGAAATTGGTTTGGAAAGCACTTGTCAACTATATGGAATATGGTTCCGACATGTTTAATGTGGTTAGTTTGGCAAGAACGTAACCCGCACCTTTGAGGACAATGAGAGACCCTTAGACCTCTTAAAATCTCTTCTCTTTGGTACCTTGTTTCAATGGTTTTGTATGTATTGTATTTCAATTTTTGAATTCTTACAATCTACAAGCTTTAGTTCTTGAACTTGTTGTATTTGTTTCTTGTTCAGAGTGTTCTCCATCGTGAACATGATGTTCAGCTTCTTCAATTAAAGTCTTATTACCTATCAAAAAAAAAAAAAGTATAAAAAATAAATAAGTCCAGGCAAAATAACTATATGAAAGGTGTAGCCATAATTTTACTTGAATTGTGTCTTGAATTATTTTTATATTCATTGTCTCTTGTTTGATATTGTAGTTTGGTGAAGATGATTTTCTTCTTAGCTGTTTCGTTAGGTGCATTGGAAGGGTTATAGTGCAAGTGAAGACACATGGGAACCAGTAGAAGCATTAAGGTATTACTCTCTGTGACCAAAGATTTCTCTCTCTCTTTCTACTTGTTGCTCAATGCATGTATAACTGTATTTTCTCAGTAATTGCCAAGAAAGGATACAGGATTTTATTCAGAATGGGCTGAAATTGAAAATCTTGCCACTGCCAGTAAGTAGTTTCATTGTATGATCCGGAAAATTTCCATGAGAGTTTGCATTATTTATTTCCTTTGTACCACATCCTAATCTATAAATTAATTCCAGGGTGATGTTGATGTTATTTGTGGGGGTCCTCCTTGCCAAGGAATAAGTGGTTATAATCGGTTTAGAAACATTGATTCCCCATTAGCTGATGATAGAAATCGTCAAATTGTAGTCTTCATGGATATAGTGGAATTTTTAAAGCCCAAGTTTGTCTTGATGGAAAATGTCATTGACATTTTGAGATTTGACAAGGCTTCTCTTGGGAGATATGCATTAAGCCGTTTGGTACATATGAATTACCAAGCAAGGCTTGGAACAATTGCTGCCGGCTGTTTTGGTCTTCCGCAATTTCGCTTGCGTGTTTTCTTGTGGGGTGCTCATCCTAGTGAGGTGAATCTTTATTTCTTGTTTCTTTTAAATTGAGAATATATTTTTTATGAAAGATTTTTGAGATTACTATAATTGTTGTTATCATTGGTATTGTTGTAGTATCTACAAACATGTCCCTATATCAACTGTCCACTTAATTCTTTGTGTTAGGGTTTGCCCATTATAGGGGGGTTGCATTTGACAGTAATCATCCGCTGAACATTAAAAAAGAATAATTGCTATATGAATTGTAATATATTGTTAGTTTTTTTTTTTTTTTTATGAGTAAGAAAGATGTATATTCAAGAAGCTGCTTTATGCAAAAAGGGCACAAAGCAAACCAAAGATTACAAAAAAAGAAAACAAAATAACAAAGAAGAAAATTAAGTATGAAGGAGAGAACTAAGGAACAGAGGGAGATAATCACTAGATGTGAGTCTTTAAGCCCTAGACCAATAAAAAAGAGAACCACTAAAAGAAGCAAGCAATTGGTCTCTAGAGCTTTCCATGTCATCAAAAGTCCGCTGATTACGCCCTTCCAAATACACCACAATAAACACAACGGAACTAAATTCCAAATGTTAGACGAGTGCTTCCCCAACCAATTCCACCAACCAAAAAGAATATTTGCAACCAATCTTGGTAAGACCCATGAAATACCAAAAGATCTAAAAGTAAAGCTCCACAATTGATAAGCCTTTACACAATGAAGTAGCAAATGATCTATTGTCTTCCCACTACACCAACACATAATGAACCAGTCAACAAAATCAAAGCCTCTACTTCGCAAATTATCACCTGTAATAATCTTATCCCAAGTTATAGTCCAAACAAAGAAAGAAACACGTCGAGGTGTCTTAACTTTCCAAATACCTTTCCAAGGAAAGACAATGGATGAAGAACCTCGCAACTCATTATAAAACGAACAGATGTCAAAATCCCCATTCTTGTCAACTTCCATCTCATACGGTCTCCATTATCTGTTGAAGGTATTTTGGATTCCAAGGTATGAAGGAACTCCTCCACTACATCCACCTGCTAATCATTTGGGTCCTGAATGAAATAAACATCTCAACTTCTTCGATCCCTCGCCCCCTGCTGTGCCAGAGAAGAGTTTACAAAGGTCTCTCTATTAGTAGCAATCTTGTACAAAACCGGGAAAGTCAGTTGGAGAGGTATATCCCCACACCACCAATATTTCTAAAATTTCACTTTATTCTCCACCCCTACCTCAAATTAAGTATTTCTGCTAAAAGCCTCCCAACCCATCCGAATACTTCTCCATAAACTACACCCATGTACACCCCTACCTAACTTGGAGGTCCATCCCCCCACTCTTCTCAAAACTTTAAAGTTACAACCCTTCTCCAAAGTCGTGTCTCCTCAACCCCAAAATGCCATTGCCATTTTCCTAGTAAGGCTTTATTGAAAGTAGTTAGTTTCCTTACTCCTAAACCACCATTGGCCATAGGTGCACACACACACTGTATTCCATCTTACCAAATGTGTCTTGGAGTCACCCCACAAAAAATCCATTTGCAACTTCTCAATTTTGTTAGCCACGTGGGTAGGGATGGTAAAAAGAGATAAAAAATTAGTAGGAAGGCTAGATAACGTACTCTTAAGCAATATTAATCTACTACCTTTTGACCAATACAACCTTTTCCACCTGGCCAACTTCCGCTCATTTTTTTCCAAAATAGGATTCCAAATATTAGGTGACTTATGAGAAGCCCCCAGCAGCATGCCAAGATAAGACATAGGCAAAGTCCTAACCCTACAACCCAAAATCTCTGCCAAGGCATACATGTTATTAACCTCCCCTATTGGAACCATTTCACTCTTCCGCATGTAACCTTCAAGCCTGCCACAGCCTGATAACAAAGTAGTAACATCCGAAAATGTAAGATCTGATCCATATCTGCATTACAAAAAAGAATGAGAGATCCATACCATGTAGGCGCACTCTTACGCATGTTCCCTATTGTTCAATGTGGTTTCTTTGGGGGGAAAGAAAATAGTAGGTGTTTTGAATCTAATGAGAGATCCATACTAGACCTCAAGTTATTTCTCTTTAGGACTCTATGGAATTAGTTGTCTGCTTTGTGAAACCAATCATTTTCTTCTTTTCTTGATTTTCTGGATTCTTGTAATTTTTGTACTTGATTTGTGGACCCCTATACACTCCCTGCGTACTAGGGTGTCCCTTTTTTGATATCAATAAAACTTATTACTTATCAAAAAAAAAAAAAAAAAAAAAAAAAAAGAAAGATGCAAAACACATTCCCCTTAACCCTTCTACCATCAGACCTGAAACCATGAAGTAAGCCGGCACCCTTGACTTTCTTCAACATCCTATTGAAAACCTCCATTATATCCAAAAACAACGTAGGAGAAGCAGATTCCCTTGTCTCAATCCCCTCAAGCTTCCAAAAAAATCAGTTGGAGACCATTGACCAAGTGCTGTTATATCATTGGACAAAGTGTTGTTATATCATACAAAAATTTATTGTCAAGCCAGTAAATGGCTTCATTTCCATGTGGTAAATACACAGGCAGTTGATTCTTCTTCTCTTCTTCACTTCTTGCAGAAACTACCCCAATTTCCGCTTCCAACACATGATGTGATTGTTAGATATTGGCCTCCACCTGAGTTTGAGGTAATGTTCTACAGTATATTAAAACATTTACTCTTGTATTTTTATTTATTAATTCATTAATTTTTTTACCTTCTTGTGCAGCGCAATACTGTTGCTTTGGATGAAGACCAACCTCGTGTTCTAGAAAAGGCGCTTGTTCTTCAAGATGCCATCTCTGATCTTCCACAGGTATTCACATAATATTTTATTTGCATGCCTTTTGCTTTTATGCAATTCAACTTGATATTAAACTAATTTGCTGTTATAGGTAACAAGCTTTGAAACTCGTGAAGAAATGTCATACCAAAAACCTCCAGAAACTGATTTTCAAAGATATATAAGGTCAACTAGACACGGTAATATTAACATCCTTCAAATGTTAAATGTGGAGCTAATTTTGGAAGTGTTTGCATACTTCATTTATGTGAATTGCCTGTTTTGCATAGCCATTTGGGTTTGGCTACTTACAGTAGTCTTGTTGCTGCGTGAATTTTCTATTTCTTTAAGATTCCAAATGGATATATTTTTTCTTGTTCTTTTTCTTTCTAGCTATTTTTTGGGTTAGACAAGAACATATGATATCATGCTTAAAATTATTATAGGTGTTAAATTATCAATTGTCCCAAAAGCTTAAGCTATTAGGATATGGTAAATTTAATCACTTAACCACACAATTCTAATACTCCCCCTCACGTGTGGGCCGAAATTACCTTTTAATAGGCAAGGCCTAACACGTGGGAATTTAAATGGGAGGTAGAGTGGAAGAGACAGGGATTGAACTCAAGGGATTGAACTCAAGACCTCTTGCTCTGATACTATGTTAAATTACCAATTGTCCCAAAAGTTTAAGCTATTGAGATATGATAAATTTAATCATTTAACCACACAATACTAGCAATAGGGATTTTTGGACATTGGTAATTTGCATCTTCTAGAAATCACAACTAAGCTGGGGTTCAATTAAAATAGCCTAGTGGTAATGGCATCCTCTGTGATGCTATGTGTTTGTAGTTTGAACCCCACCTCCCTTCCCACTATCTACCTACAAAAAAAGAATCACAAATAAGGCCATTGTTTTAGATGTGCTTGTGAGCTTTTACTTAAGTAGTGCAGAGTTGAATAATTACTGTGTATTTGAAAAGCTTAAGTTATTAAGAATTGGGAACTAATATTGATTTAATTACTGCTTGTTGATAAAGATTAACCTTAATCCTTTAATTTTATTAGTTGTGTTTAAAATATGAATATTTCGGTTAAGAGAGAAGAGGAAATGAAAAATAGAGAGAGAGAGAGAGAGAGAGAGAGAGAGAGAGAGAGAGAAGGAGAAGAAAGAAAACAAGGTTTAGGGCTTAATGTATCGACCCCTAACCTTAGCACATATTTATCTTATAGAAATATGGCAAAATAACAAGAAGAGCCTTGTACTAATATAACAGGCAAAAATAAAAGATAATAACATAAAATAAACAACAACCTTAACATCAATAATTCCCTCAAGCTCGAGCATATAGATCAAACATGCCCAGCTTAAAGGATGATCATTGAAAGGAGGCACTGCTGGTGGACATTGGTGAAAAGGAAGGCTGTTTTAGAAAGCTAAGTGGGTGTTTGGTTTAGCCAAAACTTTAACTCAAAACTCAATTTTCATCACCCAATTCTTAAAATCCGTGCCCCACCACAATTCAGCTTGTTTGGTTTTGTTCTTATAACTCAATTTCCATCACTCAAAACTCAAAAAACTGAGTTTGAGTGATGAAAATTGAGAATAAGTTTTGGTTGTTTTTGGGTTATGGAAAATGAGTTAAGGTGGCATTTTTGTAATTATTAGCAACCTATGGGACCCACTTCTTTGTATTGTTCACATCAAGTCAGACTTGCCTTTACTTTCTGTCCCCCAATGGCTCTTTGGTCTGGTTCAGACTTCCTTAACTCCAGACTTAGCTAATTTCTTTCTTTCCCTTCCTCTGCTTTCCTCATCCAAAAATCCCACAAATTCTCTCAAAATGTTTGCTCTGAAGCTGTCCTCTTGCATCCTCAAGTAAGGTAAAAAGGCTAAAATGAGACTCATGCTTCAACAAACCACTTCTAAATATAAAATTGGGGGAAGCATATGAACAACCAAAAGTTACAAGTCTTACATCATATTTGTTATTATAAATAAACAAATGACAGTAGATGAAACAGAAATGAATCCAGTAGATGTGCTGAAGAAATACAGAAAATGTATTGGCACCATAAGCACAGGAAAGAACAAAAAGAAGTATGGCATTCACACTTTAAACTAGTCAATTTAGAGTGAAAAACCCACAAGAAAAAGCCTTTTTTTTTGTAAGCAATTTCCTGTCCGTATTGTCTTTTTTCCACAAGGAAGACATAGGATGAATGTTAATGCCATAAGAGATCATAATTGGGACTGGGTTGCAGTTCTGAACTTCAAACAACAACATTAATCAATGCGTTGTTCAATTGCTCGAGTAAGAGATGGTAAACATCCATGGTTGTCACATGACAAAGAACATATCTTGTAGTGGGTGATGCCATGGTTATTTCTCTTCTTTTTGCATGGGAGAATTTTCTGGGGTTACACTATTCACTATTCTTCGGTCTGGAATATGGTGCTAGTTTGTTTGATGTGGTTGATTTGGAAGGAACGTAATACCCGCATTTTTGAGGATGATGAGAAATTTGCTGATTTTTTGAAGTCTTTGCTAGTTGGGACTTTGTTTGGATGGTCTCATATTTGGGGTTTTACACAATGTATTTTCGTTTTTGATTTTGTGGAATCTGTTTTTGTTTCTGTTTGATTTGTTTGTATTTGTTTCTAGTACTCTGTTAATTATCGTGAACATGTTGTACTTTTTTTAATGAAAATATCTATTACCTATCAAAAAAAGAAAAGAAAAAAAAAGTAAGTTGCTAAGTTAGTTACAAGAACCTACCATGTGGTTGCCATGTGATTGCCCAAAGCCTAACAAAATTCTCTAACTAACTGATAGACTATTGCACTTATCACTAACAATCTTATTAACTAACTAACTTTCTGTTACAAGTAAAAAGAACTACTTATCATATAATGAAAGCACTAGTAAACAGCTAGCTATAAAAATGAATTGCATTAGTGCTGTCCCTATTTGGAACACACTTGTCCTTTAGTGTGGCTAGTTGTAAGATGATCTAGAGCATGATAGGGCAGCAAGTGATGCACATTGAAACTTTTGGAGATGTGCATATGATCTGGTAGTTCCACTGATCTGCATTCTTGTTAGTTGCTGTATCAAGCTGCTGCATCATGCTAGAGATTAAGGACTGTTGCTACTTTGTGTCAAGGCTGCAAGTGTAAGCAGCCATGTAGATGCTCTTGCATCCAACCTTCTTCATTTTGACCGTCAGTTTGGGGCTAGTTTTCCCCTTCTTTGGTTGCAATGTGTAATGATCTCCTTTCTTGTATAATCTAAATGTGTTTCTCCTTCCACCCAGAATGCTTTGATATGGACATGATATTTCACGCCCAAGTAAGAGATGGTAAACATCCGTGGTTGTCACATGACAAAGAACATATCTTGAAAGTCGTTAATTAATAACACTAAGCACTTTCTTGAATCTCCAACTTCACCTCCTTTCTTGAAGCAAGATAGTTTTTGTGGTTGGGGTTGGTCTTGATTCTTCGATTCAAGACTGTTAAAAACTTCTTGTGACACCATACTTTCGTAACTACTTCTAAGCCACTCGTCATCCTCCATTTGCAAGATGTTTGTTAATAATGATAATCCTCTTCTTCCTCTATGTGAGCATCTACTTCTTCTTCCACGTATTGATCATATACGGGCTCTTGAATGCATTCCCCTCCTTTATTGTCTTCAATCACCAATACTCTATCACACTTTTTTTTTTTAATATTGATTATACATGGGTGCATTCATCAGCATATCTTTTTTGGGCGCTATAAAGGTGTTATCAAGGTTTATAGCTATACCTTCTTCTTTGCATGTTTTGGCTGCCTTTGATGAGTCAGATGCCGCATCAACAAAAAAACACTTTGCTGCATTTCCCTTATCATTCTTTTTTTGCCAAGAATCATTTCTGTTGATAGCTTGCATATAGTTGAAAGGCAGAAATTGATTTTGCAATTTCTGCTTCATTTTGAACCATTCTTGGATCTTTCCTTGCCCCTCCTAAGTCTCTGAACTTGGAGTTGTTCCTTCCAGGCTGAAGCTCTTCATCTCATTCGAGGTAGCCTGGCCTCCTCTCATCCAAGAACAAAATTTTAAAAATAGAAGATTTATGGACGTCTTCAATGGGGACACCAGAGGTGTCAGTTGATCCATAAGACTCTTGGTAGATGATTCAAGAATTTGGGTATGATTAATGTTGGCCTATGTCTAGAGAAATACTATAATTTATATTACCAAAGTAATAGTTCAATAACTACTCAATTATGGGCCCTAGAAAAATAAAGCTTTAAATGATGCAAGCAATTCGAGAGAGACTACGTATATTTTGAAGTGACCAAACATATAAAAGGAAATTTTACTATTCATAATTACCAAGAACAATTAGCAAAACAAATTTGAACAAGCCAGACTTGAGCAACTTAATGTTTGATGTGAGATTTCCAACTTGAAATAAGTTTGAAGTAAAAGTAGGATTTATTGTCTGACATGAATTTTAGACTTTAATTTCTCTTGTACTTAAAAAAGGTTTCATGTCAAAAGTCTCACGTCAAACATTATGTTGCTCAAGTGTAGCTTGTTCAAATTAGATTTGCAACTCATTCCTTGGTTATTGACTTAGGTGCTACTGGTCATATGACTTGTTCCTCAGGTTTCTCTTTGAGCTAGAACACTCTAGTAATCTTCCCAATGTTGCATTGGCAAATGTCCCAATCCCTAAGATTTTTGTTTTGTGTACTATCAATCTCATTCCTACTCTCTCCCTGTCTTTAGTCCTATATGTTCCTAGGTTTCCCTTCCGTCACATGTTGAATAGCACACTTACAAGTTTCTTAATTGCGTTGTAATTTTATTACCTACTCATTGTATCTTTTAGGATCAGGGAGGAAGATTGGTGGTCATCATGAGGCTGGTGGACTTTATTACTTGGATCTGCGTGGTTCTTCAAATTTAGTGGCTCTTTAGTCCTCTATTACACCCTCCAGCCTCATTGTTTTTTTTTTGGATAAGTAGTATAATTTATTAAAAAAAAAAATCACTTCGTGTTAACAATGATGAACACAAAGTAGCTAGAAGATTGCAAACAAATCATATAAGAAATTGGAGTCCTTGAACTTCAGAATAGAAAGTCAAAGAAAGTACGAAACAACAAAGACTTCAAATGTTCAATGGGCCGCTCCATATCCTCTAAGGTGCTGCTTTTTTTTCCCTTCCACACAATTCACATCAAACATAATGGAGTAAGATTCCTAACCTTTGAATAGTGCCTCCCATACCAATTCTGCGAACTAAGTAAAGATCAGTCACAGCCGATGACTTACGCATTGAAGCAAAATATGGACTACTGCTTCTCCATGTCACTGTCACATGCAGCACCAGTCTACCAGATAGAAACCCATCTTAGCAATAAGAGTCCCAAATCTGCTTCCTTCCTACAAATGCATTTTGAGATTCAGAAATAAGTTTATTCAATACTAGACGAATTCTGTTGGCCTCCCTCCTACTACTGATTTTATCCAATACTACACCTTTGCTAATATCTTACACACTACACACAATGCTGATTGGCCTAAAATCCCTTGTAATGATGGAATTATTCTTTTTTGGGAATTAACGACAAAAAGGAAGCATTAAGGGATTTTTCAAAGACCCCATCTCTATGAAAATCTGCAAAGAAAACCACAACATCCCTTTCCACCACCCTCCCAACACGTCTGGAAAAACGTTGTGGTAAACCCATCCAGACTTGGAGCTTTGTCACTGTTCATCTCCTTCAAAACATGAATGACGTCTTCTTTGGTGAATTATTTGTTGAAAAGAAGCCTATCATTCTCATCAATTCTTGAAAAATCTAACCCTTTCACCATAGGTATCCAATCTTCAATTTCATGGTACAAGGTCCCCTAAAATTGCACCACTTGATCCTGAACCTCCAATTCATCCTCATACAACACACTATCCACCTCCATGCCTCTCACATGATTTCTACGTCTGTGGGAGTTTGCCTATATATGAAAGAATTTGGTATTACAATTCTGCCTCTTTTAACCATATATCTCGGGACTTTTGGAATGAGCAGTAATTTAATCATCCAAAATTCCAAGTGGCCTAATTTATTTAAGGTTAAAGTAATTTGCAATGATTGATTTACATTTAGATTGGGAAATGTATTGACATCTACTTTCTCACTTTGTGCTTTGTTAAATATGTCCCAAACTTCTCCATTCATTTGAACATTTGCAGATCATTTGATCAAAGTCAAGCTAGTAATTGCCCTTTGGAGGACTTCTCTCCAGAGGCATATTTTGTCCCAATTATGTATTTTTTGACTTTTTTTTTTGTGTCTCTTTTACTGTCTTATGTCAACAGTTACTAATTTGGTTTTGCATATGGATTAATATATATTCATCTCAGTTACATATTCTGTCCTCATTATTTCATACGAAACTAAGTTTATGACTATTCTTTACACTATTTTTTCTTTTGTTTTGTTCTGCAGAGATGACTGGCTCGACATTAGATGACTCTAAAATAAAACAATTACTCTACGACCATCGGTCTTACCCGTTGGGTGAAGATGATTACCTACGTGTTTGCCAAATACCAAAAAAAAAAGTCTGATACATCTAAACTTTCCATTGATATCTGATGCTTGAGCCTATCTATTGTTTCTAACTTTTTAGAACTTTTAGGGAGCAAATTTTCGGGACCTTCCTGGTGTAGTAGTAGGAACTGACAATGTGGTTCGGCGGGATGCAACAGAACAACCACTGTTGCCATCTGGAAAGCCATTGGTGAGTGTTTATTATCTTTAATGAAATTTATATAGAATGTAATAGTATAATTTGAATTTGACTCTCTTCTGTGAGTATGTGTGGCAAGATAGAGTAGCAAAAGTAGTAAATTCAAAACAATGATAAAGATTCTCTTCAATCCAAAATAAATATTATAAATAATTAAGAATTGGATTTGATAACTATCTACACAGTGTTTCCTATGTAACTTTTACTTTGTTTAGAAAATTTGTAGAAAATTGCCTTTTTTTTTGTCTGAATATTACATGGGCAAGATCTGAACTGAAGAGCTACAAAATATCCCACCCGAACTATAGGCCACTTGAACTAATGTCCAATTGGCAGAAAATTGCAAATGTTGTTACTTTTCTGCTTGTTGGTTGTGCTTGAGTCATTGTTATATTGAACGTTTGGAGGAATTTAGCATTTGGAAACCTTTTTTACCTTGTTTTTGTTCCTTAGTTCTCCAGCAATTGCTTCACATGCCAGCTATCCTTTTGGTGACATCTGAAGGTTGTTTTACTGGAGATCTTGAGTTTATCATATTTTGGGCATTAGAAGGAAGGAATGCGATTGCAATAATTATTTTTCCCCTTATTAAATAACATTATTCCTTTCCTTATGGTTTTTTATTTATTATTTATTTTTATTTCTCAATCTCTTTTCATCCTTCAACAAAACCAGGTATAAGCAATCCGAAAGTTCATTTTAGCTACCGTTTCCTGAAAATTGATCTGACATATATCCATAATAAAAAATATATTTCTTTTAAGATAATATAACTTTGAAACTATAGTCATTAAATATACTTTTCCCAGTGGAGATAGGAAGGAAGAAATGCTATAAAGATAATTCATCTCAAAGGGTCTAGGTAAAATTCTGGGGAAGCATTGAGAGTTGCTGTCTTGTTTGTCGGAGGAAATTAGAATGTATTCTGAATAATTGCTTAACTATTGGGATTATCCGTAAACAAAGACTTGTCTATTTAACAAGTCATGTTGAATTATTTGATTTTCTTGATTTTGAGTGTTTTTAGTCATAATATCTCATAAAATTCGTTTAAGAAGGGAAGGAAATGAAAACCATGTAAGGGCTTGGGTGTACTGAAAGGATCTGACATTGTTCACAGTAACTGAAGCAGGCTGAAAGTGCATTGTGAAATGGATGCATTTTACGTTCGTTTTCTATTACATCTGGTCAGAATAGAAAGGTAGTTATTGTGATTAAATATTGTTTTATTTTCTTTTAGGTACCAGATTATGCCTTTACCTTTGAGCAAGGGAGGTCCAAAAGGTTAGATGCTTTCTCCTGGTAGCCTCTATGATATCTTGTATGGTAATTTTCATTATTGATATTGTCGGATTACATGTAGGCCATTTGCAAGGTTATGGTGGGATGAGACAGTACCCACTGTAATAACTTTCCCAAGTTGTCACAATCAGGTCTGCATCACTGCTCTGGTCCATTTTGTAGTGGAATTACATGTTTAGGATATTGCTTTAAGCTATTAAAACCATTGTAGGCAGCATTGCATCCAGAACAGGACCGAATCCTCACTTTAAGGGAATATGCAAGGTTGCAAGGCTTTCCTGATTATTATAGATTCTGTGGCACAATTAAAGAAAGGTGTGAAAATTTTTGTGCATTAATTTGCAATTATTATTTTTATTTTTATTTATTTATTTTTTTTGAGAAGATGACTGTTCATGTTATAGTTGACTTGAAAGTGAAAATGAATAATATCACTGCTGTCACGATATGAGTTTTCCAATTTGAAATCAGGCTTATTGGCAACATCAATAATATAACATATAACTTGAAATATTATTACTGTATTTTAATAAAAGGGCATAAGAAAAAAAGGAATTCTATGGCCCAACAAAGTTGTTGAAAGTTCAGTGCAGGCATGCATTCTCAAAGTGCAGATCTTAAATTAGCCTAAAACTTTTTTGGTTAGTATTATTAATTTTGATTGCGTGTAAAGTAGACCTAAGAAAGTCTTTTTTTGGTTTTTTTTTTGTTTTGTTTTTTTTTTTTTTTCGTATCAAATTTCTTATTATCTCCTTCATGCATTATGCATATGTTGTGTAGTAAACTTGGTGTCATTAGTCTTCTTGTACTTTATACAGGTACTGTCAGATTGGAAATGCAGTTGCTGTTCCTGTTGCACGAGCCTTAGGATATGCCATGGGATTAGCATTTCGAAAGCTAATTGGGGATGAACCACTCATGACTCTTCCCCCTAAGTTCTCTCATTCTAATTATCATCAATTGGTGAAGTCCCAATCTCATGAGAGTCTCTAGTATTCATTCTTTACCCTCTTCCTTTGACCTTTTAAATTGTGCCATTTTTTATTCATTAACCTTGAACCTTTGTTTTGTAATTTGCGGAATTGTTTTTAAAAAATTTCTTGCTGAGCCCTATTGTTGTTCATCGATGTAAACTGGTTCTGGCAAGGCATCCTCCATTCGCTTTCAATTTAAATATGGTGAAATGCTTAATTGTGTTTCACCATAAACATTGTTATTTGAGCAACTTAATCTAAATGGAAGATGTGAATAAAACCAATTATGTACAAATTTGTCACCTGCCTAGAGATTTGGATGTTGAAATCATTTACTTGCCAAGACTTATTTCGGCCTGCATTTGTTCTAGAATATTTAGTGTTGTTTACCTTAACAGTTTATTTTTTGTGGGGAGGCGGAGCAAGTGGAATAAATTGGATTTTTAATGATATTTCATAGATTTCCTATTTGGGATTTGTGAGAGTGAATGGAATGGTAAAGAGGGAATTTTTATAACTAACCTCGCATGTCAGTTGTCTCTATGAGAGTTTGGGTAATTCTGTTCCTGCTCTGTTTCTTGTGGGGAACAGATAAGTTTGTTCTCTAGTTTTTGTGATTAGTTTGTTGATAATTGTTTCTATTATTCTTAAGACTTCAGTATGGATTCTGATTTGGTGGAAGATCATTGGAAAAGATTACGACTATCTCCTAACGAGGAGGATGCGGTGGAGTGTAATGTTGATCATTTTGATGGTTTAGTGACAAACGAGTACGTAGCTTATTTACGGATTCCCATTTCAAGATGAGGAACGTTTGCATGTGAAGTTGGTGACAATTCATTTATTTGCTTTCAGTGGTAATGAAGACAAGGAATGAATGATCTCAACGATGGTCGTGAAGTTTGATGACCATTTCTTGCTTTTGCAAGCCTACAGTGGAGACACTCGTCCTTTTGAAGTCCATTTCACTAGGGTCTCTTTTTTGTTTGTGTATAACCGACCTCTAAAGTGCATTATAAAGGAGATGGGAATCAAGATTGGTGTGTCCTACAGTAAATGTTTTGTGGATATTATGATATCGGCATTGTTTGGGATGATATTTTCGAGTTAATATCGCTTTTAACATTACCAAACCTCTACTCCGGGAAAGAAAGACGCAATTTGGTGAACAAGCAGTTTGTGTGGAGTTTCAGTCCGAGGGGAATGCTCATTCAAACTAAGGTCCTCATTCCTCGACTGAATTCCAGTTTGGTGCACGGTTGCGAGCTAGCCCTACCATATTCACCGACTTTTAGAATAGTTTGGCTCTAGTATGGTGTTGGAAGTTTTATAAGCTTAGGTGCACGTTTTATTGTGTTGCTTAACATTCTTACTTTTTTTTTTTTTTTTTTTCCCTCTTATGCTGATAATAACTCTTCCATTTGAGCCCCAACAATTTGTATTCATTGACCTAGGTGAAGGTTTAAACTTGCTCTTATCCGTACTCAACTTCATGCCAATTTCTTGAGTTTTGACACTTGGGTGACTGGGGGTGAAAGAATTTTCGGAATTCACTTGATGTATGTTACTTTTGGCAACAATTTAAAAACGGGGTTGATAGCTTATTTATACTTTATTATGCCATGTTTTTCTTATAAAATTATCAAAATATGTGTGAAAGGTAAATTTCTCAACACAATTTATTTAGTCAAGTAGTTTACTAAATTTTATAAAATAATCTATCATTTGTATATTCATTAATTATTAAATAAATTTTAGAATATTCTTTACATATTTAAGATAAAGTCCATGTTCTAGTATGTATTTTTTCTTTTAAAATATATTCTTTACATCTTTCATTCATAAATTTTTAATAAGTTATTTATTTATTTATATAGTTATAATATACTACTAACTCTGCAAGCACTTTGTGTATAAGAATATGTCAATTAGGTTACAAGGTCTTTGGCCACTTTTAATAAGTTTAAAGGACAAAATTAAATTGAACGATATTTCATAAACAGAAATAGAACTAAAACTATACGGGCTTTTCTCCCTAAATTATAATAAATAATTCATTTTCATCCCTAAAAAAAAATTGAAGTGGATAGAAGTATGGAATGATCAAATGAGTTACATTTTAAATTTTGAGACACAATTTTTTATTATAAAATATAGGGATGAAAATATAACAAGTAAGAGTGAAAAATATTTTTGACTTAAATAATAATTTTGAAAGATCAAAACATTTGAGTCCTGTTTTGGTTTTTCTTTAAGGGTCTGGGTTTTTTAAGTTAGTGTTGAGGTAAAATTATTCCGAACAATAATTTTTTTTTTTTTTGAAAATTGTATTTATAAACACAATTTTAAGCATTCAAATTTAAAATCTTCATCGAAATTTTGTTTCTATTGAAATTGTGTTCTCAAAACATAGTTTCATTACAAAATGTGATAAATTAAAATATGATTTAATTAATAAAAATAATAATAAAAATTTTCCAAAAAAGAACCCAACAGTAGAGGGTATAAATGTCGCTAGTTTGAAACTCTAGTTTAGTTTAGTTAGGGTTTAAGGAAGGGATTGTCGTCCTGTCCAGTGGCAGTAGCAGTAGCAGAATGAGGTTCCTAATTTCAAGAACTAAAACCCTTTTTTACTACCAACACCAACTCCAACCCCAACGTTACTCGAATTCTCGATTCCTCAGAAACCTTCTTCACTCTTTCCGTTTCCATTCCACTGACTCCGGTGACAGGAGCTCATCAATTGATCCAAACAACTACAACAACAATACTTTCGTCGATGATAACCGGGTTCCTGCCACTGTCATCACTGGTTTTCTGGGTTCCGGCAAGACAACTCTCCTCAATCATATACTTTCATCTCAACACGGCAAGCGGATTGCCGTCATAGAAAATGAGGTACTCACCTCACCTCACCTCCCCTCAACATATTCATATAATATATATACTGCTTTCCTTTCAATATGGACACTCTAGCTAGGGACTCACTCACACAAAAGGTGGTGGGTCCCAGTCGCTGGAATTTTCTAGCACTTGTAAAGGTCACACTTTTAAATTTGCAATCTGAAAGGCTCAACAAATTCAGAGCGCTGAAATTTTTAGAGGGTATGGAGGTGAAGAGAAGGAAGGAACAGGGAAAGTTGTTGTCACTCTTGTCTGGGGCTATGAACAGTATTTGTGAACCGCAACGCAAAGAAAAATATATATGAAGTACTCTCTCTAGGCTAGGCAATAAAGCTTTGCACAAAACAAACTACTCATTTCTTTTTTAACTACATTCTAGATCTTACTTTCTACTGCAAAGAGACTTGTAAGAAAAGAATGTCTGAATTATAAATTACACCTTCTAACTTTGACTTATTTTCAACTTAGTCTTTTTAAGAGTCCGTCTGGGACAACTTATATAGCTGAAACTAAAAACTTTTTGCTGTAAGTTTAGAAAAAGAAAAAAGCTTAAAAAAGAAGCTCAATAGTACAGTGGGATCCATGAAACTGCCTATGTCACTTTAGTATTCTACCAAGTCCAAGTCAAATAAAACCTTCCTATCAAATTCAAAAGATACACTAATAAGAGGGGGGAAAAAAAACTGTGGGAACACTGATAAATTCACAACCAGTTCCAATAGAACCTGATGATGCCCATAAAAAATAGTCTTTTAAATTTGCAACTTAGATGTCCATTAGCATAGATCTTTTAAATTTGCAATTTAGATGTCCATTAGCATAGATCTTCTTTTACTTACTCTAATGTGAGTCAATTAATGTTTGATCCTCTGATACAGTACATAGTACCTATTGACTTTGAAATACAAATCTTCAAATTCTTCAATTGATGTCTATCATCAATCAATTTAAATTGATATAATTCCACTTCTTAGGTTCCCTCCCACTAAAAGCAAAATATACTTTTGGATTGCAATTTTAAACCACCTCGAGTATCTTTATAGAGCTTCCAGGGTGACAAAAGATTATGACCCATGAAAGTCTTAACTAAAAATAATCTGAAATCTTATCCCTAATTAAAAAACTAAAATAATTTGATCCCTATTTGAAATCTAAATAAAAATGAAAAATTTAAAATAATCCAGTCCCATGAGATAAAGAAAATCTGAAATAATAAATTCCAAAATAATTTTGGTTATGCTCCCTGCATTAACTATGGAGACCTTCTGGTCTGTCACATATAGTTCCTATGTCAGAAGACTCAGATAGCATAATTTGGTTAGAAGACTTATGTTAAGGAAGTGAGCTTGCAAATATCTTGTGTTTTTTTACCTCCTTACTAGAGAGTTTATTTTTTTAATTTTTTATTATTAAAGGGCTGAGAATTATTTGCTGAGAGTGCTAAGATTTTTCTTGTACTTTATTCGTAATCTGATTACTATCAATGCAGTTTGGTGAAGTGGATATTGATGGATCGTTGGTTGCTAGTCATTCCTCTGTATCTGAAGACATTATCATGGTTAATAATGGTTGCCTATGCTGCACTGTGCGAGGAGATCTTGTTAAAATGCTTTTGAAGTTAGTTAAGGAAAAACGGGACAAATTTGATCATATTGTTATAGAAACAACAGGTATTTTACATTAATACCTTTGCAATGCCAATTAACATTTTTTATGTAAGCAGTGGGGGTGGCGGTTTTATTTTATGTATTTACTCAAATTCTAAAATGACTGATTAGTATAGAGGTATTAGTCTTGAAGCATAAGTTGAATCTCATTTGGTATGACTTCCATGTGGATCTTTCATCAAAATAAGAAAAAAAGATGAAAATTAGAACTTATTATAAAAAAGAAGATGAAAGGATATGTATATAAAAAAATCTTCACCAGTTTTCTTTGTTGAATTTATAAACCCCATGTTCAACGGCTTCTTGTTCTTGATCTTGAAGATTTGCTGAATAGCTCTTGTCATTCCTTTAGTATGATGTTATGCCATTTATGGATTTTTTTTAAAAAAAAGTAAATTTTGGCTCCAACAGGAGGGGGAAGGAGTGATTTGAACTAGTGACTCCACTTATGAGGCGTGGTCTATAGCCGATTATGCTATCCCTTGGTTTGTCTTTTATGGATGTTATTTTAGGGGAAAAAAAGAGAGGTGAAACCTGGGAGTTTACTAACTCCATCAAGTGAAGGTACTGAAAGCTACTCTTTTATTCCTGGAATCTTTTTTGTAGGCCTTGCTAAGCCAGCTCCTGTTATAGAAACATTCTGTAGCGATGAACTGGTTTCACGTTATTTGAAACTAGATGGAGTTGTTACTTTGGTTGACTCGAAGCATGCCATGCAACATTTGAATGAAGTCAAACCAAGATTTGTGGTGAATGAGGCAGTAGAACAAGTTGCCTATGCTGACCGTATTATTTTCAACAAGGTGAATTTTGATTTCTTGCCTTGAAATGCTATGGTTCTAAGTTTTTTGTTGCGAAGAGATGTATGTCTGGAATAAAGCTATTTTGGCCGCCCAAATTAATTAGATTTTTTCCCATATTGGCAGATAGATTCAGTCAGTGAGGCTGAATTGGAGGTACTGACTAAGAAAATCAAGGTAAGTTTTTCCGTTGTACATGAATGCTTTGTTTAGTTTGTTAAGTAGTGAGGGGCTGATAAATAGGAGAGAAGAGATACAGGTGGTAGGTTGTTTGGGATGGGTTGGTCCTTCTCGCCCCAGTTCAAAAGATGCAGGGTGGTTGTGGGAAGAGGATGCACTGGAAGCAAAAATGTAGGTTGGCTCCCCAATGGAGGATTTAGAGTCATGTGATGTACTGATGTATCACGCATACTTTTTTGAAGATCACATGCTCATTAATCAAGAAGAGGAGTGCAAGGTCATTATAGATGAGAAAAGCGCACACACAAAAACACGCCCTTTATGTGGGACATGATAAACTTCATAGTATGGTCTGATGTCATGAAGTTACAATTAATAATTGGTGCTACATGGATCAGTAATATGTCATTTCTATCTATACCAACTTTTAGTTGCAGCTTTTTTTGCTTTGTTTCATTGAGTTCTATGCATTGCCTTTCTATCTAAGAGTTACTTTTATCTTACAACTTTTTCACTTTTGGTTCTTTGTGCCAGCATATCAATGGGATTGCACAAATTAAGCTAGCTAAATTTGGATCTGTTGACATGGACTTTGTTTTGGGAGTGGGAGGATATGATCTTGAAAGGTTGTTGTCTAATCTGTTTCTGCCAGTAATCTTGCAATGTTAAAGTCTTCCTCTTGAATTTTATTTCTTCTTTGTGGTATTTATTTGCAATTGAACCTACCCCTGTGTTATTGGACTTATGGTTTAGTTGAGCTGAGAATATTTATGTGCTTAACCTTCCCTTTTGTGTTTGTGCACATGTGCACAAGTTTTGCTTGGCACTACCAAATTCGTAATGCACATTAATATTTCAATCAGTATGATTTGAACTAATCTTTGTTGATATGTCAAATGCCTTCATTTTGCAGATTTGACTCTGAAGCTCACCTAGATAGTTTCTGTTCTGTGACTCATCAACATGAAGCCGGACATGGTAGCATCTTCTCTTTTCCATTCCTAATTTCTTTCCTTTTCCTTAATAATAAGTGTTGTTAAGATGAAAGTTTTTAGGGTTTGATAAGTCAACCCTAACACATAAAATATTATTTATATATAAAGAAGTACAATGACATTATTGTTGCCCCTAGTTTAAACTCATAACCTAATTTTGTTTTTAAACTTTTTCAATTATAATTTTATATCTTTGCCTTGCTTGGGAACTTGTAATTAATTTCATATATTGGAATTAGATTGCAAATGGTTGTTTCTACTTTTAGACTTTTAGTACATAATGGTATCATCAATCAGTTGTAATTAGGATGATGAGCTGTATGGTGGTTGTAAAATGTCACATGACTGGTTTTGATAGATTATCCATTAGCATTTAGTTCTAATTTCTTTCTTTAGACATCTTCAAAGAGACAAGTTCTACTTTCTTTTGTTGTATTTTGGTTTTTGATGCAAGACCAGTTTTATTATCAAAATTGGCTACCCACCCATGGTGGATGGGGTTGCACTGTAAACCCATGGGTGAGTGCCTTCCTTGTGAGGGGCTGTCCATGCAGTTCAATCAAATTTTAAATTCAAAGATAGCATGTCTACCATCCATAGTGGATGTGCTTTACCTGGACAAACCATAACAGCCGTGTCCTTTGCATGTAAACCTCAGGAATTTCCACTCAAATTAAATCACTTTAATGCCCCACTAGGTAACAAGCATGCATGACTATGCTCGGCAGTATTTTGGTTTGTTTTATGTGTTTTGGTTCCTATTTTCTCATCTGGATGATGTTTGGACAAAAATCTAGTTTCTAGTGTTAAGGTCCTTATTAAAAAAAAAAAAAAAAATTGTATACACAGATATTGAGAAAGTTGAATGGTACATTATCCGGATGGTGAGGCCAATCTGGAGCCTCATTTATCGTAAGAAGCTTCTGATATTGGAGTCTATGATTACTTCTTTACTGTCTTGACTAAAGTCAATAGGAAGAACATGGATTATCTTCTTTTGACTATTTATTAGAGTTTCAGAATTAACTCTTTAAAATCAGTTTGCTACTAGCAGAGAGTATGTTCAAGCAGTTGCATGACATTCTACATGCACCCAGAGATCTCTTAATTTCAATAACAACTAACTTTTCTCCTAAGCTAGGCCAAATTTCTGGGAAAGCCTAGTCTGAAAATTGAAAATTTAGACAATTAAAAGGCGAAAAAAATGTCAAAAGCTGCAAAAAATTAATAAATAATTTAACCAAACTATTTCATATTGATTATTAATTAAAATCAATTTTAGTCATATAAGATTCCTTTACTTTCTCCTTTGTTGCGGCCCACAGCTTCAACTGTTTGATATATGAAACATTAAACACAGTTGGGGAAAAAAAAAAAAGAGGATAGTTATGAGAAGAGGCTGATTGGGATTGGGGATTGTGGATGAAGACGTATCGTTGGTGGTTTTAGACTTTAAAATATAATTTTCTTCATTGTAGTTCTTTTATTGTTTCATTATATTATTCATATTCCTTTTTCATGCTGGACTTCAGTTTTTACCATGATCTTTTTTCTCTCCAAAGTGACTCAAAAATATTTTCCTCTGAATTAATTTTAATACATTTCATCATTTTGGGTAAATGTTGCAGGACACCACACAGGGCATCGCCATGATCATGCTCATGATTCTGCCGTCTCTAGTGTCAGTATAGTTTCTGAAGGAACTCTTGATCTTGATGAGGTAATTTTTTTTTTTTTTTCCTTTCTTTTGGTTTTTCATGTTTATATATGTCACTTTGCTGTTTCTATAGAAACCCAATGTCTTCTGAAAGCCATTGGCTTGAATTTTATACCTCTAAGCTGTCAAGGAATAATTAAAATACAAAATGATGGCAAACTAGTTGAATGTGAATTATAACCCAACTCCCTCCTCCCCTCCCACCCCCCCCCCCCACCCCCCAACTCCCTCCTCCCCTCCCACCCCCCCCCCCCCCCCCCCCAGCGGAAACACACAAAAGAACGTTCTTTGTAGAAGTTAGTTGCAATATTTAATGTGTGAAGGTGCTACACAAATCCTTGTTTTGCCATTCTGCATAAAAGTTACTTGATAGACTGCCTAACTGCCGGAGTCATTAGTTAATTTCCCTAATGTCTGGATGAATATGTTTAAGGCTTACCCATCTCACTTCTTTGAATCATCTAATGATTAGTGTTATTTCAATAATTCTGTTGATATGCAATGTACAAATGTCAATTTGCATGGGTTTTAACTGAATCAATTTCTTATCACCAATGGTCCACTTGGATAGTAATACTGATAATATGGTTAGTTCGCTAGGGTGGGCCTATGAGGAACAATCACGCATATGGTCTAATGCCCGCACAACCAGTATAATGTAAGGTAACCTACCACTCAGGCTGGGCCTAATTTTTGCATGGGACAAGCAAAATGAAGTCAGCCTACCCAAAAGAAATATGGTTCCTTCATTGGGAGATTCAGTTTTGTAGGAAGGTGCATAATCGTGAATTGGAAGCTTTCAGGTCCTTCATCAACTCCATTTATTGCACTCCTGTAAGGGGGATCGGGGAGGATAAGAGATGTTGGCTGCCTTGTAAGAGTAAAGGGTTCACAGTTAGTGCTTATTACCATCTTCTTGTTGGCCATAGTGAGCAGTTTTTCCCTTGGAAAAGCATTTGGAAGCAAAAGATTCCCTCTAGAGTGGCTTTCTTTGTCTGGTCCGCTTCCTTGGGAAAATGTCTGACAATTGACAATTTAAGGAAAAGAAAGGTTTGCATTTTGGATTGGTGTTATATGTGCAAATGTAATAGTGAAAGTGTTGACCATCTCTTCCTGCATTGCCCGGTTGCTTTGGAGTTGTGGGATATGGTTTTTAATTTATTTGGAGTTTGTTGGGTTTCCCTCTAGAGTGGCTTTCTTTGTCTGGTCCGCTTCCTTGGGAAAATGTCTGACAATTGACAATTTAAGGAAAAGAAAGGTTTGCATTTTGGATTGGTGTTATATGTGCAAATGTAATAGTGAAAGTGTTGACCATCTCTTCCTGCATTGCCCGGTTGACAATTTAAGGAAAAGAAAGGTTTGCATTTTGGATTGGTGTTATATGTGCAAATGTAATAGTGAAAGTGTTGACCATCTCTTCCTGCAATACCATAAGAAAGAGAAGAAGAAGAAGAAAAGAGAGAGAAGGGAAATAGAGGAAACATCACGCAGAGGCTAACATGTCTCAATGATTTTATTAATCAGCTTTATCTCCTTTGAATACATTGAGCATCAATATATATAAAGACTCTTCCTAGCCCTAGTAGAATTAGAAACTGTCCTAGTAGTATTAGAAACTCCTAGTTTGACTAGTAAACTGAAAAGCTAATAAATGACTAACTCGAACCCAAAGAAAATAAAACCTAAGATACTTAGGGTATGTTTGGTAACTGTTTTTTTCCTCTTATTTTCTGTTTCCAAAAATAGTTTTTTATTTTCTAGAGTAGAAAACTTGTTTGGCAACCCAAAATGAATAAAAAACAAAAATTGTTCACAAAACTTAATTTGTGAAGGAAATTGAACACATGCAAAAGGCTGTATTTAATTTCTATTTTTAAAAAGTCAATGAAAACACGCACTTAATTTAATGAATTCGTCTCCTTTAAGGAGTTAGCACTAGTGTTCAAATCCTAGTAATAACAAATTTTAGTATTTTTTTTTCTCACTCCTCTCACACAAGATTTTTTTCTCTTTATCTTGCACTCTATGCAATGATCCTAAAGAGAATCACCACTTTATCGGTAGGAAGATCCATGACTTCTTCACTACGTCTCGAGAACCATGACTCTCTGTCTCTCTCTCTCCTTCCCAAGTTGAAAAGTGGGAACTTCACTTTTCAACTTCTTACCTCCGTAAATTTACAGACCCAAAGGATATCTCTAGTTTTGATCTAGAGTTGAGACAATTTGTGTACAAAGGAGCTCCGCTACAACTTATCTAGAGTTGAGACAAGTTGTGTACAAAAGGATATCTCAATTTGCTATTTTTTTATTTCAACTAGCCAAACATGTTTTTGATTTTGAAAATACAAGAAATTGTTTTTTCTTTTTATTCCCAAAAACAAATTTTTGAAAACAATAGGCAAAACTGTTACCAAACATGTCCTTAGGGTATGTTTAGCAACTCTTTTTTTTTCCTAATTTTTTCTGTTTTCAAAAACTATTTTCTATTTTGTAGAACAAAATACTTGTTTGGTAACTCAAAATAGACAAAAAAAAAAAAAAAAAACTATTCCCAAATCTCAATTTCCTAAGGAAACTGAGAACAGCTAATGACTTATATAAATAAATTACCATGCCTAGTTGCTATAATGGTCAAGGAATAGAAATTTGCACGGCAAAATCTCTAATTTAAATAAGAAAAAAGAAAAATTTTAATTTTTTATCCTGTAAAAAGAAACCTTGGAAGAGGCTATTGGACTTGTTACTGGCCATTGGTGTATACTTATTTGCTGTCTGTCAATGTAGCAACTAGCAAGTATTTTTGCAACTGCATACGGGTGAAGGGAAGATCCTTCATTCTTACACTTATATTTTTCATGTTCCTTGTCTTTTGTTGGATCGAATGGAACCTCCTCCACATAAACAGGAGTTCGAGGTTAGGGTCAAAGGTTCAATCCCGTACTGATTCATGAGTTGTATTTGCTATATATATATATATATATATTTATATATACACACTATTTGCTTCTCTTTAGGGTTACCTTTGATTAATCTAATAATTAATTTTCCTTCTTAAAATTGGTTGACTATTCCAGTTTGATGATTGGCTTGAAAGACTGATTGAAGAAAAAGGAGAGGACTTGTACAGAATGAAGGGGATTTTGTCTGTTAGTGATTCCGACCAACGTTATGTTTTTCAGGTTCTTATTCCCCTTTCCATACTATTCTTTTCATTATCAAATGAGTATATTTATAATAAAAAAAAATTGTGTTGCAGGCTTTCATTTCTTTTCTAATTTTTCTCCACCTTCTATGGTGCTGGTACCTTTTCAGGGGGTGCATTCTACATTGGATGGCTGCCCAGGCAAAACCTGGGGACCCAATGAGAAGAGGATTAACAAACTCGTGTTCATAGGAAGAAATTTGGATGAATTTTCCCTAAGAAAGGGTTTTAAAGGTTGTCTAGCATAAGCTATTGGTATATGCCAAATAATTCAACAGTGGATAGATGGTGGAACACAAAACAAATGAGGCTTTAAAGAATCACAAATGCATAAATACATTGTCTCTGATGACGAATTGATTCGTGAGAGAATTTTCACCGATGTATATTAGTTGTGCATTTTATGTCAAAGCTGTCAAAGAATTTATAAAATTGCTAATGTGTGGCAGAACTGTTCATAAACTCTTGAACTTTTTGCCATTAACTAACAGCTGTGGGATAAATCTTATAGCCCTACATTGACGAAATATAATCTAGCTTTCACTATTTCATGATTTTCATATTATGCCAAATTCTTGAGAATGTCAAAAGGTGGCACTTCTTCTGGAAACCCAAACTAACAATGGCCTGTGCATTTTTTTTTGTCATCTTTAGTCCCGGGTATAGATATATCCAGAATAAATACATAGGTCTTTAATGGTCATAAGTTTAATGAATAGTTAATATATTGACGTCAATGCTGTGCCTGTCAAGGTAGCGATGATATTGTACTGTCTTCTAGGTTTTAATAAGTCATTGATTTAGAATTTGGGACGTTCTTGTGTTCACATTAACGCTATCAATAGTAGGCAAAGCTTGTAAATGAGTTGTGTACTATCATATTGATTAAGTAATACAAAAAAAAAAAAAAAAAAAGCCCTCTCATTCTCTCCCACTTTTAAATGGATGAAACCTTGCAAATAAAAAAATCTTAGGATCTAGAAACAGCCACACCAAGTCCAATCCATTTTAGCATCACTTACCCTACACAAAAAGTTACCTATAATCCATTTTAGCACCACTTACTCCACATAAAAAGTTACCTAACAAAGAGTAGAGGTCCTAAAAAATATAAAAAATATATGCAACGCTATTTTGCGAATAAAAAAATCAGTCAAATTTCGGACGAAAATGCCTCTCTGCAACTACGAGCAATGATTTTTGACCAAAAAAAAGGTCAACACTTTCGCTCAAAAAATTGCACATGACATATTTAGAGGCCTTAAAATAAAGGTCGGCATTTTCGTTATGACCACCTTGAACAGCAACGCGTGCTCTCCACACATGTGGATAGGGTGGAAGGAAAACGGGAACATGCGTCTCTCCTCTCTTCCCTTTTTGAGAATGATGTATGGTGGGTGTGAATTACGACAGTGAACCATTTTTTATTATAGTTCAAAAGTCACCACCAACCATTGGGTTTTTCTAGTTATGATTGGTCACCTATGACCTAACTCTATTTGATTTTATTATCAATCATAGGTTAAGAAAAAGTAAAATTTTCCTAGTCTAAATGGATGATAAATAATCTTGATTCTTGGATTCAGATGTCTGGTTATGCGTAGAGAAGTTGTTAGAAACCTCACAACACTTGTCGTGAGACAGTCTTTTGTTTTGGAAAACACTAAATTTTTGGTCATTGGCAAATAAAATCAAGCTATTGACTGTAACTTTCAAGGCTTAATGAATTTGGGCTTTTGAGGTTTGATTTGGAAAATGTGTGTGGCCTTCACCACTGTTTTGCTAGCACATTGGAAATTCTATCAAATTTCTATGATGAAATCTGGCAGCATTTCATTTTATTTTCAAGACAAAAATCCGGCAGAATTTCATATCAAGTGCGTTGTGGCACACACAACGTAATCCTCACAAAGCTTTTGTAGTGAAAATATAGCAATAAGTTGCACTATTTTCATAGTGAAAATCCGACAGAGTTTCACATTCAGTGCACCACAACGCACTTGCAGGATTTCGCATTAGTATATACTGTGTGCACCAATATGTTCGGTCAAAGGCACACCAAGGAGCACCTAAGTACAAAGCACGTGGTGCACATTGTATACACAGTGAAACCACATGTCAGTAGCTGACATGGATATGGCTAATCACACACGTGGTACATCATGCACCCCATAAAGTATGAATATGAATCTACAAAACTAAGCATTGAATGCATACCCACAATCCAAGGTCAAGAAGCATTCATGATTAGGGAGAGGTTATTATCTAATCATTGATGTCCATCATCCTAAGTGCATGATCACCTTTACAATATATAGCATGCATACTATATTTTCATCACCCAATGCGGAAATGTATACGTATCCACACGTAGAAGGTGTGGCTCAAAGCAAGATAAATAAAATACAGATATCCACACGGACCACACCCATAAGGTGTGGCCCAAAGTGAGGTACAAAATAGAAAACTAATCTAGGAAAGCGACTAAAGATGGTTCTAAAGGAAGGCTAAGGAAGGGATGGACCTTTTGGAGGGCTAAACTCCTAAAATTTACTGATCAATGCCCTTTTGCTTGCCTCTTGGAAATAGGGTGCATGCTCCATCTGCCACATGCAAACAAACAAATAAGAACACCAAACAAAGCAAACAAGCATGACAACAACCAAACAAACAAAGAAATGAAAACATGCAAACAAGCAAAGAAATAAGAAGGAATCATGCTAGCAAACAAACAAACAAACAAACAAAGAGACATATATAACAGATGAAGGTTTGGATTGTGTCTGTAGATCCATTGAATTGAATTATGAATGGCACACGTGCCAACAAGCAAAGCTATTAAAAGTGGGTCTTGAGGTTTCGTGTATATAAACGGGTGCGAATCTGCACGAACTCCGATTGACTTGATTCTTGTGGCTCTAAAATGATATGAATGTCTAGTTTCCAAATCATTTTATTTTTTGAAAATTGGTTGGCAGACCAAAGAGTTATGGGTCCCAGAAACGAGCTGATGCGCTTGACACTATTTTTATGATATCTCAACTGATTCAACTCCGATTTCGACCTGTGAGTAGCAATTTTAAAGGGAATTCAATATTCTTCTCAATGATATTGGTTTCATACCAATCAGACGGTTGGTTAAAAGTCAACCCTTGGTCACCACAAAAAGTTAACCCTAGGTCAAAGTTGACAAAAAGATCATTACCTTGGATTTGATATAAAAACGCCATTTTGGTGAAGTTTTGACCAATTTTGACATTTGGTCAACAATCGGTTGACTAGGGTTATTTTGGACATTTTGACATGAAGTGACACTTTAAGTGCTCTGATATAGGATAAACCATGGTGATCTAGATGTTCTCATGATCCCTTGGTAAGAAAATGATTTTTTTTTTTAAATTTTCGGAGTTTGACACGCAAGTCAAAGGCAAACAAAGTACGATATCAACATAGGGTATCAACCATTGTCATATTTGCTATTAAATTTTTTGTGTCTATGGACTATAGACTCACTTTCTCTTCACACAATTGGCCACACTCTCACGCAACTACGTTTTAGTTAGCCCTTTAAATTCATAATCATTATGGAAGAACTTATATTAATTTAAATTTTACTATTGCTGGATATACCATTTTTGTTAATACTGAGTTTTATTACTTGTTGAGATTTTAGTAATGGAAGATCTATGGCATTAACCATAAAAGCTGTACCATCGCATATTGGATTTATTGTGGGACGTGTAAAATGTTGACTTATTGTTGGATTTATGTTCTATTTTGACTCACTGCTGATACAAATTATTTTGACTCTCGGTTATATAACTAAGTGTATTGTCATATTCATCATTCCATACCCTAGTTAAAACTTTAAAAGGCAGATTAGGGTCCCCTTCAATGTTTGTAGTTTTGTACCATCTCTCTCTCTCTCTCTCTCTCCTCTTTTTGGGCTTTGAGTTGGTTTCTGTTTGTAGCTCTCAAAAATGCATCGGTAACCGCTGATCTTTATTGGTCTGGTGTCAAGTTGTAGGTTAAAGTCCAACAAAGGACCCTTTTTTTTTTTTTACAGCAATAATTGACATGTGACCTTCCCCAACACAACGTATCTCAACAAGATTATGGAGAATGAATCTAGCCCTTTTTTTTTTTTTTTTTTCAAGGCTAAAAAATTATACTGCATCATTAGCAATTTTTGATGAAATATACTTATGATGAAAAAGTATACTATGTTTCGATAATACCAACTCAGTATCTATTTTGGTATTTCTTACTCAATAAATGAGTGACACTTGTTTCAAAAAACCATATCAGGAAGATAAATTAATCATTTATTGGAGTAGTCTAATGTGGTTTTTTGAAATAAGTGTCACTCATTTATTAGGTAAAAAAATACCAAAACAGATGCTGAGTTGGTATTACCAAAATATGGTATACTTTCTCGCTTGTGACTGCCACATTTCTAATGGCCTATCAAGAGTAATTTTAACTCCATTGCTTTGTTTTAAAGTCAATTGGAAGGTGTGCAGTCACCCAAAAAAAAAAAAAAAAAATCTAGGCTGGCTTTTATGCTCATAATTTTTTGTTTTCGAGAAACATACAACCACACACACAAAGGAGAGGGAAATTTTGTTTTCGAGAAACATACAACCACACACACAAAGGAGAGGGAAAGGACTTCTAACACAAAGGCACACTACAACTTTACTAAAAAGTTATGGTAACTTTTAAGGGAATGTGTGACAAGTTATACTACACACAACACACTCTCTTAAGTAATGTGGGACAATTACCAATTCTTTTTTTGAGAAACAAACACATACGAAAGAAGAAAAAGAGTTCTAACATAAAAGCACAGTACAATTCCACCAAAAAACTAGAGTAACTATTAAGAGAGAGATGGCAATGCTCATAAATTTGGTGACCTCATTGAGATTCCCATTAATTATGGTTGGTTGAAGGCACATATTACTATATCTAAATATATTCATTCATACGACAGCATGTTGTATACAAAATACTGTACTTCAAAATATTTTAGAATGAAGGGTTGTGTTAACGGGCATCGTGCCCGTTAAGCACAAAATTTTTTACTTTTTTTTTTATATATAATTTTTGTCTTTTTTTAATTTATGCCAATTTTTCAATTTTGTAGCTCTGTTTGAAATTGTTTTTTACTTTTTTAGACAAATTTTTTTTTGCCATTTCTGCCCTTAGCCAGCACCGCTTGGTGCTGGTTAACATTCTCCTAGAATGAGTGGGAAAAAAAAGAAAAAACTATAATATTTAGAGGAAGGAGCATCTGGACAGCTTTATTGGGGAGTTGGGACTTTTGACTTTAGTTTATAGTAGTAGTAGTAGTGGGTTTTAAGTTTTAATGTAGAAATAAAAAAGGAATATTCTATTCTGCCGTCCTCTCCAAAAAATCCGTCCCTTGCGGAAATCACGAAACGTGTTGTGTTCTCTTCTCTTCTCTTCATGGCCCCCTCCCCCACATGTGCTATATTACCTTTTCCTACGTGCCACGTGCCTCCTTTTTTATTCTATTCCCTTCCTTCGGCGCAGAATATTCCACGCTGGCATCAACTTCGCAATCTCAATCTCAATCTCAATCTCAATCTCAATCTCGTTTCCTCCTTCAATTGAATTACTGTGTTTTTACTGCTTCTTATATAACCTCATCTCCCTTAACTCCCCGTTACTCCATCACTTTTGGTCCAACATTGGACACATTCTCTTCTCACACCTAAATCTCTATGTGTTAGCTCGTAATTTTCACGGGACTATCATGGTACTTGCTAACACACAAAATTAGGTACACCAATCATAAAATGATAATTAGAGATGGCAATGGGGTGTGGTGTATTTGAAAAATGGAGTCTTTGCCTCCGTCCTGCATGACGAGAAAAATTTTCTTGCCCTATCCTTGCCTCTTGGGGTCCCGCAAAAGCTTGTCTCACCCTGTAAAACTCCACTTCTTATTAATTTGCTCACAAATATTATAATTATTTTTAATAAAACTTGTTTCACTAATAAAAATAAAATTGAAATTACAAATAAATTTATCTCATCAAATCAAACTAATTTTTAGCAAAAATTGAATAATATTATTAAAGTAGTCAACAAGACAATATCACAACAAAAATAAAAATCTCATAATATAAAATTAATGATTCAACAGTATATAAATTTCTTTATAATAAAGATAAAAGAAAATGTTAAAATTGGTATCTTATTTCCAACCTTGCTAGAGAAAAAAAGGGGCAAAAAGTCTTGTTGGGTAGAATAAAATAAGCTGATGATATGTTTGTTTAAATAGTAGGATTTTAGGGTATGAAAAATTTACAATTTAACTCTTATCAATGCAGAGTGGGGCAAGTTGAATCTAAAAAGTTTAAACCCATTTCCACCCTGCCCTACCCTACCCCGTGGTGTAGAGCTAAAATCTTGCCCTATCCTAGCCCTACCACCTTTGCGGGATGAGGAAAACCCACGTGGGCTAAAGCAGGGAGAGGAGGGGCTCTGTGGGACAAAATTGTCATCCCTAATGATAATTAAATATGTTGTGAATTTAGGTGTGCATCTCTAGATTTACTCTTTTTGGTCCAACAATTCTACAATGTACATACTCATTTTTACTTCCTAAATCCATGCACCATTTATGTGTTAATTTATAATTGAATTTTAGCCCTTTCATTTAGGTCATCATAAGTATTTGAGCATGTTGTATCAACTTATGCATCAATCACGAGTTAACACATAACAAGGTGTGGATTTTAGGGTGGAAAATGGTGTGTCCTAGCATTATTCATCCTATAAATATAATAAATTTCCCAACTATTTCATATTTTGCTGATAAGATATTATGAATAATTCAATATCATTTTTACATGAAAAAAAATCAATGACATCACTTTTATTGTACGTTAATCACCCTATCATTATATATATAAATGAGGAGAATATTTGTAACTTTATTAAAAATGCAAATATATTAATAGGTGCTCAATTGCACTTGTTAACGAGTAATCAAATAGATTCTACTTTATTAGACCGTAATAAAGGTAGATAAACTAATATCCATTTAACTAAATATATAATATAACTCACAAAAAATTGATCGAATTTATGGATCATATTTATAGTTACATCCAGTTATAAATATAATAGAGTAAAATTTAAGGAATCTTATGGATTTTCCTATTAATTTTGGTCCCACTCCAACTAGCTGACTAGCATTGGGATTGGGAGTAGGATTTTGTCATAGAATCGTAATAGTGTGCGATAGATCCAACGGTCCAAGGTGGATTGGATAAGCTCCATTGGAGCATATGCGATGCCATGCTATAGCAGCACATTATAATTAATTATAAAGTTATCCGACGTATTCTTTTTTTTATATCTATATGTAAATGGTGTCATGTTGCTTGAGATTCGCCGCCGTGCTTTACTCTACATGTCGGTCTAATTAAATTATAATAATAACATAAAATATATATATATATATATATATATATAAAATTTCTGACTAAAATAAATAGGACTTTGAAACAAAGCCAACTCCTCCTTTGGCTTCGTACACAGACATCGATCGATCTCTGTTTCATTTGTATTTCAGCTTTTGATCTCCATTATTTCTTAATATTTGCGAAGCACAACGTTGGTAATGTTATTAACATTTCCAAATACCATTCAGTTTAATTTGTTACGTAGACCAAGACATATACCATAATAGCTAGGTTTGTGCTGTGTGCAGTGCACACAGTCTCTTTATTTTCCGCTAGCTGCCAGCTGCGTGAGATCATCAAGTCAATGGTGCTGATCTGATAGAAGAAAAAACGGACAAAATTAAGCTGGAATTCGTTTTCCTAAAGGGGTTGAGTGAGTTAGGGTGATATGATGGAGAGGAATTACAGTGGTGGTGGTGTTGGTGGAGCAGGGAGCTATCCATATGAGAACGCTGTGATGATGACAAGAGACCCCAAGCCCAGGTTAAGGTGGACGGCTGATCTGCACGAACGATTTGTTGATGCTGTCACTAAACTTGGTGGCCCTCACAGTATGTTATTTTAGCACTCAACTCTTTTCTTCTTCTTCCTTTTTCCACTTTTTATTTATTATTTATTTATGTTTAATGTTCTTAAATTTTGAGCAGTGGTAATTGGTTAAGCAGACCATAGGAACATATCGATCTTCTAAATTATAGCAATAGTTTGAGATGCCATTGATTTTGTTATGTTTGACAAAAATTATCGAAATTATCAACTGTCTCTACTCTAGTCCATTTCCTTCTTCAATTCATCGAAATATGTTTCAATGGAGAATCTTGACTTATTTTGAACATTGTGCTGGACTGATTTTTTTTTTCCTTTTTTTAAGCTTAATAAATAAATATACAGCTTTTTTGCAATGGACACAAGTTTGAATTGTGTCATATCCAATGTAAAAAGGCACTAGACACAAATTTCACCCAATAAATAATTATATGATCTACATTTTAAATTGAATTATAGGGAATGAACAAGATGTAACGAGTAGTTTTTATTTTTGGGAAAAATCATGTAGTGAGACATAATTGTCATTTACTTGAATTGAGTTATGAGAAAGAACCACTTGTTGTTTCCAACATCCAACTTGTTGGGTGCATTCTTTGAATAATCATTAGGTGCTAGTTTTACAATAACACGATACTATTTTATCACACACAAATGGGATCCTATCATAAATTTCATTAGTAAAATCTACTATTATGTGAGAAAATGAAGTGTCATTTTGTTGTACTCTCATAGTACTGAATAATTACTCATATTATTGCTGCATACAAGTTCACAACCTTTCACAACTTAGAAGTGAATTAATCAACCCAATTCTCATGCAGTTAACTTATCAAAAACCAGCAATTTACTTTTGCACTTTCTGATAGAAAATCGATTGTATAGTCTCACTTCACCGTGCCAAAATGAGGTTTTAGCACTTTCTATATTGCTCGATAATTTAGAGAGCATTTTTTTACCCTCTTGTTCTTTTTTTATATTTTATTTTCAGAAGCAACTCCCAAGTCTGTATTGAGGCTGATGGGCTTGAAGGGCTTGACATTGTACCATCTGAAGAGCCATTTGCAGGTAATTATAAAATTTTCTTCTCTCCTAAGGACCACTTGCTCTATATTGTGTAGTCCAATGAGCAAAATGAGTAGAAAAAGGAAAAAAAGAAAAAGAAAAAGAATTTGCTTCATTTAATGTCATTTGCATTTTGATTTGTGGAACGCGAATGTAACATTAGGATGTAAATCAATATGCAGAAGTACAGACTTGGACAGCAAGCACGTAGTCAAAATACTGTAGAACAAAACAAAGAGAGCAATGGTGAGTCCATAAATATTTTACACGAATTCTGTCAATGCTTTCATAGGCAATAAACTTTTAGCCAATAATTCTATCTGCATAGAACATACATGATTTTTATTTTTGCTTTTAATGCTTGGTACTTTGTTATTGGAACTTATCATATTTTCATTCTTTATTTTTGCTTGCAGCTTCAGAATTCTTCGTACTAACACATTACCCTTTCTAAATTTTAGGGGGCACATATGTACATTTCAGTAATTCTCCTGGGACTAGTACCAATTCTTCCAGAGATGATAATGAACAAGGGTATGAGAAACAATCACTTACATTTCTCGATTTTGTTGCTTTCTCAATAAAAAAAAAAAAAAAATGGTCATTACACACACTGGTTGCATGATCTTGATCCTTATAGCTAAAACTTTATCAAAGGTAGAGTTTCATTGACTCCCCCCTATTCTCAATCCAAGGAATTTCTAAAGAACAGTGAGAACATAGATTTGACCTTTTTTCGTGTAAGTAAAACAATCAAAACATCCAGTACCTTCAAGCCATGGTTGGACTTGGGCATGAGCAAGTAGAAACAGAGCTAAAGAAGGTAAAGGTATTAATTTTTCAATTAACAAAAAATGGAACAGTGACAATTTGGAATAGTGCAGACTGATTGTGATTGGTTAGGGTAGCAGACAAATCCCACAGCACACCCTCACTTATCCAATATGTGTGGTTTGCGGTCAATTGCAAGTATTTTGGGGTTTACTCTTCAGGGTTGGGTTGGATTTTGCGGGTAATCTAATGGTAAGTGTTTTGGCCATTTTGGGTTTACTCTCTAGGGTGGGTTCAAGCGACTAATTTGCTGAATAGAAATCATTTATTCCACTTTTTGTGTTCCTTCAATCACAACTGAAATGTGTTTCATTTTTTCCTAATTATATTAGTGATCTTAGAACCAAGTGATCTGAATTTAAACTTTGAGTTTTCACAAATAAATTTAAACTCTCAATGTATATAAGACTTTTCATATAAAAAACTTGTCAAAAATAATTCTAGTAAATTATAAATTGCTTCCCTTAAGTAGGATAGTTGTAAGACCCCTTTAGTTTAAAATGTTACTACAATATTATCTCTTCATTTATTCGTAGTGACATTGTACCCTTTTCATTAGTACTTTCTGTCAAATTAATAGAAAATTCAAGTTATTTTTTAAGAGTAATACTACAGGTATAAACTGTTTTATAACATTTTTACAAAATGTTGATGTGACCAATCTCTTATTGGTTTTTATCTAGACCCGCTATTAATATCACTTTTTCATTTACCAATAATCACTCACCATATTAACAGTTTGTAAATTATTTTATAAAATAGTTTGTACTTCTAGTATTATTCATTTTTTAAATGTGCCTTGCCCACATATTAATGACATTAATACCCTTCAATAACAAATACATCACTTGCTCAATGATCACATAGACAAGTCCTTTCAAATTGTGCATGTCATGTTTTTGATATTAGACATCATTAAGATCATTAACGTGTAGGTCTAGACACTTTTTTTAAAAATAAAATAAAGTGAAGTTTTCCATTAATTTGACTGAAAATACTAATGAATGAGGTAAATGATCATTATAAAAAGATAAGGGGAGACATTGCAAATTTTCTATTCCCTCCATCCCATTTTATTAGGCCTATTTTTATAATTCAACTTTTAAGAAAACATTATTTTATGCATTGTCTTTTATATAAAAAGGTACAAGTTTCCAAAATTATCCCATAATTTAAATTTTAGTGAGAGAGAGGTATTGATTTTTTCAATAAAGTAAAAGGTATGTTAGGAAATTTATTTATTGATAAATTTCAATGATGACTTTATTTTGAGACATAATAGAATGGATTAGAGGACTAACAATTTAGGACATTGGGTGTATGTTTTAAACCAAAATGGGGACGTGCATTGCAACTTTCCTACACTTATGTTTTTTTTTTAGAGATAATTACAACATGCTACTAACCTTGCAGCTCGAACCCTTTCTTGCCTAAACCCCCAAATACTTTATTTATGGAGAGCTACCAATTCAGCTACAAGGCCCGTGACATCCTTCAATAAATAGGAAAAACTGAAATACTTGCCCAATTAAATAACTGGTGACTTTCTGTCTTTCTTTTGTGCTTCTCATTAGAGTTATTGATATCATAATTTGAAGCAAAAATTTATCCTGCTTCTTAGTTTCCACTACTCATTTCCAGAACTAGTATCATTTTAGATTCATCTTGTGAATTTCTTTCATTTTGCAAATTTTCACAAACTTTTTTTTTTTAGAGTAAACAATAATACTTATCAGAACACACATAAAAATAGTAATAATAGTGTTTTAAACCGGGTTTATAATACATTATATAAAATTTTCACAAATTTGATACTAAGTAATTCTGCGAACATAACAGAGAAATCCCAATTGAAGAAGCACTTAAGTGTCAACTTGAAGTTCAGAAAAGATTACAAGATCAGCTTGAGGTATATCTACTGTGGATACTTTTGCTGTAACATTTTGATTAATCACTTGTGATATTTGCTTAATTATCACAAGTTTTGCTACTTCATGAGCAAAATCTATGATTTCATATTGTTAAACGACCCATCACTGCCAATAGGTACAAAAGAAACTGCAGATGAGGATAGAGGCCCAAGGGAAGTACTTGCAGGCTATATTAGAGAAAGCCCAAAAGAGTCTCTCCCTAGATATCAATGGCCCAGGTAGCCTTGAAGCGGCCAGAGCCCAATTAACGGACTTCAATTTGTCTCTATCGAATCTCATGGAGAATATGAATGAAGGAGAGAGGAAAGAAAACATGAATGATATTTTCAAAAAGGCCAATAGTTCAGCAATCCAAATTTACCAAGGGGGAGGCAGAGAAGAAAATGAAGATGTTAAGCTCAAGATTGAAGGGGGTTTGGTACAGTTTGACTTGAATACCAAAGGTAGTTATGACTTTTTTGCAGCAAATGGAGCTGAATTGGAAACCAAGATGCTTTCCTATAGGAGATAAAATTGGATATATCATATACATATAATGTCTTTACACTTTTGACACACAATTCACCTTTTAGTACCTGCTTATATTTGTTTGCATCAAGTTAAATAATTATTCTCTAAAAAAAAAATGAGAAGTTTGTTTGGATGAGCTTATTTTTATCTGTTTTTTATGTAACAATAAAATTGTACTTTGATAAATATGATACTTTAAAAAGATGTATATTTTCTTTAAGGATGAAAATAAGCTCAACCAAACATATACTTCATTATATGTATAATATATAACTTTTAGGGAATACCTATTTCATATTTTCTTTCGAATGTCTTTCATTTACTACACTTAAATAATCTGAGATTTCTATCTTGAATTTGTGCTTTTCCTATGCTATAGCCTACACTTGTTGGGTATTACAAGATTTATTCCATAATTGAGTTGGTAACCTTAAGCAAACAATAAGTAACAAGGACGTATATTTAACTGCATCCAATTAAAAACATCTTACAGAGTGATTATAGTTTGTAAAAAGTTATATTTTATTGTACTTTTCTTATTTTCTCTTCAAACACAGTAGGTTTATCCGTTTATGTATATGTATTTATTTATTATGGACATAACCGTGACAATGTCAAGCTACTAATGCTCATTTAATGGCTATTGAAGAAGATGGTGGATGCAATGTATAAGACTAAATTACAAATCACCCCCTAAAGTTTGGAGTGATTTGCCCTTTAAAATTCCAAAAATTTTAATTTGCTCCCAAAATGTTAGGTTTTGTTTGGATTTGCTCACATCCATTTATATCTGTCAATGAGATGGATATTACGTGCCACATATGACTGTCGGTCCAATGAAAACATGCAATGTCATGTAATTAATTGTGCCACATCAATTAAATTGAAAAGCTTTAAAAAAATTAGAACGATTCTTTTAAAATCCAAAAATTACATAAACAAATAAAATAAAATAGGGTAAATTTCGCTTTAAACCCTGTAGTTTTTGGTAGTCCAAATTAAACTCTATAGTTTTAAAAGGAGTCTGTAAAAAAAAAGTTTTAAAATGTAACAAAATTTTTTTTTTTGATAAGTAAAATGTAACAAATTAAACCCTAGAGTTAAAAGTGGTCTAATACCGTTAACTATTAGAATTATTGTTTGAACTATGCATGAGAGAGAGAGAGAGAGAGAGAGAGAGAGAGAGAGAGAGAGAGAGAGAGAGGCCTGCTATGCCCTAGGCATCGCTTGTTGCTCGCTCTATTGGATTAGGATTTGGTGCGGTATTGCATTGGGTGCAATTCACCTCATTTGTCTCACAAATTTTTTTTTTTACTTTTTACTTTTTCAACTTTTTCTTTTACTTCTTTTAAAGTTTTTCTTAACTTTTTTTGATCAACGGTTGAGATTGAAAGTTGTATTTTGCAACTATAAATCTCAGCCATTAGAAGCAATTGCATCAGGTACAATATCACCTGATCTCAATCCCCGATTGCTAAAGCCTTATTTTATCACATTCTGACAACCACCTCAAGTTGTCGGCCACCGAACCCCACTGATAAGTTCTGCTTTCTCTCTCTCTACTTATTGCTAATTTAAGCCTTCATTTATTCTTATTTTTATGAAAAATGGATTGATTTAGTTAGATTTATTATGTATTTTAGTCAGGTTGGTTTTGTGTATTTTGATCAAGTAGTTTTGGGTTTGATATCTCTTCTTTCTAGAATGAGAATTGCCTCGTGTTTTTTTTTTTTTTTTTTTTTTTAGTTTTGTTCTTTGGGAGCTGAAGCTTGAAATTTTAATAGAAAACATTTGATAAGGAGAAGAAGTTGAATAAGATGAAAAGGAGTATCTTGCTCTTTTTTGCAGCTTTTCTCTCCGTACTATTTTGGTACATTCTCCCCTTTCCCCTTTCGCCTGAGCTAGTCTTGGTCTGTACTCCCTACCCCCTTTGCTTGGTTCCTTTTCCTAGCCTCTACCACCGTACTTATACCTGTCCTTTCTCTCCCTGTAAACGCACAGTCAAGCATTTTTCATCATTGTCCTGGCCTCCACCATGGAGGTGTCTGACTTAGTATCTAGGACGGAGAAATGCTCTTGCAAAGACATTACAATAGAGCTCCCTCCAAACCAAGATAACCAAAAACCACCTGACCTCATCCTTATAGCAAAAATCGTCACCCACAAAACTATCAGCTTCAATATGGTCAAAGAAGTCACTTTAAAGGCGTGGAAACCGGTTTTTTCGATGGATATCAAAAGGCTCAGTAAGAACACCTCATGTTCATTTTCCAACATGAAGTGGATCTCAACAAAGTTTTCACAAAGAGGCCATGGTCCATAAGAGGAATGCATATGGTCCTAAAAAGGTGGAGCCCAGATTTAACGTGGCAGGAAGTGGAGTTTTCTTCTTCCACCATCTGGGTTTAAGTCCGTGGTCTACCCACTCTCTGGAGAACGGAGGAAAACCTTAGGAAGATTGGTTCCAAAGTGGGCTCTGTCCTCGATGTGGACCTAATTGGGGATGCTAGTGGAGCATGGAGAAGATTTATAAGGGTTAGAGTAGAAGTGGACATTGACTCCCTATTAATCCCTGGTGTGTTCATGCCTTTGCCAAACAAGAAGGACCAGTGGATTGGATTAAAGTACGAGAAAGTTGCGGATATTTTCTATCAATGTGGCGTTATTGGGCATGATCAAAATAATTGCTCATCTGTGCTGTTTAGCCTTTGCACCCCAATCGGAAAATCCTTTAAGGCAGCTGGTCCATGGCTTAGATCAGAAAGTGAAGAAATCCCAGAAGGTGTCTTGGAGGATTTTTCCAATGACACACCGTCCACCTACTTCCTGCAGGGAGCTACCACACCGGAGTACCAGAAAGCCCCACCGTGCATTCATTCCAATGGTCCCCTCCAAATGGCTACCTCGTGGACATCTGGGGAGGGTACAAAGACCGTTAGTGACAAAGGAGCACGTATGCACAAGAGCAAGGACTCACTAAGGACTGAGTATCCAGGGGCTGATTCATCAAAGCTGGCGCATGATCATCAAGGCTTATCATCTCCTAAGCTGCATACCAACGTCAGCCAGCCTTCTCATGATTTTTTCCTCTTGACACCTATCAAAATTGGGCTTTCTTCTACCCAAAGCCCCGACCCACCAAATTCCCTTATCAACCCCCCACATAACCCATCTCCTGAAACTAACCAACACAAGATTCCCTTACCACAAAGCCCATCCCATGAAACTAACCAACAAAAAAAATCCCTTACCACAAAGCCAAAAACCTTTTAGCCCAAAAACAATAACCAACACCACGGCTCAGTTCATTTTCGATCACACTGACCTAAATCCCAAAATCCAACAAAACCATGTGATCCTATCAGCCCCAAATGTACTATCTGACACCCTTTCACAATACCACATCGCTACCACAGACCCCTTTTCACCAACCTCCTTAGAATCTCACCCAAACATTCTTAAAAGGAAGTTGTCCAGTTTTGTGCTAGATCAGTACTCTAAAAGATTAAGGTATGCCGCTGAAGGTCATGATTTGGTGTATTTCGACCCCGTCACTACCACTTTCATTCCGAGGTCAAGGCTGGAATCCTTCTTGCTAGAGGAAAAGAATATATCTGAAAACCATGGTGAGCTCCACCCAAAACCTTACTTTTCTCCCTATTCTGTGTTTTCTAACTCAGCTATTTCTACTACTGTTTCTACGGCTGAAGAGGCGGGCCTTATCATGCCCCCAACCTCCCCATGAGGATTCTTGGCTAGAACTGTCGAGGCATCTGCAACGCCTCTACAGTTCGAGCCCTCAGGGCTCAAATAAAAGGGGCAAGACCCGATGTGGTTTTCCTCTCTGAAACAAAAGCGGATGTTGTCCGTATGGAATTCGTTAAAAGTTTTATTAAGTTTGATTATAAAGTTGTTGAAGCTAAGGGAAGTGCAGGTGGTCTGTGTATGTTGTGGAAGGAGGGTATCCATTAGTGAAGTTGAATTTGGAAAAAATCTTATAGCAATCAGAGTCTCAGATCAGTGCACAAACTGGCTTCTAGTGGGGTTTTATGGACCTCCTTATCACTCAAAGAAGAGAAAAACTTGGGGTAATCTCTTTTCCCTGATTGAATCCCACCAGGGGTCGTGGGCATGCGTTGGAGATTTCAACTTCAATATCAATGAAGATGAGCAAATGGGTGGCAACAAAGGAGGATCCTCGACTGCAAATTATCTTGAAGAGCTAATGTTTGAGCTAAATGCAGTGGATCTCGGGTATTCTGGGAACAAGTTTACTTGGGCCAAAGGGAAATGGGGAAAAGCTTCTATTAAGAGAAGACTTGACAGGGGCGTGGCAAGCATCTCCTGGCGGCTGGCTTTTCCAAAAGCAACTATTCAACACCTAAGAGCTATTAACTCTAACCATGCCCCGATCCTACTTGACATAGACCCGTCTGATAGTTTCGCTCATAGACCTTTCAGGTTTGAGGCAGTTTGACTTAGGGATGATGGGTGCAAGGCAGTCATTGATAGTGCTTGAAACATTAAGGTAACATGGTCAGACTTCATCAAACTATGTAAGAAGCAAGCTTCTACTAGGAATGCACTTCGCAAATGGAACAAGGAGGTGTTTGGCCACTGTCAATACAAAATAAACTCCTTAGTAAAGAAAATTAAGGAGGTGCAAGATAGGTTACCTTCCCAGGAAAATGAGCTTGTGAAGAGTGCACTCCAATCTGAGCTATCTGAATGGTTACTCAGGAGTGAAGTGTAATGGTGGCAAAAATCCTGGGAATTATGGCTGAAGCAAGGAGACAAAAACTCCAAATTCTTTCACTTGTCTACGATAATTTGAAGGAGAAGTAATCATATAGATGCAATAAAAAAGGAATATGGAACCAAGATACATGAATCAAGCCTGATTAGACTACTTTTCCAGGAAAACTACAAAAATTTGTTTGAAGAAGAGGATACCTGCTTCCCTGACCACCTAGAGCATCTGATCCTGCCTTGCATCACTGAGGAAGAAAACGAAGTACTGTAAAGCATCCCCACTCCGGAGGAGATCAAATCGACCCTGTTCCAGATGCAGGACCTAAAGGCCCCGTGGCCAGATGGCTTCCCAACTCTCTTTTACAAACAAGCCTGGTCTACAGTGGGTGCTAATGGCTGTCACCTCCTTCTTTACCATGGACACTATGCCAAAAGAGGTAAACAGTTCCTTGATAGTTCTTATTCCAAAGATTTCTAAACCCCACATCGGTTAATCATTTTAGGCCAATTAGCCTGTGCAATGTGGTTTACAAAATCATTTCCAAACTCCTTATGAATAAACTTCGGCCGTTGCTGGACAAAATGGTTGCCCCTTCTCAATCGGCATTCATTCCAAATAGGTGGATCGCAGAAAACCAAATAATTATCCAGGAGCTCCTCCACATTTTCAAGACTTGTAAAAAAAATTCGGGGCTAATGGCTACCAAACTTGACCTTCAAAAGGCTTACGACAGGGTCAATTGGAAGTTCTTGCAAGCGGTGTTGCTCCACTTCGGATTCAACGAAACTTTCGCTAAATGGATTATAGCCTGTGTATCTTCGGTTTCTTTTGAAGTGATTGTCAATGAGAGAAAATCAGAATCTTTCAAGCTGAGTAGGGGATTAAGACAAGGCGACCCACTATCGCCGTATCTATTTATCCTGGGGCAAGAAGTGTTATCCAGGCCGATAGAAAAAGAACTCAGGTTAAAAAATATTGCTGATATCAAGACTAGCATCAGTGGTCCTACCATCTCCCATGTAATGTACACCGGCAACATAGTTTTGTTCTCAAGAGCATCCAGAAGAGATGCAGCAAGCTTAATGAGAACCTTGGAGAAATATTGCAGCTGGTCTGGGCAGGCTATTTATATAAATAAATCGGGAGAATTCTTTACCAAGCACACCCAAAACCAAACCCGAAGGTCCGTCAAGGAAATTCTCCAAGTAAAGAGCCTCAAAAAGGATGCAATATACCTTGGAGCCCCGATGTTTTTGACTAGAGCACCATCCAAAGATTTTGTTTTTCTCCAAGACAAACTTGAAGCAAAACTTATGGGATGGAGAAGCAAGTGCTTATCTTGGGCAAGGAGGAAAACCCTCATCAATGCTGTGGTGTAGTCCATCCCAAACTATGCTATGTCCACCTTTAGCATCCCCATAAAGTATGTGAGAAGTTGGACTCTTTAGCTAGAAGGTTTTGGTGGAAACCCAACTGAAGTGAGGGTAGATTTATGGCTTGGAAATCCGGGGATAGCCTTTGTTGCCCAAAGAATGTGGGGGTTTGGGTTTCAAGAAAGAAAAAAATTTAAACTCTGCCCTGTTGGCAAAGCTAGCATGAATGATTGTATCCAAAAGAGACAGCCTCTGCATGAGTATCCTTAGAGCAAAGTGTAGGGTAAAAGAGGACTGGCTTCGGGCGGAACCTCCAATGCTCGCATCACCCATATGGAAATCTATTGAAAAGGCAAAGCCAGTGGTGAAGAAAGGAGCTTGCTTTCTTATTAGTGATGGTGATTCTGTTAACATGTGGCTTGATCCATGGGTACCTTAGATTCAGAATTTCATTCCATCCCCAAGGGATGAAGCCTTTGCTCTGACCCCTATGAAGGTATCCCAACCTATTGATCATGATTTACACACCTGGAAATCCTTTCTGGTTCTACATCTCTTTAATCCCAGCTCAGACCAAGCCATCCTATCCATCCCTATCCCTTCAAGGCCTAGATCAGACAAGCCCATTTGGTTGCTGGATTCCAAAGGGTGTTTTTTGGTCAAAACTGCCTTCAATGAGTTGCTCCCAAGCCCTCAGCCACGGCCTTCTAATGATGTGAATTGGTCTAAGATCTAGAAAATTAGAGGCCCAGAAAGGATTAAAATGTTTATTTGGAGGGTAGCGGTCAATGCCCTTCCTATGCCGTATGGACATCCTGGAATCCTATTGTGTGCTTTGTAACCAAGAATTGGAATCTGCTTCTCACCTTTTCCTCAGATGCCCAGCTGCTAAAGCTCTTTGGTTTTCTGCTTGTTGGGGTTTCAAGCCAGATTTTATCTAAGCAGCATCCCCTCTTGACATTATCAAGATTATCTTAGATCCTCCCCAGGCAATCTGTCAAGCTCAAGACTGTTGGCTGGTGACCCTCACCATGGCTTTCACTCTTGAAGAGATCTGGCGCAATAGGAATGCAGTCCTTCACCAAAGTGGCCCCATTGATCTCCATGCCTCTACCCAAAGTATACACATGAAGATGATGGAATGTTATCGAGTTTTAATTTTGCATGTTCAGAAGGCCCTTCCCTTGGGTTGACTGTCACCAAGTGGGCCCCCCCCTGTTGGGCACTATCAAACTGAATGTGGACGCTGCTATCTCTCCTTGTAAAGCGGCTTTGGCAGTCATTGCTAGAAACGAGTTTGGTGCTGTGATTAAGGTCTGGACAAAGATCATCCCAAAGTCCTCTCCAATCAGGGCTGAAGCTGAAGCCATTCTCTAGGCTTTGCAACTTGCTAAGGGGGAACATTGGAGGTATGTCTGTGTGGAAAGTGATTCCAAGCTCAGCATTGATGCCATCCTGGACCGTTCATGAGGCAACAAAGTAAGCAGTAGCTTCCTTAGTTTCTTTTTGTTTTGTTTCTAGTAATCTTCCTGCCTCATTGGCCTCTGTCTGTAAGGAAGATGCCCTGTCTCTGTCTGTTTCTGTTTGATTTATAATATTACAGTTTACAAAAAAAAAAAAAAAAAAAAAGATGAAAAGGAGTAGGAGATAAAAGGAGGAGAGAATAGTGGGATTTATAGAAATAGAAGACGTAGAAATGTAGTTCTAATAGTTTAGTCTAAAATTTATGCTAACATCCACATGCCACATGTGATTAGTAAAATATACCTTTGATGATCATGTATAAAAACAAAACGATAGTTAATGTCAGAAAAATGGATCAAAATTTTAAAACTTAGGGGGATAAATCAAACTTACCTAATTTTATGGATGTAATTTACAATTTAGTTTAAAAATTATACTAACATACACATGTCATATGTAATTACTAAAATATACCTATGGTAATGATTGATATAAACATAACCATTTATTGCAAGTTGTAGCAACCAAAACGGAAGAAATGGTACAAAACATAGTATGCCTATAGATACAACCATTCTCATACCTAATTTTACAATTTACTGATTTGTGCGATTGTGAGTGAGTAACCTAATGTGATAGGTTGCACAAGGCAGAAAATATCCACTACTCATAATCGTACAAGACAATGAGTTGTAAAATTGGGTGTGTAATTGATTGTTTCTAGAATTATTCATCAAAATACAGATTAAAGAAGAAAATAACAAAGAAATGAGAAATACAACCACCATAACAAACATGAGTAATTATTAAACATTTCCAGAGTACAATGGGGTGAAGTTCTGTCCTCTTATATTTATGGTAGCTTTCACAAATTAAATTCATAGAAGGGTCTACTATGAATGTAAGTATCACATTATCATACTCCAAGAGTACCTAATAATTTTCCAATAAACAAAAAAAAACACATATGTACTATAACAACCTAGTAATTAGAAAAGCTGCGACTAAGCACTGATGGAGATCTTCACTGAGTTCCGAAGGCCATATTTAGATTTTAGACATCACACTCACACCCTCACAATTAACCTTGGAAGCCCAATTGAGTAACTTGTGTAAGTACCTAGCTCAAAGCTATAGATAGAGCTTTAGGTATTCATCCATGCGTATATATTTCACATCTGGATAAAGCTCTGAAGCTTCTTCACCCTCTTCTCCTATTTCAAAGTTTGTCAAACAACCTTCATAGAAAAAGTGATAGTGATGCCCAACTACAGCCTGGCCATAACGGTCCAGTCCTGCGCTCAGAACAGAAGGAAAATAATAAAATTAATTATCATATGTGTAGTCTTGGACATGTAAAAAGCATAAGAATTGAGCAAATTCTTGGTATTGCCTATAAATTGCCGAATATATCAAAACTTTAAATTGTTATAAACTTGTGAATTCAATTTTAATCACTTAATTGTAATTCTAACAATAAAGACATAAACTCTTCTTTAATAAGTGAGTCTCAACATGTAAAATTTTTAATATTTTAAATAGGAGGTAGAGTGCAAACATAGATCAAACTTAGGAATATCTTTTACTTTGATACTATAATAAATTACTTATTGTTTCAAAATATTAAACCGTTAAGAAATGTTGAATTTATTCACTTAACCATAATTTCTAACAGTTGCTTTCCTTTTACCTTTCCTGGAGGCAAGAAAATCTTCTTGTGAAATGCTAATCTTTTCAAGTTCCTTCCCAAGAAGTTTCTCCCACTTCTCAACTAGTTCTCTTTGGGAGAGAATGTTCTCTGGAGGCCGAATGTGCAGTGTTTTGTTCAATGTTCGAGGATCATCTATTGTTTTAATTGTGTACAATGCAACGTCGTCTTCATCCACGTAAACCACTGCAGCAAATATTCCGAAACATATATGACATTTTAATAATACTTAATAAAGATAAAAAAATAAAAAATTCACTAGCCCAAGTCTTGAGCAAAGCATATAATCCTTGTGTAGTGGGGGTGGGTACCTTTGACGTTGCCATCACCATAGATGGTAACTTTTTCCTTAGGAGGCAAGAGTGTTTTTATTTGAGAAAGGTTGGCAGCAAAGTAACCAGCAAAACAGTTAGCAGTTACATAAGTGAAGGGGATTTTAGAATCCTCTATTGCTCTTCTCACTACCATTTTATCATCAAATGTCGCTCTTCCAGGCTCAAGCGCATGTCCCATCCGTGAAGGGTCCGTACCAAATTCGGATGGTATGAAACGCTGCAATTTTTTTTTTTTTTTTTATACAAAATATGACAAGATGTTAGCATATCACCTCCTCCTCAAGTTACATTGCCTATTAGGTATACTACATGGTTAAGCAAAGTTCTGTTCACAGATTTTCTCTATATCATTTAGTGTGTGCGTGCATTGACCAACTTATTTGTTGTTAGATAAGAAAAAAAAAAGTAGATAAATGACTTAAATTTATTAACATTAAAATAAAAAATAAAATACTTCTAAACAAGTAATCCAGATAAACCCACACTAATCATCAACCTCTAATGCTGGGAAACGTTCTTGAAAGCTATATATATATATATATAGGGCTTGGTTTAAGTTACACCTGGTATAACTCTAAACAATGTTATATCACTTAATATTTTTTAATTAAATGTGAATATTGACAAATCCACTGTTAGATTACATTATCTTTGTATATTTTTTATGCTTGCAAAATTTTAAAGTGATCAAAAATCAATATCCATGTCATCAATCAATTGTTAAAATTCAAAATTTTGTATTTTAAAATAATGCATAAAATATGAGTTTATGGATCAAATGGTAAATAACATCCAATTGATATGAAAATTGGCATGCATGTAAATAATATATATAACATGTAATTCAACGGGTGGATTTTCAAAATATTAATTCAATAACAAGTTCAAAAAAGTAGGGTTTTTTTTTTTGGGTTCTATTTCTTCCTCTTTTTGAGTTCAATTTCAGAAATTTTATTTAGTTTGGTAATTAACTACACACACACACAAAAAAAAAAAAAAAAAAAAATCCTAGCTAATAAGTAGAATGTCTATCATAGCTAGTCCTTCAATGTACGTAAGATTAGGTAAATCGTTGAAATTCTTTGAATAAATTGCAAGGTTATAATTGTTAATCTAGGTTAAATGCAAAAATTATTCCTAAGAATTGGATTACTACTAGGTACTAACAAAAATTTCAAAAAATCCCCAATTCTTAATGCCGTTTGAAAATTCTCTAATTCCTTCTACATGCTTCTTCATCTCTGGTTGCTATTTATCTATCACTAGCATGCAACTCCATGCAAACGCATGGATACATTTAAAATTAAACAAAATTTTTATTATAAAAATATAAATAATTAGTCAAATTAATTTTTTTAAAAGCATGTAACAGATGCATTCGTGCATACATATAGATACATTTAAAATTAAACACAATTTCTATCATAAAATATAGATAATTAGTCAAATTATTTTTTTAAAGTAAATGTAATTAGTTACATATTAAATTCTTACCTAAATTTAATACTACTTATGATAATTTTTTTTTCTAATTTTTAATAAGATAGAACGTGTGGTGATTTTTATTTTTATTTTATTTTTTGAGAAATATGTGGTGATTTTTATTGAGTATATGTGATTTTTTCTTTTTAAATTTTATAGTTCATTAATATTAGATTTTTAGTATTAGACACTCATTAACTCACTTGACACAAAAATTAAAAAACTTAAGTAGACACATGGCACAAGCTTAAGTGAATAATTATAGTGTAATTCCCACATAAATTTAGACACATGATGCAAAATTGGATTATAATTTCAAATTCAAATTCAATTTTCTCTAAACTTTACCTATTAATATATATATATATATATATAGATGACTTAAATTTGAATTTTTTTTAGTTATATGATTATGTTTTTTTTTATGGTTTATTATATTTGACTCCTCGTTTTCTACACTAAATTAACTAATTTAGCACAAGAATTTAAAATTTAGATTAGATAGGGCATGTGGGGCAAAATTAAACTCTAACTGAAATTCAATTTTTACACTAAATTAACTTACTTGACACAAAATTCTAAAATTTAGATTAGATGAGACACACGGCGCAAAATTAGACTCTAATTGAACTTTAATTTGAAATTTAATTGGATTTTCTCTCTGCTTTACCTATTATTATATATATAGATTAGTTATCTAAATGCTCTCTTGTGCATATAATTGCTATATAAATATAATGCAGTCATGGTGAATTATGCAATCACGACAAGATATCGAAAGGAAGCAGAAGACTTGCAGGAACAAAAAACTTTCAAACAGTGTTATGTGTTATTTGTGTTAATGGATTGGACTTGTTTGAAAAGTTTTACTAATACCTGGTATTAGTCCAAACTTTACACTATACCCACATATGATGCGTATATATACACATTTTAAAAAGCCGTGAGATAATGTCCATATTTAAAATATGAGAGTGGATGCGAAAAAGTGGATTTGAGATAATCAAAACCCTACTTTTGAAGAGGTTAATGAAGTAATTGAGGATATAAGAGAAAGGGAATATAATAAAAGACAGTGATACTATGTCAAACAAAATATATACAGTAACTTTTTTTTTTTTTTGGGTAAACATAAAGAGACAATGACAATGTGGAAAGAACGTAGGTACATGAACTTGATACATAGTTATAAAAATCTTAAGAACAAAGAAATTGCTTCCACAAAAGTAAGCTCTTTTTATTTTTAATTAATTGAAGAAACGAGATTTTAGTCAAAAAGGTTAATGTATGTTTTCTCATATTGCTACGTTAATGTTATGCCTAGTTGTTTTCAAATTATAAATAAGGGTTTAAGTTATAGTCCAATATTAATAACATATTTTGTGGGATTTTATGTCCAAATAGTTGTAATTTCTCTTCTCCTCCCCCACTATTTACTTATCTAAAAAATAAAAGTTCAAATAAAAAAGTAGAATTAAATTTCTATATCTTCTGAAAGGATTTACAACGAACTTTGGAGATCCTGTAATAAAATATGGGGATCATTTTATAGAATACCAGACCTTACTTATTTTGAACTCATGAAACCTCATAAATTCAAATAGACCTCTAATTGTTTGGATAATATGATATATAATAAAAGATAAAGAAAACACCACTACTATACATACATAATAAATTTCACTATTTTTATCGCAATTTGTTGAAGTTTCATATTAAAATTAGTGTAATATCTTTCACTAACTCACTGACATGACTTTTATCGTATGGAAAAAGGTTTGGCTTCAGGAGTGGAACTAGGAATTTTTTTATGGGCCGGGGGCCGAGTTATATAGTACAGATAAATTAGTCAAGACAAATCATGTGCACAAAAGCATATCTAATGCCAAAGTTAGTCATAATTCATAAATGTATTAGATACAAAATATCAACTTGTATCTAATATACTACTTCATAGTGAAAATTTTAAAACTTTACTTTTAACATATATAAGCTATGAAATTTTCTACCAATGTAAATAGACAATTTACAATGGAACCAATGAACTATTTAAAATCATGAAAAATCCAAAATTTTAGCAAATATAAGAATAAATTTTACAATAAAAGGCCATTTAATATTTTTTTAGGGGGCCAATTCTTAGTATTATAGGTCAAACCTTTCAAAATTTTAGTAAGAGAGAGAGTGTGTGTGTGTGTGTATATATATATATATATAATTTTGGGTGGACCATGAACCCCATAAGCTTACACTTAGTTCTACCCTTGTTTAAGAAGAGCCAAACTTTGTTCATATGTATATCAATCACAACCTGTCACATTAACATATTGTGAAATATATTGTGTTTGGACTTATTCTAAAGAAAATATAACTGGAGTGTCAAGTGTGGAACTTTTTATTATGGGAAAAGTTAACAAATGGCCTAAGTGTATTGATTTAAAAAACATTTTTAAAACCTTTTTATGGGAAAAGAGAAAAGAAAAAACTAATTTTTTTTTATTATAGTTTTTTATATTTTCCATGAAAATAGTTAGACTGTCCACTAGAACCCAAAAATCGACTCACCTATCCAAACCATCTGGGCTAACCTGAAAACTAGTCTACCCGATGCTGGTGATGGTCGGCGGCAGGTCTCTGCCGCCAAAAACAGACTTAGGCGGGTTGGATGGCGAGTTTTCTTCTCCAAAACCGATGAACCTAATTTGACCAACAAAACCCATGAAAGAAGGCTAGATTTACCTAGATCCGTTTAGATCCAGCGATATTCCGGTGAAGGTTTGGTAGTTTTTGGTTAGATCCGGCGAAGATCTAATTTTTTTTTACCTAGATTCGGTGATGATATGAAGTTTTTGCTCAAATCTGGGCTTGATGTGGTTGTTTTCGCTTCAATTTTTACTTAGATCTGGCAATGAGATGAAGTTTTTGCTCAAATTTGGGCTTGATGTGATGGTTTTGCTTCAATTTTTGCTTAGATTCGGTGATGAGATGAAGTTTTTGCTCAAATCTAGGCTTGATGTGGTGGTTTTTGCTTCAATTTGGTGGTTGTAACACAGATCCAGTGAAGATCTATCGAAATTTGGTGGTTGTAACTCAGTTTTGAGCTCGCTCGAGCCGATCGATGTCCACTAGAGACTGATCCGACTTGACCTGAGGTTGTCCGCGGTCGACGGCGGGTTGTTCAACTGTTTACCCAATGTATGCGGGTCAGTTGCAGGTTGGGCATAAACCAAACTGACTCAACCCGTGGACACCCCTAAAAATAGTATTAAAAGTTCCATAAATAATCTATTAACCAATGTTTAACAAGACCGTTTTATTATTTCTTTTCTTTTATGCATTTCTTTTGTTTTTATTGGCAGCGGAACAAGACGGATCTAAAAAACAGATAAAATGTTCTCTATTGTGGAACATGAACATTTAAATTTGTTCACAATATATAGGTCTTTTAGGCTTTAGCATTAATTGAAATTATTCGCAAAGTTTTTAATCAAATTATCATGAATATATGAGATCAACGCAATCAATTGGTAATGAAACTACAATAATATACTTGCTTATTGTTAAATGTGATACTAAGTACGTAGTTAATTATCGTAAACATAGTTAGTTAAACATGGAATGAAATGGACTTCATTGATTGAAATTATATTTTATACATTTATAAAAAGAAAAAAGATATAAAATAAAAAGAAGATATAAAATTAATAATTAACCTTAATGTTTCCAGCTTCTTTGATGGCCTCAACAAGCTTGAGCTGCAACAAAATTGCGCGAGAGCTACCCCCACCCACGGTGCAGATGACAACATCAACTTGTTTCACAGCATCTACGAGGCTGTTGTGATCGGAAAACGAGGCTTCAATAAGGCGGGCACCTTGCTTCTTAAAAGAAAATAGCAATTGGACCTTATTAATGTCATAACCCATCTCTCGGCGTTGAAGAACATAGGTGGTTATATGATCCGCCTGTGCTAGGCTTGCCCTCACAATCCTCTTCCCGATGTACCCAGTACCCCCCACAACAAGAACTTTCCTCTTTGCCATATCAGTCACTATTCACTCTTTTCTTTTCTTTTGCTGGACTCCACAATCTCTGAGCTCCACATGTACAGAGGGAGCTCAGAGATCATTTTCATGATGGGTCCCTCCATCCACCGTCCACACTTGAATATGTGTGTATATAATACACATGATATGTAAGGACGTAAGAGCATCTCCAGCATATTCTGGTAGAATAAACAGTTACTTTTTATTTGTTTACTACTCACTTTTTTTAATGCATTTTTTAATAAATTTTTTATTCTATTTTTTATCTTATTTAAATATTATTTTTTTATTTATTTTTCATTCTTTTTTTTTATCATCGTTTATTCTTCTTATCTTCATTTCCAGCAATTATAGTTTTTCAATGAAAAGTGTTATATTTACAACATTTTTCATAATATTTTTACAAGAATCACATCAAAATCTTATTTGGAAAGTTGTTACTAGTTTTAATTTGTATCTACCACTGAAATTATTTTTTTGCTCACCAATATTAGCTAATAACAATCTATTACTTAAGATTTATTGTGAAAATATTGTGGTAACATTTTTTAATTGTCATTTCTTATTTTTATATTATTTTCCCTTCACACCGTCTGTCATCCATACGGTTCTTTTTTTTGGTTTTTTCTCTACCACACATGTATCCCACTATCTCTATCTACCCTTCTTTTTTTTCTTCTAGTTCATTCAGATCACTTGTGGTAGCCTCCAAAACATAACATATCTCCACTTCTCCCTCTCTATCTTTATTTCTTTCCCTCTTTCTCTTACGCACTCACACAAATTTCTCTCCCTCTATCTCACACAAACAAATTTTCTCTCATACACACATAGATCATCGGCAGAGAAGTGGAGATCGGCATTTTACACAGATCGGCGTTCTACATGTTTGTTTGTTTGTTTATTTATTTATTTTTTGTTTTGATTTGATTAGTTTTATTTTATTGTTCAGATTTCATTAGGTTTATGAGAAATATTGTTTTTGTGTTTCAAATCTTTCGATTGGGTTTTGTGTTTTTGTTTTGATTGTGGTATATTACGTTGAGATAGAGAAGCACAAGAGAGTGAAGAACAAAAGAGAAAAGGAATGAGAGAGAAATAATTATTTTTTTATTCAGGGTATTACTTTAAGGGAGAATATTGATTAGAGTTGCTATAGTAATTGTTACAGTGTTCTCTACTTATAGAGAAGTACTGTAGCAACTCTAATCTAAAAAATGGATATAGAGAAGCTTAGAGTGAGTTTTTGGAGTGAACAAAGGCTTTTCTCTCCAAAAAATAGATATAAACCATCTGTTGGAAATGATCTTAGTACTGTATAAGACAACCAAAGTTCTTAACCCAAAATAAATCATGTTTATAACACATCAGGGGCTGGATATGTGTGGTGGGCATAGTTGTCAGTATCGTACGATACGCGATACGTATCGTGTACAAAAAGTTTCGTATTGTAAGGGTGTATTGTTCATGCTTATGAATCTTCCGTTACATTGGTGCGTATCATATGAATCGTTTCGTATTGGTGAATCGTACATATCGTACGATACATAGACATGTGGTTTTAAAATGAGTTTTTTTGTTAAAATTTGTGGTTTTATTTGATTTAACAAGTTGCTAGACTTTTTTAATACAAAATTATTGAGAAACTTAATTGAATCTAATAAAATAACAAGTATATGAGTTTTTTTCCTCCCTTCTCTTTCTCCGACAAAATTTAGACTATACTCAAAACACTCACTTTCATATATGCAAATTTATTTTCTATGCTATTAATAATGTATTAAATGAAAATATAATTATTTTTTGTTTTGTTATTATTATTTTGAGTCTAAAAAGCTAGAATGCCAAGAAAAAATTATTAGAATTAAAAGACCAAAAAAGAGTAAATGTTGATAATAATGAAAAAAAATACCTATGAAAAAATAATTGTGCAAGATGCTGAACATGATTATAACATTGACTTAGATGGAGTTGATTAGCCAAGATGATGAAAAGATATTATTATTTTAGTTCGTATATCATGCATTACTTTTGAGTTTAATCAATTTGAATGTGCATGTTATAAACATAAGTTAATTCGATTTATTTAGTTAGCTTTGTTAAATTTTATTACAAAAGTAATGATTAAATTGGTCATTAGTTGAATATATTTCGAATTTATAATGAATATACCTTTTATATATGTATATATATAATTATTTTATAATTTTATTAGATGTTTGTGTATCTTACGATATACGATACAAAAAAATCAAAAATCGATTCACGATACGATTCACGATTTGACAACTATGGTGGTGGGTAATGTATTGTCGTGGACAAAGTATTCATCAACTATAGATCATGTTTATTTTCAAACTAGAATAATGAGGGGTAGGTAACAAATTGAATTGTCAGAGATTTTTTTTTTTTTTTTGTGCTAAATAAACATCTTTATTTTACAAAAGGAATCCACGACTGGTACAACATGGAACTCATGGGCCTTTGCCCATCTCTTTCCAAAGCTTGAGCCACTAGCAAGGATGGATCAGAGATGGAGACAGGCCCAGAGTTGTTACAAAAAGTAGCCCAAAGGGCTAACAAATGAGCTGAGGAATTACCCTCTCTTTTCACAAAAGAAAAAGAAACATCATCAAATAGATTACAAAGAGCTAAAATATTCTGCAATATTACATTAATAGTCCATTCAGAGAAAGACTTTTTATCTTTAAGAGGAGCAATAACATTCCAAGCATCACCTTTTATTATCACTCTTTTGAGCCCAGCTTTAACTGCTTTATTAACCGCTGCGTAAGTCGCTTTAGCTTCACCCCACAGGGGGCTTCTCGGGTCCAAAATGCTAGTCCAATCCAAAACAACTCTGCCATGATTGTCTCTGCCCACCATTGCAATTGATGATTTATTCTCTCTTATGGCAACATCAAAATTTAATTTAACCCAACCAGCTGGAGGAGGGGTCCAACTAGACTCAATCAATTCAAGTTTTTCCCCCACAATCTTCTTCCCAAGCTGCTTTTTGTTCATTAAAAGAGCTCTGAATTTTCCTGGCTAGATCTACCACCAAACCAATATCTTCGCCCAATCTAGCCTTATTCCTCTGCATCCAAATCTTGTCACACACAATTGAGGCATATAATTGGAAATGATGGGATTCCTCTTCCCTTATTCCCGTTTTCACTTTGGGGTCAATGATGCATTAGACCCATTCTATAATATCAATATGTGATAAATTACACATATTTAAAGGCCACGGAGCCATAAGCCATACCTGAGAGGTCCACGGACATTGGAGGAAAATATGTTCAATTGTCTCAACTGCATTCTTGCATAAGAAACACTCAGTGGATGGGATATGAAATCTTTTTTCCAGCTCCTCACCTACAGGGAGCATTCTCCAATCAATCTTCCACAGGAGATTCTTGAATCTGGCATGGACCTTAAGTTTCCATAGACCTTTCCATTCTTTGATACTAAGAGGATTTGAGCCAGTTAATTGAGGTTGGATGATTGACATAGAAGCTGACTTGACTGAGAAAGAGCCTAATTTTGATAAACACCAAAAAATTTGGTCGCCTTGTTGGGGATGTGGAAGATTGATCTTAAGTATTTTCATCGCTGTCTCCGTATCAAATAAATTGAATAGCTTACCACGATCCCATTGTCTTGAGTCATGGTCAATGAGACAAGCCACATAAACATCACTGCTACTTATGTTATTGGGGCTGGTGGGAATAAATCTTGGGATTTCAAGAACCCATGGGTCTTCCCATATACACGTACCCCATCCATTCCCAATCTTATGGCAAAGCCCATTATTAAGGGCATCTCTACATTTGAATATGCTCATAGTTGCCCAAGAAGCAGATTTTGGATGCTACATCTTCATAAAATTTCTATGCTTCACATATTTCTTCCGAAAGAGTTGAACCCATTTTTTCCTAGAATTACTTGCCACCTCCCAAGATAATTTAGCTACTAAAGCTAAAGCTTTATTCAAATCCTCAGTTTTCCTGATTCCTATACCACCAGCCCATTTAGAGAGGCATATTGAGTCCCAACTTCTTGATAACGCCTTAAAACGTATAATTGTTATATATTTATGTGGGAGTTATCTTCTTATTACTCTGCTTAATTTGTATAATTAATCCATGATTTGCATAAGTCCCTATTATTTATCTTTAAATAATTTCTTGAATAAGATGTCATTCATTGTGTGTAATTTTCTACTTTCAGGAAATCATGTGAGAAAGATGAGTTTACAGGAATTTGTGAGAGAATGGAGGCCAAACTAGAATTAAAGTGGAGCTAAAGGACCATGCTTAAATGCCTAAGGAGGTGCAACTGGAGTGCTTGGATTGTCTACCATGATTGGAAGCTTCAAATAAGGAAAGAAATCAAAGAGGCAGAATCTGAAAAGGAAAAATTTGATTTGAGCACTGATCAGTATTTTGGGAATATCTCTCTCCTCAAAAATCCAATTGACACAAGACTAGATGGATTGGAACTGTGACTTAAATATCTAAAACTTTTTAGTTTTGAGTTATTTGAAATTCTCAATTTTTGAAGGCCGAAATTAACTCACAAGTTACTGCTGTAAAACTGGATGGAAATTAAAATAGAAAAAGTTTTACTTTCTTTGGACACTTGGACATTAGGGTTTGGAATGGAGGCTGTGAGAACGAATTTTGAGCAGAGAAAACCTTGTATTTTCCTTTCTCTAATGGCAGCCTAAACTCTTTGCTAGGGCTAGGGGTTATGTTTCTTCTATACGGTATGAATATTCAATGTGATTCTTTCTAGAATTTTATCAACGACATATTTGATTGTTCAATTAGATTTCTTTTGATGTATTAGTTCTTCCATTTTTTCAATAAGTTCAATCATGTTTTTCTTATTATTTAGATGAATTTCTAATAGTTTCAAATAGAAATCAAGTTTTAAAGTGAATGAGTTTTTTTGAAAACTTTTCTTGTTGCATTATTAATTGAGGTTATCATGCGTTCTTGAATTGTCTTAGTTTAACCAAATCATAAGTTTTTAATTTTATAAGAACAATCAATTATGAAATATTTATTTTCTTAGATCACAAAGAATTTCATATTGATATAGGAAAACACCCCGATGCCCTGGTACTTACATTATTGATTTAAATAAGTTATTATTATTATTATTCTTGTTAACAATCACCAAGCAAAAGTATTTTTCTTCTTCACCCAAATTGTTATTTAATTATATTGTCTTTAAATTTACCCTGCTCCTTGTGGTTCGACCTCTGTACTCTAAGAATTATATTGCTACGATTTCCTGCACTTGGGAGTGAGCAAGCACTTCTTAAAAACAACCCATGTTTCTTTTCATCTATTCCTCACCAGAAATTTCTATTGATATTGTCAAGCTTCTTACATATAGACTTTGGCAAAAGAAGGGAAGACATGTGGTAAGAAGGAATGGATGAAGATACTGACGTGATAAGAGACCCCCTCACTGCTTGAGCTAACACTTCATTTTCCATCATTGAAGACGACTATTAACCTTATCAATAACCTCCTGATGTGCCATCCTTTTCTCCTTGCCCGAGACTAGAGGAAGCCCAAGATATTTTTCCCTCCTGTTTGTAGCATTTATCCCTAAAATATTTGCCAGTCGACTTTTGAGCAAAGGTGAAACATTTTTGCTGAACATGATAACAAACTTTGACAAGTTTATCTTTGTCTTTTGGCTCGACAATGCTGAGAATGAATTAATACACTCCATGATGTCATTTGCGTCAATCTCCCTTGCAAGGGAAAATAAAAATAGATCATCAGCAAATTGTAAATGAGTAATTGGTTCACTGTCTCGAGATAATTTGACCCCCTTAATCCTGTCATTAATACTTGCCCTTCCAATCATTCTAGATATGACCTCCCCAACTAAAACAAATAAGAAAGGGGATAGAGGGTCCCCTTGCCTAAGGCCTCTTTCAGATTTGAAGAACCCATAGGGAGCTCCATTGATGAGAATAGAGAAAAAGGGTGTTGTAATACATTAAAGCACCCACTGAATCCATACCTCTGGAAACCCAAAACACTTCATGACTTTGTGAAGAAATTCCCATTCAAGCTTATCATAGGCCTTCTCCATATCTATCTTGAGCCCCATCCAAGGACTTTTTCCTTTCTTCTTCCTCATTTCATACATGTTCTCTTGAGCAATGAAAGTATTTTCTTGAATAATCCTTTCTGGTACAAAAGCGGTTTGCCATGGAGAGATTATTTTATGAAGAACCCTCTTAAGCCTATTAGCAAGCAGCTTAGATATTATCTTGTACAAGACATTGCATAGGCTTATTGGCCTATATTGCTGGACAGTTGCTGCATTACTGTTCTTTGGGATTAATACAATAAAATAGTGGTTCAACTCTTTAAGCATGAAGCCCCTATTAAAGAAGCTAGACACAGCTTTAACCACCTCACCCCTTATGATGTTCCAATAAAATTGGTAGAAGAGCACCGACATTCCATTGGGGCCTGGAGCCTTGTTAGAACCCATACTAAACAGCACCTCTTTTCTTTCTTTTGGAGAAGGAATGGTAACAAGCATTTCCCGGTCATCATTGGAGAGAATAAGCTTCTATAAAATTGTTCAAAGCACCCACCAATGTTATCCCTGCCAGATATCCAATGCTCTTCATCATTCTTGATAAAATCAATGCTATTTCTTCTCCTTTTAATAACTGTTGACAAGTGGAAAAATCTGGTATTTAGCTCAGCTAAAGTGTGCCACTTTGTTCTTGCCTTTTGCTTCAGAGAGTCTCTTCCCTTCTTAGCCATATAATAGATTGATAGTTGATCCAATGAAAACATGTCGTATCATTTAATTATGTAACATCAATTAAATAGCCTAGAAAAGCTATAAAATAATTAAAATAATTTGATTTCATTTTTTAAATCCAAAAATTACCTAAACTAATAAAATAAACAACTTACAATCACAATTTGCTTGGCATAGTAGTGATGTAAACCATTCGTATCGGCCTAAACATGCTTGACAGATCCGATTGTTGGAATTTTATTTTAAAAGTAATTCAAGAGAAACAAATATAATAGGTGTAAATATATTTTTGGTCCTTACATTTTGGGTTATTTTTCGGTTTGGTCCTTAAACTGATTTTGCTCCTAGGTCAGTCCCTAATTTTTTTAAATCGTTTTTAAAATGGTTCCTGCCATCATCCAAGTAACGGAGCTCTATTATGTGGCAGACGGAGTGCCTTGGTTGCTGACATGGTGCTGACGTGGCACTGACATGACATTAAAATATTATTAAAAAAATTATTTGGCAGTTTTCAATACCACGTCAGCATTTTAATTTTTTCAATTTCATATTATTATTATTATTGAATGTTTAATTAGTGTGAAAAACACCTTGAACGTTTAGACCCCCAAATTACAAATTACCAATTCAAGCTTAATATCAAACAATGTATGTACAGAAAATGAACATAAGCTTATAACAGAATTGATAGACAATCTAAACCAAATAAAATCACATCCACAGCAAAAATTAAATGGCAAAGATTAAGGGAAGAGAGATGCAAACACAAGAACAACACAACGATGTGTTATCGAAGAGGAAACCGAAGCCCTTGGTGTAAAAGCTCTCCGCTGCCCTCCATGCGGTCAATAATCTACTAGAAAATGAAGTTGGGATACATGAACAGCAGAAGACTATCCAAGCCTAATCTACCCAGTGTACCTAAGTCCAAGCTTCTTGCTCCAACGAGGTTACGCCGAACCTTTGTCTTTTCTAGCTTACCAGATTCCGCTATAGCCCATAGCATTAACCAATATCAATTGGTCCCTTCCTAATTGCTTCCCAAGTACTAAATAGCCTTCTCACAGATATGAGTAAGGTAAGAAAAGGATTTGGGTAATGTACCTCTCAAGGATGTACCAATGGAGAGGGTGAGAGTATAGGAATTCGGAGAATTAAAGATGAAGATTGTGGATGAGTTAATCTTGTTTTTTTTTAGGGTTTCTCTCTCAAAATTCTCTCTGGAAGCTCTCTACGTTTCTTGGGTATAAGGGGTATTTATACTAGAGTGAGAATGGAATGCGAAGAATCAGTTTTTCCAAAACAGAGCTGGCTAGCGACTTGACCTCGCGACTTGGCTAAGTTGTGAGTTTAAGCCGCGAGCTAACTGAATGGCTAGACTGGATTTTTTGTTGTGTAGTGCTACAGTTGGCATGACGGTTCAGCTTTTCTGTACGCTTCACTCGTGTGCATCTTTTGGCGGCTTGCCAGTCGCGAATCACCCGCGAGATCCAATCGTGAGTCCTGCTTCACTGCACAGTCCTGAGCATTTCTTCATACTCTTTCACACACTACCCTTACATGATTCCCACCTAAATACATGGTTCTAAGTGTTGAATTACAAGCAAATTGGCACGGAATAAAGCCAACAAACTGGTTGATAAATTTCAACCTTACAATCTCCCCCTTTGGCTATTCCATGACAAAACCCTACAACAAACTCTAGATTTAACGCGTGAGTTGGGAACAGTTGAACAAAACTCACTCACACCTAACTCTAGAATCTGTGAAGCTCTTGAATCACAAGCACAAGTATCTCCTGAAAAACATCCACACAATAAGATCATTGTATGCAGAAAAACTTGTAATGCATATGAAGCAAGTACAATGCGATCAAGAAATATAGATTAAGGCAATAAAACATGGCTTGACCAAAAACAAACAACCACTATAAATAGTGATCACAATGCTCATTCACACATAGAATGAACATTTGGACATGCAAGCTAATAAGCTCAATGCAAAGAATTATTTGCATGTCCAACACTCAACCAATGCAACAACTCAAGATAATTGCATTAAGGATATAAAATCCAACAAAGGGCATAAGAGTGATGTATTTAAAGAAAATGCATAACATTTAGCAACAAGTACTTAAGCTACAAAGCAAGGGTACAAAATAACGGCTACAAAAGCAAAGATACAAATTAAAACTGAATAACAGACTTATATATATATACAGTACCAACAATTTTAAACAGTAAAAACCAAGAGTTAACAAAATTACTAAACTAAGACAAGTAAAAAGTATGTGAGTATGAATCAGAATACTCCTTTTGAGCTCACACAGCTCCCCCTTTCATTATGCACACTTCCCATTCTTGTGTTACTTTCCCCCTTACTATATGCTATCGCTCTCCCCCTTTTTGGCACGAATAGCTAAAGGTTGTCCTCTAGCTTTTGTTGAATAGCATCTAGTTGTGTTTCAATGGTTGTGAGACACATTTGAACTTGGTTGTTGGTAGAGTATAGAACTCTTTCCAATCTGGAAATACACTGATATAGACCTACAATCAAAGTGCTAAACTTGTCAGCTTGAATGTTAGGATGTATAGGTTGAGTGCTAAGTGTCTGCAACTCCGGAGTGTGAGGAGATGCTGTCTTAGTATCCATGGGTGTAGAGTGAGAGGCTGAGCCATGACCGGAAGAAGTGACATGAGGGAGTAGTTCACTTTTAGGTGCTTTGGAAGAGTGACTTTTGCTCACTTGAAGAGAAAACATGGATGTTGGGCAAAGACGAACCAGTGTCTTTCCATCTGTTGGTAGATTAACCCCTTCAAGTACCATAATTTTCATGATTAAACTACAGAAAGAAAGGCATGTTCTTGCTGCCGTACGAGCTGCTGTTTTCCCAATGGTCTGAAAAATGTGAGCACAAATGTCAATCGGAACTCCGGTACTGAGATCACATAGGAATTGTGCTCATCTAAGGTTGATGAATCCAGTGTTCGAGAGTGGATAAAGGTTGAAGAACATGATCAATTTGAGAGATTTTGCTGTTCCAATGGACGTTCCCTTGGTTGAGATCTCATGATCGTGTCCAAGAATTTTAAGAATATCCGACACTTAGGGAAGTCTATCATCATATGGAGTGAGGTCTGCATTTGCTGGTCAATTGATTTTAAGAACCTTTGCAATGTAGTCTGGAGTGATAATGAATTCTTTTCCTCGTACCCAACATTGTAGTTCAATTCCAACGAATCTAACATTTGAGTAGAATTCCCTAACTAATTCATCAGATGGATCTTCGAAATTCCCGAACAGACTTGCCCAATCTTTTTCTTCAAAAATCCTAGGAATAAAAGTTGATCCTAGAGTATCAAATCGCACAATCCATTCCACTATGGTAGATGCATTTTCAAAGAAGCTTGAGAAAGTCTGAGAGTCAAGGGGAGTTCTGAATCTTTCACTGTTAGAAGCTTGAGACGAATGTCGAGTCCGTTTTGAAACGGGAGATGATGGAGCATTGGTTACAGGCTCTTTTCCTTGAGAGGAACGATGATACATCTACAAAATAGCATACACACAGCAAAGAACCAAGCGCATAACCACAAAACCCAAACATAAACTTGATTAGATCCAAGTTAGTCTATGAAACAAACACACATTGTTATTTAGGAACCCATATTACTCAAACATGGTAAATAAACCAAGTATGCAGCATTTATGTATGTGTTGAGGCAAGAGTAGCACTGGTGTGAGTGGTTTGCACAACAAAATGATGAGTGTGTAGACATAACTAAGCAGAATGCAATTTGTGAAAACCATTGAAACATAGGTAACTGTTATTGCAACAGTATACTATGAGCATGATCTGCACACCAAAGAACTATCATGATGTAGGACTAAAAAATGAGAAGCAAACTCAAAAACATGTATATCAAGAATCATATACACAATGTCAGCAATATCAATCTAATAGACTCAAACAAATATACTCAAACCAAAGTCAGGACACACCAAAACCTCAAAATCCAAGAATTCAACTCTATAAACATGAAATCCATAGAGAAAGATTTAAAACCCATACCTTTTCTTTGAAATTTGAAGAAGAAATGGTGAAGAAAAATGGATATTTTTGAGAGAAACACAGAGGTTTAAGAGAGAGAAGAGCGAACAAGACAATGAACTGTCAGAAAAGTTCAAGGGAAAAACTGAAAAGTTTTTAAAACTGTTCTTGAAGCGCAAAACATGCGATTTTTGTGACTGAACTAAGTCGTGGACAAGTCACCAAACACCCTAGACAAAATTAAAAAAAAAAAAAAAATTCCAAGTGTTTTTCGCGACTAGAAGTTCCAACCAGGAGGAAGTTGCGAGTTGAGTCGCGAAACTTTCGGTATGACTCTCGCGACTGGACCTCCACTCGCGAACAAGTCGCCACATCATGTCGTGAGAAACCTAAAAGCCCATATTTTGAAAAAATTTTCCAAGTATTTTTTGCGACTGAAACATTGACCAGTAAGGCGCGAAAACTTACTGTATGAACTTGCAACTGGGGTATGCGGCAGGACAAACCCGCGACCAAGTAGCCAAAACAGGGCAACACTGTTTTTGAAAATTTTGGCAATTTTTGTTAAAAACAAAATACTTTTCAAAAACAACTAAAATACTCAAAAATCGTTTTGTGCTTGATCAACAAAAATTGAGCATGTGAAACACATTTTAACAAGTACAATCACATAAATGAATAAGGCATTCAGTGAACATAGACATGTGTGATGTGTGTGGGTACCAAAAATGAGATAGTCCTTAGCTCAATGTGAAACTTCAATGGTCAATTCAACTAAGGCATACACAATTAGCACGAGGAAAAATGACATATCTCAATTATAGAAATATACATATATGACCTCCCACAAAACTTGACAGCATTATTATGAAGCTTTTCATTTGGCTCCATGTATATCATAACATTTGATCATTTTGAATTAGTATATCTCATTTTGAGATCGATGCCTGAAATTTTCGATATTTCAATTTGATGAGTAAGCCTTTGGCTTTTTGGGCATAATACAATTTATTTGAGTCGCTTTCCCTTTTTCTTAGTTAAATACTAGTATGTGCGACATACTTTTGTAGCTCAATATCTCTTTTTATTTAGAGATTTACATTTGTTGAGCTCTTTAAGCAAAAACAATAAAATAAAAAGTGGGAAGAGAGATGCAAACACAAGGACAACACAACGATGTGTTATCGAAGAGGAAACCGAAGCCCTCAGTGTAAAACCTTTCTGCCGCCCTTCAAGCGGTCAATAATCCACTAGAAAATGAAGTTGGGATACATGAATAGCAGAAGACCCTCCAAGCCTAATCTACCCAGTGTACCTAAGCCCTCCAAGCTTCTTGCTCCAACGAGGTTACGCCGAACCTTTGTCTTTTCTAGCTTACCGGATTCCGTTATAGCCCATAGCATCAACCAATATCAATTGGTTCCTTCCTAACTGCTTCCCAAGCACCAAAAAGCTTTCTCACAAAAATGGGTGAGATAAGAAAATGATTTGGGTAATGTACCTCTCAAGGATGTAACAATGGAGAGGGTGAGAGTAAAAGAATTTGGAGAATCAAAGATGAAGATTGTGGATGAGTCAATCTTGTTTTTCTCTAAGGTTGCTTTCTCAAAATTTTCTCTAGAAGCTCTTTACATTTCGTGGATATAAGGGGTATTTATACTAGAGTGAGAATGGAATGCGAAGAGTCAGTTTTTTCAAAACAAAGCTGGCTGGCGACTTGGCCTCGCAACTTGACTAAGTTGCGAGCTCAAGTCGCGAGCTAACTGAATGGCCAGGCTGATTTTTTGTCGTGTAGTGCTACAGCTAGCATGACAGTTCTACTTCTCTGTATGCTTTACTCGTGTGCATCTTCTGGCAGCTTGCCAGTCGCGAACCACCCACGAGATTTAGTCGCTAGTCCTTGCTTCATTGCACAGTCTTGAGCATTTCTTTACATTCTCTCACACACTACCCTTACATGATTCCCACCTAAATACAGAGTTTCTAAATGCTGAATTACAAGTAAATTGGCACGGAATAAAGCCAACAAACTGGTTGATAAATTTCAACCTTACAATTATTATTATTATGATTATGATTATTATTATTATTTTTGGCCTTAAATCTATTATTATTATTATTATTATTATTATTATTATTATTATTATTTTTACTTTCATTATTTTTTTCCATAAGAACATAACAACCTGTACTTCATGTTCTTCCCAAATTCAAGAAATAAACCCAGCAACCAATCCAATCTCTGGCAAACCTAAATCCAAATCTAGCAACCAAATCTAATCTCCATCAAATCCAGAAAAACAAGAAATAAAACCCGAAATCAAGAGCAAACCCAGAACAAATGCAAACCCAAAACAGTGCAGGTGAACCTAGAACTGTTCTTCATGTTCTACAGAAAAGAAGATGAAATCTTTCTTGGAAAATTAAAATAATCAATATTTTCTTTTATTTTATTGATTTTCTTAGCAAATAATCAAACCCATTAACCCAGAAAAATCATCAACAACCCGAAACCAGAAAAATCAAACCCATGAACCTAAAAAAATCAAACCCATGAACTTAGAAAAATCAAACCCATGGACCCAGAAAAATCATCAACAACTCGAAACCAGAAAAATCAAACTTCACGTTCTCATGTTGCCGATCTCCTCTGCCTCTTCTTCTTCTTTTTTCTCAGGCCGATCTCCTCTTCTAATTCTTCTGGGCCGATCTTCTTCCCTCTTCTTTTTCTCAGCCGTGGTTTGGGATATTTTTCAACCAACCCAATCTGAGAGCAAGTCGTCTCAGATCAAGAGAGATAGAGACTAAGAGAGACAAATGCCACACAAACACACAAACCAATTTGGGTTTTTTAGCACTATAAATATGCATCTCTGGCTGGATATTTATTAATTTATTTTTGTTTTGATTTTACTTTTTTGGTTTATCTTAAAAGAAAGAAGAAAATGAAATAGATACAAACACAAACACAAAAATGCCAACATAGAGCATAAATAGTGTTAATTTAGGGCACGTTTCGTAGACTGTAATAAACACTGTAATGCAATAGATATTCCTATGGCATACCTATTTGGTTGTTTAGTTATGTTTTTATTACAATGAATAGTTATTCCTTATGAAGAATTATTCTTTAAAATGAGGAATGACTATTCTTTATCAAAAGTACAGAATATCTATTCCTTCACCTTATGTAATACTTTTTAAAAAAATTTCCTAAAAAACCATTAGTTGCCATATCTTCAAAAGGAAAGAAAATAAATTTTTCATGTTGTTAATTATTAGCTCTATTTTGAACACCCTAAAATAAGTGTATTTTAGGAAATTTGACTTAAAAATGATTTAATTACACTTTTTTTTATACTTTATTAAATTGTGAATGCATATTCAGGATTCTATTCCTAAACGGTGACCAAATTAATGAATAGTAATACTTATTATATTTCAACTTAATATATTCCTTGTAATATTTATTTCTATTTGGTTGTTTAGTTATGTTTTTATTACAATGAATAGTTATTCCTTATGAATAATTATTCTTTAAAATGAGGAATAACTATTTTTTATCAAAAGTACAGAATATCTATTCCTTCACCTTATGTAATACTTTTTAAAAAAATTTCATAAAAAACCATTAGTTGCCATATCTTCAAAAGGAAAGAAAATAAATTTTTCATGTTGTTAATTATTAGCTCTATTTTGAACACCCTAAAATAAGTGTATTTTAGGAAATTTGACTTAAAAATGATTTAATTACACTTTTTTTTATACTTTATTAAATTGTGAATGCATATTCAGGATTCTATTCCTAAACGGTGACTAAATTAATGAATAGTAATACTTATTATATTTCAACTTAATATATTCCTTGTAATATTTATTTCTATTTGGTTGTTTAGTTATGTTTTTATTACAATGAATAGTTATTCCTTATGAATAATTATTCTTTAAAATGAGGAATAACTATTTTTTATCAAAAGTACAGAATATCTATTCCTTCACCTTATGTAATACTTTTTAAAAAAATTTCATAAAAAACCATTAGTTGCCATATCTTCAAAAGGAAAGAAAATAAATTTTTCATGTTGTTAATTATTAGCTCTATTTTGAACACCCTAAAATAAGTGTATTTTAGGAAATTTGACTTAAAAATGATTTAATTACACTTTTTTTTATACTTTATTAAATTGTGAATGCATATTCAGGATTCTATTCCTAAACGGTGACCAAATTAATGAATAGTAATACTTATTATATTTCAACTTAATATATTCCTTGTAATATTTATTTCTATTCTCATGTAATAATCATTACAGTGTACCAAACGTGCCCTTAGTGTTTGTTTCTTAAAAAAGTTCAAGAAAAATTGAAATAATTGCTTTAAAATTTTTCTTCTCAAATAGTAAAGTTTTTTTTTTTTTTGAATTTTTTCAGTTTTAATTGAAATTTTTTTATTAGAAATTAAAAAAAAAATGCTGACCTGGCATTGAAAACTGCCAAATAATTTTTTTAATAATATTTTAATGTCATGTTAGTGCCACGTCAGCAGCATGTTAGCAACCAAGGCACTTCGTTTGCCACGTAATAGGGTTCCGTTACTTGGATGATGGCAGGGACCATTTTAGAAACGATTTTAAAAAATTAGGGACTGACCTATGAGCAAAATCAGTTTAGGGACCAAACTGAGAAATGACCCAAAATGTAGGGACCAAAAGTGCATTTATGCCTATAATATATTTATCACTTAACAATTATATCATGTGCGTGTATAATAAAAATCAACAATAAGATGTGAGAAATTTCTTACTAAATTATATTATTCAATGATCTCATAAGCAATCAATATGCTCTTCCAACTGGTTAGGATTAATAAGAGCTTTCTTTTCTCTTCTCACACCCTTGCAAGTGTGGGCTTGATAATATTTATAATATTCAAAAAAGACATGACCAGTTATAAAATCTTTTCTTACATTCGTTAATAAATAACTTCATTAATGAAGAAGTTAAATAAAACTCAGATTCTTAAGTTTACATTATTCAAAGTTTTCTAAGATATTATCACCATAAAAGTTAGGTGATTTGCTATAAATGCCCAAAAATTACGTAGTTTTGTTTTGTTTTTTTCTTTTTTCTTTTTTTTTTTTTTAAATTTCTTTCATAAAAAATTTATTTAAAAAAATAGAATAGTAAGTGTCCATAACTTTGGTGGTGTAAAGGAAGTTGATACCATACCGTACCGGCTGGAATTCTTCGTACCGGTCGATGAACCAGTACCGAAACACCTTTAAAATGTACTGCTTAAGATACCGGCTATACCGGAGCATACTAAACGTTTCGGTCAGAAAAGAGAAATCGGCCAGTACAAAAACTAAAAGGAAAAATAGAAGAAATACATGATTTGTACAAACCCCAGTGTAGCAGGTTGCCACCACATTGACATCGCCGATCAAATCTTCTTCCTCTTCCTTTTTTTTCTTCTTCTCGTCTGTTGTCTGTCTCCACTACTCTGATTTCTTCTCTTTTTTGCAAAAAAATGAAAATTGGTACGTGGTCTCTCTTTCTTTGTTTTGTATCTTATTTGAAATTTCGTAAGCATTAATTGCATCACATCAATTGAACCTTTTAGTTTTTTTTTTTTGAGTAGCAATTTTTTAATTTTTAATATAAAGAAATGTACAGAAATGACTTATTATTTTAATATATTATTAAAAAATGTTTATTATCAATATTATTATTATTATTGGGAGTGATATTTTAAGTTTGAGATTTGACATAATTGGTGAAATATGAGTTTGAAATTTTATACTTCTTAATATAGTATATATTATATAAAATAACGGTAAACTCGCAACGGTATACCGGTATTAAATGGTACCGAAATACTTCATTCCATTAGCTAAACCGAAACGGCATTCAGTACGGTATTGACTCTTTCGAGTGTGTAACAAAGGCATATAATTCAACTCTTAACCTATCAAATGCATACTTTATTCCCCTTGGAAATAGTGAAAGAGATGTTGGTTCACTTACGATGGCGAGAATTTTATAGTTTTATTGTAGAAATTTTGGTTTTAAACCAATGCTCTAAACCTTTTATCCCCCAAAGGATGTAGAGATGTTTCAATTTAAGCTAATTGATGATCTCAAAATTTATATTAAAAGCGCACATTTTATTTGAATCTTGTTGCTCTGTGGTCAAACTAAAAAGAAAACTTTATGCTGGTTGCTATTTGGTTCAATGTAATCATTAATTTTGGATGGTTAATTAACATCATATTACCTTTACATAGTCTAGCATTTAGAATGATTTTTGCAAGTGTATTTGGTTTGATTTAAAAAATAATAATAATATAAATAAAAGTTTTAAAGATGGGTCAAGTCATGAATCAGATGAGTTGACCCAACTCAACCAAAAAATAAAGGTCAGGTACGAGTCAATTGGTTTTTACTTCAGGTAAAAAATTCACAAGCTTGGATTGAATATTTTTATTTACTTATGATGATTGTATATAAATCAACATAAAATTTTCTTATTAAATAATAAAATATTTCACAAATTGGTTTTTGTGTGCTACTTATATATATATATATATTTTTTTTTTTTCAGAGGACTACTTATATATATTATTACATAGTAGTTTTGTGGATGTAATTTTTTTTGTTCAATTAGTAAATATTTGTATATATTATAACAACCTTAGAGGGAAAGGGAACAAACGCATACCCAATCAGAAAACCACAAAGAAAGGGGAAATACAACCGCCACAACAAACAGAAGGCGGCTGGGACGAAAAAGGTCTGCCAAAAAAAAAAAAAAAAAAAAAGAAGACAAAATTAAGAAGCAATCTTGTAATTGGAGAAGCTGCAAAGCAAATAAAGCTTTGATGGATGGAGGTGTTGACTAAGTTCAAAACGCCATCTTTAGACAAAAGTCCAATGAACCTTGGAAGTCCAATTAATATTGGGTAACCGATGGATCGGAAGGACCTTGTTTCACACACTGAAACAACTGGAAGCTAGCTAGCGAGCGAGACATCACGTGGACATGGTGTGTACTTATAGATAGATCTTTAGGTATTCATCCATGCGTGTATATTTCACATCTGGATAGAGCTCTGAAGCTTCTTCACCCTCTTCCCCTATTTCAAAGTTTGTCAGACAACCTTCATAGAAAAAGTGATAGAAATGCCCAACTCCTACCTGGCCAGCAAAGTCCAGTCCTGCATATGTATATAGGAAAATAAATATATAGCGTTGGACAAGTAAACTAAAAGGCATATAAGGAAGGGGTTCAGAGAAAATTCTTGTTTTTTCTTGCCTTTCATGGAGGCGAGGAAGTCCTCTTGTGAAAAACTAATCTTCTGTAGTTCCTTCCCAATAAGTTTCTCCCACTTCTCAACTAATTCCCTCTGGGAAAGAATGTTTTCAGGAGGCCGAATGTTCAGTGTTTTGTTTAATGTTCGAGGATCATCTATTGTTTTAATTGTGTATAATGCGACGTCGTCTTCATCCATGTAAACCACTGCAGCAAAAATACACCACATTTTGTTTTGGTCCAAAATATCATTAACAGTGTAATTATGTAAATTGTTGCATTTTTGCCTTAATCTCTTTTCTATCGAGAGAGAGAGAGAGAGAGAGAGAGAGAGCACCTTTGACGTTGCCATCGCCGTAGATGGTGACTTTATCCCTTGGAGGCAAGAGTGTTTCCATTTGAGAAAGGTTGGCAGCAAAGTAACCAGCAAAGCAATTAGCAGTTACATAAGTGAAGGGGATTTTAGCATCCTCTATTGCTCTTCTCACTCTCATTTTCTCATCAAATGTCACTCTTCCAGGTTCAAGAGCATGTCCCATCCGTGAGGGGTCCGTACCAAACTCAGATGGTATGAAACGCTACAAATTTTGGTGCAAAATGTTACAATATATCAATCAGCGGCGAGTATACTTATTATATCAAATGAAAGAAAGAGAGAGGTTTTATTTTAATAGACAAATTTAGGAAATATTTTATTGAAAAATGAAAAAGTAACTACCTTTTTTGACAATTTTTTTTTTAATTTCTTATAAAGAGTTTCTTAAATGGATAATTAATATATGTTTTAACTGGACTCATGTATTTTGAGAAACAAACACACACACAAAGGAAGAAGAATAAGGCTTTTTTTTTTTGAGAAACGAAAAGTTAAGAATTAATAAAGATTTAATATAACGACATACTACTCAAAATTTATGATAGATTTTAAGGAAAGATATATAGCAAATTATATTACTTATGACAAGTAGATTATAACTTAGAATAACTAGTAACATGCCAAGCACATAGAATAACTTAATTAGGATAGGCCTTGTTTGGTTTTTTTTTTTTTTCATCACTTATCACTCAATTTTCGTCACCCATTACTCATCACTCATCACTTAAAATACCTCAATTTCTTCAAACTCATCCAAACACACTCATCATTCAGTAATTTTGTTTCCAAAAAAAAAAAAAAAGTAAAAGTCAAATTTTGCATAAGCAGAAGCACACGCACAACAGCTTGTTTCAAAAAAAGAAAAAAAAGAAAAAAAAAGAAAAGTCCAACTTTGTGGCTAGAAAAGTAAAAAACTATAGGTTTAATTACGAAAATGCTATTGAAAACAGAGTTATGGAAACTGAAAACAACTAAAATGTGTTTTCAGTTTTCATAACTCATCACTCAAAAATCAGAGAATTGAGTGATGAAAACAAAAAATTGGAAACAGAGTTATGATGCTCCCAAACGGACTTCTAGCTATAGGTTCCACCATTTTTGAGTTATGAGTTATAGAAACAAAGTTATGAGTTATGAAAACAACAAATCCAAACAGCCCCGAAATGTCTCTTTGACATCAGCTTAAAAATTTAGTTTTTAATTTTGATGTACAACTTTTTAAAACCTCACTTTTTATCGCATTTTCTTACTTTTTCAAATTTTTTCAATGTATAAGTATACTTTAGCACACTTTCATTAAAAAGTTATTAGTAAAAAGCTAGATAATCAGTTTTCAATTAGATACTAAGTCTAGTATGCGAACTACATAGCAATGTCTACAATATATGGTACTATCGTGACCAAGCACTATGTCATCACTAATTATAAGTAATTATATTTATATTTTACTTTTTAAGGAAAAAAAAATTTTATATTTTATTTTAACTTAAGATAACTATTCAACCATCACATATATTTGAGAACGATACTAATGATTTTCTTTCCTTTTAGTTAATAATATTCTCAAGCTACATAACGTATTTTGTATTAGCACCAATAACTCCGCTGCAAACCTTACCAAACATCGCCTCGTTTTATTTCAGTAATCATATCTTTGATTATGTGGATTTCATTGGATGGGTGGATTTTGTATGAAAGTGTACTTTGTCCCTCATCTTTATTGCACGTTTCATGGTTATATACTTTTCCTTTTTAATATTGTCATTACATTATCACATCCATAAGTTAATTTCTTTGACACTACTCAACTTTTTTTGATGAACTTGACACTACTCAACTGAGTTGCACCATCAGTTGTTGAGTGATATGAGCATTTTGACTCTTTTATCGTGTTGTCCTTTTGAGATTGTGGTTGAGTTTTTTGCATAAAGAAAAAAAGTAATTTCTTTTAGTTGGCATTAATTATTCCGTAGGGTCTCGTGATTGCGTGTATTAGTTTTAGAGTCTTAATCTCGGAAGGAGAAAGTCAAAAAATCATTTGATAACAAACGTCATAGCTAAGTGGAATTAATGGTGTCGGCTCAACTCTCGTGTCAAATGGTGAATTAATGATCATATATGCCTCAAGTTTGCCTTTGACAAAAAAGGAATAAACAAAACTGATTTCAACTACTGCATCAAATTAAGTGTTTTTTGATTGATAACTTGCATCAAATTGACTTCGACTTCTAATTTTGTGTAGTAATTTGAATGAACCATTGGCAAGTATTTTGAAGTAATAATAAGTATTGACCATTATTATGACAAAAAAAAAAGGTTGAGTTTAAGCATGAAAACTTATGCCAAGAGTTTTGTAAGCCATTTAATTGGCATTTTGTGTTATTTCTAAAACATTCAGCTTCAAATTTTCTATCTTCTATTGTAACTATCTAATTACGAAAAATATTTTTTATATATAAAAAAATAAAAATAAAAGCTTACACAGTTTATGTGCTTTGTTAGGTTTTATTATTCTTTTCATCTAACAATAGATGAAACTTTTAAAGAATTAATATGAAAATCTTCAAAAAATCCTTTTTAGTGGATAATGTGTTTACAATTATCCAACGTTGTTATACATCTCTTGATCTTGAGTATTTTACAAAATCTGTGGACTTTATTTTATTTTGTTAAAATTGTTGCCATTGAAGAAATTCTTTTTTCTTTATTTTTCCAGGTCCTATCAAGAAGAGAGAGTACGTCTACGGTATTGCTAAGACACAAAGCTCCTGTTGAACAGAATTTAATTTTGTGCGAGTGTGGTTAAATTTATTTGTTATTAACATATATTTTTTTAAAGGTGAAATAGAAGTAGTTTCAAGCAAATTAGTTTAATATTTTGCAAAAAGCTTGTAGCTTAATTGACAATTTATAGTGTTTTAAATCACCCCACTTTTAACTATTGAATTAAAAGTATAAATAAATAAAATAAAGTTTATTTTCCCCCCCAAATAAACTAACTTATTTTCTAATCAATTTTTGTCTAATAAATAAGCTTACCAATCACACATTTTGATTATATCATATCAGCCAGCAAAAAATCTTCAATTTAAAATAAAATATAAAAAAAAAGTCTTTTACCATAATGGCAAAGACAAGGTAATTCAATGATGAGAAAGGAACCGTGGATCTATCTGTTGAAGAAATTATTTTATGAACACTTTGTCTTCATCAGATGCGCTGACGGAATGCACCAAACCCCACTGTATGTATAATATATGGAGGAGCCGCCCAATAAAAACGAAAAATAAAAAATTTACTTTGAATTATTCTAAATTACAACCTTTTATCATACAATTTTTGACAATTATTTATATAACAAATTGTGATGACACAAACCAGTTGAACTACAGTTAATTTTGTTTTCATTTAACAGAAAGAAAGAAAAGAGAGTTAAAAAGAAAATCCAAAAAGGATATATACCTTAATGTTTCCTGCTTCTTTGATGGCATCAACAAGCTTGAGCTGCAACAAAATGTTGTGAGACCGAAAATGAACACCAGACATGGTGCAAATGACAACATCAACTTGTTTCACAGCATCAACAAGGCTCTGGTGATCGGAGAATGAGCCTTGAATGAGTCTGGCACCTTGCTTCTTAAATGATAAAAGCATTTGTATCTTGTCAATGTCAAGACCCATCTCTCGACGTTGAAGAACATAGGTTATATGGCCCTGTGCTAGGCTTGCCTTCACAATCCTCTTCCCTATGTACCCAGTACCACCTACAACAAGAACCTTGCTCTTTGCCATATATAATCACTCTTATTGTTTGTCTCACTAGTCCAGAAAAACACACAGATTATTCGATCATGGGTTATTACTACTGCACGGTATTATATAGGCGCTTGCCGGGGTTCCTCCTGTGTGATTGACGAGGCGTATTTGACTAATCAAACAAGGTTTGAAAAGATGTTCCGCCCATTTGACAAATCAAAGTGTCTCGTCAGCAAAAATATATATTGTCAAAGCTTGAAGCAATCGCATGAGGCTACCCTATGCACAATTTTAGCTAAACTATTATATAAAGTTGTACTCTTATTATGTCGTTGGTTGTGAGCGTACGAAAGTAATAAGTAATCAGTTATTATTTATGGAAAATGGTGCAGTAAAAATTATAGTATTAAAATAATTTTTTTGATAAATAAACATTCATGTCAATCTCAATATTTATTTTTTTATTTTATTTACATATTTTTTCCTCTATAGATAAATATAATTTTTCCTTCCCCACCCTCCTTTCTTGGCAACACCACCTAGTGGGCCGAGGACCCAACTAGACCGATCAAATTGAAACCCAACGGGTCGATCTGAATAGCCTGGTCAGTCGAATATGAGTCTTAATTCTTTCTTTGAAAACCGAAACTTCAGTTTAGGTGGCTGGTTAAAGGATTAGAGACCCGCATAAACCGACTTGATCGAAATATTTTGAAATTGGTTTTAAATTTCTTTCTCACCCACATGTCTTCCTCTTATTGGTATAAAATCTAACACCTTATCTTCAAAAATTAATATTTTTTTTTTCAGCCCTCATCACTTTCGGGATTGCCACACAACCCTTTTAAGGACGCTAGCAGCCATATGCCTCTAGTATTCTTCAAGAAAGCTCATTGCACTATCATGGATTTTTTTTGGATGAGCTTAAGTTTGCTCAAAATAAAACTTGTTTCTAGCATTCCAAATTGCCCATGAGATCATTGCCCATGTTTCAAGGTCCTTTTTCTCTAGCTTCCCAATTAGCGTCTTAAACAAAAGGAAGAAATCTTGAGCATGATTCTAGCATTTTTAGAGGCAACCTTTAGACAAAGCCCACGCATTGAGGACACTCCCATATCAGGTGACCTGTAGTCTCAGTGTGTTGACAACAAATTTCACACCTAGGATCAATGTTCACCTTTCTTCTATGTAGATTGGCTTTAGTGTTCTAAATATTAGAACATGCTCTCTAGACAAATGTACGGACCTTTGGGGGGACATTTAAGGACCAAAGCTTTCACCATAAAGGACGCTCATCACTAGTAGATGAGTGCCCTCCACAATCTGATTACTAAAGGTGAATGGCAACCTGATACGCATACTTAACTGAGAATGTCTGAGATCTGGACTCTATCCAAATCAGCTTGCCCCGAGAGTTCAATAAAGACAAAGGTAATGACAATATCTCCATTCGAGTCCTATAAGTAAACAAGTTGATCTGTTCTGTTAGGATATATGTGATTCATGTTAAGAACATATGTAAATATTTATGTAATTGGCTAATCCTTTGACAAAACGCATTTTACTTATAATTTGGTAGATTTAGGATGTGTTTGATACTTCAAGAAACCTGTTTCAAGATCAAGTGTTAAAGTCATTCAAGTCTATCCAAGAAACAAGCTGAATAGTGCAAATTCATTAAAGCTCGACAACTATCTCGATAGCTGCATCTATTGAGCTCAAGAAGCTATTCCAGCCCCGTGTGCTCGACACCTGCTCGATAGCTTCTATCTGTCGAAGTTTAAGAATTTCAGAATTTTGATCTGATTTCTTTGGAATCCGTGAATATGTCTTTGGGCTTTCCTTTCTCATAACCTTAGACATATAAAAGGATTGTTTTAAGGGTTGTCAAAGTGTTCGTAAGTTGCACAAGCATTGAGCAAAGTCTCTTTAAGCAAATTGTGACCGGAGACAAAGTTTTACCCTAATTCATCTCTTGTGAAGAAGTTGCTGTGTATGTTTACCGTAGGGTTTTGTGACCAACCATCTTCTAGATTTTCATCGTGTGATGAACTGAAAAACTTTGCAACCAACAAACTTCTCTAGTTGATGATTGAAGTCGCGTATTGGGATCCGCGCAATTGGTTAGTCACGTACTTGGGAGCCGTGCATCAAAAGGAGAAATTGTCACTACAGAACAAGTCCAATTGTGTATTGGGGTAAGGGTTTAACTGTAGGTTGGTATAAGGTACTGTGATTCCTTTACTTGTAACCACTTGTTGTGATAATAGTGGAATTTCGGGAGTGGTGACCTTAAAATCACCCAGTGGGTTTTTGCTGTGTAGGTTTTTCTTATTCGTAAACAAATCACCTTGTCAATTTCCATACTCTAGTTAATTAGAGATTTGTTTGTGCTACCACGCTTATTGCATTTAATTGAACCTAATTAATTTACTTGGCTAATTAATTGGTTAATTCATCACAAGACGTCAATACATGTTTTGGCCTATCATGTTCACAGTCCCATTGCAAAGTAGCATGATCTATAATCTCACATGCCTTCATGGATGGTGGAGGATTATTGAGAAAACCGGGGGGTGGGTGAGGCAACCATCTCGAATTAGCAACATCTATTGATCTCCCATCCCCAACTTTCCATTTTGTAGCCACCCAAATAACCTCATTTGTAGATAGTAAGCTCCACCACACAAATGAAGGATTATTTCCAAGCTTTGCCTCCATAACAGAACACCATGGAAAATATTAAGCCTTGTAAACTTTATAAAATAAGGAATGAATATTATGAATCAATTTCCATGCCTGCTTTGCAAGCATGGCTAGATTAAAGGCATTAATGTCCCTAAATCTCATTCCTCCTTTACTCTTAGAATAACTCAATTTCTTCCAACTAATCCAGTGTATCTTTTCTCATCCTTTATTTGCCTCCACCAATATTTTGCAAGAGAAGAATTGATAATATCACACAACGTCTTTGGTAACTTGAAGCGGCTCATAGAATAAGTAAGGATCGCCTGTGCCACTGTTTTTATCAAAATTTCCCTGCTTGCTTTGTTTGTCCCCACCAATATTTTGAGAGTGAAGAATTGATAGTATCACATTACGTTTTCGGTAACTTGAAGAGGCTCATCGAATAATTAGGGATTGCTTGTGCCACTGGTTTTATCAAAATTTTCCGGCCTGCTATTGATATGAACTTCTCCTTCCACCCCATCACCCTCTTTGAAATTTTTTCTTGGAGATCCATAAAAATATTAGCCTTTGATTTACCCACAGCCATAGGTAAGCCTAGGTAATTCTCACAATCCGTTATAAGTCTTGCACCCAACATACCATGTACGGCTGTTTTTTTTATGTGGGTTGGTATTCTTACTAAAAAAACAATGATGTTTTTTACCTGTTAATAGCTTGACTAAACAATAGACTATTATTAGCAAATAAAAGGTGGTATATCCAAACCCCGTTAAAGCAAGATTGAATACCTTGAAATTGCCTATGCTCCTCAGCCTTCTATAGAAGAGATGATAATCCTTCAACGCAAGTGAGAAATAAATAAGGGAAAAGATGATCACCCTGCTTAATTTCACGAGTAGGGGAAATAAAACCACGGGGTTCCCCATTGATAAGAACTATGTATGAGACAGTTTAAACTATTTCCGTAGCCAAAATAACCCACCTTTCCTCCAACCCCAGCTTGACCATCATTGCGCGTAGATATTCCCATGCAACTCAATCATAAGCCTCACTGATATCCAGCTTCACCGCCATCTGTCCCACCTTCCCCTTTTCTTTTATTACACATCCTGTGTAACAACTCAAACGCTGCAATTGTATTGTTAGTGAATAAACGACTAGGAACAAAAGCACTCTAGGTGTCAAATATGACATTGGGTAAAATGACTTTTAGCCAATTAACAAGAACTTTAGAGAAAATTCTAAACACAACATTACCTAAGCTAATTGGGTGAAAATCAGTCATACGCTTCGGCTCATTCACCTTTGGAATTAGGACAATGTGAGTGAAATTCATTTTATGGAGAAAATGCCCAAAATTTAGAACTAACAGTTTTGCTTCAACTACATCAGGACCAACAATGTGCCAAAACTTTTGAAAGAAAAAATGGGATATACCATCAAGCCCTGGAGATTTCGATGGGTGCATTTGGAATAGAACCTATCTTATTTCATTTGCTGTATAAAACTTGTAGCAGATGGTGGTTCATGGCTTGAGTGACAAGCTTATCAATTGAGTTTAGGACTCTATCCATGTTCTCTCTATTCAGATTGCTGAGGTAAAAAGATTTTTGTAGTAGTCTTCAACAATTGTAGCTATACCATCCTCTGTAGAATGCTAGGTTCTCACAGAATCAAAATGGTCAGGTGAGACATTTTCATTTGTCATCGGTTTCTAGGAAGTTGTACATAGTTGTCTTGTCTTGCACTCTACGGAGACTAGTCTGAAAGTATGAGACTTTACATGCAAAATCAGAAACTTATACTCAAACTCAAAATAAAAAATCCGGATCTCTTTCTCTCCCTCTCTTTAGTTTTTTTTTTTTTCCCTTTTCAAGCTCTCTAGTCTCCACACTCCTTTCCAGCTGCCTCTGTCATCAGTCATCACCACCAACATTGCTACCTCACTTTCTTTCCACCCACCGCGGTCAAAATGAGTTGAGTCTTAGTATATTTTCTTCCTTTCTCATCTTTCGTTTTATCTATTTTGAGATATGACTTTATCATTTGACCAAATTACTTGAAACTCAAATATCTATAGTTATTGATTTGATTTGTTTAGTTATAAATTTGAGCTTTCACTTATCAAACTCGAAACATTAACTTAAAAAACTGAAACCCAAACTTTAAAAAATTGAGACCCTAACACTTTTTTATTTTGTTTATCTAATTTGTATTTTACTGATCATTTGTTTGATTTATTTTATTGATAATTTTATTGATTTTTTTTTTTTGTGCCTAATTTGTAGCTCAGACCTGCCAGACCGACGATTCTGACCCACCAAACCGACCACCCAAAATGTTGGGTCTGACCCTCATGTTCGATCGAGTATGAGTCTGATTCTTAGTCACCTAACTCAATAGGGTCGGGTATAGGTCAACTCCAAACCTGATTTGACTCGACCCATGAATAGCCCTAACACCATCATAGACCCACTCACACCATATTTTGAGATAAAAGGTAGAAGACCCACTCAAACCATAAAACCAAACACAAATAGATCCAAAATTAACCCAACTTCAACAAAAAATCATTCCTACATTCACTTTCATGTTTTAAAATGAAAGTGAACTTTTTTTCACTTTTTGAAATGTGAATATTTGCACGTCAATTGCGGATATTCACATAAACTAGTGCAGGTAAATGAGTTCTCTTACTTTTTTTTTTTTTTGAAAATAATGGAGTTGTACGATCAGTGTTCCTGCTTGAACATTCATGTTGTGTCCAACCATCGATGCAGGTGATCTCGAGTGCCTTATAGCAACATATTTAGCCCTTCTTACCACTTGAGGAAGTGGCTTAATGGTAGGAACTAGGAAGCCTTTGTATCCCAACACTTTGTAAGTCCGAGGCTGTGGAGTCAACTATTGAACTTTGAAAGTTGAAAGTAAATTAGCTGGCTTTGAATTTTCAAATTCCTAAACTATGATATATACTCGTACTTAGTTTTCAGCTTAGGATTAGGACGATGGGGACCAATGGCCGAGTTCCGAAAGTTCAATATTCCTTCTTGCAAGTTGCATTATCATTAAATATAAGGGGTTTTTTTTTTTCTTCTTCTATCATTTAATAATTTATCTAAAGGATTATTTGATTGAAAAGGAAACAATTTGTTTGAAGCAAGTTTGTAGAAGAGAAACACAGTGGTATGGAGGGGTCGATAGTTGGTGGTCTTTGATCGATCCTTACACAAAAAAACAATAATAATAAAAATAAAAATAAAAATTAAAAATTATGAAACGTCTTCTTTTGATTTTTCCCAACACATGACTCGGTTACCGACTTGCCGTACAAGTCAGCGATATAGTTGGTGGCTGAAGCTTCTGACAAATGTTTTGTTGAGGAGAGACAAATGCTATATATAGTTGAGAAAACATTATCTTTTGTATTAAGTTTCATGTGTGGTAGGTAATGTTATGTCAGTCAGTCCCGGATTTAGCGTACAGCTTCCTTTTTTTTCAAACTGGATTTTTTTCTTTTTTGATAGGTAAACTGGAATTAATTAGTAATGCAGGGGGTCGATGTGGTAGGTACTAGGTACTGTCATATTTTGTTATATACTATACTATACGTAATATTTCTCACCAAAATTCTAATACCACAAATTAATAGATCTACAACTTTTCTAATAATTATTCACATGTCTGATTATGATTGGTAGAAAAAATGGTGAATCATATGAAAAGTATAACCAAACTTTTTTCTTTTTGAAAAGACTAACCAGACTTTTAACAGCTGGTTGAAAACAAAGTTAGTTGAATTGCATTCTCAAAAAAAAAAAAAAAAAGTTAGTTCAATTTATTTATTTTTTTGGTTTGAATCTATGAGGAATCATAAATACGTCATTAATCTATTATGCAGAAATTTTAAATATCATTGGTGGAAAATCAAGAATAATGCATGGACTAACAAAACTAAGCATGTTTCACTCTTCAAAAAAAAATGCGAAATAATTTATCAAAAGTCAATGCTTGGATAGCTAAGCAATGAGGTTTAATAATGTTTAATTTCACCCTTCAAACTAATTATGTTTAATTAAAAAAATATACACTCTTGACCTGTACCTTTATATATATATATATATATATATTTATACAAGATAGAATTTCTATTCTAGCCTAATCTAAGTGTATATGTGTGTGAAGCTCCTTCCTGGAGACTTGAACCCTGACTCTTTCCCCCCACGCTCCACAAGTACTTATACCTGTGCAGTGACAACGCATCAAGAGTGTGCGGTAGTCCTTTCTATATTTGATTGGTAGTCAAGTAGTATTAGAGCATTCCCATTAGGTATGTCAAATGCTAAATATTAGGCATTTGGCATAACAAACACCAAAAAACCCTTCACATAAGATGTTCTAACTAATATATTATTTGGCACACATGAACAGAATCGTTCCATCTTTGGAATGGTATGGATGAAAATGGTAAAAAAAAAAAAAAATCATTTTCTCTCTCTTCTTTTATAACTGTCTTTCTTCTCTCTCTTTCTATTTTCTTTTTTCTTCTACGCCTCTACCTTCATCTTTTGTCACTCACTCTCTCTTTCTTTTTTTTCTTCTTCTTTCTTCTCTAGAATCTTCTCCTTTCCCTTTTACTTTTTTCTTTCACTCTCTCTCTCTTCTTTTTTCTCCGCCTAGGCCGTTGCCATTGTGATCGACCGTCGTTGTGGAGTTCGGCTTCACCGATGAGGTCGACTGGTGAAGATCGTATGTGAGTTTGAGCAGTTTTTTTTTTTTTTTTTTTTTTTTTTTTTTTTTTTTTTTTTTTCAGTTGTGGATTCCATGTGATTGTGGGTGGTGGTGGAATTAGGTTGATTCCATGTGATTTGGGTTGTATAAATGGAGTTGATTCATCTCTTCATTTTTTTTTTAGAGTTTTGTGTTGATTTTGAGGATTATTTTTTCAAAAAGTTGTATTGGGTGGTGGCGGTGGCTGATGGATTGTTGTTGGTGGTGGCGGGTTGTACCCATGGGTGGTGGTGGCGGGCTATGCTTGTGATTTGGGTTGTATAAATGGAGTTGATTCATCTCTTCATTTTTTTTTTTAGAGTTTTGTGTTGATTTTGAGGATTATTTTTTCAAAAAGTTGTATTGGGTGGTGGCGGTGGCTGATGGATTGTTGTTGGTGGTGGCGGGTTGTACCCATGGGTGGTGGTGGCGGGCTATGCTTGTGTATGGTGGTGGATTTGTTATAGTTCTGTGCTTGTGTTTGTGTAGGGTGGTGGGATTTTATTTAGTATTTTTTATATTGATGGTTTTTTTTAATGTTATTTTAATATTTTAATATATTGCTTTAATGTATAGAATTGAAAAATAAAAGATGTGATGTACGGTGAATTGTAGAATGGTGTGTTAAAATAATAAAATGAGCTTTTTGATGTGCCAAAATGACATATTTATAGAACACATGATGAGAATATTCTTAGAGAATTTTTTTTGTAAATCCAACAACCCAAGAATTCATTGATAACTGTGCTAGATAATTTATATTCCGCCAAAGAAAAACTACCAAATTAAAAATGTCACAAACACAATAAATCTAGCATTTTATTATACAATTTATTGAGGTGACATATTGTGATCAAAACAACATTATTTTCTCATGAGTCTACCTTTACATCACTTCTATTATACACCATTCACAATATATCACATCAACAATTGTGAAATTTGATGGGCGATTATTGATTAGGCTTATTGAAAAACAACTACACTAGATATTATCACATCAAAAATTATGAAGAGTGAAATAACACGGAATAATTTTTTGTCTTAGAACTATTCTTATAAAATATCTATACACACTTCTAATTCCCGAGCAGCTAAAAGCTCAGCTATAATGGTTGAATGGAATCTCCATCTAAATAGGGACGGTTTGATGTATTTGAGGGCCTTAGCTGAAAACTAAATTGAGACCTTTTATATATTAAAATATGAATTTGTAAATTTTTTTTAAATATTACTTAAATTCTATTATTTTGTTTGAGATACAAAAATACTATTACGTAGATTTTTTTTTTTTTTTTTTTTGGTTGAGAAAGCCTATAGAAACAAAAAAATTTGACAAAACTTTTCACTTTTGTTAATATGGCAAATTGAAGTGGTAAGTAAAAATATGATATTAGTGGTGGGCCTATATGAGAATTAGTAAAAGTTTGCCAACTCAACTGTTGTAAAAAAAAGTTGTGAAATTTTTTGTGTATTGTTTTTTTTTTTTTAGAAGTGCTACATCCATAATATTTTTATAACAAATCTTAAGTGTTAAGTTGTTACTAGTTCCAATTTGAATCCACCACTGAAATTACTTTTTTGTCCACCAAAAATAGCCAGTAACAACCTAACACTTGGGGGATTTGTTGTGAAAAATGTTTTGGATGTAGGATTTCTCTCTTTTTTTTTTGATAAAAAAATATTATTTTATTTATTGGCTAGTATTTGAGTTTAATTAATACTATTATAATGAAAGAAATAACCTTGTTGGTAAAATTTTGGGTCTTTTTATACTTGGGGGCCTTAGACAACTGTCTCATTAGCCTATACTATAGAGTCGGCCCTGTATCTAAACGAGAGAGAGAGAGAGAGAGAGAGAGAGAGAGAGAGAGAGAGAGATGTGATATCTTAGAGTGGTCATCATTTTAAATATCATAGAAATAAAGTCAAAAAAATCTTCATGGCAGATGCGACTTCTTTTTCTGACTAAGTGAGTGTTTGACAAAAATTATTTTTGCCAAATTATTTTACTATTCAGCTTATTTTTACTATTATTTTTGAGTCCCATTGCACTTTTTGGTATTATTCATGGGTTTACCTTTATCTACAGTACTTTTAACTAAAAGTTTTCAATTTCAACAAAATAAACGAATTCTAAATAGACCCTAAAGCAGCGTCTCCGCGAGGGGAGTGAATGTGTGATAAAGAAAATAAATAAATAAATAAAAATAGAAGGACCACTGGTCATCTTATTTTGTGTAGGGAAAGACGAAATAATGGTTACATTTTTTGCTATTGAGAAGTCTTATGTTAGGATTGGTCCACGTGATCAATGAGAGGGAAAAATTTGACCACATGTAATATTCCTGGTTCAGTTATGCTTTGGACCTTGGGTGGTTGATGCTGGTTTTTCGTGGGCCTTGTTGGCTAACTTTGTGGACCATGCTTCATAACTCAAGGTTATTTCAAGGGTTCTTCTTGGACTCATTTTGAGGGCTCAAATTAAATTAATTAATTTCAGATGTACATGGGTTTTTATTGATGAGCTTTGGGCGGATTTTGTGGGTCTCAACCCATGTTAATTTGTAGTTCCAAAAATTGCCTCTAACAACCTCTCTCTCTCTCTCTCTCTCTCTCTCTCTCTATATATATATATATATATGTGTGTGTGTGTGTGTTGCCTTCGCAAGTTTAAGAGAGGTGCTAGAGACACCGAATTTTTCACAGCCCCTCATATATAATTTCTACTGGCCACCACAGAACAAGGGCAATTATATAATTTTTTTATTTAAAAAATGTGTAATTCTATAAATAAATAAAAAAAAAGTGAAATTATTGTTTCTATATACTTTCTTCAAATCTTCTTCAAAAATAAATATATACTTTCTTCGAAGAGAAAATCTAACATAACAGCCACAATTTTGTTGTAACTTTAATTTGACAGCTTATAAGTGGTAAAAAAAAAAAAAAAAAAGTAATAAGTACATATTAAAGTGATACGCGTTCGGTCACATAAAATAATGGCAAAAAAGGGAGAAGTTGCAATAATAACTCTTCTCTCAAATTTTAAAACGTAAGGGTTGCCACCAACACCCACCTAAACCTAACATGATTTATATATTCAATAACCGGCACATAGCCTCCGACAGAAAAGAAGCTACACTAACCTAGATTCTGTAGGTCTTACAAATGTCGTATGAACCAATCTAAAGATATGTAGGTCTGTGACGAACATATAATCTGCAAGAGTAATTGATGATATAGCTAGTGACAAAAATTCCCATAAAAAAAAAAAAAAAAAAAAGCTAGTGACAAAAAAGCGATTGTATCTTTTAACTTTTTTTTTTTTTTTTTTTTATTGGGGTATCCTTTAACTTTTTAAGAGTAATCACGGTAGAGGAACTATATTACTATATTGTTATATATTATAGCAATATAGCTCCTTAAACATAAAAATATAACTCCAGCAGTGAAGTTATATTCTTATATTATAGCTCCACATGAACAGTGCACATCTATCTATACATGTGCACTATTCATCAAAGCTAAAAAAAAAAATATTTTATTAACTCTCTCTCTCTCCTATTTCATTTAGAAAATATTTTCTCTCTCTCTCTCTCTCCGGCTTCTCTTCTTCTTCCTTGTTCCTCTCATTTTTTTTTCTCTCCCTCATCTACTCTCTGCTTCGCCGTCGTCCCACGTTGGCCCATGCCTCTGCCGGCCTCATCGTCACCGGCCCAAGCCGGTCTGTTCTTTTTTTTTTTTTTTTTTTTTTTTTTTTTTCTGCTGTGGTCACCGATCAGTTCTCTCTCTCTTTTTTTTTTTTTTTTTTTTCTGCCGTGGATTACTTGTCGCCGGCCTTATCGTCACCGACCCAAGCCGGTCTTTTTTTTTTTTTTTTTTTTTTTTTTCTGCTGTGGTCGCTGGTCTGGTGGTGGTGGTGGTTGTGGTTGTGGCTGTGGCTGTGGCTGTGGCTGTGTCTAATGGTAGAGGTGGTTGTGTTGGTGTGGTGTATATTTTTTGGATAGTGAGATATATTATTTTATTGTAAAAAATATATTATTTTATTGTGATGTTTATATTATTTTATTGTGTTGAAAGTTAAAATAGATCCACTACTACAGCACGTGTGTAGTTAAAATAGATAAAGTAACTTTTGGTGGAGCTAAATTGCTAAAAATTTAGCTCCACTGCTGTGGATGCTCTAAAGCATGAGAAGAAGCTTGTTCGCATTTGTGATTATTCAAATGGATACATGATCTCACCATCCACTTTGAACCCCCAAATTTTTTTTTTAAAGTCCTTTTTTGAAACTGTCCAAAGCTCTACTTTGTTGACCTCAGTTTTGGTTTGTCGACAAAAATTTCCTTTTTGAATTAGAAAATAGACTTCAAGTCTTATTATTTAAATAAGAGTGATTCATGTGGGTTCTAGTTAGTTCAATTAGTAAAGTTTCTGATGGTTGAATAAAAGATCTGAGGTTCAATCCCCGCCTACACTAAAAATCAATTGGTGTCTTGGTCTGATAATACAGAGCATTATCAGGAGCGGACGCTATAGGTTGAAACGGTTGAAACTTTCTCCAAAAAAAAAAAAAAGAGTGATTCATGTAATAAAAATGTAAAAGGGAGTTATGTATAAATTTAATAAACTATAAAAACTAATAATTTCTTGAGTCCTACGTCACGTATCTAAAATTAACATTTTCTTATATAAAGAAAAACCATAAGTTAACTAAAAAAAATAACTGAAAATCTGCTTTAGGTAGGAGTATGATCAGAAATAAGGCAATCGATTGTTTGATTGAATGATTCATACAAATTACCAAAAAAGAAAAAAAGAAAAAAAAAAAGGAAAAAAAGGGTTTAGGGTTATTTATTATTTATTTATTTTTTTTTAGAAGAAAGAGGGTTTAGGGTTAGGGGGATAAAAGCAGCTTTAGGGCTTTAACTCATATCAATATATCATATTAGTAACTTGAAAGAATGGGCAAATTAAAATTTACCCACTTATGTAGTTTGACCGAAATTTAAGTTGCCTACATATGATTTGAAATTTGACGCTTTACCCACCTGATGTTAGCTCAGTTAGATTTCTATAACCTACCTCTATTAAAAATAGAACTATATATGTAATTTTGCTCCACTTTTATGCCTCTCCTCCAAAAACACAAAAAATATAAAACACTTGTATCATGGAATTTCAAATCACAGGTAAACAATTTAAATTTCGATCAAAGCCCATAGTTCAAGCTCATGGCACATCATCTCATTTTTAGCTCATGATCTAAGCTCATAAGTCTCATAGGGGGAATTTTGGGAGTCGTGGTTTGGAGGGCCAAGAAATGTGTTTAGTAAACCTCCAGTGGTTTAAAGTTGATAAAAGAAAACATGTTGCTTGGCATGTCTACCCCGATTCCCTGAACTCTGATGAGTTAGTGTGCAACTGTAACGACCCAAGGAAAAGCGCTAGCCACATCTGCGCTATACCTTAAAAGGACTAGTCACAATTGAGGCTCCTTATAGTTGTTAATAAAGCCCAGATCTACCCAGTAAATACCCGATGTGGGATTCATCACACACCCACACACATCACACAATCAATCAAATTGGGGCATCACAATCTCCCCCACTTAAATCTCTAACGTCCTCGTTAGGGCCCACTTTGTGGGGTAGTGTCTCAGAGACCACATGAGGTTACTGGGCCCGCTCTGATACCATATGTAACGACCCAAGGAAAAGCGCTAGCCACATCTGCGCTATACCTCAAAAGGACTAGTCGCAATTGAGGCTCCTTGTAGTTGTTAATAAAGCCCAGATCTACCCAGTAAATACCCGATGTGGGATTCATCACACACCTACACACATCACACAATCAATCAAATTGGGGCATCAATTAAAATTGTGATGCCCCAATTTGATTGATTGATTGTGTGATGTGTGTGGGTGTGTGATGAGTCCCACATCGGGTATTTACTGGGTAGATCTGGGCTAGATTGTGATGCCCAATTTGATTGATTGATTGTGTGATGTGTGTGGGTGTGTGATGAGTCCCACATCGGGTATTTACTGGGTAGATCTGGGCTTTATTAACAACTACAAGGAGCTTCAATTGTGACTAGTCCTTTTGAGGTATAGCGCAGATGTGGCTATCGCTTTTCCTTGGGTCGTTACATATGGTATCAGAGCCGGCCCAGTGACCCCGTGTGGGCTCAGAGACACTACCCCCACAAAGTGGGTCCTAACGAGGACGTTAGGGATTTAAGTGGGGGAGATTGTGATGCCCCAATTTGATTGATTGATTGTGTGATGTGTGTGGGTGTGTGATGAGTCCCACATCGGGTATTTACTGGGTAGATCTGGGCTAGATTGTGATGCCCAATTTGATTGATTGATTGTGTGATGTGTGTGGGTGTGTGATGAGTCCCACATCAGGTATTTACTGGGTAGATCTGGGCTTTATTAACAACTACAAGGAGCTTCAATTGTGACTAGTCCTTTTGAGGTATAGCGCAGATGTGGCTAGCGCTTTTCCTTGGGTCGTTACATATGGTATCAGAGCCGGCCTAGTGACCCAGTGTGGGCTCAGAGACACTACCCCACAAAGTGGGCCCTAACGTCCTCGTTAGGGCCCACTTTGTGGGGTAGTGTCTCTGAGCCCACACGGGGTCACTGGGCCGGCTCTGATACCATATGTAACGACCCAAGGAAAAGCGCTAGCCACATCTGTGCTATACCTCAAAAGGACTAGTCACAATTGAAACTCCTTGTAGTTGTTAATAAAGCCCAGATCTACCCAGTAAATACCCGATATATATATTAGTTAAAGTTGCTAGTGGCCGGTCAGTGCAAGTTTTCATTAGGTTGCCTACAGTTGGTATTTTTAGAACAAATCCTTGTTTCAAAGCTTATTCATATATATGGCTTTACGTTTTCATTAGGTATATATTAAATCCTAGGTCAATAATATTTTGGCGACTACCTTTCTCATGGCAATATGAGTTTCGATTAATGTAAGGGAATATCATTGGTTAGAATATCATTAATTAGAGAAAGTTTAATTTAGTGTTAAAAGAGTAATTAGTTCAGCAAAGTATAATTTTGGTGAGTCAATTTTTATAGTTCTATAAGCTTTATATTTTGTAGAGGATATTAAGTATATTTCTGTGATTGATTATAGGTCCTATTTAAGAAGTATTTGAGACTATTTGGAGGGTGTTTCAGCTGAACTTTCAGATTGATTCCAGTGCTGTAAGTAATTATGCATAATATGCACAAGTTTCGTCATTTAGGTTCTTAGATGTCAAAGGTTTTCAAAAGTTATATTTTTAAGCTTACGTTTTCTAAGGTTTATCGAAAGCATTTTTTTTTCATCATTGAGAAAGAAACTTCGACTTTTAAATAATGTTTTAAAGAGAAATTTTGAATTTTAAATAACATTTTGAATGTTCGAATCTCATTAAAAAGATGATTTCTAAACTAAACTCTTTTCAGAAAATAATTGAGTTTCAAAGTAAGTTTTCTAAAAAGGTTTTTGTTTTTAAATTGTTAAAACCAAGTGATTCCAAAGTCATATTCTTATTTTCCAAATGGTATTTAAGACATTTCTTTTAGCAAATTGGGTTTTCAAACTTACTCAAGAATTGTAAAAATATTTACATAAACTCTTCAATTCTTATTCATTCCCTAAGAGAGTCAAGCCTCCTTTGATTTATGTTCTATTCGATATTGTGATCTTTGATATACTTCTGTATTTGGAATAATTGTTAATATCAAGTAAATTATTATTGTTTTGTATAAACTTTGCTTTTGTGATATGTGACTCAAAATAAGTATTTTTAGAATTGATCAGATATATCAGATATATGTGTAAATCCGCTCACAGGATTGTATGTGAGAATATGTGTTGATCCCTCACCAGCAGGGGTTAGATGTTGGTATCCGCTCACATGATTGTATGTGAGAATATGTGATGTGTATATGTGACACTGTGCTCTGATCAATTTTATGTAAGTTGATGATGCACGACAAAACCAGTAGGCTGGATGCTTCGGATTTCGATGGCGGCGATGGTAATTTAACTGAAAACCTGGAGGGACGAACAAAACAATCAGAGGCGACCGGGGTGGACCGGCCAGAAACCCTCCGATGACAAAGTCAGTGTTTTCTCTAAACTTTGGAAATCCCAAATACTTGGAAAAGTATTCCGTACCTTTTTTGTTTGTCGATTGTTCTTCTTATATAATGCAGGCCAGGAACGGTTTATCACTGTAGTAACTGCTCCTATATTAGAGGATGTCGGAAGGTTCGGGAGTAACCTCCATAACTGCCATGGAGGTTATTCTATTAGGCCGTACGTTTCGCAATGCGGTCATAGGAGGTGGTTTCGTGGCAATGTTCTTGGCTTTGCATATGTTCTAAGTGTGTACACCTCGTCTAGGGACGATATGCTGACGGCGTCCAGAGTCAGTGTGGGCCGTCCAAGGGTCTTCTTGAACGGACGATCCTGACATGGACGAGATTCCATGGTCAAGCCATTATCCATCTTCTTTGGACGACCCTTATGGACGAGCGTGGAGTTGCGTAATTTTCAGGACACTATCAGTTGCCCCCGGTCCATGGGTCGTCTAAGAAGACGCAGCAGGGTGTTTGTTCTTTGGACATTTGTGTTCATACTCCACGTTTAAACTCGCCACGTGTCACTATTTTAGTAGTAGAGATGCACGTCGATTCATTCTTCGAGGAGTGTGCCACGTGTCAGCTTATGATTGGTTGTGACGTTTCAGGTACTAAAGTCGTCGCCTATAAATAGTGCAATTCCTGAGCTACCCTCTCATTTCTGAAAATTTTCTTCCCTGACACTCCTCGTCTTAGCGCCTCGTCTAGAAGTTTTCTGCGTCCATAGCCATCTAGATCCAGGTATTCTCCTTTCCCTCGTCCTTAGGTTTCAACTTTTCCAAAAAATGTCTGAAATTGTCCTCACCTCGTCTAGTAACAGCACTGAGAAAGCCATAGATGAATTTCATGAGCCCAGTAGTTTTAGCGGGTCAAGTGATAGTAGTAGTAGTCATACTAGTAGTGGAGGGAATACCTCAGACGAGTACACGTCTGGGGTCCCTGGGGTTCCCCTAGAGGTTCTCCAGGAGGAGTTTAGGACGAGGGCTGAGTCTGGGTCGAGGGCTGGCACCAGTGCTCCCTCGTCTTCAGCTCAGGACGACGAGGAGATCGTCTATAGCTGTGCTTTGAACATTCCGTCTAGGACAGATGATAAAAGGTTGGAGTCTCTAAAAACTTGGTACCAAATCTCCGAAAATTTAAACCCTAGGTTACCCGTCCGTGGGGAATGGTGCTGCCAACCCCACTTTGGAGTTGGTATTTATGAGGCTTACCTCTTGGGTGGTTTGAGGTTGCCTCTCAATGCCTTCTCTAGGGAGTTGCTTTCTAGGTTAGGTTTAGCCATTTGCCAATTAAACCCCAATGCATGGAGACTGATCGTCTCTATGCAAGTCTTATGGAGGGAAGTCTTTGGGGGGGATCGTCCTCTTACTGTGGACGAGTTCCTCTATTGCTACAAGCCTTCTGAGATCAACCAATCCCCTGGCTTCCATCAATTCACAGCTAGAGGGGCAGATTGCAGGTTGATCCAATCCTTGGTTACCTCAGACAGGAACTGGAAGACGGAGTTTTTCTTCGTCTCTGGCCCCTGGGCTGGGAGGCCAAGTGAAGTTGATAGGGATCCACTTGGTCCCTACACAGGAGAACTAGGCAACCTTCGTCCTGAAGGTATGAGGTCGTCTGTCCTAAGTTATGTATGTTTAACTTGTTTGTTCTCGTCTAACATTTTCTTTTCTTTTTCAGGTTTTAGACGACCTCACTTGAGCAAGTTCTACGTTGAACGAGTTCAAAAGGCTCGTCTTTACCCTGACAGGACGTTCCATTTCTTGGTAAGCTTAAGACGCTTGGCAGCTTGGGGCCTAGGACCAGAGCCGTCCGTCGAAGCCATTGCTCACGAACGTACTGTCCGTAGACGTAAGTTTTTTTTTTTTTTTATATATATCCTCGTCCTTACTTTGCTTATTTATTATCTTTATCCATGTTTGTAGGAATGGCTACCATAAACCAAAATAAAGGCAAGGATGTGGTGGACGAGGTGGCTGGGCAAGGGGTTCATTCCCAAGCTCGTCCATCAGCTGGCGACAAACGAAAGGCCTTGTCCAAGGCGATCGATTTGGGAAAGCTTCCGAGTCGACGCAAAGAGAAAAGGGTCAAGCATGGCCCGTCCAAAACTGGGGTCGTCCAGTCCAACTCTGCGCCTCCTATGCAACAGTCTCCCGTCCAGGTCCATGATGTCGAGGACGAGTTCATTGATCCGCCGTCCATGCACACGCCGTCCACAACTCAAATGCCTGTCTCACCCCTACCCTCCAGCCAAGTCCCTCTGACTCTTCTTGAAGACGAGGACCTTGCTTGGGGGAGGTTTGAAAGGGTGGTGACTGATCAGGACGTGGCGGCGTGCTACAACATGTCCTTGAAGGACTTTGAGCACTCTGGTGTTCATGATCTTTTCAAGGTAATATTTTTTCTTCGTCCTTGTCTTTTCTCGTCTTAACAATTCTTTTCCTTGTCTGAAAAGCTTAAATTTTATGTAGGCAATGTCCAAGTTCATTGCTGCGTCTAGACAGGCAACACAGCTGGACAAGACGAGGATTTTGCTGGAGAGGAGGGTGCAAGAAGTGAAGGACGAGAGCAAAAGATGGGCTGGAGTGGCAGGCAAAGCCAAGGACGAGCTGAAGGAGTTGCAAAACCACATCGAAGAGCTGAAGACGGACATCATCGAGAAGGACACTCGTCTTGATCACCTTCAGAAGAAGAATGACGAGCTGAGTGCCCTTCTTAAAGAGGCTAAGAGAGACGCGGTTGTGGAGTTCATGGCGTCCAAGGAGTACACTGATTCTTTGGATACCAACTATGCAGCTGGGTTTGAAGACTTTAGGATGGACGTCATGGAGCACTTTCCCAATCTCGACTTCAGCTCCATAAAGCTCAACCTTGGTGGCGCTGCTTCAAGCTCTCTTCTCCAGACGAGCTCTGAGGACGTGAACATTGAGGACGACGCCACCACTTTGCCAGCCCAAGACGACCCTAGTGCTGACCCTCCTCAATGAAGACTTTAACTCTTTTTTTTGTATTTTTGTTTTTATTTGAGCCATTGTTTAAGACTTTTATATGTAATGCTTTATATGTAATGCAAGTACACTTTCCCCGTCCACAGTTTTAGGACGGTGTTTTAAACAATGTTGGGGGTTTTTGGACGTTGGTCGTCCACCCTTTATGGCTAATGAATGCATCTTTGCTCGTTTTTCAGTCATTGTATGGACTAGTTTAATTCGCTTTTCAATAAACTTTAATTCTTGACTCGTCCTTCATGGGGACTTGTGGTATGGACGAGCTTAGCTAGTGATGTGCTTAGAACGGGTCGTCCATAAAAAGTGCTTTTGTTGGCTAATATTATGCTTCGCCCATTTTTTTTGAACGAGCATTTGCCTAAGGACGAGATATCAGTTTTTTCTTCAACACGTTTTAACTTTTTTAACTCGTCCATGCTTTAGGCTATTTTTTAGTTGGATTTTACACTTGCATTTCCTCGTCCATGTCTAGGTTGAGATGTTGGCGCACCAGTTTCTCCTGTTTTGGACGAGCTTGCCTCATTTTTGCTTCATCCTGTTCTAAGGAAAGCTTATAGACGATACATGCATCAGCTCGTCCTTTGTTCAGGACGAGTATTGCCGGCTTTATCCTTATTTTAAGGAAAGCTTATGGACAATACATGCATCAGCTCGTCCCTTGGTCAGGATGAGTATTGCTGGCTTTATCCTTATTTTAAGGAAAGCTTATGGACAATACATGCATCAGCTCGTCCCTTGGTCAGGACGAGTATTGCTGGCTTTATCCTTATTTTAAGGAAAGCTTATGGACAATACATCCTTGCGTCCAAGGATTTGCCTCGTCTTTAGTTCATTTTCACACATACTTGGATATATGTCAAAATACATCACATATATGCTTTTAAGAAACTGTAAATATTCGTCCATAGCAATGGCACATGCTTGAGAGCTAGTGCCTTTAGGGAATTACAAACGTTTTAATACAGTAGTTCATAAGTAGTACACATCTAAAACATTAGTAGTAAGCATTTATTAGAAAACTACTTCGGATATCCATGACATCTGATGCTCGTCCATGGACTTTATTGATAGTATCTTCTCAAATGTTCAACGTTCCAGGGGTGTTCTAGCTTCCGTCCGTCCAGAGCTTCCAAATAGTAGGATCCTTGTCTCTTGCAGTTAATAACCCTGTAGGGTCCTTCCCAATTTGGTCCCAGCTTCCCATGAGCAGGGTTTTTGGTGGCCAAGGAAACCTTCTTTAGGACGAGGTCCCCTATATTGAAGCGCCTGGGTTTGACCAGAGTATCATAGTGTTTGGCCATCAAGTTTTTATACCTTGTTGTTCTCTGTTCTGCATTCATCCGTACCTCGTCTAGGAGATCGAGGTTTAGACGAAGCTGGTTACCATTTTCTCCATCCTGATACTTCATCACCCTATGGCTGGCCATATGCACCTCCGCAGGTATGACTGCTTCGCTCCCGTAAGCCAGTTTAAAAGGTGTTTCCCCTGTGGGGGTCCTTGTTGTCGTCCTGTAAGCCCAAAGAACGCCGGGTAGTTCGTCTGGCCATACACCCTTTGCCCCGTCAAGCCGAGTCTTGATGATTTTCAGCAAGGATCGGTTTGCGACTTCTGCTTGGCCATTCGCCTGTGGGTGGGAGGGGGAGGAATAATGATTCTGGATGCCGAAGTGTGCACAGAAATCCCTGAATAGTGCATTGTCAAACTGTCGTCCATTGTCCGATACTAACACCCTGGGTACCCCGAACCGGCATAAGATGTTCTTCCAAACGAAATGTTTGACATTTTGCTGTGTAATCTTTGCTAGCGGTTCTGCTTCTATCCATTTAGTAAAGTAATCAATACCCACCACCAAAAACTTCATCTGCCTGGTTCCCAGTGGAAAAGGACCCAAAATGTCTAACCCCCATTGCGCGAAGGGCCAAGGGGCCATCATAGGAGTAAGGTACTCTGCGGGTTGTTTGGGGACGTTGCTGAATCGTTGGCACTTGTCACATACTTTGACATAGGCTTTTGCGTCTGCTTGCATTGTTGGCCAATAATACCCTGCATGGACGAGTTTATGCACCAGTGCTCTTGCCCCCGAGTGGTTTCCACAGGATCCTTCATGAACCTCTCTTAACACATAGTTTGCCTCGGCCGGAGCTAGGCATCTCAAGTAGGGTTGGGAAAAACCTCTTTTGTACAGCATATCATCCACGAGGACGTATCTGGCCGACCTGATTCTCAGTTTCTTGGCCTCGCCCCTTCCCTCCGGTAGCTTTCCATCTTTTAGGTATGCTAATATCGGTGTCATCCAATTGTCTTCACCCTCTATCTGCTCTATCTGCTGTACTTCTGGCAGATCTATGCTTGGCATGTATTGTACTTCGTCAAACTCATCCACTTGTCCGCTTGCCGAGGCTTCTTTCGCTAAAGCGTCTGCTTTCATGTTTTCTTCCCTAGGTACCTGGATGAAGCGAGCCTCTTTAAACTTTTTCACGAGGCGTCGCACCTTGCTAAGATACCTCTTCATGCGCTCTTCTTTCGCCTCGTATGTCCCATTCACTTGGCCCATGATTAGCTGGGAATCACCATGGACGAGTATTGACTTTGCTCCTAAGGACTTTGCCAATTCTAGCCCCTTCAGAAGAGCCTCGTACTCGACTTCGTTGTTGGTTGCTGCATACTGTAGGCGGACGTTGTATTCCAGCTCATCTCCTTCTGGGGATGTCAAAATGACTCCTACCCCGCCTGCATGTAATGTGGAAGATCCATCCACATGGATGACCCATCTTTGAACGCTGATTTCGAATTCTCCCAGTTCAATAGCCCATTGGACTAGTCGCCCTGCGGCTTCCAACCTGTTCATTGCCTTCTTCAATGGATGGTCGGTCAAGACATTGATGATATGCGCTTGAAAATAGTGTCTCAACTTCCTCGAGGCCGTAATCAAAGCGAAGGCCAACTTTTCCATCATAGGATATCGTCCTTCTGCTCCTCTCAGAGCTCGGCTGGTATAGTAGACTGGTTTCTGTACCTTTCCTTCTTCTCTGATCAACGCCGAGCTAACAGCATGCGAGGACACCGCCAGATACAAGTATAGTTCTTCACCAGGTATGGACGGACTTAGCAGCGGAGCGGTGGTCAGGTAGGCTTTAAGTTCTTGGAAGGCCCTCTGACATTCGTCCGTCCACTCGAAAGCTTTTTTCAGAACCCTGAAAAATGGTAAACACTTGTCAATTGCTTTGGAGACAAACCTGTTGAGCGCAGCGACTCGTCCAGTGAGTGCTTGGACTTCTTTGATGTTTACTGGCGGCTTCATGTCAATGATGGCCTGGATCTTATCGGGGTTCGCTTCGATCCCTCTATGCGACACCATGAATCCAAGAAATTTTCCTGACGAAACTCCAAAAGCGCACTTGCTAGGATTTAGCTTCATTTTGTACCGCCTGAGTGTGTCGAAGGTTTCCTGAAGGTCACCCAAGTGGTTCTTCTCATCCAAACTTTTCGCTAGCATATCGTCTACATAAACCTCCATATTTCGTCCGATTTGTGGCTGAAACATCTGATTAACCAGCCTCTGGTAAGTTGCCCCTGCGTTCTTTAAACCGAAGGGCATCACCTTATAACAGAACAGGCCCTGGCTCGTCACAAAGGACATCTTTTCCTGGTCCGCCTCGTCCATCTGTATTTGGTTATAGCCCGAGAAAGCGTCCATGAAGCTTAGCAGCTGATGACCAGCTGTTGAATCCACCAGCTGATCGATGCGTGGCAAGGGGTAGCTGTCCTTGGGGCAAGCTTTATTCAGATTAGTGAAGTCCACGCACATTCTCCACTTGCCATTCGCTTTCTTGACCATTACTACGTTGGCCAGCCACTCTGGGTAATAGACTTCTCGAATGAACTGCGCTGTCTTCAACTTCAGGACTTCTTCCTTAACAGCCTTGTCCCGTTCTGGAGCAAAAACTCTTTTCTTCTGACGGACGGGCTTGTAAGACGGACATACATTCAATCGATGTGTGATGACACTTGGATCAATTCCCGGCATGTCTTCGTGGCTCCAGGCAAACACATCCACACTCGTTTGCAAAAAATGGATGAGGTCTTGCTTTGTTTCATTCTTCATGCTTGTTCCAATTCTGGTGAACTTTTTGGGGTCATTTTCGTCCAAAGGGACATCCTCAAGTACTTCGGTAGGCTCTGCAACAACTCTCCTTTCTTCTATGTTCATCGTCTGAGCTACCTCGTCCATGGCTAGCATGGCTAGGTAGCATTCTCTCGCTGCTAGCTGATCTCCTTGCACTTCCCCCACTCTGTGCTCTGTAGGGAACTTGACCGACAAGTGGTAGGTGGACGTCACTGCCTTCCAACTGTTCAGGGTAGGTCTTCCAATGATAGCATTATACGACGACGAACAGTCCACCACGAGGAAATTTATCTCTTTCGTTGTCTGCTGTGGATGTGTTCCCACCACTACAGGCAGCGCAACGATCCCCAATGGTTGCACCTTCATTCCTCCGAACCCTACCAAGGGTGAATTCACTGGGCGTAGTAAGTCTCGTCCGAGGTTCATTTGCTGGAAGGCAGGGTAGTACAGGATGTCCGCCGAACTGCCGTTGTCAACTAGCACCCTTCTGGTCGTATAACCTGCGATAAGCAGGGTAATAACGATCGCGTCGTCATGGGGGTGGTGAAGCCTTGCAGCGTCCTCGTCTGTGAAGGTAATAGATTGTTCCTCAGCTTCCCTCGTCCTGACAGATCGTCCTGAGAGTTGAATATTCTGCACTACCTTTAGGTATGTCTTCCGTGACCTGGAAGTCTGTCCTGCCGAGGTTCCTCCAAAGATCGTCCTTATTTCTCCTAACGGTGGTCGGGGCGCCTCTTCCAGCTTTCCTTTCAACTTTTCATCCTTCTGATCTCGTCCAAGGAAGTTCCTCAGTTTTCCCTGCCTGATGAGGTTTTCTATTTGCTGTTTCAAATCGAAACATTCGTCCGTGTCATGCCCGTGGTCTCTGTGAAAACGGCAATACTTATTCTTATTGCGCTTGTTGGGGTCTCCTTGCCCGTGGTCTCTGTGAAAACGGCAATACTTATTCTTATTGCGCTTGTTGGGGTCTCCTTTCATCTTTTCTGGCCATTTGAGGGACGGATCATCCTTGATCTGCATAAGCACTTGGTCAAGTGGGACATTCAGAGACGTGTAGTGCTGATTTCGTCCTGAGGATGAAGCTGGCCTCCTATTATCTTGATCCCTTTTTTCCCCTGCGCGGGCCTTCTTTGGACGGGGAGCTTGCTCCTGGTGACGGGTGTTGTCTCCTTCCCTTCTTTCAGCTCTCTTCCTCTTTTTAGCTATAATCGCATCTTCTGCATTCATGAAATTTTGGGCCGAATGGACGAGCTCAGCCATGGTCTGAGGCTCTTGCTCATAGAGCTTGTGGATGAACAAGTCAGAATTGACCCCGTTGTGGAAGGCCGCCAGTAGTAGTTTGTCGTCCATCTCGTCTACAGTGAGGGCTTCTCTGTTGAAACGAGTAATGAAGGAGCGCAAGCTCTCGTTTTCCCCTTGCTCAATTGTGAGCAAACTGGACGAGGAACGTTTATGCCTTTGTCCTCCAATAAAATTATTGACAAACAGTTTACTCAACTCTTCAAACGAACCCACAGAATTTGGAGGTATTTTGCTGAACCATACTCGTGCCGGTCCTTTGAGCGTGGTAGGGAAAGCTCTACACATGATCTCGTCTGGAACTCCTTGGAGATGCATCGTGGTTTTGAAGGTTGCTATGTGATCGCATGGATCACGCGTCCAGTCATATGAGTCTAAGGAAGGCATCTTGAACTTAGCAGGCAGGGGATGGTTGTTAATGGAGGCTGAGAAAGGGGAGTCCGTGCGGTGAACCAAGTCTTCTACGGGATTCGTTCTCCTCATGTTCTCCCTCATTTCTTCCATGGCCTTACGCATTTGGTCCATTTCCCTCTCCAAGTGTGGCACTCTTCGTGAAACGGTACCCCTCGATTGGCCTTCGGGGTCGGCGTTTTCTCGAATCTCTTGACTCTGGGCTTGTCCTTCCTCGAACCTCTCCTGACGCTGCCTCCGCAAGTGAATCTCCCTAGTCAACTCCTGGTTCTGACGGGTTAACTCTGCCATGGCGGCTGCCATGGATTGTATGTGTTGGAGGGCTGGCTGTTGAGCGACTGGCGCTGACTGTCGATCGCAGTTAGGATTGCTGGAGGCATCTCTACTTTCTTGGTGGCCTGGGCTGGTAGCCCTTGATCTTGTCCGAACCATACAACCTTTTGTTGAAGGAAAGTAGTTAGTACAAACTTATCTTTTCCCACAGACGGCGCCAACTGATGATGCACGACAAAACCAGTAGGTTGGATGCTTCAGATTTCGATGGCGGCGATGGTAATTTAACTGAAAACCTGGAGGGACGAACAAAACAATCAGAGGCGACCGGGGTGGACCGGCCAGAAACCCTCCGATGACAAAGTCAGTGTTTTCTCTAAACTTTGGAAATCCCAAATACTTGGAAAAGTATTCCGTACCTTTTTTGTTTGTCGATTGTTCTTCTTATATAATGCAGGCCAGGAACGGTTTATCACTGTAGTAACTGCTCCTATATTAGAGGATGTCGGAAGGTTCGGGAGTAACCTCCATAACTGCCATGGAGGTTATTCTATTAGGCCGTACGTTTCGCAATGCGGTCATAGGAGGTGGTTTCGTGGCAATGTTCTTGGCTTTGCATATGTTCTAAGTGTGTACACCTCGTCTAGGGACGATATGCTGACGGCGTCCAGAGTCAGTGTGGGCCGTCCAAGGGTCTTCTTGAACGGACGATCCTGACATGGACGAGATTCCATGGTCAAGCCATTATCCATCTTCTTTGGACGACCCTTATGGACGAGCGTGGAGTTGCGTAATTTTCAGGACACTATCATAAGTGTTTACTAATGATTTTAAGATGTGATTACATATGTATTAAATGATTCGTTGTATGTTTTTTTTTTGGAATAACTATTTTCGATATCATTGAATGAGTTTGGGAAAGATCAAAATACTCGTGCTTTGCTTGACTCTATTCCGTTGTCTATTCTGTATAATTACTTACTAGATGTGTGGCTCACCCCATCAATTACCATTTTCAGATTAAAGTTTAGTTGGGGAATTGAACCATTGGATTGCTTTGTAAGGTACAAGGTAGAGCGTGGGAGTTTTTAGGCGAAGTCAATAATACTTGAAGCCTTAAAGGATTATTAGTTATTTTTCTTTATTCCGCTTTAGATTTCACAGAATTTTGGAGATTACTCTAAATTGAGGATTTTAGTATTGTAAAAGATATATTAAGATCATTGTTTATTTGGAGTTTATTGAATTATGTTTAAATTAATTATGTCTATTGAGTCATGTAAGTTCAACAAGTTAGTCATGCATCTAAATTCATGTTCCATGGATTTGGGTCGTGACAGCAATAGGTAGTATCTGGTAAGCCTCTCATATCACATAACACTCAAAATGATAAAACTTTTCATGCTCTTTACATAAAAAATTAATGTTCATCATATAATATAAGTTTAAAAATGTAATAATATTACTTCATATAAATTATATTATTATTTTTATTTAAATCAATTCCAAACACATGACTAAATCTATATTAATATCTCATATCTAGCATTAAATGCTCTCATTGCTCTCCAAGATTTGGTTAAAACACAAAGAGATCATAATTACATCTCTAAAACTTCATCAAATATCAACTAACTAGTCTATTACTTACCAAAATTATATATGGATTAAAAATATAATTTTCCAAAAAAGGAAACTTAGCTAAAAATATTAGCAATAGTTCCAGCAGAAACTGCCTTAGCTTCAACAAAAGCTGCAACAGCTCTAGTAGAGGCTGCAACAGCTCCTGCAGAAACTGCAACAGTTCCAGCAGAAGCTGCAGTAGCTCCAACAGAAGTTGCAGTAACTCCAGCAGCAACTGCCATAGCTCTAGCTACAACTTAGGTAGTTGACACATGTCCTAAAATGACATCACTTGCCCATTAATGGTCAATCCCAGCAACTATCTGCTATACCAAAAGAGGTAAGGATCCCATAAAAGAAATCTTACCATTTTAAGCTAAGATCCTTAGCCTCCAGCTGCAGTACTAGAAATAGGAAGGTCTAATAAAGGTTATCTTACCATTTTCAGCAAAACCATGAATTTAATGATAAATATTTTCCTCCAGCAGAAGATGTCACTTAGATGACATCATCCAGTAGTGTCAGCTACTGCAGCAGCTACTGCTGTAGAGCTGACAACTGTGACAAACAGTTGTAACAGTAGCTCCAGCAGCATTAAAGTCTTAGAATTTCTTCTTTTAGCTAAAACTAAAAACCAACTAAAGAAATCACTTGTTTTGCCAAAAATCTTTCCTTATTTGCTAATTTTTCCCTTCAACTAATTCAAACTTAGTTACATATTTGGCTCTATATAAAGAGGACCAAGCAACACACAAACTCACCACACCATTACACACTATCCATCCCTCTCTCATCCTTAATATTCTGAAACTTCATTTATGTTGCTGCCATATACAGATTTTCATACTTCTCCATCTCTCTTACAAAATCTATCTTCTTAGATAAGAACACAACACGCATATTACAACACACTATTATCTATTACCCATCTTTCTCACACTCTATTATTCTGAAAAATCAGCATTTTGCCGCTCACAAACACATCTCCATCTCTTTCTCTATTTATCTTATAATACCTCTCTTCTTAAAAAACAACATAACCAATGTCATAACACAAAAAAACAAAAACAACTCCAGCAGCAACTATAAGCCCACGTATTTACTATATTTAACCTTCATATTATCTATCTCATATTTCCATATATTTTACAATTACATTTCTCACAAACTATCCATACATACTTCTCACATATATATTTCTAATCTATCTTACAAACACCAAATCTTACAAAAAAAAAAAATATATATATATATATATATATATATATCTTACTATCTCCATACATCCTAAAAGATACCAAACACTCTTCCAAGAACATATTACAAAAGCCCTTCTCATGAAAGACATATGAACATCAATACTAAGGCTTTTCTCCTAAAAGGCACAAAGACTTCATATTAAAGTCATTCTCATTGAAGACATACATTTCTAATACTTAAAACTATTCTTATGAAAGGCACAAACTTATAAAATTAAAAGCCCTTCTTATAAAAGGCAATATCACTCATACTTGACTAAAACCTAAAAGAGCATTACATGGAGAAAATCATTTAAGTGCATGATAAAGGGGATAAATTTAACCAACCTATGCACACGGCTGGACATACTCTCTCTCCCTCCAGTTGCACACATTTTTCCCTTTTAATCATGAAGTCACCATGAAAGGACTCATAATATCATTCTGTACCACTGGACTCATTTTCTCATACTGATGAAATGTTATAAGTCCATTGATGTTATACGACTGAATCAACAAACTATGCAGATAAGTCATTATATTTTTATCTCCAAAATTATATTATTGAATATATTTTAATTTATTATCATTGTACTATTGTACTCATATTGTTCTGCCGCTGGAATGTTATCAGCTCACTAACGCTATACGGCTGGAGCCACAAATCATATAAAGAACAAAGTGATGTTGTATAGCTGGATTTAGAAACATACAAGATAAGTCAAAATCTCTCTATCTTCAAGATTACAGTATTAAGTATATGTTAATTCATTACTATTGCACCGCTGGATGCAAGTTACTTTAATATCATCTCACTATTTAATAAAATATGGTCTCACTAATACTTCATTAATGAACATACATATTAATAAATTGATCTACCACCATTGACATATATTATTTGGACATGAACCACCGCTGGACATATATTATTTGGACATAAATCACCGATGGAAATATATTATATTGCTGGACATACCTTATTATATTGAACATGAACCATGAACCGCAGTTGGATATGGACTATTTTGGACTCATCCCATTACTGGACATATGACACTTAATTAATTACATTCTAATGGATGTCACTTAACACACATAATAATAATGTTCAACTCACCATTTAATCAAAGCTATTGTGCTAAACATATTATTTATTTATTTCAATCATTATCATGATACTAAGACTTTGGGCTTTATTTGTAGGCTTAAAAATGCACCAGAAGCCATTGGTCTATGTGGTCTAATGTCAAGTTCCGAATTGAAATCCCCAAAACAAATCCGGGTCTAGCAAAGTCACACCTCCAGCGGAAGACACGTGGCCATGTGCAAAAAAAAGCCTTCGACACAATGGAACCAATGAATTATTTAAAATCAAGAACGATCCAAAATTTTAGACAATAAAAAGGTCATTTAATATTTTTTAGGGGGCCAATTCTTAGTTTTGTAGGTCAAATCTTTCAAATGTGTGTGTGTGTGTGTGTGTGTGTGTGTGTATAATTTTGGGTGGGCCATGACCCCACAAGCTTACACTTAGTTCTGCTCTTGTTTAAGTAGAGCCAAACTTTGTTCATATGTATATCGATTACAAACCTGTCACATAAACATATTGTGAAATTTATTGTGTTTGGACTTATTCTAAAGAAAATATAACTGGAGTGTCAAGTATGGAGCTTTTTATTATGGGAAAAGTTAACAAATGGCCTAAGTGTATAGATTAAAAAAACATTTTTAAGACCTTTTTATAGGAAAAGAAAATAAAACTGATATTTTTTTTATTATAGTTTTTTATATTTTCCATGAAAGTAGTTAGGGTGTCCATCGGAACCCGAAACTGACCCACCCATCCAAACTGCTTGGGCCAACCCGAAAACCAGCCGACCCAACGCCGGTGATGGTCAGTGGCAGGTCTCCCCCACTAAAAACCGACTTAGGCAGGTCATATGGCAAGTTTTCTTCTCCAAAACTGATGAACCTGATTCGATCAACAAAACCTATGAACGAAGGACGGATTTACCTAGATCTGTTTAGATCCAGCAATATTCTAATGAAGGTTTGGTAGTTTTTGGTTAGATCCGGCGAAGATCCAGTTTTTTTTTTTTTGCTTAGATCCGGTGCTGAGATGTATTTTTTGCTTAAATCTGGGCTTGATGTGGTTGTTTTTGCTTTGATTTTTACTTAGATCCGATGATGAGAAGAAGTTTTTGCTCAAATCTGGGCTTGATGTGGTAGTTTTTCTTCAATCCGGTGGTTGTAACTCAGTTTCGAGCTCGACTGACCCGACCATCATCCACTAGAGACCGATCTGACTTGACCCGAGGTTGTCCGCAGTCGGCGGTGGGTCGTTCAACTATCTATCTAATGTAAGAGGGTTAGTTGTGAGTTAGCACAAACCCGACTGACCTGACCCATGGACACTCCTAAAAATAGTATTAAAAGTTCCTTAAAATAATGTATTAACCAATGTCACAAGAACAACAGTTAACAAAGCCCTTAATAAAATGTTCTCTATTGTGGATCACGAACATTTAAATTTTTTCACAATATGGGTCTTTTAGGCTTTGGCATTAATTGAAATTATTCACAAAGTATTTTATCAAATTATCATGAATATATGAGATCAACGCAATCAAATTTTTTTTGTTAAGAATACTAAGTATTTTAACACACACACGGGGAGAGGGGAGAAGGTTTTTTTGAAGAAACTTATAGTGGTGTATATCCAAAAAGGACTAACTCTTGGATACATAGCACAAGCTTTAAACCTCTTTTACTTACACTCATTTTCCAATGTGGGATTAACTCACTATTTTTTTTTTTTTTGAGAATACTAAGTATTTTTAACACTCACACACATGGGGAGAGGGGAGAAGGTTTTTTAAAGAAACTTACATTGGTATATATCTAAAAGGGCCTAACTCTTGGATAATATAGTTGCTTATTGTTAAATGTGATACTAAGTACGTAGTTAATTATCGTAAACATAGTTAGTTAAACATGGAATGAAATGGACTTCATTGATTGAAATAATTTTTTATATATTTATAAAAAGAAAAAAGATATAAAATAAAAAGAAGATATAAAATTAATAATTAACCTTAATGTTTCCAGCTTCTTTGATGGCCTCAACAAGCTTTCGTGAGAGCCAGTATGACCCCCAGACATGGTGCAGATGACAACATCAACTTGTTTCACAGCATCTACGAGGCTGTTGTGATCGGAAAATGAGGCTTCAATAAGGCGGGCTCCTTGCTTCTTAAAAGAAAATAGCAATTGGACCTTATCAATGTCAAAACCCATCTCTCGGCGTTGAAGAACATATGAGGTTATATGATCTGCCTGTGCTAGGCTTGCCCTCACAATCCTCTTCCCGATGTACCCAGTAACCCCCACAACAAGAACTTTAGAGACTACTCTGACATAAAGGAAAGATAGTAGTCTTATAAGAATAATACAAGAAAGAGATGACATAGAAAGACAAAAGAGTATAATAAGGGAAAGAGAAGTGAAAGAAATGATGGAAAGTATGGAAAGGCAAAACAACAAAGAAACTAGTTCTATACAAACTATTTATAAAAAGATGAACATAGATAAAGACATAGAAAAGGACATGATAAGGAAAGGGAAAGAAAATGAAAATGATGGTTTGGTAAACTTAGTCAACTATTAAAGAAAAGATAATTCCAAAAAGAGTAATAGTTTTAAAGATGAAAGACTAAAATCAATTGAAAGAACTATGACCTATACTCAAGACAATAGTTTAGTAGAATTAGCTAAAAAGATAGAAATTTTTAATTCACCTATAGAGAAAAAAGAGATAGAAAAAGGCATAATAGTTTTAGAGAATACTGAGTTATCAGATAATGAGAAACCTGACAGACATACTAGAAACACTATTTGTCTTAAATGTAAAGAATATGGGCATACTAAAAAACAATGTGACAGACATAATAAAATGTAAAACATATAAGTAAATTAAAGTTCAAGAAGGACATAATAAATGAATTAAAGGAAATATTTAATGTTAAGCAAAAAGAGATAGACCAAGTAATGAAAAATGAAGAATTAAAATCAGCCAACCCACTCAAAGTTAATAAAAGAAAAAGGAAATAAAAAGACATAATAATGAAGTTGATAGATAATCTACCTAATCACCTAAAAGATAAAAAAGGCTATTTACTAAAATTGAAAGATTCTATAGATATACCTATTGCTTGTATTAAGTGTAGGAAATATGGACACCATGTCACGGAATGTGGAAAAGGAGAAAAGGCTAAGAAAGAAAAGGATAAGAAAGAAAAATAAAAAATGAAACAGGATGGAAAAAATATAAAACCAGTAACTGTACAAGACTTAATGACAGAAGCAAAAATAATAAAGCAAGAAATTAAAGAAATTAAAGAAGATGATTTAACGAACATAGATGAACAAAATATTGTAGAGATAATAAATTTAAAAGAATTCTCTAAACCCATGATAGACCCTCCCACATTAGAAAAAGATGATAGCAATAGATAGAATTTCTTGATGTTAGGTTTTGAGTTTGTAATGTTGGCAAATCATGACAAAAACTAAATCTCATTAGTTTAGAATGGTCTACATTGAAGCCCAAGGCAAAAAACTCAAGTTCGGGATGAAGAAAAATGAGTTTCAAGTAGTTTCGTTCGATTGGTACTCGATCAATCGAAAGTCATTCGATTGGTACTCGATCGATCGAAAGTCGTGTATCAGTAAAATCAGCAAACGTAAAAATGCCATAACTTATCCGTTTGAAGCCTAAATCGCGAGTCGTTTTTTCCAGTATTTAAAGGACATTATAAGCTAACCCTAGGCGGGGTTTTCAGAGTTTTTTAGAGAGATTAGAGTGCATCTTGTACCTCTTTTGTAGATCTAGGGTTTTGTATCCAAAAGCTTTCTAAAGTCTTCTATCGGTGTTATTCCTTAAAGAATCTTAAGATCCCGTGTTGTAGAAATTGTTGCATACAAGATCAACATTTAAGGAAATCCAAAACCTTTGAGTGGAGTCTCAAAGTCACAAGCAAGTGAACTTGTGTTGTTGCAAAGGCCAAGGAAAGAAGTAGTCCGTGGACTCGGAGCTGTCACGTGGTCGTGGTAGTAAGTTTCTTACTCGAGGTAGCAATAGGATGTTAGTGGTCTAAGTCGCTATTGTGTAAACTTCAATTCTTTCTAGTGGATTTGCTGTTTTTACCTTGAGGATAGCTAGGTTAAATCCTCCCTAAGTTTTTTATCGGTTTGGTTTTCCTAGGTTATCATATCGTTGTGTTCTTTATTTTCTGCATTTTGCATCATATTATATATTTTTGTTAACTTAGAATTGCTTAATTTACCTAAATTAATCACTTGGCTAAATATCTAGGTTAATCTGTTTGGGTTTAAGGGGTCTAAACTTCTTATAAGTAGTATCAGAGCGAATAACTCTTTTGTGTTAGATCTTTTGATCTAAGAGTTGATCCTTGATCCCTGTTATCATGGATAATTTGAAGTGTCTTTCCGCTCATGTTTGTGATGATTTGAATAAAAAGGACACTGTTGTTTCCGTTGATCTTATTGATGCCTGTGAAACTCTCCATAAGGAATTATTAAAATATATGAAAATAGCTAAGAAATTCAAGGAAGAGTTAAAATTGGCTAATCTTGAAAAAGGAGAATTGGTTGTTAGATTAGATGAATCTAATAAAAAGAATGAATTTTTGAGAAATCAAATTTCCTCTCAAGATGAAAAGATGAAAAGTTTGGAACAAGAGTTAATTGAATCTAAAGCTAAAATTGAAATTTGACTAGTACCAAACCTGCTGTTGATAACAGAAGTGTTTCTATTTCTCTTTAGCCTAAAACAAAGAAAGTTTATATCTCTCCTTTCAAGAGGAATAATAAATAAAAATGCTTATTTTGCTAGGTTAGACAAAGGTAAAGGTTCTGATGTAGACGCTGAAGTTTCTAAATCTAAGTCTAAACCTACTGTTAGAGAGCATAAGAATTTTTTTGTGTGCCTACTTGTCACCTTTGTGGTGTTGTTGGTCATATTAGACCAAATTGTTCCTTGTTGAGGTAAAAACCAAAATTTGAGACTAGATTTGCTGTTAGGAATACTGATGTTCCTAAATTTGTTCCTGTTTGTCATTATTGTGGTATTTCCGGTCACATTTGTCTTAATTGTCATTAATTGAAATTAAAAATTTTTGTATTTTAATCTAGGATATGTGATGATATTTCTCCTGCCATAAGTCCATATAAATTGTTTCAGATTCTTTTGAAAAATTTGAGCTTGTTGGCATGTGAAAGGAATTTGCAGGATTTCAGTCTTTCTCAGAAGATTGGTGTAATCCCTCAAATACACTCTGCTTCACATGGATTTTCACCTACAAAGCCGAAGATTTGTGCTGTATGGGTGAGAAAAGATTCTCTAAGGTGAGTGTTGCTGACTTGTCCCTAATTTAATTCTTTCAATTGTTTGTGGTCATGTTTTGTTTTTGTTTTTGGTTGTTTTATTTTTTAGGCTGTTTAAAAAAAAAATCCAAAAACATTGAAAAATTTCGAAAAGACAAAAATATTTTATTTTGTGTCTTGTTTTATTTGTTTTGAGGATTACATGAATTATGATATCTCTCTCTTGATTTAGAACATGCTTGATATTGTGGAGAAACATAAAAAGTATGTGTTCTATAAGTGCTAAGTTATTTTTTTGATTTTGTTTGAGTATGTACTAGTTTGTACATGTACTTAAGGGTTAATTAAGAAATTGATATTTCTTGTTTGTGTACCCTTTATAGCTTGGTTAAGCACTGTCATGCATTGCATTTGCATTTTTAATCATTTAGCATAATGTGTGCTTTTAGTTTTGGTCATAAAATTTTTTTTAACAAAAAATATTTTTATGTGTTTTGTATTATATATATTGGATTTATAATCAAGGTTGGTCATATTATCTTTACATAACATGTTTATGTACCTTGTTTAGCTTGGATGAGTTTATTTTATTGCACTTTACTAGTTTGAGCTTTGTAGTGCATGTTGTGTAGGAAGATGTTTATAGTTTTTGATCACATGATCTTGATCTTGAAATCACATGCCTTTGATTGTCGGACTTGAACTTTTTGAGAAAGGCATAAATAACCATCTCACCACTGTTTGTTAGCCAATTATGAACACCTTAGTGCATATCATAAGATTTTGTGCTCGAGAAAGTGTAGCACATACACAAAAAGAAAATAAGGTGTAGCCTTGGTTAAATTGTTAAAATTGGTGTGTACATTATTGGGCTATAATAATTTCACAATTCAAATAAAATTGGTGTGTACATTATCCCGGCTATTTTAATAAGTTTCTGATCAATTGAAATTGGTGTGCATATCATGAGGCATATCAAGAAACTTACATGATTGCAAACTTTTATTCTAAGAGATGTGAGAGTTATATGATATAACTCTTTTGCTCATAGTCTCTCTCAATTGTATGTGATGAATTGTATAGAAATTGTGATTGCTTACTATTCACATATTACCTTACATGTTTCTCAAGCTTTTACTAGTTGCACACACTACACAAGTTACTCTTTGCTAAACTTTGTACATGTTATTGTGTGTGATTTTGTTATGGCCATCCAAGATTAAAAATTTCTTGATTTTGATGCAAAAAGTATTTAATGTTTGAGTTTTTGGAGTCAAATTGGTTGAAAAACTTGTTTTTGAGAGATCTGGGTTAAATTCATGTGTTTTTGAAAAACTTTTAATCTCATACTCATGCATTTCATTCATAAAATACTATGCTTTGAGGTGTTTTCGCATAAAATTGCTCTGTTTTTCAAAAGTTTAATTTTTCCAGATTTTCGATCGATCGAATTTGTTTCTCGACCGATCGAAATTGTGATTAAAATTTTTGGTTTGAATCTGCCTGGCTCGATTAGTATTCGATCAATGCTCAACTGATCGAAATTGAAAAATTTTCAGTTTCTAAGTTTTTGACCAAATTGCATTGTTTTTTGATGATCCATGCATCATTTATGTTTAGGATTCACATGAATTGCATTGTTTTTTGTATCCATCTTACAGTTTTGCAGTCATATCTCTCATTGTTTTCACACATAACATGCATACACTTTGCTAAATTAGATACTCAACTTGATTTAAAAAAAATTGATTGATTAATTTTTGAGTCCTTTGTACATTTTATTATATGCTATTTTTTATGTGTGAACTACAAATATGTTTCTCTACTCATGCAACTATTTATAGGTCACATAGTGTTAAGATTGCATTTGTTGAAAGAGAGAATATTTTTCTTCATGTGTATCCTCAACTCATTTTTTTTTGGTTTGTGTGTTTTTTTTTATCCCCACCTCCTAAATTTTCCCTAAAATTGTTTTTTCGAAAACTTGTTTTGTTTTTCCTATTTTTATAGGGGGATTTGTTGCTCTTCATAGGGAGAGTTCTCTCTATTTTCTATAGAGCTAAACTATTTTATGTTCCCTTAGTTCTCTTTTTTCTCTCATGTTTACTGTCACTCTACACTTTGTTTGAGTTGTCTTTGTCAATACGTGACAAAAAGGGGGAATAATAGATGAAATGTGGGAATCTTGTTTGTTTTGTTTAGGGGGGAGATAAGATTATTTTTGAAAGGGGGAGATTATAAAAAACTTTTTGATGTATCTAACTTAGGGGGAAAGTTAGTTTACTTTTGTTTTTATGTTCTGTTTTATATTATTGTTTATATGTCTTTCTTTCCATACATGCGGTGATGTGTTCTTTTGAGTGTTTTCAGGAAAGACAGGTACATTCTAATCAAGATCTTCTACCTCTTCTTGCAACTTCTAGGTTAGAAGTCTTAGATTGGGATTTGTGATGTATTTGGGCATTTTATTGTATTTGGGCATTATGTTGTATGTGTGTTTTGTCACGGATTGCCAAAGGGGGAGGTTGTTAGGTTTTGAGTTTGTAATGTTGGCAAACCATGACAAAAACTAAGTCTCATTAGTTTAGAATGGTCTACATTGAAGCCCAAGGCAAAAAACTTAAGTTCGGGATGAAGAAAAATGAGTTTCAAGCAGTTTCGTTCGATTGGTACTCAATTGTTACTCGATCAATCGAAAGTCATTCGATTGGTACTCGATTGATACTCGATAGATTGAAAGTCGTGTATTAGCAAAATCAGCAAACGTAAAAAGGCCATAACTTATCCGTTTGAAGCCCAAATCGCGAGCCATTTTTTCCAGTATTTAAAGGACATTATAAGCTAACCCTAGGTGGGGTTTTCAGAGTTTTTTTTAGAGAGATTAGAGTGCATCTTATGCCTCTTTTGTAGATCTAGGGTTTTGTACCCAAAAGCTCTCTAAAGTCTTCTACCGGTGTTATTCCTTGAAGAATCTCAAGATCCCGTGTTGTAGAAGTTGTTGCATACAAGATCAACGTTTAAGGAGATCCAAAACCTTTGAGTGGAGTCTCAAAGTCATAAGCAGGTGAGCTTGTGTTGTTGCAAAGGCCAAGGAAAGAAGTAGTCCGTGGACTCGGAGCTGTCACATGGTCGTGGTAGTAAGTTTCCTACTCGAGGTAGCAATAGGATGTTAGTAGTCTAAGTCGCTATTGCATAAACTTCAATTCTTTCTAGTGGATTTGCTGTTTTTACCTTGAGGATAGCTAGGTTAAATCCTCCCCAGGTTTTTTACCGGTTTGGTTTTCCTAGGTTATCATATCGTTGTGTTCTTTATTTTTCGCATTTTGCATGATATGATATATTTGTGTTAACCTAGAATTGCATAATTTACCTAAGTTAATCACTTGGTTAAATATCTAGGTTGATCTGTTTGGGTTTAAGGGGTCTAAACTTCTTACACTTGAGTTTAATTGATAAAGTAATTTTTCAAAAATGGCACACAAAAATTACTTTAGTAATTAATAAAGAATTCTCTTTGTCAGAAATTGCTTTAATAGACTCAGGTGCTAACATGAATTGTATACAAGAAAGATTAATACCTTTAAAATATTATGAAAAATTATCTGAAAGATAAACTCAGGCTAATAAAGAAAAGCCGATAATTAATTATAAAATATCTAATGTTCGCATATGTAAGGATGGAATATGTTTTGAAACTATTTTTAGTCTAATTAAGAACTTTTATTCCAAAGTTATTTTAACAAATCCCTTTATGGCTTTACTTTATCCCCTTTTAGCGACAGATGAAAGAATTAAAACTAATGAGTTTGGAAAAGACATACTCTTTAGAATCATCTCATCCCTTATTCCGAAAGAGATTTGTTCCCTCAATAATGTCCCTATTTCAAATGAGATTAATAAAGAAAGAATATGTAGAACATAAAGACATTTGTCATCTTTATAGACAGAAATATCACTTGTTAACCAATTGACAAATAAAAACATAAAGAAGTTTAAACAGGATATAGAGACAGAGATTTATTCTTATTCTCCCACCGCTTTTTTGCATAGGCACCGACATATAGTCCAAACACCTAGTGGAAAAGATATAAAAGATGGAAGTATGCTTACAGTTTCTTCTAATAATATGAATGGAATGACAATTTGACAGATATACCAAGCAAAATTGTAATAAATGACAAATTCACACCTTTTACAATAATTTCGGATATTCATACAAAAAATGCTTTATTACAAGAAGTCTTGTCAGATTCCCCTTTACTAATTATTGAAGAAAATATTAATTGTGTTAATTTCTTGAACAAAGACAGATGTAATTTCTTAATATTTAATCACGAGTCCTTGACAGATTTTCCCCAAAATATTATAGTGGTTGAGGAAAGACTTTATGCAAAAGTTTTATTCTCGTAGAATGAGAGATATAGTAATACATATAAAACGGACGGAATTATGGCAGACTTTGTAAAGTTTTTGAATTCCAATCATTCTGACATTAACAGACTTCATCATGACTACTCTTATACCACTACTCAGCGAGAGCACTAAGTTGTAGAGAAAAAAATTTATTTTATTATATATGCTTTAAATTTTAAAATTGATTTTCTTATAAAACATTTTAAAGAAATTTTTCAAAAAGACATTGACAGAGAAGTTTTAAAAATGAATTTGAAAGAAGCTTTGCAAGAAAGTATTTATTTTCAAAATATTGTGTCAAGACAGAATGATATACCAACTGATCCTTTTACCAAAAGTCAATTGCAAACTAATATGGACAAAAGACACCCCAGAGCAGACATGAAAGGAAAGGGCAAGGCGCCGCTAGTGCAACCCAAAGAAAAAGAAATCTGAAAGGCTTCAGTGAAGACTTCAGATAAGCATGAAGGCGTCTCAATAGAGACAATATCCCTTCAGGATACGTTGCTAGCAGAGGCAATGTATTCTTGTGGTGGCAAAAGTGAAATTCTACAAGAAGTGCTCCGTGCTGATCTCACTTTTCAAGATGGAGAATTTATAGACCTTCCTTTTCATACTAAACTACTACTTGATAATTTACAACCAACCTTCACCCTCAAATGGAAACCCTTATTCCAAAAGACCCTTAAGGCTTTGGAATTACATCTTGTTAACACTAGTACATTTATTGAGGTACTTGGTTGTGGAGATGCAAGCTCCACAAAGACAGAATCATAGTCTCTAAAAAGCTATCTTATGGGAACAAGCTTTTCAAAGCTCCACCCTAAGATTTAGCAAAAAATGAGACTTGCTATTAGAACTTTACCCCCTGAAATCCAACAGAATATACTAACTTATACAGCTCTAACAAGTTCTTATGACAGATGGATGCATCTTTTTAAAGTTTTAGTCTCTACAGCTTTTATCAGGACAGACATGCCAAATGACATATGGCTAGCTCATAAAGCCACATGGTATGAAAATTTTGGAGAAATAGAAAGAGTTTATGATGGTCAACATCCCTACCCGGGATTGCTTATCAATACTGAGACAGAGGATCCGGTGATTTGTGATCCTTCATGGTTATTTGAAATGCAAGAAGCAGGGTTTATCAGCAAGTTAATCCTCACTTTTGCAACTCAGATTAGTTTATTTCCCAGAGTCATCCAAGAATCAGCCTCACAAATTGGAGGACTTAATTATATGAAGCTTACTATTTGGAGCACTGTCCCAACCTGGGACATTAGTTACTATATGGAAGCCCAGCCAGCACACATTTTGGTCCTCATCAATGATTTCAGTTGTAGCCCTGAGTACCACTGGTATACTGGGGAGACTTATCTATCACTTGATGATCCATATGCTCTGGCACAAGAATGGTCTAATTTCATGAGTAATAAGATTTACTAGTCGTTAACCCGTGCGATGCACGGGATAGTTAAATAAAAATTAAAAGTACTTATTTTACTTAAAGGTTTATGACTTAACTTTTAAAAATGTATAACTTGAAAATGAATGAAAATAAGTTATTTTTTATTCAATATAATGATTTAAAAAAATTCTTTTTCTTTCATATCATTGGTTTCATATAACACATTTTGATGTGTGCTATTCTATGATGATAACTTCACATAATACTCAACTGCAATTAAATCTATTATCTACTACCAACCTAATCTATGTTATCTTAATAGTAGATTTACAAATTGCATTTTCATATTCTTAGAGCTTGCCACATCATTATTATTGTCTATATATAATATAAAACCAAATATTTTGATTTTTTGAGAGACTTATGTTAGAATTAGGATTAAAAAATAATTATATATTTTTTTAATTAGACCTCACGTTCGATTTTTTTAAAAAAGGACTCACTTTAGGTTAAAAAAAACTCACGTAAAAAAAAAAACTTTAGGATTAAAGAGAGAGAGAGAGAGAGAGAGAGAGAGAGAGAGAGAGAGACTCCTATTAGGACTCTCTCACTATTTAGTTTAAAAAATTAAATTTTTTTTATAAATTAAAATGATGAGGAAAAGAGAGAGAGAGAGAGAGAGAGAGAGAGAGAGAGAGAGAGAGAGACTTTTGTTAGGACTCTCTCATTATTTAATTTTAAAAATTCAATTTTTTTTTATAAATTAAAATGATGATGTGAAAAATTGTGGGAGATTCAGAGGTTTCGGTTTATATATATATATATATATAGATGAGGTATAGAAAGAGTTAGATCAAGACTTCCATCTATACGGCTACACTAATAGGATAGTTGTGTATGGACCAAGACCTTCAGCAAGAAGGCTCATTGGGAAAGAAAGATCACTAAAGACCACAAAATAATGACAAAGAATCGTGCTCCTTCCTTTCTTCTTATAGTATACTGTACTCTATGTGAAAATTATGGAGCATTCCATGAGCATGAAGCCAACTCTGACTTTGATCCGTTAGATTATGATAATTACGCCGATACAGATTGACAGACAGACGAACAGAAAAACAGATAGACATGCCAAGCTAGACTGAATACTCCCCTAGACAGACTAATGTAATAGATCACTCTTCATCTACGACAGATCACTATTCACCAGCATGCAGGAATAGCTTCCAGACAAATCCAAGACAGTCCAAACATATATTGACAGATGTTCATAAGTCACTACTATTTACTAGCATTCGTGAATAGAAATTTGATAGATTCCCAGATAGACTACTACTCAGTAGTAATTTCTATAATATTCTACAAGTTTCCAACGACAGATTAACTTCAGTTAGCTTTACTTACTCAGATTACTCTAGAAGACTTACCATGGTTCACTTCATCTATAAAAGAGATGGACTCCGAAGACAAAGAACAAGTTTCGAAAATAGTTGGGAAAAATAAAAGCTTTTATAATAGTCCTCTCTCTCCCTTAGAAAGATTCTTGTAATCTTTCCCCTCTTGTAAACCCTTCCGTTTAGACAGAACTTTGTAAAATTTCAGGCAAATTTTATTTTGTAATCTTGTAACGCTTCAGACAGTGTTTTATTTTCAAGCTTGTATCAAAGACAAAAGTTTTTAGTTTTAATCAAAGACAGAAGGTTTTATTCAAGTAAGATTTTACTAGTTTCTGTTTTCATATTCCATATTCCGTTTTAGCTTATTTTGAATATATCTATTTTGCTATTTTCTTCTTTATCATCTATTTTTTCATTGTTTATGCTTCCATATTACTGTTGTGCTCTCTCCTGAGTAGTCAATTGGCATCAGTGCACCATTTCTGGAATATCACTCTATCAATTATATTTAAAATTCATCTTTATAAGAACTTTCACTAGTATAATTATGTCTACTGGGAGGGAGGTAACTGTCAAGGGCTCATTATAATACTTAATTCGATCATTTATACTATTTACTTGTGCGGCTATCTTCTCAGTCATGTTTTTTAGGATTAAATTTTTTGTTTTTAATTCTCTCAATTCTTGTCTTAGCTCATTAATTTCTGTCTGCAAATCTGTCACTGTTATAGGTTTACTGTGTTTAAATCTGTTAGTAATTTCTTCAAAATTATAGGTTGACCTATAATCTTTCAGGTCTATTTCAAATCTGTCAGTTTGAGTTAAAGAATCTTTTAGTTTAGATAAATAATCTTTCTTGGACTGTAGATCTGGAAGCCTGTCTATCAAATCCATATTATATCTTCCTGTTTTGTTATAACACTTACTTTTAGTTTTCTTTTACAATAACAGTTATCAAAATTATTGCAATTACATAGTTTAACCTTTCCATTATCTGAAGAAATATCTGTCGAAGATGAGGTGATATCATAATTATCTATCTGGTGAATTTCGTTATCTGTTTCATCACTATCTATTTGTTCTAGTATACTCATTTATTTATCCTTTAACTTTCTTGATATGTCAAGTTTGTTTGTTTGTTTATTTTTCTTTGAAAGTTACAGTATTTACTAATGTCTCCCTTTTTACCACTTTTGAAGCAAATAATGTCATTCTCTCTATCTATCACTTTTCTTTCTCTTGGATTCTTCTTTCTTTTCTTTAGACTTACTTTTATTATATCTTCTATTATTTTTTTTATATCTGTCAACATCTTTCTTTTCTTTCCTTCTTTTCCTGGAGGTAGTAATCAACAGATCAAAGCCATATTGTTCACAAAAAGTTTCTAGCTCCTTTTTAGCATATCTTTTTTCTTTCTCTATTTGGTTTTTTAGTCTTTGATCATTGCACAGCCATAGACCTATTTTATTGATTGAGGATATTATGTATGACATTATGTATAACTTAATGTTGTGATTAATAAAGTTGTTTTATTATTATCTAAAATAATTGTAACATGAATATTCAGACATTATCATATAGTCCATGAGATGCATAGTATGTGATTTATGTGATTTAGTCACAGAAGATATAAATCACAAGTTCTTTATAAACTCAGAATTTTAGTTTGTAGTTGGTGATGAAATTGGGCGTTTCATTTTAGAAGACTATAACATGTCAACTAAGATGATTTGTCTTGATCATGGAAGTGGAGACTTCTAGTTAATATGTTGATATGTCTTAAGAGTTAAGACATATTGAACTGGACCGCTGTGAGATTTATTATTCTCCTAACGACTGTTAATTGAATAATAAATCTCATGACTTCTATTTATATGAACTCTTAATCCTGAGAGGATAATGGACTTGATCATGAAATGTAGGCTGCTTTGATATATCAGGAGTGAGATCTAAAGTAACGGTCAAAACCTTAGTATGTTAGGCAGCAACATTTGGTGTTGATGGAACATATATTCTCAAGATGGAATTCATAATCACTTAACGAAGATAAAAAATATTCTCTTGAGATAAGTTTAATGGGTTCGGTTATTCAGAGAATTAGGCCTAACCACTTTAGTAAGAAATTACTAAAGTATATATTTATGAAATTGGATTTCATAAATATATGATGAATAACTTAAAAGGATTAAACCGGATACTTAAGGATTAAGATGTAATAATTTACAAAGTGGCAGTCTACATTAATGACTTTTTATTATTACGAATATTTTATGAAGGAGTTGCATGTACAATGAAGTCTTGGAATATAATTTATTAATAAGACCTAGAGTGCAATTATATTTATATAGTGGTACTAAATATAATTAATGGTAACTTTGGTCTTGTCAAGAGTTGACAGAAAATCCCAAGGCCCATTGGAGCTAGAGTCTTATTTGTTCTCTTTTGGTCCCACTCCAAATCACATACTAGAGCCCAATTGTAAAGGCCCAAAAGGCTAGCCCAATTAGATAATCAGTTATAAGGAGAGAAACATATAGAATTTGGTAAGTTACATGAAATGGTTTGTATGTGAAGGTTGTACACTCCTTTATCCTCTCTTGAACAAATTCATATAACTGATTGTGAGACCACACTTCTTGGGCGTCAGTGGAATTGGAGTGAAGATTAAAAGTGTTCTCGAATACTTCTAATCTTTGGTTTTGAAATTCACCACACCAAGGTACACTCTCTTATTATTATATTCTGAAATTTACATAGTACATGTTATCAATTGCGAATGAAGTAGATCCATTAATTTTTTGCTACGTATATTTTGTATGCGATACAAATATGTATTTTTCTAACAATTAGTCTTAGAGTGGTCTTCAATTTCGAATTTGTATAACATGTTTTGTGAGTTTTGGAATTAGAGATAATAGGTTCATGTTGTTAAAAAATTATATATGCATTTAATTTTTTGCATGGTTGTTGGAACTATGATATGATGAAAATTGATTTTGATGTTATGATGTTGTTTAAATTTGATTTTAAGTATGTTAAATTGATATTTAAGGCTATAGGATCAATGGAATTCAGTTTTGATATCAAATTTTATCTATCATGTTCATATGGTGGTTATTTGTTCATGGAAAACCGTTGAAAACTGTTTAGAACTTCTCGCAAAGCTACTCGCGAAAAATGCTTCTTAAGCACAAAATTTTCCCGAGTAAGCTATACTCGCGAAATAGTCGAGAGACAGTCGCGAAAGTTTTTGTCTGAATTTTAGTGTTTTCACTTTTTTGCCTTAATCCATTTTCACGGGAAGAGCTTAGTTGTGAGCTTCTCGCAAAAATGCATCTGAAGGGAATTTTGAACTTTTTCTAACTGTTTTCAAATGTATAAAGTGCAAGGCTATGTGTAATTAGTTTATGCATGTTTGACAATTAAAAACCTTTAATTTAAAACATCTAGTGGGAGAGAGATACAAGGGTTGGATCTCATGGCTTCTATTATCGGTTCATAGTAGTGTGGGTAAGCACCTCGTTTTGGCGCATATGCCTCGCAATCCCAAAGGAGGGTGCTTACTTCATAGTACTACAAGATTGAACTTACCCATTTAAAGTAATACGGACAAACACCTCGTCTCGGCATATATGCGTCGCGGTCCCAAAGGAGGGTATTTTGTTCCAGGGTACTACAAGTTTAAACACTATAAAGGAAGATAAAATGTGGCTACACATGATTCTAGATAATGGTGTACACTAGAATAAGTGTAATGTTAACCTTCCAAAGAAGCTATGTCATTATTACTTAGAGGCTGAAGGTAATACAACATATTATTAGTGTATGATAAGAGTTATCATGATAGCATTAATAATGGGAATAGTTCTCAATCAATTAATGTGTTTATAATAAACTTGCTACCAAGGAATTATTGACATGGATTGGTTGTTGTTGCATATATTATTTTATGGTTTTATTAAGGTTCCATATTATATGCTTATATGCTAAATTGATAATGTCCAGTTTACTCATTATATTTATGTTTATTATTTTCAGATTTGAACATGGCATCATTTTGCCCACTTATTACTATTCTTAATCAAAATAAACTGATTGGATCCAATTATGTTGACTGGAAAAGAAATTTAGACATTGTTCTTACAGCTGAAGAGCACAAATATGTGCTTACTCAACCATGTCCTAGCTTTCATTCATTAGATGCTCCTCCTGAGGAAAAACATCGATATCATCGATGGCAGAAATCTAATGAAATGGCCAAGTGCTATATCCTAGCGTCTATCTCAAATGTTCTACAGCATCAAATGCAAGATGTAGAACTAGTTTCAGACATTATGCTAAGTCTGAAATAGATGTTTGGTGAGTAAGGCCGTTCTGCAAGGCAAGGAACCATGAGGCAAATTTATAATATTAAAATGGCTGAAGGCAGTTCAGTGAGGGAGCATTGTCTTACAATGATCTCTAATCTGAATACATTGGAGGTTTTAGGTGTTGACATTGATGGAGAATCCCAAGTGGATATGATACTTTAGTCACTACTGGAATTATTCAAGGAATTTAGACTTAACTATAATATGAACAAAAAGATTTATTCATTGTCTGAATTAATGAATGAGTTGGTAGCGGCAGAAGGCATCCTTGGTACTTCAGTGTTGAAGCCAATGTGGGTGAAGCTTCTACTTCTCAACCTAAGTTGAAAGGCAAGGGTAAGAAGAAGAAGAAGAAGGACTTCACCAAACAAAATGGTAATCAATTGACTTAGGGGTTGCCGATAAAGGAAAGAAGATCAAAGGAAAGTGTTTCTAATGTGGTGAGAAAGGACATTGGAAGAAGAATTGTCTAAAATTCAGGGTTGCCAATAATAAGGTTATGAAAAATTCATTCCTCCTTGAAATATGTTTAGTACAAAATCTCATGAATTCCTAGTGTGTGAATTCAGGTTGTACTAATCATATCTGCAATTCTTTGCAGGGGTTCCAAGAGACCAGAAAGTTTAATGAAGGGGAATTGTTTCTTACTTTGGCTGATGGGAGCAAGATTCTGGTTGTAGCTGTTGGAGTTTTTAATTTATATTTTGAGTCTAGAGTTCTAATATTGGAAGACTGTCTGTATGTACCTAATGTTCGTAGGAATTTAATTTCTACAACTTATTTAGGTAAACATGGATATTGTGTTTTCCTTAAAGACAATGTTGTAATAAAGAAGGGTAAAGTGTTTATCTATTTTGGCAATATTGTTGATGGTCTTTATATTTTAACTCCTGATAAGCATGAATTATATAATTTTGAATTAGATAATGACTCTCATGTAAAATCATTAAAGAGAAAGTTTCCTTCTACTAATGATGCATATCTTTGGCACTTGCGTTTGGGTCATATTAATTTAAATAGGATTCAAAGACTGATCAAAGATGGTCTCTTAGAGCCATTGGACTTTGATGATTTTCCAGTTTGTGAATCTTGTTTGGAGGGCAAAATGACCAAACGACCATTTAATACAAAAGGTAGAAGAGCCCAAGAGTTGCTTGAATTAGTTCATACGGATGTATATGGTCCTATGTCAACCCAAGCAAAAGGAGGTTATAAGTATTTCATCACTTTCATCGATGATTACTCAAGATATAGTTATGTGTACCTAATGAGATGGAAGTCCGAAACCTTTGAAAATTTCAAAGAGTTTAAGGCTAAAGTTGAGAATCAATTGGGTAAACACATAAAGGCCATTTGATCTAATCGAGGTGGCAAATATCTTCTTGAGGATTTCAAGGATTACTTAACTTAAAATGGGATTATATCCCAATTGACTGCACTTGGAACTCCGTAACAGAATGGTTTAGTAGAGAGAAGAAATATGACTCTTTTGGAAATGGTTAGGTCCATGATGAGTTATTCAACTTTACCAATTTCTTTTTGGGGATATGCACTAAAAACTGCAATGCATATTTTGAATTTAGTTCCATCAAAATCTGTTCCCAACACATCCAAGGAATTGTAGTGGGCGCAAGCCTAGTATGAAATATCTCCATATTTGGGGATGTCCAGCATATGTGTTGAAAGGGAAGTTTGATAAGTTGGAAGCTAAAACGGAAGTATGTATTGTTTTAGGGTATTCAAAGGAAACCAAGGGTTATTTATTCTATAATCATAAGGACAACAAAGTATTTTTTAGCACTCATGCCAAATTTTTGGAAGATGATTATGTGAATAATTTTAATCCTGGAAGTAAAGTTGTATTGGCTGAATTAGATGAACCTGTAATTGAACAACCAATGGATGGAACTAGGGATGATGTGACTGTATTAGATACACCACAAGATACTACTCATGATATGTTTAGTACAAAGGTGCCTCGTCGTAGTGGAAGAATTGCTCGGCCTCCTATAAGATTTATTGGTTTGGGAGAAACTTATGAAGCTATCTCAGAAGAGGTTGAATCGTATCCTTATACTTATGAAGAGGCAATGAATGATATAGATGCACATCATTAGGTCAAAGCTATGAATCTGAATTAGATTCCATGTATTCCAATCAAGTTTGGGATCTTGTAAAGGCGACTAACGGCATTAAACTTATTGGTTGCAAATGGGTTTACAAGAGGAAGAAAGGGATAGACGGAAAGGTTGAAACCTTTAAAATAAGGCTAGTGGCGAAAGGGTATACACAAAAGGAAGGTATTGATTATGAAGAAACCTTTTCACCAGTAGCAATGCTTAAATCTATCAGAATTCTTTTATCCGTTGCTGCTCATTATGTTATGAGATTTGGCATATGAATGTTAAGATTGCATTTCTCAATGGCAATCTTGAAGAGGAAATCTATATGATGCAATCGAAAGGTTTCATAGCAAAGAACCAAGAGCATATAGTATGCAAATTAAAAAGATCCATTTATAGACTTAAGCAAGCATCTAGGTCATAGAACATCAAATTTGATCAAGCAATCAAGTCATTTGATTTTGAACAAAATCTTGATGAACCATGTGTGTACAAAAGACATCAAGATAAAGTAGTAATGTTCCTAATACTTTATGTTGATGATATTCTACTCATTGGAAATGATGTTGGGGTAATGTCATCTGTAAAGGTTTGGTTGTCAAGCCAATTTGATATGAAGGACTTGAGTGAGACTAACTTTATTCTAGGGATCAAGCTTTGGGAAGATCGCAAGAATAAGATGTTAGGTTTATCACAAGCTGTATTTATAAATAAGGTTCTAGAATGGTTTAGCAAGCAAAACTCTAAGAAAGAATTACTTCCTTTCAAACATGGAATTTCTTTGTCTAATGACCAAAGGCCTAAGACTCAAGAGGAAGAAAATATGATGAGACAAGTTCCTTATGCTTTTGCAGTAGGAAGTCTCATGTATGCCATGCTATGTACTAGACCAGATATCTGTTATTCAGTTGGCATGGTCAGCCGATATCAATCAAATCTAGGACCAAAACATTAGCAAGCTGTAAAGCATATTCTTAAGTATCTACGGAGAACGAGAGATTATATGCTTGTTTACTAGTGTGAGAATTTGATTCCCATTGGCTATACAGATTTAGATTTTCAATCAGATCTAGATTTCAGAAAGTCCACTTCAGGCTGTGCGTTCACCTTGGGAGGTGGAGCTATAAGTTGGAGGAGTGTTAAGCAATGTTGTATCGCGGACTCCACCATGGAAGCTGAATATGTTGCTGCTTGTGAGGCGGCAAAGGAAGCTGTTTGGCTAGAAATTCCTTTCTGATCTTGGTGTTGTGAGAATGAAGCAAGTTCCTATCACATTGTTTTGCAATAATAGTGGAGCGGTTGCATAATCTAAAGATCCAAGGAATTAAAAGAAAGGAAAACACATTGAGAGAAAGTAGTACATCATTCGAGACATTATTGCCTGTGGAGATGTAGTAGTAGCAAAGATAGAAAGTGCAAATAATCTAGTGGATCCCTTTACCAAAGCCTTGCCTCAAAGGACTTTCGAGTCACATTTGGAGAAAATGAGAGTTAGATTAGTGCGCAATAGTCTTTAGGGCAAGTGGGAGATTGTTATGATTAGTGCCTTTAAATCCTAATGTATGATGTTATATATGATATTAAGTATAACATTATGTATAACTTAATGTTGTGATTAATAAAGTTGTTTTATTATTATCTAAAATAATGATAATATGAATATTCGGGCATTATCATATAAATCATAAGTTCTTTGTAAACTCAGAATTTTAGTTCGTAATCGGTGATGAAATTGGGCGTTTCATTTGCGAAGACTATAACATGTCAACTAAGATGATTTGTCTTGATTATGGAAGTGGAGACTTCTAGTTGATATGTTGATATGTTTTAAGAGTTAAGACATATTGAACTGGACCGCTGTGAGATTTATTATTCTCATAACGACTGTCTATTGAATAATAAATCTCACGACTTCTATTTACATGAACTCTTAATCCTAAGAGAATAATAGACCTGATCATGAAATGTAGGTTGCTTTGACATATCAGGAGTGAGATCTAAAGTAACGGTCAAAACCTCAGTATGTTGGGCAGCCACATTTAGTGTTGATGGAACATATATTCTCAAGATGGAATTCATAATCTCTTAACAGAGATATAAATTATTCTCTTGAGATAAATTTAATGGGTTCGGTTATTCAGAAAGTTAAGCCTAACCACTTTAGTAAGAAATTACTAAAGTATATATTTATGAAATTGGATTTCATAAATATATGATGAATAACTTAAAAGGATTAAACCGAGTACTCAAGGATTAAGATGTAGTAATTTACAAAATGGCAGTCTACATTAATGACTTTATATTACTACGAATATTTTATAAAGGGGTTGCATGTACAATTAAGTTTTGGGATATAATTTATTAATAAGGCCTAGAGTGCAATTATATTTATATAATGGTACTGAATATAATTAATGATAACTTTGGACTTGTCAAGAGTTGATAGAAAAGCCCAAGGCCCATTGGAGCTAGAGTCTTTTTGTTCCTTTTTGGTCCCACTCCAAACCACATACTAAAGCCCAATTGTAAAGGCCTAAAAGGTTAGCCCAATTAGATAATCAGTTATGAGGAGAGAAACATACAGAATTTGATTAGTTACGTGAAATGGTTCGTATGTGAGGATTGTACACTCTTTTATCCTCTCTTGAACAAATTCATATAACTGATTGAGAGACCACACTTCTTGGGCGTTAGTAGAATTGGAGTGAAGATTAAAAGTGTTCCCAAGTACTTCTAATCTTTGGTTTTGAAATTCACCACACCAAGGTACACTATCTTATTCTTATATTCTAAAATTTACATATTACATGTTATCAATTGCGAATGAAGTAGATTCGTTAATTTTCTACTGCGTATGTTTTGTATGCGATACAAACATGTATTTTTCTAACAGTGGGCATCTTAAATTAATTAAAACATCTGAAGCTCTTTCTTTATATTGATTAGGATCCCAACAAAATGTTTAGTTATGGTAAAAATTAAAGTATTAGCAGCATCTTATGAAGGTTGTTTGCCTGTCATTATAACACTTTCATTTGTTTCTCTTTTAACAGCTGCCAATATTTTATTTCTGTCATCATTATTTAAATAATGATCCCACTAGCTTTTCAATCGGCCAGTAAAATTGGTGACAATTAAATGAGCTATCTGGTGGTTATGTTTTCCGTGATTCCTATAAACATTTGAGAGTAAGGTCATTTCATGTAAAAGGTTTATTATTTCATATTCTGACATTCCATCAATATTCCATTCATATATTAAATATGGTGAATAAGATGAATTAACAAAAGTATGCCTTTCTTCAAACTGTAAATCAGGGGGAGTAGGTTTAGGATACCAATTCTTTCTGGGGTATATTTCCTCAATTCTTCCTTTTTTACGGTCTTGTGATGAAGATGCTAAAGTTAATTTATTAATTTGTAATTTATTAGTAAATTGTGATTCTAAATTATCTATTCTTGATGAGTCTATCAAGTTTGTCAATTGATTGTCTTTTGATTCTTCATATGAAGACTCAGTTCTTGCTATTGTATTTAACGTCATACCTTTGTTTTTTAGTGGCTCCATATCTTTCTGTGATTCTAATTTCATTATGTCTAACTTTTTATTAATTTCATTAAGTAAATCATCAGTTTTCTTTGTCATAGGTCTCTTTAAAGGTGATCTAAGGTGAGGGGGTATTTCATGAGGAATAAACAAAGGGGTATTAGACTCATTTTCTTTTTTAATGGAGGTGGAAAGGGGTGTTATTCTGTCTTCTATATCTTGTAGCTTTTGACCAATTGATTTTAGATATATATTAGTATAATTATTCTGTTGAATTATACTATCTAGGTTCTTATTATCATCACTTAGACTAGGTCTTTTAATAAGAGTAGCCAACACTTGGACTCCACTACTTTGATTCAATATAACTGATTCAAAGGGTGGATAAGTTTGGTACATCTTTTCATGATTTTCTGTCTTCATTCATGACAATGTTTTCTCTATTACACTTATCTTTTTGTTATGATAGTCTAAAAAGTCAAAGAAACTGAATTGTGTCTGCAAGTCTGTCACTATTTCATAATATTTGGTTCTTAAATTATTCATTTCTTGTTCATTATATTCTTCAAAAAAACTAGTTTTTTCTATCAGTGTTTTCAGGTTTTAAGTAGTCATGTTTTAGTAATTCTTTATCTAAAACAAATTCCTTAGATAAAACATTAATTCGTCTGTCATGATCTATAAATCCTAATATGTCTGTTTGAGTAGGAGAATCAGGTTTAGGTTGGGGCTCATAAAGGGCTTGATGAACATTAGGGGTTGGTTGTGTGGTTGTTGTTGGATAATAGGCTGTCTCTATCTGGACTGGGGTTCTCTTGGTGTTTATAGGGTGAAGGTGTATAACTGGAGGAAGATTCTGGGGAGGTAAAGGTCTGGAATCAGAGAAATGTGTCCTAGAGACAAAGGAGCTTCTAGGGGTAAACATCATAGGAGTTTTTCTTCCTGAAGAACTACTGGGTCTAATAAGACTATCAGTTTGTCTGTCATTATTATTGAATAAAATAATAACTGTATCATCTGTCTTTTGAGCTATAAAATCTGGTTCTGTGTTTTCTATCTTTGGTGTGGGAGCAATGGCCTCTAGTAGCCATCGTTCAGGAAGGTTTATGTCTTTCCATTGTATCTGTCGGGGTACACAAAGTCTACTATTTGGGATTGAGGCTTGGAGAAGGAGAGTATGTCCTTTGGGGGATGGTTCTACCATGGATTGAGGGTCGAAGGTTGTTTTCATGAGTTTATAATAAATCCTATAAATGATAGCTAAAGGTTCTGAGTCTTCTTTCATATAAGAACCATTTTTTTAACATTCAAAGTTAAAGCATCCATAATATTTCTATCAGATAAACTCAAAGAAAAATTAGGATAATAATTAAAATATACCGGCCCATTATGTAAACTTGTTTCCATCATTCCAAGAAGTGAGTCATTAAATCTTAAATGTTTGTCATCTCTTAAAAAAAAAAAGAACACTTGTATTTAAAGCTTATCTTGTTAATGGTTATATAGCTACTTGAACCAATCCAACATGTAAAAAGGCATATTTTTCTTTATGTTGGTTAATTTAGTCTACTAAAAATAACTAAATTGTTTCATATTCATTAAATAAAGAATACGTTCTTTTGACAGTTTTTATAGTGTAGTCTGTCATGAAGGATAATTTTGAAAATGAAGTCTGTCGGTAGATTTTATCAGTTTTTTCTATCGGTATATTCCATTTATTCCATTCTAACAAATTCCTGTCTATATCTTTCATGCTATATTCCTCAGAATGAAGTATTCTATCATTATCCATGTTCTTATCAGAGTGTGTCTAACCTAAATGTGACCTAACAACAGATGATGAGCGACTAAACATATGCATTTTATTTCCAAGCAATTAATAATTATTGGCGGAACCATTACTAACCATTGGTATCCTTGCTATCGAGACCACCTCCTTGGGAAACTCCATTGCGGGACCACCCAAGCAACACCTGTCAGTCGGCTAACAAACTGGGCTGACCAACGTGAGACTATGGTTTGCCAATGAGTCTTGACGTTGACCAACGCTACCAAGAAGCAAGTAGTGGCTATGTAGTAATATGAGTACCTAGTAACTTTTTAATTGCAAAGAAATAAAACTCATACATTTACCATCCATGGCTCTGATACCAATGACTACCTAGGAGAAAGCACAGCAATAATATGGAAGCATAAACAATGATGAAATAGATGATAAAGAAGACAATAGCAAAATAGATATATTCAAAATAAATTAAAAGGGAATATGAAATATGAAAACAGAAACTAGTAAAATCTTACTTGAATAAAAACTTTTGTTTTTGATTAAAACTGAATATTTGTATTTACTTATGATGATTGTATATAAATCAACATAAAATTTAGTTATTAAATAATAAAATATTTCACAAATTGGTTTTTGTGTACTACTTATATATATATATATATATATATATATATATTATTACATAGTAGTTTTGTGGATGTAATTTTTTTGTTCAATTAGTAAATCATATATTATATAATAAAAGTTGGATTTAGAAGCCGTGATTGCGACACATGACTTCATCAAATTGTAGAAATTTTATTAGATTTTTAAAAATATATATAATTTTTTTTTTGTTCTTATCTTATTCTCCTATAATTTTTAAGTTGATAAAAAATTCAATTTGAATACGATCCAAATTCTTCATCTAATCCCTTTATTATTAATTTATCTATAATTTCTAAGTGATTTATTTAATTAGCAATAGGAGATCTACTTCATTTATGATTTATGAGTTTTAGCATTCTAGGAGATTAGAATTTTGGCTTCACACTAATAGTTCATATCAACGTTAATTAAATAAAAAAAAAAAATCATAGTACACGTACACAACTACTAATATCAACCTTTAATTTTATTTTTTATTTTTTTAAAAACACCTTATTGATAGACACAAAATTATAATATTTCTTATTGATTTTTTCTATACATCTCTATCAATTTTTTAGATAAATACAAAAGCTTAGTTGTTGTTATCTTTTCTTTAAGTTGCATATGAATAGATATAATTTTTTTTTCTTATCTTCTTCTCCTATAATTTTTAAGTGAATAAAAATCTTAATTTAATTACAATCCAAATTCTTTTCTTCATCTATTTCTTCTTAATTTGATTACAATCCAACATCTTCATCTTCATCTAATCTTTTTTTTACACGTAAAAAAAATAGACATAATATTTTCTTCTTATCTTATTCTCCTATAATTTTTAAATTGATAAAAATATTAATTTAATTACAATCCAAAGTCTTTTCTTCATCTATTTCTTCTTAATTTGATTATAATCCAACATCTTCATCTTCATCTAATCTTTTTTTTTTCATTTAAATTATATTACTACACCTATTAGCTACAATTTTTTTTTTTAGAAATGATATGTACACAACATTTTTACAACAAATTATAAGTGGCATATTGTTACTAGTTGTTATTGTTGGGGCAAAAAAACTTAGTATTAGGTTCAAATTTGAACCAGTAACAACTAACCATCAATGATTTGTTGTGAAAATGTTGTAAACGTAGCACCTCTCATTGTTTTGGATTAAAAAAAAAAAACAGCAGCGTGATTAATTTTCAGACCTCCACAAATTAAATTTGAATCCAAGAGAAATTGAGTTGAACTAAAACTCTACTAAGTCTACTCTATTCTACTATTTAAGAATGCCAAAATCAATCAATAAAAAACCAAAAAAATTAAGTGAAGAACTATAGAAGGAAGGATTTGGCTTCTTTTGGTGAGAATAGCTATTTTTTTTTTTTTTGTTTCTATTATTCTATTAACATAATTCAATTATTACTTAAATTCTATGATTTTTGTTAAATATTTTTTACATAATGCAATTCATCTCAATTATTGATGTATTTTTTGGTTTGGTATTCGTAATTGATTGTACAAATTATTTCCTCATTTATGGCAATATCAAAATGGCTAGACAAGTAATTTATATGTAAACTTTTCCATTTACATTGCAATACAATTTTTGTTTCTCTTTATGGACTTTTTTATTTATCTATTTTTGAAATTATTTTGATTGTGGTTCCTGGGAAGGTTTAGATACTTATATATATATATATATATATATATATATATATATAATTTATGGAATTTTTATTTCGGTCAAAATTTTTTCACTGAATCTATTTGGGATGGAACTCATCTACCATATGAAATTAGGATATTTGCATGAAAAGAGTTATCTTCATTTTTTTTTATGAGTATCTATTTTTTCTATCAGTGTAGTTCAATTATTGCTTAAATTATATGATTTTTTTTTTTAATTTTAGATAATGCAATTCATCTTGATTATTGATATTATTTTTTGATTTGGTGTTCTTAATTGATTATGCAGATTATTTCCTCACTTTTGGCAATATTAAAATGGCTATGATTGGTAATTTATAGGTAAATATTTACATTGCAGTCTAAATACTTACATTTTTTTAATTTATGGAATTTGTTTTTGGTCATATATACAAGAAATTTACATATGATTAGCACTTCTGCTACTATACATGTTAACAAGTATAATTGAAAGATTTTTAAGTGCCACACACACACACACACACACACACACACACACACACACACAATTAAATTACAATTTTACTACTAAGAGCTTTTAAAAATTTAAAACTTGCCACAATTTTTAAAATTATTTTATAATATCTTTTTTTGCAAAAAAAAAAAAAAAGAAAAAAAAGAAAGAAAGAATATGGAAAACTTGCATAATATTCATTTTCCATATAATTTAATTTTAAAAAATATTTTTACTATTTTATTTGTTGTTAGATTTGATTATATTATCAAAAAAATATAATTTTTAAAATTCATATATAATGTTTTTATTAAACTGTGCTACGCACGGATATAACATTAGTATTTATATATTACAACAACCTTAGAGGGAAAGGGAACAAACGCATACCCAATAAGAAAACCACAAAGAAAGGAGAAATACAACCGCCACAACAAACAGAAGGCGGCTGGGACGAAAAAGGTCTGCCGAAAAAAAAAAGACCAAAGAAGCAATCTTGTAGTTGTGATTGGAGAAGCAGCAAAGCAAATAAAGCTTTGATGGATGGAGGTGTTGACTAAGTTCAAAAAGCCATCTTTAGACAAAAGTCCAAAGAACCTTGGGAGTCCAATTAATATTGGGTAACCGATGGATCGGAAGGACCTTGTTTCACACACTGAAACAACAGGAAGCTAGCTAGCGAGTGAGATATCACATGGACATGGTGTGTACTTATAGATAGATCTTTAGGTATTCATCCATGCGTGTATATTTCACATCTGGATAGAGCTCTGAAGCTTCTTCACCCTCTTCCCCTATTTCAAAGTTTGTCAAACAACCTTCATAGAAAAAGTGATAGAAATGCCCAACTCCTACCTGGCCAGCAAAGTCCAGTCCTGCATATGTATATAGGAAAATAAATATATAGCGTTGGACAAGTAAACTAAAAGGCATAAAAGGAAGGGGTTCAGAGAAAATTCTTGTTTTTTCTTGCCTTTCATGGAGGCGAGGAAGTCCTCTTGTGAAAAACTAATCTTTTGTAGTTCCTTCCCAATAAGTTTCTCCCACTTCTCAACTAATTCCCTCTGGGAAAGAATGTTTTCAGGAGGCCGAATGTTCAGTGTTTTGTTTAATGTTCGAGGGTCATCTATTGTTTTAATTGTGTATAATGCGACGTCGTCTTCATCCATGTAAACCACTGCAGCAAAAATACACCACATTTTGTTTTAGTCCAAAATATCATTAACAGTGTAATTATGTAAATTGTTGCATTTTTGCCTTAATCTCTTTTCTATCGAGAGAGAGAGAGAGCACCTTTGACGTTGCCATCGCCATAGATAGTGACTTTATCCCTTGGAGGCAAGAGTGTTTCCATTTGAGAAAGGTTGGCAGCAAAGTAACCAGCAAAGCAATTAGCAGTTACATAAGTGAAGGGGATTTTTGCATCCTCTATTGCTCTTCTCACTCTCATCTTCTCATCAAATGACACTCTTCCAGGTTCAAGAGCATGTCTCATCCGTGAGGGGTCCGTACCAAACTCAGATGGTATGAAACGCTACAAAATTTGGTGCAAAATGTTACTATACATCAAGTAGCGTCGAATATACTTACCGTATCAAATGAAAAAGAGAGAGAGGTTTTACTTTAATAAACAATTTTAAGAAATATTTTATGGAAAAATGAAAAAGTAATTAACTTTTTTTACATTTTTTTTTATTTCTCATAAAAAGTTTCTTAAATGAATGAGTAATATATGCTTTAACTGAAGTCATATGTATTTTGAAAAACAAACACACACAAAAGAAAAAGAATGGGGTTTTAATACAACGACACACTACAAACCCCACTGAAAATTTATGATAGATTTTAAGGAAAGATATATAGCAAATTATTTTACTTATGACAAGCACAGATTATAACTTAAGAATAACTAGTAACATGCCAAGCACAGAGAATAATTTAATTAGGATAACTAAGTTTTTATTCGACATCAGCTTAAAAGTTCAATTTTTAGTTTTTATGTACAGCTTTTTAAAACCTCATTTTTTATCGCATTTTCTCACTTTTTCAAAATTTTTCAAGGTACAAGTATACTTTAGCACACTTTCATTAAAACATTTGTAGCAAAAAGTTAGATAAACAATTTCCAAACGGATGCTAAGTCTAGCATGCCAAGCACGGAGCAATGTCTACGACATATAGTGCATATGTGACCAAGCACTATGCCATCACTAATTATAAGTAATTATATTTATATTTTACTTTTTTAAGGAAAAAGAAAATTTTATATTTTATTTTAACTTAAGATAACTATTCAACCATCACATATATTTTAGAACGACACTAATGATTTTCTTTCCTTTTAGTTAATAATATTCTCAAGCTATATCATGTATTTTGTATTAGCACCAAGATCGAACTCACTGCAAACCTTACCAAACATTGCCTTTTTTTATTTCAGTAATCATATCTTTGATTATGTGGATTTCATTGGTCGGGCGGTTTTGGATAAAATTAAGTGTATTATGTCCTTCTTCTTCTTTTTTTTTTTTTTTCTTTTTTTTTTTTTTTTTGATGAAATACTTTGTCCTTCATCTTTATTGCACGTTTCATGGTTATATACTTTTCCTTTTTTTATATTGTCATTACATTATCACATCCATAAATTAATTTCATTGACAATTCTCAACTGAGTTGCGCCATCAGTTGTTGAGTGATGTGCTAGCATTTTGTCTCTTTTATCGCCTGTCCTTTTGAGATTGTGGGCTTGTGGCTGAGTTTTTTGCATAAAGAAAAAAAGTAATGTCTTTTAGTTGGCAATAATTATTCCGTAGGGTCTCCTAATTGCGTGTATTATTTTAAGAGTCTTAATCTAAGGATAAAGTCAAAAAACTTTTGATAACAAACGTCATAGCTAAGTGGAATTACCCACCCTCAACTATTGAGTAATTAAAAAAATGGTGAATTAATGATCATATATGCCTCAAGTTTGCCTTTGGCAAAAAGAAATAAACAAAAGTGATTTCAACTTGCATCAAATTGACTTCGACTTCTAATTTTGTGTAGTAATTTGACTGAACCATTAACCAGTATTTTGGAGTAATAATAAGTATTGACCATTATTATGAAAAAATGTTGAGTTTAAGCATAAAAATGTAGAGAGGTGCTACGTCCACAACATTTTTATAATATTTTCACAATAAATCATAGGTGATTACTTTTTTGCCCTAACAATAACAACCAGTAACAATCTGTCACTAGGATTTATTGTAAAAATGTAAAAATGTTGTGGACATATCATTTCTCGAAAATCTATGTCAAGATTTTTGTAAGTCAATTAATTGGCACTTTGTGTTATTTCTAAAACATTTAGGCTTCAAATTTTCTATCTTCTATTATAACTATTTAATTATGAATTTTTTTTATAAAATAAAAAACAATAAAAACTTTCACAGTTTATGTGCTTTGTTAGGTTTTATTATTCTTTTCATCTAACAATTAATAGATGAAACTTTTAAAGAATTAATATGAAAATCTTCCAAAAATTCTTTTTAGTGGATAATGTGTTTACAATTATCCAACGTTGTTATACATCTCTTGATCTTGAGTATTTTACAAAATCTGTGGACTTTATTTTATTTTGTTAAAATTGTTGCCATTTAAGATTTTTTTTTTTTTCCTGTTTGGTTCCAGGTCCTATTAAGAAGAAAGAGTCAACGGTATTTGTTATTAACATATTTTTTTTGGTTCCAGCTCCTGTTGCACAGAATTTAATTTCGTGTGAGTTTGGTTAAGTTTATTTGTTATTAACATATTTTTTTTTTAAAGGTGAAATAGAATAGTTTCAAGCAAATTAGTTTAATTTTTTGCAAAAATCTTGAAGCTTAATTGACAATTTATAGTGTTTTAATTCACCCCACTTTTAACTATTGAATTAAAAATAAAAATAAATAAAATAAAGTTTATTTTCCCCCCCAAATAAACTAACTTATTTTCTAATAAATTTTTGTCTAATAAATAAGCTTACCAATCACAGATTTTGATTATATCATATCAGCCAGCAAAACATCTTCAATTTAAAATAAAATATTAAAAAAAATCTTCAACCATAATGGCAAAGACAAGGTATTTCAATGATGAGAAAGGAATCGTGGATCTATCCGTTGAAGAAATTATTTTATGAACACTTTGTCCTCGTCAGATGCGCTGACGGAATGCACCAAACCCCACTGTATGTATAATATATGGAGGAGCCGCCCATTAAAAACGAAAAATAAAATATTTTCATTGAATTATTCTAAACCACAACCTTTTATCATACAATTTTTGACAATTAGTCATATATAATATTTGTCAAAATAGTTGTGGAATAGATTGCGGTCGTATACAATAATTACAAACCAGTTGAACTACAGTTAATTTTGTTTTCATTTAACAGGAAGAAAAAAAAGAGAGTTAAAAAGAAAATCGAAAAAGGATACCTTAATGTTTCCTGCTTCTTTGATGGCATCAACAAGCTTGAGCTGCAACAAAATGTTGTGAGACCGAAAATGAACACCAGACATGGTGCAAATGACAACATCAACTTGTTTCACAGCATCAACAAGGCTTTGGTGATCGGAAAATGATCCTTGAATGAGACTGGCACCTAGCTTCTTAAATGATAAAAGCATTTGAATCTTGTCAATGTCAAGACCTATCTCTCGGCGTTGAAGAACATAGGTTATATGGCCCTGTGCTAGGCTTGCCTTCACAATCCTCTTCCCTATGTACCCAGTACCACCTACAACAAGAACCTTGCTCTTTGCCATATATATTCACTCTTATTGTTGGTCTCAACCCTATGCACAATTTTAGCTAAACTAGTCTAAAAAATTGTATTCTTACTATGTTGTTGACTGTGAGCAATGGTTCGTATGAGAGAAACAAGAAACCAGTCACAATATATGGGAAATTGTGCAATTAAGAATGTGATCTTGGAATAATTGTTTTAATAAACAAACATTCACGTCAACCTCAATATTTATTTGTCTAGTCTATTTACATTTTTTTTTTCTATAGATAAATATTTTTTCCCTTCCCCACCCTCCTTTCTTGGCAACACCACCTAGGGTTGTCCAGCGGGCCAAGGACTCGACTAGACCAACTAAATCAGACCGAATCGAAGCCCAGCGAGTCAATCTGAATAGCCTGGTCGGTCAGATACGAGTCTTTTTTCTCTGAAAACCGAAACTTCGGTTCAGGTGGCGGGTTAAAGGATTAGAGACCTGCATAAACTGACCCGACCGAAATATTCTGAAATTGGTTTTAAATTTCTCTCTCCCCATTGTGTCTTCCCCTCATTGATATAAAATCTACTACCATATCTTCAAAAATTAATATTTTTTTTCAGCCCTCATCACTTTTTAGGTAAAGTGATAAGGTTGAGATTCTTTTCCCTTCGTGTCTTCCTCTCATTGGTAAAAAATCTATCACCTATCTTCAAATTTTTTATTTCATATCTCTTTTTTTTTTTTTTTTTTTTTTTTGAGAGAAACGATAGAAATATTATTGAAAGAAAGATCCAAAAAAAAAAAAAGAAAAGAAAACATATGAGAAGCTTTCAAAACAGGCTTTGAAAGCTTACCAAGTGCCAGCACAGGCAAAACACTGCAGTATGAAAAAAAAATAATAAAACGGAGGGCCACTTATAGAACAGGATGGCCACACAACCCTTTTAAGGACGCTGAGTAGCCACATGCCTCTAGTACTCTTCGAGAAAGCCCACAACACTATCATGGATTTTTTTTTTTTTTTTTTTGAATGAGCTTGAGTTCGCTCAAAATTAAACTCGTTTCTAGCATTCCAAATTCCCATGAGATCATTGCCCATGTTTCAAGGACGTCCTTTTTCTCCAGCTTCCCAACCAGAATTTTAAACAAAAGGAAGAAATCTTGGGCATGATTTTGGCATCTTTGGATGTGGCCCTTAGTGCATTTGCAGCCGGAAATCTCATCACATCCTATTTTACCATCCTATAAAGCTACTTTATCACATATACCATACCATTTTTCAATACACCCAACATTCCAAAACTCAATTTTTTTCCCATTTTACTTAAATATTCCTTTTAATCTTTTTTTTACTATTTCTCTTTTTCTCTTCCTTTTCCTCTCTTTCTCCCTCAACCTCTAGCACCGGCCTCAACCTCTAGCAAACCCATACCCAGCAAAATCACAAGAAGCAAATCACAACAAAAAATCGCCCAACTCAAACAAGCACCAGAAATCCACCTACCACCCTAGCAAAATCACAACAAAAAATCACAACAAATCTAAAAATCCATACCAAAATCACAACAAAAAATCACCACCTGCCACCCCAGCAAAATCACAACAAAAAATCCATACCAAAATCACCCAAATCAAACAAGCAAATCACAACAAATCTAAAAAACAGAACCCAGATCGCAATCTAGATCACAACCCAGACCTCGTCCTTTAGCCGTCAGTCACAACAGAAAAAAAAAAAAAAAAAAAAACACACACACACACACACACACACACACAGAGAACCCAGATCGTAACCCAGGAGAATCGGATCGCAACCCACTTTGGCGGTGCAACCCAAATCGCAACCCACTCTCAACCCGGATCGCAACCCACTTCAGCAGCGCTTTTTGACCAGGATTGAGTCTGAGCTCTCCAACATCTGCGATGAAATCCTCAAGCTCCTTGACACCAGACTCATCCCCTCCGCCGCCACTGGCGACTCCAAGGTCTTCTACCTCAAGCACCAAGAGAGCGAGACGAGAGAAGTTAGAGAGAGAGAGAGAGAGAGAGAGAGAGAGAGAGAGAGAGAGAGAGAGACAAAATACTCAGTTGCTTGAGAAGGAAATTTTGACACAGAGGAAAGCACAAAAACAGAGAGACGAGAGAAGTTAGAGAGAGAGAGGGAGGCGAAATACTTTTGACACAGAGGAGAGAGAAAAAAAAGACTAAATATATTATTTTGGTTTGGCATAGAGCTACAGTGCCATCTTGCATGTAAGATGGCACTGTAGCACTATGCCAAAAAAATTTGGCTTTCTTAAGTTTTAGCCTTCCAGTTGCTAGCACATTTTTGGGCCTAAATGCCAAATGTACCTTACATTTGGCATTTGGCCTTCCAGCTGCAGATGCTCTAAGAGCATCCGCAGAGCATCTGCAGCTAGAAGGCTAAATGCTTGCTAAAGGACACTCCCACAGCAAGTGGCCCGTAGTTTTAGTGTGTTGACAACAAATCTCACACCCAGGATCAATGTTCACCTTTCTTCTATGTAGATTGGCTCTAGTGGGCAGAATATTAGAACAAGCTCTCTAGAAAAATGTACGCACCTTTGGGGGGACATTTAAGGACTAGAGCTTTAGCCACAAAGGACGCTCATCACCAGCAGAAGAGTGTCTCCACAATTTGATTGCTGAAGGCGAATGGCTACTTGATACTCAGACTTAACAGAGAATGTTTGAGATTTGGACTCTATCCAAATCAACTTGTCCTGAGAGTTTAGGGAAGACAAAGGTAATGACAATATCTCCATTTGATTCCTATGAGCAAACAAATTGAAAATCTGTTCACAGTCCCATTGCAGAGTAGCCTGATCTATAATCTCACATACCTTCATAGATGGTGGAGGATTATTGAGAAAAACTGGGGGGTGAGGCAACCATCTCGGATCAGCGACATCTATTGATCTCCCATCCCCAACTTTCCATTTTGTAGCCGCCCCAATAACCTCCCTTGCAAACAATAAGCTCTGCCACACAAATAAAGGATTATTTCCAAGCTCTGCCTCCATAAAAGAACACCGTGGGAAATATCGAGCCTTGTAAACTTTATAAAATAAGGAATAAGTATTATGAATCAATCTCCATGCCTGCTTTGCAAGCATGGCTAGATTAAAGGCATTAATGTCCCAAAATCCTAGATTAAAGGCATTAATGTCCCTAAATCCCATTCCTCCTTCACTCTTAGAATAACACAATTTCTTCCAATTAATCTAGTGGATCTTTTTCACATCCTTTATTTGCCCCCACCAATATTTTGATAGAGAAGAATTGATAGTATCACACATTGTCTTTGGTAACTTGAAGAGACTCATAGAATAAGTAGAGAGCCCGTGCCACCATTTTTATCAAAATTTTCCAACTTGCTTTTGATATGAACTTCTCCTTCCACCCTATCACCCTCTTTGAAATATTTTCTTGGAGATCCTTAAAAGTATTAGCCATTGATTTACCCATGGCCATAGGTAAGCCTAGGTACTTCTTACAGTCCGTCATAACTCTTGCACCCAACATACCTTGTATGGCTGTTTTTATATGTGGGCTGGTATTCTTACTAAAAAACAAGGATGTTTTTTGCCTGTTAGTAGCCTGCCCTGCCGCCTCATAAGTACCCAAAATAGACATTAAATTTTGAAATTGTGCCACTGTAGCTTGACTTAACAATAGGTTGTCGTCAGTAAATAAAAGGTGGGATATCCGAACCTCATTGGAGCAAGATAGAATACCTTGAAACTGCCTATTCTCCTCAGCCTTTCGTAGAAGAGATGATAATCCTTCAACGCAAATGAGAGATAAATAAGGGAAAAAAGTATCACCCTGCTTAATTCCACAAGTATGGGAAATAAAATCACAAGGTTCCCCATTGATAAGAGCTGAGTATGAGGCGGTTTGAACTGTTTCCAAAGCCAAAATAACCCACCTTTCCTCCAACCCTGCTTGACCATCATTGCGTGTAGGAGTCCCCATTCAACTTGATCATATTCCTTTATCCAGCTTCACCGCCATCTATCCCACCTTCCCCTTTCTTTTATTACGCATCTTGTGTAACAACTCAAAAGTTGTAGTTGTATTGTCAGTAATCAAATGACTAGGAACAAAAGCACTCTAGGTGTTAGATATTACATTAGGTAAAATGACTTTCAGCCAATTAGCAAGAACTTTAGGAAAAATTCTAGACACCATATTACCCAAGCTAATTTGATGAAAATTAGTCATATGCTTCGGCTCATTCACCTTTGGAATCAAGACAATGTGAGTGAAATTCATTTTATAAAGAAAATGCCCAGAATTTATAACTGAGAGTATTGCTTCAACTACATCAAGACCAACAATGTGCCAAAACTTTTGAAAGAAAAAAGGGGACATACCATCAAGCCCTAGAGATTTCGATGGTGCATCTAGAATAGAGCCTGTCTTATTTCATCCGCTGTATAAAAGTTGTAGCAGATGGTGGTTCATGGCTAGAGTGTCAAGCTTATCAACTGAGTTTAGAACTTTGTCCATATTCTCTCTATTCAAATTGGCTGAGGTAAAAAGATTTTTGTAGTAGTCTTCAGCATCTATAGCTATACCATCCTCTGTAGAGTGCCAGGTTCTCACAATTTCAAAAAGGTCAGCTGAGACTTTTTCATTTGTCATTAGTTTCTAGGAAGTTGTGCACAGTTGTCTTGTCTTGCACTCTTTGGAGACTAGTCTGAAAGTATGAGACTTTACACGCAAAATCAGAAACTTATACTCAAACTCAAAATAAAAATCCGAATCTCTTTCTTTCCCTCTCTTTCGTTTTTTATTTTTCACTTTTCAAGCTCTCTAGTCTCCACACTCCTTTCCAGCTGCTTCTGTCATCAGTCATCACCACCAACATTGCTACCTCACTTTCTTTCATCCCACCGCGATCAAAATGAGTTGAGTTTTAGTATATTTTCTTCCTTTCTCATCTTTCGTTTGATCTATTTTGAGATATGAGTTTATCATTGGATCAAATCACTTAAAACTCAAAGATCTATAATTATTGATTTGATTTGTTTGGTTATAAATTTGAGTTTTCACTTATCAAACTTGAAACATTAACTTAAAAAACTGAAACCCAAACTTTAAAAAATTGAAACCCTAACACTTTTTTATTTTGTTTATTTAATTTGTATTTTATTGATCATTTTTTTGATTCATTTTATTGATAATTTGTTTGATTCATTTTTTTGCCTAATTTGTAGCCCAGGCCCACCAAACCGACCACCCAAAACATCGCGTCCGACCCTTATGTTCAGTCGAATACAGGTCTAATTCTTAGTCACCCAACTCAATCGGGTCAAGTACGGGTCAACTCCAAACCCGATCCGACTCGATCCATGGACAGCCCTAATACCACCATAGACCCACTCATACCATTTTTTGAGATAAAAGGTAGAAGACCCACTCACAACATAAAACTAAACACAAATGGATCCAAAATTAACCCAACTTCAAAAAATTTTTTTCCACATACACTTTCATGTTTTAAAGGTGGACTTTTATTTCACTTTTTGAAATGTGAACATTGCATGTCAATTGCGGATATTCACATAAACTAGTGTACGTAAATGAGTTCTATTGCTCTTTTTTGAAAATAATGGAGTCGTGATTAGTAGTACAATCAGTCTTCCTGGAACACCCTTTCCATTTAGCATTAAATATCTAACGTTTTAGTTAGTTGGCCGGTTTAAAAATTTTTTTTGAACCTAGCATCTCGAGTTTTTAAAACTCAAGATTCAATTAGAACTCGCGTTTTTAAAACTCGATTTGTGGTGTTTGTCAATACCCTGACATGGACAATTTTTTCCACGTGGAGCAAATTTAACCACGTAGAAATCGAGTTTATAAGACTCGAAATCTATTGACTATACTATCTCCGCCACTTTCAAACCCCTCGAGCAGACATTCCTCTCACTCTCTCAAACACTCTCAGTCGTCTCTCACTCTCTCAAACACTCTTAGTCTCTCTCAGTCTACTCTCAGTCTCTCAAACACCCAAATCAACACTCTCACTCAAACACCCAAATCAGTCACCCTCAACCCCTCGGCGTGCAACAAAAATCACCCTTACCCTCACCCTCAAACGCTCTCCTCTTTCCACACAATTGGCTTCAGACGATCCCCTCACCCATACCTTCAAAATCCCTTTTGTCCCTACCAACGGAAGTTCAGATTTTTTTCAAGTTTGAAGGTACGTTTTTCTTATAAAAATTTGAGATTTTTAAATAATTATTCCATCTGGGTTTAGCCCAAGTGTTTGTGTTTGATAATACTGATTATGACCGATTATTAAAATGTGTTTTTGTTCATTTTTTTATTAAGAGACTTAATTGGTTTTGTCTTATTTTTATCAACTTTAGCTTAAATTATAGTTCTTTTGAGTTGAACTAGTAAAAAAAAGACATGTTAATTAAGTTTGTAACAGAGAGTAGGACTTCAAATAGAACAAAATGGCAAGAAAAAAAATACATGATCATGACTTTGGAGATTTCAATGTGTTTTTGTTTAATTTTTGCATTGAGGGTTCATGGGTTTCTTGTTATTGTTTTTGCCTACCAGCTTTAGCTCATATTGTAGTTCTTTATCCCATAAAGTGAGTTGATTTGAAAGGAAGACTTGAAAAAACATTAGTAGAAGTAGTAGAAACGGACATGTCAATTAAAGAGGAAATGTAATGTATGATTTTGGTTAGAATAGAATGGCAGCAAAGAATATATGTGGCCGACTTTGATTAGTCTATTGAGAATCCATAGCCAGCCCCAAAATGTTGTTTCTGATAGAATGAGTGCATTGAAGCAAATGTAGTATAGGTAGATACAGAATAGTTTTCGGATTATTTGGGGTTGTGATACTTGTGATTGTGTTTTAGGTAGAAACTTATTTGACTATTTTTTAGATTCAAATTGAAATGACCTACAGCTCTATTGCCTTGTAATGGGAGTCTAAGCTTCCAAAATCTGGAAACATGAGGTCTGAAAAGAAGGGATTACCTCCTATCTAGTTGTAAATTATTGCCCCCTTGTTTGTAGCTGGAGTGTAGGCTAGGTAATTAAAGATAAAACTTGTAACATGGGCATAAGAATACTCAAACATGTTCAATCAGAAATTTTCAACTTCCAAGGAACAACAATTTGCTTTCAGACCTCAGATTCTCTTTTTTATTCTCCAGTTAAGGAAGACAATGCATCTCTCTTTATTCTATATTTCCTATGACTTACTCCCATATCAAATTCTTTATGCAGTTAACCAGTTTGAACTTTTGCTTTATTACGCTTATTTTACCTCTTATTCTTAGTTAGTCCTTTGGGCTTTGGTTGTTTTAGCTTGCGCCTAAGAAATCCTTACATTAACATGGTCAAAGGTTTGAGCTGAAGGTTAAAGCAATCCCTTTTGTCCCTGTTGTTTCTGACATGGAAGATTCTGTTTAACTCTTTGGGATTTGCTTGATTTGAAAGTATTGTAGTTCTTGCCATTGATGTCACACATTTTTTAATACTGCATTTTATACTTTGAGGAGACATTTCTTAATTTTTATGCTAATATCAAATCATTTCATTTAGAGTATTAGAGGTGGTTCAGTTGTAATATTTGGAATCTTTTATGCAGTGAACTATTTTTTATATCTTCATGTGAAATCCTTGTGTGTTGTGGTAATGCCTGATTTGTGATGACTCTTACACCAAATAATGTATGTTTGCCACTATGTATGATCTCACAGTTGCAGTCTTTGCAGTATGGAGCCTCGGATCGATAAGGAGTCAAAGATCGTGTGCCTTGGTCCAAAAGATCCTTCATTGTTGATGCGACAACCAAATCATCGATCAGAGGACATTTGGAATGGCGAGGTGAAATATCTAGTTCTAACAACCGCTTTAATTTTTACGTTGTCTTTGACTTCTAGCAAGTTCTTTCAAAGTTGTATATCTAGTTCTAACAACCGTTATAATTTTTATCGATTTTGCAAGACCCGGGCCCACTTAAGTGCCGTGGTCGAGCGAAGTAAATGGAAAACATAACGATGCAAGATAATCGGGTGATTGACATTATCAAGTTAGTGGGGCTAGAAGGATTGTTTAGAACCCCTTCCAGAGAGATAGATCATTGCCTAATATCGGCCCAAGTTGAGCGATGGCGGCCGAAGACTTATACGTTCCATCTTCCACATGGTGAGATGTCAATCACCCTAGAAGATGTGGAGGTCATATTGGGACTTCCTGTAGATGGTGAGGTCTTGGTTAGGTTGACTGCTGTGGTGGATGGGGATTGGAGGCAACTGTGCGTGGAGTTGCTTGGTTTTGAAGTTCTGGCGAATGACAACAAAATTTTGGTGGGGCAAAGAATTCTCATTAGCCGCCTTGTTGAGTGCATTGTAGAGCCACTGCCTCATGACGCAACGGAGATTTAGATATATCAGTATGCTCGGTGCTATATTTTAGCGCTACTAGGGGATAAGATTTTCATGGATAAGTCGGGAGATAGGGTTCATCTAATGTTCTTGGAGTTCCTACGGAACCTTCGTGATCCGTCATAGTATAGTTGGGGTAGTGGTTGCTTGGCCTGGTTGTACAGAGAGTTGTGCTGAGCAAGCGAGAAAGAGGCATCGCAGATTGGTGGGGCGTTGCAATTGGTCCAGTATTGGGCATGGGCGAGGTTGCCATTCTTGTGCCCAAGGATAGAGCCCCCACCTGGATGTGATTATGGCCCATGGCCAAAAGCTCCACTTGCATTTAAGTAAGTATTTTCCGGATATTTAGTGTGTTATGCAATGTACTCTTCTTAGTAACTAAGAGGTATTATCTTATCTTATATTATTCGCTCGTAATTGTAGGTGGGTGCGGGTGCCAAGCCCGAAGAGTTGGCCATCTGCCACGGCGTTGATTCACTATCGCGAGCAATTAGTTAGAATGCAGCCGGGCCAGGTAATAATATACAAAAATTCTGTTTTGTTATGTTAATTTTCCTTAAGAATATGTTAAAATCATTGCCCTAACATATCTTCTGTTTGAATTTTTGTTTTTCCCTTCATCTATGTATTCTCCCTTGTTTCACATTTTAAGATATTATGATAATTGTTTTTTGTTTCTATTGTAGATTATGTGGTAGCCATATGAGACAGACTTCGGCCATCTTCCTGACTTCTGCATTGCAGGGAGGGATACGTGGACGGCAAGGGTGCCACTTGTGTGTTTTTGCATAGCAGAGACACACCACCAAGACCGTGTCATTCGACAGTTTGGCTTGGTGCAGGGGCGGTCCGACCATGTTGTGTATGATGATAGACTGCATAGAATAGACTTGCGTGGGAAGGTGGAAAAGAATTGGAGGGAGGAGCATGGACCGTATATCCTTACATGGGATATGAGACAACAATGACTTTGCCATGCACCTCCTCAAATTGGTGAGATGCCTCGCGATTATGCCTATTACCGCTGGTACCGTCCGGTCACTCGAAAGTATATCGACCGCAATAGTGCTAAGTTAGATATAATGGTAATGTGTTCTAATTAGATTTTATTGCCTGCTTTGTTTTTGCTTCAGTACATGTACGAACGTAGAATCAATTGATTTCTTTTTTCAGCAAATCTGGTTTGATTTGACTAACATCCAATTAAAAAGACTTTATGTTTCATATAGTATTCTAATGAAACTTTTAGTTCTTAGTTGAGTATTTGAGTAGATTAATAAGTACTATATTATCCATTCTATAATTGATACATAAATGTCTCAAATCTGATTGTACTGGTTCTTTCTCCGTTTCAGATTGAAAGCCATTTATCGCTGTTGGCGATGCTTCCTATATGCAGCTGAGAACACAACCATGTCCAGCACGTCCTAAATAATGTGGTTGGGCTTAGTGGTGGTCCTGCAGCAAATAGGGAGGCAAACAATGGGCAGGAGATTGAATCAATAGCTACTGCAACCCCAAGCACAAGCGCAGCACCCTTAAGTACACTGACCTGTGGTTGGCGTGCTACTGCAAGCCCAAGCACAAGCGCAGCTAGGGGCTGTGGTCGGCCTGGTACAGCAAGCCCAAGCACAAGTGCAGCTAGGGGCCGTGGTCGACATGCAACAACCCTTCAGGTTGTAACTAGTCCTAAGATACCTGCACCCATCCCGCACGTATCTCCTCAGCCTGAGGTCCATCCACCCATCCCAGATGCATCTCCTCAGTCCGAGGTCCCTCCACCTATGGTAGATGCATCTCCTCAGCCCTAGGTCCCTTCACCCACCCCATCTTCGCAGCTCAATTTGACCCCTTCTAGCACCCATGGTATTCCTTTTCATTTGACCCCTCCTATGCACCCCGAGACACCCTCATACCTACCCACCAGTTCCAGTGCACCCACTTTGCCCATAGACCCACCCCGTACTGAACCCATGACAATGATCCCCATTCCTGGCCTCTACACAGAGCATCATTACCCACTTACCTCATCCTCATCTAACCCTCTAAGACCTCCAGTTGGGATTGACACTGTACATCCAGATACTGATGTACCGGACGAGCATCCCCCTCATTAGCCTTCACCCCCACGAGGTAAACTGCAACATGCTAGAAGAGCACCCACTTGTGGGACTGGTGGACACAAAATAGGACACAAAGGCAGCTTTTATGGTATGATAACATTAATTACAATGTAATGATAATTTTGCAGTTCACTTTATTCTTATTATTACACCGAATATTGATTGTATGCATCTAATGTCTTTGCAGCACGAAGATGAGCCTAAGGATGATGCCCTGCAGCCTCCTCCCCCACCTAAACAGTACACGAGGGTTAAAAAATGCAAAATTGGTTAGTCTACCATTTTTCATCATTTTACGCCAAATACGTGATAACAATGTATGTTGTGAAGTAAAAAGTTTGTACACATTCTTTAGCAATAAGTTTATTCTATTCATATTTCATTATTGTTGAAAAGCTGCACTCTGTTTGCAGGTGATTGACATGGTATCTCTAATGTGTTACTTGGTGCAAATAATAGATAAGCTTGCACATGCTGTGGTCAATTAGACACTTGCGCCACATTGCTTTGCACTTGATGGGTTGGACACTTGCTTTGCACCTTTTACCAAGGTGCTCTAAAGAATGGGCCAAAGCACCTCTTTGCACCTGGTCACCCATTCCTCCTCTAGAACTCAGAGGAGAACTTATTGAAGATTTGAGCACAAATGGAGGAGCAGACTATTGTCAGTAATAGCACTAATCAACCTTCTGATGTTATTTTGCCAGAGAGTAAAGGAGCACTATTGTCACCTGGAGAAAGAGGCTCAGTCTCAATCTCAGTCAAATTTATACATGGATAGCTTTCCTTCTTTGGATGATGTTATGCATGGTGTGTCCTTGCTTCTTTTTGATTCTTAGGTGCAATTTTTTTTATGTCATTTTAGAAATTTTAGCTGTTTATATATGAGCCAATATATTTGTTAACCTATACTGATCTGTTTACGTAACTCAGATGCATAGCATTTTAATCCAATTAAAAGTTTCCATATCTATCATGTTCTTATACTTTGGTTTTCATCACTTTGATCAGACATTTTTGTGGAAATAAGCACCCATAGCCATAGTTTTGTTACTGTTGATAAATATTTTTCTTTATCTTCATAAGGTGGTGTAATTAGTATCTGATGATTCACTTTAACTATTTTCATAATGTTTTTCAGTACTTTAAAAAAAAAATGTTTTGATTAATTTCTGTACATATCCCATTTGGGAAGTGAATATTACTCATGGCATGTAAATTTGGCCTATTTGTAAGATATTAATAGATTATGCCACGGGAAGGTTGCAAGTCCATTCCCTTCCTGATTAGTATATTTGAGACAAACTCTGACATGGTTACCATTTCCTGTTCCTCAGATAATTAATCTTTCCATCAGTTGCTGTTTTCTATAAAATAAGAAATTGAAAAACAAAGTAGCTATATTTACTTATCCATTGGCTTTCACTGTCGCTGCCTAATAAATAGATGGTGTTAAGGTTTCAATTTAAAGCACTTGCTATAAAATTAATGGCTAATTTGACAGGAGAATTTAATCAGGGACTAGGCCCACTGCTGTCAGTTAGGGGAGAGGGCGTTCTATCATGGATTGGAAATGATAATTTTGTTGTAGAAGACAAGACAGCTGCAACTCATGAGGTAGTTTTTTCTCCCCCCCCCCCCCCCCCACCCAATTATCTACTCTTTGGAACAAGCGAAACAATTTTAAAAACTGAGAGAAAAGGAGAGCTTGGGCATTCTTTTCCCATTTTAGAGAATCTTTCAGAAACAGTTTCGCCTGCTTCATTATAGTGGAACTTTACAATTTTTATGTTCAATTCAGTTGCTTAGTCAATGTTGTGAGTAGAGGCTTGACTCTCTCTCTCTCTCTCTCTCTCTCTCTTTGAGAATTGAATTGGTTTTCTTGCTTGAAAATGACCCAAACTTATTGCTCTTTACACTGGATTGTTCCCCATCTTAGTAATTCAAATGACTTCCTTTTGCAGTTTGATTGTCAAGAATACTTGAATGCCACAAACACACCAATAAATGCTTGTATGTGCCTGAGTTAAAGACCCAAATGTTATCTGAGAAAGTGAAAAATTAAACATTGCATTTATTTTGGAGTCATTTTAATAAATTGGATATGCAATACATCAGGCCGCAATGTAATTCCAAGTTGAGGTTGGGTTCGGTTGTTGAAATTCCACACAGTTTATAGGATTTACTTTACAAATGCATTTTTTATAAAGGCAGCTTTATGGTTGAACACAAAGGCAACTCTATCTATGTTCAGAATCCTAGCTGGCTGCAGCTTCAGTGGTGATATTCCAGATGAGTTGGGCAATCTTGCAGAGCTGTCCTTCCTGTAAGATCTACCAAAATTTTGCATGAATCAATTAATATGTCTGCAATTTATTCAACACTAACTAATCTCTCTCTCTCTCTCTCTCTCTCTCTCTCTTAGGGCTCTCAACTCAAACAACTTCACTGGTAAGATACCTCCATCATTGGGTAAACTCTCCAAACTCTACTAGCTGGATCTGGCAAATAATCAGTTAACAGGACACCTCCCAATATCAACCTCTACTACCCCAGGCTTGGATCTCCTTCTCAAGGCTAAACACTTGTAAGTACCCCCCACCCCCTCCCCCAACATCAAATAATTCACCTCTGGTACATGCAAAAATATTAGTAAGGATGAATGTACCTGCATCTTTTACTATTTTTGATTGAGTGTTTGCACAAAACAATATTTTTGGGATAAATAACAATATATAGTTTGATTCTACGATCTTGCAGCCATTTCAACAAGAACCAGCTTTAAGGTATCATTCCAGCCAAACTTTTCAGCTCTAAGATGGTATTGATACACATGTAAGTTGATACTGTTAGGACATATGTGATTCACGTTAGGAACATATGTCAATATTTATGTAGTTGGCTAATCCTTTGACAAAACGCACTTTACTTGTAATTGGTAGATCTAGGATGTGTTTAATACTTCAAAGAACATGTTGTTCAAGTCTAGTATTAAAGCCATGATGATTGGACCAAGAAACAAGTGAAGAAGGGCTATTCATTATAGCTGGACAGAAAGCTAGACACCTGCAGACAGATAACTACCTGTGGACAGACTCGACAGCTGCTCGACAGATAACTATCTATCGAGATTTAATGAATGAAGCTCGACAGATCCTCAATTGATCGAGGTATCTATCGAGGTTACGGGAATTCAGATTTCCAGATATGATTTTCGGCCTAAGCTTATGTATTTATGTAAGGTTTCTTTTCTCACAACCCTAGACATATATGAGGCTTATTTTAGAGGCCGTCACATAAGAGAATATAGGGAGAACATATGAAAAAGGTGACCGATACTTTATTCTCTCTAAAAGAAGCTACTGCGTCTTTTACGCCATAAGGTTTTGTAACCAAGTGCTTCTTGATCTTCATTGTTGATGAAGTGAATAACTTTGCAGCCAACAATTTTCTTCTAGTTGGTGATTGAAGTCGCGTACTAGGATCCGCGCAATTGGTTAGTCACGTACTGGGATTCGTGTATCAAAGGGTGGCGTTCATATATTGAAAAGTTCAGAGGTTCTGAAGCAATAAAAGGTTTCTACTATGAGTTCATCTATGGGGATTGTAGAGTCTAAGGACAAATGTTTTGTACTAGATTTGAAACTTCTCTTTACTATAGTGGATTGCTTTTGGGAAGGTTTCCCCCTAGGTTTTTACTGTGAAACTAGTTTGTTTCATTAGTTTTCCTAGGTCATCATATCTTGTCTTATTTATTTTTCCGCTGCATTTATTTTTGACATGATATTGATGTTTATTTGTTTTAACAAGTTTTATTCATAATAAATCTAATTAATAACTTGGATTTAAAACTTGTTAATTCTATCAACCGGGATCTAAATTTCCCAACAAATACCCCATGCATCGTTTTGGTTTCAATATTTCTCTTTCTCCTTCTAAATGCGCATGGTTCTTTAATTACTGTTTGTTTGATGGAAATCAATCTTCTGGGAGTATCCCATCAACATTAGCACTTGTGCAGACTCTTGAGGTTCTGTGAGTAAAAACCACCTTAATTTAATCTTCTTCTTCCGTTTTTCCTTAATGCACCGTTTTTCTTCATTAAACATCCTCTCTTTGACGTTTCATTGGAGTTAAAACTATTCTTATTTGCAATAGTCGGCTTGATAGAAATGCTCTGACAAGAAATGTCCCATCAAATCTCAACAACCTTACAAACATCAATGAATTGGGTATTTAGTTCTTAACACTATGCACTGGTGTTGCTTTTTTTTTTTTTTGTTGATAAAAACACCTGATCAAAACTTTCATTGACTTGAAATAAAATTACACTGGGTTACATCAACTTGAATTTGATCAACAATAGTGGGTGGAGTATCTTCTACCCAAATATTACAGCCATTCAAAAATTTGGCTTGCCTAGCCAAGATGTGCGCAGCTTTGTTACCAGCCCTTCGAACATGGGACACCTCCCATGCATTGAAAGACTTCAGTCCCTCTCTAATTCCAGCCACAACCAACCTGATAGAGTTCGGAGGAAAGCTCTGTTTCCCTAGCGATTGAACCACCAGCTGTGCATCGCTTTCAATGATGATATCCTTTAGGCCGAGATCCCCAGCAAACACCACACCTTCCTCAACAGCTTTAGTCTCAACTTCCAGAACTTCCAAAGGCAGATCAAACTTTTTACTCATAGCCCCCATAATCTCGCCCCTCTCATTTCTAATAACTACTCCAACACCGCAGCACCTCATCTCATCAAAAATTGCTCCATCCGTATTCACCTTATACCAACTTGGTTTTGGGGGTCTCCAACATGTCGGAACAGATTCAGAGGGGTTTTCTTGAGGCTGTATAGCTAGCTGGAATTCTTTCATATAAGCCGTGGCTTCCCTCACTAACACTTCGTGGTTTTTCCCTTGGCCCCCATGTCTCACTTGGTTCCAATTATTCCACAAACACCACACCGTGATTGCAAATAGTTCCTAATTAATGCCGGTGCCCCTATCTTTAATCTCCCACATGATGTTAATGAAGTCCCTAGGTGGCTCTTGGAAGGAAGGCAATTTTAATCTTGTACCACTCCAAACCGCCTCGGCAATATTGCAACTCCATAACACGTGTCCCGAAGATGCTGCATTCCCACATATATCACACTTCTCATTCACATCAATTCCCCGGGCCTTAAGGCGAAGTTTAGTGGGAAGGATGTTTTTTACAAGCTCTCCACAGCAGGTGCTTGATCTTACTTGGGCAATTAAGTCGCCATACGATCTTCCAAATAGACTTCATCCCTGAGTTGTCTGAGCTGCTGCCCCCCTCCCCCCTACTTGACTCTTCTTTTAGGACCTTTTGTGCCACCTTATAACCGCTCTTCACTGAAAATCTACCATTTGTAGTCCATGCCCACGTCCATGCCCACACAAGTGAATCTTCGAGAAGTCTGCCAATAATGGGGATGCTCAGCACCAACTCGGCTTCATGAGGGAGGAAAAGGTTTTTTACCTTCACTACGTCCCAAGCCCTTCTGTCGGTATCCAGCAAGCTCGACACTTTTTCCATACCTATGTGCACTCCACTCGGACTTGTCACTTTGAAAGACTCCGAGGAAGGGATTCATCTGTCCTTCCATATATGGACACTTTCTCCATTTCCTATGCACCATTTAGAACCACTATCAACCACCTTTCTGGCTGCCAACATGCTTCTCCATACGTACGAGGGCCTTCTACCCAATTCAGTTACGTTGAAACTACCATTCCGGGCATATTTCGCTTTGAACACTTTATGAACCAGCGAGTTTAGGCATTGTATCAGTCTCCACCATTGTTTGGCAAGAAGTGCTAGATTAAACGCTTTTAGATCTCTAAACTCTATACCCCCTTCCTCCTTCGAGGTGCATAACTTTTCCTAAGACACCCAAGCCACTTTCCTCTCCCTATTCTTTTGGCCCCACCACAAAATGCTCATCATTGAGTTTAGCTCTTTACACAACGTATCCGGAATTTTGAAACAGCTCATCGTATACGTTGGCGTTGCTTGAGCAACTGCCTTTATTAGTATTTCCCTCCCAGCGTGAGAAAGAAGCTTTCCCTTCCAACCTGCAATTTTCCTTCCTACTTGGTCCTTGATGCGATTAAAAGCTTGTCTTTTCCATTTCCCCACAAGCGGTGGCAGCCCAAGGTACTGTTCATAGTGCTGAATCACTCTTGCCCCCAACTTCTGCTTCACATAATCTTTAACATCCTCACTTGTATTCTTGCTAAAAAATAGGGATGTTTTTTCCCTATTGAGTTTTTGCCCCGAATCCCCTTCATAATCTTCAAGTACCTTTAGTACCCTATAACACTCTTCCCTTGTGGCTCTACAAAATACGATGCTATCATCGGCAAAAAGTAAATGGGAGATTCTTGGAGCTCCATGACAAACAGCAATCCCCCTTGGCTGCCCCCCAACTTCCTCCTTTTTCAACATAGTCGATAAGCCTTCAGCACACAGAAGGAACAAATAAGGAGAAATAGGGTCCCCTTGGCGCAAGCCCCGAGATGGAACAATTCTCCCTTTTGGCTCACCATTGATCAACACAGAATAAGAAACCAAAGTGACGCACATCATTATAAGGGAGATCCACCTTTCATGGAAACCCAACTTTCTCATTATTGCCTCCAAGTACACCAACTCAACCCTATCATAGGCCTTGCTCATATCAAGCTTTATTGCCATTAGCGCTTCCTTTCCCTTCTTTCTTTGATCAATACAGTGCATAGTTTCGAAGGCTACTAGCACGTTGTCTGTGATAAGCCTACCTGGAACAAAGGCGCTCTGAGAATCATCTATCATTGCTGCAAGAACTCTTTTCAATCTATTTGCGAGGACCTTAGAGATTAATTTGTGTACAACATTGCATAGACTAATAGGCCTGTACTCTGTGATTTTTTGGGGAGAATTCACCTTTGGGATGAGGCATATATGTGTTTCGTTAAGCCCACTAGGCATTATACCCAAATTGAGAGCAGTGAGCACACACTTGACAGCCTCAGGTCCAACAATATCCCAAAAGTGTTTAAAGAAAATCGGGGACATACCATCCGGTTTAGGAGCTTTTGTGGGGTGCATTTGCTTGAGGGCAAAATATACCTCCTCAGCTTTAAAATCCGTGAGCAACTCCTCATTCATCTCCGAAGATAACCGATTTGTTATTGAGCCCAGGCTGGCCTCAAAACTAATAGGCTGGTTTGACTTATAAATGCCTTCAAAGTAGTCCAAGATCAAGCTCTCAATGCCTTCCTTATCTTCCACCCAAACCCCCTCTGCATTTTGCAGCCCCGCAATCCAGTTTTTCCTGCGCCTTTGACTTGCTGTGGCATGGAAAAACTTTGTGTTTCTATCACCCCATTTTAGCCAAAGTGCCCTGGACCTTTGATTCCACATAATTTCTTCCCTGACCTAAATCTCATTGATTTCCTTTCTAACCTTCTGAATCTCATATGCTTTCTCATGTAAACTATCCCACAATTCTAATTGTTGGAGCCTTTCCTTTTTTTTGTTTCAGCACTTTGTTAACATTCCCGAACTCCTTCCAATTCCACTTCAGCAAATGATCCTGACAACGCTTAATTCTCTCAATAATGCCGCTCTCTGCCTCAGTCCCCCCCGGCTCCCAAGCCCCTTCTACAATCTCTCTGCTTCTCTCATCCCTTGTCCACATAGCTTCAAAGAAAAAACGTTTTTGTCCCCGCTTCTGAGTCTGTTTGCGCTTTAGAGTGAGTAATAACAGACAATGGTCCGATATGGACATTGCCACATGCCTTACTCTCGCCTCAGGGAAAAGATTCATCCATTCTTCCGTCGCCACCATACGGTCAAGCCTAATTTTTGTCCTTTGCTCACCCCCCCTACCATTGCACCAGGTGTAGTTTTGCCCAGTAAAGCCTAAGTCGATAAGCTCACACCTGTTCAGACACTCCCTAAACTCCTCCATCTGCTTAGCATCCCTGTCTAACCACCCCATTTTCTCATCTGAGTGTGTAATTTCATTGAAGTCACCAAACACAACCCATGGCATAGAATATTGATGATTTAGAAGTTCCAATAACTGCCAAGAACTAAAACGTTTACCTGCGTCAGGTTGCCCGTAGAAACCCGTGGCTCTCCATGGGGTTGTACTCGAAACTCCGTGGACCTCTACATCAATATGGGAGTTTGAACAGCTCCTAAACCTGACATCTGAACCTTACTTCCACATCATACCCAAACCTCCGCTTCTTCCATCACTGGGTACAGTGATACCCTGCGTATACTCCAACTTGTATCGAATCCCCTTCATTCTGCTCTCCCCAGTTTTCGTTTCTGCTAGAAAGATCAGTAGTGGGTCGTGCAATCTCACCTCATCGGCGAGTGTCCGAACCGCCAGAGCCGACCCAAGGCCCCGACAGTTCCATGCTAAGATTGTCATGAGGCTCGGCGGTGCTGCGTCGCGGCAACCGCCTCTCCACCAACCATTTGGGTGTTAACATCTTCTGTTAGACTAGTACCTTCTCCTACCTTCCTGCGTTTTTGTTCCATTGTGTTTGGGTCTAATTCACTGGAAAGAATTGGGCCCTCACGTTTTGAAGCTATGAGATTTTTGATTTCAACTTTATCCTCCTTTTTTACTTTACGGGCTAGCCTCTTCCAATGTCTGCTATTTGGGCCCAATTTTTCTGTAGTCCAGCCTTTATCTCCCTCGTAAGTCATAGCCTTTATCTCACTGGTGTTGCTTTTAATATAATCTAATTGGTGGTTACTCTTACCTTTCTTCTTCATAATATATATGTGCATATTTTTTTGTGCTTAGGAATTTAGCCCACAATAATCTAACAGGCCCTTTGCCAAACTTATCTCAAATGAACTCCCTCAATTATGTGTAAGTGAATGGCATGGAGTTGCATTTCCAATTTTATTTTCCTATTGTCTTTTCTCTTGTACTGATGAATCCTCTCGGTGGCTTTTTTTTAACAGGGACCTTAGTAACAACTTGTTTGACCCATTAGAAGCTCCTATTTGGTTCTCAACCTTACAATCACTCACCACTCTGTAAGTCTTTAGTAGGTTACAAATGGAAATACTCCCTGCATTTCTCAAAAAAAAAAAAATGTAAATGAGAGATCTGATAAATTTATTGAATTATAGTCACAACCTTATGGAATATGGATCACTTCAAGGGCCTGTTCCACAAAAACTCTTCAACTTTCCACAGATACAGCTAGTGTATGTTTTGATTTGACTTGGAGCCTTAGAATTTGATAAAAATAATTTTGTGAAAGAGAAATTGTACGTTTGACAACTCTGTTCTTTCAAATTCTCAGGAAATTGAGGAGCAATGCATTTAATGACACATTGAACATAGGTGAAAACATTAGCCCACAATTGCAGCTTGTTGATTTGCAAAACAACCAGATTTCCTCAGAAACATTGAGTTCAAGTTACACAAAACAACCAAATTTCCTCATCTGGTTGTTTTTAACAGGGACCTTAGTAACAACTTGTTTGACCCATTAGAAGCTCCTATTTGGTTCTCAACCTTACAATCACTCACCACTCTGTAAGTCTTTCCAAAACGCCACTATAGGTTCTTAAAACGTCACTATAGGCTCCTGAAAACGCCACTATAGGGCTCCAGAAAAAAAAAATTTTAACTCAATTTTTAGATTGTAGAGTTACAAAAGAGGGGCATTTCCCTAATTAGTTTGGGAAAAGGGGCAAAACGCTGCTTTGTTTGCGCGAAAAGGGCATTTGCCCATTTTGTACAAGGAGAAACACTAACCAATGATGAGGCAAGTTAATACCATTTGGTTGTTGCTAGCTTTCCCCCCATTCAGTAGGTTTTTGAGCGACCTCAACGTCATTATAAAATAAGGGGGAAATTAAAATATGGGGGTAGGGGGTTATATTAACTCCAAACCAGTAAACACAGTATACACATATACTTGAAACACTTATACATATTTAGTAAAATAGTTTCAAGTTCAATAGTGAAACTCGTCATGTTTACTAATAAAATTAGGTCTTGATCCTTGAAAGTTAGGGTGTGTGATCCTTTATTTTTAAAAGTTGAGATTTTCTCTTGAATTTATTAAAAAAGAAGGATCAATTTCATCCCTTTGTCTAGGAGTTGATTTGGTTTTGGTCATTTAAATATGTGGTTAGTTTGATCTTGACCCCTTAAATATAGAGTTTGTGCAATTTTGGCCCCTAAAAATTGGAATGTCTTAACATCCCATTAATCACATAAATAGAAAGTAAATGGAGGGATCAAATTTTCTCCTTTTAAATTTTAGGGAAAATCCAAATTTTTAAATTTGAGAAACCAAAATCAAACTTAGATCAAATTTCATAGATGAAATGTATAATTTACCTGTAAAATTATTATAAAAATGAGAGTTAAAGTAAATGAGTAAGGGAGAGAGTGTAATTCGGTAGGACTGATCATATATCAGAATACTCTAACCAAGTAGCCATTTGACCTAATCCAACTCAAAGGTTATGGATGGATTCAATCAAATGGGTTGGTTAAAATCAGATGATGATCAGTTCTAAACTCTCTCTCTCTCTCTCTCTCTCTCATGTGAGAGTCCCAAGTCTTTGTTATCAAGACCAATTTATGTGGAACAAGATTGAACAATTGCAAAGCTCTGTTGCTAGTTCTAGCTCTCAAAGCTGCAATGTCAACTCAGTAGCAGCTCCAGGATATATTTTTTTCAATTGCAAAGCTCTGTTGCTAGTTCTAGCTCTCAAAGTTGCAATGTCAACTCAGTAGCAGCTCCAGGATATATTTTTTTAGGTGGTAGTAAGAAGATGCATTTTGGGTATAAAAATAAAAAATGAATCTTGTGGTTCTTATTACAAATTTGTCCATAGTAGGTACTAGCAAGAGAATAAAAGATAAGAAGTGCTATATTCACAACACTTTTTCAACAAATCTTAGGCGATAAATTGTTATTAGTTCTAATTTAAACCCTCTACTGAAATTATTTTTTTGTCCATCAATACCAGTCAATAATAATTAATCTGCTACTTATGATTTATTGTGAAAGTGTTGTAAATATAGTGTTTCTCATATAAGATAAACTATAAGTTCATTGCATATTGTTTCTTAATACAATAAACATACTAATTATTATTACTAAAATTAAATCTTTGAAATCATCTATTATTTTTAAATACAATAAACCTTTTAATTATTGTTGTTAAGTGAACTCCAAGCGAGATCTAAATGGGTTTTTTTTTTTTTTTAAGATTTAATATGAGCAAATTTAGACTTTTGTTGTTAGACTTATTATTTTTTTTCCCATATTTTAGATCAAATTGGTTTGTTAAGGGTTTTTTTTTTTTAAAGACCAAAATATTGTCAAGACGATCATATTCAACTTTATTTCAATTGGGCTTAAAAAAAAATTTGATTCCTAAGTTCAAAATTTGATTTTAAGAGGGTCAAATAATAAAAATAATATATTATTTTTATATTTTTTGGCCCAGAGCCGCACATGTGTTGACCTACTCTTGCCATCATACCTCCTCCACCACAAACTTGTACCACATGTAGCCAACTCAATGACATTGTCAATGAGATTTTTAGCATGTGCAGCTTTGTTGAAATTAGCAGAGGTCAATTTTGGTCTTGGATCTTTTTTTTGACAGAAAAACAATAGAAGAATAAGAACAATTCTTAGATATTCTCGGAACATAGATAAATAGTGCTCTCTCTTTTCACATTCCTAATAGACTCTACCATGAATTTAAGAAGTGGACTCCACCATAAATATAAGAGAAGAGAGCACTATTATCCATGCTCCGAAAATAGCTAAGTATTTCTCAAAGTATAATAATAGAATAAGAAAGTGGGAGGGGCGTGTCCAGTGAAAGTTATCACTAGACACGTTAGGATTCGGATACGTGTTTAAGAGTACGTGTCTGCAATCCAATGTGTCCAGTGATAACTTTCACTGGACACAAGCCGCACCCTAAGAAAGTACAAGACATTCCCACAGAAAAGTATGCCAAGGGAAAAAGCCAACACAGTGGCTAGCTACCTACTGGGGACAGAAAAAAGAAGAAACTACAAAAGAGTATAACATGTAAAGCCTATAATCGGGGATAAGCACACCGGAGGTGGTCATCGAGAAGGAAGAGCAGCCATAAGCCGTTGATATTCCTCAAGAAGGGAAGTCGCCCTTCTGAAAATCACCGTGGGGTGAGTTTGGACTTGCTCAAAATGGAATTTGTACACATTTGGATCTTAATTGGTGGGGGCTGTATGGTTTTGATAAACTAATTGATCAATTGTGTATGTGTAATTGGGTGTAACGGTGGTTGGGTGTGGTAGAATTGTGATTTTTCAAGCTTCCCACATTTTGAATAATGGTTTGTAACAGTTGGTTTTCGGTATAAATTTACAAAAAAGAAAGAGTCATTATAGTAAACAAGAAAAATACATACATCTGAGTGAGCTTACCATTGTACTTAATCATACTATTTTTAAAATGGTTTTGTTAATTATGTTTATTTTAAAAGTGTTCGGGTTATAGTCTTTGTCATATGTTCTAACATGGAACTCGTTTCTTCAAGAGAGTTTCACTAAAAACATGGAACTCGGCTCTTCAAGAGAAGAATTTACTACAAAAAATTTCATCATCAATAGACTAGATTAATAAAATGACTATCCCAAAATAACTTTCAAACATTCCTATTTTGCAAATTTTTTATTTTTATTCTTTATTTTTTATAGAAGGTATTATTTAACAAAAAGTTTAAATTCAACAAGAATGTGATGCAAAACCCTATGATTACACCCTCCAATAACAAAACACTATGCCAACATTTCACAACTTAGTGATAATACTTAACACATTCAATACCCTATTTCAAAAAACGTTCCCATCCTCCCACCACTGAGAACCACCAACCTCCAGCTAGCTAGAGACATTGCCAAGAGTAGCTGGAGACGCTGCTTTAGTCAGGAAAAGAAGTTGTATCAACCATGAGGAATTTTTTGACTTTATTTCTTTGTTTATCATATGAGTTTGTTGTTCTTGTGATGATGATTAAAATGATGACTGCTCTGAGATATCACCTCTCTCTCTCTCTCTCTCTCTCTCTCTCGTTTAAATACAAGGCCGACTCTATGGTATAGGCTAATAAGGCAGTCGCCTAAGGCCCCCAAGTATAAAAAGACCCCCCAAATTTTACCAACAAGGTTATTTCTTTCATTGTAATAGTATTAATTAAACCCAAATATTAGCTAATAAAAAAATAATATTTTTTTTATCAAATGAAAAAAAGAAAAAAGAAAAAAGAAGAAAAGAAGAAGAGAGAAATGCTACATCCAAAATATTTTTCACAACAAAACTTAAGTGTCAGGTTGTTACTGGCTGTTTTTGGTGGACAAAAAAGTAATTTCAATGGTGGATTCAAATTGAAACTAGTAACGACTTAGCACTTAAGATTTGTTGTGAAAATTTTGTGGATGTAACACTTCTAAAAAAAAAATACACAAAAAATTTCATAACTTTTTTCACAACAGTTAAGTTAGCTAATTTTTACTAATTCTCATATAGGTCTACCACTAATATCAAATTTTTACTTACCACTTCAATTTTCCATATTAACAGATGTGCAATTTTTTTGTTTCTATAGGCTTTCTCAAAAAAAAAAAAAAAACTACATAATAGTAATTTTGCATCTAAAACAAGATAATAAAATTTAAGTAATATTAATTTTTTTTATAAAAAAAATCATATTTAAATATATAAAATGTCTCAATTCAGTTTTCATCTAAGGTCCCAAATGCATCAAACCGTCCCTATTTAGATGGAGATTCCATTCAACCATTACAGTTGAGCTTTTAGCTGCTCGGGAATTGGAAGTGTGGATAGATATTTTATAGGAGTAGTTCTAAGATTACAAATTATTCTATGTTATCTCACTCTTCATAATTGTTGATGTGATAATCAATAATGTGTAGTTGTTTTTCAATAAGTCTAATCAATAATCGCCTAACAAATTTCACAATTGTTGATGTGATATATTGTGAATGGTGTATAATAGAGGTGACGGAAAGGTGGTCTCATGAGAAAATAATGTTGTTCTGATCACATTATGTCACCTTAACCAATTGTAAAATAAAATGCTAAATTTATTGTGTTTGTGTCATTTTTAATTTGGTTTTTTTTTTTTTTTTTTTTGTGGAATATAATTATCTAGCACAGTTATCAATGAGTTCTTGGGTTAATGGACTTATAAAGAAAATTATCTAATACTACTCGACTACCAATCAAATATAGAAAGGACCAAGCTTGCAAGAGTGTTTTTTTTTTTTTTTTTAGGGTAAAATTCAAAATTGACACTCTAAATTTTAACTTTTGTCATTTCAGGCTTCTAAGTTTTGGTTTTATCATTTTAGTCCTCTAAATTTTAAATTTTGTCAATTCAGTCCTCCGTTACCCTTCAGTTAAGTTTTGCCGTTAATTAAACTAAAACAATGCTGTTTTGGTGGTTTTTTTTTTTTTTTTTCTTAATTTTACTGAAATACATTAATTACAAAAAAAAAAAAAAAAAAAAAAAAAAACTAAAGGGAACGACGTCGTTCCCCTGCCCCTGAAAATCAAAGTTCACCACGGAAGATTCTCAAACTATGGAGGAGTTCTCGCTGCGGTTGCGTTTGGGTATGTGGGTTTGAATTGGAAAGATCATGTTGTGATTGACAAGAGGTGTTTTAGGTCTATTGAGGTTGATAACTTTAAGGGAGATGCGAAAGTTCTTGGTTGGAAGCCATGATCAGCTTGGTCTTTCCGCAGGGACGGAACCAGGATTTGAACTTGGGGGGGGCCAAAGCATGAACCAAAAAAATTTCATGTGACATGGTTTATTAATAAAAAAAAAAAATCATGGTAGACAAAAAATTGCAATTTAGTACCTAAATATTTAAGTCAAGGAGGATATAACATGAACTAAAAAAGTTGAAAGTTACAACATGATATTCTAACGTTTTTCGAAGAAGAAGAAAAAAAATAGAAGATGGACTTCAGATTTCCAAATTTTGGGTAATTGGAATTAATATGTTGATTTTATCATGTTGACCAACTCATCAATATGATAATCTCATACTTTTGGATGCAACTGAAAATCACACTAATGAAGTTTTTCAAACCTTTGTTTGAGAATTTAAAAAAAAAAATTGGGATATCAATATTAAGAGTTGACAATGCTACGTCATCAATATTGGCTTCTAAAATAATTTTGGCATTTTATCTTTTGAAAAAAATATAAATATTGTAATTCACTTTCCCATAGTTTATAAATTAATTTAAAAAGTCATAAAAATTGTTGTATCCCCCGTGAGGGATTTTTTTTTCTTTGAGATTTTTTTGGTTATGAATTATTGAATTAAAATATTGGTGAATTGGAGATTTTTTGTTTATCTTATATAGTATTTTAATTTTTTTTATTTATTTTGGAAGAGGGGGAGGGGGGGGGGGGGGGGGGGGCAATGGCCCCCCCCTGCCCCTTAGTGGGTCCGTCACTGAGTCTTTCCAATTTTTGCTTCAGATCCGCAACAATGGGATCTGGAAATGATTCTATTTAAGGGGTTCTTAAAGCTGATATAATTTATATCGATGGTGTTTTAAGATGTTATTGTTATCATGTTATGCATTGTTTGAATATTTGTAATTCCATTAATTTGATTCTAGCAAGCCCCATATTTGTTCTTCTTCTTATTTTGCTTCTTGGAGTCACAATGTGGATGGGATGGATAAGATCATATTTTGTATTGGGAGGTGGGAAGTTTGAGATCTTGCAATTTTGGACACTAGAGCCTTCTTGGGGATGCTAGATTTGATCACTTTCAATTCGCAGGAGTTTAGTTTTTGATTTTCAGGGGCAGGGGTTCCCCTCAGTGCTTTTTTTTTTTTTTTTTTTTTTTTTTTTTTGTAATTAATGTATTTCAGTAAAATTAATAAATTAAAAAAAAAAAAAAAACCAAAATATGTCGGTTTGGTTTAGTTAACGGCAAGACTTGACTGAAGGTTAACGGATGACTGAATTGACAAAATTTGAAACTTAAAGGACTAAAACGACAAAACTAAACTTAGAAGACTGAAATAACAAAAGTTGAAATTTAGAAAATCAGTTTTGAATTTTGACATTTTTTTTAATTAAACATGATTAGTTTGAAGAGTGAAATTAAACATTATAAAACCTCATTGCTTAGCTCTCCAAGCATAGACTTTTGATAAATTAATTCGCATTTTTTTGAAGCATGAAACATGCTTAGTTTTGTTAATCCATGCATTATTCTTGATTTTCGACCAAGGATATTTAAAATTTCTGCATAATAAAGTCGTGACGTATTTATGATTCCTCATTGAGTCAAACCAAAAAAATAAATTCAACTAACTTTATTTCCAACCAGCTGTTAAAAGTCTGGTTAGTCTTTTCAAAAATAGACTTCAAGTCTTATTATATTATTTAAAAAAGAAAGAGTGATTCATGTAATAGAAATGCAAAAGGGAATTATGCATAAACTTAATAAACTAAAAACTAATAATTTCTCGAGTTCTACGTCATGTTTCTGAAATTAACATTATATATATAAAGAACCATAAGTTAACTAAAAAAATTTTAACTGAAAATCTGCCTTATGTAGGAGTATGATCAGAAATAAGGCAATGGATTGTTTGATTGAACGATTCATAAATATTACCAAAAAAAAAAAAAAAAGAGGAGAAAGAGGGTTTAGGGTTTAGGGTTTTTTTTTTTTTTTTTTTTAAGAAGAAAGAAGGTTTTGGGTTAGAGGGATAAAAACAGCTTTAGGGCCTTAACTCATATCAATATATCATTTTAGTAACTTGAAAGAATGGACAAATTACAATTTACCTACCTATGTGATTTGACCGAAATTTAACTTGCCTACTAATGATTTGAAATTTGACACTTTACCCACCTGATATTAACTCAATTAGATTTCTATAACCCACTTCTATTAAAAACAGAGTTAAATATGTAATTTTGTTCTACATTTATGTCTCTTCTCTAAAAACACAAAAAATATAAAAATACAAAATCAAATAAGATCAAAAATTATCTATTAGAACACTTGTATCATAGAATTTCAAATTACAGATAAGAAGCTTAAATTTTGGTCAAATCTCAGGTCAAACTTTAAACTATAAGTAGGCAATTTAAATTTTAATCAAACTACAAACAATTAAGTTGTAATTTGCCCCGAAAGAATTAAACAAAATAAGATTGGTTTTAAAAATGTTTGTACGTGTGCATGAATGAGAAAGCCGAAACAACTAACGTCAGCATTACAAATCAAAACGTCGATACCGAGACATTTCAAAGAACTAAAAATATCAACCTTTGGTAGTTATATGTCGTTTCCATCCAGTTGTGAAGGACAAATCAATTCTCACATAATAATGGTAGTTCAGCTGGCATGGTTCTATATTAGGTGTAGTGGTCATCTACTCGTTTCTGCTTTAATTGCAGCATGAGTCAGAAAGAAAAGCCAGTATGATTTCGATTTTTCAGAAACATGTTTTTGATCGATGGAGAAATTGCTTCAAAGTAACTAAATGCATTACGTATATAGCCGACATCTCATTTTCATTGTTTAAAGTTCATCAAGTTTGTTGAAATGTACGTGGGATCTCTTTATTAGTGCTTGAAATGTAGGATCTCTTTAATTCTAGTTTGTCATTTGGTTTGCTCCTTAAAAAAACTAAAATAAAAAATAAATAAAAGAACACTGAAAGTAAATGAGTCTTTTGGCTGAATATTGCTATTTTGAGAGTATATTTGCGTTATGAGCACTATTTCAAACTATTTGGAATTTTGAGGAGAGAGAGCGAATTTCGGCAACACAGTTGCCGAAATTCAATCAAAAAGCTGGAGAGAGAAAAACTGCCCTACCCGTGGGTGTACTTAGGTGAGAGAGGTGAGTGAGGGGTGCCCAAAAAAATTTTTTTGCCCCCTATTTCAATAATGCCATTATCGAAATAGGAGGGAAAAAATTAAAAAAAATTTGCCCTCCTATTTCGGTAATGGCATTACCGAAATAGGGGGGACAAAAAAAAAAAGTTGTCCCCCCTATTTCGGTAATGCCATTACCGAAATAGGAGGGAAAATTAAAAAAATTTTGCCCTCCTACTTCGGCAATGGCATTACTGAAATAGGGGGCAACCTTTTTTTTTTTTAATTCTATTTCGGTAATGCCATTACCGAAATAGGAGGAAAAAATTAAAAAATTCTGCCCTCCTATTTCGGTGATGGCATTACCGAAATAGGAGGGACACTTTTTTTTTTAATCATATTTCGGTAATGCCATTACCGAAATAGGAGGGAAAAAATTAAAAAATTCTGCCCTCCTATTTCGGCAATGGTGAAAAAACAAAAAAAAAAATTTGCAATTAGAAAAAAAATTATGAAATTTGTGACAATGGCATTGCCGAAATAGAAAAAAACAATAAAAAGAATTTTTGCAATTAGTTTGTGGTAATATCATTGCCCAAATAGAGGGAAAAAAAATTTGTAATTAGTTTGTGGCAATGCCATTGCCGAAATAGAGGGCATCATTGCCAAAATAAAAGTGTTGCAATTGTGGCAATGCCATTGCTGAAAATTAGAGGAGAAGTACACACTTCAGTCAACCAATTAACTCGGTGTCAGATTTTTTTTTTTCTTTTTCTCTTTAGAGGAGAAGTACACACTTCTTCTGATTCTTTCATAGCTTCCTATATCTTTTTTTTTTTTTTTTTTTTGTCTCTATATTAGCTTCCTATGTTAGAAGAATCTCAGTAACACATAGCTTGGCACAGACTGCTTGTAATTTTCCTCCTTTTTGTACTTGGATGGAGGAAGTCCCTGTTACTTCTTATCAATAATTTGTGAGCCCTTTCCTTTTGGGGCGGATTCTCAAAAAAAAAAAAAATGTCAAACAACCAATCAAGAGATTCTTTTTTTTTTTTTTTTGTCTCTTTTATATCTCTTGGCTCTGAGATTAATCCATCCTTTCCTCTGAGATTCATTCATCATTTCCAAGAAACAATGTCACGCGTGCACATATTATTTTTTGTCTTCTTATTTTTTCTGCGTCTGTCTCAAAGATTCATTTTTGTCTTCTTTTTTTTCCTCTTCATAATAAAAGGCAAGTAGCTGAAGGTTTGCATTTCCTCACAAAGTTACATCCTTCAGCTACTTGTCTTTTATTGTTACTCTTTTCTTTTGCTTCTTCAGTGCATTGTTACTCTTCTATTTTTCTTCAGTGCATTGTTACTCTCCTGCTTTGGGTTAATGTAAGTTTTTTTGCCTTGTTTATTAACTTATATGCTTTTTAAATATTAGAAGCTAATGCATTGTAAAATACTATGTATTGTTGTAATTAATATTGTTTGTATGCCTATGATTATGATTATTGTTGTTATTGTTTTTGTAGGGGTAAAAGGCCCAATGCCAGATAATGGGCCGTAGGCCTGTCCGAGGAGACCCATATGTCCAAGGACAACAAATCAGGAGGAATGTGCCTGGTCTAACTCATTTCTGAAGCATAAGTTACGTGGAAAGAAAAAGACTGGTCCGAAGAAACTTGCCTGTTCGGACTATCAGAGGAATGACCTAAATGAATGCTCCAACATTGATCCTGGCATTTCTGGAGAATCCCCTAACTTATGTAGGCAAAAAGGACAGGTGGCAACGATGAGATATTAGGTAAAAGGCTGCTGCCACCGCATTTATAATCCTGCAGCTAATATCATGGCCGCATTAATGGGGAAAAGACATCTGAACAGTGGCCCTGGTCCTTTACAGCTACCATGTAAAGGTTTTAGGGGAGGTTGATGGGACAAGAATCAAGAAGGAACCACCTAACTAGCACGTGAGAAGAATTGGCATATAAATAAAGCGGAAAGCAAGGAAAAGAAAAGAGGAAGGAGGACAATAAACAGAAGCAGGGAAGTCATTGAAAAGGAGAGCAATCAAGAGAAAGAGATAACTACTCAAAGCCGTAGCCTAAATTCACTCCTCCGACTGTGCCGAGAAGAACCCTGTATCATCTCAATATTCCATTAATGTTAATCTGATTAGAACCATACTTGGGCCATCAACCCATACGCTCTCAATCAAGTTTTCTTCGGCCCACTCTCTTTACAAATTTATTCCAAGGATACTGTATACGACATGGGCTTCAATTTATTCTGCTTGCAGGCCCATACGTAGATTTGTGTCCTTACAGTTTTTATTCAAATTTTAGACTAATGAATTTTTTATGGTTAGGACTAAAAGCATTTTTAATATTGTTGTTATTTCGTGTTTATTTATTATTATCTAATTGTGTTTTTTTTTTTTTTTTTTGCAAGTATCACTCTATAATTCTCACGATTGTGGTAAGCATCTCAACTTTCTAATTAAATCCATATATGTGTTTTGTTAATTTTGAAATTATTTAATATTATTTATTGTTATTATCAATATATGACCACATAAATTGTAATAAATTGTATTATTGTGATCTTTTTATAATCAATTTTACCTTGTTATTATCAATTATTACATTTATTACTTGGAAAAAAATATATTGCATAATTTGTTTGTTGGTTAATAAAGATATGTATGTGTATTATTATTATTATTATTATTATTATTATTATTATTATTATTATTATTATTATTATTATTATTATTTAGTACAATAAATCGTTCATGTGTGTTTCTTTTCTTTAAAGTTTATTATTATTATCATTATTGTTGTTATTTTGTGTTTATTTATTATTATCTAATTGTTTTTTTTTTTTTTTTGCAAGTATCACTCTATAATTCTCACAATTGTGATAAGCATCTCAACTTTCTAATTAAATTTATGTATGTGTTTTGTTAATTTAGAAATTACTTAATATTATTTATTGTTGTTATTAGTATATGACCACAAAAATTTTAATAAATTGTATTATTGTGATCTTTTTATAATCAATTTTACTTTGTTATTATTAATTATTACATCTATTACTTGGAAAAAATATATTACATAATATGTTTGTTGGTTTATAATAAAGATATGTATGTGTATTATTATTATTATTATTATTATTATTATTATTATTATTATTATTATTGTCAATTCATTAATGTCATAGAGGTTATCTCAGTTCAAAAAAAAAAAAAATGGTTAATTTAGTTTGATTTATAGAAGCATGGTTTAACTCATTGTAGCATTTAATGTAGGATATATTTGAAATGGAGCCTAGGTCATCCAATCACATCTTTAATGATGCAATGGAAGGCAGTGTACGTTACGAGATCAAAATTTATTAATGTTCTAATAATATCTGCAATTATTCTTTCAATAAACATGAAAATAATTTCAACATTAGCAATATAACATTGTACATTTTTAAAAAAATTTCAGGTTTCCACCTTACGAATGCGACCCCAACCGTTTGCACCCCCCCCCCCCCCCGGGCAATTAGGCGAAAGTATCACCCCATATTTGCGTCAATGTCGACTGTACCGTGTTACCCGCCTACCACATATAGATATTGACTGGGGTCTTATCACTTCTTTGGTGGAATGATAGCAATCTGAAACTCATACATTTCACCTACCTACTTGTGAAATGTCGATTACTTTACAAGATATAGCAATCCTTACAGGATTGCCTATTGATGGCACTGTAGTGTGTGGGCCCACTAATTTGGATTGGGGACGAGATTGTCAAGAATTACTTGGAGTGACACCACCTGCAAATGCATTGGCATATGGTGGCCTTAAAATAACATGGGTAAGAAATACATTCTCAAACCTACCAAAGGATGCCAATGCTATAACAACCCAACAGTATGCTAGGGCATACATGTTCCAGGTTTTGGCTTTACTATTTGAAAATAAGAGCCAAAGTAGGTTGCATTGCTGCTTTCTCCGCCTGTTAGCGGACTTTGGTATAGCTAGGGAATATAGCTGGGGTAGTGCCACACTTTGCTCTCCTTTATAAAGAGCTGTGTACCGTTGCTATTAGAAAAAGCATGGAGGTTGCAGGTCGCATTTTCATATTACAATTATGGGCGTGGGAGCATCTTCCATATTTGACTTCAATTCCAATAAATCCAACTAATTTAAATGGTGACGACCCATACGGTTGTAGGTATAATATTTAATTTCTATTTCTATACAAGATTGTATACTGTAGCATTTATCCTTGATACTTCCAATGTTCTAAAATCAGTGGCAATCATTAATTGTGTATAGGTGGGATACCAGGAGAACGTATACTCACACACCAACGCATGTTCTATGTGCGTACCGTTCTAATCACGACACACTTAATAGTGAACAGGTAATATATGTTATCATAATGCATCAATGGTTAATTTACTAGTTATATTATTGTCTTGATCGATTATAACATAGTTATTGTAATTGGAATCCCAGGTTATTTGGACACCGTACGATGGTTATTTGCATGACTGGTGTCTTGCAGAAAAACATATATGGATGACAACAGCTCCATTGATATACTTTCAAATTGTGGAGTATTACCATCTAGAAAGAGTCATGCAACAATTTGGCTTGTTGCAAAGATGTCCAAAGTGGCCTACAGACAATTTTGATAAATCTGTGTATTGTGTAAAGATGACAAGAAAGTCCGGTGTTAATTGGAGTACGAAACATGCACATTACTACCAACTTTGGAACGAGCGAGCTCAAAGACAAGTTGGGAATACAATTTCCAAGTAGATGTGGACTACACAGCATGGTACCATGAACATGTTCACAACACCAAAGGCAGCTGCCCATATGTACCAGATTATTATTTTAGCTTTTTCAATACTGCACTAACACTGATAACAAATTAATGGCACAAACTCAATACTGCACTATTATTGATAACAAATTATTATTTTAGCTTTTTAATACTACACTAATATTTTTCTTTTTCTTTTTATGTGGCAGGTAACTGAGATAAATAATATGTTAAGGTTGGCTATTGCAAACCAACAAAGGACTGACCTGACTGCACAGCAATTCCTTCCAGAAATAGTAGAGGGCCTTAATCGAGTGAAGTTATCAATGGAAGCACACATTTCCTTCGTCCCTACTGAGAGGGCGACACACTTCGAGCATCGACAGAGGCACCAAGGAAGGCAGCACCAGCAAACCTCTACGGAAACTCGCTCGTCCACACAATGTAGATAACGCAGAAATAATGAAGCCGGACCATCCAACTTTACACAGCACAATACTACCCAAGCTGGGCCATCAACTTCTGCCCCTAATGAGCCACCCACCTTCAATGGGTATAATCCAATTAATGTCAACGAGTACTGCATGTCTTTATATGAACAGGTTGGATTACCCACTTCCCAAGGACAAGGATTTGAGGGTTTTTTTAGCTATGACCATTATCCCTAACCTAGGCGAACACCTCCCTCCTATCACCCATCGCCATCTCCATCATATTATGGGCAATACAATTATGGCCAAGATAGCCAGTACAACTATGAACAACATGGCCCGTTCACCACAAACTTCCCAACCATCCCTTCATGCTGGTGATTTATGCACACCACAAAATACTTGGGCATGTGCTCCAAACTCTGAGGAAGAGGCCTCCGTAAAAGACTCTGAGGAAGATGCCTCAAATGAGGACAGTGGGGAAGATGCAGAAGATATGGAGGTGTCATCAGATAATGAAACTGACGAAAGTGGTAATTATCAAACAGATTTTGATATTAGAATGCAACCAAGGCGCAAGGGGAAAAGTCTTGTACAAGCACGAAGGTACCCTCAACGAGTAAATAGGCATCCTCCATGTTGTGGAACACAACAAAAACTTCATGTACCCCATCGTGGCAATCACTAATCAATATAAAATGATTGTTTATTAAGAATATATTAAAGTATTATCGTTGTTTATGCATCATTGTAACAAAAAATATTATGCCTACATAGTATACATATCACATTATACTACTAACCATCTGCACTTTGTACACACATATTTTGGTATTTTTATAGCCACAACCGTAGGCGCAGAATAGGCGGAAAAAAAAAAGTGTCAAGCTTCTATTTTTATAGTTAATCTTTTTTCCTTTGCATGATGGCTATTGAGGTGTCAAAGAAAAATAAAACTTTCATCATCTAATTTTCATCCAAATTTACAGCTGCAACTTGTGCGTTAATTTTGGCATTCAAAAATTGTGAATTTCGAAAAACTCAAAACAGAAAAGTTGTAGATATTTAAGTCACGGTTCCAACCCATCTAGCCTTGAGTCAATTGGAATTTTGAGGAGAGAGATACATCTAAAATACTGATTAGTGCTCAAATCTGATTTTTCCTCGTTCAAATTGTGGCCCTTTGATTTCTTTCCTTATTTGAAGCTTTCAAACATGGTAAATGATCCAAGCACTCCATAAAAAGTATACATTTTAAGGTGTTATCAATACCCAAAACTATAATACACAATATATAGAATTAGTACCAACTTGCAGTGATCGAAAACACACACATGCACAGACGACACAAAATAAATAAACGTACACTCCAATCCAACTTGCAGTGATAAAAAACATCATATCATATGGAATTAGTACTAACTTGTGAATTTCAAATAATAAAAACTAACAATATGGTCCAACTCCTAAAAAAAAAACAGTCCAACCAATCCACTGAAGTAGATTAAATACTATTGGGTCATTCAATTTGGCCACTAGTGGAGCCAGCCATAATTCGAGTGGGGCATGTTCTTCTATTATGGCCTTCTTGCCTACAGAGACTGCACAATGGCCTTGGTTGATGCTCTGCCCCTTCATCCATTTCATTTCGAAGCCGAGTTGTTCTTGGTCGACCTTTTTCACGGTGTAGCTTGACATTAGGATACAAGACCGGGAAATCAGGCTCATTCCAATGTACACTGTCTGGAACCATGCGAAATCTAGGTGCACAACAAGCAACTTGTTCTTCCAAATGGTAGCAACGGTCGATATATCACATTACAGAAATGCCTTGATATTTACACATGGCAATGACATGTGAGCACGGAATCTTATAAACCTGCCATTTTTGACAACTACAAGTGCTCTGCCTCAAATTTACCTCATGACGATGATTACCCCTATATGCAGAGTTAGAGTTTATTGGTGTTCTGACTTCAAACAGACCATCTTCATAACTGAACACAGTAACTGAATGCCTTGGTGCCTTTTTTTCCCATTTATTGAATTTATTCTTTGCATAGGCTGTAATGAGTTCACCGGCAGTAACCTCTGCGCGTGCCTTAGTATACCGATCAGCAAAGTAGGCTACACAACGTTAGTATGTAAGTTCAACTAACGTAGTTATGGGTGGATTTCTAGCACTCTTTAGAATTCCGTTAAAGCTTTCAGACAAGTTTGTGGTCATTGCCCCATAGCGATGTCCACCATCATGTGCTAACGTCCACTTATCCACCGGTATGTCCTCTAAATACTTCTCACCATCTGCACTTAATTGAGTAATTCTATCCCTGGTTATTTGATACTTTCGTAATTGATTCTCTATGCCTGCCCACATTACCATAGCCTTCAAGTTTTTATTCCCAATTTGTTGATTGAAATTGCTAGCCACATGGCAAAGGAAAAAACGATGATACCAACATGTCGATTGACATATAGTCCGTATTGCTGCCATTATACCAGGGTGACGATCAGATATGACACATAACCCTTCCCGATTAGTGACATTAATCTGAATACAACACAAAAACCAATACCAGCTATCATCAATTTCCTTTTCCACAATAGCAAAGGCAAGTGGAAAAAGTTTGTTCTCACCATCTCACGATGATGCAATCAGTAACGTACCTCTGGACTTACCATATAGAAAAGTTCCATCTATACTAATCACTAGCCTACAATATTGAAAACCTTCAATTGATGGACCAAAAGCCCAGAACACTCTGTCGAATATCGCACAACCTGGCATATTAGCAGGCATTGTTCTCCAAATAACCCTACTGCCCGAGTTTGAATCAGTCAAAACTTTCAACCATTTTGGCAATAATTGGTAAGATTTGTCCCAATCACCAAACGCTCTACCAATTGCCTTCTCTTTCACCTCCCACACTTTAAAATAAGAAGGCCGGTATTGGAACTTATTGTAAAGAGTCTGTTGAAGTAAAGAAATCTTTATGGTTGGATCATTTTTGACAACATCCCTCAACTCTTTCTCAATAACATGGGTGTCTAATTGCTCGTGATCTTGTGTGAGCGTGGACTCTGTACATGTGTGTGAATCATTGTATTTCTTAACCTCAAACAACCCATGTGTAGCTCGGAAGCATGCTCGAAGACGCCAAGAACAATGTTTGCACCTTACAACCAACATGCTGGATCTGACTCTTTTACGCAAAATGTTTGGTTCCTCTTGATGTGATAGTGTTTAACAGCAGCTTGTAGTTCATCCTTATCAGCAAAAAGCAAGCCCACATAAAACTCTTGGGTAGGGTCCTAAATACTCTGAGTGGGCTTTTCAAACAGTGGAGTTGGATCAATCATATTATCCCACGTGTTCTGTGAAAAGCTTAGTGATGAAGGTTGATGGAATGCCATAGTTGGACTATTTTCATGATTAGGTTCATTGATAGGCTCTTGTTCATCTCTAACATCATCAAGGACCTCGTCGTCATCAAGTTGGTCATCATTATCCATGGCCCGCATCCTTTTTGATAATGTATGAACCACATTTTTAGTAGTAGCAGCTATGCGGTGTGTATCATTGGGATTATTAGCAGCTTTCTGAGTGGCGGTTTGGTTATACTGAGCTTCAAACTCAAAACAAGTAGTCTCTTGTGTGACATGCTCAGTTGGATTATCATAGTCAGCATCACTGGTGTTCATTGGTTGATAAGGAACATGTTGGTCCTCAGTTACAACATGGGTATATGGAGCATGATAGTCAGCACCACCAATGTTGTTTGGGGAATGAGCCGCATCTTCAGAATAATGACCAGTATGAGTGGCATATGTATCATGAAAATGCCCGCCATGTGAATAACTAAACGATGCACTCGGTCCTTCGTTAGCATATCGAAGGGGAAAAACATCTCGGTGGCTTCTTATGGGCTCTACATCCACGTATAACTCTGTACCTACAAATCTATATTGGCTATCTAACATATCTAATATTGCATTGACACCATTATCATCTTCTACCAAAACTTGCTGGTAAGTCACAGGATGTGGATGACATTGAAAAGGAAATCTATACCAAATAGTCAGTTTTGAATTTTCTCTGTTTATATGAAGTGTGGATGCTACTCCATCACATAGATCTTCAAATGTAACACCCCGGTTTAATGGAAGCATTGAAGGAGGTGGCCCTTCGTAATAAACCCCTTTTTCATCACGTTTTATTAGTCCGCCAGAATGGATGAGAAAAATGAACAACTTTTCTGCCATCTACACTAAAACATAACAATAGTATTAATATATTAACACTACACAACCATTACAATGCAATATAAGAAGGTAATCCATTAAAAATATTTAATGTTTAAATACCTAGAGTTGAGAGAATTCTATTAAAGAGGATTGGTTTACTAAAACAAGATTTTAATGCCCCTAAAACATATCAACATGAATATTATAAATAATAAAAAAAAGTAACTACTTAAGAGATGTAATTCACCTTGTAAGAGATAAAGACTGCACTAATATCTGCAAGTGTTGTTCCTTTTAGTTGTTTGTAGAATGTATGGCACACATGAGAGAAATAAGAGTGGAGAGAAGAAGGTTGATGAAATTTGTAGGAGAAAAAGAGTATACAAAATGAAAGAACATCACGTACACATAAACCAAATTGCTTCGGTCAAAAATCTTCTGACTCACAGAAATTTGTACTTTGTAGAATAAGAATCCAGAATTTTTTTTAGCCAACAACTCTCTCTCTCTCTCTCCAAATCTCTAATGCAAATTTCACGCGTGATATCAATAAGTGAAAGCTATGAAAGAGAAAAAGAATCTCTGACAACGAGTTGACGGAGGAAGCTATAAAAGAATGGAAGCTATGAAAGAGAAAAAGGAAAAAAGAATCTCTGACTGTGTACTTTTTCCCTCTATTTCGGCAATGCCGTTGCCACAAATGCCACAAATTTTTTTCCCTCTATTTCGGCAATGGCATTGCCACAAACTAATTGCAAAATTTATTTTTTCTCCTTTATTTCGGCAATTGCATTGCCACAAATCAATTACAATTTTTTTCCCTCTATTTCGGCAATGGCATTGCCATAAACTGATAGCAAAATTTATTTTTTCCCCCTTATATCGGCAATGACATTGCCACAAATCAATTGGAATTTTTTTCCTGCAAAATTTATTTTTTCCCCTCTATTTTGGTAATGGCATTGCCACAAATCAATTGCAAATTTTTTCCCTCTATTTCGGCAATGACATTGCCACAAACTAATTGCAAAATTTATTTTTTTTCCTTTTATTTCGGCAATGGCATTGCCACAAATCAATTGCAATTTTTTTTCCCTCTATTTCGGCAATGGCATTGCTACAAATGAATTGTAAAAATTTTTTTCCCCTCTATTTCAGCAATGGCATTGCCACAAACCAATTGCAAATTTTGGTTTTTTGTGTTTTTTCCCTCTATTTTGGCAATGCCATTGCCACAAATGCCACAAATTTTTTTTTCCCTCTATTTCGGCAATGACATTGCCACAAACTAATTGCAAAATTTATTTTTTCCCCTCTATTTTGGCAATGACATTGCCACAAATGGATTGCAAAATTTTTTTCCCCTCTATTTCGGCAATAGTATTGCCACAAACCAATTGCAAATTTTTTTTCCCTCTATTTTGGCAATGCCGTTGCCACAAATGCCACAAATTTTTTTTTCCCTCTATTTCGGCAATGGCATTGCCACAAACTAATTGTAAAATTTATTTTTCCCCCTATAATATATTATTTGCCCCCTATTTCGGTAATGCCATTATTGCCCCCTATAACTTTTCGATCTTGGAAATGATGAATGAATCTCAGAGGAAAGGATGAATTAATCTTAGGGCCAAGAGATATAAAAGAGACACCAAAAAAAAAAAAAAAAAAAAAAAAAAAAAAAAAAAAAAAAAAAAACAAGAAAAAGAATCTCTTGATTGGTTGTCTGACATTTTTTTTTTTTTTTTGAGAATCCGCCCCAAAAGGAAAGGGCTCACAAATTATTAATAAGAAGTAACAAGGACTTCCTCCATTCAAGTACAAAAAGGAGGAAAATTACAAGCAGCCCGTGCCAAGCTATGTGCTACTGAGATTCTTCTAACATAGGAAGCTAATATAGAGACAAAAAAAAAAAAAAAAAAAAAAAAAAAAGATATAGGAAGCTATAAAAGAATCAGAAGAAGTGTGTACTTCTCCTCTAAAAAGAAAAAGAAAAAAAAAACTGACACCGAGTTAATTGGTTGACTGAAGTGTGTACTTCTCCTCTAATTTTTAGAAATGGCATTGCCACAATTGCCACACTTTTATTTTGGCAATGATGCCCTCTATTTCGGCAATGGCATTGCCACAAACTAATTAAAATTTTTTTTTTCCTTCTATTTGGGCAATGATATTACCACAAACTAATTGCAAAAATTCTTTTATTGTTTTTTTCTATTGCGGCAATGCCATTACCACAAATGTCACAATTTTTTTTCCAATTGCAAATTTTTTTTTTGTTTTTTCCCCATTGTCGAAATAGGAGGGCAGAATTTTTTAATTTTTTCCCTCCTATTTCGGTAATGGCATTACTGAAATAGGATAAAATAAAAAAAAAAAAAAATTGCCCCCTATTTTGATAATGCCATTGCCGAAATAGGAGGGCAAAATTTTTTAATTTTTCCCTCCTATTTCGGTAATGGCATTACCGAAATAGGAGGAAAAAAAAAAAAAAGTTGTCCCTCCTATTTCGGTAATGCCATTACCGCATTACCAATATAGGAGGGCAGAATTTTTTTAATTTTTTCCCTCCTATTTCGATAATGGCATTACTGAATAGGAGGGCAAAAAAAATTTTTGGGCACCCCTCACTCACCTCTCTCACCCGAGAACACCCACAGGCAGGGCAGTTTTTCTTTCTCCAGCTTTTTGATTGAATTTCGACAACTGTGTTGCCGAAATTCACTCTCTCTCCTCAAAATCCCAAATAGTTTGAAACAGTGCCCATAACGCAAATATACTCTCAAAATAGCAATATTCAACCAAAAGACTCGAAAGTAAGTTGTTTTGATTTTATTCCTAATATTTTGTTGACGAAGAGTAAACCTGAGTATTGAATATGTATTTTTTTGTGTGTATACGTAATCCTAAAACAATATATTATGTTTCAATAGACAAGCCGAAATGGGCATTGAAACAAATTGAAAACTTTGACTAAAATGGTTGACTAGTTCAATCGAAACTCAAATAAAAAATGCAAATAAAAATTACAATTCTAATCCCATTAAAATTGTGAGGACACAGATTTGGTTATTAAGCCTAAACGGTAGATGGACCAGCCCAAAAGACCCAAAAACAATAAATTTGTAGAAAGTAGGTAAAGAAAACTGGACTAGTTTGAATTAGACAATCAATAAGATGAGTTTAGATGATAAAAAGAACAAAATAGACAAGCTTAACTTCAAAAAGTAGTCATCGGCCAATATTTGAAGAGATCAGTTCTGGTATATATTGTTCTAACTTGATTACATGTTTGGTTTTTAGTAACTACAGTATTTCTTTCTTGATTTCTCAATCCCCCTTCTTAGGGTCTCTTTCTCGTTTTATACTCTTCTTTCTTCTTCTCTTCTTTGCTTTCTACGTGTAGATTTAGGTGATTGGTGTTGATACTTGTCCCATCAGCTACTTTCGGAAGTCTCTACATGATAGCTGTAAGGCTGAAAAACGCTGTTCAGATATCACTTCTACATTAATGCGGCTAGAGGATTAGTTGCAAAATATTGAATGTGGTGGTAGCAGCTTTCTCCCCCGATATTTTAGGATCCTCCTTTGCTATACGCTTTTGCCATACTTATCTGTTCCATCGAAACTCCCTGGAATGCTCTCCTGCATGGCCAATCACCCAAATGGACCGCGGCTTTGGTTTTCCGAGGTGATACTCATCCTCGGCAATATCTCCTAGGTCGCTACGTTCAACACTAACTTCTTCATATACCAACATATATTAGCCTTCAGACAAATCTTCATCCTCGGCTTGGGCTCTAGGCCCAACATGTATATAAAGAATGAATTCCTAGCCCAATGCCCCTACAAAAATCAATTACAAAATAATTTTAAAAAATAAAGGAGTTACGTTATTTAATTTAAAAACTATTTTATAGTATATTATATTTTTTTGATGAAATCCATTGGAAAATTTCAAAATTAAGAACATAATTCTGGATATTATCATGTTCCGATCCCAATCCTCCCTTTAGATGGGTTACGAGAGAAGCAAAAAAAGCAGCCCACAAATTAACCTAATAGACTTTTGAGAACATTGATATCATGTAGGCTCTTTTGATTTTGGTTGTTGCCCTCTATTTGAGTAATGTTCTCAGGGAGGCGGCATATTGCCTGTAGCTTTGTATTTTTTTTTTTTTTTTCCCCTTTTATTCAGTAAAATCTTTCAGTGCGCACACAAAAAAAAAAAAAAAAAATGAAATCTGGGTCTTAGATGATGTTCATTCATCATATAATGATATAAATTAAAATTTAATTTTGTTAAATATTTTGTTAGTTTATGTATGATTTCTTTTTTTGACTAAAAGCAGTAAAAAATTAGTTCAGATATATGGGCCTGTTTGGTAGGTTAGTTTCAGGTATTTTTAATATATGTGTAGATGAAAAAGTGTGTTGAAATATATGTAAGGTTGTTTAAAATGTGAAAATGTAGGTTAGAACTAACAACATTGCATGAAGTAAGGGCCACTCTTTTTGCCCTAAAACTTGTGGTTCATCATCAAGAAGTTTCTGGATTAAGTTATGCATTGCATGAAGTAAGGGCCACTACTCTTTTTGCCCTAAAACTAGTGGTTCATCGTCAAGTTTCTTTTGTTATGTTTGAAGGAGACTCCAAGTATGTTATTTAAACTCTCTTCATCAACCTCCCACCAACACAGCTGACTTTATTATGTCTTTTCTACCTAATGTTCTGGCTTCTTTAGGCACCCTTGTATGTTGAGATTTTTGTATGGATTTTACTAATGTACGCCCTAAGGGCTGACAATAGTGTACCAATTTTGAAAAAAAATTTTATCGACAATTGAAAAAGTTTTAACAGTTTTTTCAATTTCTAATAAAAAATTTTCAAAAACAGATTCCGGACCCTTTTTATATTATAAACAGACATTATTAATTTATTGGCCCACACTATTGCATGTTTGTAATTAAAATGGGCTCCTAAACATTTCTTTTCTCTCCTACTGGGGGTCCCTTTCCTGGGCACAAGAGATGGATTTGAGCCCTACCCCTCTCTTCCTTTTGATTTATAATATCCTTAATTAAAAAAAAATATAATAGTAATTAATATTTAGAAAAGAACCTTAATTTTGAAGACAAAGTAACCGTTAAATTGTAATAAAGGTTACCCGCTAATTATGCTAAACTACCGAATCCAAACTTCTGGAAAAGTTATCAAAATTGTTATAGGCTTATAGCCATTGTTATAGACCACTGTACCAAATTATAGAGCTTGCAATGTCTCCTCTCCATTATTTTTTCCCGGAGTACCACGTGAAGTTGTTGCCTTTTTAATTTTTTTTTTCTTTTTTATGGAAAGACGTATATTTTTTATGATATGTATTTTGATTATATCATTTTTAAAATAAGTTAAACACACAATAGTATTAGCGATGAGCCTATATAATTGTGAGGGTATGAGGACCGAGGAAAATATGAGCGATATGTCCTCCATCAATTCATTTGTAGAGCAATTTTGACCCAATAAGTGGGTTTACTCAAGAAGATGATGAGGAAGGTGCACAATGCCACGTAAGCGCCCAAGTGGGCGAAATAGCCCTCTAGGTAAAGGCCAAGGCAACTGGAAGAAGTTTTTTGTAAAAGCTTACCTACTACCTCCACATTGAATGAATAGTAACAATTTTATCAGCTGCATTAATAAAGAAATGACATCTGAACAGTAAATTCACAGCTAAGCAGCTATTTCTACTACCTTCAACAAAACTTTGATGGGACAAGTGTCCTTAGGAAAATCTTGGAAGTATACAAGTGGAAGGATAGGATGCAAAGAAAAATGAGTATATAAGGGATGGGAACTCCCCAGCTAAAGGGATGGTAATTTTTGTAAGATCAAGATTAAAAGATAAGAACTAGAACAGTGGTGAGGGAGATAGCTTAAGACTTGCGTAGATCTTTGTATAAGAACTCATCCTCGGACTAACCCGAGGAAAGCATTAATATCAATTACTCTTCAAATCAATCTCTTCCCTTCTTATTTGAATCTTCGGCCCTAGACCTAAACTTAATTAAACCTACACCAGAATCATTTTCCCATTCTCTATACAAATTCTATCTTTTTGGTCTTAATTTGAAGGAACAGGCCTCACTATTTTCAGTGGGCTTGGGCCATCAATTTTTGAGTTCTTTCAATAATAATTAATATTAATAATTTGTCAACTCAATCATTGTAAAAATTTAAATATAATAATTCATAATATCTTTTCATGATTTCCTTCTCAAATCCAAAACAATAATAATAATAATAATAATAATAATAATAATAATAATAATAATAATAATAATAATTTTATTATTGGATAAGCTAATCCAGTAAAGTAGGGATTGCCATTTTAGTTTGATATAAATTTACAATTTTAACCAATATTTATAAATTTAATAACACTTTTTTTATATATAAATACAATAGAATCATATTAATTGGTTTTTAGTGTAGATAAGATTTGATCTGGATATCTCTTATTTAACAATAAGAGATTTTATCAGTTGACACTTGAGATAAAATCTCTAATTTAATGACACTTTAAGTTTATGAATATACAAAAATTTATATATCTATAATCTATAATAGGAAAAAAATACTCTGACACCTCCTAAATTTTAAAGTAATGGCCATTACACCCCTGAACTTCTAATTTGACCAATTTGCTCCTTAAACTTCACATATATGCCAAATAGAGATTTCTCTCACTCTGCTGTTAAAATTTAACAGTCAACTTACGATGGTATGAAAAAAGAGAAATACTATGTCCATAATATTTTTATAACAAATCATAGGTGGTTAGTTGTTATTGGTTCAAATCTGAACCTAACACTAAAATTAATTTTTTGCCCCAACAATAACAACCATTAACAATCTGCCATATAGGATTTGTTGTAAAAATGTTATAAAAATGTTATGGATATATCATTTCTCATGACAAAAACACCAGAGGATCCAATTAAAAGGAAGAGAAAGCTAGGGTCCAGTTTTTTGAGAAAGAGAGAGAAAGAGAAATGTCAAAAATAATTGTCTCGTTAAAATATGCTTAGAATAACATTAACAATGTAATTTGGAACGTTCTTGGTCAATATACTCTAGAAGTCTAGAAATCTCTTTGGGATTTATTTTCCGGCCCCTTTTTGGTTACTTTCACATCTTTGGTCAATATACTCTAGAAGTACTTGCAGTTTGGTGGAGAGTTGTCAGAATTGTTGGGGGGTGTGGGTTATAATCCTCTTTTTGGTCTGCGTTTGCTGCGTTGTTGTTGGTTTTTTTTTTTTTTTTTTTTTTTTTTTTTAAGTCCAACGGTTGTGCACTGTTTATTGACCATGAACAGTGATTTTAGGCCAATAAACATGCATAACACTGTAGCAAACAGTAAAAAATTTTTTTTTTTTCAATTTTCAGCAAAATAAACAATATCTAAAAACATACTAAGTATTTAACCGCGAAGTGATATAAATATCTATTTGGCATATGTGTAAAGTTTAAAGGGCTAAATTGGCCAAATTAAAATTTTAGGAGGGAGTACTGGCCAACATATTAAAATTTAAGGGGTGTGAAGGTATTTTTTCTTCTATAATATATATATAGATAATTGACTTTTGATTGAATTCAGAATATTTTGTTATATAATTTTTTTTAAACATCATTATTCTGATGTATATGTTTCTATTTAAGTTTAAATTATATTTTATATTTAAACTCTCCATTAGAATCTTACCAGGATTAAACTAAAAAATTATTAATAATTGTCATAATTATTTCATTCATATTTAGAAATTAAAAATAAAAAACTAAGAGCTACCGTAATTATAAAAATAAAAGACACAAAAAAAAAAGAAATCAAATTTTGTTAAACTAATACATGAGTTAATGACTAGTATCAATTTTTTTTTTTTTTTTGAGAAGAACTAGTATCAAAATTGTTGGCTTTGGAATTGAAGGAACAATGATTTGATATCAAAGATTTTTTTTTCCAAGAGGACAACGAGTTTTTTTCTTTTGCTTTCTTTTTATGAATAGGAAGGGATAATGGAGTTAGTAATTTTTTTTCATCATCTCTTTTAATTGATTACGTAATGCACCTCTCAAAATATAAATGACAACTCTTACCCTTGTTTATTATTAACATTTTGAAACTATAAATAAGTGCTCTAGTACTATCCCTTGTCAAATCAAAACAGCCAACCATTGCTTCCAAGTTCTAACACCAGCAAAAAACCATAAAATGCATTTGCTATAAAAAGCCGAGGAAGGAAATCTCCGTAGATCCAGAACCAAGAGAAGGAAGAAAAAGAAAAATGGAAAAAAGCAAAGTGCTGATTGTAGGGGGAACTGGGTATCTAGGGAAGAGGTTGGTGAAGGCAAGTTTGGCTGAAGGTCATGAGACGTACATCCTAAACAGAGCAGAGATAGGTGTTGATATTGATAAAGTTCAAATGCTTTTGTCATTCAAGGAGCAAGGAGCTCACCTTGTTTCTGGTTCCTTTACCGATCACCAGAGTCTTGTGAAGGCTATCAAATTAGTTGATGTTGTTATCTGTACAATATCTGGAGTTCACTTCCGAAGCCACCAAATTCTCCTTCAACTTAAGCTTATTGATGCCATCAAAGAAGCTGGTAATGTAAAGGTATACATATATAATATATATAAATTTTGCAAATCTATATTTTACTTGCCAATCTAAACCAAAACCCAATATTTTGTATTTGTTGTAAAACTGGTGCATTATAAATTTTGTATGTTTTTGTTTGTTCCGATCATTTCAGTTTGTTTGGGCATCCGGCCGAGTGAATAAGATTTTTATTTTATTTTCTTTCTTTAAATGTTAGACATATATAAATAATATAAGTTTTACAACATAATTTTTTTTTTCTCCTCCCCTCAAATAGTCAAATGTTATCGTATCACTGTCACCTCTCTTTTCTTTTACTTTTGTTTTTTTTCTCTCTCATTATCTTACTTACTTTTCATTTCTCAAATAAAAATAAAAAAAATCTACTTTCTATTCTTGAAATCTTTTGACTTTTCTTCTTACTCTTTCCCTACTATATAAGAGCATTTTCAATAGAGTAGGTAAAACCAAAATATAGATAGTAATAAAAAAAAAAAAAAAAAGGAAAAACGAAGTCCAACAACTTCTTTAAAACTCAAAAAGTTTTTTGTTAATGGATAGTCGTTCTCTAAGCTTGATGTGCTATTGTTCGTTAGCAAAAGAATAAAACATAATAAAAAATTTGCAAAGAAAGGAGTGGAGATGGGGCATAGGGATACGTGCATTAAAAAATAATAAATAATGAATAAAAAAATAATATTTAAATAAAAGAAAAAAAATGATAATGAATCTGTTGAAAAATGTATTTGAAGAAGTGAGTAAGTAGAAGGTAAATATCACTGTTCACTGTTCAAACAGTATAAAAATATAGAGAAGCTGCTATAGATACTCTAAGCATCGGTGTTAAAAATTCTATTTATTTTAACATAAAATTTATTTTTTCTATTTTACATAATTACTTATCAAAAAAATCAAAAACACCTATATTGATTATATTATTTATTATACATTTCATTATATTATTATTTCTTTGTCAAAATTTTATTACTCTCTAAAATCATCTCGATCTCCTTATGTACATGAGTAAAGAAATATTAAAAAATAGATTTATTTATGAATAGTAGCTGTATATATTTATACAATTACTATAATAATAATCTAAATTTACATAAATTTATATGAGCAGATGTGAGTAATTTTTAGAGTTGGATATGCAAAATTTACTCTTTATGTTATTATAAATTAACTGAAGTGAGTACTCTCTAGATGCCATGGGGGGCTAGGATTGAGCCTCCTAATTTTTCAAAAATTCCCACTCTGTCATATATTTTCAGTCTGTGGAGATGTGTCTCGTGACCTTATTTTCTAATATAACAAAAATTATGGAAGATGTACGTTTGAAGGTCGTGTAAATATTTTTATTATATGTTAAATAAAATTAAAAACATTATATATATATATATATATATATATATTCCCTATCTCGATCTCTCAATGACATGAATCTTATTCTTCTTCTTTTTTAATATCTTTTTTCTATTTTAAATTAATATGGTATAAACGTGATATATATATATATATATATATATATATTTTATATACAAGATAGAATTCTACTCTAGCCTAATCTAAGTGTATATGTGTGTGAAGCTTCCTCCTGGAGACTTGAACCCTGGCCCTTGTCTCCCACACCCTACAAGCACTTACACTTGTGGAGTGACTATCGCACTAAGGGTGTGCGGTGGTCTGATAAATATATATTTGATACATCCATACGTAGAGATTTTGTTGGTTTTTCGTTAATTAGTTTACATGACAAGTTTTTTTTTTTAAATGTTGGTAGAGATTTTTGCCCTCTGAGTTTGGCACCGACCCTGCTAGAATGGAGGATGCATTAGAACCTGGGAGAGTGACATTTGATGACAAAATGATTGTAAGGAAAGCCATTGAAGATGCTCAAATACCTTTCACATATATTTCCGCCAACTGTTTTGCTGGTTACTTTCTTGGTGGTTTGTGCCAGCCCGGTAAGATCCTTCCTTCAAGAGATTCAGTGGTATTGTTGGGTGACGGAAATAAAAAAGGTATTTCCTTAACAACCTTATTAGTTTTGCATTGTACAGATCGAAGAGAACCATGAAAGTAGAGTCATTTTTTTTTTCACACTACTCTAGTTGATGCTATATAGATTTATACAAGATAACAATAATGCTGACCAATTTATCTCTAACCTTCTTCCTTTTCTACTCTTAATTAACCGCTAATGCATTTTAAATCATTCTGGACATATTATATATCTTTGGGTTCTAATGTACTTGATACTTAATGTGGCAGCAATATATGTGGATGAAGATGATATAGCAATGTATACCATCAAAACTATAGATGATCCTCGAACCCTCAACAAGACAGTATATCTAAGGCCACCTAAAAATATCTTATCTCAAAGAGAAGTTGTTGAGATTTGGGAGAAACTAATTGGCAAAGAGTTGCAAAAGTCCTCCATACCCAAGGAACAGTTTTTAGCTTCCTTAAAAGGTATGATTGATGCTTGTTTAATTTTTAAGACATTTTATAGAAACACACAATAGCTTCCCTCACCCTATTTGGTGGCTTGATCACCAACTTGGTGAGCTGGGCAGTCGAAGTAACAGTTTCGACAATCAGTGCCATTACTCTGGTAACCGATGCCAACAATCTGTAATTGAAGTTGTTAATTCAGGCGGTTCGGTCATCGAACTTCGTTTGATGCAAAATTCTTATATTGATTCTGGTGGTCCAGTCATCGGCAATTGAGCCACCGGTTTTGGTTTTTTACTTGAAAATTTCTACTTGTCATACTAAATACTTGAAAATATTTTACTAAAAATGTTTTACATGTAAAATATTTTTCATTTGAAAATATTTTACTTAAAAAAAAAAAAAAAAGAAGCATCTCCAAAGGTTCCATGGTCCCACTTGAACCCTAAGTCCACCTTTTTCTTATCAAGATTTGAACAATTTTTGTCTTATATATGTGTATGTGTGTGTGCATATATATATATATATATATATATATATATATATTCACTCATGTGTCAAATTTTATTAAAAAAATAGAAAGATTTTTTAAAATAATTATCAATTTTTTTCTATGGTTTAAAAGATAAAATGAAAAAGGCTAAAAAGGGAAAGAAAAAAAAGTCAAGAGTTTCAATTAAAGTGAAAAAATTTATAAAAAATACTTTGAATAAACTAAAGATACACATGACAACTAACAAATACTAACCATTTTTTTTAAAATACTTGAAAGTGTGCAGAGCTCATATACTTTATTACTTATAAAAATAAAAGTACGTAATAAAATTTGAAAATAATTATATAGTAAATTTCACAATTTAATATTATTTTCTGGTTAAAATTTAAATTTTAAGATATATAAATGCTTATTACACAGTTTAAAATTGTTGTATTTTAATAATTTTTGTGAGTATAGGTTGCATTTAAGGTTTATCAAATTATCATACATATACCTAATGAAGAAAAATTATTAGGTATTCCCGGAATTAATGGGACCCACCATTCATGTGAAATGAGGGAGTACGCATTTATAATACTCCGGGAGTACACAATAATTTCCCCCTGTTTTTATGTTTTTTCAATTTTAAATACCATTTAGAATATGTTTGGTACACTTAATGAGGATTATGACATGAATGGTAATCTTTATTATTGGGAATAAAATGTGTTATAATGGAATAACTAAATCTATCATAAATTTCGTTGTGAGTTGTAACATTATAATAAAACTGAAGATTTATTTTAGAAAATATCTTACTCATAAAATTATATTTCCTAAAAAATAATATTTTTTTAAATATTTATTAAATTTGAGAGAGAGGTGAGTTACTTTTTTATGATTTTTTATTTTCAAAATTATTATGTACATATATAAAGTTTGTTTATTTGAAAATATATTAATTTTTGAAATTATTACAGCTAATACAATCCTTTTAGAGAGGAATAGTTATTATTCATTTTAACAAATAGCCATTTATAAGGAGTGACTATTTCCTCTAATAAAATCATAACAAATTAACTACTAAATAATTAAATCATAGAAATAGTTATTAATATTACAATGTCTATTAGAGTCTGTCAAACATGCTTTTAGTGTCCATATGGGTGGCCTTATTGTCTAAAATGATTTTTAGTGTCTTATATAAAATAAATGTGTGTTCACATTGTATGTATCAACATATATCTACCAATATACAAAAATATATGTATACAAGTTATATATGCTCTATCTCTTAAATTAAAATTCTAGCTCTATCATTAGTTTTATATATAACACAAATATATTCATAAAAATTAATACCTACTTCTTTTTTTCCCAATATATAATTGTACGTGGATATGACCCGTCGAATGTAGGATAAATGGCCCAAACAATCACAATAGATTCACACATTCATGTAAAAATAGTCTCGACATCAACAAAAAAAAAGGTCTCAATATGACTAATTATATTTTTATTTCAAAGTTAATTTTTACTGTGTTTATGTTACATGTTTTCTTAAATTCTGATACGGTTTTTCTTTCCCAAAAAGGACTAGAGTACGCAGTGCAAGTTGGACTTGTACATTACTATCATGTTTGTTACGAGGGATGTCTTATAAATTTCGAGATAGGAAATGATGCAGTAGAAGCTTCTGAGCTTTATCCAGAGATCAAGTATACTACGGTGGAAGAATACATGAAACGCTATGTTTAAGTGTACATTGTTGCAGCATAATTATAAGTGCCTAATCTATTTTAGGATTGATGGACTTTCATCTATCCTTCTCTTTCTCCTTTATTGCTTAGAAAAAAAAAAAAAATTGTCCTGTCATGATGAGGTGGACATTTGCCCCCTCAACTTAAATAAGACCAATTTGTTTCTCAATATATATATATATATATATATATATATATTATACCATTATGTACTTGTCTTGAAAATAAACTTTCTTCTTCTTCTTCTTTTTTTATTTTTATATACATACAATAAGATTTGAATTAATTTTACTACTACTTCATAATTGATTGTTCTTTACCTTCAAGTCAAGACACTAATAGTTTATATTTGATATATAGACGGAATTCGATTACAAATCCATTATTCGGTGGTAAAAAGCATTACCACTTGAAATAATTAAAAGTCATACATAACACGATTTTTAATTAAATAATAATTAGATAATTAGCCACTGTTTCAATATATTCATTGCAAATAAAAACAAAATTATAAGATAATTAACTATTAAAACCTTGTTATTTAGCTCCAAAATTTTCTATATATATATATATATATATATATATATATATCAAGAAAATAAAATCGTTACTTGTCTCTAAACCCCAATTGTCCTAACACATTCTCTTCCCATCATTTAGCCTCCAAACTTAAATTGAGAAATCTAAATTATTAATCATTGTTTGTATTTTTTTTTTTTTTTTTGTTGTTGACTTTTTTACATTCAAGAATGGATTAAAATGTCACATGTGATTGCTCAAAATGCATTCTAGGCTAACAATTTTTATTTTAAAGAAATTTACTTGCACTATCATGTAGACAGAACCAGATTGACACGCTACCCGAGGGGGTTAAGAACCAAAATGAGATATATATATATATATATATATATGTGTGTGTGTGTGTGTGTGTGTGTGAAAACACTAATGAATAATTATTTTAAGAAGCTATTATTGTGATCATTAGAAAGAATTATGTATTGGGAGGGGCAGTCAGATGGCTTTTAGAATCAAAATGAAATATTATGAAACACAAAGCACTTGCATATACACATGCTTACTCATAATTATGTATGCATTTGAAAACTCCAATGAATTAATTATTTAAAGAAACTATCATTGCAATAATTTTCTTAATAACAAACTTATAGGAAAAAAAAAATTTATGTATACGTTTGTTATTTTGTTGAAAAAGATTAATGAATTTTTTTAATTCTTTTTTAGATATAACTAAATTAAAATTACAAAATAATTCTTAATTTAAGATATGTTTTATATGAAAATTAAATTAATTTTTTTAGAATTAAATTAAATTTAAATTATGCATTCATATTGTATCTATAATATATTTTTAGCTTATTCATTAATTGTGAGATATGTTTTACTTTGTAGGAACTTTTAGCCTCTTAAATAATTATACTTAAATTCTGGAAGAAAAAAAAAACTTCATTTAGAACTCACAAATCACAATACTAACAAACTTGTGCAATACACTAAATCCCAAGATTATATAATTATTACTTGACCTACAAATAACAAAGCAATAGTTAATGAAATAGATTCAAGTTACACCTGATGTGATATAACTCCGTATGAGTTACACTTTTTTAAAACTATTAATTTCCATTATTCTGATAGTTAAAAAGAAAGGGGTTTGACTTACCTCCAATATTTTTTTAACTAGACATGTTCTTTTATTTTAAATATACAATGACAAGTGCTAATGAGTTTTAATCTCAACCTTTTATTTAATTAATGAATGATGTGGCAATTTCTCATTAAAACAAAAAAGAAATTCTAATTAAAAAAATACTAAAAATAAGCCAAACTCTAAAAATATAATATTGCCTTGTCATCATCCTTTTAGAAGGATGCCATGTATAATTTAAACTCATCTCATAATCAACACACCCATCAAGAATCATTTTAGGAAACTATCTTTCCAATCAATCTCTCAAAAAACTTATAAAACAAAATATCTTTAAAAAAAATGATTTTCTTTTTAATGACATCTCATGTGACTTTGCACTCTTTATTGTCTCAAAGATCAACAAACTAAATACTATAACAATAAATTGAAGAAAAAAAATTGATTAGTCAATAAAAAATTATGAAAAACAAGTTTATTGAACACATAATTTGAAAAGTGCATTGTTGAATTTAAGTTGACAAAGCCTAAAAATCCTTGGACAATATTTTATCACTTAGACTATATAGTTATTCTACTTTGGATTTGAAAAGTGGATTTTCTTTTGCCACATACTTTAAAAAGAATTGTGTTAGATTCCTTTAAAAAAAATGTATTATAACCACTAAAGAATGTCATTTATTATTTTTAGAAAAAAAATGAATTTGACTATTTGATTAGACTTTTATAAAATTTATATTAACCTATTAGTAATCTCATTTTTTTTATCAAAAAATTTTTTTATTTAAATTCTTTAAGAGGGGAAGGGGGGGGGGGGGATTTATTTTTGATTAAGGCCAAAGCCTTGAAGCTTTTAATTTTGATTAAAAAAAACACATACAATCTAGTTAAATTTATTAAGGCTAGGGGGCATTGGCCAACATATAGTTCCATCTAGGGGTGTTCGCGGTACGATGTGGTGTGATTTTGGGTTATTTTTATCACCGCGCTTTGCAGTGCGGTTTAGCCAAAATCATAATTACACCATCCCTCATTTTTGCAGTGCAATGAGATGTGGTGCGGTTTAGAATTTAGCCAAAACCATAGCTGCACCGCACCTCATTTTTGCGATCACATGTGCGATGTAGCGTATAAGATGCGATTTGAAACTGTTATATTTTTCAAATTTTGGGCTTTTTATGCCGAGCCCAAAATTGATTTTTCCCATTGTTTTGGGCCAAGTTTTAAACTATTAAGCTAATTTTTCTTTATTTTAGGCTGGTTTTCCTAATCAACATTTGCTAGGGTTATTAATTTTTTTTTCAAAAACTAGGGTTATTAAACTATTAATAATATATTTAATATTAAAAAATAAATATATTAATATATAATGAGCGTGCGGTACGATGCGATTTTCTTGTAATAAAATAGCGAATTGTACTATACCATGTGGTGTGGTGCGATGCGGTGCGACGCACTGTTACCTGCAGTGCAGTGTAGTTATGCCATTTTACAAGCGCTTTTAGTGCGGTTTGGTGAACAACCCTTCCATCCTACTCTGAAGTCCCCACTACTCCCGCAAGAAGACATATAAGAGAGAAAAGGAGTAAATAATGTTCCGGAAAATTATATAAAAAATTCTCGCACAAATCAACGTGGGATAAGTACCTTCTTTATTTATATTTGGCTAAATTAAAAACTATACCCTAAGAGGGTATTTAGATTTTACACTTCTAAAGTTTCAAAACTTAAATTTCACCCTCCGAAATTATATTTTGTTTGTATCAGCAACCCCTTCATCCACAATTTCCGTTAAATGCCACATAAGCTTGCCACATGTGTTTAATTCATCCAATAAAAATATGCCACGTCATTTTTGTTTCCAAAAAAATTTAATAATTTAATAAAAAAAAGGTGTCATCATTTTATTAGATGATTAGGGCCTGTTTGGATTTAAGATTTCCATAACTCATAACTCTGTTTCTATCACTCATAACTCAAAATATGTGAGTCCCACAGCTGAGAAGTGTGTTTGGCATCATAACTCAGTTTTTATTTCCATCGCTCAATTATTTGAATTTTAAATGATGAGTTATGGAAACTGAAAACACATTTTAGGTGTTTTTAATTTCCATAACTTTGTTTTCAATGACATTTTTGTAATTAACCTACTGTTCAGCCATAATGTTGGACTTTTTTTTGGTTTTATTATTATTATTATTATTATTATTTTTGAAACAAAGCCCAGCCGCAATGTTGGCCTTTTTTGTTTTGTTTTTTTTTTTTTTTTGGAAACAAAGTAACGCAAAACTGGGTGATGAGTCCAAATGGGTGGGATTGGGGAAGTTGGGGTATTTTAAGTGATGAGTGATGAATGATGAGTGACGAAAATAGAGTGAGGAGTGATGAAAAAAAAAATCCAAACAGGGCCTAACACACGTTGCAAGCTTACGTGACTTATAATGGAAATTATGGATGGAAGGGCTGCTGAAACTTTTTTTAACACAAAATGATAAGCTTTATTGAAGTAAATTAACTAGATACATCAAGGAAAATTTGTCAATTTGGTGCTGGAGGAAGCTTGGAACATCTTATTCTTCCATCGACACGGTAGATTCTGATTCTGAAACATGCTTGGCATTCCTAACTAGAAGGTGGCCCTACTTTTGGTGGTATTAAATTTAAGTTTCACAATCCGAACTCAAACAAACAACTGAAAAACGATTTGCAGGCCTAGGCCAATTGTACCAAAATAGGATAACTTAAATTGGAGCTTCTAACCTCCACTAATCTCAATGTCTCTTATCTATCCAGTACCATTAAATCAACATGTATATTTAATTCTCAGACTCAAATGTCACTCCTACCACTACCATCTCAATAATGTGAAATCGTAACTCACCATGATGCAAAACTGAAAGAATTTAACCGCCCAGAATCTCACTTGGTATCATTATAAAAATCGAGCATGTCACCCCTAGCTCAGAAGTCAGTAATCGTGGCATTTGCTTTTAAGTGCAAATATTGTAGCTCCTACCACTTTGTACTCAATTTTCTAAGGACAATGAGGTTTCCTTGCAATCAAATTGGTGCAATATAGTGAAAATTCATAGCTATAAACTAATTAGTAAGTCTTAATCTGAGAAACAATTCTGGCCACTGGAAGCAAGTCCACCCTTTTATGTATTTTGAACATGGATAAGCTTGTGCAGTACCATTTAACTGAATCTATATACAATGTTTATTTAAAATAATTCCCAAAGATTCTTCTAGGATAGCGAACAGCAGCAACTTCAATGTTTTATTTACAGCCTGCTTGAAACTTTATAAGATATTCTTGAAGAGCAAAGAGTCACACGCATTCTCTGCCTTCATTATACAATCTTACAAAATTCAGTAATCAAGGACAGTCAGTGCTACTAGAACTTTTGTTTGAAATGAAAAAATTTAAGGATATGCAAAGTTTATTTATAATCATTTGCCTGAATTGCTGTTAAAGACGATGAATCAAACACTCAATAACTTCTTCTCCTTCAAGCTTTCAACAGTATCCTTTAGACTCACCTCCACAGGAGTAAAGTTAAGACCCAAATTTTCTGCTCTCTCCTTGGACACCTGGTATGTTGGCACAAAAGGGTTGTCATCCACAGATCTGCAATGAATAGAACATAAGCCAATTTTGTTGGAATTCTATCATAGTGACAGCTAAACATGTTACAAAACACATTATTAAATTAAATGGTCCACAATTCAGACTGCATATCTTTTGATGCCTGAGTTCAAAATATCAAAAGTTCAAACAGTCAGTTTTGAGGTAGACAGGCTATTCAGAAAATATATTTTGTAGGTTTGTTATTTAATCATGTACTTACACAGTGACCAAGCTATTCAGAATAATTGAACATGAACATGATGACAAGTTAGAGAGGATTCTAGAACTCATTGTCTCAACCACTTGGCTTCAATAACCTTGCTTGTACTCTTGGCGCTTGTTTAGTGCCTCTGGCTATTATGTGCTTGAGTTTTCCTGGCCTCCTCCACAAGCTCCACTCCGAGGTGGGTTCACCTCTGCCCGTCCATGGGTCTTTCTTCCCCTTTTGTGGGGCTTATTCCTTCCCTATCTGTGGGTTTCGCTCCGCCCGATTTGGGTTTGCTCTGCCCAGTCAGCAGGTCATCCTCGACCTGTGGATTCAATCTGTAAGCTCTTTTCCAGCTTTATCTTACTCTCTGAGTTTTGGTTGGTAGATTTGTTGATGTTGGCAGGTGATTGTATTTTGCTGTAGAATTTTGGTGTTGGGTTATGTTGTAGATTCCTTAGGGCATTTGGTTTGTGGTTTTCAAGAGTGAATGTTTATTGGAGTTGATAGGTGATTGGATTATAGAATTATGGATGGTGGTTGTTCTTGTTGGTGGGCTGTATGTGTAGACTTTGGAGGGCTCTAGTTAAAGAGTTTCTTCAGTTTGAAGTTACTGAGTTTTGGCTGGTGGTTGTTCTTGTAATTGTTTTATCCCTCCGCACCATGAGAATCCTATCTTGGAATTGTCGTTGTGCTGGCAGAGCCCCAACAGCTAGTGCCTTAAAGGCTCTTGTTAGAGAAGAATGGCCAGATGTAGTTTTCATTTTGGAATCCAAAGCAAGTCTCCAAAAATAGAAAAAATGAGATCAAGTTTGGGTTTTGTTGACTGCCATAGTGTTGAGTCTAGAGGTGAATCTGGTGGTTTAGCCTTAATATGGAGAAAGGGTGTGGAGCTGGAGGTCATAGTAGCAGACAGAAATGTCATTGCGCCTTTGGTTTATTCAGATCCCCCTTCTTCTCCATGGCTTCTTTTTGCAGTATATGGCCCTTCTAGTGTTAATGGCAGGGCTAAATTTTGGGGTCTTACGGAGGGCATGGTTAATTCATTTGCTGGACCTTGGTTAGCAATTTGGGACTTCAATTGTTTGATTAATAGTGCAGAAAAGAGAGTTGGAAGACAGGTTGGAGAAGGTTCTACCAGAAGATTTAAAAATTTTGTTCTTGGAACAGGAGCCATTGATCTTGGCTCTAAATTCACATGGTCCAATATACGTGCTGGTGTGGCTAATGTTCAGGAGAGGTTGGATAGAGATGTTTGTAATCAGGAATGGCAAGGCTTGTTTCCTAAAGATGAGATTAAGCCTCTCATAGCGTCATCCTCGGATCATAATCCTATTTTGCTAGACACCCATTTGGAGGACAATTCAAGAGCAAGGCCTTTCTGTTTTGAGGCTATGTGGACTAGAGATGCAACAAGTTCACACTTCATAGGTAGTTCAGCTGCTTCAGCAAACTTGGCAACTGCAAGTAGAAGGGTCTCATGGTTTCAAACTGGCAAGAAAGATTCAACAAGCAAGAGACAAGCTAAAAGAGTGGAACAAAACCCAGTTTGGATATGCAAGAACCAGAATCAAAGAGTTGGTAAAGAAAATTGAAGAAATTCAAAATAGAGCCCCAATTCAAGAATATCTAGAGGTTGAAGCAGCCTTGTGTTTAGAGTTAGACAAATGGTTAGAATGGGAGGAAGTAAAGTTAAAACAGAAATCCCGGGAGTTGTGGTTAAAGGTAAGAGATTGGAATTCAAGACTTTTTCATCTATCAACCATTATTCGGAGACAAAGGAACCGTATTACTGAAGGAACCCCATTACTGAAATTAGAGAAGATGAAGGATCCAGACTGATTGACAGAAATGAAATAGGGGCATACTTCGCTACTAAATTCAAAGAAGTATTCCAATCTTCTAACACAAGTGCCAACTGATCTTGATGGTCTTATTAAGCCATTTATTTCATACGAAGAAAAAATATAATTAACTAGAGTTCCCTCAGAAGAAGAAATTAGAAGAGTTGTATTCAATATGAACCCACTTAAAGCTCCGGGCCTAGATGATATGCCAGGATTGTTTTATAAACATTATTGGCTAATAGTTGGGAAGCAGCTTGTGGCAGCAGTTCAAAGCTTTTTCAGAGAGGGTTGGTTGCTTAGAGAGATGAATCATACCTTTATTACACTAATACCCAGGGTCCAAGGAGCTCATAACTTCAACCAATTCAGGCCAATTAGTCTTTGCAATTTCTGTCATAAGGTGATCTCCAAAACCCTAGCAAATCGAATGAGGCCTCTTCTTGAAAAGATGATTGATCCAGCCCAAGTTGCATTTATCCCAAATAGAAGCATCTCTGAAAATGTGGTTATTGCTCAAGAAGTTGTGCATAGTTTTAAGGATATGAAGAGTAAAAGGGGTTGCATCGGGATCAGATTAGATTTTCACAAAGCGTACAACAAGATGAAGTGGAACTTCATATCAGCTGTTCTAAGGGCTTTTGGGTTCAGCCAGAAGTTCAACAAGTTAATCCATCAATGTATGTCCACTGTTAATTACACCTCGCTGCTCAATGGTGGAAAGGAGACTAGAATTTCTCCCTCAAGGGGGCTAAGACAAGGTAATCCTCTATCCCCTTATCTATTCATTATAGGCAGTGAAGTTTTAGCTAGATTGATTAATAGAGAGGACAATAGGGACTCGATAAAAGGAGTGAAGGTGTCCAATGTTGCTCCTCCAATTACCAAGCTATTTTATGCTGACAATGTGATGCTGTTCTGTAATGCCAAGATGTCTGAAGTGCGGGCTCTTATGAACTGTTATTTGTTATATTGTGAGTGGTCGGGCCAAAGCATTATCCTTGAGAAGATAGGGGTGTTTAGTTCAAAAGGAGTTCATTCCCAATTTCTAAGGCAAATTAAAGACCAAACAGGCATCAAGAAGCTGTCACAGGGTACTAAATACTTGGGAGTATCCCTATTTCTATCAAATAATAGAAGCAGAGATTTTGAGTATGTAAAAAGCAAGGTTCAAGCTAGAACTGCCAGTTGGAAAAGCAAAAGTCTCTCTTGGTCAGGAAGGGCAACACTCATCAAGTTAGTTGCTCAAGCAATACCAAACTACACAATGTCAAGATTCATGCTTCCTCAGACTCTAAATGGCAAGTCGGATGCTGCTGTTAGGCATTTTTGGTGGAGTCCTAAGAAGGATAATCAAAACTTCTATTCTCCACTAGCATGGGATGAATTATGCAAGCCATTAAAGCAAGGTGGGATGGGATTCAACAGATTTGAGGATATCAATTTAGCTCTTATAGCCAAGTTAGCAATGTGGGTTTTGTCAGGAAAGAATTGCCTTTGTGTCAAGTTGGTGGTTGCAAAGTACAAAGTCAGATCAAGTTGGCTTAAAGCACCTCAAACAACCAAAACCTCATGGATTTGAAAGAGCATAGAGGATGCTAGGACTCTGTTACAAAAAGGTGCATGCAAATTGGTGGGTTCAGGTGAGTCCATTCTGGTGTGGGAAGATCCTTGGCTACCCAACAAACCAGGATTCTCTCCCAGTCCAGCCTCCCAACAAGGTGATTCTTGCTTGGTGGTCTCTCAATTAATGAACCAAATGAAAACAGGTTGGAATGTGACAAAACTACAGAAATTATTTGATCAATATCAGCAATCTTGAAAATTCCAATTTGGAACAGTGGCCAAACAGACAGATGGGCATGGACTAATTTGGTAAACGGTCAATTTTCAGTGAAAACAGCATACAATCTAATAATGGAGAGTGATGGACAAAATAGTGCCGACTCATTTAAAAGAAACATTTGGAAGACAAAGCTACACCATATAGACTCAAACTGCACCTGTGGAGGATCGCATCAGACTTGCTTCCAACCAAAGATCAAACTAGCAGATATGTTCATATCCCTGATCTAAGTTGTCCTTTTTGTGGCTTTGATTCTACATCCACCTTGCATTTATTCACTCAATGTCATATTGCAAGGGCACCCTGGTATGGAAGTCAATTGAGTATCGGATTGGACAACCTGCAATTATCCTCTACATCTCAATTGATTGAAATGCTACTTGACCCACCAAATGTTATGCAATTTTATAAGGAAAATAAAGAGAAGTTTCTTTTGTTTGGAGCTTTGTGTCTTGACTGTATATGGATGTGGAGAAACAAAGTTGTCCATGAGGGATTGCTGCCATCTGAGGTGCAGAAATCTAGAAGCTTTCATAAGCTGGTTCAAGAACATTGGCGGTTGATAAAATCAAGCCTGCCTAGGGATTCTTGGAGAAGTCTAAGTAGGTGGTTAAAACCAAGGTATAATTCCTTCAAACTTAATTGTGATGCTGCTGTTGGGCTGAGTTACTCTTCTATTGCTGTGGTTGTTAGAGATTGGAGAGGAAAATTGGTTTTTGCCCACTCAAAGAAGGTAAATACCAACGTCACTCTTCAAGCTGATGCTGTTGCAATTATTTTGGCGCTTAATATTGCTACCAAGTTGAATGCTTCTCACTTCGAAATTGAAAGCGACTCCAAGATATGTATAGATTCAATAAGAGCTCCTGGTGATCAAGTTCCATGGAGATTGCTTAGCTTTGTTTCGGCTGTTAACTCTATATTTGTCGAGCTTGGTTCAGTATCCTTTAACTGGGTTTATCGTGAGGCAATTTAGCATCCCATGAACTAGCCAAATGGTCTTGTAGCTTTTATTATTTTGGGAGTTTTGGTCTTGGTCATTTCCCTCCTAGTGTTGTAGATGTGATTGTAAAGGAGGCTGACCCTTTTGTGTAGTTTTCTTCCTTCTTCAATAAAGTCTTTTATTTCATCAAAAAAAAAAAATGAACATGATAGTTGCATAAAGTAGAGCTGTTAATGTTTAAGTAGACTGTAACAAGGTTAGGAGCTCAACTTTAGTTATGGGTTTAAATTAGACGCAAAATAGTAATGTCACTGTACTCCTTTATATCTAAATAATATTTTATGTGTTAGGGTCAACATATCAAACCCTAAACTCTTTTACTTTTATAACAACTTTGATTTTGGAAGTTGATGACCTTATGCTCTTGGTGAGAAAAGAAATTACTTGATGATTATGCTGGTTCTTTTTCCCTTTCGGACTGGTTATTCTATGGTTAATTCACAATGTCTGGAATACAGTAGAGTTCCTAAATGCTATACAATGTAATGGCTTATAGCTCGCCTATGCCTTTGAGCATATAAGGTGAAACTGTATATGGATGACATCATCCAAAATAGAAACAAAATAAAAGACCATAATATTGTTTAAAAGAACAATATAAAAGACCACTGAAAATGGGATTATAGATAATAGACTAGGCCAAACTGAGAATTTCTTCTCTCTCTTCTGTAGGCCTCCCCCCTTTTTTTCAACCAAGCATATAGAAAGATCCTAGTTATAAATTTTTAAATATTATGAAAAGCACACATGAAACAAGATCTCTATGGGGTTTTGTATCTGTGGTTTTCTCCCCAGGGATGGGTCCAAAGGTCCCTGCCTTGGTGAGGTACCACGCCATAAAAATAAAAATAAAATCATATGAAAATATTATGATAACAATTAAAAAAAAAATGGAATTTCCAAATCGGGATGGGAAGATATTGTCCAAGGAAAAGAAAAACATATGTAATTTGCACTAGAAAATAATGAATGTAAAGCCATAACCCAATCAGGCCAAAGATAATAAGAAATTGTTCAATGCTTCTATGAGAAAAAGATGTTACAAACAGTAGTAAAATAGACATATATGCAGCTTACTTTTCAGGAAGATTCAGATCAGGGAAGAGCTTATGCAAAATCTTCACAACCTCATAACAGTGCATAACTCTTCCAACTAAACAATATCTTCCACTAGCTGATGGGCTCTCAAAGGCTAGTATATGAGCATTAGCAACATCTCTAACATCAGCCCATCTGTAAGTTGCATTTGAAAATGTTTTGGCCCCTGCATAAGATAAACCATCAACTCCTTGCATCACAAAAAATTGTATCAAAGAAGAGGGAATTAGGCAGAACCACATTCTGGCAGAAATTAAGACATTTGAACGATTGTAGAGATGCACTCACAACTTGACTACTTCTAATTTAAAAGAAAGTCCTTAAACAAGGAGCTTGCCGTATAATTAAGATTCCATCTATTCCTTTGACATGCTTTAAACATAAACATACCTTTTATCTGTTGTAAACAGTCCAAAGCAAAGTCACATGCCACAATAGTAGTTGGCCCATTGCAAGAATCTCAAGACGACAACAAAAAAGACATGAAAAATTGATAATTCTAAGTAACGTGTTTAAACAAGGGTCACTAAAAGTCATTCAGATGAACATATCAAAGAATTTTTCAAACGGAAACTTTCACTGGAATAATAAAGCACAAAACTACCAGTTTTGGACAAAGTTTGGAATTTGTGCTTATTTAATTGATGTGAAATAGTAGCAGGCTAAATTTGTGAACCAATATGTTTTGGTTATGTACTGAGGTGGTGATAAAATTAAGTTAGCTTTGCGGCCATTACCTTAAAATTTCATCTGATCCTATTTCCAAATAAGATACAATAGAGCATTAAAGCCTTAATTAGTGCAGGGAGTTTGGAAGCCCAGAGCTTTGACAAATTTGATCCAATGACAAGTTGACAACTGTAAACCATTTGAACAAAATAAACGAACAAAGGGATGATGTAATGACAAGGGGTGCCACATCAGACTGCTCAGAAAATAGTATCTGTTCACTGTATAAAAATTAAGCAACAAAGAACATAATCTACATCACACTTCAAATTGTAGAAGTTGTGAAATATTAAAACTAATTTTCATTTGAGGTAAGTAGTTACTGAGTGTTGGAATCCCTGGAGAAAGAATTATGATTTGATTAATATACCTAATTCAGGCAAAAATACTTTGCGCATAACACTGTTCTAAATCCCCCTATCGAATAGATTATGTTAACTATTGCCACTAAATAACTTTAGATTTTTGTCCCACACAATATCCTAGACATAAGAACAATGAAGTTAGCCAAACAGATGCATGGGGTCAATCATTTTTCTTTTGGAGGTTTGTGCTGTTAGGCATATTAATCTCTAAATTATAAGAAAAAAATAATACATGAATCACAAAAGTTTGAACCCATTCTCTTCGCCCCTCATGTAGAGTGGGGGGGGGGGGGGAACGTCATTTGGTCCAACATCATTTTATTTCACAAGCATGCATTACTATTCAATAGAAAGATAAAAATAGCCTCTATAGACTAGAGCTGAAGAGTACCATTTACAAGTTTCAGAATTGGCTCCACACTTGTATTAAGAGTTGGCTGTAAGAGAGGACCAATCACGAACCCTGGATTTATTGTGACCATGTCAATTGCATTCTCTTTTGCAAATTTCCAAGCAGCCGCCTCAGCTAAGGTCTTTGAAAGTGAATACCAAAGCTGATGAAACAAATGATCTCAAATTAAACAAATGATTTCCAATCCAGTTGTGTTGATAGAGAATATATGTCATATAACCAAAACAAATAATTTTTTTTCTTTTTTATTTATAAAAAATAAAATAAAATCATATTTGCTACCACAGATATGAAGCTTAGTGATGATTGCATCCTCCCACCAAAAACCAAAAGAAATTTGTTGGTTTGTAATATATATATATATATATATAAAAACTCACATTCCTCTATCAACTGCTCTGGAAAGAATAGAGAGTAAACCTCCTTAAATTCAATATTCTATTGAAGATGTTTTCCTAGCAAACACTTAGACCCAGCTTAGAGAGAAACATATTAATGGACTATCTTCAAATATAGTAATCAAAAAGATAAATAAAGCTTCAATTACACTTTGATGGAATAAAAATTGTTCTTAAGAGCTATCACTACACTTGAGAGCATCATATATACTAAGTGCTATGGTGTCTTCTATTTCACAATACTTTATATAAATATGGGATATGAAGGCTGAACATGAATAAACTCACTCAAGAAGGCTACATCCATAGTATAAGATAGGAGAAAAACCATCCAGGGGAAAAAGGAAAGCAAAAATAAAGAAAAAGCTTAATTGCAGCTGATATGATGACTAATAAACCATTATGAAGCCAGAGAAATTGCCAAATGTAGCATTCACTAAAGAACTTGGAAAAGACAGCATGTAATAAGAAATTAGAACATAAATGCACCTTTGATTTCTCACAGAGAGCAGCATCTGAAAACCAAGTCTCATCAATTAATACATCAGGAGCAAGAGGTTTTCCATTGAATGCAACCGCTGCCATTGAGGATGTTATAACCACTCTTTTAATAGATGGACCTTTGGCACATGATCTAAGGACATTAAGAGTTCCTTTCAATGCAGGTTCAATTAATTCTGTCTGGAAAGAATTATAAAAAAAATCTCGTTATGAATTGGGTAAGTCAACATATGCACAAGTGATTTGAGATGTCATTTGCACAGTATCTACATAGACTGTTACGTTTTTCCCCCTTAGATTTTTTAACAGTTTAAAGATCTACTAACGAAGACTTGCACACAAACATTGGAGCAAATCAGAAGAAATTATCTAAGAGATAAAAGAAGCATCCAATGGGCATTTCAAAACATGCGAAATGAAAAAAGGGGTAATTTCATGGACTACTTTATGCAATCAGAGGGCAAGAAAGTTTCACTTACTTTTGGTAAACCAAAGTATTAAACAAGATTTAGTCATTCTTTGGGGGGGGGGGAAAAATATATATATATATATATATATATATATGTGTGTGTGTGTGTGTGTGTGTGTTTCCATATTATATGACATTCATCATTCAATTTAAGTGTAACAGAATGTACCTGTGGATCAGCGGAATAGTTAATAACGGGAGAGGCTGTATGAAAAACGCCCTTACATCCATCAACCACAGAATCAAAAGATCCTTCTTCCAGTAAATCAGCTTTGAACAAATGAAGTCTTTCCTTAGCTCCATCAAGTGCAAGTAAGTGTTCCACCTTCCTTGAATCGTCTATGGTCACATTTAAAGCAGAACCCATAAGTTGTTTATATTGTATCTTTTAAAAAATTATACATCTATGAGTTTATCCATCTTAACATCACCTATATACTCTATTTTTTCCTTCACAAATATCGAAATTATAAGTATTCAAGTAATAATTTCAAAATTAAAATTTGATTAAATTACTAATTTGATCCTCTAACTATTGAATAAAGTTCAATTTAGTTCCCCAACTATTAATTGCATTAATTTAGTGATTCAATTTCCAAAATCATGCCAAACTCATTCTTGGGTCACCTATCCATTTAAATTTTAACAGAATTAATAATTGAAAATGATTAGATTTCAAAATTTTACACATTTTATAATAATCATTTAACCTAGGACACTTCTTTTAGGTGTCGTAACGGTGTCTTATATGCCGTGTCATGTTATAATTTTTCAAATATTGCTTGTAACACTGTATTGTACCTGTACCGGTGTCAGTGTCTGTGCATCCTAGCTTTTAATTTGTGTTCCATTTTCTACATTAGTTAGGTTCATTAAAATTTAAATGTAGAGGAGTAGATTCAAAGATGAGATTGACTTGATTTTGAAAATTGAGTAACTCATTGGCACAACAAATAATTGAGGGACTAAACTGACACAATTAATAATTGAGGGACCAAATTAAACTTTAACTTATAGTTTGAGGATCAAATTAGTAATTTAACCATGAAAATTATACAGTCTCATTTTAGTGGTTACTATCAACTAGCAAAGCAAAGTGGGAGGGGGAAGTCATCGAATTTGGTTGACGATCTCCTAAACGCAAACAATCAAACTGATCATTAAATTGATATTAGTAAACACTAGATTTTTAACCCAATTCTTAAAATTCTGCGGTTTTGGAAAAAATTCAAGCATAATTTATCTTCTTGATATATAATTCAAACATGATCATGATTTATCACAACCCATTAAAGAGAAAGGGGAAAAAAATTTGCTTTAATTTAGGAAGCTTGCAAATTCAATTAGTGTTAGAACTTGGCTCAACAAAGAAAAAGATTAACTAGTTAAATAAAAAGGTTATAACATTAAATTAGTCTGAGTAAAAACTAAACTGGGTTCACGGTGAATATGAAAAATGGTGATGAATGAAAAGTTGAAAACCCAGGTGTTTAATGTTTGCAAAAAAAAAATCAAAGGCTGTTAAATGAAATGGGAGAGTTTGGAGTGAGTGTGAGTATATACTAACTTGGGTCACGAACTGTGGCTTTGACAGTGTAACCACGTTGGAGCAAGAATTTGACGAGCCATGAAGCTATGTAACCAGATGCTCCAGTTACACACACTACCTTCTCTGCTCCTCCACTCATTCTCTCTCTCTCTCTCGATCGCTTCTAGTTTTTGAGCCGTAGGAAGGAAGAGAGACAGCGTGTGCGCGTCAACTCAAGCTAAGTTACATACCAATGTCACTCACGTACGTGATCCCATAATTTTGTTTTTTTTTTTTTTTTTTTTAGAATTTGTTTTTGTTTTTGTTTTTATGTCCAAATTGAGAATTTTTTTTTCTAAATAACATTAAATATCAAAAATTTTAGTTAGCAGTCAAGTTTCAAAATAACGTTGAAAACTAGCATTTTGAGTGTCTAAAACTCGAGTTTCAAGATAAAAATCGAGTTTTTAAGTCTCGATTTTTAAGGGGTGGTAAGTGATGTGGATGAAAATCCACGTGGAACTCGAGTTTTAAAGACTCGAGTTTCACCATTTCAGACCCAACGTTCTTCGTCTCTGTTCTTTGTCTCTGTTCTTTGTCATCAAATCGTCCCTCCTTCGTCGTCAGATCGTTCTTCCTGTCGGCAAATCGTTCTTTGTTCTGGGTTTCTTCATCTTCCTTGGTTTCTTCATCTGTTGGGTTTCTTCAACCTTTTGCTGGGTTTCTTCATCTTCCTTGCTGGGTTTTTTCCTTCTTCTTCTTTGTTCTTCGACCGCAGATCTGAAGACCAGATCGTGCCTCTTCAAATCATCTCTTCATTCTTCCTCTTCAGATCAGATCGTGCCTCTTCAAATCGTTCTTTCGATTCTTCTTCAGAGCTGATGTTCTTCAAGTACAAAATCGAGTCTCTAAAACTTGAAATCTATGTGGCATCATACTGCTAACTAACTAAGTGGAAATCGAGTCTTTAATTCTCGAGTTTTAGATTGAAATCGAGTCTATAAAACTCAAAATGCTAATGTAAGGACACAGATTTAGAGTTCCAGCCCAAAAGATGGGTGGGTTAGCCTAAAAGGGCCAACAACAATGAATTTGTAAAGAGTGGGTCAAGAAAACTGGGCTAGCGTAGATTAGACTGTCAATTAGATGGATTAAGATCACAAATAGGATGGAAACACAGAGATTAGTCTCAAAGGATTGCCCTCAGCGTATATTCGAGGATATCTGTTTGATATAACTATTGTTCAGAAATGGGTACAAGACTTGTTCTTCGCCTTTACATTATCTTTTCTTTTTTTCTCGCCTCCCTCTCTTTAGGCTTCTTCTTCTTTTTATACTGCTTCTCTCCTTTCTCTGAGCCTTCCATATACAGATGTAATGGTTTATTTGTTGACACTTGTCCCTCTAGCTTTTCCAGAATTCTCTACGTAGGAACTGTAAGGTTGGAAGTCACTATTCAAATGTCTTCTCCACATAAATGCGGTTAAAGGGTTAGCTGCAGAGCATTCAATGCGGGGATGGCAACCTTCTTCCTTGATATTTTGGGATCTTTTCTTGATACATGCATCCACAACATTTGCCTAGTCCAGCGGAATCTCCTGGGGTACCTTACTGACCGGCAGAACTCCAAGTCTTATCTTGGCTTTAATTATTCGAGGTGGTATTCCTCCTCGGCGAAACCTTCGGGATTGTTAAGTTCATATTCGACCTCTCCGACCTTTAGTGCGATCCTCTAGGCCAAGTTGAACCATCCTTAGACTAGCCCTAGTCTTCAGCTTGGGCTTTGGATGCACTATGTAAATGGATAAGGATTTCCAGGCCCATCATTCCAACTGGCCTGTTTCTCCTACTGGCCCATTGCCCCTACAGCTAGTTTACAACATTCTTTCAAACACGTCTTAACTTATGATATGCTTCCTCCTCACTGTGCTAGTTTGCACATTCCCTCTCCAAATTGATCCCATAGAGGTCAATTTGGACTCTTCACTTTTATATTATATAAATTAATAATTAAATAGTTATTACTTCTATATTATATAAATTAATAATTTAATAGTTACAATTAAAGGATGATTTAAATCACCAACGTTTACGTGAAACTAGGTAATGTCGATTGAGATACAATGTTTTTGACTTTTATATTATATTCACTAAAGAATAAATTTGTATCCTAAAGAGAGAGAGAAAAAAGAAAACTGTGAGAACAGAAAACAAAACAAAACGCAGCCTGACGCAAGGTCTGCCTCAACATTCCTTTACTACACATGGCTTTCACAATTTTGAAGGAAAACAGATGAAGCAAATATATGTATCTTTTAAGAAAAAATATTTAATTTTTAATTTTTTGGATTTTGGAATTTGGAATTTGGCCCCCCAAAAAAATTATTCAGGCTAGTCCCTTCCCATAAGTGCTAACGTGAACACTAAAATTTAAACACGTCAACATGAGACAAGTTAGCAATGAATGTCACTAGTTGCGTAAGTACTTTCTATTAATAAGTTGATGATAAGAATCAAATTGACTTCAAATTGAAAATAACATGAACCGAATTGATTGGTACCAAAATGTAGGAACTAAATTGATTGTGACTCCAAAATATAGGAGTTGAAATAGTATTTTTGCCTCTTTTTTTTCTTTGAATGAAAACAGACATGTTTGGCCTTTGGTCAAATTCAGGCAAAGTTCTTAGTTTTTTGGGTTTGCCTATAATCCAACGCAAGGGTTTTGTCCTCCACCGATCACAACAAATAGTTTGAAAGACAAGAAGCATGTCTATTTTGATCAAAAGTCTTGGATGCCAACATGCAATTCAACTACTAGAAATTGGTAAGAGCAGCATGTGCTTTTAAGTATAGATGCTCTAAGTTTCTAACTCTCGCGTCACTCTTGTACTCAACTTTTTAAGGACAACAAAGTTTCCTTGTAATTCAAATTGGTGCAATATAGTGATATTTCATAGCCATATAAGCTTTCAGTAATTCTGAGTCCAACAAACATTCCTGGCCAGCAGAAGCAAGTCCGCCCTTTGTGTAGGCCATTTCTGACAAGAGAATTAAGAGGACAAGTTTATGCGCACCATAATTGAAATTAAACAGTGTTTATCTTTTATTTTTTTAAGAAAGGATTCATGAAGAATCTACTAGAAATAGTGGACGATAGCAACTTCAATGCTTTATTCACAGTCTGCTTGAAACTTCATAATAGATACTTAAAAAGCACAGTCACACATTCTCTATAACATCATTATACTAGCTTTACCACTTTAAGTCCAAGGATAGTAAGAGCTAGTAAAAATTATGTTTGAGATGCAAAAAATTTAAGGATAGGCCAAGTTTATTTATAACTGTTTGCCTGAATTGCTGATAAATACTTTGAATTAGACACTTAAAAAGTTCTTCTCCTTCAAGCTTTCAACAGTATCTTTTAGACTCACCTCCACAGGAGTAAAGTTAAGTCCTAAGCCTTCTGCTCTCTCCTTAGAGACCAGGTAGATTGGCATAAAAGGCTTGTCATCTGCACATCTGCAATGAAAAAATATACATAAATTTTGTTGGAATTCTATTACAGTGGCAGCTGGCATGTGTTACAAAACAGACTATCCAATTAAATGGTCCCCAATTCAAACTGACATCTTCGATGCTTGACTTCAAAACATGAAAATTGCAAAACAGTCCGTTCTGAATAATTAAACAATATAGAACTGTTAGTATTGAGGCTGACTGTAGAGGATTAGGAGTTCAGTTTTTTATTTTCGAAGCTAATGACCTTATATTGTTGATAAGAAAAAGAAACCAGTCAATGCTTGTGTAGATTCCTTTTCCCTTTTGGGATGGTTCTTTGGCTAATTCATTGTGTTCAAAATACGGTAGTGTCCCTAAATGCCATACACTTTAATAGCTTAGCTCACCCATGCTTTTGAGCATGCAAGGTGAAATTTTATATGGATGATATCATCCAAACCAGAAACAAAATGAAAGACCACAAGAATGTTTATCCTGAGCATCGCATTAGGATTACAGACAACAGATTTTAACAAATTGAGACTCTCTCTCTCTCTCTCTCTCTCTCTCTCTCTCTCCTTTTTCCATGAACAATCAAGTATCAAGATATTAGTTTTAAACTTTCAAATATTGTGAAAAGCACACCAGGAATAGGATCTCAGACACTTGAGAGGTTAAAATTATCATATGCATATATAATGATAAAATTAAAAGAAAAAAAAAAATTTCCAAATTGGGATGGGAATATATTGTCAAAGGAAACAGATAGGGCCAATAGGCTTTGTAATTTGCAATACACAAATAATGCAGGTAAACAATCACTTGGGCCAATAAGGGAGGGGGGAGACATTGTTTGTTGCATCTGTTGCAAACAAAAAGATGTGGCATACGAATAATATATATATATATATATATATATATGTATATATGGAGCTTACTTTTCAGGAAGATTCAGATCAGGGAAGAGCTCATGCAAAATCTTCATAACCTCAGAAGAGTGCATAACTCTTCCAACTAAACAATATCTTCCACTAGCTGATGGATTCTCAAAGGCTAGTATATGAGCATTAGCAACATCTCTAACATCAACCAATCTGTAAGTTATATTTGGAAATCTTTCGGCCCCTGCATAAGATAAACCATCAACTCCTTGCATCACAAAAGATTGCCTCTTAGAAGAGGGAATAAGGCAGAACCACATTCTAGCAGAAGTTAAGACATTTGAAAGATTATAGAGGTGCAATTACAACTTGATTACTTTCAATGTAAAAGAAACTCAATGAATAAGGAACTTATTCTAGAACTAAGATTCCTTCTATTCCTTTAAATTCTTTAAAAAATAACCACAGCTTTTCTCTCTTATAAGCAGTCCAAATCAAAGTCAATGCCACATTAGCTGTTGTGGCTCATTGCAAGAAATTCATGATGATGACAAAAACGAAAAATGAAAATTAAGTCATTCCAAGTGATGTTTTTAAACAAGGTAGCTGAAAGTCATTCAAGATAAAGATATCAAAGAATTTTCAGAAGAAAATAATCTAACTGGGATGATAAGGTATGAACCAATTTGACAAATTTTGGAATTTGTATCTATTGAATTGACCTAAAATTAACAGCTGTCTAAAATTTTGACCCATATGCTTTAATTAGTCAATGATGTGTTGGTGAGAATAGCAGCATAATACCAAAGTATTTCTCAAAGGAGAGTAGTTTACTGAAATTCATTCTGCCAGAATTCAAAATCTATTTGCAATAGCCTTACCAAACACAAGCTTAATCCTATGACAAATGTAAATAACTAGAACAAAATAAATGTGCAAATATATGATGAAATGACAAGGAAAATAAATCCACAACATACTTAAAAATTAAATCTGTATAAGTAATGACAGATTAAAGCCTGATTTTCATTTCAGGCGAGTAGTTACTGAATGTTAAGTAACCAGAGAAAGAATTATGATTTGGTTCATACACCTGAAGCAGGCATAAATGAAAGAATTATGATTTGGTCCATACACCTAAAGTAGACATAAATATTTAGCCATATCGTTGTTATAATATCTCCCTGTTGAACAGCTTAAATTAGCTGCTGGTGACAAATGACCTTGGATTTTTTGTCACGCACAATATTCTTTAGAAAGGAAAAATAAAGTTAGCCTAGCAAAACTATATGCTTTGGAGGTTTGAGCAGTAAGGCATATTCAACCTCAAAACAAGTTGTTCAATAAAGGTTTACACACACACACATACATATATATAACACAAGATTGAACCCGTGCCCACGCTCTCCAACCCTTATGAGAGCCCCTTATTTATAATGTTGGAAATTCCATTTGGTTAATGACCATTGGCAGGTTCTTCAATAGAATTTATTCTTAAATTAAGAATGTGTTACTATTTAATAGAAAGATAAATTAAGCGCATCAGCTAAAGCTAAAGAGTACCATTTACAAGCTTTAGAACTGTCTCCACGCTTGTATTAAGAGTTGGCTGTAAGAAAGGACCAATCACCAGCCCAGGATTTATTGCTACCATGTCAATTGCATTCTCTTTTGCAAATTTCCAAGCAGCCTCCTCAGCTAAGGTCTTTGAAAGCATATACCAAAGCTGATGCAAACAAATGATTTTAGAATACACAATGAGATATGTTTTTGGCTGCAATAAAATTAATTTAAACTCATATCCAAGACTGCCATTAATAGAGAATATATGTCACACAGCCAAAACGAAAGTAATAATAATCATCCCAAAAGTATATTAGCTACTGCATATATGAAGCTTAGTGTTGACTGCATCTTTCCATTCATCCCTCCTCCAAAAAAAACAAGAAAGTTGTTTGTTAATGATATATACCTAAACTTGGAGTATGTTCCACTGCTTTACTTTTATCATATTAATTGCTGAGGAAGGAATAGAGAGGAAACTTATTGAAAATCAATATTTGATTGAAGATGCAACATAGCCAAAACTTAAATCCAGCTCAGAGAGCAACTTATTAGTGGACTTATATATTTAAATATAGTAGTTACATAGACTAGTAATGCTTCAATTACAATTAAGGGAATACAAATTGTTCTACAGAGCCATAAGTAACACTTGTACACATATATAATTTTTATGATGTCTTTAATTTTACAATGCTATTAAATGGGATGTGAAGGCTGAACAGGAATGAACTCACTTGAGAAGGCTACATCCATATTATACAACAGGAGACAAACCATCCAAGGGAAAAAGGAAAGCAAAAGAAAGAGAGAGGTTGAATGCAATCGATCTAATGTGATCCATGCTCCATTACAAAACCAGAGAAATCCTCATATGTAGCATTCATTAAAAACTTGGAAAGGAAAGAACATTTAATAAGAAAGTAGCACATGTATGCACCTTTGATTTCTCACACACAGCAGCATTTGAAAACCAAGTCTTGTCAATTACAACATCTGGAGCAAGAGGTTTTCCATTGAATGCAACTGCTACCATTGAGGATGTTATAACCACTCTCTTTATAGATTGAAATTTGGCACATGATCTAAGAACATTAAGTGTTCCCTTAACTGCTGGGTCAATTAGTTCTGCCTGAAAAGAATTATAAAAAATCTCATATGAATTGGGTAAGTCAACACATGCACAAGCGAATTGAAAGTTAATTTGACAGTATCCACACAGACTTTTACATTTTTAATCAATGAGCATTTCAAAACATGTGAAATGCATCAAAGGATAAAGTTCCCCAAGAAAAACTAGGGAATTTCTATTATATAGCATATTGACTACTTTACTCGATTACAAGACATGAAATTTCATCTACATTTGGCAAACAACCAAGCAATATCAAAAACTAGTCATCCTTTGAAACACTGCTGACATACTACATAAAATTTGCAATATCTAATTTTAGTGAAAAAGAATGTACCTGGGGATCCGTGACTTTGTGATAAAAAGGAGATGCCGTATGAAAAACGCCCTCACATCCATCAACAACAGAATCAAAAGATCCTTCTTCCAGTAAGTCTGCTTTGAGCAAATGAAGTCTTTCCTTAGCTCCATCTAGTGCAAGCAAGTGCTCCGTCTTCTTCGGATCATCTGTTAAACACATTTAAAGCATAATCCATAAACTATTTATACAGTATCTTTTCAAAAACTATACTTTTAGGAGTTCATCTTCCTTCTCAAGAATCAAAATTATGATATGCACGAAAAGTATTCAAGTATTAATCTCAAAAGTGAAACATATGGTCTCACTAAACGCAATCAATCAGACTGATCATTAATTTGATTCAAGTAAGCACTAGATTTTCCACATAAAATTTATGTTTTGAACAAAATTCAAGCATAATTTACCTTCTTGATATATAATTCAAACATAATTACCGCAACACATTAAAAGAAACTACTTAAACAAAAATTATAGCATTTTCTTCCAAGAAACTCAAGCATATAAAATATTCAACTACTTAAACAAAAATTATAGCATTTTCTTCCAAGAAACTCAAGCACCTTACCAATATGCCATCATCTTAGTCAAAAACTAACGTGGGTTCTCAGTGAATAAAAGCAAAAAACATTGGTTATGAACTTACGAATGAAAACCCCAAGTGCAATTTGAAAGAAAATCAAAGTTGTGAAATGAGAGTATTGAGTACTGACTTGGGTCACGAACTGTGGCCTTGACAGTGTAGCCATGTTGAAGCAAGAGCTTGACCAGCCATGAAGCTATGTAACCGGATGCTCCGGTAACACACACCACCTTCGACTCTGCTCCACTCATAGATTTGTCTTCTGAATTTTCTATGATAATATACACTGTCGTTTTGTTTTTATATGTCAGTTGTGTCTATGTGACTGTCTATGTCAGTTGTGTTTATGGCACAATTGATTGAGTCTTTTTTTTTTTTGGTTTATGCTGGTACAGACTTTATGATGGGATAGACTTTTTTCTTGCTCTAGCGGTGATGTTGCGAGAAGAGGACTTGGCTATTTTTAACAATGGCTTCTGTTATACTATTGGTGATGTTGCTTTTATTTTTAATCGTTGGATCATTTGCTTGCCAAGTGTCATTTACCAAAATAAAAACTGGAGAGAAAGGAGGGGTTTATATAGGAGGAAACCTGACTCTTCAAAATTAACGTCTAATAAAAAGAGTCTGTAAGATTTCTCTTAAATTAGTTTGGAAAACACTTTTTTCATATTTGTTTATGTTTGTTTTATAGGTGAGGGTATGAATCTTTGATTTTTTTTTTTTTTTTTTTAATTTTATGGTTGAGTTTATGTATGCATGCATAACTCATGTACACAGGCTTGTGGAGTTGCATGCCTATGTTTGATCTTGCGTATGCAACCCAGCCCAGTAACCCAGAAACTAAGCTACATTATATTACTCCTATTTTGTCCTAAGCATGCTACTAAACTAGAAAGAAATAAAACAACTAAATTAAACTACGAAAATAGAAATTAAAATATAAAATAAACAAAAATAAATAAAAGAAAGAGAGAATAATACCTAGAGAAATCCAATGACTGATTTGACCATTTCCCTTGGTCAATGTAACAAAACAAGAACCCACAAAATCCAGTAGATTAGTAAACATTTAACTAAAGGCTTAGACCAAAAAATAGTCCTAACCAAAAAAAAAAATTTGACTGGAAGGTTTATTAAAAAAAATAAAAATGAAAACTCTTTTTAAACCACTACTTTTGCAGTGATTTTGGTGTGTTTTGAAAAATGAGCCTAGTGCTCAAAAAGGGGTGCATAGCTACTCACAAGTAATATGGGATCAGCTTTGCATGAATTTCCATTAAAAAAAATAAAAAAAAAATTCTTATAGAGCTCTGCCATCTCTAAACATGAATATGCGAGCTCGTGTATCTATGTACGTTGTACACAGCACTAATAGCTTGTTTGGGAGTTAAAAAAAAATGAGAGAGAGTAGAGTAGAGGGAGAGAGAGTAATTCAATTATCTTGTTTGAAAGTTTTTTAAAGAAGGAGGGAGAGGGATTTAGAAGGGTTTGGAGGAGTTTCAAATACCTCCAACCCCTCATTTTTAATTCCTCAAAATTTGAGAGATTTGGAAGAAGAGTAGAGTAAATAAGTTATTGGCCAAATGAATTCCCTAATTTACCCTTTCTAAATTAACAAAATTACTCTTTCTAAAGGGCTAATTACCCCCTTCTCCCTCCCTAATTTTAAAAACATCTAAACAATGTAGAGGGGAATCATTCCCCTCTACTCTCCTTCCTTCTACTCTCCTCCCTCTCTAAACTTCCAAACAAGCCATAAAGTTGCGTTCACAGGATATTGGTCTTATGACGTAAGATTAGGGTTTTTGTGTATGCAAGATAAAGGTTTTAGGCAGGTTTTAATGCATTGAAAGTTGTTTCTAGTGAAATAGTCTCCTTGGCAAAGCCCTTCCTCAGTATAGACCCTCTAGTGATGTAGTGATTAGGGAACGATTGTTTGAGTTGTAAAGAGTGCAAAATGAGGTGTTTATAATGTAACAGGAAACCTAGGTAAATTCAAGGGCAGTGGGATCATTATAAATAGCAATGGGCACTAGATAAAAAGATTATCCGTTAATATTGGTATTACAACAAATTACCTAGCTGAACTTAGGGTTATCTGATATGGAATTAATCTAGCTAGCATAGCAATTTGGTTATAATTTGAAAATTGATTCACAAATAGTGCTTAGTTGGTTAGCATCTAATAGTGTATTTGCACTAGATATTACTATATTGGTTTCTGATTGCGGGAACTTAATGACTTGCGATTGAACCATCCTCCTAAAGCATTTCTTATGTAAAGGCAACAGTTGTGTAGATAAACTACCAAAAAGGGGTTGTGAACAAGAGAGCAATGCCACAAAAAAAGAAGAAGAAGAAGAAGAAGAATAGGCATCCCACGAGAGTACCTTAATGTATATATATAAACAGTTTACCCCCTTTTTTTCTTATAAGTATAAACAATTTACCTAAATAAAAACCTCATTTTTCAATCTATGTATATATATATATATATATATATACATATGTGTGTGTATAAAATAGTAGTTAATATTTAGGTTGTGTTTGTTTCGGCTATAAAGAAAATTGGGAAAACATTTTACACCATGATTGATGTTTGGAATAATCAGAAAATTCGGTCAAACCAAAAATTAGATTCTTTTACTGTAAAATTAATGGCCCTTTAGTGTAAAATAGATTACACTTCTATTTTACATTCAAAACATTTTCAACTTCTAAGAGAGAGTGAGAGCTCACCTAAACGCCAGTCCGTGGCCGTGCCTCCACTGTTGCCTATGGTCGTGCCTCTCACCGCCGATCTTCCTCTCTCTTCCTACCTCGTTCTCCTTTTTCCTCCCTCTGCTCCCTCTTTCTCCCTTTTCCTCTCCAAACGATCTCGCTGCCTCAACCCACCCCCCACCCACTCGGTCATTGCCTTCTTTGAAAATTTTTTTTTTTTTTTGTATATAATATTTGTTCTTGGGTTTTGGAGGATCGCTGGTTGGGGTGATTCGTGGGTTTCAATGGTGGTGGGTTGGGGTTGAGTTCTAGTGTTGATACTACAAGAAAGTGTACTTTTAGTGACGAAAAAATTCATCACTAAAAATCCAGTTTTTCGTCACTAATAACCTTTAGCGACAAAATCTATTAATTAGCGACGAAACTCATTTCGTCGCTGTAGCCCTGTCGTTAAAAGTCCTAGCGACGAAAAATTTCTTCACTAAAAGTCCGATTTGTATAAAAAAGAAAAAACTTTTAGCGATGAAAACATTTCATCGCTAAATGTTTTCCTAGCTAAAAACACTATTCAGCGACAAAAATATTTCGTCACTAAAACCATTTCAATTTATTAAATCATATTTAGTGACGAATAATTTCGTCACTAAAACTATTTTCGGGTACATTTAGTGATGAAAAAGTTCGTCACTAAAAGTATTTTTAAAAAAATCCAAGCACATATAGTGACGAAAATTTTTGTCACTAAAACCATTTTTTACAAAATTCTACTACATTTAGCGACGAAATATTTCGTCACTAAAACAATTTTTTATTGCTATATTTGTGACAGAAAAATTCGTCGCTAAAACTTATTTTCTGTTTTATTTTTTTAATAGTTTTAATATTAACATGTACCCTGTCATTATATTATTAAAACCGCATATTTGAATAACACATTTATTTCAACAACACATTTATAAAAAATCGATCCATACATTCCACAAGTAAAAAATAAAACAAGTATCTAATTCAAACTTCTTCCATATAATAATTGTTCACAACACATACAATAACTCAAGATGTTTTATAATAATACAAAAAGTATAACATAATATAATTATAACTAACAGAAAATGTCCACATATGTCTTCAAGTAATTGCCAAAATTATATCCTCTAAAGTCACCAATAAGAAATCTGCACAAATATAAAAACAATACTACATTAAAATTGTAAAGTAAAAACATTAACTATGTTATAAGAAACATTTCTAACAATACATTAAGAGTAGCCACACCTATGAATTAAAATCACAACTCCTAATGTATAAGTTGTAAAAAGCAAATATAAATTTTTAAGTGTAATATAATACAATTAGTTTCTAAAATAAAGTACTAACCAATAAGTGTTTTAACTTGAAGATGAACCACCCCTATAGGTAAGAGCATCATCATAACCCTTACTCCTCAAAAAGTTAAGAATATTCTTTTGGACCTCTTCTTGCTTAGCTCGCGCCTCTTGCTCCCTAGCTCGGTTCTCTTCGTCCCTAGCTCTTGCCTCTTTGAGCTCAATTATCTCATTTTCTAACCGATAGATATATTCCACCGAGGAACTAGATGAGGCAGTGGTTACTAAAGAAGAGGAATGTCTTATGCCAAGTCCTTTTACAATACCGGACTTCTTCTTAAAAACCAAGTTTGAGATCTCCTCTTGTGTAAGGGGAATTGCATTAGGATCTTGACAATGATCCTCTTGCACTTTGAGAATAGTTTCCTATCATTTAAAAGAGAGAGAAAAAAAATCACAACATTAATACTACATATGTTATAGCTTTACAAACATGATAGAGATAGAATGATACACATACATATGTTGCTTCATCTTCATGGTGTATCCACCTATTTGTATTTGGATTGAAATGAACATCTTTGTAGATTTTTGCCAATTCAGAAACTTGACCGCTATTATTATTTTTCTGATTAATTAACATTTGAGTGTTAGATAAATATAGTTAATTAATCACAACATGTAATATACTAAGGTTTAAGAAAATGAAAAAACACACACCTCCTCATCAACCCTAACAGCAAATGCTTTTGTCTCGCGTCTATGTTTGCCTGTAGTTTTGTTCCTATTTTCAGAGTTCTTTCTTGATTTTTCCTAATAAAGAACATTCAAGATATTTATTAGATCATGAATAAAACAGTATACATTTACTTTATCCAAGTATTAATCTAATCATTTGACAACATAATATAGTAAACACTGGATAATAATAATATACGCATAAATAATTTACCAGCCAGTCCTTATTAGTCCATTTCCCATCAATGAGTTCAGTCCACCGCCCAAGTGTGGCATTCTTTGGCAGGTGGCTTCTTGCATAGTCAGCACCATGAGATTGTACAAGTTTTTTATAAGCTTGATGCAACTTGTTAGAGCTGCAACTCAATAATCTTCCACATTTTGTATTTAATGTTTTTGTTACCAAGTTCGAATCTCCTTGTAGCTCAAACTGATTCTGTAAAATGAAATGTTTATGTATTATAAAAATATTATTATATGAATTTAATATGTTTAGTGACAACAAAGATGAGTTAGACGTTATCAATGTAAATTTACCGCAATGTTTTGAAGCACCACATCTCTAGTAGCAGCATCAGCACTTTTCCAATTTTTTACGTTGTAACTGGACAAATTACTTCGTACTTGTACGCCAATTTGATTGACAAGCTTGCACACATTCTTCCCAACAGGAGCATCATACTCTGCAGCTATACGTACTGGCAGCTTACTACTTTTTTCAACAAGTGCCCGTACTGCTATACCACGTATTGTTCCACGGGTATTTCTGCTAGTAGATTCTATTTATACATTATCAATGTTAAAAAATTATACATTCCATGTATATTAAGTATAATCTCAATAGTAAAGACAGTGTGTAGTTGTAATTAAGTATATTCTATATAATTACCAGTTGTGCTAGTTAATGCGTTGGTAGCATCCACACTAGAAGAACTTTGGGCGGGAGGATTTGCTTCGGGAGGTGTTTCCATAGATTGGACCGTAAATTGGACCACCGGGATAGATGCCTCACCTCGCGAGCGTGTAAGTCGTCCTAGTGTCATCTGTAACTAACAAACATACATATAATGGAACAACAAAGTCATTACAAATAATGGAACAACAAAGTTATTATCATCTATTGTACCCTATGGAACATCTATTGTACCTTATGGGTTATAGAATTAGATAACTCATCATCATTGTCATCGTCACCAATAGATGGTACATAATCATCATCTACCACAACACTAACTCTACTTCTTTTTCCTTTTGCATAATTGGACTGAGCAGAATCTTTTAGAGAAGTTGAGATGTGCTTCAATCCCAAAGCATCAAATCTCTCTTGATTTTGCCTTATTCTATTCAATCTTGTCATCTCATATCTCAGTATATTATGAGTGTATTTGACCTTTTTTGACATATTTGAAACTATATATTGACATGAAAGATAAGTACAATTACTACTAACTTAACATCATAGTTCACACCATTATCCATATCAAGCAATTCACAAGTGCAAAATTTGAACACAATTGCTACTAACTCAACACAACAAATGGCCACATCAATATTCATATCAAGTTCAAGACAAGCACAAAACATCTCAATAACAATTACTACTAACTTTACATATTATAGTCCACACAATTATCCATATCAAGCAATTCACAAATGCAAAATTTGAACACAACTGCTACTAACTCAACACAACAAATGACCACATCAATATCCATATCAAGTTCAAGCTAAGCACAAAACATCTAAATAACAATTGCTACTTAAACAAGTATAAAACTTTAAAACAAGCACACACCATTTAAGACAATTATTATGAACTCTACATATCATAATCCATATCAAGATCAACATCAGGTATGTTTTGCTCTTCATTTTGATTAGCGTGTCTTAAAGTTCCACCTTCAGGAACAACCCCAGTTTCAACATCACCCATACAGTACTCAATAATATTGTCTTCAACATTAATAGGGGCAACATCAACAATTGCTTCTTGTTGGAATGCGTCACTATCTTCTGTATTATCATTGGATTCTCCGCCCCTGACTTCCGGGACATCAAACACTCCCCTATGTTGGATGCATTGCACAATTTTTCAAGGGTCACGCAATTTGGTATCTTGAAGGTAGAAAACTTGTTTCGCTTGACTAGGAAGTATAAAAGGGTCATTTTGATACCGCCGACTTATAACATCAATGTTCGTGCAGTATGCATCGGTTATTATCGTTCTCCTTCAACCATTAGTACCAGTATTGTACCATTCACACTGGAACAAAACAACTTTATGACGAAACATATACTCTAATTCCCAAATTTTGCACACATGACCATAAAAGTCGTGCATTTCTCCCTCATGGTCCCCTTCGGTACATACACCACTGTTTTAGGTTACACGACGATTGTCTAGGTCTTTTGTATGAAACTTCACACCATTGACCATACAAACTGTGTACTCCTTCACATGTGGCTTAGGACCATTTGCTAATGACCATAACGGTTTAGTAGCTTCTGATGACTCGTTAACTTTCAATTTATTTATCTATAATGACATATAACAAGTGATATTAATTAGTAATAAGCAATGACGAATAAATTTACCGCGATGTAAATTTATTAGCGTGTGATTAAATTTCAAATGTCTTACACGTTCTCTAAACCACTTGGGAAACTCTTGTCGTTGGATTTGAGTTATGGCTTCTCCAGTAGAATTATGCAATGTGCTTTTGTATTCGCTGTTAAAAATAAAATGATTTATTTTTAGCTAAGTATTGTAGATAATATTCAAAATTTGATCAAACAATATATGCATATGAAATCATATACTTTAAATAAGGCTCTAGCTTAGGACTATTGTACAACAAGTACCAATGAGCAGTATCAAGCAATGCATGAGACAAGTTGCCATCATTTCGCCTACCACCTGTAGGTCGGGCAATCTGTGAAAAAACTATCAATCCTTTGCTAAATTCACCAAAATCTTCATTTTTTTCTCTTCGATTACGCACAGTTTCAATCCCATCAATAGCACATTCTTTAAGAATGTAAGCCTCTGCAATCGAACCTTCTGGTCGAGCTCGGTTAGAAACGTATCTTTTCAATTTTTTAAGGTACCTACGAGGAAAAAATACACACAGTATGCGATTTTATACCACGTGGAAAAGATGTAATTGATGAATGCATCAAAGGATCTAATTACCTTTCAATTGGATACATCCACCGATATTGTACCGGGCATCCTAAAATTGCTTCTTGAGGTAAGTGAACAGCAAGGTGGACCATAACATCAAAGAAATGTTGGAGGAAAGAACCTCTCAAGCTTGCATAGTATAAGAACTATACGTTCTTCTAGTTTCTCCAATTCACTTCGCTTTAGGGTCCTTGAGCATAAGTCTTGGAAGAAGTTGCCCAACTCAAACAATACAATACTAATGTCTTTATCTATAAACCCTCGCAACCCAATTGAAAGAATTCGTTGTAGTAGCACATGATAGTCGTGGCTTTTCAAACTAGATAATTTACCATTTTTTGCATTCACTAACCTTGATATGTTGGCTGCATAGCCATCTGGATACTTGACTGATTTCAAAAAGTCATAAAAATCATCCCTTTCATTGGGGCTTAATGAAAAGAAAGCCCGATGCTTGTCATATGATCCATCAGGACGTTGTTTTAAATGCAACGTGTGCCTGAAGTTCATATTTTGCAAGTCTATCCGTGCCTTGTCAGTGTCTTTGTTTTTCTCCTCAATGCCCAACAAAGTACCATAAGTACTATCACTAATGTTCTTCTCCACATGCATGACATCAATGTTGTGCTTAAGCTTCTTATTTTTCTAGTATGGAAGCTTGTACAAAATACTTAACTTTGACCAATTTGGCTCCCCAATGAGTTGTCTCTTCTTGTTACTTGGATGCTTTCCTAAAATTATATTTGGTATTCTATCTAGCTGCTCTTGTATCTTTCCCACTTGTAACTCTAAAGATCTCTTCCGTTTCTCCGGTAAACCATTATGCAACCAACTATGTCTCCAACGATGTTCCATAGGCAAATAAGCTCGATGGTTAATGAATCCAATTTTACTTTCCAAAGCTTCTAAATATGGTTCATCGTTGCAAGTGTAACAAGAATGATAACCCTTTGTCCTCCACCTGGACACGTTACCAAATCCAGAATAGTCATGTATTGTCCACAACAAAGTTGCACCCATTCGAAAATGCTTTTTACTATAAGCATCATAGGTTTCTACACCTTCTTCCCACAACTCCTTCAACTCGTCAACTAATGGTTTCAAGTAAGTATCAATCTCATTTCCCGGTTGATGGGGACCAGGAATAAGTAAAGACAATATAAAATATGACTTTTTCATAACCAACTAAGGCCATAGGTTATAGGGGATAAGTATGACAGGCCACATACTATAATTGTTGTTCATATTCCCCAAAGAGTTAAATCCATCTGTAGCCAACCCCAACCTTACATTGCGAGGTTCGAGGGAAAAATCAGGATGTTGCAAATCAAACTCCTTCCACTCCTCACTATTAGCCGGATGCCTCATTATCCCATCGTCCACACATTTTTCTATATACCATCTCATGTCCTTAGCTCTTTGGCCTGACATGTACAATCTCCTCAGTTTCGGTGTCAACGGAAAGTAACGCAATACCTTATGAGGAATCTTCTTACCTTGGGCATGTGTATCCTTGTACCTAGGTGCCTCACACACCGAACATTTATCAAGGTTTTCATTTTCCTTCCAAAATAGTGCATAATCATTTTTGCATGCATCTATATACTCGTATGACATGCCCAAAGTCACGTAATATCTTCTTTGCTTCATAAGTTGACCTTGGAACTAAATTATCTTTCGGTAAAACCTTTGTCAACAATTCTAGCATCATATCAAGCTCCTTATTACTCAAGTTGGTCATTACCTTTACATTCAACAACTCAATAACAAACTTCAAAATACTATAATCAGTGCAACCCGGATACAACTCACACTTTGCATCTTCCTCAAGTTTGTCAAAATGGCGCACCTCCTCATATTCGGTTGCATTTCTTGGTTCCCCTTTAATTCGGTCACCTACCAAGGCATCGAGACCATCCATATGATCACCATCCGACATTTCATTATCATGAATGTTCTCGTTCAATACACGAGGTTCTCCATGATCATATCAATTAATGTAAAATTGCATTATCCCACGATGAAGCAAATGGATGTGCATAGTATAAAGAGATTATCGATAGCAATTCACACAGTGAATACATGGGCACAGAATGTTACCACTTAAGTCCACAACCGTTCTTGCAAAATTAATAAATGCATTGACCCCTTCAATATATAGATGACTTAATCTGCCATCGGGTGTCTTACCCATTGTCATCCAACTTTTATCCATGTTTGACTACAATTACAAGTTGAATGCTACTTTAGTAAAATAAGGACAACTCATGCATAATGTATTCTAACATCTAAGTCTATAAGCTACTTAGATAAAGTTTTATCATATTCATAAATGCACAAGTCTATATTAATACTTAAACAAATATACATTGCACATACAAATATACACTCCCAATATGAATTTAAACCACCTTATAACACTATACAAGCCACCCGCTTGCTCCAACACAACAACCCACTACAAAACCAATTTCAAACATCACAAGTATAATGCTTACAAGTATTGGAATCGAATAAAGGAACACAATTGCTACTAATCAACATGTTTCATTCACATTTGCAAGAAATTAAAAACATTCCCAATATGGATTTAAACCACCTTATAACATCATGCAAGCCACCCGCTTGCTCCAATACAACAACCCACCACAAAACCAATCTCAAACATCACAAGTACAATGCTTACAAGTATTGAAATCAAATAAAGGAACACAATTGCTACTAATCAACAATTTTCATTCACATTTGCAAGAAATTAAAAACACTCCCAATATGGATTTAAACCACCTTATAACACCATGCAAGCCACCCTCTTGCTCCAACACAACAACTCACCACAAAACCAATCTCAAACATCACAAGTACAATGCTTATAAGTATTGAAATCGAATAAAGAAACACAATTGCTACTAATCAACATATTTCATTCACATTTGCAAGAAATTAAAAACACTCCCAATATGGATTTAAACCACGTTATAACACCATGTAAGCCACCCGCTTGCTCCAACACAACAACCTACCACAAAACCAATCTCAAACATCACAAGTACAATACCTACAAGTATTGAAATCGAATAAAGGAACAAAATTGCTACTAATCAACATGTTTCATTCACATTTGCAAGAAATTAAAAACAATCCCAATATGGATTTATAATACCATGCAAGCCACCCGCTTGCTCCAATACAACAACCCACCACAAAACCAATCTCAAACATCACAAGTACAATACTTACAAGTATTGAAATCAAATAAAGGAACACAATTGCTACTAACCAACAAGTTTCATTCACATTTGCAAGAAATTAAAAACATTCCCAATTTGGATTTAAACCACCTTATAACACCATGCAAGCCACCCGCTTGCTCCAACACAACAACTCACTACAAAACCAATCTCAAACATCACAAGTACAATGCTTACAAGTATTGAAATCGAACAAAGGAACACAATTGCTACTAATCAACATGTTTCATTCACATTTGCAAGAAATTAAAAACACTCCCAATATGGATTTAAACCACCTTATAACACCATGCAAGCCACCCGCTTGCTCCAACACAACAACTCACCACAAAATCAATCTCAAGCATCACAAATACAGTGCTTACAAGTATTGAAATCGAATAAAGGAACACAATTGCTACTAATCAACAAGTTTCATTCACATTTGCAAGAAATTAAAAACACTCCCAATATGGATTTAAATCACCTTATAACACCATGCAAGCCATCCGCTTGCTCCAACACAACAACCCACCACAAAACCAATTTCCAACATCACAAATATATACAGAGTTTTATAAGTTTTTAACTAGAATGTACTTATTTTGCTCAAGCTAAGTTTACAACTTTCAGAAAAAATCTAAAATTAACTTGTGTTCTTCACCTTATTCCTCACAATTTCTTCAGTCACAAAAGAGAGAGAACTGGAGATAAAAGAAAGATAATTTTTAGTGAATAGTTAAGTAGACCCAAATTTAAAATACATATCTATGGTATTCTTTTTCCCATTTCTAAGCAGTAGTATAGCTTAGAATTCAATATTGAAAAGATTGAAACCCTACTTCGTGGTATCAAGTCCCCACATTTCCCTTCGTTTATATTGCTAGTAATCAGACCCAATCATACCTCAAAAATATTTTCTAATGTTTAATTAGTCAACACAAAACATGGGGTTAAGTTACCAAGGGCCCACACTCAACATTTAATAAGCCTTCCAATGATCTAATGGCTGCAGTCATCAACACATTCTATGTATCAATAGGATTTCACCTGCATGCAACACATAGAAAAGTGAAGCTTGACCTCTTGATGGAGACAATGCAAGAATTTCAATAAGAAGATGACTTTCAATCTAGAATACCATAGATTTACATAATAAATAATAAGTAGATAATTGACATAAAGTCATTAGAATTAGGTAAATCACAACCAATATTGAGAAAAAAAAGTCTATCAAGACGTCTACTGTATAATGTTAACTAAAACTGCTATATGTCAGCAGTGTGAGTGTGTGTGTGAAGTTATGGTTAAATTAGTGAAAGGAATATAATTGGTGCTACCGTTAAGAAGTCTTTCACTGCTTGTATTCACCTGCACTAACTACCCACCTCCAGCCTTCCCCATATGGACCGATTCATAAGAATGAATATTAATGAATGAATGAATGAATATTAACGAATAATTAATATTAATGAATATTAACGAATAATTAATATTAATGAATATTAATGAATGAATATTAATATTAATGAATGAATTAATGAATGAATATTAATAAATATTAATATTAATGAATGAATCTAATTAATATTAATAAATAATTAATGAATGAATATTAATAAATATTAATATTAATGAATGAATATTAATAAATAATTAATGAATGAATATTAATATTAATATTAATTAGATCACATGTAAAAAAAAAAAAATGGAAATCCGATTCATTAGAACCGGAAGGCGATTAGACCGAAAAGTCAAAGGAGTGATACCTTTCTTGGTCGAGGAGTGCAGCGCCGGTGCGAGGAAGGCGAACAGTCGCCGGTGCGAAGGGAAGGCGAAAGGTCGCCAGTGTGAAGGAGAAGCGTCGTCGGCGGAAGGAGAAGCGTCACCGGTGCGAAGAGAAGGCGAAGCGTCGCTGAAGGAAGGGGAAGCATCGCCGGTGCGAAGGGAAGGTGAAGCGCCGATTCTTGGTTCGATGAGCTCTGGCGACGTCGGTTCCTGGGTCGGCGAGCTCTGGCGACGACGGTTTGCTTGAATCGGTTGAGCTCAGGTGATAGTACCTGGGAAGTTTTTTTGTTTTGGTTTTTTTTTTTTTTTTTTGACCGAAAACTCTAGAAGAAGGCTCTGATAGGTATTGAAATGGGGCTAGTTTAGGAGTATATATAGTGGTCTTTAGTAACGAAAATTTTTCGTCTCTATTGCCCACTTTTAGCAACAAATTTAGGTTTCGTCACAAAAAGGCGCCAGAATTGTTACGCTTTTAGTGACGAAATTCAAATTTCATCACTAAAGAAACCATGTTTTGTTAAGATTTTTAGCGAAGAAATTCACATTTCGTCGCTATAGCATACTTTTAGTGACGAATTGTGGTTTCGTCGCTAAAACTGTGAAATGAAAGACCATAATTATTTTTAGTGACGAATATTTTTCGTCGCTAATTCTTCCTTATAGTGACGAAAAGATTTTCGTCACTAATACTATCCACAGCAATACCTACAGTGATGAAATATTTCGTTACTAAAAATATCAACTTTTAGCGACAAAATATTTCGTCACTATAGATTAATTAACTCCCGCCATAGTTTCCCTCGACTAGCGCCTTAATTTCAGATCACAATAGCAATGAAATTTATTTTTCGTCTCTAAATGTTATAATTTTTTTTCATTTTTAGTAAAGCTGTATTTTTAACGACAAAAAATATTTCCTCACTAATTTTCGTCGTTAAAAATACATTTTGTTGTAGTCGATGGTGGCCGATTAAGGGTGGTGAATTGGCTGGGGTGGTTTGTGGTTTTCAATGGTGGTGGGTTGTGGGTTTTGTTAGATGGGTTTTGGTTTTGATTTTGAGATTAATGAGTTTTGATTTTGATTATGATTTTTTCAGATTAATTGGTAATGTGATACTGATGGTGATTATGGTGGTTGGGCTTATGGAAATTGGTTGCAAACCAAACACAAGAAATAATATTCCAGCGTATTTTTCACAACGCTGACAAAAAATTGAAAATATTTTCCTTTACGTAAAATATTTTCACTTGCAAATATTTTTGCTTGAAAATATTTTACATAAATCCAAACACAGCGCTAAAAAAAATAAAAATAAAAAAAACAAAAAAACTTTTTTTAGAAGAATTAGAAAAGTACATCTTCTCAACAAAAAAAAAAAAAAAAGAAAGAAGAAGAAAAGGAAAGAAACTTTTTTTTTTTTTTTTTGAGAATGAAAAGAAACTTAATTTTGAAGACAAAGTAACCATTAAATTGTAACTATAAGTTACTCCACCAAAGTACCAACCATGTTCTCATAAAAAAACAGAAGTACCAACCATGTTAAACTACCACACCCAAACTTCTAGAAAAAAAATATCAAAATTGTTAAGCAAGCGAAAATGAAATGCTCGAGCCATTGTTGTTTTTAGTTCTCACTAATTACGTACGGGACCGTATTCCCTTTGAAATTTTTTTTATTGCTCCAAGTACGAGTAGTTAATGCTGGATATATCGGACAGAATATTTAATTGACAACTGCTATCGATAAACTGAAACTGACCAGTACAAAATTATAGAGCTTGCCAATGCCTCCTTTGTTTTTTTTCTTATTATTACCTTCCTCTCTCCAGTTTCTCTTTCTATTTTATTTTTGGAAAATGCTAACGAGTGTCCTAAGGGCACTCATTAAGAATCCATTTAAAGAAAATTTTTATTTCACTTTTATGGGAAATGGAAAAAACTGTCAAAATATTAATTACTTTTTTTTTCATTTCCCATAAAAACTTTCTCTAAATGGATTTTTAATGAGTGCCTTTAGGGCACTCGTTAGCCTTTCCCTTTATTTTTAACAGCTTTTTCAATCTTTAATAAAAAATTTCTTAAAATTGATTATTAATGTATGCTCTATCGAGTAATTCTTAGATACTTCTGGAATACGGAGAATGATGCCCTCTCATCTCACATTTATGGTGAGGTCCACCCTTTAAATTCATGATTTGATCTACCATGAATATAAGAGGAGGAAGTACAATTTCTCTGCACTCTAAAAATATCTAAGAATTTTCTTACCCTAAAGGCATACATTAACCAAAACCTATTTTAAATCCAAATTCTTCCTCAAAAAAAAAAAAAAAAAAAAAAAAAATCCAAATTAGTGGGCGCCTATCACAGGAAATAGCTTTTTGCTTTGCAGTATGGTTTCCCCACCCAACGTGAAGTTGTTGCCTTTTCAATTTAATTAATTAATTTGTTTACCTTAGTTATGAAAAATTGTATATTTTTACATATAAATACTAAGTCTATAGTATTTTTATAACAAATTTTAGGTGATAAATTATTAGAGATGGTAACAAAGTGTAAGTGGTGGGCCTAGATTATAATTAGTCACAATTTGCTAAATAAAATTCGTTATGAAAATATTATAAAAATATATATTGTGGACGTTGCATTTTTATAATATTCTTGAGAATCTTTTGTAAAATGGATTAAACACAACTTCTTGCATAAGTATTTTTTACAAGTTATTAATGATAGGTAGTAAAAAAATAGTATTAGTGACAAGTCTATGTAAGAATTAGCAGCAACTCGTGAAGTCTACCATTGTGAAAAATCTAATGTTACGTTACTCATATTCTTATGGAGTTTAATTAGGCTAATACATTTAAGTAGCGATTGACATATTAGCTTGATATAAATTTATAATTTTAACCAATATTTATAAATTTAATAACACTTTTTGATAGATAAAATAAATTTTCAACATATGACCTTCTTGATGGTTGTTTTTTTTTATCATTAAACTAAGATACCAATTGGTTTTTAGTGTAGGTGAGATTTGAACTCTATATCTCTTATTTAATAATAAACATTTATTAGTTGAGTTAACTAAAACTCACTAATTAATTTAATGAAAATTTAAATTTATTAATATAAAATTTGACTTTTAATTGACCTCATAATATTTTATCACAATTTTTTTAGGGTGGCCACATAAATTTTGAAGACCTCACAATTTTAAACGTCATTATTCTAAAGCATATGTTTTTGTCTGAGTTTAAATTACATTTTATATTTTAATCCTCCATTAGAATCTTACCACAATTAAACTAAAAAAATTATTAATAATTATCATAATTATTAAATTTTATTCATATTTAGAAAAAAAAGGCTATTAATAACTAGCATAATTATAAAAATAAAAGAGAAAAAATCATATTTTGTTAAACTAATAAACGAGTTATTGACTAGTATCCATATTGTGGGCTTTGGAATTTAAGGGTACAATTATTTGATCAGTTTCTCTAAGATTTTGTAGTTGAAAGTTAATTTTTTCTAAGAAGACAACAAGTATTTTTCTAAACAACGGAAATAGAATAAGCCTATTGTGGGGACCCGAGGACCGAGGAAGGATACAGCAAACTGTGACTATCATTATAAAAGCATTCCAAGCCTGAGGAGGGGATTCGCCCGAGGATAGGAGGAAAAGTGACAAAATACTTCCTGGAAGTCCGAATGGAGAGGATGGTGTTCAGAGAGAGAGAGTCAAGATAGGTGAAGGAAGTTTCCAGTGAAAACTCACCTATTGCCTCCTCATTAAATGACTAGCAACAACCTTATCAGCTACATTGATGAGGAAGTGACCTCAATAGTAGAATTCACAGCTAAGCAGCTCCTTCTACCACCTTCAACAGAAGTTTAAAGGGACAAGTGTCCCAAGGAGAATTGGGAGGATTGTAGATGGAGGGCTAGAATGCAATAAGCTTAGGAGTATATAAAGAAAGAGGACTTTTAGATGAAGGGACCCCAGAAAAAAATCATGGAAAAAAGATTAGAACAAAAACAGAGAGAGAGAGAGAGAGAGAGAGAGAGAACGGTATACATCCTTGCGCAAGAACATTGTCCTCGGGCGAGATTGTAAAGAACCATTTATATACTTAATCTTTAATTTTTGTTCATTCTCTCTCTGTCTGAATCCTTGGGCTAAGCCCAACTTGTTTTACCCTATTCTCTTTTACACATATCTATTGGTTTGGGCCTAGCTGAACAGCACAAATTTCACTATTCTTAGTGAGTTTGGGCTGCCAAATTTTCGTGTCCTTACAGCTATAATTTACTTCTTCATCTCTTTCAATTGATTCTCCACTACACAATTAGAGTAGTGGTATCAGATTCCCTAAACAGGATAAAGGGAGAAAATATGGAAGCAAATATGAAAAACAACACCATCAAATTACTTGTACTTACCCTATTTTAGGATTTTGCTGCAGCACTATTCATTTGCCAAATCAATATTTTATTGTTTTTGTGTCTTGTTAACAGTGATAAAGAAAAGTATGTGTTTTGAAAACTGAAAAGTGAGAGAGATAATTAAATAAAAAAAAACAAGTGAAAAAATAATATTTAAATGAAATAAGGTCAAAAAATAGGAAATTTGATGTGAGTGAAAATGAAAATTATTAGTTAGTTAAAATATGAAAATGTATGTTCTTATCCTAATACAATGAGAAAAATTTTGGTAAGTCGATACCAATGCTCTAAACATGGATATTTTTTTAGGGAAAATACCATTTTGGTCCCTATAATTTGAGGTCATTGTCAATTTAATCTTTATATTTTGGTAGCAGTCAATTTTGTTCATATTATTTTCAACTTGCAATCAACTTACAATCAATTTCTATTAGTGAGTTAAAGATATAAATCAAATTAACTATAAGTTGAAAATAAGAGGGACGAAATAACCAAAATTTAGGGATTAAATTGACAATAACTCAAAAATATAAGGATCAAAATGGTATTTTCACATATATTTTTCAAAAGAGAAATATTAATGAATGCCCTAAAGGCATTGATTTATGAATTATTTTTAGAAATATTTTATGGATAAAGTGATAAAACAATTTTTTTTTGGACAATCTTTTTATATTTTTCATGAAATTAAGTGGTGTCAAAACTTTTCGAATATAGTTTATTAACAATTGTCCTAAGATTATCCGTTGCCATGACCTTTTTCAAAATATGAACTGGCCTTACATTTGTCCATCATGCATGCACCTAGTTACATGCAAGTAAATCACCATAAAAGACTCAAGTTTAAAATGCATAGAAAATTAACACTTGTCCATCATGCATGCACCTAGTTACATGCAAGTAAATCACCATAAAAGACACAAGTTTAAACTACTTATTGGTGTTTTGGTCTGATAATAAAGAGTTATCATCAAGAGTGGACATCATAGGTTAAAACTCTCTCTAAAAAAAAATAATAAATAAATACACAGCATTAATATTATGGAAAAGAGTAATCTCAAATCGATACCTCGGCAGTCGGCACCAATCCACACAAAAAAAATTCTATTCCTTTATAAAACCAAGACAGCCTACCATTGCTTCCAACACCAGCAAAAAACCATAAAAAGCATTTGCTATAAAAAGCCGAGGAAGGAAATCTCTATAGAACCAGCACCAAGAGAAGGAAGAAAGAAAAATGGAAAAAAGCAAAGTTCTGATTATAGGGGGAACTGGGTATCTAGGGAATAGATTGGTGAAGGCAAGTTTAGCTGAAGGCCATGGTACATACATCCTACACAGAGCAGAGATAGGTGTTGATATTGATAAAGTTCAAATGCTTTTGTCATTCAAGGAGCAAGGAGCTCACCTTGTTTCAGGTTCCTTTTCCGATCACCAGAGCCTTGTGAAGGCTATCAAATTAGTTGATGTTGTTATCTGTGCAATATCTGGAGTTCATATCCGAAGCCACCAAATTCTCCTTCAACTTAAGCTTATTGATGCCATCAAAGATGCTGGTAATGTAAAGGTATACATATACAATATATATACAAATTTGCAAATCTATATTTTACTTGCCACAATCTAAACCAAAACCCAATATTTCGTATCGGTGGTAAAACTGGTGTACTAAAAATTTTGTATGTTTCTGTTTGTTCCGATCATTTCAGTTTGTTTGGGCATCCCGGTCGAGTGAATAAGATTTTTTATTTTTTATTTTTTTTCTTTAAATGTTAAACATATATAATATAAATTTTTCAACGTAATTTTTTTCTCTCCTCCCCTCAAATAGTCAAATGTTATTGTATCACTGTCACATCTCTTTTCTTTTACTTTTTTTTTACTCCTTGTTTTTTCTCTCTCTCACTATCTTACTTACTTTTCTTTTCTCTTAAAAAAAAAAAATTCATCCTACTTACTTTTCTTGGTATCTTTTAAGTTTTCTTTTTAGCAGCATTCTACGAATATTATTTTTATCAATTTATTTTACTATTTAACTTATTATTGTTAATATTCATGGGTTTTACTGCACTTTTTGATACTTTTCATGGGTTTCACTATACTTTTCTGCTAATTTTTACCTTTATCTACAATATTTTCAGCAAAAAGTTTTCAGTTTCAGCAAAATAAACGGATCTCAAACGGATCCTAAGGGTCCATTTGGGATCCGCTTATTTTGCTGAAAACTGAAAATAATAAAAAATAATTTTTTGTTTATTGTTCATTAATGAATTACTGAATAGTGCAAGAGGCGCTAGTCCAAGAAAAAAAAAAAAAACGCAAACACAAGGCAGAAATTCAGCATCCCAAACGCACGCTTAGTCTTTCCATAACATATAAGCATCCCTATTAACTTGTGTAAAAATTCTATTTATTTAACATAAAATTCATTTTTTCTATTTTACATAATCACTTATCAAAAACACTATAGATCGATTATAACAGGAACGGACTCAAGATTTTAAATTAAAGAAGGCCGTAGTATAAACCAAAAAAAAAAAAAAAAACCTCCAAATAGGCATTCATATAGTATTAACAAATTATAAATACACAAAATCATTATTTCTTAATACATTAAGATGCAATCATCTATTAACAAAAACCAAAAACAAAAAAAAAATGTTTTTTTAATACTAGGTTACTGTATTTTTTTTTTTTTGAAGTTAGAGCATTTACAATAGTGGTGCTAAAAAAACTACTTTATCTATTTTTACTACTTCACTTCACAATACACTCAACATCAAATGTTCTATTTTTTTATCATTTCATTTAAAATAATATAAACAACTTATTAATAAGGATGAGAGAGAATTTGAGTTTTTTTATTGAAGGAAGAGAAATAATCTTAATAAAACATTGTATTTTATTTTTAACAACTTGCTACAGTCAATTTGTATTTATACCAGTTTACTATAGTTGTAAAAAATTTAGTTTTAACTTCTCCAATAACACATGGCTTTTGGGTTTTTTGGCTGTTAAATAGATTTTTTTGTTGCTAAAATATAATCACCATTGTTAATGCTTTTATTGTTTTTGTTAAGTTTTTGAGTTGGATAATTGCTAATTGTGCTAGGCTGGCTAAGCTGATTAAAGAGGAGATGGGCCTAAGGTTTTAGAAGAAGGGACCAACTACAAAAATGAAAAATAGCATATGTAAAATAATAATAATAATAATTTGGGTCGCAGGGGGGACACCTGCGTCTGTCCTTGGATCATATTACCTATTTTTCATTATATTTCATTATATATATGTATATATATATATATATATTTATATCTTTCTTGGCCCTCCTAAAGCTCCGCCACTTGTACTCTCAATCTTTTTTTTTTCCTATCTCTCTCAATGACGTGAAACTTATTCCTCTTTTTTTTTTTTCTTTTTCTTTTTCTTTTTTATTCTCTTTTTTCTATTTTCTCTTCTTCTCATTATATGCCCACAAAATATCTATTAATAAAAAATTTTATGTTCTATTTTAAATTAATATAGTATAAACGTGATAAATATATATTTGATGCATCCATACGTATAGGTTTTGTTGCTTTTTCATTAAATTAGTTTACATGACAAGTTTTGTTTTTATACGTCGGTAGAGATTTTTGCCCTCTGAGTTTGGCACGGACCCTGCTAGAATGGAGAATGCATTAGAACCTGGGAGAGTGACATTTGATGACAAAATGATCGTAAGGAAAGCCATTGAAGATGCTCAAATACCTTTCACATATATTTCTGCAAACTGTTTTGCTGGTTACTTTCTTGGTGGTTTGTGCCAGCCCGGTAAGATCCTTCCTTCCAGAGATTCAGTGGTATTGTTGGGTGATGGAAATAAAAAAGGTATTTCCTTAACAACCTTATTAGTTTTGCATTGTACAGATCGAAGAGAACCATGAAAGTAGAGTCTTTTTTTTTTCACACCATAATGTATTTGATTTGAGGATTTTCTATATGTATTCAATTTTTATATTTACCTTTACAAGAATTGCAACATTTTTCGTCTAAATTAATGTGGCAGCAATTTATGTGGAGGAAGATGATATAGCCATGTACACCATCAAAACTATAGATGACCCTCGAACTCTCAACAAGACAGTATATCTAAGGCCACCTAAAAACATCCTATCTCAAAGAGAAGTAGTTGAGATTTGGGAGAATCTAATTGGCAAAGAGTTGCAAAAGTCTTCCATACCCAAGGAAGAGTTTCTAGCTTCCTTGAAAGGTACGATTGATACTGGTTTAATTTCTAAGACAAGTACTGTATTAATGTCTTACTTGGCTCCTAACTTTATGTTATTTTAATGGAGAGAATCCTGTTTTCAATCCCAAAAAAAAAAAAAAAAATTACAAAGACAAAGAATTGAATTCCTTTAGAGTCAATCACGAAATTGTCGTAGAAAAGCTAGCCTTGTTAAAAGAAAAAGTAAAAATAAAATATTCACCGAAAGTCTAATTATGTTATTACCATCTCATTCACTGATATGAGTTTTAATAAAGGTCGTAAAAATTCATAACTAACTAGCTTTTGAGCACACATTTATGCGTGTGTTCAGAGATTCTTTTATATTTTTGAGTAAAAGTTAATAATTTTCATCTATTATAATTTAGAAATATATTTTTTTTATTTTTCAAACAAATAAAAAGGATAAACTCTAGAATTTTTTTTTTTTTCTGAGGGTGAAATTTTAGAGATAAACAGTAACTGTAATTTCATTTTTGAAAGTAAAGAAAAAAAATCCTAAATTTTAAGAATTCTCTCTTTGAATTCAAAATAAAATTTATTATCTGACATTTACGACCTTATTTCTAAATGAAGTTATCTTTCAGTAATGAAAGTATTTTTGAATCACATAAAAGTATAGTTGAAAGAGGGGAATCAGTTTATATATAAAATAAATTATATTTTTATTTCTAAGTTTTTACTGTGTTTATGTTACATGTTTTCTTAAATTCTGATATGGTTTTTCTTTCTCAAAAAGGACAAGAGTACGCACAGCAAGTTGGACTTATACATTACTATCATGTTTGTTACGAGGGGTGTCTTGCAAATTTCGAGATAGGAAATGATGCAGTAGAAGCTTCTGAGCTTTATCCAGAGATCAAATATACTACAGTGGAAGAATACATGAAACGCTATTTATAAGTACACATTATGGTTGCATAATTCTTATAACTTATAAGTGCCTATACTATTTAAAGTGTGCTCTCTCAAAAAGGAGTGATGGACTTTCTTCTACTCCTCTTTCTCCCAATAATAATTTTTCTTTTTAAAATGTAACATAATGAGGTGGACAAATGCTAAAACTAGAGGAAAAGAAAATAATATCTTGTCCCTAGTTCTAAATAAGATCATTTTGTTTTCCAATAAATATATATATATATATATATATATATATCATTATGTACTAGACTTGAAAAATATAATAACCTTTTTTTATAGATGTAATAATATTTGATTATTTTTTCACTTTATGATAATTGATCTTTACAATCAAACCAAAACATCAATGGTTTAATTTTTGTATAAGAGGTAGCTTTAGATTTAGGAAAAAATCTTCTGTAAAACTTTCATTCTACCATAATAAATTTGTTACCTTGGGGATAGTTTAGGTTAAATCCTACCTAGGTTTTTTACCTTGAAACTAAACAATTTCATTAGTTTTCTTGGATTATCATATCGTTTGTCTTCTTTATTATTCCGCTTATTGTGATATGATTGTTATTGTTCAATCTAGATCTGAATGATAAATCTAACTAACAACTTGGTTAATTAATTCAATTAATTAATCAATCTAAGTATGTACGGGTCTAAACGAACAAACAAACTTATAATATTTTGTTAAAGGGATATTTGTGATATATATATATATATATATTAAACTTTTGCAAGTACCATTACAATTTGGAAAACTGGAAAGGTTTTATGAATAAAGTAGTATAACCTAAATGTAGTGGGACGAATATTGGGCCTTATTATAATAAGGTAAATACTGGGCCTAACTTAAGTATCAGCCCAAACGATGGAGATAAATCTAGTATTGGCTAGCCCATTTTTTAATGAATGCAAAACCTCGAATCCTTGGTTAGACTTAATACCCTTCCAGGCCGCATGCCGAGGTCATGTCCAAGGTGTATCTAAGCTACCAAGGTAAATCCCAGAGAGGATAAACTTCTCCGAGGTAGCTTTCTAAAAGTTCCTGATGATTCCACAACAGCCCTCGCATCAATATAGGTTGCCTGCTTGACACCACCACATTTAATGCAGAAAGACAAGTTTGAACAATAAGAAAAGCCCCAAAAGTCTCTATTCATGATGAAAAACCTACAAAAGAAGAACCCGATAAGGACAGAAGTTATCCAGGAACAAAATACGAAAAAGGAATGACTCATATAAAAGGAGAAGAAAGAGAAGAGGGAGGAAGCACATAATATAGGAAGAGAGAAAATAGTCAGGAAAACACTCAAGATAGATTCTTGTAACATATCACACTTGAATTAATAAAAAGACTTTAGTAGTTTAAGTGTTTTTGACCAAATTTTCCATTATGGATCAATATCAACCCATAACACATTAATTGTAACACGTGTTTTGCTTAGTATCTTAAACCATCGAACTAGGGAGTCCAAATCTTCTGTCTCATTATTTCTACTCAACTATATACTCAACCAATAAAAAATTGAACACATGCACACTTCTTTTAATTAAATCCTAATTTTTAGCTTTTTCCTTATTTCAATCTCCTTAAAATAAATATATTTTTTTCAAAAGTAATGCTACAGGCACAAACTATTTTATAACATTTTTACAAAATGTTGATATGACCAACTTCTTATTAGTTTTTATTTAGAACTACCATTAATATCATTTTTGATTTACTAATAATCACTCCCATATCAGCAGTTTATAAAAAAAAATTTTAAATAATTTATATCTCTAGCATTAATTGAGACTCTAGCTTTCATTCACATAAACAACTGGCTTAACCAAGTGGTAGAGGTCATTATTGCAAAAGTGGAGGTGGCTAAATCTGTTGCGGGAAAAGATTAGTTTTTGGAATTAGGGCACATATGAAACGGAAAAGTGAAAAAAGAAAAGAAAAAGTAATGAATTAAGAAAATATAAAAAGAGAAAAAGGGTAATGAAATTGGGTTGTTCTAACAATGCTTGATTCTCAACAACAACAACAACAACAATAACAACAACAACAAATAAGACTGCTTGAATGTGTTTTGTATAAAGCTCTACAGTGTCCCTAATCTTTATTGCACGTTCCATGATTACAGATTTTTCCTGTCACTCGTGTTTACAGTTTTTTTTAATATATATATATATATATATATATATTTCATTACATAATCACACCCATAAGTTAAGTAATGTCCTTTATCTGAAACTAATAATTCAACCAGGTCTCCTTATTGCATTAATTTGTTAGCCAGCCTAGGAGTCTTTGTCTAAGATTACCATAAATATTTGACATAGTTTAAGAAAGTACATTGTTTTACAAATTAACTCATGATTTGGTGCCAAGTCCAAATAAGTGTTTCCTTTCATTTTTTTTTTTAAGTCTAGTAAATCTTTCCATTTTTATGCCCCTAATAGACAATTTTTTCTATTATTTTTTACAATATAAAAATTCTATTCTAACCTAATTTAAGTGTATATGTGTGTGAAACTCCCTCTTAGAGACTTGAACCCTAGCTATTGCCCCTTACACTCATGTACTTATTTTTGTGGAAACCATCGTACCAAGGGTGCGTGGCGGTTTTAATAGACACCCTTGAAAAGTTACAAACACAAAAATGTTACAATTTGTATTAATTTTGGTCTAAGCTTCATTTTTTCGTATTTTCCTGAGTTTCTCTCATAGAAACTTGAATCCCAGCTATTGCCCCCCACACTCATGTACTTATACTTGTGGAAACCATCGTACCAAGGGTACGTGACGGTTTTAATAGACACCCTTGAAAAGTTACAAACACAAAAATGTTACAATCTGTAATAATTTTCCTGAGTTTGAGTAAATTGTTTGGATTTTTTTGTGCTAGGAGTCCATTAAATCAAGAAAAACATCCACAATATATATATATATATATATATATATATATATATAAATTCACAACAATTTCATAAAAAATTTGAAGTGACAAACTGTTATGGATAATAATCTGAGTCCACCATTAAAATAATTTTTTCCCAAAATTATAAACACGCACCTAAGAATTGAAGCAAAATCAAAGACATTCTGAAATTTTTATGAATGCTGCATGAAAATACATGTGTGAAACTCACAATTATGATAGGTCTCCATCGTATCACTAACCTAAGCACAAGGATCTATAATTAATCTGAATAATTTACACATCATAATATTATACATATGATAAGATCTATTAATCAAATGCTCATAATCATTTTTTGTTGCAATGTATGAATATGCGAAGGCATAATGATGAGAGTATGAGACAAATAAGTGAATAACATGAAAAATAAATCGATAAACATTCTAAAAAATAAAAAGAGAGATACAATCAACCAAAACCAGCATGTTATAATTAATATAAAATAAATCCTAACCTAAACATATATTTTCAAATTTTCAAATTTTAAGAAACCAAGCATGCTTGATCTACATGAATCAAATAAATTCAAAAACCAGAAAATCCTAATTTTAATTACTAAGAGTAGCGGTTTTACTTGCACTCACTCTCCATTGCATAAGTGAGTAGCAAATCATTGAAACGTCACACACATCGGATCAAATGAACACAAAATTGATTACCATCTTCCCTCTTTGTTTGGTCCCCTTTGATCAAAGAAGCCATATCAGCATTATAGAGATGCTTATAGACACTGTCGGTCCCATTTTGCGTTTTCATTTTTATGCGAATTTATGTTATTTTAAGAGATAAATTGGGGTTTTCAGACGGGTATGGACTATTAATTTCTTGATTAACTCTTAAATACATTGTCTAGCAAGATAAAATAATTGTCTTAAATAATTCAAGAAATTTGACATTTTCTGAGAGATTGGTGGTTGGTGGATTTAATGGATTGAATGCATGAATAAGAGATGCACCTTCTCTAATTGAGATTCTACGAATTTCTTCATTTTCCAATGTCCACATGTACACTTTTTGGCAATTGGTAGACATGAAAAAATGGGTCAAAATTTGCCGACCCGACTTGAATTTGAATTTTTTGGACTTGAAACCTGGCCTACTTTTTTAAAACTGTTTTTTTTTTGTGTAAAAAAAAAGAAAAAAAGAATTAGGACATTATTGATTTAATTTTTTATTGTGAGCTTTACACTGCACAAGTCAAACTCAAGTGGCAATATATAATGGACATTATTATTATTTTTTTTAAATCAAAATTTTAACATTTTTTGGATAATGCCATTTATATATAAATAACGTTATCTATATACAATACAATGGCCTCAAGGAAATAATTGAGACATTTACATAAGTGTATGCAAATGAATTTAAATGATTGAGGCATTCTGTAATAAGTAAAGATTTTTAGATATTAAATAACAAATTACATGCTAAGATAATCTAGTTACAATAGAGTTAAAAATATATATTTAAAATTATATACATGTATGAGAAACATTTAAAAGTGTAAAAAGAGTGAAGTCAAATTATATAACTGAAATTGGCATTAATTATGGATGCTTATGCCTATTATTTAACAATCCCTATCTAAAATAAAATATGATACTCTCTGGATAGTGTTTGTTTAACAATGACATGATATTCATAAAAAGACCATGTATAAATAAGTAAACAAGCAAATTTTGATTATATTTTCAAATTTAAATAGAGTGCGAACCACAGTTAATCTTAGATTATGAAATTAGTTTCCAAGATTGTAAATTTCTTATATATATATATATATATATATTTGTCAAATTAGCTATTCAGTAATGCATTTGTAATTTTGTTTTATGTTTTAGGATATTGATATTTTGTAGAAATGAAACTTGTACGTTTGTTTGAGCTGAGTTACTTGCTTGCCAAAGAGTTATAGAATTTGTTGTGGATGCTAGTTTTTCAAGGATGATTATTGAGGGTGACAACAGTAATATTATTCATGCCATCTCTTCTTCTGTGGAAAATACTTCACTATTTGACAATGTTGTGGATGATATTCGGCATTAGACAAGGGGATTGCATTGGTCTAGTATTTACTATATTAGGAGAGGTGGGAATAGGGTAGCCCATGCGTTGGTTTAATACGCTAGACATACATTAGATGAGGATTTGTACTAGATGGAGGACTCTCCTCCACCAGTCTTGGATGCTTTGTATCATGACCTTTTATCCTTTTAATTGAATGAATATTTTCCTTTCAAAAAAAAAAAAAAAAAAACTTGTATGTTTGTTTTAATTATCCTTTATGCTATTTTGTTTTGGTTAACAATATTAAGATTTGTATAAATTTAAAAATATTGAAAAAGTATTAATCGTTGAACTAAATTCATTCTCAAAAAAAAAAAAAAAAAAAAAAAAAAAAAAAAGAGAATCGACCCGACTGAACCCGCAAAGTGGAAGCGTGAATGAAAGCCTAAAAATCTGTTCGCTTTCCCTCCTAAATAGAAAAGACAAAGCAGGGACAGTTTCGGAATTTTGAAAAGAAAAATGATATGTCCACAATATTTTTACAACAAATCATAAATGGCAGGTTGCTACTGGTTGTTATTGTTGGATAAAAAAATAATCTTAGTGTTAGGTTTAAATTTGAACCAATAACAACTAATCACCTATAATTTATTGTGAAAATATTGTAAAAATATTATGATCTTATTAATTCTCTTTTTCCCAAAATGCCCATAATAATAAGGGAGCAGTTTCCCTCTCAATCTCAAATCCTTTGCGCTGTGTCTCCCTCTCATATTCCAATTCCTTTCATTCTATCTAGGGTTCACTTCTCTCTTCTCTCTCTCAAAATCTCAATCTCTCGACAGTACAAATGGCGATGAATCTGACGGAAGGAGCGATAATGAAGATGTGCAGAGGGGAACTGAAGGCGGAGGATGAAGGGGTGAAGCCAATACTGCAAGTGATAGAAGTGATGCAGGTGGTGACCAAAGCCCAACAACAGCCCACCAGCGGTAGCAGTACTGAGCGGTATAGGGTTGTTCTCTCCGACGGGACCCACCAGCAACAGGGCATGTTAGCCACTCAGAAAAACCATTTCGTCAAGGATGGCAAGTTGCAGAAAGGCTCCATTGTTCGCTTGACCCACTTCGTCTGTAACGAAGTCCAAAGACGCATGTCAGTCACTCAATCCCTTTCCTTATCCTTATTCCTTATGTGGGTTTTGTTTTGTTTTTTTCGTTTTCAATAGTCGAGATACCATTTTAGGCCTAAGGCGACAACTTGAAATGTTTATCTATCTATCTATCTATCGAGGGCTTTTTTAGATGCAAAATTGCGAATCAAAATTTGGGTAATTGAATTTAAACAAATCTGTTTGTGTTTAATTGGTTATTGGGGAATCTCATGTACTGTACCAAAAGTAGTGAAAAGTTTGTGTTCAACTTGTCTTATTTTTAATTGATGTTATGATTATTTCTCTTAATGATTCTTGTTACATAGTTTTTTTTTTTTTTTTTATGTTTTTAATTTTGAACAACTTTTTTCCGTAGAAGCAACTTTTACGGGTATTGTCAATAGAAACAAGTGCACTACTATAGTTTCATTTAACAATTGAATTTCACTCAATAACCTCAACCTTCAATAGTAATACTTACTTGTAGGGAAGTAGGTAATATATCTAAAGATATTTTGCTGATTTAACAAAAGTATTTGTTTAGATATCAATCTGAACAGTGACCAAGCACTATAGTTTTATAATAGTTCCCTTCAGCGAAGTAACAATGCAGTAATGTGTATGTAGAGATAAGAAAGGAGAATAGGGTGGGGGGTGGGGGTACTTTTACTGTCTTCTTAGACTTCCAAAGACTGTTTCATCATACTGAGGTTTCATTATCATAGGGTGAAGTGAAAAAGAGGAGGACGGGTTTCATTTCCCAAATCTTTGCAAGGTAAACTCATGGGTGTCAAGGAAGTTTTTTCCAGCCATGCATATATATATATTTTTTTTTTGATGGCAGCCAAGAGCCTTGTAACTCAACTGGTTGGCACTTCTAATTGGTGTCTTTAGGAGAGACATCCAAGGTTCAAATCCACCACCTTCAAATTGAGTTTTATAAAAATAAAAAATAAAAAGGGATTTTTTGATAGGTAGATGGGGGGAGGGGTGTGTGGTTCAAACCACAAACATGGAGCACCACGAAGGATGCCACTAATGCTGGACTCTTCAATCAAAATTATTTTCATGTCTGACCAATCTAAAGAGAATGAACAAGGTTTTTCAACCTTGTCGGTATACTTTACACCCAGATTCATAAACTTGATGGTATTCTTTCTCCTTTGTAAATTTCTGTTTACCAATGTTTTCACATGGCCATGCACTCTTGGACAGTGAGAGTCATGTGATAAGCTTTATACTACCATGTGTCTTAGTTGATATGCTACCATGTAAATTTACCAATGTAAATTTCTTGCTGATATGCTACCATGTGTCTTAGTAAAATGTTGTCCGTAACACTGTTTGAAGCATAAGATCCTTTTAGTTGATGAATTCATTGCTAAGTAGCCTTTTCCATTGAGCATTAGGTCAAGCAACGCCTCCTCATGTAAGAGCAAGGTGGAGAGTGAAGTCTTGGGTTCAAGACCCATCGGATGTGTAACAAACCAATTAAAAGCATTGCTCGAAGTCATATAGCTTTTATTCCAGTTTGTCATGAAGAAGTCTGGAAGGTGAACTTGACTGTTGGAACTTGGGATATTAGTTTGTTTCACTAGTCCTACTCCTAGTCCCCTAAAATTGTCCTTTTTTTTTATAGGTAAAAAGAGAGTTTAATAAAATCGTCTTCAGTTAGATAAAGTAATAAGGTATCTTTTGTCAGATTTTGGTTTATTTTTTTATTTTTTTTATTTTATCTCTCTGACATTTCTTTACACCCACCCTGTGAATCTTCTACTTCTATGTTACATACAATTATTATATTTTATGAAAGAATTTTCCACTATGTGGTTGATGGGACAGCAGACCATTAATGTATGTTTTTGAAGTCCCAAGTCCCACCACAGTTGCCGCATTAGAGTGTTGTTATGGTAGGACATGGTCAAATTTGTTATCCTGTATCTTGTTCAGCTATGCCTAAATTTAGAAGGGTCATGTTCAGGGTTATTTAGTAATTGCCTATATCTGTGTATATGGTAAGCAGTCCAATATTAATTGGATTGTGTTTGTCTTTTTCGTTGTAAGACATGCTTTTTCTTGTATGAGTAGAAGTTTCCTTTTTTGGAAGTTCTTATTTTGTGCAGTAAATGGCCTTTCGACCAAATAACATTTCCTACCTCTGCCTCTTGGGCGTGAGGATAAACTACTCAGCCTGTTAGGGTTGAAAAGCCCCTGGATTACCCTGTAACTGGTTCTAGCGGGTGAGGTCAGTTGCCCATAAGAGTTTGATTAACAGTGAGGGTTGTTGTGCAATATTCTATACGACGTGCAACTAATTTGAGTGAAGTTCTCTTACATCATAAAAAAAACAAAAAACATTTCCCACCTCTATAACATGGAGGGGATTTGCAATTAGTCTAATGCCTTGAGGGTGTGTGAGTTGTATTTACCTATGAAAAAGTAATAATTTAATGAGTTTTTCTTCTGTGTCATTATACATTATCTATTATTTACTTTCAATTTCACAGCTCCATGACTATTATTGTTTTGGTGATGACATGTTGATTCTTTTGACTGCAAGCAGGATTATTATCATTGTTGATTTGGATTTGATAATTGAGAAAAGTGATCTCATTGGAGAACCTGTACCAGTGGCAAAACCTGTGGTTGTACAATCCCCAGCTGGCCAACCAGGGACAGGAACTGGGAATCCCCAATCATTTCCTGGAAGTTCACCTGTTGGTGGTCTGGTTAATAAACCGAATGCAGCTGGAGCATCTATGGAGCCTCCTAGAATAAATCAATCATATGGCAGTGCTTATTCTCATAATTCTGACTCAGGGAGATATGCTGCACCAAATGTGCCTGCTGCTTACCCTAAGAGAGAGTCTAGTGCTGGACATCCTGGATCAGTGTCGTTAGGTGGTTCATATGGTGAGCAGAGTTTCCGCAACCCTAGATCAGAAGCTTCGCGGCCACCTCTAAATACCTCTGCCCGCCAACCTCAGCCTGTGTATCAACAACCATCTTCAATGTACACTAACAGAGGACCAATAGCTAGAAATGAAGCTCCCCCTAGGATAATTCCCATTGCTGCTCTGAATCCATACCAGGGTAGGTGGACAATTAAGGCTAGAGTTACAGCAAAAGGAGAACTTAAGCACTACAATAATCCCCGCGGTGATGGTAAAGTATTCAGTTTTGATCTTCTTGACTCTGACGGTGGAGAAATTCGGGTAACTTGCTTTAATGCTGTGGCTGATCAATTCTTCAACCAGATTGAAGTTGGTAAGGTTTATCTGATTTCCAAGGGAAGCTTAAGACCTGCTCAAAAAGCTTATAACCACCTCCCAAATGACCAGGAAATTTTCTTAGAGAGCACGTCAATGGTACAGCCTTGCTTTGATGACGACAGCTCAATTCCACAGCAGCAGTTTCACTTTCGTCATATAAGTGATATTGAAGGCATGGACAACAACAGCATTATGGACATTATTGGTATTGTAACTTTTATCGGTCCCCCTGCTTCAATAATGAGAAAAAATGGTACTGAAACTCAGCGGAGAATCCTACACTTGAAGGACATGTCTGGCCGAAGTGTTGAATTAACTCTGTGGGGAAACTTTTGCAATGCAGAAGGACAGAGTCTGCAAAATATGTGTGATTCAGGGCTTTTCCCTGTTCTAGCTGTGAAAGCAGGAAGAGTAAATGACTTCAATGGGAAGTCATTGGGTACTATCTCTACCAGTCAACTATTTATTGAGCCAAATTATCCAGAAGCTCACAGCCTGAGAAGATGGTTTGATGAGGAAGGAAGGAACATCCCATCTGTCTCAATTTCCAGGGAAGTTAGTGTGGGTAGGACAGATATTCGAAAGACTATATCGCAAATTAAGGACGAGAGGCTAGGAACATCCGAGAAGCCAGATTGGATCACTGTCAGTGCAACCATTGCATTCATAAAGGTTGACAATTTCTGCTACACAGCATGTCCTATCATGATTGGTGATCGACAATGCAACAAAAAGGTTTCAAATAATGGGGATGGGAAATGGCGGTGTGATAGGTGTGATCAGTCAATTGAGGAATGTGACTACAGGTATATACTCCAGTGCCAGATACAAGACCATACTGGCATAACATGGGTAACTGTATTTCAGGAATGTGGTGAGGAGATCATGGGTATTCCTGCAAAACAATTGTATTTTCTGAAGTATGAAGAGCAAGATGATGATAAATTTGGAGAAATCCTTCGTAAGGTTCTTTTTACTAAGTATATATTCAAGTTGAAAGTAAAGGAGGAGACATTTAGTGATGAACAACGTGTAAAGTCAACAGTGGTCAAAGCAGATAAGGTGAATTTTTCATCTGAATCCAGATTTCTTTTGGATTTGATGGAAAAGCTGAAAGCAGGGAATTATAGTTCTATTGCTTCAAAGGCTGAAAGTATCACTCCTAACCCTGGATTGAATAATACTTCAGTTGGGAATATTGGATATAGGCAACCAACGCCACCAGTGGTGAACTATACTGGGAACAGTATCAATTCTGGTAAAGAGTTTAGTGCACCATTAAATCAAGTTGGTCAGTATGGAAATCAGTATAATAGTTATGCGATGGCTGCAACTGGCACTCCTGGTTCATATCTACAATGTAACAGTTGTGGGGGTGCTGGTCATAGCTCTGCAAATTGTCCTAGTATTATGAATGGTCCTGGACAGTCCATGGGAGGGAGCTATGCTAATAGAGTTTCTTCTGGGCCAAGTGTTGGTGGAAGCTCTGGTGAATGCTTCAAATGCCATCAACCTGGTCATTGGGCAAGAGATTGTCCGGGGTTGAGCACTGTTCCTCCAGCTTATGGAAGCAGTGGCGTTACGCCCGGGAGATATGGGGGTGTTTCAAAGCAACAATTTGGTGGCTATTGAAGTTAGCTGGAAAATTGAGATAATAGACGTTTGTACAGAATGGTGCATGTTCTCATATGATGTTTGATAGCAGACTTAGCTATTTTGATGCTCTCTTGGGGTTTGGACTGATGAGTTGTTTTCCTTACAGAAAAGAGCTGCAACCATGGTTGCTATCTTAGGTGTCCATTGGAACCGATAAATTTTAGGTCACATTGTAAGCAAGTATGGGTTCCACCTTTAAGGTTGTACGTTTTGGTGGTGAAAACCAGCGGACAAGGTTTGGGATGCATATTTGCTTTATTGTGTAATATATTTTATTTGTGAGTTTCTAAGTACTTAAAAAGACTTTGTTTTTAAGTTATTGCAGTTGAAAAAGTTTTGCTTCATTTCCATTTTTGTATTCATGTTTATGCTGGTAAAAAAAAGCTTGATAGGATTGTCTGCCATTAAAGAGTGATAGGATGGGGAGAAAGGAGCAGAGGTGGAAAGGTTACACTTTCTGTTTGTTTGTTTTCTAATAAATAAACAGACTACTCTACTCTACTCCTCCCTCTCCCCTCAATCCAAATAGGACTTAAAGAAGATTTAGAGAGGTAATCTAATGCTCTGCAGGCTGCAGCCCTTTCTTTTTAATTTCCTTCAAATTAGGAGAAGTTGGAGGAGATGGTTGATGCCCTTTGATGAATTTTTCTGTACCTTTTATTTTTACTCCATATATACAAATTAGAAGGGGTATTTATACTCTTTTCTGTAAAAATTTTTAAAACCATCAAGTACGCACAAAAAATCTGTGTTTTATAGCATCTTTTTTTTTTTTTTTTTTTTTTTTTTCATTTTTCATTTTTCTATTTATGATGACTTATGCACATTTGATCCCTTCAATTTGAAATTTAGTAATTAAAGATCTACTGAGTTTAAGCATTCACATTCAAGGATGTAAAATAAGTCTTTTTTTTTTCTTATATTCTCAAACACTACTTTATCTATTTTACTAACTCATTTAACAATACACCCAACATCTTAGTTTTTATTTTTACATATAACCCAATCAAATAATATAAAAAAAATTATGTCTTTCTTCTCTTCCATCTCTTTTTCCTCTTTGTCTCTCCCTCTCTCTAATAATATATTTCTTTTATTTTTAAAACCCATGGATAGTAGGATGTATATTTGAGAACTCACTGTTCATGGTAGCTAAAAAAAATAGCAATAAATACTCCGTTCACAACTGAGTCCTCTCAGGAACAATGGCGTGTGCTATAGTGGTGCAAATATATGGTATTTTTACTAATGAGACTTGTCAGGACTTTGTTCAAAACAGCATTTGGGACTTAGAGCTTTGTACACTATAACGTGTAAGGGGTACACTAATCTGTCTTCTCTTTTAATAACTTTACCTTCCTTTTTATTACTAACTCTCCTATTTTTTATGTTGTTTTTACGGTTGTTTTAGTTAATTGTTTTCAAACGTATGTCTAGACTAAGGTTTTATTTTTATTTTTCCTTACTAATTTTATTAGCCTTTTGATTGAAATTGGATATGTGATATTAGTAAAGGTTAATTTTCAGATCGGACGAAAATGGATGCTTTAACTCGTTACTATCTTTATTACCTAAGCTTGAACCTAGAAATTTTGGTTAGAACTAAGCCCAAGTCAATAGTTGGTTATTGGATGGAAAACTAAGTGGCGGCTCAATTCTCTTCGTTTTGGTCCACGAGGCTCGGACATACTCACAAACCATCGTTTAGGATGAGCCTACAAATGCGTACCAGAAGCACCAATCACGACAATGCTAGATTCGAGAAAAAGGCACTAATAGACTGGGACATAGCTTGTCACTGCCTTTGTTTTTTTTGGGGGGGGGCGGTGTGGTGGGGAAGGGGGACTTGATGCGCATAGTTGAGATTTGATAGTTAACCATCAATCTCAACTATTCGCATCAGGTCCCCCCCACCCCTCCTGATTCAAAAAAGCTAAGAAAAATTTTAAAGAAATAAAAAGTAAAAGTTAAAAATATAAAAAGTGAAAATGGTGAATTGTATTGCACCATATTCTAATCCGGGCAATTCCCCCCTCCCATTATTTATTTATTTATTTAAATACTAGTATACATAGCTATTATAATTTAGCAATTTCGTTCAATAAAATTACATTTGGCCACCCCTTAAAAATATCATTGATCCTTATAAAGGCCCTAAACAAAAATTCATAGATCTAAAATTTGAAACAAATTTAACAAGTCCAAAAATAGTTAGCCTAACAACAAACACGCACATAAAAAAACGTACCATCAAATTTCATTTTCATACGTAATTGCATTGTAATGTAATAGTTTCGTATCTTTGTCTTTATTGTTAGTCTTTATTGACGGTTTGTTAATACTAATTAAATGAATGCTTATTTTCATAATAATTTTTTTTCTTTGTTTATACTTCCACTCTCCTTAACTTCAAGTCTTGATTGCATCCTTGCTCACAAATGACATTTACCATGTCCTTCCATTGATTGATAATATAAAGCACCAAAATAGAGCATTTTCCGAGTATGGGCATGTACATATTTTTAGCATCTGTGAACAATAAGGTTGTATATATACACTCTATTGTTTATGGGTTGTAAAAATAAAAACTAATATCTTAATGGAGTGAGGGAGAAAGAGAGGTAAAGAGGGAAGAGAAAGATACGAGAGAAGAGAGAATTGATTTGTTTATATTATTTGTGGTACGCAACACACTATACACAATTATTGCTTATTTAATGGTATGCAAGTTTTATTGAATGAAATAATGGTATGCCAAATTTTGCGATGCATTACCAGCTAACTTGATGACTTTTAATTTGTTGGACAAATTAAATGGCAAATGCCTCAGTCAGCACGCAGTCGGCAATTGATCTGCCTAAAAATGATTGACTGATTAGCCATACAAACTACTTTTTATTTTTCTCATGTCATCACATGGGGGGCATTTGCAAATGCACGTGCAATGTTATTAAGACCATGTGCTAATGCGTCTACTCAATAGTGACAGCGTAACAGATTAATTTGCTTATTAAGTTATAACGTTCGTTGTCGTTGGGCCACTCTCACTCTTCCTTTTATTATGCCTCAACGTCTTCTCTTTTCTCTCTTCTCTTCCCTATAAACTAAATTGCATATCATGAAGCCTGGCCTTGTTGAAAATCCCAAATAGTACCTACTTCGATTTTCAGAGGTAATGAATTACATGAACGTAGTAACTTAGGCTAATAAATACTGTTTCTTTTTAGTAGTAAACTATTGAAGTAGCTTAGGACGTGTAAGGTGGTAATGTTTAATTTAATTGACACTTGAGATTGGGGAGAGAATTATGTGCAAAAATAAAACTCGGTGTATATAGTACAGTACACATGAGTAATTAAAGTAACAAAAGTTGGTGGTCCAAATTAAAGATTACCATGGATGGAGGTTTATATGAGACAACTCTTACCACATAGATGTAATTTGATGATTAGAGTTTTTATTCCAGTACTTAGAGAGAAGCGATTCGAGTGATAGTCCTAACAAAACTCGTATGGTTCACATAGTATTACCCATTACCGTCACGTAGTGTGAGGTTGATGAGTCCACGTTACAAACTTTTTTTTTTTTTAGCAAAAAAAAAAAAAACGTGGGACAACTCTTTGGGTTAGTTGAAGATTGTGAGGGTAAGTGGATAAAGAAGAGGTTATACTGTCAATTTGGGTACTACAACTGTTAAGATAGCGGAACTATATATGGATTCCTTACTAACAACCTATGGTACTATCAACTATACATACATGTATACATATATATGGTGGCGGCTTTTGTTTTATTTTTTTGTTTTGTTTTTTAAATATTTTTTATTATGTACTGTAGCAGTAGGACCTCCTAGTCATGTCTACCGTGAGGCTAATGACTAATACCGATATTTGGATGAGGATAAATTGAAATCTATATGAAATTTGTGGATCAAACTAATCGTGACCATACTTGCATAAAAAAAATGTAGTTATTTATTATAAATTAATTAAGAATAAAAAAAGGAAATTTATAACTTACCCCTTATCGCTTGGCTATATCTCAATTTAGTCCACAAACTTTCAATTATTATATATTTATTTGATTCTCCAAGGTTTTGATTGAAATGAACTTGTTAGGTATCATCCAAGGTACCCTTAATTATTTTATTTAATCCAAATATTAGGAGTTCAAATGTAACATTTGAAAAAACTTGTGAGACAAAATTGTTCCCATTCAATCTTTTCTTTATAGTTTCATGGGGTTTCTTTTAATTGCCCATTCATGATGACATTGGCTTTAAAAAAAAAATAATAATAATAATAAATTTTCTTATTTGACAATGGACATTAATAATGTTAGTACTATGGGAGACCGAAACTTACCTGGTTTATTACTCTACTAGGGTTGCCGAAATTAGATCATATATATATATATATATATATATATATATATTTGTTCCTACTCCCTTATCCGACATAGAAATTAAATTAATGTCAGATCTAAATGGATTTAATTATTTTCATCATTTTTAATTAAATGGTACCTTTGATTCTGTCAAATGTTTAAATATCGAACAGAGTATTGATGACTATTGATTTTCTTCTCAAAAAAAAAGAAAAAAAAGAAAGTAGAGCAGCATTGATATTTTTATAATAGGTAGAGGTAGAACAAGTAATTAAGAATTGTTAATGGGCTTCTAGTCGGTGGCACCGTTTGTTCCATCTCATGTTTAGAGATCTATCTTTCTTTTGTCTTTTTCTATAGAATGTTTTAGGATCTATCTATATGGATCATTCTTTTTTTTTTATTTGAAATGTATATGGATCGTTCTTTTATAACAAGTGGGTTCTATATATAATTGTGAAGGTTATAATCCAACTTGCAGCGGCAAACATTGACTCGATCTTTAGCAGTTAGCTAGGCTTATACAAATTTACTGTGCGGCGAAAGGCATGTTTTGCTAACATGTGGGCAGACTTATTAGCTTGCCGACGAAAATGGGCAATCTCAACTCTGGTATAACTCTCTTGTTTTTTGAGAAACCAGACCAGGAGGCATTGTATTATTGAACATGGGCGGCTCTAGGGGCAGTCCAGGAGGTTCAAATGAACCCTTGAGCTGGGCCCAAAAATATATATATATTTAATTTTTTTTATTTTTTTTATTTAACCCTCTTAAAATTAATTTTGAACCCCCTAGACCTAATTTTTTTTTAAGCCTAGCTTAAATGAATTTGAATATGATCATCTTGACAAAATATTTTGGTCTTTTTAAGCATAAAAAAAATAATAATAAAAAAAAACTCAATAACAAACGCAATAACAAACCAATTTGATCTAAAATATGAGGCAAAAAATAGTAAGCATAACAACAAAAGTATAAATTTGTTCATCTTAAATTTAAAAAAAATCATTTAGATCTTAACAAATTTGAAATAAACTAATACATAAAAGTTTATTGTATTTAGATCTCACTTGGAGTTCACTTAACAACAATAATTCATATATTGATTGTATTTAAAACAATAGATGATTTCCAAGATTTAATCTTAGCAACAATAATTATTATTTTCATCATATTAATAAACAATATGCAATGAACTAGTTTATTTTATATGAGAAACGCTATGTTCATAATACACTCATAATGAAACCTAAATAGTAGATTGTTACTGGTTGTTACTAATAAGAAAAAAGTAATTGTAGTAGTGAGTTTAAATTAAAACTAATAACAATTTATAATCTAAAATTTGTTGGAAAAATATGGTGAAAATGTTGTAAATGTAATACTTCTCATCTTTTATTCTCTTGCTAATACGTACTATGAAAAATTTTGTAATAAAAAAATCACATAGATAGCAAAATTTACTCTTTTTTTACCTAAAATGTGATGCCCCAATTTGATTGATTGATTGTGTGATGTGTGTGGGTGTGTGATGAGTCCCACATCGGGTATTTACTGGGTAGATCTGGGCTTTATTAACAACTACAAGGAGTCTCAATTGTGACTAGTCCTTTTGAGGTATAGCGCAGATGTGGCTAGCGCTTTTCCTTGGGTCGTTACATATAGTATCAGAGCCGGCCCGATAACCCCATGTGGGCTAGAAAACATTATCCCACAAAGTAGACCCTAACGAGGACGTTAGGGATTTAAGTGGGGGAGATTGTGATGCCCCAATTTGATTGATTGATTGTGTAATGTGTGTGGGTGTGTGATGAGTCCCACATCGGGTATTTACTGGGTAGATCTGGGCTTTATTAACAACTACAAGGAGTCTCAATTGTGACTAGTCCTTTTGGGGTATAGCACAGATGTGACTAGCGCTTTTCCTGGGGTCGTTACATTAGCCGTGTCTTCACTTCCCACCATACATCTCGAGCATTAGACTAAATTCACCACATTTCTTTTCTATAGATTGCAGAGGATAGGAATGGCATTGTGAGTTGCCCTCCATATCATATGCTTAACTTTACGAGGGACTTGTTAACCCTAGATACTATTCCATAACCTATGATTCATCTTTGAGTTAGAGCAGTTTGGATTCAAGTTTCTCTCTACACCAGCAATCAAGTGGTAAGCACTACAGGTTGAGTACTTACCATTTTTGGTGAGGAACCAGACATGCTTATCTGGGATGGATTGGCAACTCGGGGATACCAAGGATCAAGTCAGCGTTATGAGCCAAAAACTCATTTTGTACCAGGTCAGAATTCCAGTAGTGGTTCACCTCATCAATAAGAGCACTCACCTTAGCTTCTAGAGGTAAAGTCACAAGTGGAGAAACAATCATCGCTGGAGGGTGTGTTGGCACTTGGCAGCCACTTATCCGATTGAATAAGTGTTGACTCCTCATTACCAATTCTCCAACCCACCCCCAAATCAATAATGTGTCTTGCTTGTAATAAGCTTTTTCAGGCGTACGATCCTTTGTTTGGGCTAGCACATTCCATGATTGAGCAATCCAGGAAGAATTTTGCTTTGAACGACTTCTGGAATAGGGAGTTTTCACAACTCTAGCAAAAATCTAAGTATAAAGTAAAGTTACATCACCCAATAACTTATTAATAAATTCATATTTTGAAAATCTCACTGTTAGATTATAATTTATATGTTCTTAACACACATGTCAAATTTCATGTCAATCAGAAACTCATCTTTTATACATTATTTTAAACTACAAAAATTTGAATTTAAATAATTGGTTGGTTATATACCTGTGATTACCCTTAGGAATGTATCTATTATATATTTGATGTTTACATTCATTTTAGGGTGAGATTTTAACTCTAGTTTCTTTGATAAAAGAGAATTAGTTATACAATCATATTTGATTTTTACATCTATCTTTATATATGTTAGAAATATGTTAAGAAGTGAATAATAAATTGGCTCTTAATTATGCGTCCACTTGAATAGGGAACATGGCTTGTTTTTCATTTTTTTTCATGGAATATTGTGTCCGTTCACTAACATACATATTCATATTCCCTTATTTATAAATTAAAAAAAAAATTACTCATTTAAGGAGATTGTGTCAAACACAAGACTTGATCAGTTTTGCCATGAGCCTAAAGAATGATCAGATACGTGTATTGTTTTTGTTTACATAATCATAAAAGTAAATTATTTCTAAATATATATCCATCAATCTTAAGTTACGGATGTGTTTAATTTTTTTTTTTTTTTTTTTTGGGATAGAAAACGAAATACATAAAAACAGCTAATTAAGGAGCCCCAAAAGTATCAGGACATAGCCTATTTAAGTGCAAACCACTATAATCATGATTAAGGACATCAACAATCCCAACAGGCGAGCTGAGGGATCAAAAATAACAAAGTCCATGATTGGCTTTTAATTTTGCAAGAACATTAGCACACTTAACTTATTGGTTTTCCTTTCCTATAACAATGGGAGATCCTGAAAACCATCTGGTTAATTGCAGTCATCAACTAGAGGGGATATGATATGGTTAGAAACTAATCTACAACAGACTTTTTTTTAGAAGAAAATCTACGACAGACAATTGATATCTATCTATCTCAACTTCTACAACAACTAAATTCAAATTAATATAAAGATTAAGGTCATCTCTAACTCTAAGTGCCCAGTGCTTCGCAATATTCAAACTGGTAGTAAATCCAATATATCCGCCTAAAACTTACTGCATCTCCAACATGCATACATATCATCTTTATAGTTTGGACTTTGGATCGTAATAACTGTTAAAACTACTTTCGTTGACATTGATTTATCACGAAATTTGTGCCCATTGCTAATCAAGCATCCATATAGTTTTATTGGCTAAATTTGATTCGTTTTTTTTTTTTTTTTAATACAAATCCATTAGTTAGTAATTTATATATTTTACTTGAACTTTTTATGGACATGATGCACTGGATTGGCCATCATTTGTACTCACTATTTCGTGAAACAGTTTCTTTGTAATACCTATTTGTTGACCATCACTGGTCATGGATTATCCAATCACGTTTAAAAGGTTTGATAATGTACTGTTCATGGATTTTATTGAGGGGAAAATCATGATAATATGGAGGTGTGATATATGAGAATTCCTTTTATGTGCATTGGTGTATTGGCTTCTGTCATCTTAGACCCTCAATTATTGGTTAGCTTTCTCTAATTCTTTAAGAAACAAGTTTGAAATGAAGCCTTTCAAATTTTCATATATTTTTATATTAAGTATAAATTTTAAAATTTTAAAATTTTTATTATATCTTTCATTCTTATAAAATTAAAAAAAAAAAAAAGAAAGATCAAATATCAATTAATACCTTCTTTACGCGCATGTTAGACTGACATTCTTTGAGTGGGGCATAAATGATAATAGATACCGCATGTTAGACTGACATTCTTAGACAGACAAATAATAATAGATACCGTCTCCCCTTCTACACCAAATTCCAAAATAAATGAGCGCTTTGGATTCACGTGTAAAAGCAATACCATACCATTGTCTTCTCTTGTGCATAAAGTAGTTAAAGCCATGAAGTTTCACGTATACGTACATGTGATCGAAGTACCCCCAAGTGTTCAAATAAAGATCATCGACTCAAATGAAGTTTTTTTTTTTTTTTTTTTTTGGCTGTTTATATTAACCTTAGTTTGTCACTCCCACCCCTCATCCTCAAATAAATTTATGACACAAAGCAGCAACGAGCAACCCAGCAGCACAACTGTACCCAAATTATCATTCATAATTGTGCCTTTGACATGAATGAAATTTGTCAGTTCATTTTATTATTCAGCTTACTTTTTTTACTATTTATGAGCCCCGCTGCACTCTTTAGTACTATTTATAAATCTTACTTTACTAGTTCAATTACTTTTTATTTTTATCTACCATACTTTTAGTAAAAAAAATTTAATTTCAACGAAATAACCGAATCCTAAACAAATCTAGTGCTAACTATTGCTTTTGTATTTGAAGTAGTGCAATGCAAGTGAGACAAAGACAAAGTACTTTTAATTGTTCTTATCATAATCATATATTACTATTTATTTCATCTTCATGTTTGCAAGGAATTTAAGAGGTGCTATAATTATTTTATCTTTTCAATGTTAATTTGGAGAACGAAAGTCAAAACAAAACAGTACCAATTTTCTATTCTATTTCCCCATTTCCTTACGGCTTCTTCTTGTGTCAGCATATATAAAGTAATTAACTCATCGCTCCACCGACATTTGTCAAAATTTCATTCTTTGTGCACCCATCCCCGTTTGATTTTTGGTCTTCGCTTTTGTGCTGATGAATCTTGTGTGCGACTATGCTCGTACAGACTAAGAAGATAGAGACAGTGAGATTTTTATTTCCCTTTTAATGCAATTTTACGTGGGATTTTATATAATAATTTATAAATAAAAAACAACATCTATTGAAGTTATTGCTAACTTTTTAATAAAAAAAATATTATGTTTTCAAATACAATTTTAAGTATTAAAATTTTATTTTGAAAACACTATTTCAATTGAAATTCTACTGAATAGAATATGGTTGCCACTCAGACCCATTTTCTCTTCAACAACCAAATCTATACTCACATTGAATGAGGCCAAATTTGGACATCTGCATTGCAAATCTGGTGGCTGTTGAAGAGAAAATGGGAGAAATGCTCAGATCTAGTGGTTTCAACAGGTTGAATTTCCTAACAGAGAATGGTCGGGTTTCATATTAAAGAACACATCGTAGACATACAGTGATGGCTTTAAGTATAGAGTGTTGACGTGTTCATATTAGGCTAAAATTGCAAAATACCTCTTTCGCGTAAACTTTTCAACAAAATGCTCATGTTCTGAAACTATTTAGGGAAACGCCTCTGTTTGAAAATTAAGTTTTTAATACTCGAGTTGCAATGAATAACTTGATTCGCCCAAAATCAAGTTATAGGCAAAAAACTTGAAAAAAATTACATAGCAACTCGAGTTCCATGTAAAATTTTTCAAGTAATTAGATTTTGGGCAAATCGAGTTTTTCATTGGAATTCGAGTTTTAAAAACTTAATTTTCAAAATTGAGGTATTTTCCTAAATAATTTTAGAACAGTGACATTTTACTGAAAAGTTTGCGCGAAAGGACCGACAAAGGCTAATTTTCTCCGTTCATATGAATAGCCTAACTTGCCAATTCAATAAAGATAATACATGGAGAATTAAGTATGAAGTAATTAAAAAATGGAAAGTAATTGATTATTTTTATAGTTTCTTTCTGGTTGAGAAATTCAAAACATTAATGTCTCCCATTTCGGCAATACCTTGATATTTGAAGTAGAATTGTGCTATAATGTGCACACAAATTTGAGCTCACGAATGTGTATACACAAATTGACGCGTTTGGTGGGAACCGACTCGTATTGGGTCTCATCCCCATGTGCCAAAAAGAAAAAAGAAAAAAAAAAAAAAAGTTAATGGTTAAAAGACAAGATTTATATGCAAGTAAGATTAATTGCTGATACTAGTAGGAAACATATTACTACCTCTTTTCTTAGAGAGAATCCCTTTGATTGATTTATATAAAGAGAAATGACAGAGCATTAACGTGGAGAATCTGAAAGAAGAAAAGGCATGCCCAACAATTCATGTCGACATCTCATCAATTCAGGCATCGAACTTCAACTACGTTCATTAGGGGTCCCTCTCTCCCACCCCTTTTCAACTCTATCATGCACTGCGTGACACATCACGATTGGTTCGCATGTATGTCGCTTTTGTTATTAATTAATTCTTTGAATAATGTTATAGACGTTACATTTTTTACTGTCAATCATGTTATATAGATATTAGTATATTACAAATTTTATTATATATGTTATATAAATATTTTTCACTAATTATAAAAATAATTTAATTATTTATTTATTATTTTATTATAGTGGCACCAAACATATTTATTGTCATATCAGTTTGTAAATCTTTTGTAATCAAATTTGTAGTAATTTTAGCATTTTTTTAACTATATATAATATTTATAAACTAATATTTCACAAATCACAAAAAAAATTATTATGTTAATGTTATCAAGCTATCAAATTTATATTTACTTCAATTTATAAAGATTAAATAATATAATTTGTAGTATCTTTCGCATTTTTCTAATTTCTAAACTATGTATTGGACCTTTCCATCTCTCTCTTTTTTCTTTTTCTTTTTTTTTCTTTATTTTTTTTTATGAGTCCTTAGCTCATTATGTGGTTCCAGAGTATGGTAGTATAGTTCCATGGGGGCGTAACTAGTAACAAAGGAGGGAGACCATGGCCCCTAAAATTATTAAAAGTCTTTTTATATTATGTGTTTTATGGAATATTTCTAATATGGAAAATGTTAACAAGTATCATGCAATGCTTGTTAAGGTTGGACTAATGTGGGTCTCACTTAATAAAATAAATAAATAAATAAAAGTAAAAGACTTAAAACTAGTCCCACATTCTATTTTAATATATTTTTTCCTCTCTATGTAGCTGGCTTCACAATGTATAAAGCTGCAAAAATTAAAAAATAAAATCTCACATTTTAATTTGTTACTTTGGAAACTATATAATTTAATTTGTTAACAAGCTTAAAACAAATTTCTTAAAAAGAAATTGGTCAATTTATCTAGTATTCATAGAGACAATGTATTTTTTTTTTCCTTCTCAATTTCATTTTTATTGTAAAACTTGCTCTTCTACTTTTATTAAAGTTTTTCATCATTCATGCTTTGAGACTTCATTGGTTTCATTAAAATGTCGTTAATCAAATTGATAGAAAATTAGTATTTTATATTGACAATGAATAATGTCATAATTTCGCTATGGAGAAGGTAAAAAAATTTATTTTATTTTATAAAAAATCTTCATTTAGCATAATTTTGATAGGAGATATTAAGTAATTTTTTTATTAAATATTTGTGCACATGTCTAAGATCAAACTATACAATTTTTGTAAATTTATTAGAATTTTTAAAAAAGATAATAAATTCTCCTAAAAACTTATTTAGCAAACATATCGATAAAAATTTATAATTTTATGTACAATAAATATATATATATATATATATTATAACTTACTCTAATATTAAAAGTATGTAGGTGTTTGTCAATGTGTTCGGGATTTGTCTTCACGAACGATAGAATCACAATTTTACTCAAAACAAAAATTCCTAGTGTATCTTATTATGTAACATGTGTCAGTTTAGGAACTTATTTAATTTTTTGCTCAAAACATGCTAAAGTATATTTATACTTTTAAAAAAGTGAAAAATTGTGTAAAAAAATTTAAAAACTATACATAAAAATCTAAAAATCAAGCTTATAAACTCAAGCCAAACAGAAATTATTATAACCTAACAAAAGAAAAAGAGAATATTTTTTTTTTTTGTTGATTTGATGTAATTAAGGTCGTGGTAGAAATCATTATTGGGATGACTTACATTAATGATGAATGATAATAGATAGATGTGGATTCACATTGAAGTAAACAAAGAAAAAGACGATAACAGACATGTAGAGAGAGATAATATACTTTTTATTTATTTATTTATTTATTAACTTTTTATAATGGAGCAAAAACCGAGAAGACTAGAAAAAACCATTGAAGCATAAAAAAAAAAATTAAAAAAAAAAAAGGAAAAACAATGGGACAAAAAACGCGGAAGGCAAGGAGAGAGAGAGTGAGTGAGAGTGTTATGCTTATATAAAGCGGTGTCAAGAGGTGAGAGGGATCTCAGTTCTATTGCGTTATCATTCGTTCTCTCAACTTTCAAGCCTATCAGCTGCAAACTCAGATCTCCTTTTTGGAGTTCAGACACAAAAACACAGACACATTGCCATTGCTTTCTCTCATTTTTGAGTGCGGAGAGTTGGGAAAACAAAACACTGTTTTACCCTGTGCCCTGCTGTTTCTTCTCTTCTTTTGGTACTTATATTACTTTCACCTCTTTTTTCTTTCTTTTGTTTCTTTGTCAGATCTCGTTAGATCCTACCTTTCTATTTATGTTACAAGTTCCGTTCTTGTCTTCTTCAATTTCTGACATATATATCATATGGGTTTTCCTTCAATTGCATAATGGATCTGCTTTTCTTTTTTATACACTACACCTTTTAAATTTAATCATTACCAAATGGGTAAATTTCAAAATAATTTTTTTTTCTCGAATCAATTCTGATTTGGTTTGCTAATTTTGGAAAAATTGCTGTTATTAATCTATTTATATATATATATATATATATTTTTTATGTTCAAAGTCAGACTAAAAGTTGCATGTGTTGTAGTTGTACATTGTTTGCTCTGTTTCAGAAAAATATGGAAGGAAGAATTCATTTCATGCAATACCATTACTTTGATGGATAGGAATTCATTGGCGCTTTTGCTTTTTTGTTTGTTGCATGTTATTTTTTGGAGGTCATATTCATAGAGCAATGGATGATTCAGAAGAAAAGTATCTGATTGGCAAGCTGTGATAATTGAATCGTGGAAACTTTTCTTATGTTACAAGAAATGATTAAAATATCTGACATATTGCATTCTCTTTTATTTACTTTTTGCTTCTTCTTTTTTTTTTTCCATGGGCTTCTTTATTAAGTTGTGTTTTTGCCTTTTTGACTTATTTGGTGCGAAGGAGAGAGAGAGAGAGAGAGAGAGGAGGGGGGGGGGGGGGGGGGCGCTCATAACTCATAAGTAGTAAGGACGGCTGAGAATTTGGTAGGTTTGGGATTGAAAATCATGTGAAAAGGCCAGGTGACATGGAAAGTAGTAGTACATGTCGGTAGCAACTACCAGATCAGATCTCATGTTTTACAGCTTGGGCTAACCAAAGTCATTTAATTTATCAGCACTCACATTTGGATCTGCATTACTTTCTCTCTCTCAAGCGTGCATGCATGTAATTGAGCTACAATTTTGCACCTAAAATAGCTGGATCTATCCTTGAAATATTTGAGTTTTGTTGAAGCTTTTCATCGATCTGGTAACTACCCATTGTTTGTCAATTGTAGTAGATTGTTGGGCTTTGTTCAGTTAAGCACATACACACATACATTTTCGGTGATGTTGTTGCATCTCCTTTGTGTGAGTGTGTGTTTGTTTGTGTTCCTTAAGCCACTATGATTAATTGAATTTAAAAGTCGTACTAGTGCACACACCTCTTACTTTTGCAGGATCTAAGATCGGTGATTGGTAAACCGACTTACCCTTTTCTTTTTTTTGGAGAGTTGGTTAGTGAAGTAACACATTTCTTTTGAGATTATATGGGAAAGAAATGTATTATTCTTCACTTCTCCTCTGACTTCAAATTTTCATCAATAAAAAAAAGGAAATAATTAATGCCTCTGTTGTATGTATGTGATGAGTTGGGGGAGGTGGAAGAAATGTCAGCATTTTCAAAATTCAATCTACAGTGACTGAAAAATTTTTCCTTGCTCTTCTGTAGATAGTTGATAATATCAGGGATCATGAAACATAAAGATGGGAAACCAGGTTCCCAAGGGGATAGAGGTTCAAGGGTTGTCCCCATTTCAATCATGTTTGTTGTGCTGTGCGGATTTTCATTTTATCTTGGTGGAATCTTTTGTTCTGAGAGGAACAGGTTTGAAACCAAAATTGTTGCAAACGATGTCCAATCTCCCAAGGATTCTTCAGTCACTCCTCTCCAAATTAAACCCATTAAGTTTGCTGAATGCAGCAGTGACTATCAAGACTACACTCCATGCACAGATCCAAGGGTATTATTAATTGTTCATTTTCTTTCCATATAGCCCACTTTTGGGATCTAGGACAGGGCTGCATAGTAATCAACCTTACTGCTTATTCATGTTTATTTATACAGAGATGGAAGAAGTATGGTTTACATCGGCTAACTCTCATGGAACGCCACTGTCCTCCTATATCTGAAAGGAAGGAATGCTTGGTTCCACCCCCTAATGGGTACAAAGTGCCAATCAAATGGCCACAGAGCAGGAATGAGTGTTGGTACAGGTATTATGATTTTTCTAATTTTATGTCAAAGTGCATTGCAGGCTTTAAAAGTGACTAGGATCAAATATCTATATAAAATGCTTCATTGAATTTCTCATATTGACATTTCAGAAATGTGCCATACAATTGGATCAACCAGCAGAAATCTAATCAGAATTGGCTGAGGAAAGAAGGGGACAAGTTCCTCTTTCCTGGTGGGGGTACTATGTTCCCTAGAGGGGTTGGTGCATATGTTGATCTGATGCAAGATCTGATCCCAGAAATGACAGATGGAACCGTTCGAACTGCCATTGACACTGGGTGCGGGGTGAGTCACATTTTCCTGTTCTTGCTTACTTTTTCATGTTCTCAATTGTTCAAGGTGTCCATCTTATTGAAAGTAAATGCCCTTGCCTTCACAGTTGCCTTGAGGTACTGCTCATTAAATTACTCATTGATTTCAATGGAAACTAACTTCTAATTTAATTTGTACCATTCTGTATCTATTTATTTATTCATTCACTCATTTATGATGGTCCTTCTTCAAGACATGTTCGTCTATTTGCAATATTGGAGATATTTTAACGCTAGGTAATGTTAGTTGTTAATATTTTGCACATTGGGAAAGGCCACTTAATCTTTATAGCTGACTTATTTTAGGTTGCAAGCTGGGGTGGTGATTTGTTGGATCGTGGAATTCTTACGGTTTCTCTTGCCCCAAGAGATAATCATGAAGCTCAAGTCCAATTTGCATTGGAACGTGGAATTCCAGCAATCCTTGGAATCATTTCTACACAACGCCTTCCTTTTCCCTCAAACTCATTCGATATGGCACATTGCTCCAGATGCCTTATCCCATGGACAGAATTTGGTAATTTTTTTCTCAGTTTTTGAAATTTTTCTCTCAAATTGTGATAGACATCCATGAATGTAAGTGTATCTAGTCCAAAGTAGAAGATTGAGTAGTCACCTAGCTGTTCTTTGCTTATTGTAACTTTGGGTTGGGAATGCACAAGTGGCATCCCAATTAGAAATCTGTTATGTGCTTTACCTACTAGATCCGCAAGCTTTTCTCGCCTCTTTGTTATTGGCAAATAACATGTAAACTCATCTTGAGCATATCATACATTTAGTTTAGAGCCAACTAGTTTTCTGGATTTGTCCAATTGTGTAACAATGGCTGGTTACTTTACAGTTTCTACTGTCATTTCCAAGGAACTTGGTGACATCTTTAAAAATTGAGGTAGATAGGACTGGACACCACCAACTCAGTAATGCAAAATAGCCAGTTGACTTTTTCTGAATCGAATAGAATTGCTCAGATTGTTGATGGGGTTTATTTTGTGGCCTGAGATTCTTTTTTCTTCACTAAATTACATGTAAGGTGGTTGGGGCACGGGGTTGCCCATTCTTTCTTACCAATGGAAATTTCCTGTTTTCAGGTGGAATTTACCTTCTAGAAATACACCGCATACTTCGTCCTGGAGGCTTCTGGATTTTGTCTGGCCCTCCTGTAAACTATGAAAACCGCTGGCGAGGATGGAACACAACTGTGGAAGAGCAGAAATCGGATTATGAAAAGTTGCAGGATCTGCTAGCTTCTATGTGCTTCAAACTGTACAACAAAAAGGATGACATTGCTGTTTGGCAGAAGTCTTCTGACAATAGTTGTTATGATCAGCTGGCAAATCCAGATGCCTATCCCCCAAAATGTGATGATAGCCTTGAACCAGATTCAGCATGGTACACTCCACTTCGCCCTTGTGTCGTTGTTCCAAGCCCAAAGCTTGAGAAATCTACTTTGACATCCATCACTAAATGGCCTAAGCGGTTGCATGTTGCACCTGAAAGGATTTCAGATGTTTATGGTGGGAGTGCTAATACTTTCAAGCATGATGACAGTAAGTGGAAGGTGCGAATTAAGCACTACAAAAAGTTGCTCCCCGCCATTGGGTCTGATAAGATAAGAAACGTAATGGACATGAATACTGCTTATGGAGGTTTTGCTGCGGCTGTAGTTGATGATCCCCTGTGGGTCATGAATGTAGTCTCATCCTATGCTCTTAACACACTCGCTGTGGTTTTTGATCGGGGTCTCATTGGAACTTACCATGATTGGTAATAATGAATTTTTTTTGAACCTTTGAAGATTTCTTATGGCATAATCAAGTGTGTTCCATGTAACTCATTGTTTTTATTGTATGGATGGTGTGTGATGTTAATTATTCAATTTCTGTTTTGATAGGTGTGAAGCTTTCTCAACATATCCTCGAACATATGATCTCCTTTACCTTGATGGCCTCTTTACTGCAGAAAGCCACAGGTAAGGGCACTGGGTCTGACTTTTTTATCATTTTGAACTAGTATATTGTTTAGTTGATTACACAGTTTAAACCTTTTGTTTTAGGTTTGGCAAGGATCCTTACCTGATTTGACACAGTAGATAGTGAAATATGAACTGACCATGATTGAATTATCTTGTTGACTAGATTGCCCAAGCAGTCTGTTGAAATCTAAAAAATAACAAAATTGGTTGGACTTTACCAAAGAGAAAACAAATAGCATGGGACGTTCCCTTCAAACTGAAGTTTGGAAATTCAGTGAAAGTGGGTCAGCCAGGACCCATATGCTGAAAATCCATCGTGTTTGAAACGAATAGCAAGGCACTGGTTTTAATTTCACCACAATTAGGCGTGATTGCAAATCATTTGACTAACTGATGTAGTTGCCTTGCACTTACCGACAACTAATACTCCAAAATAGACTAGCTGAGAATATTTGGGTTTTCCCAAATTGCAAATCTATCTCCTGGAGACCCGGAGACCATTAGGCCAAGAGGCCTTTGGCTGAAGACACTCTTATTTCACTAGATAATCTTTTAAACTATATCTTATGTGACTAAAAAATAATGTTGAAATGGCATGGGATTGTATCAGCTTATGTCTAAGAACAGCAGATTAATGTAGTTGTTCCTAACTGATGCATGAACACTTGACTGATATAAGGTTGTGATGATCACTTGAAAAGTTAATACTAATATTCTCAGTGGGTTCTGTGAACTGGAAATGTATGCATGTAGTAACATAGCTGATTATTGGCAGATGTGACATGAAATACGTGCTCTTGGAGATGGACCGGATCCTTCGGCCTAATGGGTATGCAATAATTCGGGAATCCAGCTATTTTGTGGATGCTGTTGCTTCCATTGCTAAGGCAATGAGATGGGGTTGTCGTAAAGAAGACACTGAGTATGGTATTGAGAAAGAGAAGATATTGATTTGCCAAAAGAAACTCTGGTACTCCTCTAACAAGCCTAGCTCTAGCTCAAGATGAACATAGAAACCCAAGCCATGATGAGAATCTCTTGGAGGGTTGAGTATAAATATAATTCCGGTAATAGAATCAAAGAGAAGAAATTCAATACGGCTCACAGAGAGATTAGTTCGGCCTATAAAAGGCCGAAGTTATTTAAATTCATATTTTCAACCAAAAATTAGTTACCCAATAATATGATTTTTGTTAATTTATAGGGCCTTTTCGTATAGATATAGATATATTAATTCTTTGTAATCAATATGTTTCTGGTGTCTTGGTCGATGATAAAGAACTATCATCAGAAGCCAACATCATAGATTGAAATTCTAAAAAAAAAAAAAATTCTGGTGATATTCCCATTATTATTATTATTTTATTTTCCTTATTTTGCGCAATGTTGTCTTTGTATGTTAAACCGTGTAAAGCAATCAAAAATGTATCGAGGGATTGGAAATTCACACCCTCATAGCTTTGTCATTTTTATTTATCAAATGAAATTTGTTGTGCTTTTTAAATCGTCCAAAAAAATACAGTGGTTCTTCGCTTTTTAAATGCTATGTCCGTTATTTTCATTCCATAGTAGAACCATTGAAGCAACGTGAAGGCAAACAAACAAACAAAGCAACGTGAATGCAAACAAATTTAAGAAGGTGTTTCACCTAAGAGTCTTATAGTTTAATCGGTACACTTCTTATGGTTTAATTAATACACTACGGTGTTTTCAAGGGTTCAAAATCTCCCCTTGCTTTATCCAAAAAACCAAACAAAAACCAAAATGATATCTGAGAATGGTTTCCTAAATTGGATTAGTGCAGCCTCATGGAAATCTATGAATTTTATGAAAATGTGCATTATTCTTTGAACCAGTTTTATGTCCGTCATGCACTGCTTAATCAATAGTTAATAGTTATACGTATAACTTAAATAAAAATATTGGTTTTTATAAAATAAATAAATAAATAAAAACATTGAATATAATTTAAATTGAATTATAAAGTTGGAAAAAAAAAACATTTATTTTAAGTTACACAACACATGCAAATCTTGTAAGTTGTAACCGTAAGATTTTACTAAAATCAAATATTCTTACTAAAATCAAATATTATAATAGATTTTATAAAATCATTTAAAATAAGAGAAGTGTTACGTCCATAACATTTTCACAACAAATTATAGATTGTTAGTTATTATTGATTATAACTTGAATAATTTGAATCAATCACTAAAATTATTTTTTTGCTCCACTAGTAACAACCTGTCACCTATAATTTGATGTGAAAATGTTGTGAACATAACATTTCTTTTAAAATAAATAATAAAACTCATTCAAAATGTCCCAAAACTTTTGATAATTGAGTTTTAATCACAATAGTATTTTAAAACTTTGGTATTGAAGTTTCTTTTAAAGTAAAACATTTTGATATTTTTAATGTACTTCTAATGAATCATATGCTAAAATTACGTCTTACAACTTATAATACTTACATAGGGTCGTAGAGTCCAAACACGACAGCCCAACTCATATTTTTAAAGAAAAAAATTATAGTAAATTAGTAAAATAATATAAAATACATAATCAAATCTCTTTTAAATTTATAAAAACTCTTAATAGTAGAATTTTAATTCAAGAGTATTTTTTTTTTTTTACTTTTTATTAATTTTGATAATAGAGTTTCACTTAAAGTAAATATTTTAATTATTTTTATATATTTATGATGTGTGAAATGACATAGGAAGGGGAAAATTTTATAAAAAAAGGTGATAGCATCTACTTGGTACACCCACTATGTATAGAACAAAACTTTTATCATATAGTATATAATATGATGATATGATATGATTTGGACATGAACTTATATGATATAATTTTATTGTGAATGTTTTGATGATAATTATCATATAATTTTACCATTCTTATATAGTGTATTAGTATCTTATACATTCACCTCAAATGAATTTTTGTGTTTAGATAGCTTTTTAATCACATTGTAGTTAATAGAGACTCACTGAAAAAATGAATCAAAACGATTTAAAAAGCTAGTTGTTTTAACTATAAACCTTTTAAATTTATGGTTTTAATTTAAAATCATCCCAAACTATAAAGGAATTGTGTAATTTATTCGAGCCTTTAATAAGCTTAGGAATCATACACCTTTTGTTGCATTTGAGAATATAGACGCTTGGTGTAGCCATGATTTTTAAGACCAATTTTTATTATATAGTATATGATATGATATGCAAGTTGCATATTAATTGTATTAATCAATACTAATCAATTATAACAGTTCCTTTATGTTGTAGTCACATGGGGCATAATTCAACTTTTATCTTATTCTTATAACAAGGAAAATGAAGATTAAAGTGTGGATAGAAGTTTTTAATCACTCATCAAATTGTTGTAGAAGGTTAATGTGGGGACTCAAAAGTCCAATAGAACTCTTATGTGAGGTGGGGTGAAGGAGAACCAAATCTTGACAAAATTCTACATTGCCTAAATGGGGAAAGGTCTCACGCCTTATATGAAGGCCCAAGACTCTAATTGGTGTGAAGCCTTTTAAAACCTTAAGGGATAAGATTGCGCGACACTCCTAAAGAGAACGATATCATGTCCATGATGAGTCGGGGCATGACAATTAAGGTGAATGGTAATTTAATAATTTGATACAAATACTGTAACGATCCAAGGAAAAGCGCTAGCCACATCTGCGCTATACCTCAAAAAGACTAATTACAATTAAAGCTCCTTGTAGTTGTTAATAAAGCCTAGATCTACCTAATAAATACCTAATGTGGGACTCATCACACACCCACACACATCACACAATCAATCAATCAAATTGGGGTATCACAATCTCCCCCACTTAAATCCCTAACGTCCTCATTAGAGCCCACTTTGTGGGGTAGTGTCTCCGAGCCCACACGGGATTACCGGGTTAGCTCTAATACCATATGTAACGACTCAAGGAAAAGCGCTAGCCACATCTGCGCTATACCTCAAAAGAACTAGTCACTATTGAGACTCATTGTAATTATTAATAAAGCCCAGATCTACCCAGTAAATACCCGATGTGGGACTCATCACACACCCACACACATCACACAATCAATAAAATTGGGGCATCACAATCTCCCCCACTTAGATCCCTAACGCCCTCGTTAGGACCCACTTTATGGGGTAATGTCTTTGAGCCCACACGAGGTTACCGGGCCGGCTCTGATACCATATGTAACGACCCAAGGAAAAGTACTAGCCACATCTACGCTATACTTTAAAAGGATTAGTCACAATTGAAACTCCTTGTAGTTGTTAATAAAGCCTAGATCTACCCAGTAAATACCAGATGTGGGACTCATCACACACCCACACACATCACACAATCAATCAATCAAATTGGGGTATCACAATCTCCCCTACTTAAATCCTTAACGTCCTCGTTAAGGCCCACTTTGTGGGGTAATGTCTCCGAGCCCATACGAGGTTACCGGCCTGACTCTGATACCATATGTAACGACCTAAGAAACAGCTCTAACCACATCTATGCTATACCTCAAAAGGACTAATCACTATTGAGGCTCCTTGTAGTTGTTAATAAAGCCCAGATCTACCAGTAAATACCCGATGTGGGACTCATCACACACTCACACACATCACACAATCAATCAAATTGGAGCATCACAATACAGTGTAATACCCCAATTTCATTTTTATGATTATCACCGTACTTTATAATTTAATATAAAGTTGATGTACTATATGTGTATGCACAGTAAGATGGGAGTAGACAATTTTGTGGTGCTACAAATAGGGGAGAAAAATTAAAGTTTTAGTGCATACAATTTTGTGCGGGTGTGTGATGAGTCCCACATCGGGTATTTACTGGGTAAATCTGGGATTTATTAACAACTACAAGGAGCCTCAATTGTGACTAATCCTTTTGAAGTATAGCGCAAATGTGGCTAACGTTTTTTCTTAGGTCGTTACAAATACAACCTAGTAAACAAAAAATTAAAATCAAAATAGTAAAATTCTGCATGTGAAAATAACTAGGTTAATAGGAGTAGGTTCATTTAAAATAAATGGGTTGGGTTTGGTATAATCTAAAAATTTAAGGCATTCAGATTTTTTTTTTTTTTTTTTTTTTTTTTTTTTGCTATAAAATCTGATGTGAATGCTCTTTCGTTATAATGTTGATGTGGATTTTTTTTTAATCACAATGTTGATGTTTCTTTTTTAAATGTTAATTAAATATATTTATATTGTTTTATTAGGTACATGTGTGCTAATGGTACAATCCGTCAGCCACGTAAACACTTCTGTCACAAGATAACTACAAGGATTAAAATGACAACAAGTATAATAATTCAATGATCATATTGAATGATATGAAAATATAAGGACCAAAAAGGTATTTCTAGATTTTTTATTTTTTTATTTTTTTTTAGTTCCAAGGTATAATCTATACTATTAGAATTAGATTAATTTGTTTCTAAAAAAAATAGATTAATTTGAAGTTTGGTTGAGTACTACTGGACATCTGGAAAGGCCTGATGTCGGGTGTAATTTTGCATGGCGGTTTAAAAGAAAAGAAAAACGAGGGAGTATACAATCTATATTGAGTGTAATCAAGAAATTAAGGATAAAAGGTTAGCGTTCTCTTCCTTCCTCTCTATTATCAAATTATTATATTTTCTTCTTGATTCTTTTTTGTACATTCTTGTCTAATATGCTCTACTTTTCACTTTCTTAGCTATACTAATCTTGTTTAGGGTTCAGATGTGTTGCCTGCTTTCTAACTTTATTTGAAATTTTAATAAAAAAGATTTACTTGGCAAATGATTTTAGCAAACTATGTAAACTATGTAGAGGAGTAGGAAACACTACGTGAGTGAGTGAGTGAGTGATAGACAATAATTATGGGATTTCACTTAATTATACGTTTAGGCATTGTCACTGGTACTTATGAAGTGAGTTTATGAAGACAAATATTACAAAAAATGATGATGGCCCAACAAAGCTAGATGAGATATTAGATGAAACCCAAAATTTGTTTTGACATGATCTTTGTTGTAGCAATACGTTTTTGATTTCCTAAATATTTTTGATTGCCAGTGATAGAAATGTAACTATGGCATATTACATGGAATGGTCAAGTGGTTGTATAAATTTGGGTTGAATCTTTTGTGAAATTCCTATATATGCTATTAACATGTGTTGAGGTCTAAAAAGTTATAACACCAAGGCCCAAAATAGCACAGTGCACTCTATGGAGAGTAATAATAGGGCTGAGCTCAACACAAGGAAGAAAAAAAAAAAAAAAAAAAAAAAGAGGATGGTAGGCCCAACAAGTCCGTTAAAAAGATTCAAAACCCAAGACCCATGAAGGGATAGGCCTTAGGGCCCATGAAACGAAGGGAAAGGGGGAAAATCCCAGCTTGCCAAGATCAAAAAATCAAAAGGGAGTCCAGTGGTAAAAATTGAGCCGGGATACTCAGCGACTGCCAAGGGCTCAGGATCCTCGGGACACGCAACACAGCTAAGATGAGATTGAGACAGCTCGAAAAGAGTGCCAATAAACACAAGGAACAAAGAACAGATACGTCCTTCTCGATCACCCAATGATGCAAAAAGGAACCAGAAGGCTTAGAGAGTAACAATTCATGAACAAGGGGCTGGTACCTCAGGGAACCTAGGAAGAAGAACCATGAAAGGAAGTAGCTGGGAAAACTTTCAACCTGGCAGGGATGGAATCAACTCACTTGGAAAAAATGACAAAAGGACAAACAGCCAAAAAGCTAAGTCTGAAAAGGTGAGGTTTAAAAGCCTTGAAGGGAGAGAGATTGGAGGTCAGTTCTCTAAGGACACCCCAGAATGGAAAGTCAGCAAGAGACTTTTGGGAAAAGAAGAAAACTATGAGGAACAAGAAAGGGACCAGCCACCAAAGTTGCTGGCACAACATGGGCTTTGGTACCCAGGGGAGCAAAGGAGGAGAACCAGTGGTACCTTGGAATCCTAGAATGACACTCTAAAGGGGGGAAGCAGCCAACAGTAAAGAGGCACTCAGCAACAAGGAATCAGAATATAATCGTTGAGAGAACTCTGTCAAAAAACTCATAGAAAGTAGAAAAAGAGAAAGAAATATTATCCGGTATCCCAAAACAGCCACTATAAAACATACTTGAGTTCAAAGGGATTCAAACTTTGTAAGTCTTAGAGACTTAGAGAGCCATCTAAATCTGTAATTCTTGAGCTTATTTGGACCTTGTAACACGTCTTAGTAAGCACATTGTAATTCATAAATTAAGAAAAGTAATGAGATATTCCATATTGTTTTAAGGATCTTTAACATTTATTTTGTGTCTGTCTTTATACATTGCTCCTTTACTGTTTCTTGCTGTTCAATACATATATATTCTTGCTTGCTAGTATGTATGTATTGTAGGATTCTTGTTTCGTGCACCACGTAGTTTGTAAATAGTCCATTTAGCTGCAGTGAACCAAGCCCAGCCCCTTTAAACAACGTTGAGGACAAATTTTTTCACACCATATGGCTTCATTTCATTGGCGACCCGCACCACATCAACACTATCATGCATTTTGGAAAAATCTCTTTTAAAGCCCAAAAGAGTCCATATTTACAAAATGATGTCGAAACCCATGGTCCAAAACTCATGGCAATATAATCTCATCGAAGCCCATAGTTTGAGCTCATGGCATAACATCTCATTTTCGACTAATGATCCAAATTCATAAGTCTCATCGGGAGAATTTTGAGAGTCGTAGTTTGGAGGGACAAGAAGTATGTTCAGCAAAGCTCCAGTAGTTCAAAGTTGATAAATGAAAGAATGTTGCTTGGCATGTCTTTCCCAATTCCCTGAACTCTGACGGGTCAGTGTGCAATAGGTAACATTTTATAAGCCTCTCATATCACATAACACTTAAAATGATAAAACTTCTCACGCTCTTTACATAAAAATTAATGTTCATCATATAATATAAGTTTAAAAATGTAATTATAGTATTTCATATAAATTGCATTATTATCATCTAAATCAATTCCAAGAACATGGCTAAATATATATTAATATCTCATATCTAGCATTAAATACTCTCCTTACTTTCCAAGATTTGGTAAAAATACAAAAAAACCATAATTATATCTCTAAAACTTCATCAAATATCAACCAACTAGTCTATTACTTACCAAAATTATATATGAACTAAACATATAATTTTTCCAAAAGAGCAAACTTAGCCAAAAATACCAACAATAACTTCGGCGGAAGCTGAAACAGCTCTGGCGGAATTTGAAACAACTCCGAAGAAATAGCTTCTGCAGAAGCTGCAACAGCTCCAGCACATTCTGTAGTAGCTCCAGCTGTAATACCAGAATTAGAAGGATTTCATAAAAATTATCTTACCATCTTTAGCCAAACCATAAATTTAATGCCAAGTTTTTTCCTCCAAGCAAAAGATGTCATCATCCAGCTGTAACAGCTATGATTGACAACTGTAGCAGCAACCCCAAAAGCATTAAATTCTCAAACTTTCTTCTTTTGGTTAAAAAACAAAAGACCACTTACTTTGTCAAAAATTTTTCTTTATTTGCTAAATTTCCCTTCAACTAGTTCTAATCTAATTACATACTTGGCTTTATATAAAGAGGACCAAGCCACACATATTGGGGGGATCCCTCCCTCTCCCATCTTCAATATTCTGAAACTCTATTTGGCTGCCACACACACACACATTCTCATACTTCTCTATCTCTCTTACAAAATTCATCTTCATAGATAACAACACAACACACATATTACAACACCATTACTCATTACCCATCTTTATCACACTCCATTATTCTAAAACTTCATCATTTTGCTGCCTAAAAACACATCTTCATTTCATTCTTCATTTCGCATACAAGATCTCCCTTCTTAGAATGCAACATAATCAATGTCATAACACAAAAAAACAACTCCAACAGCAGATTTTACTACATTTAACCTTCATAATATTTACCTCGCACTTCCATATATTTTACAAACACATTCCCCACAAAATACCCATACATACCTCTCATACATCTTTAAATTTCATGTCCCTCAAAGTATACATATACAAGATCCATGTCCAACAAAGTATCTACATATAATTCCTATACATATTACAAACACAATATCTCGCAATATATATATATATATATATATATATATATATTCTTACCATCTCCACACATCTTAAAACATATCAAACACTCTTCCAAGAATTTATTACTAAAAGTCCTTTCATAATGCTAAAAGCCCTTCTTATAAAAGGCAAAAACTCATAATACTAAAAGCTATTCTCATGGAAGGCAACATCACTCATATTTGACTAAAAACTAAAAGAGCACTATATAAGGAAAGTCATTTAAGTACATGATGAAAGGAGATAAACTAAACCAACCTATGCACACGGCTGGACATACCCTTCCAATTGCACTCATTTTTCCCCTTCAATCATGAAGTCACCATAGAAAGACTCATAATATCATATTGTGCCGCTGGACTCATTTTATCACGATGTTGAAATGTCTAAGTCCACTACTGTCCTACGACTGGAGCCCCAAACTATGAAGATAAGTTATTACATTTTACCTCCAAACTTATATTATTAAGTATATTTTATTCATTATCATTAAACCACTTAACTAATACTACTGGAATCTTATTAGCTCATTAACGCTATAAGGCTAGAGCCACAAACTATGAAGCTCACTAATGTTATACAGCTGGAGTTACAAATCACATGAAGAATAAAGTGATGTTGTACAGCTGAAGTCGGAAACGTAAAAGGCTTAAAAATACACCGGAAGCCATTAGTCTACGCGGTCCGATGTCGAGTTTCGGGTTGAACTCCCAAAAACAAATTTGGGCTTAGCAAAGTCACACTTCCAGCTAGAGACACGTGGTTACGCGCAAAAAACTGCCCCCGACAAACAACAACTAAAAGGCCCAAGGTCCTTGCTTTTCACTTGGGCTGGACACTATCCAAAAAGAGACCCTCACAACATGTAGCAAAAGGGAGAGGATAGAAGCTAGTTTCCCCCTTTTGAAAAGCCATGGTTTTCAAAGTAAAAGTTATTACAATTTCATGATTGTAATTAAAATTCTACAGCAAAATTGGTATCAGAGCACATTAAAGAAATTACATCAAAGTTCAAACAAATCTAATTTAGGATGCAATTATACAAAAAAAAAGATGGAAATAAGAATTGATTGGATGGGGCTTTAGCTATTTGAAGGAGGAAGAGTTGTTTTGATAAAGAATACCCACTCAAAATTACCAATTTATTTTTTTGTCTCTTTTTCATATCCCAATTGATATAGTTAAGCGTATTGAAAATTTTTCTATGGATGATAAATTAAAATTCAACCTAGGATGCTAGTCTGAAATTTGTGCACCCATTTAACTTGGAGACTTTGGTATTAGGAATTTGTTAATGTTTAATTAGGCACTATTGGGGAAGTGGCTTTGGAGGTTATGGGATAGGTTTATGGAAAAATATAAGGAGGGGATGAGTGTGGTTCTCCAAATTTTCCAGATTTGATGTTGGAAATGGCACATATCTTGTTTCTAGCATGATGATATCAATTTTATGAGATGTATGCAAGATAGGGAAGGTGGGCTCATTATCATATTTTCAGGATGTGTTATACTCAACTAATTTGAGGTGGGTGGTTAAAAGATAAGTTGTGTTGGATTCTTTTCAAATGCCATACGTTTGAGATAAAAACTTTTTATAGATGTGTGTGCTCTAAGGAAGGCTCCTATTGTCCTTTGAAGAATATTTGGATGAAAAAGGAACAAATGAGAGTTAGTTTCTTTGTATGAATAAAAGCATTAGGGAAAAGTGGGGAGACTACAGATCATTTACTTCTCCATTATGGAGTAACTAATGCACTTTGGTTATGAATTATGATCCTTAGTTTGTTCAGGAGGGAATGTCTAAACGTGTGGTGGATGTGTTAGCTTGTTAGAGAGGGAAGTTTGGTAGACACCACAATGCATGCATATAGAATGCGATCCCTTTGTCTTTTGTTGGGTATTTGGAGAGAAAGAAATGCTTGGAGCTTTGAAGATTGTGAGAAATCAACCTTGGAGTTCAAGCTTATACCGATAAAGACCTGATATGATTGGATGGTTAGCAATTAGGAAGCACTTGCAAGGATACATGCACGGGTACAAATATGGTACAAAGACAATAATTTTTGAAAAAGTAGGACACGAGTACGGTGATGATACGTATATTAATTAATTATAAAGCTTATAAATTTGTTTTATAACAAAAATAATTGTTTTAAAATTATTTAAAAATTATTTTAGAAGAATATTAAATCCTAGCCAATAATATATATATATATAAATACATATATATTTATTTACTGTCTACCCTAATTGTAGGAACTCAAAAGTTTAGGGCCCGAACCCACTTAAAATAATGAGGCCTTTACTACTGAATTAGGCCCAAACAGATAGAGTTTAAAAAGAGAGTGGGAAAAACAAGTTCGGTTTCAAGTCCGAATATTCATGTAAGAAGGAATGAGTTAGTAGCGAAAATCAAGTAGTATTAATGTCTTCCTCAGGCCAGCCTAAAGACAAATTCTTATACAAGGATATGCACTCTCCTTTTTCTCTTTCTCTCTATTGTTCTTGTTCTAATATATTTTCCTTGATTTTTTCTCCCTTCCCCCTTCATCTGGAAGTTCTCTTCCTTTATATACTCCTATGCTTCTTGCATCGTAGCCTTCCATCTGCATCCTTCTAGGTTCTCCTTAGGACACTTGTCCCATTAAACTCTTGTTGAAGGTGGTAGAAGGGGCTACTTAGCTATAAATCCACTGTTCAGATGTTGTTTCCTCATCAATGCAGTTGATAAAACTGTTGCCAGTCATTTAATGCAGAGGTAATAGGTCGGCTTTCACAAGAAACTTTTTTCAAATACCTTGTCCTTCTCATTGAATGCCATTTTCTCCGCTCGAGCTTCCAGGAGATATTTCGTCCCTTCCCACCTTCGCAGGCAAATCCACTCCTCGGGTTTAAGGTGCTTTCACGTAATGAACGAATAATGGTCATAGCATTCTTAGTCTTCCTCGGTCCTCAAGTCCCCACACTAATAATATTAAAATAAAATAAAATCTATGTTATTTATTTATAATTTTATTTAATGTTCATTAAAAATAGTCACTATATGTTGAAATTCTTTAAAAAGAAAATTTTTAATTTTGAAACACACTAGCCTATTTGGTAAGATTATTTAAATAACGTTTATATTTTTTAAAAATATGTATGAGTAAAAAAATATATAAAAATACGTATAATATTGTTTAAATATTAAAAACTGTTTATCAAAATACCATTCCAATCGGTCTGCTGCCATGGGTGGGTAACATCTCCCATAGTACCCAATTCACAAGGGGGCAAAAAGGGAAAACTGTAAAATATGTAAGGGCATATTTGGCAGAAGAAAAAGAAGAAGAGGGAAGAAGATTGGCTGACCAGCTCTCCCGAAGAAGAAGAGGCAGAGAAGATCGGCGTGATAGAGTGAGACTGAGAGAAGGAGAGAGAGGAAACTGAGTTTGGGTGCAAGGGATGCTCTCAAAACGCAGCGTTTCAGGTTAGGATTTTTACTTCTTTTTTTTTTTTTTTTTTTCCCTCTCCTCGCCGTGTCCCGCCTTGTCCTGGCCGTGTCCGATTATTTAAAAAAAAAAGGAAAGGACACTCGTGCAGCCGTGTCCCAGGCGTACGAGTACGACACGGGCACGGCAGGCAAATGGCCGTGTCTGTGCTTTCTTTGGTTAGCGATAGCAGTGAGTGTTTTTCTTTGTCTAACTTGAGTGAGTCTATTGAGTAGTATTGACCCATTTACTTTTTCTCAAGTTTATCTTGTATACTTCCTTCCTATGTACATGGGCTACGCCTCTTCTTCACACAATTTATATAAGATTCTTGCAGTATGCCCGTAAAACTTTTTTCTTTTATTCTTTTTTTGGGGTACCATGTGCTCAATTTGGGACACTTGTTTACCTCCCTATGGCTATGATTTGCTATATGAGGAATTTGATCATGTGGAAAGTGCCAGTATCACCTAATGAGAAATAGAATGTTGGTATCTGGGCTCTTTTTTTTTTTTTTTTAATTTATAAAAATATTAAATTTCTATCATCCAATTGATTTCAGAGATCATCAAAACTTTAATTGGTTTATGCAGGAATTTGTTTTCTGGAGCCCATTTTAATTTGGACTGGAGGTATCTGAGTTTGAACATATTGATGATATAGAGACACAGATCAGAATGGTGTATTTGTTTTTGTCAGAGCCCATATGGGATAGGAATGGGGATGTAGATGACTCTTCCTGTATTAGAATCTCTCTCTTGAATAATTTGGAATCAGTCATTTGCTCATTTTTGACGACGCCTGAAGGTCGGTCAGAGGCTCGACTATGGCTTTGTAACACTATAGCAGGCATGAGTTCCGTCACTTCCTACCATCAGCGCGAGTTATTTGTTAATCTGTTGAGATCTAATAAGTCACCAAGGCGGGCCTTGTTAGCATCTCAACTCCTGCAATTGATATTTGAGAAAAGGCCACAGATACTGGGCTCCATCATTGCAAAGAAAAGTTACATACTAAAGAAATTTTTTGAAGGTTAGTCCACGTTACTAATTGTGCCATCCCTTTATTCTTGGATTGTTTTCCCATCTCATTTTCGAAGTAAAATGAAATCCAGAAGAATCGCATTTTATTCTCCGTGTTTTGTAGCCTCAGTTTCTTCTTGTGGAATATTACTATAACTGGTGAATATTATCATCTCTGTCCCCTTTCTTGTAGCTTTATGTCTTACTGTTCAGTTATGTATTCATTTAGAAATTTCTTGTGAACTTTCCTATCTTTGTAGAATTTTTTTTGCCTGGTCATTAGGAGAGTATGAGTGACTACTTTGAGGCAGGCACATATATTGTAATGTTCCTTTATTTTTTACATACATTAAAATGTGAGGCAGAAGCCAAGAGCCTTGTGGTTTAGTAGGATTGCGTGGTCTCTCCATGGGGAAAACCTGGGTTTCGATCCTCCCTCCCCCCACTCATAAGGAATCTATTAAAAAAATAAATATATAAAAAATTGATGTATAAACTTTTATAATTCATATAATTTGAGTTTTCTTTTTCAAAGTTCTGATTGTGCTATAATTGCTGAACAAGGCAGGAAATTCTAGACGTATATTGCTATGGTTTTCTAATTTTGCTGCTGGTGGTGGACTGGACCACAGAAAAGGTGCTAAGGCACTATCTCAATTTGCTTTTGTAAATCGTGATATCTGTTGGGAGGAGCTTGAATGGAAGGGAAAACATGGTCAGTCGCCTGCTATGGTTGCTACAAAGCCCCATTACTTTCTAGATTTGGATGTCCAACTAACTGTTGAGAATTTTCTGGAAAATGTTCCTGAATTTTGGTCATCTAATGAATTCGCTGAGTCAGTCAAAGATGGTGAAATTTTGTTCATTGATAGAGAATTCTTTTTACAGTATTTTGTTGATTTGATGTACAAAGAGAATTCAACAGATGTATGGGAAGTCATAAACAAGTTCCTAATTGAGGAATCTTTCTCTTCTTTGTGTCACCGCCTTCTTATCATTCTTGAAGAGAGGGACTTGAATAATTTCCTGGTATTGCTTGGTAAACTTCTCAACCCCAAACTGGAACCTAAGAATTTTAGTAATTCATCTTACTTGTTTGAGGTTATAGTTTCTAAGTGCAGTGACTGTGGATCAATTGATCAGATGCTATTGTTAAATGCGGTTATTAATCAAGGACGCCAACTTCTTCGGCTTCTACGTGATGAAGGTGGCCAGGAGGAACATGAAAAAATCAAAGACATTGTGTCACAGATATGTGCAATACCAAGCAATGCCAATAGTTTGGTGCCCATTTTTATGAAGTGCTTCAAAACAAAGACCGTTAAAGCAATAAAATGGCTGGGGCTTCAGTCTTGGGTTCTGTACTTTAGATTGTCAGAGGATTGCCAGACTCCCGAGTCTTGGGAATCATTATTTAAGGATAATGATATAGGTTTTCGCACATCGAATAATTATGAATTGCTACATCATGATGATTTTTCTGAAGAAAGTGGTTCTGATTTGGATCATAAAGCATCAGTTAGAGTTAAGCACAGGAAGAAAGGAAAAAGAAAGAGAAGAAAAAAAAACTTTTCTCATGATGACACTTTTGACATTGAGCTACCAGATTTTGATACTACAAACAGGGTGCTGAGTTTGCAAGCCAATGCTGGAAGTTGGTTGCTCTGTACCGATGGGTATTCTGTGTCTTGGAACAGTGTAAGTTCATCACTTCATCTCTTACATCAATTATTAAGCTTTACACTTGGTTTTACTGTTGACATTTTGCAATACTAAGCTTCTCCAATGTGGAAATGTCTATATTTGCAATTATGTAAAACAACATACAGATTCTGTTTGCCAACCTTGTTTGTTGAGGTCTCTTTGCATTATTGTGAATGTAAATATTATCATATGGAACTTTAGTTATCAAGACAGACTATAATGTTTAAAACTGTGTCAAGGAAACACAAAGAACTGCATGAAAATTAACTTTGATGACCTGGGCCCTTTATATACATATATAATTGTGTGTGTGCACGCATTATATATTTGATATGTCAAATACTTGCTGCATTAGTAGTTTATAGTTTTCCATGTAAATTACAGATCTATCCATTTTGTCTGAGAAGATAAATGTGGTTTCTGCTCATCTTTTATCTCATTTTTCATTTTGCTAAAAGTTAGTTTCAGCCATAGATTTTTTTTTCTTTTCTGTTCTGGTGTTTTGTTTAGATGGGGGATGTTTGCAATTTTTCAATTGAAGCTAAGTTTTTTCAACTAGTGGTGGAGGAAGGGGGAACCTTTTTTGTGTTTCGTATTTTGAGAGGGGTAAGTATTTTTCAAGATCGGTTTGTATGGGAAAAAAAGCATGTCAATGGTTGCTGTCAAACTTGGAGCAAACGGTGTTAGATTGTAATCCTAAACAATTCCTTACATTCAAAGAGGGCGATACTACGTATACGTTTTAGAAGTGTTCTAATGCTTTGCAAAATATATTGTCATGACTGAACTTAAGGCTGGGGTCGTAGGAGATTGGTGATCATACCAGAAGGCAAGGTGATGTGTGGGTGGAGGGGGTTCGGATTTGAGTTGCAGAGTTTAATAACTCACAAAAAGCCAGTGAAAATCTCAGATGGTATGCACAAGCAGCCGCACTCTAATGTGCGTGTCTCTCAATCTTTTGCAGCAGTGATTAGAGGAGAGAAGCAAAAGAATGTTGTGGTTTCGGATTCTAGGCCTCTTGCAATTGACAAGGGTTAAAGTATTGTCAAAGACCCTTCGTTAGGTGTACAAAACCCAGTGAGAGCAGTACATGGTAAGAAGGAGATGAAACAGAAAATTTTGCCGGAGGGGAAACTGAAGAGCAGTGGTGAGGGGCAGGTTCTCACCGCAGGTTCAGAGCATTAAAATTCACCCGAAATTAGTGGAAAATTTTCAAGCAATGTCACCGTTATGATTTGTTTCGAAATCAAAAGGAAGGCAATTCCGAAAATCATGGGAATCCCAATTATTAAGGAGAGATTTAATGATTGTGTGCAGTGAAGGAAATAAGAGGCAGGTTTGGTTGGGTTTTCATAAAGGTATAGACAAATTTGTCTTTGTCTATTCAGCCAAGTTACTCACAACATATACCCAGATGGACCAAGGAGTTTTAAAAACAAAAGAACAGGCAGAGGGTTCAGTTAAGCCCAGTCACGATAATAACATGGGCCAACCTCAAGCCCAACTAAAGGCTGTTGAGGTTATTTTGGCCCGTGATAATTGTGAAGTCCAGATGGGTTTGGGACATCTTGTTATACCATCTGATGCCCAGAGTAGTTGGGAACGAGGAGAATCTTCAAAGGCAGCAGCATCACGGTCATGCACTAGACTTTTATCTTATTGAGTCAATTGAAGCAATCAAGTAGATTGATTGTCTCGGCGGGGTGTTTGGTGCTTGGGTTGAGATTGGATTTGATGGGAATTACCCTGGAGCTTACTTGCTCATTGATCTCACTGGATTGGGCAATGCTATGGACTGATTCTCAAATGTTTGGAATTTGGTACCACATTGTGTGATGTGGATTATTTGGAGGGAGAGAAATAATCGCATATTTGTAGATTTAGTGCTTTCTGGGGATAAGCTCTTAGCTTTGTTTGCGACCACTTTGTTTGATTGGTCTTATGCGTGGGGATTTACTTATACAAAGTCCATTCCATTGTTTTTAGATTCACTTTCCTCTTGTACATTAGTTGTTTTGTTTTCCTTTGTTGCTTGTACATATTTCCTTCTTTTACTTCATCTCTTTGATGGAGTAGTTTCTTTTTAATACAAAATTTTCTTACCTATCAAAAAAAAAAAACGTGGTTTATGCTCTAATCAGTGAGGTGCAGTCTTAACACCTTTTTCCATATCTCAAATGAATGACCTATTTTAATGTACTTTCATGTAATGTCACTATAGTTTGTTTGGGATTTTTACTTTCATTTTCTCACACCTTCTTTTAGCCAATCTAATTCTGTAATCATTAGGCCTTTTTTTTTGTATAATTACTAGTTCCCATAATTTCATCTGTAGATTTGATTCCCATGAACTCAATGTAGGTAAGAGAAAAATATTGTATGTTAAGACAGATTTTCTGATCATCTTGCTGTTTTCTAGGCGGACTTGCCAGAATATCTTTCTAAGCATTGCTTGTGTACTTGGATGAAATGGATTTTTGCCAAGTGGGAATGAAGCCTGCTGGATTTGGATGGATCCACATATTGTTAGTTTACCGCTTAAAGTAAAAGGTTACATGTAGCACTGAGGGGACAAAGCATGTGGAAAGAGCATGTACTGCTTAAATGGCCAGGGATCACCATGATTTTAACATGTGACAAATGAAATGGCATTCTATCATCAAAGCCAAAGGTGCAGGTAGTGGAGTACAACAGTTACAGCAATTTCAGAATTCAAACAACAGAAGGTTACTATTGCCTAGTTTTAGAAGGTAGATAGTGCGATAAACAAGTGTCCTAGAAGATCAAAAGAGAGGCCGATATTTCAAGCACAAGAGAGGATCACTCACATTTATACTCAATTTCTCTAATTATTCTTAAGAGTTAGAGTAGGTTGCCTTGTAATATGTTTGGTGCATTAATGCAAGTAAGTAGTTTTATTTGAATTATCTTAGTTTAATGCATCTATATTAGTTGTTTTCTTATGGTTTCTACTTTGATGTGTAGTAGTATTTGTAGTTTAACTTGTATTGTTTTCAGTCTATAAGTTATCGATAACATCATTGTGACTAATCTCAGCGACGCACGTATTATCGATAATTATCATCACAATCTTTTACAATAGTAAAGTCCTCTTCGTTGAGGCAAGTACGAACCATAAACCCTTTGTAAACAAAGTCAAATCTCCAATCGATATAATTCTTAATCAAAACGTTGTTAAAACCTAAAGACAATACAAACAAATTTGGAGACTATAGTGGGAGCATGCCATGAAAAATATTGAGAATGAGGTTCCAGGTCTAGGCCATGTTGAAAAGTGAACCAATTTGACGAGAAATTATACAGTTCTTTGGTAGACCACATCATTTGTCCATCATTCTACTAAAAAATTTTCACTTGTTTAAAATTGCTAAGTTAGTGTTTTAAAAAAATTTCAAAAATATAGACTATAGTGGGAGCATGCCATGAAAAATATTGAGAATGAGGTTCCAGGTCTAGGCCATGTTGAAAAGTGAACTAATTTGACGAGAAATTATACAGTTCTTTAGTAGACCACGTCATCTGTTCACCATTCTACTAAAAAATTCTAACTTGTTTAAAATTGCTAAGTCAGTGTTTTAAAAAAATTTCAAACTCAGTAATTTTAAACAGGTATAAGTCTTTTAATGGAATGGTGGACCATGTCACTTGTCCACCATGTAAACCTTATAATTTCTCCAATTTGACCTAACCTTCAACAAACCAATGCAATGCTTGGGTTGGAGCGAGATTTTCACCCTTTACTTACGGCTGGCCGGGGGAGCCTTACAACAAGCAGCCTCAAAATGGAGATTGGACAAGAATTTGTCTCGAAAGGCCATTTTAAAGTAGGACATTGGAATTAGGGAACACCTTCGTCTGAGTGAAGAAAAGTCTCTCTTATTCAACCAAATAGATTTTATCCAACTCTCTGACTCTTTTGATCTTCTCTTCAACCATCTTAGGTCTTCCATTCCTTCATCTGGCTCTGGCTTCTTATCTTCTTCATGTAATATTATCTTCTTTCTCTTTTTTTCAATGCCAGATAGGCCATGTGATTATTCTCAAGGGTTAAATGTAGGACAAAATGGTTAAGGAAATGCATGGCATGCACCTATAAAGGGAAATGTCTTCAGGCTTCGATTCCAAGAAAAAATTGCAATTATACAATTGGGCATTACTAACCACGAAAAGGTTAGATAAGCACGCCTAAACGACAATGTACCCCTACAAGATATCCAACCTCCTCATCCATACTCCATAGGCTTAACCATATGAGATTCCTCCACAGGTTAAGTACTAAGGCTTCATTTAAAAGTTCATAAGGGAATGAAATTGAATGATCATACAAGAATGGATTTAAGTAAGAGAATGAAATAAAAATGAAATAAATAGAACGAAATTAAGTAACCTTTTTTGGATGTTCTAAAATTAAGGAATAGAAAAGAATGTACGGTAAGTAACCTTCTTTGGGAGTAATATAGAAAAAATGGTATACAACCATTTTATGACAATATTACCATTAGACCCCTATTTAAAAATAAATGGCTAAATATATAGGGGTATTTTGGGAGTTTCAGTAAAAAATTCATTAAATCTAATTTCATTCCCTCCAATTCTTCACAATTTTAGGAGGAATGAAAATTTAAGATTTTGAGAGAATAGAAAGGAATCAGTGTTCCTTCCTACCCTTTTCCATTCCCTCCTACTTAAATTTCTAAATAAGAGAATGAATTTTCTATTCCCTTAATTAAAACTCCCAAAAAAGAGAATGGAATAATATTCTAAAATTATTACTTTCATTTCATTCTTAATAAAAGAGAAGAATAGACAAATGTTTTGAAGATGTTAATAAATTATGTCTAGGATATTTATAGATAATATTAAAGTATATGTATATACACTTTAAATGTATATAAAATATTTATATATACATTTGGGATAGGTGGGGTGAACAAAATTCATCCCTGCCCAATCACCTCTTTGGGGTGAGGAAATTCCATACAGGGTGAAGCAAGATAGGACGGGTCAAGTAGGACAGGGCATTTTTTTCCATTCCTATGTAAATTAGACATACAATTAACCATATCATCAAACGCATTCAATTTTCTCTTCCCATATTTAGCCAAAAATAAATATTTATCTTCCATGTTTTTACTCCATTCATGGGTTTTCCGAGTTATAGTGTGTTTGTTCCTTGTCACTTGGCTTTGTTATTCTTCTTTGCAATTTTTCTAGTTGGCGAAGGTTGTTGGGAAATTGTCTTATCTTCCAATTGTAACTTGAAAAGCTAATTGCATTTTCTTTAAGAAAGAAAGATAATTTTGGTTATTTTTTGGGCATCCTTGGTGTGGAAGAAATAACTATTCCTTAGAGAGGAAAGAGAGTTTATTCTTTGTTAAAAAAAGTAATGTATTTCTTGTCCACCAAGGAATAGGAATTGAATTTTATAAATAGACATTGCTACACAGAATTTGATGGCTTTGGCCCAAGAATTATAGGGAGAGGAGAAGAATCATAAAGTTAAGCTTGAAACCAAGACTGAAAAAAGAGGAATTTTTGTTTGGGAGCTAGCAAAAGGAGAGAAACAACAAGGTTTGAGTTTTCTCTACAAAGCTTTTGTAAAGCGCACAAATCAAGAAAAAAATTATGAGGTTTGGATCAATGTCACATAGTGAGTGAGGGAAAAAAGAAGAGTGCAACTCGCAAGCCAATGAGAGTTGCATTAAAAGGAGAAGTATCCATGTGAGAGCCATTGTGAGAAGAAGGGAAAAAATAAATAAATAAAAGGGTGCAGTGAGTGTTATATATACTAGCCGCGAACCCGCGCGTTGCGCATGAAAATTATTTTTATGGTGGTTTTATTCATTTTCTTATACAATTTAAGCTAATTTAATAAAGAGTAATGTATATTTATTATAAGAATAATCATAAATATAATATAGGAATAATCATAAATCATAAATCTAATAATTTTTGTCCTACTAAAATGAAAAAAATATAATTTTTCTCAGAAATTCAAAAAGCAAGTTAACGAAAATATTTATTTTTTAATAAAAGTTATTTATAACATTTTTTAAATTATTAAAAAGAATATAAAATTTGGAAATTATTTTTTTAGTTTTAAAAAACCTTTCTCAAACTTATTTTTACTGCCTACAATCCAAAACACTGAAAAAGTAACTAAAAAAATTAATAAAACTTAACTATGATTAATTGGGCCAATTAGGAAAACAATTTATTGTTTATAATCTACTAAGGTTATTTTCTTTGTAGAAATTGTAATTTCGTCCACCCAAAAGATATTATCAAATAAACAATTATTAGCAAATTCTAAGAATTAAATTTCTATATATGCATTGTTATATAATAATAATAATAATAATAATAATAATAATAATAATAATATTAATAATATTAATAATAATAATTGTGAAAGATAAAATTTTTCCCTCATCCAATAATTTTTGTTTAGCTAACCTTTGCTTTTCTCTAAATAAATGGCATTATAGAGTACTTCTAATACAATTATTAAGAATACTTTGTCCACCACAAAGGATTAAAAAATAAACAAAAATGATTAAAGTCTCATAGTTTAACATCTAAATTGAGCACTATTAAAATCATGCTATCAAATAACAATAACTACCAAATTAAATTATCCAAATCATGCTATGTAGTAGAATAATATTATATTTTTATATTTAATCCTTTATAACGCAATATAGGATAACATTTAACAACCAAAGAGAGAGAAAAAAAACAATTTAAAAAAATAAAACTGAATCGCATTAACCTAAAGTAAATTAAAGAATATAAAAAATTATTAACCTAAAGCGAAGATGCACGAAAAATAAAAAATAAAAATCCACCCAAAAATTGTGTGTGTGTGTGTGTGTGTGTGTGTGTGTGTGTGTGTGAGAGAGAGAGAGAGAGAGAGAGAGAGAGAGAGAGAGAGAGAGAGAGAAATTTTTTTTATAAGGGAAAACTATACATAGAACGAAAGAGATAGTGACAAATTTATAGTAAGAATGTGTGAATAAAAAGAGACAAAAGTAGAGGAAGATGAAGGGAAAAATAAATAATATTAATGTAGAGGGTAGTGGGGAGATGAGAAGGTGAGGGAATGAGAAAGGTTGGAGAAGTAGTGGGGAGATGAAAAGGTAAAGAAGAGAAAAGGGTTGGAGAAGTGAAAATATGAAAAAAAAAAAAATATATATATATATATATATATTAAAAGTAATTATAAGAAAATAGAAAGAAAGAAGATAATGACGTGAACGCTAACGTGGCTTAACGTGAACACAGTAGCATTAAACGTAATATTATATTTTTATATTCAATTCTTTATAACGCAATACAGGATAACATTTAACAATCAAAGAGAGAAAAAAAAAACACAACAATTAAAAAAAAAAAACTGAATCGCATTAGCCTAAAGCAGATTAAAGAAAACAAAAAATTATCAACATAAAGTGAAGATGCAAGAAAAATAAAAAATAAAAATCCACCCAAAAATTGTGTGTGTGTGTGTGAGAGAGAGAGAGAACCTTTTTTTCGTAAGGGAAAACTATGAATAGAATGAAAGAAATAGTGACAAATTTATAGTAAGAGTGTGAATAAGAAGAGACAAAAATAAATGAAGATGAAGAGAAAGATGAAGAATGATATTAATATAAAAGGTAGTGGGGAGATGAGAAGGTGAGGGAAGGAGAAAGGTTAGAGAAGTAGTGAAGAGATGAAAATGTAAGGAAGGAAGAAAGGTTGGAGAAGTGTAAATATGAAATAAAAAAAATACTAAAAATAATTATAAAAAATGAAAAGATAAAAGATAATGACGTGGACGTTGACGTGGATCAACATGGGAGCAGAAACATTAAACTCTACGCTTCAGTTTTTAGTAATATATAGATTGGAAGATAAATTTAAGGTTTTCTCTAGGGAGAGACTTTTTGGATGCTATAACCACGCAAAGTTGTATCAGTAGCGAGTGAAGAATTCATGTGAGTTAGTATTAATTCCTAAAGATAAAATATATTTTGTTTGGTGTAAATCTCAAGTTAGACATAAATTTGTAAAGATATTGTAATTGATTTTGTAGTAGTTGATTTATTTGAAATTTGTCCCAAAATTTTTCCTTTCAAGAAAAAAAAAATTCCACATAAATATTTGTATTTTTGTATTTGATGATATTTTGACTTGGTAATTTTAGTAATAATATTTTTTTGACATTAACAAAAAATGTTAGTTAATTTTCTTTTTCTTTTTTCTTTTTTGATAGAAACCAAATAGCATTAACGAAAACTAAACAGAATCAACATATAAAGGCTGAGGTCTCTAAGAGCATCCGCAGTGGCCCAAGGTAAATAGTATATGTTAGGGAATTTACAATTCAAAGCAAAAAACAAGCCAACATCAAGTCTTTTGTCAGTCTTGTATCCTTAATTGTGCTACAGTACTGTCACAAATTTGTGATGATACTGTAGCACAATTGTAAAAAGAAGTAATATTTTTTTATTCAATCCTCTCTCTTCCCACTCTCTCTCACGTCTCAATCTCTGTCTCTCTCTCCGAGCTGGCTTTTATTTATGTTTTGAAATATATTATTTTATTGTATAAATATATTATTTTAATGTGTTGTATTGTAAAATAAAAATTAGAATGTTGAGAATATTATAAAATAGTATGGTATAATTGATAAAATAACTTTTTTAAATGGTAAAATAGAATAAGATAGCATTCACCATTGTAAATACTCTAATAATGCATACCGACATAATCATAAAACAAAAGCATATAAAAGTCCATAGGCGAACTTTTATATGCTTTTGTATAGAAGTCTCTTCCTTGCCAAAACATCCATCCTTGTTGGCTTCAAGGAGGCAATGATTCATCATCACTCGAAGAATTTGGTTAATGAGAGTACTGCAATCTATAATAAGAGAAAGATGATATAAATTACTGTTATGATGATTTCCAAAAACCCAGCCAAAAATAATTTTTGCATAAGTTTTAATCTCAACAGCTAATAGATTCAGAGTGACACAAAGGCATTAGGCATTGAATAATATTAGGAGTAATGGTTGAACCACGTAAAGTCACCGTTACACATTTATCACCTACAATTCGTCACGTGGCAAATATTGAAAAAATTATGCAACTTTTTATAGTCCTAACTTTACTGTTATATTGCATCAACAAACTTCCATTAGAGAGGACAATGTTGCAGGCGAATGTTACCTCAGCGTGACATAATGAAAATACACTTTAGAAGTGCCGCACCCAAGTATTAAAATAAGATTCTGAAAACGTGTCCTATAAAAAAAAAAAGATTCTGAAAACGTTTTTTTTTTTTTTTTTTTTTTTGAGAAAGAAAGATAGGAATTTTATTTAACTGAAAGAAGCCAAATCAGCTTGTACAAAATTCTGAATGTGTGGTGGAACATCCTCCATCCATACTAAAAAATCTGGTATGCTAATAGCATGTCTAGCCAGATTATGTGCTACGAAATTGTCTTCTCTCTTTGTAAGAATGTTCTCACAAAGATTCGACACAATGCTTTCTGAAAACGTGGTTTAAAAAATTTCCCTTTTGCAAAAAATTTTAAAAAAAAATCCGTTTTGCAATTTTCAATTGCCATCACCTTTTTAATTCCTACAAAGACACCAAAGGTCCACAGCCATCTGCAAGGGAAAAATAATGGATATACATACCAACCTCGCTTTAGATATAAATAAAAAATAATCCTCCTAACACTTTTGTGATAAACTTTTCAGAAATGGTGAAGACTTATTTTGTTCTTAAATTGAACTTTGTTTCTTGAATCGAGTAATTTGAATTTGAAGGTTGAGAAGTTTCTCAATAATAATAATAATAATAATAATAATAATAATAATAATAATTTGAAGAGCAAAAAATGTATTTCATCAATTAATCAAAAAGAAAAAATAGGAATATTAAAGCATCTCTGATAGGCTCTTTAAAGTCAATTTTCTCAACATTTTAGAGAATGAGCTTACAAAATTGGGTTCCAAAAGAGTCCTTGGGTTTTTTTTTTTTTTTTTTCAAAAGAGTTATCGTGGCTCTACATGCCTAGAGAGTCACTGTAAATATCTAAAACGATTTCAGGAAAATAAAATGTGAAACAACTTAATTAAATATTAACTAATATTTATTTAAGAATAAGATAGAAAAAGGATATGTATATAGTTTGATGGAAAGTATTTTAAAAAGTAGATAGATAAAATAGAAAAAAAAAATCTCCAAATTCGGGTAAAAATAAAATAAAAAGACTATTAGAAATGAAGCAAAAATAAGTTAGTCCAAAAAGCGAGTAATGGTACTTCAGTCCAAAAAATAAAAAGGTAATCCATTAGAAAAACAAAGATTTATTCATGTAAGGATTTTTTTAGAATGATTGTAATATCTTTTAAATGTTAGTTTTTTTATAATAAAAAATTTAAATTTAAATTGAGGATTTAAGTTTGAATATTTCATTTGAAAACATATCTTAGAAGTCATTGTTGTTACTTGTTAGAGCACTAGCATCCGAGGATGCAAAAAAAAAAAAAAAAAACTAATTTTTCAATTTTAAATAGTACTTTATTTATTTTACCAACTTATTTTACAACTTACTTTATATCCCAGTTTTTATTTTTATATACAACCCAATAAAATAATAAAAATTACCTAATAAAATAATAAAAATTATTTTTATCTCTCTCTTTCCTCCCACTGTCTTTTTCTTTTGACACACAATCACAAGATTAAGTATTATTTTTTTTCTTTACAACCTATGAATAATAAGATTGCATATATGCAACTTTACTATTCATAAGTTGCAAATTTTTTTTAGGTATACAAACTAGGATAGAGTGAGTTTTTACTCTTTTAGATTGTAAAATAGCAAAATAGCAGCTGAAGGATGTTTACACCTCCAATGCCAGCGCTCTTATGGCATAGGCAAACAACCTGGGAATCATTTTCTAAGTGCACTGACTAAGAAGTACTTTATAGCATAGGCAAACAACTTTATCGAGAAGAGCAAGACCAAAAGCTAGGCACAGAGATGAGGCCAGCAGAGATTGAAGGAGCAAACTCACATGATGAAGTTGTTCTCGTCCTAGACCAACAAAATCCTAGAGCTGCATCTATGGCTGCTGAGCTCAATAAGGACCAGTTTGCACCAGAAGAAAAGACTCAAAACCAGAAATCCCTACGCCATCTTAGCTTCTCCAAACCAAAGTCTAGATTGGCAGAGTTCAACAATCCACCTGCGTATAGAAATAGAACAACAATCGCAGCTGAATCTTGGGTCATTGAACCCCATAAGTTTGAAAATGACAATTCATCCACAGACAATGATGATGATGATGAATGGAGCGAAAAAGTTGAGGAAGATGATGGAGAAACAAGACAATCAGAAAGGTACAAAATGAAGAAGACCCGAAATGTCCAATGGAGACTCATTGTGGAATGGGTTTTATTTATCATCATAATGGCTTGCTTAATGTGTTCCCTCACAGTTACTTCCTTGAAAAACGAACTTATATGGGGTTGGGAAGTCTGGAAGTGGTGCATAATGGTAATGGTTACCTTCAGTGGCCGCTTGGTTTCAGGTTGGGTGATGGGTTTTGCAGTGTTCTTAATCGAGAGGAAATTCATGCTCAAAGAAAGAGTGCTATACTTCGCTTATGGACTTAGAAAGAGTGTCCAAAACTGTGTCTGGTTAGGCCTTGTTTTGCTTGCATGGACCTTAATGTTTAACACCGAAGTCCAGAAGGAAAATAGAATACTGAAAAAGTTTTTCCAGGCATTGGTGGCCGTACTATTAGGCGCAACTATTTGGCTTCTCAAGATTATCTTGGTCAAAATTCTGGCCTCATCATTTCATGTCACAACCTACTTTGACAGGATGAAAGAAAGTGTTTTCCACCATTACATATTGGAAGCACTTTCGGGTCCTCCTTCGATGGACGATGAGCATGAAGAGATCAATCAAGTCCATCGTAACAAGTACAAGTTGAAGAGGTTGGGGTCTGGGAAAATTGATATGGAGAAGCTGAGGAAGATGAGCATGCAAAAGAGGGCTTCCACATGGAGTGTGAAGAGGCTTGTTAATTATGTGAGGTATACTAGATTATCTACAATTTCAACGACTGTTGATGACTTTAGCAAGGCTGAGGCTGAGATTAACAGCGAGTTGGAGGCTAGGAATTGTGCTCAAAGGATTTTCAAGAATGTAGCCAAACCGGGTGCCAAGTAATTATTCTCTCTCCTCCTCTCTCTAATGAAGTCTTAATACTTGCATGAAAACTATAATTAGTTTATAATTGGGTTTATTGTTTTCTTTCTTGTTAGGGTTCTTTTTCATGATCTCTACTAAGACAATAAGTTTGCATGCATATATGCAGCTAGTACTTTCAAATTTTTTATATTGCTTAACTAAATAAGAGGTAAGAGCCATATGATTAATAAACTTAATTATATCAATTTTAAAATTCTTAGCAGAATTTTTTGGAGTTTTAATTTTGCCTTAATTTGATTTGCAATTTAAATCCGTGAGAATAATCAAAATTATGTTTGACAGTTAAGATAGCAGGTAGTTTGTTTCACTTAGTTAAGAAAATAAAAATAAAAAACCTTATGATATCACTTCATCAAATGTTTTATTTAATTACATCGTATTTTTTATTTTATCTAGCAGCAACAGATAGTTCGCAGATGTTGGTAAAATACAAAGTCACTCTTGAGGTTGAGCTCATACCATACACATATATACCCTACCAAGAATTTGTTTAAATTGACCCTATAAGTACAATGGACACTTAACACCATTTGAAAGTTCTTCAATTCCTCAAGTCCTCTACTTCATTCTATCTCTATTTACTATCTATTTACCATTTGCTATCTAAACTCTCTCATACAATTATTGCCAGAATGCAGTCATTGTGAGATTGCATTTTGGCAATTAATTTGACCAGAAATTTGTTTTGGGGAAAAAAGAATACAAACAATATTAAGGGTTGTTTGTATGAAGTAGGGCAAATTGAAAATATTTGATTTTGCTTAACAATATCCCAAATTTCAGGAGTGATTTTTATATTTCACCCTAATAAAAAAGAATAGGGAACTATATATAGCGAGCTTTGTAAGACTCTTTTCATAACTTTTTTAATTCACAAACATTGACCTTCACATGTTCACTTAAAAAATCAGACACAAGTTTAAATTGTGGTGGAACTGGAATCATGAAATTTGAGTTTATAAATTGGATTGTAAAAACTAAAAATTAGAGTATGTAAGAATGGAATTGTTAATGCAAGTCAAACTCATGCTTCTTGAACTCATATCATTCAAGCGGTTTTTTCTTTCCTATCTTAGTATCGTTTTTCAATTGAAATTACACAAATTGTGTGGGCCAGAATATTGAAACATTCCGGAATGCGAAAATCTGAACTTTGAATGTGTCATGCGAGTGTGTTGGTCTATACTAAATAGGTTTAATCTATATATATATATATATATATATATATGTATATGTGTGTGTGTGTGTGTGATTACAAGAAATCGCAATTACAATTTAACTAGATTTTCAAGAAATAGTACAAATATTAATAACACTTCAGTACTCGGTAGTGACAAATTATAGTCTATCAACATTATTCTTAAAAAGAAAATAGTATATCAACGTTAATTATTTATCATTCATTGCTTGTTAAATTAGTTCTTGACATGTCATCACACTCATATGAGTGAATGGAACCCACACAATATGAGTGTGATGTTGCACAGTGCTCAAATTCCTACGGAATAGTTTAAATTTCTTGATCATTTAGTTGTTTTTTTTTTTTTTTTAATTCCTCTTATTCTTTGGGGCTTAACATCACACTGAAATTTTAATACAAACATTTCGTCAAGCAAACCTCAAGTTCACCATCGGTGGGCTTGATTTCGTTGTCCATTTGAAACTATTTTATTTGAGTTTTTTTGCTAATTGTGTTTTGTTAAAAGTTAATTAAAGTAGTATTACACCCAAAAAAAATTGTTATTTAAAAAAATACATATATATAAACAAATAATTAATTCTTAAAACTAACACGATTTTAGTTATAATTAATATGAAATTATGTTTTGAAAATATAATTTTACAATTTTAACTAAAATCGTATTTTGGCGATTTCAAAATAGATATAAGTTGATATGGCATCAAATATTTTGAACATAAGTGTCTTCTGTACATACGGTAGTAACTATCACCACTAACGCGGTTATTGAACCCCAAGAACGAAGAATAAGTGGAATAGGCCACAAAATCCAAGCATGTCACAAAGAGTCGGACTTTTTTTCCCACCACAATACAAGAGTGTGGTCCATGTAGCACTAGAGTTCTTGTTTCAAAAGGTTTAGTATATCCTCGCATGCAATCATCTGCATTCTGCAGGGTGCTCTGGTACGGCTTTTCCCACTAATTAAAATTCAGTGATTGTAAAGTATCCACTGGTCAGTTTAGCTTCATTTTTTATCATGATCGACCCCCAAGCGCATCCACTAATTTTTAATGCAGGACCACCATTCACAGCACAGTGAGTATCCCACGACAAAAGGAATATATATATAATCTATATATGCAGAGTGGAGGAATATAACCTTGTATATATTCACGTGATTGTGAGTTTTCAATAAATAAGGTACTTCATAGATTAATTCTTATGACACACAAAGACAAAGACAGACAAAAGTCACAAAACTAGAATGGAAAACTAGCTCTCAGAGATTTTGGTCGGATTTCTATATTCTGACTATACAAAAGAGTATATTATTGTTTTATAGTGTCTTAAATCTTAGGTGGCAATAATGATCAGACCAAATATTAAAGCTACTAAAGGTCCGACAACCCTATGCAAGTCCAGCCATCCTCATATTCATGTCATTTTGGATAATCCAAGTTCTGATTGTTTTGTTTAGACTTTGATTGACATTCTTTACACAAATTTGAAGAAAAAATTTATCTTTAGCTGGGTATGTTGATTCTCAATATATAATATAAATAAATCGATGAAGGTTTGAGAATTTGTAAGGTACCTTGGTTGTCTTCTAGCCTTCTAGGGAATATTGGTGAATGTCCCTTTATTACCTTAAGGCAGAATAATTGTTGGTACTACGAGAGTAGCTTCATCAACTGATTCAAAATTTGACAAGCAGTTAAGTCATATGAGCGAGATTGACATGTTGGTGTTGAAAATCATGGGGTTTTTTTAAATTATCAGAAATTAGAAATTTAGAAAATTGTGAGTGTTACGATTTTGACAAGCAATATAAGACCAAGCTCAGTACAGCTGGAAATAAGAGACTATTTCCAAACATTATGTGGACATTATTTGCTGAGTTATGCTGGTGCCATAACTTGCTGCACAACTTATGCCACAATTTGCCCACGTGGTGAGCTGTGAGTGTTGGGGGGTGATAATGGGTCCATGTGAGAACACCCACCACCACTCACAACTCGTTGCATGGGCAAATTGTGGCACCAGCATAACTCTTATTTGCTAGAATCATAACATCTTATCTTTGACTTCAATTGAAAGCTTTGAGTGCTAGCCACATACCACTAATTATGGAAACCACTATTCAAGAAAAAAAAATAGAAACCATTGTTAGCAAGATTGAGTAGCTTTCATGTATGCATGATTAAGCATTTAAATTTACAAATCAATTTTCAGATACAATAATATCTATTGTTACACTCTTGTTTATATCTTATAAATTCAATATAAATTGTTAACAATTTATGAAAATATTAATGAGTTTTACTACACACAATTCTCAGCACATGGTGATTCATAATATGTCAAATCATGATTGTTGTAGGTATATTGAAGAGGATGATCTAATGAGATTTTTAAAGAGAGTTGAGATTCATACAATTTTTCCACTCTTCGAGGGATCGCTTGAGACCGGAAGGATTTCCAAGTCTTCATTTAAAAATTGGGTGGTAAGTTTTATATCCATAGTTTATGTAAAGTTTCAATATGATCAATTTAAAGAATTTATTAGTGTGAAATTGATGGAATTTGATTATGTGTCTCTTGCCAAAATATATAAACTAACATAAAGTTAATAGAATTAAGTTCATATATAATCAAACTCTGTAAATTTTAATGACGCTTCTGATACGTACTCTAATAAGCTCTCAGCCTTTACGTACTGTGCCTTTTTTGGTATATATCAAGGAGCTGAAACACTCAACCAATATCAAATTATGTAAATTAAAGTGATAACATTTTACGTACATACTTATTACCTGTTGGACTTGTTTGATTAAATGGTATTTGAAAGTATATTATTGACAATAAATTTCAAAATTGTTATTTCTAATGACTTTGCAATCACTTCTAGGTTCGAGCTTACTTTGAACGAAAATCTCTAGCACATTCATTGAATGATACCAAGACAGCAGTACAACAACTTCATAAGTTAGCAAGTTCAGTTGTTATTGTGATAATTATTGTGGTGTCCCTACTAGTGATGGAGTTGGCGACAACCAAAATAATCTTTTTCGTAATAACCCAGCTAGTTCTCTTCAGTGTCGCATTCCATAATACCTGCAAGACTATTTTTGAATCTATCATCTTCGTCTTCATTATGCATCCTTTTGATATAGGAGATCGTTGTGTCATCGATGGTGTTCAGGTAAGTTCACCTAAAAACAATACGGTACATACACGTACACTATCTTCTAACTCCACAATTTCTTATTACATTTATATTTAAAAAATTTGCTTTGCTTGTGTGTGTCAGTGTTCATATATATTAATTACTTGTGCTTACATTTGTATATTGGGGACAGATGATTGTGGAAGAGATGAACATTTTGACAACTGTTTTTCTTCGATATGATAATGAGAAAATCTACTACCCTAACTCACTTTTGCTCACAAAGCCGATAAGTAACTTTTACAGAAGTCCAGAGATGAGTGATTGCATTGATTTTAGCATTGATCTCTCAACATCAATGGAGATTATCATTGCACTTAAGAAGGCCATACAAGCGTAAGTTACTCCTTTTAGTTGTTAGTACCATCTTGCTTTCATTTGGATTAAAAAGTGTTATACTCTTGTGAATGTAGATACATCGAGAGCAAGCCAAAGTATTGGAATCCAAAACACTCTGTAACAGTGAAAGAAATAGAGAATGTGCACAAATTAAAAATGTGTTTATGCGTCCAACACACCATCAACCATCAAAATTATAGTGAACGAAACAATCGGATTACAGAGCTTTTATTGGAGTTGAAGAAGATATTTGAGACACTTGGCATTAAGTATCATCTTCTTCCTCAGGAGATTCTTCTCACAAAAATGAACATTGAGAATGAGAGGATGCTACAATAATCTTAATTGACTTGAATGTTGAAGTTCAAGAAATAAAAGTTGGTGACCTATTTTTCTAAAGCTCGACTACCCTTAACTCTATGCACCTTTGATGGGTTGTATTAAATTATCAAGCTATTCTAATTATGACGCTAGAACATTGGGATTACGATTATCCCAATTTTAAGATGGATTTTGGAACGTATTGTTGTGCTTTACACTTGTGTTTGTACCTTCAACTCTCGTTATATGAATAATTCTAAACTACGAATTGTTTAATATAACTCATATGGAAATAATTTAGAGATTTTCTTATTAGTTTTAAAATCACACTCGGATAGAAGAAAAATAAATAGGTGCATTAATCATATTAAAAGTGGTGGTCCCACATTGATAAGGTATGGCTGGCCCTATGTATAAAAGTGGTGTAACTTTGGTGAATGTAAGAATTGACAAAGTTTTTCCTAGTTAAACAACTTGTTAGTCTGAGAACGCTTGAGGTGTATTCGAAATTTGGATAGTTTATATTTGTGAGATTAATGTTTAGAGTTTATGCATGATTGTTATTTTAATGCTTATTAGTTTCTAGTTTTCACAAAATTATTGTTGGGTGCCAATAATTTTGATCACATTGTTAATTTTAAGTTTCTAATTAACTGAAAATCTTTTTTGGATTTTTCAAGGGCAAAACCAAGAATTTTGCTTCACAGGTGTAGACACCCCATTTATAACCTTCACGGGCAAAATGATTTTTACATCCCTAGGGCAAAATCATAATATTGACTATTAGCTTTTTATACTTCACTTAAAATAAATCTTGAAATTTTAACAATCAAAATAGTATGTCATGGGCCCAATTAGACCTTTGAAACAAAAGATATCATAGAATCAAAACTCAATGGTTAGAATGCGCCCGCATGATTTAGATCTAATCACTTGTGATTGTGAACGATCAATTTAAATTCGTCCATTGGGGAACTAATTTAAATTAATGATGTATCATGACCCTACTAATTTAAATTTAAAATAATCGCAAGAAAGCATGAATTGGATGCGTTGAAATATTAGATACTGATAATTTTTGAAATTATCTTGTTTAAAGAAGAATATTAAAAAAATAATAGACTTATGAATATCAAAATAATAATATTTTAACTGGAAATTAGCAAAAAATTGAAATTTTTCATGAGCAACAGCTAGTTTCCTACTCAAAGGATTGTTGGAAGTTCAAAATTTGAAAAATGTAAGCTAAAACTAGGCTCAAGTGTCAATCAGTACTTGGACTAGTCCCCCATTTGTCGATCGGCAAATAGTGGGACAAATCCTAGAGTAGATCAACACAGTTTGATCCTCAATATTCAAATTTTCAGCTTTTCTCTCCCACTTTCACCATCTTTTCGAATCAAAATTTTGCCAACCCTGAGCCAATCATCTGTAGGAAATCCACCATTTCTAAAGACTTCTCCCACTACTCTAAATTGAGGAGAGGACTCTCCATTCAAGGGACCCCATTCCCCTCGAGCTCTAGAGGAAGCAAAGAATAGTCATCATGCATCCAATCTTTCTAGTCTTGAAGTACAAGTGATTCCTTCAATGCCTCCCCTCAAGAAATTTAGGGAACTCTTTCCACTTTAATTTTTTGTTTAATTTTTATGTAGATATACAGTGACGGCGCCACGTTCAGTCTAGGGTGTTCTCAAGAACACCCTGAAAAAAAAGCCCACGGATTTTTCAGGGTGTTCTTGAGAACACCCTAAAAAATCCCAACATCAATATTGTAACAGAGCAAGCCCACCACAGAAAAAAAGCCCAACATCAAAATGAGCAGATTACAGATGGTAGTAAACCAACGGATTCTCAAAAAAAAAAAAATAAACAAATAAACAAATAAACCAAAACCCAATATACACATCCGATTCATCAAGTTAAGCAAAAACTGAAATAAAAAACCTAACCTAAAAAAAAAAAAAACCTCATCAACCATTAACGACAACAACCAACAGACGGCACGAGCTCCAAAGTACATTGGTCATCAGTGATCAAGCCTCAAACTCAAGCTCCAAAGCACATCGGGCATCAAAGATCAGAGATCGGTCACACCTCGACACGCTGCCCCTCTACTCAGCCTCAGGCATCCCTGCTTCCCTCAACCTCAAGATATTTCATCTTTTTCTCTCTTTAGTCTCTTACATATACAGGTTAATGGGTAGGGGTTTCTCTCTCAGACTCTCTCTCTCTCTCTCTCTCTCTCTCTCTTTGAGACTTTATCTGATTGCTTAGCTTTACCTTATCACTTTATTAATATTTGCCCTTGTTTTTGGCTTTATCCGTTGGTGTTGGTGACTGTTGGTGTTGGTGTTGGTGTTGGTGTTGGTGAGATACAATCAATTGTCTTTTAGAGTATTGTGATTTGTGATTGTGAATTTATCTAATTAGCTCTTGTGATTGGGGCCCATGGGGCTTGTCTATTGAGTGCGGGGTAGATGGGGCATGGGGCTGAGGTGAGATATTCAAATTGAGGGAAGTAAATGCACATGGGGTGTGTGCTAGTGCAACTAATAAACAATAATTTAATTAACTAATAATTAATTGGGGGAAGCAACTAATAAACAATAATTAATAATTTAATTAAAAAAATACATTATAAAAGACAAAAAAATTAAATTATGTTAGGCTAAACAACAATTAATAATTTTATAATTAATGAAACAACAATATAACAAATTATAGTTTATAAAAGACAAACAATTTAATGAAACAACTAAACAACAATAATTAATAATTTTATTAATATTTCAAATGAACTTATAGTTTATTTTTTATTCTTTTGTAGAATTATAGACAAATATTTGATAAAAAAAACCACGTACCCAATATTCATCTCCTGTGCAAGATTCTTCTTCATCTTCTAAGCGAATTCATGTTGACTTTAACTTAGAAAATCTTCCTTCAGATCCTGGGCTACGAATATGGTTGTCAAAATGACAATCTGGATCGTAGAATCGCACGATTTTACGATCCCACATAACCAAAACGTTTAGGATTGCACTAGGATCGTAAAAATGATAGAATTGTAAGTAGGATCGTAGGATCATATGGGATCCTACCAATCCTACCGATCTTACCAAAAACATAAATTTTTTGTTTTTTTTTTATTTATGGGATAAATTATCTTGTTTTGACGAAGTTTTAAGGGTTTTTATTTTTACATGATGTGATGGTATGACTTTTTATTTTTTATTTTATAAAAGTATGTTAAACTAAACAAATGTTTTTTAGTTTTTAGTTCACTTATAATCAAAAGGAATGTTTCATCATTTCTAAATGAAGAATTTGATGTTGGCTTTGCTGCCTTCTAAGTTATAATATTGTTAAATTTGTTTGATCAATATACTAATTTGTATTCTAATATTACTAAAATATTTTTTTATATATAATTTTATTATTTATGCTTGTATTTGTATATTAATTGATTGATTTTTTTAAATTGTTGCTGAGTGGTGTAACTTAAATAGTTGAGTGCAAAATTGTATCTTGATGTCTTTTACAGCTCTAGTATACAAATATAAAATGTCTACATAAACGATAAAATGGATGATAATGATTAGGAATTTAGGACAGTAGTTATAAAAACTTTAGAATGGGAATAATTAAATAGATTTCATATTGTAGTTAGCTAGTTTCCATTTGCTAACTTATTTTAGATTTCAAACTTGGAACTTAGAACTCGAAAAATATTTTCCATATGTTTTTATAAATATTTTGGTATTTGGTTGCTAATTACACATTTATTGAACTTTTTAGATACATTGGGTCAAAACTTAAATATATTTGTTTCGTTAATATAGACTTAGCGATGTATAACATGCAAATTATATCATATAATGCAAATCTAAATTTTTTTATGGATGAATTTATAATTTACGTAATTATTTAACATATAAAACCATTATCAATTTGTTTTTTGCTTTAAATCTGAAAATATGTACGATCTTACAATTCACGATCTAATCTTACGATCTACGATCCCACCTACTTTCAACGATCCTACGTAGGATCCCGATTTTGACAACCTTAGGTACGAGGAAAGATATCATCTTATCATCCTAATAATCATGATGAAATAAGAAAATATTATTTACAAAAAGGCCCTTGTCAACCTGTTTTCCAAGAACATGATTACCCTCTAACAGATTTTTCTGAAAAACTCCGTCGATTTAGATCAGAATAGTATGTAAATAAAAAGTGTTTGGAATATAGTATAAATAAGGATGCAGTATATTGTTTATATTGCTACCTATTTGGGCAAGATATTGGTAAGCAAGGAGGAGGTGAGACTTAAGGAACACCCTGAGAAAAATTTCTGAAGCTGCCACTGTAGATATAATTTAGCATTTTTATGTTATTATATTGTTTTATTGAATGTGTTTTTAGAATTATCAGTTTCCATGCTTAAATTAACATGTTTTATTACTATGTTTCCATTCTAGCCAAGATGTAGATGTTATGATGCATGCATGTTCTTCAAATGTTCATAGGAAAATCATGTAAAACTATGTTTGCTCTTGCCATGTTCTAAAGTTCTCATGCATGTTATAACATGTTCTTAATTTTTGTTCTTTGCCATGTTCATATATTAGATCCATAATCTTTATCAAGTCCATGTCAAAACATGCTTCCTTTGTAATTTCTCTAGAATTCATAATTTTCGATCAATGCATACAGTCACATGGTCATAAGTTCATATACTCTTTTATCTTTTTAACTCTTGACTAAAATTTCAAATTTCTATTTTGATCCATGTTCTGTGATGAATGACAAGACTTAAAGCTCGCATTGTATGGAATGACATGTCCATCAGCTGCCATAGTCTGGAAAACCATTTTACCGGATAAGGTGGGTGTTTAACATCCTACGAACTTAGATCAATGGTTCTAGAATAACAAAATGACATTGTAGAACTAAATTGAATGAAATTAAAGATAGTGTTAAATTGAATTTTAAACAAAATTAGAAATTAAAGGTACAGTGTTAAATTAGATTTTAAACAGAATTAGAAGCTATAATTTGTAATTTAACGTTATTACTATTTTAGCATTATTTTAAAATAATTAGATATTAAAAATACAGTGTTAAGTTGAATTTTAAACAAAATTAGGGGCTATAATTTGTAATTTAACTTTATAACTATTTTTGGCATTTGGCATCATTTAAATTGAATCTGTCTAAATTTAGATCTATTCCACCATGCAATTATCACTTTTTGTGAGCTGTATAAGTCAAAGATAATAAAAAAAGTAAAAGGTTAACATGGTAAGAGGGTTTGTTTTTTCCCCTAACTTTTACATCTCACAGCATTGCATGGTGGAATGATTCAACTAGGATGGCCAAAACCCGTCAACCTACTGCACCAATCCAAATCTGTTGTGCCCACCATAACAGGCTGCTGCATGGTCCTCTACACCAATGAACATTTAAAGCACATCAAAAGCACAAGAAAAACTGAGCAAAACTTAACAAGCAACAAACATTTCCCACTAAATAAGTTTATGTCAACAGCATAGAGGACAGTATCTTAGGACAAATATAAGTGACAGAGGACTTGGTACGTATGTTTGACTTAACAAAACAAAAGTAGGCACAAAACCACCGATATAGCAGGTACTAGCACATTCCATATATATATATATATATATATATATGTATGTATCCATCAGTGAGCGTTTTATTCAACCCACAACTTTCCTCGAATATGTTCTGCCATGCTGAATGTCCTGGGCATGCCTGAGAAACATGTCGCCAGATCCAGAATTCCACTGGACTCCAGCCTTCATGGGAGGGCACTGGACTCCAGCCTTCATGGGAGAGTGACGTGGCTGCCCAACAGACTGCCTCCGAGAACCAAGGGTCATGTTTGCTAACTTCTCAGTTGCCTCCAAAACTCCCCGAGCAGTCCTTCCCTTGTTAGTGGAGGCTGCGAACCAATAGGCATACAGTCAAACATATAGGCCTATACATTAATTCTGGAGAATTAAAATGTACAATGTAGTATAAAACTCACTTTTAATTTGTAGGAATAATTTTTAAAATTGAAAAAAATGAAAAGAATATAAGAAAGCAACATAAGATGTATTTCAGCTTAAACTTACTTGGGCTGCTCTTTCCTGGTGGCCGATATCTTGGTTGTTTAACAGAGCTCTTGAGAGATTTATCATTCTTACTCATGTCCTTCACAACAAAAACATAGGAGTTGGCACACAGCTAAAACATGTTTTAACAAACAGAAAGCATTGCCAAAACTATAACTTGTTTTAACGTACAGAAATGAAGTATGGAAGGCAAAAACAAAATTCACAACAAATGAAAATGAAAAATGACAATATCTTGATTGTTCATGAATGCTCTAATATTAGTTTATCAGTAATATCCATTACATTTTTTTCTCCATCACGTAGCCAGGGTTCTTATATCATATGAAGCAACTCAGTATTAACTGCAACTAATGGCTAACTCTTAACACAATGAACTTTTAATGATCGCTCTAATATTAGTTTGTCAGTAATATCCATTACATTTTTTTTCTCCATCACGTAGCCAGGGTTCTTATATCATATGAAGCAACTCAGTATTAACTGCAACTAATGGCTAACTCTTAACACAATGAACCTTTTTATTCTCTTTTATTAGTATTAACATAAAATATTTTTCCTATAAATCATAATCATCAAACATCTCATTCATTAACTTAGTATTTGACTTCCAAGAAAATCATTGTTGTAGACAAATTGGTGCACAATCAACTTTCATGAGAATCATTAAAATTAAGACAGTCATGAGAGAGAGAAGCTCTGCAGGACAATGCCAAACAGTCTGGGCACAAACTGGTTCTTCCCAAAAAGAAAAAGGGTTCGCAGGCAAAAAACAGAATAGAAAAAAGACCAACCTAGACACATGTTCGACCTAATCTTACAAAAAGCTATAAAAAAAAATAATAATAATAATAACAAATGCTAATTTAGCAATCAAAGAAAAGCGCAAAAACTACAAAGTTATACAGAAAATTTTTCAGCATCTTACCTGGTCAGCCAAATCCAGCTTGCGTTGCACACCTGTAAGAACATTTAGTATAGGATGAGAATGTAGCATACCACATCTTATTTTAAAAGAAAAATATATTCCAACAAATAATGGAACCTTGTATGTTCTTTAACTATAAGAACAAGCAATGTACAAACCATGATTTTTGACAAAGTACAATCGTGGTTTGTGAAAGTGTGGGCATATTAAGCCCAACTTAATAATAAAAGCGTACACCAAAACCCTAAAAACATATTCCAACAGATAATGGAACCTTGTATGTTCTTGAACTATAAGAAAAAGCATTGCATAAACCATGATTTTTGACAGTTCAATCGTGGCTCTTCATGAAAGTGGGCATATTGGGCTCAACTTGATAATAAAAGTGTACACCAAAAGCCTACCAATATGGGTTGAGTCATTAATGAGACATTCTAATCGCTAGATTCATCTCTGTGCAGCACTTATTTCAGTTTCTCTGGTCTCACGCGACTTGCAACAGCACACTGAGATAACCCTACTGTCTGTTATTTACCTATAACATCTACCTTATCAGATTTGACAGTATACAATGTCATGCATAGTGCCCATATGTTTATAAATTAAAATTAGGTAGAGGATTCAAGTCTAGATGTAGCACATTCAATGACCCTAGTTTACTGTAGCAGAGACCAGCAATTTCCTTGCAAGTTCATGCAATCATCTAGCCTTCCAGTTGCATTGTTCATGCATTCCAGAGCCAAATTTTTCACCTTACACAGCCATGCTATGTACAATGTCTTTTTTCTGAATAGGGCTTATATATCCTTGTAATAGTTTTTTACCTTTGAGTACTTAGCAAACTATGCGCTTCATATTTTATCCAACCCTAAAAATCTGAATCTATATCCCAGAGTGCGTATCCTAATATAAAGAGATCATGAGCTCATCTTAAACAAGACAACTAGCCACAGTTCATACCTTGTAAGACAATATTAGTTATATAAGTCAGAAAGACAATTCAAAATGCCAAATCTATTATAGCTACCACCTGTGCTTAAGGAAGCATGTAACTTAGGAGAAGGATAATTGCTGGTTAACTTTGAAGTAGATAAAGCCCCAGAATGTCTCCTAGCAGATTGTTGTTCCAATGCTCCCCTTGTTCTGGCTGCAATTATGCAATCTAGTTAGGTTCATGTATATTACAGGTAAAGCAATCCAGAAGTTAATGCACTTAAAATTAAGGAACTTTAAGTATGAAGAAGACAAACCAGAGGGAGGTGTTCTAGCAACTGCAACCCTGGAACGCAGGGATGGTGGCACATAAAAGCAACTCTGCCACACAAATGAAGTTCGGCTTTAAAATTTATTGAACATTACTTACTACATCTAACTCAAATTCAAAGTAAAAGATCAACACACAGATTTATGAAGATTAATCAGAACCTGGAAGAAAGGATGCTGAAGGGCCTCAGCAGCTGTTGGCCTCTTGGAAGGATCCCAAGAACAAAGTGACTAGTTTTTTAAAATGAAAAAATTAGAACAAACAAGAAAGTGTCCATAAAAATAGAAAGGAAAAGTAGAGAGTTCTTCTCTTATGTTTTAAGAATTAAAATAACATAATATAATCATCTTGCTATAGGGTCTGAGAAAGAAAAAGCTTCAATTTTTAACAGAATTTTTACTCACTGTCATAAGGCTGATCGCATCATTGCTTGCAGATGGAACCAATACAGAAAGATGAACACCAGAAAACTGTGTCAAATTACAAATTACAAGCAATATTAAACTTCCATACATTTCGACTTTCTTAATTTTTAATATAATTAACACCAGATTCAGCTGTCACATGGTACGAAGAGGATGAAAACACAAATGGTCAAAAACTCAGAACCATGTAGTTTTTGGAATAGGTATCATCAGACTCAGCTGTTCGCATGAAATTAAATTTGAAAAGGTGATATATTTTTGAACTACTTTATCTTCTATTAGATCATAGAGTGCCAACATTGGTAATTCCCCTCACAGTAAGAAATGCCTCTCTCCCCATCCAAATTACAAGATGACAAAGAATTTAGCTGTGTTTTGCCACATCTCGCTAACATGGCCAGGCCTAAAGCACTAGATGAAGTCGAGCTACCTAATATGCACATATAAGCAAATATCTTTTAATACCTACCTACAAAAAATTTCAAGATTCTAACCTACTTCGACACATGCATATCAAATGCATGCACCACATCCAGGAAAGTAAAACTGACCTGGGGAAACTGGTAGTTGATATCCCTTGCCAAACAAAGTCCATCAGCCCAGGAATCCTTAGTTGGACTGCCGATAACACTGCATATTTTGTATATCTCATCTGCTTCACTGCAAGAATTATTATGAACAGAAGGATCACTATCAATTAATGACTATCCAATTAGCAGATCTCTACCTGAATAATTATCAATCTTCAAACCAGGATTCAGACAACAAAAATATTTTTGACCTTTTAGCAACTTCATAAATGACAAAAAGAGAAGTGCAAAAAGAAGTATGCTAACTATTTTATATGCTATTAAGTAGATTCTAATAATGTCCATCTAAGAAACAGCACCATTACCCCAATTATCAAATCAATCAGAACAGTGGTTGGCAATTTAAGCCTATCCTTGTAAAATAAAACAACAGACAAAATAGATACTCAATTCTCATATAAGGAAATATATGTACCTAATACCCGGAAAAAGAGGACGGAGAGTGAACAATTCAGCCATTATAGCACCCATTGCCCACATATCTAGAGGTAAGAATGGAAAAATCATGTGTAAGTACTATATGATTAAAACTGTTGGCATCTATATAAGTGCCACAAGTTTATTCGAACTAAACACTAACCAACTTTAGAGCTATACAGGTATGACTGAAGCAGCACTTCAGGGGCTCGATACCTGTAATTTTTACACATTAGAAGTCAAAATACCACAGTAACAACTTGATACCAATCATACAAGCGGAGGATCATAGATTAGAAAGAAGATGAAGAAAACACATACCAACGTGTTGAGACATATTCCGTATATGGTGGTTGCGAGTTGATTTCCCGAGCAAGACCAAAATCAGCAATCTTGATTATGTCCTTTGTAACCAACAAGTTTTCTGCAACGAGGTTTGCAGGTGTCAGTTGTATGCTACAACAAAAGAATCTAGTGGCAAAATAAAATATGCAGATACAATAACAACTGATATGCATTGGCTTAAGCATATAAAATTCAAATAATTTCCAATATAATACAAATAAAGATGTTGCAATTTTTCTCCATGCAATATATTCCATGAGAATATGATTTTTTGAACAAATTCAACAGAGCATTTTGTACAAAATTCAGAATACCCTTTGATTTCTCTTCAATCAATCAAATTCACCAAGATGGCCATGAATAACAACGATAGACAATTACCTGGCTTAAGGTCACGATGAAAATATCCACGCTGATGCATGTAAGTAAGACCTTGAAAAACTTGAAAACACCAATTTCTGACTTCAGCTTCAGAGAAAAGCTTTTCCCTGTCTTTCATGAGTTGGTATAGGTTCCATTCCTGAAGCACAACATTGAGTAATTAAATGTAAACAACCAATTAATAATTAGCTGTCACAATTATAGCAAGAAATTAGAAAGGACAGATGCCATTTACCATGTACTCAAACACGAAATACAAGATGTCATTTTCCCTAATGACTTCCTTAAGCTTCACAATATTTGGATGACTCATTTTCCGTAATGACTGCCATAACAAGAAACCCATCATGTATTTGCAGTACAGCAGCCACAAAATTGAGCATTGATTATGAAAGATCATATTACCTTCACTTCTCTCAAATTTACGCACTCCTCCCAAGAGTAATACTTTTTCTTCATCTTCTTAATTGCAACCTATTAAAATTGAACAAAAAATTAGAAACAGGAATGGTGAGGAACAACATAGAAAGGGAATGAATTTCAAAACACACTTACAACTTCACCAGTCTCCTTATTAATAGCTCGCCAAACACATCCGAATGTTCCATCTCCAACTTCCTTGATTAACTTGTACCTAGATAGACCAAAACTTCTGTAAGGATTCAACATGATAACACATAAATAAATACTATAAAGCAAGTCCCACAGTAACACAACTCACCTCTCCATCATTGTGGAACAAACGCGACTCCCTTCTTTATTCAAGAAAAGTATACTAACTCACTAAAGAAAAATAGCATTTATCTTCAGTAGATGATCCTTCGGAAATATTATAAGATATACACAACTGCCTCACTGGTTCAGCTGAATCCACCATTAATTTTCTGCCATGACACCCAAGAGCCAAACACCAGAAATTTTATGATGGACGGGCTGCAGAGCCTTATTTATTGCTAATCCCACGACTTCAAGACAGCAAGACGGGATGGACGGTAAGAAAGGACAAGTACTAGAGAACATATTTAAAACAATCAAACAACCAACCAGAATCGATTTCCCTAGCCAACAGGCAGGATCCCTCAAGACACAGTCTCCCAAGGGTTTAAAACTTAACTACTAATAGCTAACTCATATTCTAAGTAGAATTTGTTGCCAAATCTTCAGCTATTTAGCACCCATCAGGAGCAACAATAAAATAACTAAGACTTGTGCTGTCTGCACAGACTCAACACAACTGCTTATCTAATATCAACTATGGTAAGCAACCTCCAAGCTTGAATGGCAGACTTCAGCCCTGTTGAATGAAAGGAGCAACAAGATTAGAGAGGAGCATTATTAAATGGATTAAAATATAGAAAAATATAATAACGAAAATAGATGCAAGATATTACGTACCCCGGAAGACGTTTTCCCAAAATTTTTAACCGGATGTTGTATCAGCAATGCACTAACAACAAAAAATTTGTTAGAAGGTGAAGCAAGATTTTGACCCCAGAAAAAAAGGGGGGGGGGGGGGGTGGGGAGGGAGAGAGAGAGAGAGAGCTCTTACTTATACAAGTGCACTAAAGATCCAACACCTATCTTAGAAAAAACTTGCATTACGCCTTCTGCAATGATCATTTGAGAGCTGACCACTAAGTGCAATTAACAAAGGAAACCAAAAGAAAATCTCCAAGGATGAGAAACCTCCAGTCAAGAACTTCCTGGAACGAAAACACCCTGTATTGGTAGCAATTTGAACAGAAGCGGACTTGCTCCATATCTTACAATAGAAATTAAAATCCTTCAAATCCAAGCCCAGCAGAACCTGTCATAAAAATTTACAACATTCAATCTCAATAAGTTCCAAATTAAAGTAATTGCAAATAAAGCTTATCTTTCATTCACCCCTAATCACTAACCTACAAAAAAATGTTCTTGTCCTGTAATACATTATAAATATATTAAACCTGGAATCTAATACAGTCATTGACAATAATATGAAACTATGAATTGTGATCAAGAAGAAATCAAACAAACACAAATTGAATCAAAGACCACAACAAAGATTATTGACAAGATTGAATTAAGGGCTATAATAAAATATAATCAAAAATAGAATATAATACAGAAAAATCTAACAGCCCTCCTCGTAGTTTCAACCCAACAAATTTTGTTGCCACAAATAATAATGCATAATCAATAGTACATGGGAATCTCAAATTCTAAAACCAAACCAATTCATAACCCTTAAAAGGGACATTGAATCCAACTTTTTAATCAGCTGCAGTGCATCCCGAATCCACAATTCCAAAAAAACTGCAATGATACACATAAAATCTAAAAACAAAACAACAACCCTCAAGCCACAATACACAAACAAAACAGAATTCCACCTTCCACAAATAAAATTAAAAACGCATAATCAATAGTAGATGAGAATCTCAAACTCTAAAACCAAACCAATTCACAAGTCATAACCCTTTTATCGAATCTTAATCCTAACCCTAATTGATGAAACCCACGAAATATCTAAATTTCACGATCCAAAATTTCACAATCCTGAAAAAGCTGCGATGATACAGAGAAAATCTAACAACAACCCTCGTAGCGATAAACAAAACAGAATTCCAGCTTCAACGAATTTCGTCGCCATATATAATCAATAGCAGATAGCAATCTCAAATTTTACAAACCAAACCAATTCATGACCCTCAAAAAAAAAAAAAAAAATTACCGCGATTCAGATCCTCATCAATCAAACGAAATCTTTGAAAAATTTTCCAAGAAAACAAACAAAAACGGAGTCGAATTGAGAAAAACAAAACGAAACCCTAACCCTAAATCAGAAAGCAAAGGAATCAGATCTGATGAGAGAGAGAGAGAGAGAGAGAGGACCTGATGGAGAAAGCCAAGCGGCATAAGCACCGTCGCGAGGGACGGGAAGAGGTGGAATCCAGAGCTTCTCCCTCTTTCTCTCTATGCGTGCAACCGAAATTGCCGTTTCGTTTCCCCCAAATATTATATCTCTGAATATCTCTCTCTCCCTTTCTTTGCCTTTGCCTTTGCCTTTGCTCCGTGCCAACCAAGTAAATATTCTGCCTCTACCTACCCTTTTTATATATAGTAGCTACCTCTATTGGATGGATGGATGGATGGATTGATCTCATTCTCTCAACTTAACGCCCACGCTCATTATGCCCCGGTCGTTCACACTCTCACATCATGTCGCCAACCCTATTTCCTAGTGCTTCTCTTTTTTCTACCTAATTTTTTTTTTTTTTTACCCCTTCTGAGGGTAGCATTTATTCATTTTACTATATAAACCTTACAAACAAATGTTATAACAAATGTTATGTGATAAGTTGTTAAAGCCCACGTTTATGTTAGATCCCTCTTTTTTTGCAGGCGTTTGTTTCACAACCCCAAAAAAAAAAAAAAGTTAAAGTCCACTAATTTTACATATATATATATATATTCATAACAATTAGTTAGTTCTACTGTGAGTTTCAGTTAGTATATCATAGGTTGAAATTTTCTGCAAAAAAAAAATTATTAGTTCTACTCAATAAAATTAAGTAATGTTAAAGACACAACATTCTTAGATTAGTATTAAAAAAAATTTAATTTTACATTGTAGTGAGCCCGTGTGTGTGTGAGATGATAAGTTATTTTTGGAATGTTGTAAAATTGATCGGGTATTATAAATTTTACTATATAAAGCTTACAAAACCAATGTGCCAACCGTTATAAAAAAAAAATGAAATATTCGTTTATTACATGGTTAAATAAAGTGCATAGATCATATTCATTGTCAATCAGTTTATAAGCTCTTTGTAATAAAATTTGTAGTAACTTTAACATTTTCCTTTACTTTTGTCTTCATTTCTTTAACCTAATTATTTTCATTTCTTTTATTACTATTATTTTCGCTATAACTTACGGAAGTAGCTGTCTATGAATAGTGGATAATCACTTTCACATAAATCTGCCACTTTTTCTCCATCATTCACAATTGATCATGTCATAATTGTGACAAGAGTTGTATTCTAAACTTTCTCAATTATTTTTATTGGTAGTCTCTATTACTATTTAAGTTAAGCACAACCTATGTATTACAAATGATGCATGCCTACACTATTTATTTCACATTTATAGCACCCGTGTTCATAAATCATATACTAGATATAAAAATTTTTGACAACAATTTTAAAATAATTTTGATTCTAATTGTCTTCGACTTTAATATATCCTTGTACATAACTTAAAAACTTTAAGTACGTACATGCTACAACTTTAAGTACGTACATCCTACAATGCATGTCAAACTATCTTTTTCAGTGAAAACTAAATTTAACCATGTTACTACATTAATCGATGCAAATACATATTTAAATTTAATTGAAAAACTTAAGATATAGCATATAAAGAACTGTATCAAAATTTAACTTTTTATTTATTTATTTATAAAAAAACCTAATATTAATTATCATAATTATATTTACATTAGTTTCATATAAAACATACTTCAAATAAATGCTCATTAATAACTATTATAATGATCAAATTTTGTATTTATTATTTTATAAACAAAAAAAATTATAATTAATGTATATAAATAACTATCATAATATCAAAATTCATATTTATATACTAAATAAAAGAAAGAAAAAATCATTTAAAAATATATTTTATTAAAGTTTCTTGTGCATTGTACGAATTACTGACTAATTTATTATTAAGGGGAAATGTACATTTGCTTATTATATACAAATATATATATATATATATATATATATTACAGTACAAGAGAGAGAAGGAGTGTAAAAATAGTAAAAAGGAAAAAAGAAATATGCAGGGTGTATAGTGATTAGAATTGAATTGGGACCAAAAATAAAAAATGTGCATGTGATATTTTGCTTGGGTGGGTGGGTGGCATCGTATTCCATCTTTCTTGAGAAATAAAATTGGAATATTCGGTGGGTGCTGAGGTGTTTTTAGATTTTCTCGTCTGCATTCTAGGTGGCGCCACGAAATCATCTGCGGTATTAGGTGTAACGCACGCATACACAGTTTTTTTTTTTTTTTTACGTCTTCAAAGACAGTCGCAGATTTGCCTATCTTGGTCTTTGTTCAAAATAATAATAATCTAATAATAATAACTAATATTATTAAAAAAAATACTATTATACCTGTATTTAGAAAACGTGAAATGACTTTATATTAAAACAATAAATATGCGTTTGGATACTACTTATTTTGCTGAAAACTGAAAAGAAAAAAAAAATTTATTGTTTTGCTACCGTGTTTGTCACTGTTCATTGGCCTAAAATCACTGTTCATGGCCAATGAACGGTGACAAACACGCTGCTTAAAAAAAAACACACAAACGCTGCTGCGGAAACGTGAAAACCAAACAAAACTTAAGTCTAAGTTGGCATTTGATGGTTTTCTCGTCAAGAACACAGGGTTCACACCCCCTCCAATTATCATATTAAACAAACCAACAAAAAAAACAATAAGTTTGAAAATATACATTAACATAACTTGTTGAAAATTTGTTGAAATTGTTGAATGGCATTAATTGGTTAGAGAGGTCTTTTCTTTTTCTTTTTTCTTTTTTTGAGAGAGAGAGAGAGGTCTTTTCAATCTATCCCATCATGATCAGAGTTGAAAAAATTCAACTCAACCCAATCCAAACTCATCACAAGGGTCCAACTCAACCCATCAGGATTGGATTGGACTCATGGGTTGGATAGTTTTTTTTTTTTTTTTAATTAATATTAGAACAACACCAAACAAATAAAAGCAAAATTACAATCTAATAGGACAAAACTTAGGTACGGTACCTTAGATTCCCTACTTAAAATTTTGACATCTGTCCAACTTAACCCCTCAACCAAACGGCGTTAAAACTAAAATTTTTTTTTCCTTTTTCCTTTCCTATACTGCAAACGCTTCTAATTCCAAACCCAAAACTTTTCTCTTCCAAACCACCCCTGACCGGCTGACCTTTCTCTTCCAAACCCAAAACCCAAAAAAAAAGAAAGAAAGAATCATAGATCAGAAAAAACAAAAGGAATCAGATACACACGCCGAGAGAGAGGGCAAGAATCATAGACCAGAAAAACCCAAAAAAAAGAAAGAACGAATCATAGATCAGAAAAAACGAAAGGAATCAGATACACAGACCGGAACAGAGAAAGAATCATAGACCAGAGATCAGAAAGAAGAAAGGAAACAGACCTGAAAGAATCATAGATCAAAAAAGACTCAGATATCAGAAAAGAAGAAGGAAACAGATACACATAAATACACACACCAAAAGAGAGAAAGAATCATAGATCAGAGACAAAGAAAGACCCATAGATCAGAAAAGAAGAAAGAAACAGATACACATACATACACACACCGAGAGAGAGAAAGAATCATAGATCAGAACAGAGGAAAGAATCATAGATCAAAAACGAAGAAAGACCCATAGATCAGAAAAGAAGAAGGAAACAGGTACACATACATACACACACACACTGAGAGAGAGAGAGAATCATAGATCAGAAAAAGAAGCATGGAAGCAAATACGCACCGAGATAGAGAGCTATGAGATTTTTTTTGGGTTTGGAAGAGAAGTGTTTGCAGTACAGGAAAGGAAGAAGGAAAAAAAAATTTAGTTTTAATGCCGTTTGGTTAAGGGGTTAAGTTGGACAGATGTCAAAATTTTATGTAAGGAACTTAAGGTACTGTACCTAAGTTTTGCCCAACCTAATAAACCTGAGTATAGTACCAAATCAACATAAACTATTTTAAGCGTAAATGCACTTTTAGTCCCTACATTTTGACTTTTTTCCATTTTGGTCTCTACATTTTCATTTTACCACTTTTAGTCCCTAAACCAATTAACACGTGACATTTAAGTCCTTACCGTCATCCAACTAACAGAAAATGCTGACGTGGCTGACGGCACAGTAAAATAATAATTAAAAAAATCTATTTTAGCATTAAAAAATTGTCACGTCATAATTTAAATTAAAAAAAATTAATTTATTAATTTTAACTAAATGAAAAAAATTAAAAACAAAAAATCAAGCCCAATACAAATCAAAACACCACAATCCTAGATCACAACTCTCTGAAACTCTTCTGTCTCAACAGTGCTTGTGGGTTTCTTTTTCTTTTTTGTTTTCTTCTTTATTTTTCTTTTTCTTCCTTAGATCGGTCTCTCAGTTTCTCCACATCCATTCTTTCCTTTTCTTCTTTCTTTCTTCTTCTTTTTGTTCTTTCTCCCTCTATCTTGGTGCTTAGCCTTCTTGAACTCTTTTTATCTATTGATTCTGCTCAAACCCAAACCCATATGCTGCAAGCTCCTCTCTCAAATCAATGGGTCTCTCTCTTTGGCAATTTTTTTATGGGTTTCTGTGCATATGGTGTTGCCGACTTGCTGTGGTGAGGTAGAGGGTGTGGGTTTGTGGGGATCAGCGTGGTGGAGGTCTGAGTTTGTGGATCGGCGTGATGGAGGTGTGGGTTTATAGTGATCGGTGTCCGTGGTGGAGTTTTGGTAATGGCACAGATTAGAGTTTGGGTCAGTTGGTGATAGGTTGCATGATTGTTTGGTGGCTGGATCGGTAATAGTTGGTGGCTGGATTGAAGTTTAGTTGTGGGTTTTAGTGGCTGGATTGAAGTATGGTGATGGGTTTCAGTGGCTGAAATTGGAGTTTGGTGGTGGGTTTCGGTGATGGCACAGATCGGAGTTTGGTAGTGGGATTCGTTTACAGATTGGAGTTTGGTGATGGGTTTCGTTCTCAGATTGAAGAGGAATGGCGCCTGGACTAGCTAAGTTTTTTTTTTTTAATCAAATTTGGGTGGGGTAGTTTGCTCCGATGGGTTTGTGTGGGTAGTGGATGGGTTTATTGTTTAGGATTTGTGGTGGATAGTTGATGGTTTTGTGGCAGATTTCGGTGGATTTGTGGTTGTGATTTGAGGGCAATCACTGGTCAGGAAAGAAAATTTGTGTTTAGGTTTGTGTTCTTGAGTTCTTTAATCTATGTTGGAGTTCTTGTTTTCATCATGTTCTTCCCGAGTTTTTTTTTTTTTTTTAATTTAGATGCTGATGTGGCAATTTTTTAATGCCAAAATAGATTTTTTAATTATTATTTTACTGTGTCGTCAGTCATGTCAGCATTTTTAGTTAGTTGGGTGACGGTGAGGACTTAAATGTCATGCGTTAATTGGTTAAGGAACTAAAAGTGGTAAAATGAAAATGTAAGGACCAAAATGAAAAAAAAGTCAAAATGTAGGGATTAAAAGTGCATTTACGCTACTATTTTATTAGTACTTCAAAGTTAGTAGGATATCATATAGTTTTATCCCAACCCAACTGATAAACAAAAGATTAAATAATAAAATTATATAATATATATTAAATATAGGTGGGTCAAGTTGGGTTAGGCAGATTTGTGAATCTGTTGGCACACACCAAACTAAACCTACAGTAAAATAAAAAATAAAAAGTTGACAATCCAATCCAACCCAACAAACTTTGTCATATATATTATTTGTTACTATGGTCTAGCAGCCAATTCCAAACTAAGGGGTCCTATGGTCGGATTAGCTATGCTATTAAATCCTTATAATCTTATTAACTCATATTGTAATGCATGAATCATTCATCATAAAATATTTTTAAAAATATTGACTATCAGTTTTTGGTATCCAATTAACTTACTGATGACATAGTAAAATCCACAATCACTCATTTTTAAATAATTGGAATAAATAAGAATTTAAGAAGCTTATGGTGGAATTATTATGAGAACTCTATAAAGAATCTAAGTCCTATGTTAGATCATAGAGTCTATTCGGTCAAATGGTTTTCAGCATGTTTTTTTTTTTTAATTCGTTTTCTAAAAATCGTGGCCCCTACTAGGAAAAAACTCCATTATGTTTTCACAATATGCATCCACTCTTGCGTAAAGGGAGGACGCATGTTACGGAAACATGATATACAACCTCCCCTACTAGTGCGATGGTTGTTTGGCAATTGTTTCCAGTTTTCATAAAACCAAATCCAATTTTCATGTAAAACAAAAAAATAAGAAACAATTTTCGGTGTTTTGGTAAGAGATTTTTAATAACGTTGTTTAAATTTTGTGAAAATATTTGTGAGTGAAAAAGTGTGTGGAAATACGTGTTGTGGTGTTTAAATAACAGTTTTCGTTATTTAAACACTGTTACCAAACAGGGCCCCAAATTCAATGGCAATCTTGTGAATAAATAGAAAAGTTGTGAAGCACACACCATTTGTTGTTTCAAATCTCCATCATTCATTCACACTATAAGTAAACTTGTTTATCAAATAAGAGCCAAACACATTTAAATTTGGTTCTCTCCTTAAAAACGTGTCTTCAAAAAAGAGTCAAACACAAATCATGCCAATATTGTGTTTTGAATAAGGGTTTCAAATACAATTTTTAGAAAAATAATTTTATAAGATTGGAAAACAAAAAAGAAAATGACAAAAGTTAAATACATTCCAATCATGTGGCTAATTAACCAAAGCCAGCAAACACCGTTAAATTTAAATCACCTTCTCTTTTATTTATTTATTTACTTTTCCTAGCAATAAACACCGTTTAAAAATTAAAACCCATCTTTATTATTTTTTTTTTTTTAGAATACTAAGTATTAACACACACACACACAAAAGGAGAGGGAAGAAGGTTTTTTAAAAAAACTTACAGTGATGTATATCCAAAAGGGCCTAATTAAAACCCATCTCAAAATGTCACAATTAAGTATTATAAGTAGGGGTGGGGTGTTCACTAAACCGCAGAAACCGCACCATAACCATCTGCAAAATGGCATAACCGCATCGTAGGTAGCAGTAAACTACACCGCATGATGCAGTGCGATATGCGGTTTCAATCTCTCTCAAGTCACTGTGTCCCACCGCACACTGCCATTAGGCTGAGTAGGAAAAGCCAAAATTTTGAAAAATATACTAGCCCAAAACTATTCAAATCGCACCATGTACACCACCAACACCCTAAATTTATAAGTTTTGCCCAAAAGAAATGAAGGATTTTTTTTTTTGAAAATAACTATATAAGCCAAACTATTTTGTTAATTAGTCAAGGTTTGAAACTATTTTGGTATCTAACAAATCGAGTCCAAATAACTCGATTTTGGGGTTATAAATCGAGTATATTGTACTCAATTTTCCCATTGCACCAACAGCTGAGGTGGACAAATTGTCCACGTAGGCCTGAAAATCAAGTTCATTGGACTCAGTTTGGTTTAAAGGAAATCGAGCCCAAAGGACTCGATTTAGTTTAAATGGAAACCGAGCCCTCTGAACTCGATTTCAATTCAGCCTAGACCACTCAAAACATCACTCAAACTCAAACACACTCAACAGATCACTCAAATACACTCAAACCCAAACACACCAAGTCCTCACAGTCTCTCACTCTTCAAACCCTCACTCTCACTCTTTAAACCTTGCGCCACTTCGAGTCCTCACAATCTCTCACTCTCACTCTTTAAACCCTCACTCTCACTCTCACTCTTCAAACCTCACGCCACTGCTCAACCTTATCACTCTTCAAACTCTCACTCTTCAAATCTCACTCTCACTCTTCAAACTCTCACTCTCCTTCAAACCTCGCACAGCGCCACTGCTCAACCTCATCACTCTCTTCAAACTCTCACTCCCAGTCTTCAAACCTCGCACCACTGCTCAACCTCAATCTGAAGGTAGGTACCCCTTCTCAATCTGCTTGCTTTGATTAGATCAAAATAATTTTTTATTTATTAATGCTTCAGATTTATTTATTTTTTCTGGGTTTGCTTTAGATACATCATATATGTGTTCTTGTTACACTACAAGCTTTAGGTACATCATATAGTGTTAATTACGTTTCATTGAAAATGGAAAAAACCCACACAATGAAAGTGGTCCCTAGTGATTGTAGATAGACATTCATAACAAAACCATTTTGATTGTGATGAGCCTATAGTGGAGGTGTGAATGTGATGAGGGGAGTATCAATGTGCGTTTGGGAAGCGCGTTTTGCGCTTCCCACGTATGCGTCTATGTTTCTCCCCCCCCCCTTTTTTTTTAAGACCAGCGCTTGGTGCACTGTTCAAGGGACATGAATAGTGCACCAAGGCATATGAACAGTAAAAAATAGTGAACAGTAAATTTTTTATTGTTTTTAGTTTTCAACAAAATAAGTTGTATCCAAACAGGCCCAGTATCATGTTGCAATGGAAGTTGGGATGGAATGGTCAGTCCATGAAGGTTGTTAGACAATATCCTATATGGGTAGTGGCGAGAAGAGTGGTATTTTGTAGCCCAAGGGTGGATGATTCCATTGCCAACTGCTAAAAAATTGATAACTTTGCCATAAGAATGGGGATTGATGGAATAGAATAAATTGAAGAATAGGGAAAATGCAAATTGCTTTTTGGATCTACATGTTAACATACTACTCTTTGCCTGTCCACCTGTTTGTTCGTATGCCAAAACCTATGATTTTTTGGAAATAATAAGCCCTTGGTTTAGCTTTATAAGTTGTAGTGACCGAAATTGAGAAGGAAAAATCTTCACATGCCTCAATTTGGTTGTGCATCATCATTTACTAAAAGGAAAATGACTCCTAGGTTCTTAGCATTGGAGATATTAGATGATCAACCTGCAACTAGGGAAGTACCCTCATTCTGTAATTAATGCAGCCAAGAGGTGATTCCATTATTATTATTTTTTAAATTGCTGAATACGAAGTCCAACTTTGTGGTTAAGGAATAATGCTTGATGAAAGCCACTCAAAAAGGTGATTTTTGAGGCATATTATGATGAGGCCGAAGGTGTAAATTCTAACTCCTCAGAACACATTTGAATGAAATTGGAGAAATGTAGAAGGCTTAATTAATTTAGCTCATACTAAGTTTTTTGCAGCATATTGAGTTTTTTATATGTATCTTTATTCCCTGTGGTTGATTGTCATACTTATTGTTTGTGCAAGAAATTAGGCTATACATTGAGATCCTTGTCAATTTATCTTAAACACGTGCTTATATTACTCTTGACTCCCTAAACTTCGTGCAGTATGACTGCTGTTGCTGTTGAGATCCCTGATGAGTTCGGTCTTGGTCCCATGGAGGGTTCAGTGGTAAGGTTTCTAAAAGAACATCGATCATGCGCTGTTTGGGAAGGCGAGGTAAAATTAAAACCGACCACCTGCTGAATTTCTATATTCTCTTTTTATCCTTTTACATTATGTTTTTTTTTTTCCATTTCTAAAATTCTAAGTTTGTCAATGGTATTACTAGCTTTGAATGCATAGTTATGTCCATTAGTTGGGTTGAGTTAGATTGGTTGACTGTTTCATATTCTTACATTAAGGTTACACTTAGATAATTAATTAAAGACATTACCATTGATAAGATTTAGAGAGGTTTGATTGTTTCAGTCTTTTAGCATTGGACTAAGATAACCAAATTGAATCGTGAGAGCCAGAGAGAATCAAATTTTGATGTATGTATTCGTTGTAAACATGGTGGGTAATGGGTTGGATTGTTATTATGGAAATGTTTACACTAGCATGCACAGCATAAGTAGCGGGATAAACGGCTAAAAACAAATGTATCAAGTGCATTGCATCCTTTTACTTTTCTCCCGTTGTTGCTTTTTTTTTTTAGATGATATTTTAATTTCCCTTGATAACTGCTTTATTTTTGTTTTTTGGGATCAACAGCTACAATCATATATACAAAGGTTATGGCATATTGCATCTCATCACCATGGTTCTATCATGTGTAGGATTCGGGGGCACTGAAATGTCGTGGTCGTAATGACGAGTTTTGAAAATGACGCCCGATGGTGGATGATCGCATCCTCAACATTGTTAAGAGAGTTGGATTAGAGGGGCTGTATAGGACTAGTGATGGCGGCCTGAAACCCACACCTTCCACCTGCCACATGGTGAGACAACGATCACATTACAGGATGTGGAGGTTCTTTTGGGGATTCCAATCGATGGTGAGGCAATTGTTGGAACAACTGACTTCACATGGGCTAATGAATGTCAGAATATGCTTGGAATTGTTACTAATCGTGTGGTGCTTAAAGGACAAAGGATCCAAATTAACAGGCTACTTGAAAAAGTTGACCAAGGGTTGCTCGATGGTGCAGCAGAGGTGGTTGTGCATCAGTATGCACGGTGTTATATTCTAGCACTCCTGGGAAACACAATTTTCGCCAACAAGTTTGGCGATAGGGTGCATACGATGTAGTTGCAGATGTTGAGGGACCTTCGCAATCCACCTCGGTACGCTTGCCTTGCATGGTTGTACAGAGAGTTATGTAGGACAACCGACAGAGGTGTCAGTCAGATTGGCGGGGCCTTGATACTAGTTTAGTATTGGGCATGGGTCAGATTCCCTTTTTTGTGCCCAAGGGATGGACCTCTCACTAGATGATGCATATGGCCCACCATTTACACCTTCTCCATTGTCCATTAAGTAAGTCTCTTCCTTGACTAATTCTCTCTATTGGAAATAAATCCATAATTTTAAACGACATGACACATTGTTAGACATAGAAAATAAAATTTTAACCTTGATATTCCTCAAATTTTGAAAATTAATAGGATTTTTATTTATTTATATATCGTTTTACAACCACTGAGGTCATGTGTTATGATTGATGTATAATACAAGTGTTATTAATTTCTAGCTCCACCATTAATCATATGTTTAGATAATCATTTATTGGTATAAACTTAGTGGTATGTAATGTTAAATTTACGATTGTCCATCATTTATTGTTGTTGATTACTTCAAATTCTCAATTCCAAGTATTGACTCCTTCTTTCTTAATTGTAAGATTGTGTGGGTCGTGTGCACGAAGAATAACTCCACCGAAATCTGTTTGGTCCGGTATCATCAGCTTCTAGATTCTATGCATCCCAACCAAGTACCCAAATTGTGTTTCTTTTATTGTTTATGACTATTGTATACTGTTATAACTGTAAAATAGCTCATAATCAAAAATAATGGAACATTGCATATTGTGTTGCCATTTTATTTGGCTATTTCAGGTGGTGTGGCAACCATATGAAGCTGAATTAGGCCACCTACCTACGTTCTATGTCGCAGGAAGGGACGTGTGGACGGCGATAACAAGTGCATTCAGTGATAAACAAAATAATAATTGTGCCGATACAACCCAATAGTAAGTTCGAATACACAATAAAGAGAACCACATTTTAGATCTACAATGCCATTCCAAAATCAAGTATCTGCATGCCTAACAAAAATTGAAATATTGTCGTTAAATACCAAAAGCCGAAACAAAGGTACTAATCTACACAACTTGGCTAATTGATACGATCATGACATTTTATATAAAAGCATTACTTACCTAGTTTGGATCATTACTGTTTGTCGAAGCCCCACGGGAAAGCGGACATCTTCTACGGTTTTGCCTATGTTGATGACACAATCCACAAATCTGCTTTTGTTGAATCTCCCTCAAGTCAGAATCTGGCCTCCGGCTTCCCGATCCTCGCTGGACCCCATCCATCTTATTTCGTATCCTAGACTTCACAGGCGACCTTTGGCCCAGAACAAGTCTGGGTCAAGCACCCACTTTGGACCGTCCACATCCCTTCACGATGACTCTGACTTTGGCACCACAAATGCATGTGAGTAAGTGCGACTAGCATTCTCCAAACTATAACATGGGTCAATATATCTAGTCGTATCTTGCCCCAAGTACTGGAGAACTGTAATTGCATGTGAACAAGGGATCTTTTGATTTTGCCACTTTCCACAACCACATGTTTTGGCCATTATGTTTATTTCATGACTATGGTGTCCCTCTCTAGTGCTATGGATGTTATATGCGGTCATTACTTGATAGTAAATTTATTGCCAAGTTCGCTATCAATTGTTGTTGGTGTCTCTTGAAAAAGGGGTATATAGCCTCCCAATGTGGTGCATCGATCATCTAGGACTGCAAACTGTAGAGATGTAGTTGTTTGTACAATTTCCTCTACGCCGACTTCCAGACGCTACTCCAAAGTGACGTACAACTCAAAATTTGCTACTTGTTCCCATTTATGCATCTTGCTAAACATGATCTTCACATGTTCGTCTTCTTTTATCGCCATATATCAATAATTAATGCATTGGTTGAAGCCTTCATGTGGAGAACGGAAAGTAATATGTATGTCATGCAAAGCAAGATTCACTTGCAGCTCTTCCATAATTTTTATTTTCAAATCATTCAGGGTCTTTAGCTTACAATGTATTATCATATAGTAGCACTGGATACCCGAACCTTGAAATGGGAATCCGTCATAAGGGTTGGCATTGCTAAGGGGTCCACCGTAGTATATATTTATATGGATCATTGTCAACCTATAGATCATCAAGTGCAATTGTGTTAGTGACAAATTTATAACTTTCAATCAACATCAATCACAAAACTTTGCGTATGAAATGCCAACAATACTAACCTCAACCAAATTTGCATATACTCACCTCAGGTCACATACAAAAATAGTCATTACCAATTTCATATTCTTTTAAAATTCCAAATCATTATAGGGGCATGACCTTCAAAACCCATTCAAATAAGTTATGATGAACAAAAATATTACACCAACCAGTTATCCATTAAAATCTCTGTTACAAATCTTAAACAAATATATCTTGAAATAATTTATGGTAAAAAGACTACAAATACTATCTTAGGTATCAAACTCATAATCCATTTCATAACCATGATAAAGACCTAAAAGTACTAAATATTCCTAACAATTGATCACAATATTTAGTACTAAATATTCCCAATAATTAATTATGTAAGGACACAGATTTGAACTCTAAGCCCAAACGATGAATGGACCGGCCCAAAAACAAAGAATTTGTAGAGAGTAGGTTAGGAAAACTAGGCTAGGATGAGTTGGATAAAAGGTAGGGTGGATTCAGATGACAAGAAAAAAAAAGGTAGACAAGTTCAATTCCGATCACTCATCCTCGGCCAATATCCGAGGAGATCAACTCTTATATATATTGTTCTTAGTTTGATTACACACTTCATTCGTAGTGGCTACAATGTTTCTTTTCTTAATTTTTCTATCCCTTCCTTTTAGGTATCTTCCTCCATTTATACTCCTCTCTCACCTTCTTTGCCTTCCACGTGCAAACCAGGTGGTTGGTGTTGATACTTGTCCCATCCACCTTTTTCAGAAGTCTTCAAGTAGTAGCTATAAGGCTAAAAATCACTGTTTAGATATCATCTTCACATTAATGTGGCTAGAGGGTTAAATGCAGAGCATTCAATGCGATGGTAACAGCTTCCTCTTTTCATATTTTAGGATCTTCCATTGCTATACGTTAGAGCTTTCTGGAGTGCTTTCTTGAATGGCTGACCACATAAAAGAACCTTGGCCTTGGTTATTTGAAGCGGTATTCATCCTCGACATCACCTCTTGTCTTCCAACATAGGTTTTCTTGATAGAGTTCAATTGTCCTTGGACAAATATAGTCCTCGGCTTGGGCTCTAGGTCCAATGTGTATGTGGATATGGAATTCTTGGCCCAATATTCCTACAAATCGCAATATTAATTTTTTTTAAAAACCTAGCATATCATTAATCACAATATTTACACTAACAAAAAAAAAATATTCCCAATATGTTGTAAAAACACAATTAATCACAATATTTGGTTTTAAATATTCCCCCAATACTAAATATTCCCAATAATTAATCACAATATTAATTTTTTTTTTAAAAACCTAGCAAATAATTTAATCACAATATTTATACTAACAAAAAATAAACAAATATTCCCATATGTTGTAATAACATAATTAATCACAATATTTGGTACTAAATATACCCAATAATTAATCACAATATTAATTTTTTTAAAAAACTTAGCAAATAATTTAATCACAATATTTACACTAACAAAAAAAAAAAAAATATTCTCAATATGTTGTAATAAGATTAATCACAATATTTAGTACTAAATATTCTCAATAATTAATCATAATATTAATTTAAAAAAAAAACTAGCAAATAATCACAATATACTAACAAATAAATTAATCACTATTAAGAAATAAATTAATCACAATGTTTAAACTAACAAAAAAAAATTCCTAATATGTTCTAATTTTTTCTTAAAAAAAAACCTAGTATATAATCATAGTATTAACTAACAAAAAAATATTCTCAATATTGTAAAAACATTACCTATGAGATGAGTGTTGTTAAGGTGAGTGTTGTGTGAGATGAGTGTTGTGTGAGAGCTTAGGAAAGTTGTGAGCGAGTGAAGAGAGGGTCTGAGAGCTGAAGAGAGGGTCTAAGAGCGGAAGAGTTTGAGTGAGACGGGTAAGGAGGAAAATAGGTCCCAGTTGGGAACCACACGCCACACGTGGAGGGCTGGGGACCATTCATGAAAATCGAGTCCAGTAGACTTGATTTCCATTTGAGTTATCCACGTGACCAAAAAGAGAGTGAAAAGCACTGGTGGGACCAGCTTAGAAACTCGAGTCTAGTAAACTTGATTTCCACAAACGAAAACCGAGTCCAATAGACTCGATTTCTATGAACAAAAACCGAGTCTATTAGACTCGATTTCCAATCCTACGTGAACAGATTCTCCAGCTTAGCTGCTGGCGCAACCGGAAAATTGAGTATGATGTACTCGATTTGTTAGATACCAAAATAATTTCAAACCTTGGCTAATTAATAAAATAGTTTGGCTTTTATAGCTGGAGTTTTTTGTTTATTTAGTTTTTACAACAAACGGCGCCGTTCTGTACCTTCACCAACTTATCCAGCACCGACCCAAACCAAAAACCCCTTACACTGTCTCTGCGTGTGTTATGAAATTTTACATTTGGATTTGGTTTTGATTGATTAATTGATTTTAATGTTTGGTTTGGGGGTTTCGAAAATTAGAATATAGAACCCTAAACTAAAAATCGAATGGATGCGCAAGCGAGGAAAAAGGCAGTATATCGTGCTAAATTGAACGCAAAGAAGAAAGACAAGCGCATAGATTCTCCTCTTGTAAGGTTAGCTTTGCTTTTCATTCTTCTTCTTTTTTCTTTTCTGAAACCTACTACTACTACTACTACTACTACATTGGAATTCTGAAACTATACTATGTTATATATATACATTTTGCAGTCTTTCCAATATGCATGGATTTGTTAATTTCATTGCTGTAAAAACCATCTGATTTCAAGTATCCCTTTTCAATGAAGGCTTGATTGAATTTCATATAGAAAGTTGTTACTTGATCCTGCTGCGAACTTTGCAATGATTGGATAGCTCTATGGAGTAGTAATTATTTTTGGCCATGTTTGTGTAGGTGCCCAAGTACACTCTCTCTCACACACACACACGCATATATGTATAAAGATTATATGGGCATGAGAATAAACTGCTTGGCTCGTCGGGCAGGGTTAGTTGCTCATAGGAGTTTGATTATCAGTGAGTGTTGTTGTATAGTATGCTCTGCGACGAGCAATTAATCTGATTGAAGGTCTCCTACATCGTCAAAATGTAAAAAAGAAAAAAGATTATGGAAAATTATACTGAATTTTGTGGGCGCATGAGATAGTTATATCTATAACATGTTACTAGAGGGAGAAGTGCACACATTCAGTTTAGTTACATATTCTATAACTTATAAAAGGACATATAGCATACCAACTGGCTGTTGTCTTTTTTTCCTTTTTCATTTTATAAGTTTTGCACCCAAGGAGATGGGGAATGGGATATTTGAACTAGCGACTGCCTCATGAGGCATGGTTTCCAGCTAATTGTGCTACCCCTTGGGGTGCCGGCATGTTGTTGTCTTTTCAATTATTTATTTTTTGACAATTCAAATTCAGGTCATTCTCTCAAATTGGAGCCAACATTTTTTTTTTTTTAATTATAAATTTTGATGCTCAGGCTATACATCTGATATTAGATTCTGAATGGCGTGTTTAGTTATTCTTGTTTATGTTTTTTTGTTCATGATGAAGTTTCTTACTGTATGTTTGTCTTTTCTTGTAATATATGCAGGTACAATGAGCTTGAGCAGCCTGTCTGTAGGGTTTGTGACCTTGTTTTGAAATCCGAATCCCATTGGGATGCCCACCAAGTTTCTCGTAAACATCATGAGGTGATTTTTTACTATCCCCACCATATCATGTATGAATCCTTGACATGTAAATATATCGCGGGCTCTAGCTTATATGATCACTCATAAAAATATTAGATTACAAACAAAGCACATGTATATACACAGGTTGACATGCATAGATGTAGCTTCATTATGAATTATGATCTTCCATAATTGCAGTGTGTTCAACTCAAAGCGTTTTTCCCACCTTTTTGGTGTGGAAAGTGCAATGATGATGTTTGTGAGAGTTCCTCTATGCTTACTTGGTTGTATTCAGAAATTTCCAAGTTAGAGAAAGCACTGTCTGATATTGGTTCCTATTCTTCCCTAGTTAAAGTGAATAAGAGGAAACCATATAACATTACTTATCAAAACAAAAAAAGAAAAAACCATATAACACTGTCTTTATAAATGGTGGTGGGTGCAATCCTTTATGATGTACTTGTAAAATTATTCTAAAGTGGTTAAAGCCTCCCTTCTGATTAATGTATAATTTTTCAGCAAGGATTTTAATTTTTAAATACGTGTATATATATATATATATTTATTTATAAATAATATAGATTTTTACCAAAAGGTTTACGTCACAAAAACTGTTGGGGACAAGGCCACTTCACTTTCTTTTTGCTTCGAGTGTTGTACTTTTTTGTTGGCTATTATAACATAAAAAGGTCATACCTAGTGTACAAAGCTCTCACTTTTGTGGGGTCTATGAGAGATGATGGTAGACAAACTTAACCCCCATTTTTTGGAGAGGCTATTATAACATACTGATGGCCTAGTAATGGTAGTAGGATGTCAGGTAATGCTGTGTCAGTAACTGTGAGGGTAATGCCTTAAATGCTATTGCAGGACTGGATAAGTGGGTTTTGAGGCCTATTGAGTGAAAATTAATATCACTGAAGCCCTTCTTGTGTTAACATGTAGGCATAAGACTAAGTCTAATTTATTTATTGGAAAACTACCCTTTTAAGCACTTGTTTAACTCATGAAAAAAGGCTAGTTCTTTTATAATTCATTGTTTAAATTTGTTTGATCCTTGTATTTTGAATTGACGCTGTGTTTGTTTCAGCATTAATGTTTTTTGGAAAGTGGTTCATTTTCCAGAGGGCATTTTCTTGAAAACTATTTCATTTTCCAGTGTTTAGTAACGACCTTGAAAATGAGTTTGAGAATGCTTTCTGGTATTTGGTACTTGTATAATTTAAAACATGTATAACATGTGTATTGTGCAAACCCACCTAATATAATCAATAAAAAAAAAAGAAAAAAAAAAGAATGAATTTGGTTTCCAAACTAAAAATTTGACAATAGATACAATCAAAATTAGTTGTCTAATTTTCATGATCTCAAACACTTATTTTGCTCATATATATGAATAGTAACATACATAATATATATATGTATATATCAACCATACTTCTCATAATTTAAAATAACCATAAGCTCCATTCTAAATAGTTCAAAATGACGCATAGGCCAAATAGTTTAACCGGAAAAATAATCTAGTACAAATAGTTTGATAAATACCAAAATGCCAAATTGTTATAGAACTGTTGACCAATCTGTGAGGGGAAAAAATAAAAACCTTATTAGAGAACGGTGTAATGGAGGGTATAAGAAACAAGGAGAAAAAAGAGAAGAGAGGCAGATAGAGAGAAATTTGTGGAAAGAGAAGAGACCAAAGGGGGTGACAATGAGGGTGTGAGAAAAGAGAAAAAATAAAGGGAAGAGAGAAAGTGAGAGAATTTAATATTAGAAAGACTGAATGAGTGAAATAAAATATTGTTTTCTTGGTCAAAAGAAGGTAATATTTATAGGAGTTATGCGCCGCGTGAGAGAGAGAGATTGTTTTCCAATTTTTTTTTTTTTTTGGAAAACAACCTATAAAAAATAAGCCTTATTTTTATAAGGGTTTTCTGTTGATCAAAGATAGTTTTCCATTGACCAAATTTTTTTTTTTTAAACTACCAAACATTGAAAAATGTGGAAAACTATTTTTACTAAAGGTTTTCCAGCAAAAAAAAAATAGCGTGGTTGTTCTTTTCTCTTAGTACACCACCGGTGTACTAGGGTTGCTATTCTTACTATTAAATTTTTTCATTACGTATATATAAAAAAGTCATGTATAATATATATATACATATATTTTTTTTTATGACGTGGAACCATACTAATGCACGACCCTTTGGATCCATCCTTGGGGAGTAAAACATGGATACATGAAAAGTTTCTAGCATCCAAATAACACTACTATGCTTTTTAGAGCACCCTTTCCAACATGCCAACAAGTCAACTACCGTTCTAGGCATAATTCACAAAATCTAAACAAACTAAGTACTAAAGTTGAAAGTTCTTGAGCAACATCACAATTAAGTAGAAAAGGATCCATTTCTTCCCCACTTGATTATATGATTATATGACACATCTGCAAATTTCCATCATTAAAATCTTCACTAACGTTGCTTTCCATAAGAAAGCCACTTTAAGTGGTGCCTTGACCCTCTGAAAACTCCTCCAAGGGAAAGAATGACCATCATTCAATTTTAGAGCCTTGACAAAAGGTTTCAATCTCAAATTCATGACTTCTGGTACCCAACCCAATCTATCCTCTCTCACTTGCCCAACCTCTGTAGAATAGGGAACATCAAGAAAACATGAAGTTCCAATCTCGTATTGCTCTATAAAAGCTCAAACTCCAATGAATAATTCTATTTGACCAATGCGTACATTTTGTTACTGTTGCATCTTTATTACATGCAATTCGAAAGAGCTCGGGAATGCCTTCTTTAGTAGACATTCTTAGCACTATAAATCATTCCAAAAGCAGATATGGCTTATGAGTACCATCCCTTACATCAAATCTAATAAACTTAAAAAGTTTTCTTAATCCTTGTTTGATATGTTTCCACAAGCTTATACCATGTGGACTACAAACTTCTTCAGAGTATCAGCCTCCCCATGAATTCCCATACTTTTTTATATGTCACCATTTGCCATAGATGATCCTTTTCCACTCCATAATGGCATAATTATTCCTAACAATGCATTATTAAAAACCAACAACTTTTTGACACCAAACCTAGACAGTAGGTAAAGGGAAAAGAAAGAAAATAAGTTGGTAAGCTAGACAATAATAATACAGCCTACTATCTAGTTTTTCCAAATCTTTGATCCTCAATGTTGGTTTTTTGACAAGTCGAAAGAATAATTGTCATCATCTAATATGGCACTAAGGTCTAAAGCACGCGCAAAGACACATTAAAGAAATCCAAATTATTTATTTTAAAAGCTTGCAACTTAATGTTGAGATCCAAAACATATATCTCAATCAATAAAAAGTTTTGAGTAAATTTCTCTTTATGTCTCTGGGTATAAATCTGAAATTTCTAGAGATGTTATAAGGCCAGAACCCTTTCAAGCCAAAGTCAAAAAGGTTGTCTGGAACCAAATTTAAGAACAAGGGTAGTCTAGAACTGAATTCCCCTCCCAGCAAATAAATAGTCGACTGGGATAGGTTAACAGGTCCAATAAAAAACTGCCACCCCTACCCCTAAAATAAAATAAATGCATTTATGCTTTTGACAAGGGTGGAACCTTTTGTTAGTTACTATTGAATTAATAATTTTATTACACTTTGTGGCTCATTTTTTAGTGCAGCTTTTGTTGCATGGACCAAAAGTAGAAATGCTTTTCATATATTTGCATGCTTGCAATTGGCTAGAAAACACATCTCATGAAGCGGAGGTCATTAGTTTGAATCTCTCACTTCCCCTCCCCTTGGGGCCAAAACTTGCTTATAATATATATATATATATATATATATATTTGCATGCTTGGAGGCCAGATTTGTAAGAATATGGTGTAAAATTTGAAGGATGTATTTATTAGCTGGTAGATGATTTTGAAAAAAAAGGGCAACTATTAGAGAACATTGTGCTTTACCTGTTAGGCAGTTGTTCGTATGTTCTGCCAGTGATTATTATTGGGGAATGTAAATCTCTGCATATATCTGAATAGCATTTCATACTGCTTAGTTGCAATTAGTTGATGGTTTAGCTCTAAAATGTGATTATGCCTTTTCTCATAAAAGCTTGTGACACTTGAAAATTTCTTATGGATTTTATTGAGGTTGAAACATGAGTTGAATCTTCTCCCAAAAGAAAGGTTTGTGCAATGATTTAGAGTTTCTCTAGCTGTGTTTAAAACAACCAGCTGAATGAATTGACCTTTCGGTTTCGGCCTGTTTTGTTTTGGTAATGGTTAGCATCAGGTTTTAAAAATTATCAAAAGTTTGGTTTACAGTTCAGTTTCAGTGTTGAAAATTTTCACACCAACACCGCCAATATACATATTATTTTTTCCCTAGTCTAGTGCCAATAGCTTAATGGTTCCATAGCCAGATGCTAACCAAGGGGTCCTTAGTTTGATTTCCCACGCAGCAGGTGTTTGTTTGTTTTTGTTTTTAAATAAAATGGCTCTGTTTAGAACTTTATATATAAACATTTTTTTATAGGTAAAAATACTTTTATTGAGACTAGATTGACTCATGACAATATTAACAAAGTAGCCTAAAGAATTACAATTGGAAAAATACCTACGTATGGATCAACTCTATGAAGGAATGAATAGAATTACTATCTATGAGACCCGATATAGAAGACCACTCATAAAGAGAACTAATGAAAAATGCTTGCAATCAACTTGATGTGCACTCCACATCTTCAAAAGTCCGTTTTATTTCCCTCCATATAGTTCACATCAAACATAAGGGAATAAGATTCCAGATATTTGAATTAGGTCCCCTACTCTGCCACGCAAACCTTCTTTGGCAATACCCACTGAACCCCAAACATCCCGAATATGGAACTCCAGAACTCAAAGGTTGCACTACAATGAATCAAGAGGTGCTCCACGGTCTCCACACTACAACGGTAGATACAACACCAATTCACCATCGAGTGACCCTTTTGATGAGGTTCTCACATGTACCCAAGCCGCTGTCCACACAAAAAAGGAAACTGTCCTAGGAGCTTTGACTCTCCATATGACTTTCCATGGGAAAGGCGTAGCGGGTGAGCCTTGCAAAGTCTCATAAAAAGATCACACGGTAAACTCTCCAATTCTCTTTAACTTCCATGACCAAGCAATTTCAAGAAGAGTCTTAATGCTTCTTCACTCACTCTCATTCCAAAAAAAAAGTGGATGCTACAGAGGTTAGGGATTTTCGTCCTATTAGCCTGGTGGGTGGAGTTTATAAAATTCTTTCTAAGGTTTTGGCTAATAGGCTCAAAAAAGTGATGTATGGTATTATTTTGGAGTTCCATTATGCTTTTGTACTTGATAGGCAGATTCTGTATTCAGTTTTAATTGCAAATGAATGTTTAAATAGTAGATTGAAGGCAGGGATTCTAGGAGTTCTGTGTAAGTCGGATGTGGCAAAAGCTTTTGATAACATGTCGTGGGATTTTCTTATGTATATGCTTCAAAGGTGTGGGTTTTTTGAAAGATGGAGGAAGTGGATTTTGTTTTTTTATTTCTACTGTATGTTTTTCCATTCTGATAAATGGTAGCCCCACTGATTATTTTGGGAGTTCTAGGAGTATTCATCAAGGCAACCCTCTTTCTTTGATGCTATTTGGCATTGTGATGGAGGCCTTGAGTTGTTTGTTGGTTATAGCAGTAAATGAAGGGCTTCTATCAGGCTTCTCAGTAAGTACCATAGCTGATAGGCCTTTGATGGTGTCTCATCTTTTATTTGCAGATGATACCTTAATTTTTTGTGATGCCAATTTGTGTTAGATAGAAAAATTGAGGGATATTCACTTGCAATTTAAGTCTGTTTCAGGCCTGAAGATTAATATGGGGAAATTTGAGTTGCTACCTGTGGGGGAAGTGAGCAACATGGGGGACTTAGTGGCTGTGTTGGGATGTAGACAGTTTACACTTCCACTGAAATACTTAGGTCTTCCCTTGGGTGCTAAATCAAAGAGAGGACAATTTGGAACCCTATTCTCAAGAAGTTGGAGAGAAGGTTAGCGGGTTGGAAATGCCTTTATTTATATAAGGGAGTAGCTCACTCTAATCAAAAGCACACTCTCAAGTTTGCTAACTTATTTTCTCTCTTTTCCCTACCCCGGTGGAGGTGGCCAATTGCATTGAAAAATACAAAGATTTTTTATGGAGAGGGATTGGCGAGGGAGGAAAATCTCATTTAGTTAAATGGGCTACAGTTTGTGATCTAGTTCGTAATGGAGGGTTAGGTATAATCAACCTGAGAAGATTTAATCAAGCTTTGTTAGGAAAATGGCTTTGGAGATACGGGACGGAGAGGAAGTCTTTATGGAGAAGGGTTATAGAGACGAAATATGGGAATGAATGGGGAGAATGGTGCACCAAGGCTGTTTCGAGTCCATATGGTGTGAGTCTTTGGAGATCGATAAGACAGGGATGGGAGGCCTTTTCCAAAAACCTTCAATTTGAGGTGGGTAATGGCACTAGAGTGAAGTTCTGACATGATGTTTGGTGTGGTGATTGTCTACTCAAGGAGACTTTTTCAGAGTTATATAGCTTCAGTAGTGTTAAAGACTCCTCAGTTACTGTTTTTTTACAACTTTCTAATGGGGTGCCCAATTGGGATGTTTTCTTTTCTAGACCGATCCAAGATTGGGAGTTGGAGTCTTTGGTATCTTTTATGGATCTTATCTATTCCAAGTCTGTTAAAGGTGAGGGAATGGATAGACTTTGCTAGAAACCTGCCAAGAATCGGGGGTTTGAGGTGCGTGATTGCTACTATTCACTATCCTCAACTAATGGCATGTCTTTCCCATGGAAGTGTAGTGCTCGAAGGTCCCACTAGGGTAGCTTTCTTCCCTTGGACTGCTGTTCTAGGGAAGATCTTACCTATAGAGAATCTCCGGAAGAAAAGTATGTTGATGTTGGATTGGTGTTGCATGTGTAAAAAATGTGGGGAGACTGTGGATCACCTGCTCCTTCATTGTCCTACAGCTTTGGAGTTGTGGTCTATGGTGTTTTGTTTATTTGGCCTCCATTGGGTTACACCAATGATAGTTGTCAATATATTTGCAACTTGGCAGGGGTCTTTTGGAAAGCATAGAAATATTTCTTACTGGAAGGCTGTGCCACATTGCATTATATGGTGTCTTTGGCAAGAACGGAATTCCAAAAATTTTGAGGGATGTGAACGGAATATCCAAGAAATTAAAGCCTTCTTCTTCCTTACTTCATTGGTTTGGATTGCTGCTTTTCTCTACTGCACTTATTTGATCATTGTATCTTGAACTGATTGTACTTCTCTCTTAGTACACCGCCGGTGTACTAGGTTTGCTATTTTCTAATAAATTTTTTCGTTACTTAAAAAAGAAAAAAAGAAATAGATGGAAAATTGAAGCCACCCCATCAATCTCCCAGTCATTAAAATTTCTCATGAATTCCACTCTCCAAGTCCTCCCCCCCTCCTCATGTCTCTCCAATAATGATTCCACATAAGCATTCTTATCCAAAACAATTTCAAACAATATAGGAAACATTAGTTTCAAGGGCTGATCCCCACACCAACAGTCATGCCAAAATTGAATTCGACTACCAGAGCCCACATTAAATCGCATGCGTCATAAGAAGTGATCACCCCTCATTCTAATACTCTTCCAAAACCCATATCCATGAGTGTCTTGAATAGGTTTCGAATACCATCCACCCCTCTTCCCTTAACCGTCTCTACAATTTGTTTTCCTCCAACCCAAACCTCCATAACCATTTTCCTAACAAAGAATGATTGAAAGTGGTGAATTTCTGAACCCCCAACCTAAGCCTAATGTAACTTCTCCAACGCCAACCCAACCTGCTCTTCTCCCCCCACCCCCCAAACTTTCTCACCTACTGCAATTAATTTTATCCGAGTCTCTCATATGAACATTGAGGGAAATTTGGGCATTTTGATAAAAAGTGAGGTGAACACAAAAGGAATTCATGGATATCAATTTTGTAATTGACTTGAGCCTTAGGATTTTTTGTTTTGTTTATCTTCCTAATTTTTTCTGTTTTATTTGCTGGTTCTGTTTTCATGTTTTGATTGATTTAGTGGCAAATGCTCCAAAACTAAAAGGGTATTTTTGATTTTTTTATACGCTTGGGTTGCATATTTTTCCTCTTTTTCAGTGGTGGTGGTTGGTGTGAGTGTGAGATTTTTCTTCCATATAGGATTTCAGTGTTGGTGGATTGACTAAGGCTTTTGATTTTTTTTTTCTTTTTTTGAAAGGGAAGATAGAAAGCTTTTGATTTTCTTTGTTTCCTTTGGTTGATGAGAAAATGAAAGCAAAACCTAGAAAACCAACAGTTGGTGCCAATGTACAAACAATATGGCAAAACCGACAGCCTCAGTTTGGTGTAAAAAATTCCCTCAACACTAATCTCTCTGAACTGATATCACCCCTAGGATTTTCTTCTATGGAGAGAGAAAAAGGGGGGGGGGGGGTGGGGCTGGGAGTTTAAGTAAATTTTCACACCAGTTATTGCCAAATATTCCTTGATTTGTACTTTTTTTTTGGGGATTTTTCATTTTGAGCCAATTTTACAATTGTTATATTGATTATATTTTATATGGCATATCTTTTTTCTTTTTGATAAGTATTTCATATGGCATATCTTTCTGACCCCCCATATTTCTTTGGTTCTTAATTAGTATTTACTAATTGGATGTTTATGCTGGTACAGGCAATAAATACTATCAAGGCTAATGCAGCTGGACTAACCCGGGTTAACAATGTGAAAGCTGAGCCCCATAAAGAGTTGATTAAACCTAAATCTACAGAGTTGCATAGTGTTAAACCTGAAAGCTCAACTGAAGTGCCCAAAAATCAGTCATCATCATCTGTGCTCCCTCCAAATTTTTTTGACAACAATGAGACGAAAAAGATAAAACCCGGTACGAGCTTGTATCTGATTTTTCTTCTAATCATAATAACTATCATTTTTAAGTATTGTTATTATTTAGTCCACCACCAATTTTGGTCCCTGAAATGTGAAGTGCTGATAGAGGCAAAAGGCTCTAATAATGTCCTATTCATATCAATTTAAGAACAGTGGGGGTCAAAAACACTCAAAACTATCTCAATCACAAGTATTTTTTATCTACCCAACTAATTACTAAAATACGGGGAAAAGAATCCACAATGGGAAGATCAAGCAATTAGTCAAAGACAGAAATAAGTTGAATCGAGCTTGTATATATGTGGAAACATTGTTCCCATGGTACAAAAGGAAGATTCAAGAGTATAAATACAGAAGAAAAGTGCTCTCACTCTCTCTCTAGTTCTTGCTCAGATTTTCTCTCTCTATTTTCTGGATCCTTTCTCCTTATTGCTCTCCTCCTCCTTTTATAGTTATTCCCCTTCATCCTCCAGCTGTCCAGCTCCCAGCTAGATTTGGGAGATACTTGTCCCATCAGACCTTTACCCTACCATTCTTGATCATGAAGGAGGACTTTTGGGGGTTTTCACTGTTTAGGCCAGTCATTCAACATTTAATGTGGTTGACATTAAGATGGGGGATCTTATTAATGCGGAGGTGATTGTTACATTGGATTCTGCATTTTCTTCATCGTGTACCTTAGGGGAAGCGTGGAAGATGGGTGGTCCCAGCCGAGGGAGGAAGTTGGTATCCGCAATACCTTTGTGACCTCAGGAAAAAGGTTTAGTGGGTTATTTTGGTTATGGTCCTCGAGAAAGGTAGTCATCCCGGATTTCCACGGTTGTAAGCCCGGCTGGCTTCTTTCCACTAGAAGGTTATTTTATCTATGATCATACCTTGGGCCAGGTCCATTCTTCTTTCCACTAGAAGGTTATTTCCTTTTGTTGTTTGTTTTTGTTTTCCTGTGTTCATCATCTTGAACAACTTGTATTTTTCCTTTCTCATTTCATCAATAATATTACTCCAATTATTTATCAAAAAATAATAAAAATCAACACCCAAGGAATTCTACTAAGGATATAGACCTGAAATGACTCATCACTGAATGAGAATTATCACCACCCAAAGAGATACAGAAACCGAAACTTGCCACCAAAAGGAATCCATGTAATGGAGAAGAGTTGAATAGAAGAAGAAATCATTCTTCTTAAAGCACAAAGGCTATTTTTCTGAAAATACACTTGGATTTATTCATTCCAACCAAATAGCTTATATGGAAGCTTTGAACAACCTTCTAAGCATAGGAGAACGAAAATAGCAATTAAAACATTACATTTTTAAAACCATAGTCAAATTTGACTTATTGAAACTAGAAGCAAATTAAAAGAGGATAACTAAAACATAATGGTTGTAATATTTCCTAGAAAACCTTAATTAAATGCTATTTGGTTTCTTGGACAAAATAATTAATTAGTTTTTTGAATTGGAGGGAAAATTCATTCAAAATAATTGGCCTTATTTGCTGGACTTCAAAATCATCTTGGCTTGGTTTTTGAATTAGATTGGGCTGGCTGAAGCCTCGGACACTGCTGTCTCATGAATTCTCCATTGATGCCATTTTCATGTACTCTTTAGCACTGATTTCCTGTGTCAAACCTTTGTTCTCCAAAATCCAAATTGATAATCAGTTTGAGTTAACAAGGACTCAATGCCTGCTATGAGCTCTAGCTCAAATGTCACGTCCTTCACCCCTTGTTAGAGCTATAGGGGATCATCTAAGGAAGAGTTAGAGATTTTTTTTTTTGTTTTTCTTATTTTAATACTAAAATGGGGGAGAGAGAAAGGGGGGGGGGGGGGGGGGAATGGGAATAGAATACAAATATGGTATTCTTACTCTGTTGAATTGAATAGCCAAAAATAGTCTGCCATTACTGTCATGGTTTCTTTTTTTCTTTTTTTTGATGGGAACTCTCTTGTGGTCTAATTGTATTAGCTTTTGGTGGTTTGGAAGTTTAATGCATTCAGATTTTAATGAGTTTGCTATTGTATTTTCTGGTACTTCTTTTAAAGGCGTGTGATTTTGCCCATACAAATTTTAACAATTTGGGCCTGAAAAAACATTAAAGGATGTGACCTCAGGTGGGTAATGTGCAACTTTTTATGCATAGGCTGGCAACTCAAACTTGACACAAACCATTAGTTGGTAAAGTGTAATCAACCCTTTTGAATATGATGTAGACTTGGTTTAAACTTTTTAATTTAGGGACCAAACTTTTTGTATATTTTAGGTACCAAAATAGGCGTCTGTATATTTAATCCCCCTGTTCAACTTGTTTGTGAATTGTAATTATTTACTGATAGGAAAGGATTCTATTTATTTATTAATGTACTATTAGGAAAGGATTCGCTCAAGTTAGTGGAGACTGATTTACACAAAAAGACTGGGGCTTCTGCTCTACCAGAGGAGAGGAGTTCTTTAAACTTGGTGAGTGAAATAGATAGACTGCCTAGTGGTAATGCTGGAAAGGCAATAAATATCCAGCCTGCTGGGGAGCGTACATCAATGTCAGAAGAGATTGCTGGTTCTAAAATCAAGCAAGCAAAGGGAGCTCTACCTGAAGGCTTCTTTGATAACAAGGATGCTGACTTGCGTGCACGTGGCATAAAGCCTGTTAAGCCAGACATCAAGTAAGTTCCTATATTTGTGTTATCTCTGCATCTTCATGCTCTCTTATACTCAAGTCAAACGTTAATATAATTGTAATATTTTACCTTTGTTTTATTTTATCTGCTCTAAATATTGGTTCTCTATCAAATTGCAACAGAGTTTACAGTCGTATTAAGAAAAGTTCTGTAATGCAAAGAGGTCTTTTCAGCGGTTGCCTTTTATGTTATTTTTGGGAAATAATTACTTAGGGCCCTTACGACTTCATCAATTTTTCCCCCTTTTCTTGTCCTGTAACTAGTATGGCTGATAAATATCATCATTTTCTTCATGGGTTCTGCTGCTTTGTTGACTTAAATTGGTGTTTAATATTACAAGGTTCTGTCTTGTTTAGTAGCTGTTGATCAAGGATTTTATGTAAATAGTCAGATCAAACATATTTTAGAACATATGTAAGTCACCAAGTGAACATCCATATAAAATTGCATAGTGAATTATAAATACATAGACTTGCCGGAGTACAGATCAGGGTAGTTCACCACCTGTTTATGAGATCTTCTATGGTTAAATCTTATCCAATGCTGCTGCGGACCACAAATAGAAGAAGTGGACTTTCAGTTGTATGTTTCTTCAATATCTATAGTAGTATTGATATCGAAAATATTCTTAATTTGATATCAAAACTGCCTGCATTGATAACTCAGTTATCTAATGTGCATATTGTGTGGCGATGCTTTTGTGCAATAAGCTTAGCAAATGAGCTACCACAGGAAAGAAGACTATTTGCCTGAGGTCTGACTATTGCCGCATTTGTAGTTTGGTGCTATATTATTGTAAACCTCGATGGAGTTTTTCATCAATAAATTTAGAGCAGAAGTCAAATTATTTTTTATTACATCATATTTTTTATTTAATGACATGGAATACACCATTACTTTGAAAATTTGTTTGGTTGTTGTTAGAGATGAGTACAAGGAATTCGAAAAGTTGATTCAAGAGGACTTGCAGGAGGTGGATGACCGTTTTGAGGAAGAGGAGGTGAGGGTTAAAATATAATCAAACTGTTCACTTCCGCATTCTAGTCTTCCATGTGATCTACCCACACTACAAACTTAAAAACCATTTTCCTGTTGTTTCAATTGTAATTGCAGATTGATGCTGCTGAAACGATAGAAGAGGCTGAATCTGTCGAGCAGAAGTAAGTTCAGCTTTGTGATTGTTGGTTAAATTTTCACATCCTGTTTCTCCAATCTTCTTTGCCAATCTCTTCATTCCATTTCCTTTTTTGCAGAACCTATTGGGAGAAAGTGGAAATGTTGAAGAAGAAGAAATTGGAACTGCAGGTTGCCAGGTCTGTCAAACGTAGAAAAGCTTCTGATGGTGTTGCCGAGGAGTCCAGCCATGAAGAATCATCCAGTGAGGACGACAGTGATGAGGATTTTGCAGTTGATTGGAGAGCCCAACACTTGTGAACGTGCTTGGCTGATGTTTTGGTATCTATGAGGCTATGATCTTAAAATGTTATAACCAGAAAATGTGATGTCTCGTCTGACCGAAACTGAAATCCACCATATCAATCTTTTCTTTAGATTTTAAGCTAAAAAATGGGAGTTGGTGATGCTTGCTGCATCTAGAGAAACTTTTACCTATCTAACATTCTTTGGTTTGCCAAAGGATAAAGCTATTAAAAAAAAAAAAACTTCCCACCGTGTTGGATAGCCGCTGGAGTACATGCATTTCAGAGAAGTGGCAGTCAATGACATACAAGATAAGAATGTACATTTTAAGCCTATATTTTGGCCTTACAGCTATGATTCTGTATACGATATTCTGGGGTTGAGGAGAGTCAAATTATCAATTATGAACATTGTAAATATTCCTTGAATTAGCGTAATGGCATGCTTAAATTCTCTATAAAATTTTTCTGGCTAAGACTTTAGCACAGTGAAACAAATTTATTTTATTTTTATTTGGAAGAAATGAACTTGATTAATTTGTTTCTTTCGGCCTTAGCGATTTCAACTCTTGAGGTTGTCAGTAGACAGTAGCTTGTTTGGCAACTAAAAAATTATACTTGTTAAAATTGGACCCGAACCCAAAGAGAAAATGTTAATATGGGTAAGGATTTTTGGACCGATAAGAAACAAGTCAACCTGAACCCAATTCATTGAAACAAGAAGTATTTAGTTGAGTCGTGGGTCACAAGCATGGTTGTCAAAATTGCGAATTTGATCGTAGGATTGTACGATTTTACGATCTCATCTCACTAAAACGTTTAGAATTGTACTAAGATCATAAAAATGGTATGATCATACGTAGGATCGTATAGGATCCTACCAAAAACAAAAATTTTTGGTTTGTATTTTTATTTTTATTTTTTTATGAGATAAATTTTTTGTTTTGATGAAACTTTTAAGGGTTTTTTTTTTATTTTTTCATGCTATGATGGTATGGCTCTTTATTTTATTTTTATAAAATTATATTAACCTAAGCAAATATTTTCTAGTTTCTAGTTTACTTGTAATCAAAATGAATGAATGCTTCATCATTTCTAAATGAAAAATTTGACGTTGGCTTTGCCGCCTTTTAAGCTATAATGTTGTTAAATTTGTTTGATCAATATACTAATTTGTATTCTAAGATTACTAAATTTTTTTTTTTATATATAATTTTATCAGTTATGCTTATATTTGTATATTGATTGATTGATTTTTTAAGCATGCTCTTTGATTGTTGCTGAGTGGTAACAGTTGAGTGTGAAATTGTATTTTAATGTCTTTTGCAATTCTAGTATACAAATATATAATGTCTACATAGATGATGAAATGAATGATGATGATTAGGAATTTAGGACAGTGGTTATAATAACCTTAGAATGAGAATAATTAATGTTCATTTCACCTTAATATTCATTTTGCTTTTGAATTTCATATTGTAGTTAGCTAGTTTTCATTTGCTAACTTATTTTGGATTTCAAACTTGGAACTTATAACTTGGAAAATATTTTCCATATGTTTTGATAAATATTTTGGTATTTGGTTGTTAATTAAACATTTATTGAACTTTTTTGATATATTGAATCGAAACTTAAATATATTTGTTTCGTTAGTATAGACTTTGCGATGTATGACATGTAAATTACATCATATGATAGAAATTTTAGTTTTTTTATGGATGAATTTATAATGAACATGATTATTCAACATACAAAGTCATTATCAATGTGTTTTGTGCTTTAAATATGAAAATATATAGGATTTTATGATTCACGATTCGATCCTACCTACTTTCAACAATCCTACGTAGGATCTCAATTTTGCCAACCTTGGTCACAAGGGTTGATCCTTATTTTTCTAACAGATATTTTTTTTTCCTTGCAATTTTCCTTTTATTTTTATTTCATTGGCTTTCTAACTCTCTGTAATTATGTTTCACTCTTTCAATTGCTCTTTCTTTGGTTTCACGAAGCTAAATCTTATAAGCTTCAGTTTAGTGGGTTTAATTGTGTAAGCTTAAAAATTCATCTATTATTTAACTCAAAGATAGTGATTAAGTTTACATCCAAAAAAAAAAAAAAAAAAGATAGCGGTTAAGTTTTAGTGAATTGATAGATGAAGACATATGATTTCTAGTATTGTCTTTTCATTTCCAACTGTTTGGCGCAATGGCTAGGCATTTAAATAATCAATCATGTTTGAAAAATGATGTTGAATGTTCTTGGATTAAAATCTTCTAGAGTTTTTAAGGTAATTTTACCATAAAATGTTAAAATCCTTTTCATTTTAAAATGAGTGGATTGGATTTTTTATCACATAATTAATAGTTTTAATAAATGACACTTTTTTTATTTTTTTTTTATACAAGACAGAAATTCTACTCTAACTTTTTTTTTTAAAGAATAAACGGCAGTACTCTAGCCTAATTTAAGTGTATGTGTGTGAAACTCCTTCTTGGAAACTTGAACCTCGGCTCTTGTCCCCCACACCTCACAAACATTTATACTTGTGAAGTGACCATTGCATTAAGAATATGTGGTGGTATAAATGGTACTTTTCTTTAGATGTTGATAACGTCGCTAAATTTAATGAATGAGAGAAAATTTAGGAACTCCACACAGTGGAGTTACGTTCTTAACAGATTTGATTAGGACATTCCCTAATTATCTTTGATCTTGTTGGACATTTTTTTAAGTGGTTGAACACTACTATTATTATTATTATAATTAGAGGTGTTACGTCTATAACATTTTCACAATAAATTATATGTAGTTAGTTGTTATTAATTCAAATTTGAACCTAATACTAAGATTACTTTTTTGCCTTAACAATAACAACCGGTAACAATCTATCACTTAAGATTTATTGTAAAAATGTTGTAAAAATATTGTGAAAATATTGTAAACATGTCATTTATCTTATAATTACTATGGACAGGAGGAGAATATATTCTCATGTCCTCACCGTGTAAGTCTCATGGATAATTGTTTTTTATTTTATTTTTTTATTTTGAGAGATTCATGGATAATTGTTAATAATCATAATTGTTCCATTTGTAAATTTGACTATGTTATAAAGGCATTTACAGTTAAGATGTATAAATGACGAAGTTATATGAGAGTTAAAGGGGCATTGTTGGGATAGCGGTTGTACCAAAATTGAGTAATATGAGGGTGGAAAGAAGACTATTTGATAACACAATTTTGTTAGTGTGTATTATTATTGATGGATTATAGCTCTCCTATTCAATTTTGCAAATAAATAGAAAATATTAGAGCACCATTATGTCACTTTTTTCTACTTTACATAAACAACTTAATAATGCAACCTCAACCTAAATCACATTCTCCAACTTACAATACATCATATTAAATATATAAAAAAAAAAATTAAACTTTTTTCTTTTCTCTTAAATCAACCCATATACTGCTTAAAAAAAAAAAAAAATCAACCCATGCACCACCACCGCAACCTCAAGGCTAAACTTGCCGCCATTGTTGCCACCGAAACAATTTTTTTAATAAGATAGACAAGCTAAAGTGGACAAGTTTATATAAATTTTTGCAAAATATACAACCGGATGTAGTATGCTTTTTGCTTCATTTTGATAACCAATCATACAATTTGTAAATATACCTTTTTTTAAAATTAAAAAAAAAAAAAAAAATCAAAGTCTTCCCTTAAAGCTATGCCATCAATTTTTGTACAATTGTTCGCGGTGTTATAACAAATGGAGCATATTGACATATTTTTAATATATATATATATATATATATATGTAAACAAAAATGATAAGAAAATTTATTCATGAATCAAAATCAAATTATTCAAGCACGAAAATATCTTTTGGCCTCAGAAAAATAAAGAAATAAAAATAATTTGGCCTTACTTTTAATATGACTTATATAAACAGCCAATATCTGACGCCATCTGACAAATTGACTGGTATCTAATCTAAACTTATCCTTTTCTTTCTGTGGCTTACTCTCTCGCAGTCGTATGCCTATTCAGTTCAGAGAGCAGTCTATGAAACTTGAAGTATCTCATTGAGCTCAATAATCTTGTAACTTCTTTCTCTCTTCCTCCAGCTAAAGGTTTCTGTTTTATTTTGACTTCAAAAAATAGTACAAGAAAGAAAGATACAAAATAGAGAGGCAGGCGAATGGCTGTAATTACCGGGGCAACTTCCTGGTCTTCCACCCTCTCTTCAAACCCAGCATCAGCACACAAGGTACATCATGTTCTGTTTTGAGAGAACTGTAAGTTGTAATGCTAATTATTCCTATACTATGTTAGAAATCTTTTGTTAGTTCCTGTATATTTTCGCTGAAAAAACGAAGTTGGGTCTTCTTATTATATTTATGAATGAAAGATTAAATTCCTAACTGGAGCATAAAGGAACTCTTATCACCACTTTAGTTATGGTCAGGTATAATGATAATGTGTTTGTTTGACAAATTTTTTCAGAGGTAAGTTGTTATGTTATTGGTGTTGCAGATTGAACGCAAGCTTTGTACCCTCCCCATTATCACTTTCTATTTGGAAAGACATGTAAAGACCCAATTTTTAATTTCCCCAACAAACCAAACTCACCCAACATCACTACTATTTGCAACACTGAGGAGTCCCAGAGGCTTTGGACCCTCTCAAAGGAAAACCAAGAAGACCAAGAAGCCAAGCAAAGATGATGATGATGATGATGAAGAGGAAGAGGAAGAAGAGCCTGATCAAGGCGTAATACCAGAGGTAGTGACCAACAGAATGATGAGCAGGATGGGGTTCTCAGTGGGGATACCACTGTTCATAGGGCTTTTGTTCTTCCCATTCTTTTACTATCTGAAAGTTGGATTGAAGATTGATGTACCCACATGGGTACCCTTCATTGTGTCATTCTTCTTCTTTGGATCTGCTCTCTTAGGTGTGAGTTATGGGATTGTATCCTCTAGTTGGGATCCAATGAGGGAAGGTTCACTCTTGGGTTGGAATGAGGCTAAGAAGAACTGGCCTGTCTTTTGGCAATCACTTTGGGGTGGATCTAGGAAAAAGTAGGGTATTTTTATTTTACATCTGTACATCTATTGACATACGACAAGCCTAGCAAATCTAACCTACGAAACTCTACATTTGATTAGGCGGAAAATGTTTTCCTTAAGAAAATTTTTTCATTGGAAAACATTTTCCAAAAGAATGGCTTGTTTTTTGTATGTTTGATTGCAACTAAAATGATCCCGAGAACATTTTGTATTATTTGATTCACACAGAAAAGTATTACTTTCACATGTAAACTCAATGGTGGTGGAGGTGCTGCTGACGGAGGTGATCGAACATGGTAGTGACAAAGATTGTAGAGGTGGTTTTGGGGGGTGGTGGGAGGTGATAGTAGTAATGGCTAAATGGTCCTTGGTGATGCTTGCCATAGGCACGAGATCAGTGGCAACAACAGAGATAGTTTGGTGGGGGTGGTGGCAGCGATGGTGATGGTGTTTGGTGTTGGTAGCATAAAAAAATGGAAAGGGCTTGCATAAGAGAATGACTAAAAACGTTTTCTACTTCTCCAAAGCAGAAAACATTTTCTATCTCTTTGGGTTATTTTTTGGTTAACTTCAAAAAACGCATTTTGTTTACTAACATTTTCTAGTGGCACCGAATATCCAAAAATACAACTTGGATGAACAAACAGAGCTAAGAAATTGAATCTAAGTCTTGCTCTCATAGTGATGGATACACAACTGTTCATGGAATTCATCTTATGTCCAGAAGAGGTTGATCATTGAGCTTCTTTTCTTTTTCTTTTTTGTTTATATCAAATAATAATTATCTCCTACATTTAACATATGTATCATACCTCTCACATGCATCATCTCTCACAACATATATATCTCGCTATTGTGTGATATATAGATATTGCAAGAGATATGATGTATATGTCAAATACATCAGCATGATGATACTCTTTGTGATGAAACTCTTTATGTCAAACCCTTTGTGATGAAACTCGTTGTATGATGAATCTCCAAAAAATAACTCTGCAGCAAGCTTCTTTGGCGAAATCTATCAGCATGCATTTGCCGCTACACTTCATTACCAACTTGAAATTCAATTTCTCCTTGGAAGTAGACACTTATGTGCGTCTTACTTCTAAGCTGATATTTGCATCCTTAATGTTGTAATCGGATTCTTAATTCATCATATATGATCACTTATTTGTTTTATTCCAATTTTCTGCATTTCTAATTAGATTGATCTATTTTATTCAGTTGAGTAAATTGTGAGAGAAATTTTTAATTTAAGGAACCCTTACCTTTAAAATTTCCAGATCATGAAAATGTTGAAATTGAACTTCCCTAAAGCTAGAGGTTTAATTGACCGTTAAATTGAGTAATGATTCAATTCTGGCAAAGAACATCACACATTTAAACATATCTTTGTCTTCTTGTGTGAGAACTCTCAATAAGAAATGATGGGGTTTTTTTCTTTAAGCAATTTTTGTGATAAAGTTAATCTTTTTGCTGAACAAATACAGAATTTTAACACCAGCCTCCTAAAGAACACAATCCGCAGCAAAACAGTTCTCTATATAAGACCAGGAATGATTTCAATTCAATTTCTCAAATTCGTATAACAAATAACAAACTCTGGTATATAATTGGAGAGCCAAATAAGGCCATGATACCCAAGACTTGAAAGTCTTTAAGTGGGGAAAAGGAGGCCCTAAAAAAATCACTAATAGGTGATAATAATCATAAGAAAAAATACAGGGACAAAAAAAGGACTCATTTGGACATCTCAGTGAAAAGAGCCTTTACACAAAATGGAGCCATCACCACTAGTGATGATAGCTCATATGCTATGTGTTTGATGAAGTAATGTTAACTCAGATTTAACTTTTAACCGCCACTTGTGGTGGTTTGGTACAATTCTCTATAAAGGCTCTATTACAGCATATGGATTCATACTGTCACATTCCAAGAAACAAAGTTTAATGATTCCACCTGTTTGAGACATCCACATGCTCCCTGACTTCTTTACTCTCATCTGTAGTAATGTATGTCATTTAAATCAAAATTTTAAAGGTACTGAGCTTGTATTCTTTCTCTGTTCTCTTCCCACCACAGCTTTGCATGCACCTCCCCAAACTTTTCACGGCTGTGCAAATGAAAATGAAAATTGTCAAAACACCTACCTCACCCTATAAGCCAAAGATTTCATTAAATGCCAAAAATATTCATGAATTTTAATGTGTATCTGCCATTACCTTTAAAGTTGGTGAGTATTTAAAAAGAAGGTAATGCATTGATGACATTACATGAAATTATCCCATTTTTCTCAGTTAATCTAAAATCTGAAGTTCAATAAATAAGGTAACAGAAATTGATTCCAAGCCAACATATCATATCAGTTTATAAAATCCTGGGTATGGTGTTTTGAAGTTGGGAAAATTCTACTCAATCTTAATTCCATTTTCATGTGGTTTCTGAAAACTATTAATTAAATTAATATGCTCTCTTAGGCAACCGGAATCTGAGGAAAAGAAAATTACGAGTTTGGAGTTTAAAAATAAAGAACTGAGTCCTCTAAGTTCATTAATCTTTTTCATCCTCAGCCATCTTGGCCACCAAATGATGCTACAAGGAACATGATGTAAAAAGAAGATTTCATTACCTGAACCTGACACGCCGAAGCTCCCTCGTGCCATCAGCTAACTGCCTGATGGTAATGTACACCCCAGGCTCATCTTGCTCAACCCATTCTGTCTCCAGGTCACTGGCATTGCTAATGGAAACTGAAGCCTCATCCCTAGATGAGGTTGTCGTCCGTGATGCATCCATAGATGATGGTCCCATACCATACGCACTTGATCCTGCATTGTAATTGTGTCCACCACCTTGATCCATAGGGTCAGATGGGTAATACCCTTTACTTCCAGACGGTCTATAGTGGTTCCTTGGTGTCCACTCCTTGTTGAATGATGAAGCAACAGGGCTCCCCCTTGCTGATCCCAGCTTTGTGTATGTAGAATCTCTAGGCTGTTGAAGAGTACAAGCATCTGTTAGTACATTATAAATTAGCTATCTTTAATCGAACTAGAGAAACAAATATTTAAGGGAAAATTACATTTTAAATGTAAACCACATAGTTTAGGGATGGTTTTCAAATTAATCCCTCCACATTCAAAAACATTTCAATTTAAACCATTGCCAAATACCTGTCTAATGCAAGTTGTTATATCAAATGATCTACCAGAAAGTTATTGATGTAAGGAGTTCAGTCAATTTTATTTCATAACTTATTATTTTTCAAGAATTTTTTTTATTATTATTATTTTTTTAACTTTAAACTAGATTTCTTTTTAAATCTTGAATTTAGAGACATCTCTCTAAGATTGGTGATGATTCTAAGCACCCTTAGGTGGTGAAACTAAAGGTTTTCATGCAGATTCTAGGTCGTAAAACCCAAGATTTGTCCTGTTTTATCTTCTTTTCCCCAACAACCTGTTCTGCCAGAGTTATGAGTCTGAGGAATGCTGTTCTTATCATTCAAAATAGATGAGAATAAAGCCATTCGTCCCAGCCCAAGGAGATTCACTGGCTTTATTGACTATTTGGTCCATGTTCACAATTAAGGAAAAAAAAGAGCTCACTTGTAGGCATTTAAGAGAAGTTTTATAAAGACCCGAACTTCGACGTTTTCTTATATAGACAAGGTTTTAACATGACTAGAGGAAAAACACTGTTCTTACTCTAAATTATGGAATGAATTATTCTATAATGCTATTTATGCTAGACTTAATATGCTAATCAAGTGACAAGACATAAGAAGCAGTTTACCTCATCATCAGCCCTTGGAGGAGTGTGAAGAGCTTGCCGGTTGAATCTCTGGACATTGTAGAGCTCCATGATCCGATCATAATTCTCACCCCACCATCGCTGAGCTTGCCATTTATTAAACATCTCTCGGCTTCAAATTTAAATGCAAAGTAATGTCAGTTTACAGCTGTACAGGGCAACTAAGCTTTAGCAACTAAAATCTGGATGATAAAATTGAGGTCCATTTCATATTTTATCTGAACTGGAAAGCTGACAATACTTTCAAGTAGGCCCGAAGGTTAGACTAACCACCTCATTCATTAGAAAGGATGGAGATAGGACTAATTGATGCAATAGTTATCTCCAACATGAGAGAGCTACAACACTTTGGCCCATAGCTGGCAGTGCAGCACTAGGCCATGCTAGGACTGACAAATAAATAAGTCCTCAGTTAACGTCCTCCACAGGTTAATTTTTTGGGGAGGTGTAGAGAAAATACTTTTACTTCAACCAGTTATTTGGAATTCAAGCAGTAGACAATTGCCAGACTTTAATTTCCATGATATTGTACCTGAAACGAATTCGTTTAAGATCATTTCCACCATTAGGTAGAGACACGAAAGTAATGTGAACACCAGGCTCCACCTGTGCCATCCACTCCTTAGGCTCATCCTCATCCTCAAGCACCACATCACAAGACTGCGCAGATATAGACATCCCTCCAGGGGTCTGGTCACCTCTCAATACCCCAGTAAATCTTGAGTCAGATCTTGTAGTAGGATGGTGACTAGAACTTGTAAAATCCCATGCAGGTGTGGAACTTGAGCTTGCTGCTCCAAGATAGGGGTATGGAACCCCTTCTGAAGCAGTATCAAAGTCTGGGTAAGGGCGCTGGCCTCTCTTGTAGCTGCTGGAGCCAGTGCAGGGCTTGCATTGCTTATAAGCACCAGAAAATTTCAATGCCATATCCTTTATCTGTACATTATTAAAATCCATGGTTAATAGATTGTTCAGTAGAGCTATGTATGTTTTCATTAGAAAACTTTATAATCATATGATTAACAATTCAATGTTATAGACATATTGCTGAACATTGAAAAATGGAGGATATTGCTGAACATTTAGCTTGGTTAGTTAGACTGGATGCTAAAATAGAGGTGCATATAGCAGATTTCTATCTATACACATCAATGGCATGATAAATTTGCACCACTTCAATATGAGGTTATAATGCCAATGTTGGTTGACGAGAAAGAACTTTGATCCATTTGCAGTTTATGTCTCTCATCTATAAAAGTAGACTCCCATTTATGCCTGGTGTTCCACTAGTGACAGTCCATTTATACATGTTAAATGTTCTACTGAGAAGGATAAAATTGTTTATTGAAATCGACTTCACTTCATTAGAAGCATATAATTTTATATTAAAAAAATTGTATTTTCTAATAAATTAAAATTTTCTAATATTCTACTAAATTATGTAATGGCATAACTTGAGAAAGAGCTAGTTACATCTACACTATAATTTCAGTATTGGAGGAAGCACACGGCATGGGAAGCGTAGCAAGTAGGACAGCCAAACCTTGAAAGCTAACATCACTAGGGTCCAGTTAGTCAACCTTCCATACGGACCAGTTAAAATTAGAGCTTATATTTCAATTTCAACCTAATATATGCCCAATGTAAGAATCAATAGAAACTTGTGCAACGCCTCCATGCAATCACATAAATCAATCCAAATGATCTGAGTAATCACATGTCAATGTGTTAAATAAATTTACAAAAAGTTTTGGCTTGAAATGCTGAGAATAGGGCATTAAAAAGTGACTCTACCAGAAGGTCACAGTTGTTGCCTATATGGTATAAACTTCTGAGAAACAAAGGGTACAAAAATATAAGGGGCACTTTCTATACGTGACCGAACAATAAAGAGTCATCATGTATAGTCAAGGTTGATATAGTGTTAAGTCTACTCATGACACAATCTGAAATGATTTAGCAAAAAAAAAAAAAAGGACACAATCTGAAATGAATAAGTACTTTATCTGCTATGGGCTGAGCCTTTGGTTGGGGTGTCATTCACAAAATCTCTTTTTCTATGCCATAAGATAGCACATAGCAGTTCAGATTATAGAGAGAATCGACAAGAATTCAATGGTGGGTCACACCAAGAATATTTATTTGGCAGTCTTTTTCCTAGTGTGTCTCTTGTCTTTTCTCCAAGATCCCCACTACTGCTTTAAGCTGGATTGCGTTTGCCATTCTTACGTTTCTGCTATTACCTAGGAAGACTTGACCAAAACACCAACACTATCATCATGTCCACCAAACATAACTTCGAGACTGTCACTGTGTGTATATTTATCTTTAACAGAAGTTGAGTAATAATTTTGGTGTACGGTTCAACCCGGAATAACTGGAATTTGACTTATTATGTAATATTCATTTTCTAGTAACAGAGAGAGAGAGAGACGACAAAAATTCAAGGACCAAACTGATCAATCGAATCCAAATAGATATTTCCCGCCAAATGCGAAAAATCCAATTGAGATGACAAGATTGTGATTAGTGCAATATCCGTCATTGTACACTATTAATCACAAATTTGCCACTTCAATGGCCGTGAAATTTGTTGTGTTACTAGAATCATGGATTATTTAATCCAGCTAAGGATCACACGCTTAAGATAAGTCAATTAATTTGTTCACTAGTCATCACTGCATAAGAAGGCATTGAGATTTGAGGCTACAAAAAAGAATAAGAATAGGACGGTTTTCTTGGCAGGCAATCTTTTCTAGGAGGTGAAGAAGAAAGAAAGCACATAGAGTTATGTGTATAGGGCTATAGGCTTAGCTTTTGGGATAAAAGTTGTAAAAGGTAGCACGTTACAGATATTCAATAGGGTCCGGTACATTAACAAATTCGTTTTTGAAAAAATTTTATGAAAAATTGAAAAAATTGTCAAAATTTTTTTGATTTTCGGTAAAATTTTTTTTAAAAATAATATATTATTGTGTTCACGAGGCACACGTTAGTAAAATGTATATATAAAATGAATAAAATAGTTCAGCCCTGCGGGGGCTGGACAAAAAAGAGATTCTATTATAATGCATATAACATAAACACGCAACGGTACAACCTAATATATAATAATTATTTTTATTTTATATTTATATTGGGACCTAATAGAAGTATATATTTATTAGTACTACTACCCTATATTGGCTTTATATAGTTTTACAGTAAGTAGCGATATCGTACGTACATCATCGATCTCTCTATTGGCGTGAAAGATGCCAAAGTTAGAGAATCAATGGTCCCCACAATATCAGACCCTCCTTATGGGGTTATCATTTTGTTCGTTTTCACAAAGATGGAAAAAAGATTCTCCAAAAGCATGAGCATTGATTGTAGACGAAGGAAAATCACCATATATTCATATATCAAAATCAAAAAGGCTAAAGATATTATAATAAATTATTTTTTATAGGAAGATGTAACTAATTTTACTACTAATCTTTATAACTGATTGACAATAAATGTCACTTGATTGATATCCAAATGAGTGTCAAAAAAAAAAAAAAAAAATCATTATACGAGTGACAATCAATTTCAAAACATTATATAAAAAATTTGTAATTTTCTTAATATAATATAAAAATCTATAGACATTTGATAAAAATTTGTTACACATCATATGGGACCAATGCATTGAAACCCTATACTAAACTTTTGACACAAGCAAAAGAGAGAGAGAGAGGGAAAGGGCGTAGGAGTAGGAACCTGTGCAGTCAGGCTTTTGACGGCTTCTTTTGTACTTGGTGTGCCACTGCCACGCACTCCTCCTTCATCATCCCCACCATCCTCTGGTTTTGAGCATGCTATGCATGTAAACATTTTTTTTTTTTTTTAATTTTATTCTTCTCTCTTTACGTTTTTACCCCTGCAATCAACAACTATATATTTTTCATTTCAATATACCATCACATAATAATAAGTTCAATTTTATAAAATAATAATAGTACAGTACAATACAATACAATAGAACTGTTATTTCTAAGGTAAAGAAATTTACGTAATTTAGTCAGTCGGCATTGTAGAAGAAGCTATTTACGGCTTTACAGAAGTACATCATCATCATCATGTATTGATTGTCGAACCATAAAAATAAAAAAAAGTAGAGCACACAACTTATGCCTTTATTATTAGAGTTGGAGGGGACTGTACAAGTTTTCTCTTTCTGGGAATTAAAGTGTTACGTTTTCTTTTTTAATAAAATTACTGTATTGTCCATGGTGGAACGAATTTTCTAGGGGTAAATTTGGCCAATCGACAGGAAATGAGAGAACATTCTCTATATCCTACTTGGTTCAGGAGGAGGAGGAGAAGGAGGACACATCGTTAAATGGGACATTTTTATCTCTTTAAAAAAAAAGGCACTGACGTGACCAATCATAATCTAATAGAAAAATGGAAATTTGGAGGTATCTATCTATTTTGTTCTATTCTATAATATGGTTTATATTTTCTCATTTTAAATTCATGCATTTGTTTTCCAAGAAAACAAGTTGGTCCCGGAGAGAAAGAGTAAAGTGAATAAGCAAAAAGCAAAGAGGGTCGCTCGGGATCAGAGAAGAGTTACTTAAGATATATATAATAGTGAGTCAATAATTGAAAAAGAAAGAAAAGGAAACAAAATGTGGGCAGCCATACATTACTGCATACTATTTGAAAGTGGTCTAATTATAGCGACCGAATGTGATTTATATGTGTGTGCTTTTTTAATGCACACAACCCAAATAAAAAGAATCAAAGATTGTGCAAGCCGAAGTTTCTGACAATATTTTTTTTCCTATTAAAATTTAAAACCCAACAAATAAAAACCCAATAAAAACCCGGTTACTTCTTTTATCTACTGTGTAAAGCAAAGCACATCACTCCTCGGTTTTCAAGAATTCCAAAAGCAACTCTAGTCAGAGAACCCAAAAAAAAAAAAACATAACATTAACAGTAAAATAAAACAAAAACAAAAACAACTACGGAAAAAACTCTCAGAGTGTCTCTTTTGTTTTTGTTTAGGTGGTCGAGAAATGAAAGCGGTACATGAGTGGACAAAGAGACATGAGAATAAGGATGACATTGGTCTTTAGACCAAGAGAAGAGAGTCCCTCTATTATTAAATTGCAACCATTATTATTCGAAAGCGACTTACCCAAAACCCAATTCCCCCCAACCCCAACCCAACTCAACTCAACTGTTCCCCTTCTTTGTCTTTCTTTCACTCTTTAGCCCACACCCACTTTTTTTTTTTTTTTCAATGTAAAATAAACTAAGATTTTCAAAATAACATAAAATAAATAAATAAACAAAATGTGACCCATGATTTATTGAATGATGCTATATTGAAATGAAGAACAAGCAAAAGCAAAAGCAAACCCAAATCTTAAAAAAAATGAAAATAACATTGTGTTTGGTTATTTTTAAGAAAGTGCATATATATATATATATATATATATATGTAATAAAAAAAGAAATTGAGATATATATTTTCTCACCTTGTCTGATTAGAAGGCAATAGAGTGAGAACTCTGTTGAGTTGAGCCTGCTTTGGTTCAAAAAAGTAACTGAAACCAAACTCTTGTGTGTTTTGCTGCTAATAATATCATCACCCACCGTCAAAATATATAGATTGTAGTGAAGAATCAAAGAAAATGGGATTAAAAGAAAAAAGAAGGAAAGGGTGATAAATATGGAGCGGGGCGGAGAAATCGAAGAAGGGAGGAAATATAGAAATATCGGGTTTGGGATCCGAAATGTAACGAAACGAAACAAAAAGGGAAAGTATCGGACAAGGAGGAGCGAGCTAGCTCCGGGTTTTACGTTACGAATTGAAAGCAGAGAAGAGAGACCAGTTGGGGTTTGGGTATTTATATAGACACTGACCCTTCACGGCGTCTCCATTTCTCGTTTGAGCCTTGCTGAACGAAAAATTTTAAAAAAAGTTAACGGTGAATCCTGTGTGTCCGTTAGTGGGAAACCGTTGAGAGAGTATATTTAAGAGTTGAACAACAAAATGGTCTTTTTTTTCTTTCTTTTGTTTTTTAAAAGAGAAAAAATAACAAATGGTCTTAAGCAGGGGAGGACAGAGAGGGTCCACATGTCTAGACCACGTAAAGGTGCTGAGATGCAGGACTGATACAATTGGTTTAGATGAAACTTTAGTATTGTATATTTGGTGTTGTAAATTGGATTTTTTTTTTGAATTTTAAAAAAATTCATTTGTTTTTAATTAAAATATTTTTTCGTTTCTAAATGTTTGTTTGCAAATTTTTTTTTTTAATATCATCATGAATATTATTAGGATGCTAGTAAATCAGCAACAACAACATTATTTATGTCCGGATGAACATACTTCATCCATGTAAAATATGATCAAACTTATAAAATATTTTCTATTAACTATAAAATCTTTTGTAAAACATTTTATCTTAAAAAATTTGGTAAAATATTTTACAAATACACACAATGGCCCTCCCCTCCCTTATTTGGTGACTTGGTCGCCGGTGTCGTTGCTTCGATGACATGTGCCAGCAATCCAACCACTGGAACCACAATTCTAATTGTAAAAGCTGTCATTCTGAGTGTTGATGCCACTGTTCCAATGGAGGGTGCTAACATTCCAGCCATCGGAACCAATGGTGCTGGCAGTTCGGTTGCTAAGTCAAAGGTTTTGGAGGTTTATGCTTGATAAATCTTACACGTCACACTAAATACCTAAAAATATTTTAACTTTGGAACAAAAGGAGGATTATTTGTTTTGATTAATATGAAACAAGTAGTGGTATCTTTTCAATAGCAATTAAATTCAGAATAATCAAGTGTTTGAATTCAATTGAGGAACCTAATGTAATGTACTCCACCTAAGGTGATTGTACCTAAATTTTACCCCCTATTTTAAATATATAAGTGTTAGTTTGGATTGTGTTGAAATGAAATTTCAGTGCATTTGCGTCTCTGTCAGTGGGTCCTGTGCACTGTTCACGGGACCCACAAGTTATCTAATTCAGCAAAATTTTCATTAAAACTGAGTCCCATGACATTATTTATATATTCAAAAATTATTTTGCAACAGTATTTTCAGTTTTCAGTAATAAGTGATATCCAGACAAACCCTAAGACATCCAACTACTACTCTCATTCCCCTTACTTAGAGCATTCCTACTAGGCTCGCCATATATTATATTCTGTAAAAAAATTTACATAATCAGCCAAAAAAAAAAAAAACCCTCAGCAGACTTAATAATGTATTGCACAGTACTAACAAATGAACAATACCTCAATATGCTCATGAGATATTGTTCATCAGCAACGCTAAAAAAAAGAAGCTTTTAAAAAAAAAATTTATTTGTTTCTTTCACTTAGCTTGTGACTCTTTCCTTTTTCGTCTCTTAAGTTGACCGAGTTGATTTAGGACTCAATTTACACTTGAACCGATAACTAGCTTGTTGAGTCTAGATTTTAAAACATTGGTGTGTATGTGTGTGTATATATATATATTTATATATAGTTACACAAGGTGGAACTCTTTGTGAAGTTACACCAATCCATAACTTTTTATTGAAAAAGTATTTTCACAAATCAATTATTAGATTACATCATCTATGTGCTTGCAAAATATTAGGATGATTGGAGATCAATAACAATCTCATCATAAAATGTTTAAATTTCAAGCTTTTTAACCTTAAAATCATTTACAAAACACAATTTTTTGGATAAAATAGTAAGTAATATCAATATTTTTGTCTTACATATTAAGAGTAACAAAAATATGTAATCCATCAATTGGATTTCCAAAACATTAATCATATAAAAAAATTATAAGTTCGTGTAATATCATAAAGAGTTACATCAAATGTACAGTGAACTATATATATTAGTAAAGTATATTATCGTCAAATAAAGGTCCAAATCCTACCTACACCATAAAAACATTAATAGTAGGGATATCTAACCCGAAAAAAAAAGGTTTGATATGAACTTGACAACTAACCCAAAAATGGTGGGTTTTTACAAAATGCAAACTTTGTTGGTGCCACTAGACCTAGTGGAATGCTTGCCAAATCTAGGAGAGATCTCGCCTGATTTGGCGGGGATCTCGCCAATTATGAAAAATATCTCACCAAATCTAGTAGAGATCTTTTTACATCTCTTAAACAAAGCTCGAACAACTTATGGTGGTATTGAAGTCCAATGAAGAACGGTGGTATCTATTGAGTTCAACAAGTTAGTTTCATTAGGTTTTCAAATGGGAAAAACTTGTCACTTCACCTGAGATTGTTGGGTTTTGATGGTGAGGACCTGCCATCAACCTAGCATTTGTATTGAGTGATGATCTTAGGCTTGGGTGACTTAAGGCTAAATGGATTTGTAGGGTCTAATTCTAGGTTGGACAACTTTACTTATTGGTGTTTTAGTCGAATAATAAAGAGTAATCATTATGAGCACTTGACAAAGGTTCAAATCCTAACCTATAATGACCATTTTTTTTTGTATTTCCATGTTTAAATTATAATTACATGCATAGTGGAAAGCGGCTAGTGTATACTACTATAAAAAGATGGTTATTAATCCCTAAATTTTAACGATTTCATGTTTAAATTTTTATTGTTGTTGTGAAAAAGACTACATTGCTTGATTCTGTAAATTAGAACGCATTTATATTTAAACTATAATTACTTGTGGATTCAAATTCAAAATGTTACTAGTTTAATTAAAAATTAAAATTGCTAAACACGCGTTACAACTTTAAAATAATATATATTTAAAAAAAACAAGTATAAACATAAGCATAGTGAAAAGAGGCTAGTGTATACTACTATAAAAAAATAGTTAACATCTATTTTATAACATTTAAATTTGGTGTAATTATCATGTTAATCCCTAAATTTTGAATTTTATCAATTTCATATTTAAAGTTTTATTTTTGTTGTGAAAATAGTGCTTCCGACCACTATCATTAGTGGGATTGCCGTTGAAGTTCTCCTTAAAAAGACATTGTTTAATATTTTTTATAAATTATAATACTAAGAAAAAAAATACTAAATTTTCATTTAATTAATAAAATTTCTATAACAAAAAAGAGAGAAATCTAATTTAAACATCAGATAGTCAAATATCACACCAGTATTCTAGGTTCTCACATTTTTATTTTCTCTTTTTGTTCGTTTAACCTTTTGAGGCAATAGTTTTTTTATTTATTTATCCGAATAAGATATTTAAGGGTTTGAATATTGATTATACAAAAAATTAATTGGTATCTTGACCTGATAATAAAAAGTAATCATCATGAAACAGACGTCATATATTAAAATTCTATTGTGTCTAAAATTAAAAAAAAAATAGAGTGCTAGAGTAACTATAAAAATAAAATTTAGAGTACTAGGGTTTCTATATTAGAATCCTCACCTCCATTCTTCCCATTTAAAATAAATGTGCATGTATTAGCATAGCCAAGCTTGCCAAGCAAAGATAAATAAATAAATAAATTTAAAAATAAAGAAGTGCTTAAAGGTCTCGCATCACATGTGCAACTAGCAAATGAAACCTAGTAGATTATTCAAACTGAAATGAATGTGATGCACTCATTCTAAACTTGATGATTTGTAAACTTTTTGGCATTGCTTTTTTTTCAAAAAGGTCCTCATTGTCTTGACCAATACTTGAAATTCCTGTAGCCTAAAGCTAAAATAACATCCCAATTCTTTGACATGGAGATCTCTCTCGGACTAGCCATGCAGATGATTGGGTCAGAAAGCCATTAATAGTTGTATCCGAAACCTTTACAGCAACAGCTATATGGGGGATTAATAAAATATCTACTCCATCCTTTGAGGTTGATTGCAATGCAATTTAAAGTAGCTCGTTGAAACATCCATCTATGATCTCTGACGTACAATAGCTTTTTCATAGCCATCAACAATTTCCAAACTAACGAACGAGAGAACATCAATGTCAACATTGCATAATGAAGTTAATGCCACAAATGATTCGTTACCAGCTTAGTTACCAACATTGGCTTCAATAAATTTACTCCATGGCCTTTGGCTGGAAAATAAAATAGATCTGAGAGGGAAGTCACCAACAGCATTTTTTTTTTTTTTTCGTTTTAAGAGTTTATTTAAATACATAATTGTATTACAATTTTTGTGTTTAGAAAAGATAATGTAAAATGTTTGTATTTTAATTGTCAATGCAACTATTATATATATGTTTACAAAACCCTAACTAATATAATATGGGTTCGATTAATGTGTGCCTTAAGTCATTTATTTTTAGAAATATTTTTTCAAGAATTAAAAAAATATTGACAACCTTATTAATTTTTAAGAAAATATTTTTAAAAATAAATGACTTAATGTATGCCCTAAGGAGTAAGGACACATATTAGCAAAATCCATATAATATACACGTTAACGAACTGTATCAAAATTCATATATGTGGTATTTTATTATGTTCAATTGAAGGAGTTCTTTAAATTTGCTGAGAGGGCAGTCTTTAAATTTACATAAACAATTCTGCTTTGCTCGAATTATATTAATCATGTGTACTCTGACTCCATCAGGCACTATTATTACAACTTTAAAGGTTTCACTGTGCACAGATTATGACATATGCATGTTACGTGTGTACTAAATGGACATAGCCAGAACTATTCATCGTAAAAAAACATGAAAATAGGAGGAACCAACCAACCGTGACTAATTAGCTTGGTACGAGTAGTTCTTTCTTTAGCCAAAGTTACTGCCAAAGTCATCTATCTGATCCTCCCAACTGCACCAGGTACAATCCGTAAACCGTATGGTCCAATCAGATTGCACGGGTGAGCTTACTTAGATCCGCCGCTGGTCAAGGAATCAACACTGTTCAAAAATCCAAATTGGAATGTAGCAAAATCTTCCATGTTTATCTAGTCGATAACAAAAAGAGATTCTTAAAGCTATAAGAACATTTTTTCAACAGTTCCACAACAAAATTTATTAGGTAATAAATTGATAACATAGGTAAAAATTTAAATAAAAATTAATAATATTTTAACACTTAAGTTTTATTATAAAATTGTCATTGAAACGTAACAATACCATCCAAAGGTATTTTTTTATATAAAATAAAAATTTTATTTAAACATAATTTAAATATATAATTGTAAAAATTACTCCCAAAAATTTAAATCACCATTCTTTTCTCCCACACTCCCGAAAATTTATGAATGTTTGTGGAGTCATCATTGCAGTGAGTTGTGCTTTGGTTACTATTTATAACCCCACGCTCCACAAACATAAGTCATCATCGCAGTGAGTTGTGCTTTGGTTACTATTCAAAAGAATTTGGTTCCCGAGAAGTGTGTAAATTTATTATCCAATTTTTACTATAACCTGAGTAAGCATGGTCAGAGTAAAACCAGACCTACTAAATGTGGTCAGACCGTCAGAGTCAGAAGAAAAATAGTACGGTAAGCAGACACTTGGCCACTGACTACCGGCTATGACCGGTGACTAAACGTTTGGAGTTGTCTCTCTTGGAAAGAGAGTAGTAGGTTTTTTTTTTTTTTAACAGAGAGAGATCAAGGTTATTACTGGCTATTGTCGGTTGTCAGCAATGGTTGAGTATGAAGTGTGGACTGTGGAGGGTGCTTTGGCAATGTGGGCAAGTGAAAGAGAGAGAGAGAGAGAGAGAGAGAGAGAGATGGCTTTAACTTTAACCCACTACTGCCCTTGTCCTTAGCTTTATTCCTGGGGCTAACCTCTCTTTAAGCAAAGAATGCTTGGAATAGAGGGACAACCAAACCAACTCATATATCCTATACCTCTCTCTCTCTCTCTCTCTGACTGCCACCAACAGTGTTCTTTTGACACTGATATCTCTCTTTGTCTCTCTCTTTCGTTTAACTGGGTCTCTGCCACGTGTCAATATATAGAGGGCCAAGCTTTAGATAAAGAGGGAGGGTTCTCTTACAAGATCTTCTTAAGCAAGAAAAGCATAGTCAAGGTCCAAAGCCACTTCCCTCCTCACTCCAATTAGTTTGCTTACGAGGCAAATTCAAAAAAATCATTACTTTAAATGCCACTTTGCTATTTTTTTCATCTCTCTTTATCTCCTCTCTATGTGTATATGTAAAAGAAACAACAGTTATATGAAAGTAATTTACTATTTCATTAAAATGGGACACACATCCCATCCCATCCCACCCATCCATGTGACTTGTGAGAATCAGGGACTAGTATAGTTTTTTGATGTGCTTACTTACTAGAACATTTCCAATGATGTTTGTTTGATTGAAAGTATTTTAATTCAAATCGTTTAAAATTTTTAGTTCTTAATTAAGCTTATTGTTCATCTTAATTCTTTTTTCTTTTTTGGAGTGGGGCTTATCTTAATATTTGGGATGCAAACCTTTCAGTTAGGGCCTTTTATATTGATGATTAATTAAGCTGTGCATGTAGGTGACAAGCTAAGCATAATGATGAAGTTTTCAAAAAAATTAAAAAAAATTAAAAAAAAACCCTGAATCTCTTTCTTTTTCAAGGGGAATAGAAAATAGAGTAAAACAAAAGACAAACAAACAAATTTATAAGAGGCCCTAGAAAACATTAAGGACATGTTGGAGATTAGACTACTTTTAACGTTAGGAATGTTCGGTTTTCAAGTTTATAATAATGTACTTTGAAAAGTGACCATAAAGACAATCACCGATCCTCTCTAAAGTAGATCTTCATCTCAATCCCCAAGTCTTTACCTATTTCCAATGTTTGATTGAATACTTTGGTTATTAAAATCTTTTGATTTTGTGTTTCAGATAAAAACATACTAACCCCCCCGCCCTGTTAAAAGAAGAGACCAATTGGACTGTCATACAAATATATGAGCTTTTAAGCATTATCCGTACACCCTACTTATGTTTGCATGAAGCTACTGTAGATACGTGTTTTCACTTAGCTTCCTACTTGCAAAAAAAAAAAAAAAATTTACGTACTATTTTATACTTACTAATCGATATGTTTAATCACTGAAGGAATCCTTTTTGTTATGCTTGACTTGATTCCAAGGCTACCAAAGGTGCAGATACAAGCACTACAGGCCAAGGCAGGAATTTGATTGATTGAATAATGGCCAAGTAAATATCAAAGGTCATTTTTTTATTTTGCCTTTCTGTTTCCATGTAAAAGGAAACAGTATTTTCTAAATACTCAAATGCATCCACGGACGTCAATTTGGTTTATATTATTTTTAATTTATAATTAATTTTTGTTAATTACTAGATAGTAAGAATTAAATTGATTGTAAGTTAAAAATAATATGTACTAAATTGATAACAACTTTAAAATTTAGGATATAAAGTATGGTCTATATTAAATTTTACAACTCTAAAAATATATAATTTGTTATATCATTTGAAATTCTAAACGATCGTGGCAATCTATATGTAAGCTGTCAAATTCAAAAAATAAAAATTCGAATCATAAAATGGACAATATGAACCATTTTTGAAATAGGGAGAATTATATTACTGGTTAGACACGTGACATTGGTCAAACAACCCAAAAGCTTCACCCTATGCAAAACACCCCACCAAAGTTTAATAATTATTCTCTAAAAAAAAGTCATTATCAAATATGAATTGAATTAAATATTCTTTCGTAGACAAACACTAAAACTTCATTATTAACTCATTTTCAACAAATTAATAGAAAAAAAATTCCTAAAAGACCACGAGTGCGTTCAGATACCGTTTATTTTGCTGAAAATTAAAAATTGAAAACATTGCAGCAAAATAATTTTTAAATATGTGAATAATGCCGTGAGACCCATTTTTAATGAAAAAGTTGCTGAAAAAAAAGAGGTATGGGATCCTGTGAACAGTGCACGGGACTCATTGGTGCACTGTCCACCGCTTATTCTCTAGTCAAATGTCTGTCATTGTCCCGTGAACAGTGACAAACAACATCTTTTCATGCTTTTCAATTAAAAAAGAATAAGAAAAACGCAAAACGCCAGACGCTGGCCTTTTTCATCTGTATCCAAACGCCTTCTACAACTAACATGAAAGTTCACAAATTTCAAACCTTTTATCAGTCACTAAACACTAGTATCAAATTTAAATACACTTTTTACACACACCACCTCAACAGTAGCCCAAACCTACTACTCAAAATATGAAATATAAAAAGAATGGGTATGCTTGATAGTTCAGCAAAGGAAAAAGTTTCGGGTGTGAATTTTGAAAATCTAACCATTGAATTTTATGTTCCATAATGTTCTTAACATGCATATCAAATTCCGTTCAAATCGGATGTTATATGCTATTTGATCAATAAACTTATTTTTTATACACAATTTTAGAACACAAAAACTTGAAATTTCAACAAGCACGAATGATATAATAAGAGCTTGCAATTCAACAGTTAGATTTTCAAAATTCACACTCAATATAAAAATATATGATAAGTTTGAAGGATTTCTTTCCAAACTAGTTTGGAGAAAAACTTTGTTCTTCGGCAAAAAACCAAAACCCCAACAAGCAAAATCATTTATTACATCTTTATAGATCTCCATGTAGGACTGATTTGCACGCAAAGAGCTTGATTCACATCCTAATGTAGAATAATGAATTATAAAATTTATTTACTCCCAAATTCCAACAAATTTCATTTAAAAAAAAAAAGTTGTTACGAAAGTCAATTTTAGATTATGTAGTTGCACATTTTTTTTTCCATGAAGTATCCCTTGAATTATTTTGAACAAATCTTTCAGGGTCCGTTTGGTTGGAAGGGTGAAAAAATGGAAGAATATAAAATACTTTAATTTCTCTCATTTTTATTTGGTTGGGAGTGGAAAAGTGGAAGAATGCAAAAAGTGAATTTGTGTAAATTTATTCATATACCTTTATTAAAAGATGATGCCCAATTAAAAAAAATGACAAAAAAAAACAAAAAAAAATGCAATCACCCAAATTTATTAAAAATTAAAAATCACATCTAGAAAAAATAAAATCATGTCTACACCAAAAAAAAAAAAAAAAAACACAAAAGAAAGCAAAAAAAGAAGAAGCAACGTCCGAGAAAAAAAGAAAATAAAAAGAAAAGAAGGAAGAAGCCAACATCCGGGCCCCAAAAAAAAAAAAAAAAAAAAAAACAACGTATTGGACTAATAAGCTCATGTGCAAGAAAACACATAAACCCCACCATCACTTTCCTCTTTCTCTCTCTCTCTCTCTCTCTTTCTCTCCAAAAAGTTTTCTCTCCTCATTTTATATATATATATATATATATATATATTTTTTTTTTTCCATCCTCCCTAAAATCCACTTTACCAAGCACACCGTAAAAAATTATAAAATCCCTAGTTAGTAAACAAGCCATGCATGTTGTTTATTTGCCCATAAGTAAACAAAGTACCTACAACAAAGAAAGAAAATAAGAGCAACCACATCAGTGGTTGTAAAAATGTGTAAAATGCAAAAAATCCATAATTTTGCACATTCTAACCAAAAAAAACACTCACATCAGTCTTTGTAAAAATGTGCAAATATACACCATGGCTGTGTAAATGAACAGTAATCGTGCATATATACACGGTTACTGTTCACCGTGTAAATTATTTTTTTCTCTCTCCACTCCTCTCTCTTTTTCTCTCTGGTTTGACTCTCCACCTCATTCAGGTTCCCTCTCTTTCCCAACAATCACCTTATTCAGCAAAGAAGAAGAAGACAATTTTCCAATTACTAGCTCAGCACAACCCAACTATCACCACCGCAACCCAAACTCGCTGAAAAACCCATTCCAAAACCAAACCAAAATCAATAAAAACTAAATCCAACGGAAAACCCATAAGAAAAATCCAACAAAAGCCCACATGAAAAATCCAATGAAAATCAGTCAGATTTGCTGCCAGATCTACCTTACCTTGCTGCCATCGCCAGATCCAACCCAAATGGACTTAGATTGACATGAGTTTGTGTTGAAGTGAAGATTTTTGGTTTGTTTATGGAGTTTTCAGGTGAAGAAATGGGCGAAAGAAGAAAACTTGACCAGTGAAGAAAGATGAGAGAAAGAAGAAAAAGAAAGAAAACTCACCGAGAGAGAGAGAGAGAGAGAGAGAGAGAGAGAGAGAGAGAGAGAGAGAGAGAGAGAGAGAGAGAGAGAGAGAGAGAGAGAGAGAGTAGTGTTCGGAAAAGAAAGGTGAGAAAGTGGGTTTGACTATTAAGGTTGTTGAAATAATAAAAAAAGAATATAAAATGATTATTTAAAGAAAATATTGTGTATAATAGATAAATTGAAGTGGGCATTTTGGATAAGTGGATGTATAAAATAGAAAAAGTAGGTTTTAGATGTGTAAATTTACAATATTTGTGCATCCACTTATGTGGATGCTCTAAGGACATCAATCATGCAAGATTGTAAAGCCAATGCATATAATTATGAAAAGCCAAGATATACACCCTAGCCTTTGAACTTAAATCAGGGATTGGTAGATTAGGCTTTTCTTTTGTTCTTCTCCTTTTAGATTGTACTTAAGAATCAAAATTTTGTACTTTGGCTTTAGATTGTGTCTAGGACCAAAGTAATGTAATTTGTGGTTATTATCAACAAGATGTACTTTTTTCAATTTATCAATAAAAAAACACTTTTCAATTTGATTTTCTTATTTTTCCCATTAAATAAGTGGTGACTAATTCTTAACATAGAAGAGATGATAACAACGGTAGAACCTCCAATATCTCTTGAGAGGCACCAACACAAGTCCACTCACTTGCATGGATTAAGTGCCAAAACTCTGATTTGGAAATTTGGGAGTGGGTGGGCGCAATCTCAACATGATTTTTGCGCAATATAAGAGGCATGAATTTTTGCAAAAAAGAAAAAAAAGAGCACGATGGAAGTCTTTCATGCCCAAGACACTAAGGCTTGTATGGTTAAAAAAAAGGTCACTCATCACTCAATTTTTGTCACTCATCACTCATCACTTAAAATACCCTAACTCCTTACACCTCACCCGTTGGGCACCATCACTCACTTGTCATCACTCAATATTTTTCAACTGTTTATGAGCCCCATACCTATCACTTGGTGCAGCTTTTATTTTATTTTATTATTTTTTTCCATCAACCCCCAAAACCTAAACTCACCAAACTCAGTGAAAAAAAAAAACCAATCTCATCAAACACAATGAAAAAAAAAATCACTGCACCCAATGAGAAAAAAAAAAAAAAAAAAAACTCACCGAACCCAATGAGAAAAAAAAAAAGAAGAGGAGTCAAAAGTTGCGGCTGACTTGACTAGTGGGTCTCTTAATGTATGTTTAATTACGAAAATATCATTGAAAAAAGAGTTATGGAAACTGAAAATACTTAAAATGTGTTTTCAGTTTCCATAACTCATCAATAAATAATCAGAGAATTGAGTGATGGAAACAATGATTCAAAACTCATCCAAACAAATGCTCATCCGTGGGACCCACACAATTTGGATGATGGAAATAGAAATTTGAGTGATATCACTCAAAATTCATCCCATCCAAACAAGCTCTAAGGCATAGCTTTTGAGTGAAAAGTAGTAAATCTTATTATGCTCGAAAATTCCTGACACTTGGGTCATGATTTTAGCTCAAATTAAATGCGAAAAAAAAAGGAAAAGAAAAAAGAGAACTTAGTGGAAGTCTTTGATACCCAAAACATACGAGGCATAGTCTTCTAGCGAAAATATCTCACTAAGTACAAAAATTCATGATTCTCGGGGTCATGATTTTCACACAATATAAGAGGTCGAAATTTTTGCAAAAAAAGAGTTCAATGAAAGTCTTTGATGCCTAAAACACTTAAGGGAAAGCTTTTGTGCGAAAAGGAGTCGGTCTTATGACATGTGAAAATTTCACAGCTTCAGGTCTTGATTTTTGTGCAAAACAAAGGGTACGAATAAAAATTACAATTCACAACTAAACTTATGAATATATTTAGTTATTTTATTACAAATTTTTTATTTTCAGTATTAAAAATTGAGTCCCATTAATGTGTGCCCTTAACCCATCCATGTTTGAAAAAAATTTATCGAAAATTGAAAAACTATCAAAACTTTTTCAATTCCGAAGAATTTTTTTCCAAAAGTGATAATTACCATTTGTGTTGTAATCTAGGTTTTGAGCGAGGAAGAGTCGGTCTTTATCTGCCTAATCCCATCAAAAGCTTAAGAAAGTTGGGCTTGAACTTCCTTTTGTTTGGGTCGAGAGTGGACTTGACATCTTAATAATACCAGTACAATTCAATTCTAGGTTAGGCTTGTGATTTGTGGGTAGATAAGGCAACAGAAGTAGGCCTTTTTGTGGAAAGCCCGTATACCACTACGGCTGAAAATTTGGGTCACTTTCAATTTGAACATTGTACAATTGTTCTACCCTTTTGGTCAAAAAAAAAAAAAAACAGTGTACAATTGTTTGCAGCCTCAGCAACAAAATCTGCAGAGCTGGACCAGGAGAAAAACTAATCTGCAGAAACACAATTTTACGGTAATCTACGACCTCTAATTTTAACTTCTTTCTTTTTTCTGTTTCTGGGTAGTATGTGCTTTGTTTGTTTGTTCTTTATTCTTAGCTCAAATTTTTTTTTTTTTTTTTGGTTACTTTACGTTTTGCTAGTACAGTTTGTTTAATAGAGGATTTTGTTTCTTTGAGTTGCAAACTAGTTGAATTGCGAAATTTAGAATTCTTATAACAGGAGCAAAAGTAACGGAAAGTTTTTGAATGGAAGTGTGAAAAATGGGTTGAAAGATGGGTGTCATTGTTGCTTTAATATGCCACTTATAAGAGGAGCAAAAGTAACGGAAAGTTTTTGAATGGAAGTGTGAAAAATGGGCGTAACCTCATCACTTAAAATACCTCAACTCTCTACACCCCACCCGTTTAGCACTATCGCTCACTTGTCATTACTTAATATTTTTCAACTGTTTGTGGGCCCCATACCTATCATTTGGTGCAACTTTTACTTCTTTTTTTCTTTTTCTTTTTTCCTTCAACCCCCAATACCCAAACTCACCAAACCCAATGAAAAAGGAAAAAAAAAAAAAAAAAAAAAAACCAAACTCATCAAACCTAGTGAAAAAAAAAATCATCAAACCCAGTGAGAAAAAAAAAAAAAAAAAAAAGACGAGTCAAAAGTTGTAGCTGGCTTGACTAGTGGCTCCCTCAATGTATGTTTAATTACGAAAATGTCAAAATAGAGTTATGGAAACAAAAACACCTAAAATGTGTTTTCAGTTTTCATAACTCATCACTCAAAAATCAGAAAATTGAGTGATGGAAACAACGATCCAAAACTCATCCAAACAAATGCTCATCCGTGGGACCTACACAATTTGTAGGAATAGCAATGGGTCGAGTTCGAGCAGGGTTTCTTAATACCCGAACCCGACCTGCAAGTCTACCCAAAAACCCGAACTCGCCCCGTTTAATAAACGTGTTTTTTTCTGCGCCCTAGACCTGCCCTGCCCAGCCCATGCCACTTTAGGGCCCAATTCGTGACCCAATAAAAAAATAAAATTGCCTGAAGCCCTAAACCTCCACAAACCTAGATCAGAAATCCAAAAAAAAAAAAAGAACTCCAATATCATGAGAAACCCAAAAACCCAAAAACAAACACAAAAATTTCAGATTTTTTATTTTCCCTTTCAAAATCACAAACACAAACACAAACACAAATCCTAATACAGAAATCACAAACCCAAAACAGATTCTTAAAAAAGAAAAAAGAAAAAAAAGAACCCAAACTCCCTAACGATCCCAAAGGTCCCAAACCGTAATGAACCTAAACATAACAAATTGAGATCGGCAGTGATCGGTGACACTGACAGAGTTTGGGATGGCGGTGGTGACCGGTGACATTGACAGAGCTTGGGACGGCAGTGAAGGCTTAGGACGGCGGCGAGAGGTTGGGTAGTTGGCCGAAAGTGAGATTGAGAGTGAGTGAGAGAGATTGTGATTTGTGAGTGAGAGATTGTCATCTGTGAGTGAGAGAGTGAGATTGGTGAGTGAGGCTGAAGAGAATAGAAATGAGAGAGGCCGGCTCTATGAGCTGAAATGAAATGAGGATAAGGAATAGAATTTTAAGGTTTATAACAATATATATATATATATATCTATATGAGGGTATTTTAGGAATTATAAATTATATTATATATAACCGGGTCAGGTCGGGTCCGGATTGAATTTTTACAAAAACTTGGACCTGGTTTGGGTTTTTTTTTTTTTTTAAAACCCAAACCCAAACCCGACTCTATTCATTATCGGATCGGGTAAAACCCGGCCCATTATGGTCAAGTTGGGCCGGGTACCTGCGGGTCGGGCAAAAATTGCCATCCCTAACAATTTGGATGATGAAAACAGAAAATTGAGTGATATCACTCAACACTCATCCCATCTAAATAAGCTCTAAGCCATAGCTTTCAAGTGAAAAGTAGTAAGTCTTATTATGCTCAAAAATTCCTGACACTTGGGTCATGATTTTAGCTCAAATTAATTGCTAAAAAAAAAAAAAAAAGAGAACTTGGTGGAAGCGTTTGATACCCAAAACATATGAGGCATAGTCTTCGAGCGAAAAGGAGTCTATCTCATCAAGTACCAAAAATTCATGATACTCGGGGTCATGATTTTCACGCAAAATAAGAGGTCGAAATTTTTGCAAAAAAAGAGTTAAGTGAAAGTCTTTGATGCCTAAAACACTTGAAGGAAAGCTTTTGTGCGAAAATGAGTCGATCTTATGACATGTGAAAATTTCACAGCCTCAAGTCATGATTTTTGAGCAAAACAAAAGGGTGCGAATAAAAATTATAACTCACAACCAAACTTGTGAATATGTTTAGTTATTCTATTACAAATTTTTTATTTCCAGTGATAAAAATTACCATTTGTGTTGTAATCTTGGTTTTGAGCGAGGAAGAGTCCGTCTTATCCGCCTAATCCCATCAAAAGCTTAAGTAAGTTGGGCTTGAACTTCTTTTTGTTTGGGCCGAGAGTGGACTTGAACACCCCAATAATACCAGTGCAATGCAATTCTATGTTGGGCTTGTGGTTGTGGGCAGATAAGGCAACAGAAGTCGGCCTTTTTTGTGGAAAGCCCATATACCACTACAGCTGAAAATTTGGATCACTTCTAATTTGAACAGTGTACAATTGTTTACAGCCCCAGCAACAAAATCTGCAGAGTCGTACCACGAGAAAAACTAATCTGCAGAACCACAATTTTACGGTAATCTACGATCTCTAATTTCAACTTTTTTTTTTTTTTTTTTTTTTCTGGGTATTATGTGCTTTGGTTGTTTGTTCTTTATTCTTAGCTCAAATTTTTTTTTTTGTTACTTTACGTTTTGCTAGTACAGTTTGTTTAATAGAGGATTTTGTTTCTTTGAGTTGCAAACTAGTTGAATTGCGAAATTTAAAATTCTTATAAGAGGAGCAAAAGTAACGGAAAGTTTTTGAATGGAAGTGTGAAAAATGGGTTGAAAGATGGGTGTCATTGTTGCTTTAATATGCCACTTATATCAAGAGCTAAGTCAGTAGAGAATTTGTCAATTTTGTTTGTACAGTTTGAGCAATGCATTTTTTTTTTTTTTGCTTGCTTATCAAAAAGGAAATAAGTGCAATTTCTATAAATTGCAATTGCGGTTTATTTCATTTTGCTTTACAAAATGAAAGTTAAGCCACCCTTTTAGACATACGTTTTTCATATGATTCTAGGACCTTAAAAATAACCGCATGATTATTTCATATGACTGAGTAATAGATGTGGAATTGATGTAACACTGATTTTTATATTATCGAATACACGTTATGGTTCTTTGAAAAATTCTTGTCAACCACATCCCCTTGTCATCTTCCATCTCAGGTCCTAATGATTATTAAAGGGGTATTCAGGAGATATGAAAGATGGAACCCTGTGCATCCAACATCTGGAGCCTTTTGGGGCATGGGAATAGGCATTGGTTGTGGTGTTGGATGGGGCCCTGGTTTTGGCCCTGAGGCAGTTGGTTATGTTGGCGCAGGCTGTGGAGTTGGATTTAGCGTTGGTATCACTCTGGTTGGTTTTGGCATTGGCCTACCTGCAAATGGTATGGTTTTCATTTTGTAATTTAACCATTTCACATGCTACATTTTCTATCAGTTGCTTTGCATATAAGGATGATACACACTGTTCTTATGCATTTTGGGAAACATAAACACATCATGTTTAATCTGCCGGGATTCTTTCAGTTGTGAATGTGTACCTTGTTGATATTAATGTTTGCATGTGTCTGTCTGAGTGAAGGATTGTAGTATTGATTCTTGAGTGCAAAAGCTTGATCAATACATTCTTTTCCTAGCTGTTATGGCTACAGGAAATGGTGCAGTGGAATTAGCCCGTTCTAGTGGTCTTGCCACGAAAGATATTGTAGGGGATGGCTGGAATAACATTGCACCTCGCATCTCTGGTCTGCAAACAGAAGCATATAGAAGTTTTTCTAGCTTTAAGCAAAAATGTTGCTCGGACAAAGAGTTTGATTTATTTGACAGGAAGAGCATGCTGCCAGCCTTTACTAGGTCTATTTCAGAAAGTTTAGGAACATTTGGGGGTTGCTTCTTCCACCCTCGCAAAGGTTAGCTAACAAATGCAAATTGAGTTTGTTGTAATATTGGAAATATTAATATTTTCCTGTGAATATAGCATTTGTGCTACTGAGTGGTTTAGGTTGATTTATCATACAATTTTTATATCTTTTTTTCTTTCCTTTTTTTGGTTGGGGAGAGGTGGGGGTGTCTTTGAACTGTCTTACACTCTTTTTAGAGTTTTTCAACTATTAATTCCTCCTTGTTTTGTAGATATTGTTACAGTGCTATCGATATGAATGTTTTTTGTGTTTATACGCTCGCTTGTAGTTTTTGGCAATATTGACTTCCATAATTTTTTCCATGATAGTTTTGAAGAAGCTAAAGATGAAAAGAAAATGAAATTCTATGGTTGTCATTTTTGACTCCCTTCAGGATCTTCCTTAAGTTGGTTTGAAACTAGGCCTCTTTTGGTTGATATCTTTGAGAAAAAAATTTAAAAAATAAAGTGATTTGATGAGTTAAGAACAGTGTGGTTGTTTGTTAAAAGGTTCTTATATTTTGGTCCCACCAATTAGTTTACCGAAGACATTTTTAGCTAATGATTTTGAGTATTGAGCACAACTATACCTGGCAAATGCATTAGAAAAGTAGGAAACTTTTTAGATTTGAAGTGATTCAAGGAGCGCAAAGACAATTTTATTTTAATTTGATTTATATAATTTTAGAAGTCAAATATATTTTTCTCTTGGTTCGTTCACTGTTATACTAGGTCTTTTTATCTAATTAAGTTTTTAGCATTTTATATAATTTCTTAAGAGTTTTGGGACTATGCTTGGTTGTTGTATTTAATTTCCTAGAGTTAAGGTTGTTTTCGTTAGTAAATAATTGGCTTTGACCCAAGTTAGTTAGGATTAGAGTTTAGTCCAAGTAGTCTATATAAGGATGCTATTGTAATTGTACGGAGACTGTATGGTGAATCAAACTTCAGTTGAAAATTTTCCAATGGCTTAGTGCTGATTCCAGTTGACCCTAGGTGTTGATTCTTAGGTTTTCTATGTTGCCTGCTTGGTACTGATTCCAAGCAGCCCTACCTGCTGATATCTGGGTTTATATTATTTCCACCCTTTATGAAAACACTGCTTTGTTGTACAGTGATCACAGCTGAACTTGACATGAATAGGTGGCAGTCATGGTGGTGATGATGGTAATTATGGTGATAAGATGAATTGATGTTTTTTTATATATTGGATTTGGATCCGTCAGGACTGAGGGGGCTCGAACCCGCAGCTTCCGCCAGGACAGGGCGGTGCTTTGACCAATTGAACTTCAAAATTCTTGGACGCAGTGGTTTGTGATTTTGATAATAAGAATGAGTTACAATTGATGACATTTTGAAAGAAGTTATGGGTTGATTTTGATGACCTTTTCTTTTTATCAGAGTTGTATTCATAGTGATTTATTATTCCTTTGATGTGATTGGGTGTTGGAAATGATTGTAGTGGGTTGTGTCATTACAATAATGGTGGTGGTGATGGTTAATAAATTATGATAGAGGTGACGACAGTGTGGTGGTGTCAAAGGGATGTTTGACAACTCAGTTTTTATCGCCCCAAATCTAATGCCCACTATCAATTCTTTCAATATATGTTGGATTCTATGAACCAACTGAAAGTGAAAGTGGTATGACAAAGATCCATTCATCACCTACAGCCACCAGTTGTGGATTGGATTCCTGGGTATTTATGTATTTGTGTGACTCATATTCTTAGTTGTATTTGTTTCTTAAACATATCACATAGGTAAATTCTCAATCAGCAAACTAGCATAGCAAAATTCAGATCAGATTTAATTCATTCACCCAACAATTCACAAATTCACATTTTGAATGTCACAATATAAGATTATTACAATTTAAATTTAACCAATCTGCCATAAATAAGATCTCCTCTCTCTCTCTCTCTCCAAGGCAACCCTATAGATTGTCAACAAAATGGTTTATCTGATGCCTGGAACTGATCCCCAACAGCTCTATTAAACCCAGTTAGAATCTTCAGGGTGTGAGCTGCATTCTTCACTGCAAGTTATAAACGAGAATTAAAAAGACATGGTCAAGACTTGCTCCATTAAACCCAGACCTTCTATGCCTACCATGTTCTCAGGAAAACCTTTGATTTATGTTCTCCATTTCTACAGATAACTTTATGCATTGATTTTGATGATTATCTCCTCAACCAATTTCCTCAGCTCAAAGGTGTCAATGGTTGTCTTCCTGTACTTCCTTGAACTTAAAGCAGTGATTTTGTAAATGTGCTTCTGGAATTGGTGAGGTGTGGGTCTACATAGCTGGTTGGAAGAGTGAATGCAGTTGTGATGGGGGCAGCCATCCAACTAGCAATGAGAGAGTGGATGTGTTAAAAAAAATGGTGGTGCGGATATTTGGTGAGTGTATCAGATGGAAGTGGTTATGGTATATCCAAAGTGTTGTCGTCGTTGGTGACCTATGACCTTGGTAATGTCCTTTTGTGTGTTGTGTGGTCATTTTTAAGTGTTTGGTCCAATGTTGATTTTGTAATTTTGAAAGGAAAAAAATTTCTCCAAACTGGGTTGGAGAAATTTTGTCCAAACTGCTAGTTGGCACTCTCTAAAATAAAACCGTGCGTTACTGGGGCATGTAATTCTCACATGACATTTTAGTAGACTTGATAGAATAACCTCTGTTAAGTCTTATTTTCTGCTTTCATTTCCTCCTCTCTCCCTCTCTCTCTCGTTTTAAGGTCCATTCACCAGCCACCAAGAGTGCATGCAATCATTCCCAAAGTTCCAAAAGAAATGAAGAAAAAAAATCGCTTGCCTTTCATAGTTTGATGTCATCTAGCCACTTCACTAACTCATCCAAATCCTTATCTGGGCTCCCTCCCTTGATAGCATCCAAAGTTGCATCCCTAAGCTTCTTGACTCAGACTCTTTCCAGTTAGTTGCATCCATTAACTCAACCAATAGACTAAATGGAGCACAGCAGTCCTGTTTAACACATCTCAAGGCTTTCACTCAAGTACCCCACAGTCACCAAGTTAAGTAGCATGACTCCATTCCCCCTGAATTTCGAATTCAACTATCAACTTAGGTTAGATCATTGGTATATAAACTGGTAATCTGAATCTGAATAACCCAAAAAAAAAAAATGAGTGAATGAAGTGGTGGTGGGAGAGGGGGGAAGAGGGGGAGGGGTGTTTCAAATTTGGTGTCTCGGACCCTCCAGACATCTAAGAATTGAAAAGACTATCAAAAAAGGAAAAAAATAGATCATTATAATCATTACTATGACCCACCATCAGCCCACTTAACCTTTTAGAAGATGCGGGGGATATCTTTTGAAATTGTTAAGAAATAGCCCATTTGGATTGAAGGGGGATGGAGAGGGAGTGGAGGGGAAGTAGAGTAGAATTGGCTGAAAATAGGCTAATTTTGGGCCAACTCTACTCTACTTCCCCTTCCTCCCCCTCAACCCAAATAGACCAAAAGTCTTTATTTAATGTTTGATGGGGGAATGCACGTGCTCAAGACTTAAAAAGGAAATGTGATGGTATTGGTAAGACTAGATGCTGGCATGGAATGGATTAGAGCTGAAAACCGATTTGGGCACGAGTTAAGGAAGTCTTTATTTAATGTTTGATTGGGGAATGCACGTGCTCAAGACTTAAAAAGGAAATGTGAAGGTATTGGTAAGAACAGATGCTGGCGTGGAATGGATTAGAGCTGAAAACCGATTTGGGCACGAGTTAAGAAAGTCTCATCTCCCCAATCAAACATGTGAGGAAAAGAAAGACTCTGAGAGGTTTTGAGGTGATGGTTGTGATGATGATGAGATGTCGTTTAGGATGGTTTGGGTATTGGGATTTATTCTAAGTGTGTGTTTGGATGAGCTCATTTTCATCATCTTATTTAGTTGTACCTTGAAAACTAATAAATTACAGTTGTACCTTGAAAAAGTTGATGCTTTAAAAAGCTATACATGCCCTTTGTAGAAGAAATTAAGCTGAGGCAAACGGGTACTTAAGCACGGTGCTTTCACCCTCGGTTGAGGAGGCTGTCTCACCTACAGTTTGGAGGTTAACTAAGGCTACTTTGTTAAATTTATTAAAAAGTTATGTAAAAATCACATAATGACACATGGTTATTTTAGAGGGTGCCACCTATGGTTTGGAGGAAATTTCTCAAACCTAGTTTGGTGGAAAAAATTGTTTGTTTTGAAAACCAATGCAGGATTAAGAGGGTTGGATAATGATCATGAATTACTGTGATAAAATGAGTTCAAATGCTTGTGTCCAATTTTTTTTTTTTAAATTTTTAAAAGAGAGCCAAGAAGCACCATTAATGTACAAAGTGCTGTAGAAGTAATATGAATTCAATACACAAGATAGTAACAATAGGCGATAAACCTTACTATTATTATATATGTGAGAGAGAGGCTTAGCTGTAACCGCATACTTATTTAAAAAACAAACTGATCAACTGCTTATTATCAGTTGGCAGGCACACATCAAGAATAGTAACAGAGTAATCATGACTATTAGTCCAGAAAATGCAACTTCCAAATCTGCTTATGCCCTCTAGAGTGATAGAAATTTTAAGGCAAATAAGATATATTAGATTCTCCTAAGCGTACATGTGTTAACTAGCCAAGTTACAGGGTTTTTGACTTTCAGTTATAATGACAGGAAGTGGCTGATTTTGAAGAGCAAGCTTGGTAGTTGATTGTCAAGGATACCATTGCTGTACATTCTTCACACGAAGTCTGCATAGGAATTGTTATAGAAAAGGAGGAATGTGTTAAAGGAAGCAACCCAGAGTGCACAAGATTCAGAACTGAGGAAGAAGATGAGTAACGGTTATTTCACCAACGGTCATATGCCAAAGGCCAAAACGATGCCGTTCTACTTAAATGAATTGTGTTTAATGAAGTGGTGAAACGGTAATGTTTTGTATTAGTCAGAACTGTGTCGTTTTGGACTTTGGTTCTCTTCTTTATTCAGACTCGTTTCCAGAAATGCTCTACTTAGTGCTCAAGTCTGGCGTGGCTTCGGAGTTGTTCTTCAAGCTCTGGTTCTTAGCTGTCAATCCGAGAATTACAGATAGTTAGTTATAGAAGTTGTTGTGAGTTTGTTAGAATAGAATCTTCTAGAAGGTTCTAGTCTTTATCTATTCAGATGTATATAAATAGAGTGCCTTGTAATGTATGAGTTGAGCTTGGTTAATCAATTTTCTTCTTTTCAGAAATCTCTCTCTCTCTCTCTCTCTCTCTCTCTCTCTCTCTCCATTTCCTGTTATAGATTTCTGCCATTGATAACCACCTTCAAGCTCCAAAATCTCACAGAATGAAGACCCTTTATATAGTCTAAGTAAACGATTCAGCAGAATGTCTCATAATTGTGATATTTGTATGTTGGATGACCCTGTAACTATAATAAAATGCGAGTGAAAATCTCACTCAGGTTCATTATTCTGTGATGTTCAAGACCTCGTGTTCATTGGTTCAATTTTTAGTTGCATTATCTACAAATCCCCACCCATCCCTCCTTTCCCCTCCTTGTTTAATATTGCAGCTTGCACAACAGGAAAACGTTAGTTTCTAGATGGCAATACTAGGGATATCTCAGGTGGCCTAAATCGTTGAGATGAGACTTCCAAGGAATTCAACAACCAGCCACAAATATGACATGCGGCCTTAAATTAAGGGAAGCTCTGTATGTTAGGACTAATGGACTATGATGGGTAAGTCATGATGCGGAAATATAGTCAATTCCAACGGCTTTGTAGATGTCCCGGCATTCTACTTGATACTTAACGCGGTATTCTCCCCCTCTTACATGCATTATGCATCCCATCGTGAATTATATTAGTACGTAGAACCTACCATTCATGCTAAAGGAGGTAGCACTATTGTACATTGGGAGTACTTAAGCATCAACAAGAGCAGCTGCATCCTACCCAATGGCTCTTTAAACTTTAATCCTTTTAGTCCATGTCACATATTTTAATTAGCATAACATCATCATGAAATTCGTATTCAAGGAGGGGCTATTACTCACAACCTTTCATATTCGAGCTGAGGGCAATGGTAATAAAGATGATGTATCTTTTTGTTTTTGTTTTTGTTTTTTTTTGTTTTTTTTCATATTTTGTAGTAGAAATTGCTCTTGTAGTTGTATTGGTTAAATTTTTGGATCATTTATGGCTTGGAAGACTTTATTGGTTCTATTAGATTTTCTTATTCAAGTTGGTAGATAATTTGGATTGTATTGCAAATGAATTTAAAAAAAAAAAATCTTTACCACGGAGATCATAATAGATGAATTTCATTTTATGAAATATTGTTATCAAGTATATTTTTTTATTTGAGTTACAAAGTTTATATATATATATAATATTTATTTAATATTAAACTAAAAAATAATTATATACTTATTGGAGTTTAAAAGATAATAAGTTTTCTTCACTCTTGGATCAATGGATGGATCCAGATAAAAATGCATGGATAAAAAACGTTCTCTCTCACTATGCATGTTCATTTTATATATGAAAAAATTACTTTCAAGATATGTTTTCACTTTTATGAGACATAAACATTCTAAGAAAGAATATTGTATTAAAAAGAAGACATTTTTCTTAGTTCCTTTTATTGCACCAAAGGATCACTAGAAAAACTCCCACTTAAGCTTAGTTATAAAAACTATTACGGGTTTTTAAGAAAGTTCTCACGTACAAATAATATGATTGAAGAAAATTAAAAAGAAAAATGGACACAACCACACACAAAGGATGGAAAACTAAGGATTTATGTGGTTTGGCCACGGGCCTATGCCCATAGGTGACAATGAAAAGAAAATTTCACTGAGAATTTAGGGAGATTACAAAAATAGTACAAAGACACTCTCCTAAAACCTAAGCCGCAAATACATCAAAATAATTCTCCCTTAAAAATACAAAGTTTAGGGTTGTCACTTATTACAAAAGCTAGCTAAATATTTATATAAGGGTAAATACCAGTACGTAGCAGTTGTTGCACACAACTGTGTACACATATTTTTTGCACTAAAATTGTAATTTTAAGTCATGATTTCAATTCAAAAAACAACTAATGTAAAATAAACATTACTCTTTGTATAACACCTTGGTTGGGTGAAGTGCTGCACAAGTAATAGTCAGTTTTGATTGAAAGAGAGTAGAGTAGAGTAAAGTAAGCCGAAAATCTTTCATTGAGTATAATACAATCAACGCAATCTCAAACTACAAACTCAATCCAATCTTATTTATATCTACAGTAAAATGTTTTTTCTAAAATAAAATAGAGAATAATATTTCCCTACATTAATTTTGTTTTTGTATAAGACTTCGTACTCAAAAAATTTGGGGAAAAAAATCCCACACATAGAAAATTAAGATATTTTCGTATTTTTGTTTCTCTATGATTTTTCGTGAAAAACAAAAAACAGCATTAGGGACAGGGTGTGATATAAGATTACCATCAACGTAAATAGCATTGCCTAGGCAGAAAACCTAATAAGTTTCCATCACCAGTGGTGCCATTGAAGGCAACTTTGAGATGCACACAAGAGTACACAACAGCTCCATTTTCTCTCCACGACGACAACGCCCACCTTGAACCATGGCATGCAACCGAAGCTGCTCTTATGTTGAGATGGAAGCTCACATTCCCATCTTTAAAATCCCTCCTTATCTCTTCAAGTATCGACTCTCCCCAGTACCATTGCTCTCCCTCCTCAAACTTTGCTTCCACCAATTTCTCTTTCTCCATCCCCAAATGGATGGCCTTACTAACAGTTGTGGTCGCAAGAGTATATGGCTTTTTGTAGAATATGATGACCTCAATTCCTCCTAACACAATGTTCCAAATCCGGTTTGGGTTCTTGAAGGTGAAGCCCACATCATATTTGGCTGTTAACGTAGAGTTAGAGGAGACGAAGAAGGTGGGTATGGATAGAGAGTTGAGCCAAAGTGTAGGGCTTCCTGGTCTCAGCGTGAACCACATAATGGTGACGATCAAGCAGCCAACACTGGTTAATACACCCAATACGACAGCTAAAATGAAACCAACTCTATATATCCTACCAGCTGGAGCTTCGTTTGGTCGCGTTTCATGGAGGTGAGGGTCATCATCATCAATGTTATAAGGGTGAACTTTTGCTATTTCTGTAACTTTTCTGGGACCCAAAGCTGCCATTTTTTTTAAAACACTGAGAGAGAAGTACAAGATAGAGAGATTTTGCAAAATATGTTATTGTCCATTGGTATTCCATGAATATCTCTGAACATTTAACAAATCCAAACTATATATATATTTGTTAGAGATTAAAAAATTTTTGTTAGCAAATGTTTTGAACTATATCAAAACGATTAGGGTCAAACAAGATTCACGTACGTCCGTTTGCCTTGTGGGGGCGTTTCTTGTTCTAGAAAGTGCTGCAACAGTAACTACATTTTGTTAGAAAGAGCGTTAAAGATTTGAATGTTTAATCTTAGTTAAGGTCTAAGTCTGTTATATAACTGTGTGCGCCAGCGAGGTAGGATGGATGGGCTAACCTTTAATTGGGCTCACAACTTATTTTTGATATGGGCTTTTGAATTTCTCACTTCGGGTGGTCCTCTTTACCGAGATCCTGCGACCCTATCCTCCTCCTCCTCCTCTATATTGCCCTCCTTTTCTCATACACTCTGCTTCGTGTGGTCTCCCCCCTCCGCCCCCTTCCTCGTGTTCTCCTCCACTCTCCCCTCCGCCCAAAAGCCCTTTCTTCTTCTCTAGCTCTTCAAATTTATACCCCCAAAGCTAGTGGGCTGTTATGATTATCTTGATGGTTAGTGAAAGGAGAGATCCAATATTATCATGGCTAAGTGGGTGTTTATGTGGAAGTGGAACGTGGCAGGAGTGGCCTTGGAACCAATTCCCATCTCAGTAGAGTTGCTCGGCTCAATGTGACCTGAAGCTCTGTCGAGCAAACGATGAGTAGTTGCATTGCTCGGGAAGCAATTCCCCGAGCACGAACTAGGTGGAGAGGTGTGGCATGTGTCCAATATTACTTGTTTTATAGATTTAGGGGTAACTCGAGATTTGGGCCCCAAGATCGTGTGGGCCATTTCGTGGGGATGGGGCTTAAGGCCCCTAATGGGCCTAGACGTCCCGGTATCGTACAATAGCCCCCCCTTGATTCGTGCTCAATTCCCGGGGGCGAATCAAGGGGTCCCAAAGGCAATTACTGTTTCGCAATGCCAAAACTGCCAGCATTGGTCAGTCGAAGATCTCATTAATGCATCCTCGAAAGGCGCGCCGTATCTGACCGCTGGCCTAGCCGTAATCATTACCTGACCGTTCGTGTATCGAGTTAAGGTGTGTGTGACAGTTGGGGTTGGGATTCGCAGCGTTTCCCTCTTTCCATTTACTATGTCATTTATTTCACCCCCTTTTTCTTCGGCCTCTATAAATAGTTGCCTCTGAAGCTATATCTTCCTTTACATTCTTCATTCTCTATTCTCCCTCTATGTTGTGCATAAATCTCTGCGAGTTCATCCTTCAGCCCAGAACCCCCCACTTCCTTAGAGCCTAAAATAATTCTCCTTCGCCCTTCCTGTTACTCTACCTGTTTTTTTTTAATTTTTGAAATGGCTTTTTCTCACCTCCTTTCCTCAGAAGCCTTTTTGGCTACATTTAAGACTACTTACAATGTCCCTGAGGATGTTGATATTGCCTACTGCCATGAGGGCGATATCGACATCCAAAGGCGACGTGGCTTAAATACCGTCTTTTTCCCTTTGATGGCAATTCTTGAGGGTGGGGTTAGGTTCCCTGTAGACCTTCTAATCTTAGATACCCTTAGATTTTACGGTCTTTGTCCCGACCAACTCCCTCCAAATTTTTATAGAGTGGTGAGCTGTGTCAGTAGGCTGAATCAGTTGTTCAAATTACAACTGAATTACCATGACATTAACTTCATGTATAGTTTGTGCGGCAATGTAAAGTCGGATTATTACTTAAAAACTAGGAGCATGAGGGTACGGCTCATTTCGTGCCTACATGACTCCAATAGGAATTCTGCTGGGGAGGTCGTTCGCATGAGCGGCAACTGGTTTGCTGAGGAGCTCCCATGTGCGTTTTCCCCACGTGATGTTGGTCGGTACCAAACGCATTTTGTCAATTGCATTCCTTTAAATTTAACCCCAGTGGGTAACTTACTAACAACCTCTCATGTTTATTCCGTGCAGAAAGTAAAAGATTTAAGCCAGACCTTAGAGTGGTACATGTTCGGGATTCGAACGTTGTGCTTAGGTTAAAGATCTTTGTTCACTGGGACGGACAACTCCGAGTGTCTCACCTAATCCTCGGTGTTGAACCCGTGTACTCGACTTGGCAAACATTCAATCAAGCCTTGTTAGTTGACAGTCCCTTCCTTTCTTACATTGATGTACAGCACGCAAACTTCCTTCCCCCAAAGCTTACTGTAGGCGAAGCGCGAAACCTTGGCCTGCGGTACATTTGCTCGGACGAACTTGCACCCCTACGGGACGAATCGGCCGAGCGCGTGTCTCGACGCCGTCGGGAACGGGCTCATGTGACAATCCAACTTAAAGCCCCCGTTCATCTAGAGGAACTCGTTGAACCTGAGGTTTTCGTAGAAGTAGGTCAGGGAGAAATTGAATTCGTTAATTCCACAAAGACTGAATTCGATCAGGGACAGGATATGGTGACGAGAAGGATGATGACTGTACGGTCCAGGGCCAACCCTTTATTAGGCCTCAGGTATAAGGTCTCGCTTCGTGATCCATGAGTCCGGTCAGCCCACCTTAATCTGGGCCGGGCCGGACATTATTGGTTGCCCGAAAATTGGGCTTTGATATAACCGGCAGGAACTTTGTTGCTCACAATCCCATCATTTTTACATGGTTGGCTGATTGGACTAGCCGTCGTTCGGTAGTGAGCGTTTCCTTGGAGATTTGTTCTCAAAGGAACATTGTGTTCGACTTGGCCGGCAACACGCCAGGGAAGTCGTTGCCGGACATACTACCAGCAACAATGAGCAAGTTCCAATGCCACTCTTGCCACTCTATTGCCAACTTCCCACTTAGCAATGATGACATTGGACTCTCTTTTCCATTATCACCTAGAGCAATCATAATCCCTCCACCCAATGGAGGCTATAAATAAGAGAAGGCTATGAAGGAAAGGGGGTCTGGAAAATTGGGAGGAAAAAAGAAAGAGAGGAGATTAACAAAACAAAAGGAGAGTGAATTAGTCGAGACACAAGAGAGTTATCATTGGGCCTCAGTGTAATGAGCAACCCATTGTAGGAAATACTAAACCCACTTCATAAATAAATTGTGAGTCCAAGTGAGAGCCTAGCCCAATAGTCTCTTATTAGGCCCGCACAATTGGCGCCGTCTGTAAGAATCTCCTACTAAGCTGTAGTTCAGCTGTGGTCCATACCTGGTAAGATGTTTGAAAGGCGTTCGGATAGTTACGCCAAAAGCGGGTCCGCTGGGTCCTCTCCGGGATCCACTTGGCGGAAGCAAAGGCACAAAAGTCATGAAGACAGATACCAAGAGCGAGACAAAGAGCTCCGGTCGAAGCAAAGGAACGCGCGGAACCTAGCAAACGGTGTTCGGTGCCACGGAGAACGGGCAACTCGACGAAAGAGATGAAAAGCTTGAATGGTTGCGAAGGCTGGTAAGAGATTTGGAGCTGGAGGCCGAAGGATGTTGGAGAGAGAATCTAGAACACCGGGAAAGAGGGCCAAGAGGAGCGAGGAGTCGTCGGAGGGAAGGGTCCGAGCAGTCTGGCCATTATCGGCCGCACGATCATTCACGCTTGCGAGAGACGCAGCGATACCGGGACCGCTCTCGTTCACGAGGTTACGCTGACCACGGTTCGGACTCCCCGGAAGAGCGACGCCCACGAAATGCAGCCATGGATGCTATGAGCCGAGCACTTTGTAAAGCTGCACGGTCCCCGTTTTCGGATGGCGTTGAGCCGACCCCAATGTCGAATAGATTTGCTCGACCACCATTAAACTCTTACGACGGGAAAACGGACCCAGTGGAGCACATCAGTCATTACATTCACATGATGTCTTTGCATAAACATGACGACGCGCTAATGTGCAAAGTCTTCCCTTCCAGTCTTGGTTCCACTGCGTTAAGATGGTTTAATGGATTGCCAAAAGGTTCTATTCATAGTTTCGGGGAATTGATTCAGGAGTTTGAAGCTCGGTTTGTGACCTGTGGCTGGGTTCTGCAACCGGTAGATGCGTTGTTGTCTATAAAGATGAGGGTTGGAGAGACCTTGCGCAGTTATGCGAACCGCTATTGGGAACTCTACAACGAGATCGGCGGGGGCAACGAGAAGATAGCAGCGAGCACTTTTAGAATGGAGCTACCCGAGGACTCCGAGATACGAGAGTCATTGACGAGGAAACCTCCAGAGGGCATGAGGCAACTAATGAGGCGCATTAAGGAGTACAAACACCTAGAAGATGATCGGATACAAAGCAAGGGTAAAGCCTTGCTAACTGCTCGACTACGGCAGAACGAATTTCAGCCAAAACCCAGAAAGGGTTTGACCGTCCAGGAACCAGGATTGCAACAGGGGGAGGTGAACGTAATGTTTAAGGAGCCGGTGCACAGAATCATCGATCGGATAAAGAACGAGCCATACTTTAGGTGGCTGAATAATATGGCGGGCGACCCGTCCCGGAGAAACCAAAATCTATACTGTACATACCACAAGGACAAGGGACACACCACCGAGCATTGCCGGGTATTAAGAGATCACTTGGCACGGCTATTGAAAGCAGGGCATTTGAAAGAGTTCATAGTCAACGCCGACAATTGTGAACCAGAACTGGGCGCACGGCCGGGCAGGAATTCCAACCCGCCCCCCATCGGAGTAATTGAGGTAATTCACGCTGCACCAAGGGATATCGTAAGGGTCGGGAGAAGAGAAGTATTGATGGCGTCCCTGGTTGAAGACCGTTCGGATGAGTATCCATCTAGAAAAAGGGTAAAACCCACCCGAGAGCCTATTGCTTTCTGCGACGAAGATCTAGTAGGGACAACCCAGCCGCACGATGACACATTGGTAGTGACAGCCCAAATGGGCGGCTTCTTAGTGAAGAGAATTTTGGTGGACAAGGAAGCGGTGCTGAGATCATGTATCTGGACCTGTTCAGGGGGCTCGGGCTGAAGGTTGAGAATCTCACAAAATACGACACACCCCTGATCGGCTTTGAAAGCCAGGTAGTGGTTCTTGAAGGACAAATCTCCCTTCCCGTGGTTTTGGAAGGGAAGGAAGTCACAGTATCATTTATAGTGGTTGCCTCATTCTCTCCTTACACCGCAATTTTTGGGAGGCCATGGATTCATGCAATGGGGGCAGTGCCGTTCACTCTGCACGTAAAGATTAAGTTCCGGACCGAGCAAGGCGTCGCTGTGGTAAAGGGCAGCCAACAAATGGCCAGGCGATGCCTTATTGCAGCAGTGAACCGAGAAAATCAGAACACCGAATAGAAGGACCAATCTGAAGAGGTCCCTTCATAGCAATTACTACAGCCCTCGGGGGAAACGGGGGCTAGTCACGCAAAAGCACTGATCAAGGTAAAACTATTGCTGGATAAATGCAGGTATTTCCAGATAGGTGCGAGTATGAAAGACGAGGATAAGGTGGGGACGTTACTACTCCTCGTACGGAATGTGGACATATTCGCTTGGAGCCCATATGAAGTACCTGGGGTGGACCCCGAGTTCATCGTCCACAGGTTCAATATCGATCCGTCGATCACCCCTAAAAGGCAAAGGCCGAGAAGGTCAGCCAAAGAGCATGTCGAGGCTGTGAAGATGGAAGTAAAAAAACTAAAAGAAGCGGGGGCTATAAAGGAGGTTTTCTACCTGGACTGGTTAGCAAACACGGTAGTTGTGAAGAAGAAGAACGGCACGTGGAGGGTCTGTGTAGATTTCACGGATTTGATCTGAACATGCCCGAGAGATCCGTTCCCAATGCCGAAAATCGACCAACTAGTGGATGCCACCTACGGTCACCCGAGAATAAGCTTCCTGGATGCTTTCCAGGGTTATCACCAAATAGCCCTAGTAGTTGAAGATCAAGAAAAAATGGCATTCATCTCACCGGAGGCCAACTATCATTACACAGTGATGCCCTTTGGTTTAAAAAATGCCGGGGCCATTTACCAGCGGATGATGACGAGAATGTTCCGCGATAAGATAAGACACACGGTGGAGGTATACATAGATGACATGGTTGTCAAAAGCAAGCTAGAAACTGGGCACAACGAGGATCTCCAAGGGGTGTTTGAAATCCTTCGTCAACATAGGTTGGGCCTTAATGCTGAGAAGTGCATCTTCGGAGTGGGAGCTAGTAAGTTTTTGGGGTATCTGGTCACTACCCGGGGAATAGAGGTCAACCCCGACTAGATCGAGGCCGTGAAGAACCTGAAGCCACCGAGGAGTCCAAAGGAGGTACAAATACTAACCGGGATGTTGGCTGCCCTTAACCGGTTCATCTCCAAATTTTCCGATCACTGCCGTCCTTTTTACCAACTCCTGAAGAAATGGAAGGGGTTTTAATGGGATGCAAAGTGCGACGAGGCGTTTCAGGACCTAAAGGTGTATTTGGCGTAGGCCCCTATGTTGACCGCCCCGATGTCCGAGGAGGACTTATTTATGTACCTCTCGGTATCAGAACACGTAGCTAGCGCCGCACTTCTAACAGACGGGGAAACACAACAGCCCGTGTATTACATCAGCAAAACCCTGGTCGACGCGGAAGTCAGATATCTGCCCCTAGAAAAGTTAGTGTTGGCCCTGGTGCATGCCACGAGGAAGCTGCCTCATTACTTTCAGGCCCATACCATATACGTGTTGACCAAGTACCCTTTGCAGTCGCTACTGAGAAGATCAAATTTCAAAGGGCGGATAGCTAAATGGGGAACCTGGCTTGGCGCCTTTGACATAAGGTATAGACCGAGGAATTCAATCAAGGGTCAAGTGTTGGCCGACTTTGTGGCCGAGTTTTCCCCTAAGAAAGAAGGGGAGATTGTCTATCGGGTGGCCTCTTCCCCGTGGAAGGTCTATGTGGACAGCGCTTCAAGCGCAACGGGGGTTGGAGCCGGGATAGTCTTAATCACACCAGAGGGAATTTGGCTGGAGCATTCTTTTAGACTGGGGTTTAGGGCCTCCAATAACGAGGCAGAATATGAAGCCTTGCTTGCTGGCATAAGGACCGTGGCGGGGTTGGGAGCACAGGATGTTGAAGTATACTCGGACTCACGGCTGGTGGTTAACCAGGTGCAGGGCAGCTTCGAAGCCAAGGACCCCAAAATGAAAAAGTACTTACAGCTGGTAAGGAAGGTCATGGTCAGGTTCCGCACAGTAAAGTTAGCGCAAGTTCCCCGGGGGCAAAACGGGCAGGCAGACTCTCTGGCCACGCTAGCATCGGCATTGACGGAGAACATACCTCGGATGATCAAGGTAGAACTCATACGGGAACCCAGCATCTTAGAAGTGGGGGATGCTAATGGCCTTATAGTGGGCGTTACCACAGTTTCCAATGCCGGCCCATGTTGGATGGACCCTATCATTCAATTCCTGGCCAATGACCGAATCCTGGACAGTGAGAAGGAAGCCATCAAGATTCGCCGAATTGCAGCTAGGTATTGGTTATCAACAGATCTGAGATTATACCGGAGATCTTTCGGGGGGCCGTACCTTTTATGCTTGCACCCCGGTAAAGTGGATAAGCTTTTGGCCGAGTTACATGATGGGGTGTGCGGCAGTCACGTGGGAGGACGTTCACTTGCACACCGGGCAATTACTCAGGGATTCTAGTGGTCGCAAATGCAGAAAGATGCCGCCGATTATGTGCAGAAGTGTGAAAAGTGCCAAAAGCACGCCCCCTCGATCCGTCAGCTGGCAGGACCTCTTAACCCAGTTAGCAGCCCCTGGCCTTTCGCCAATGGCGGCTGGACATTCTTGGTCCATTTTCCCGGGCGACGGGCAATCGGAGATTCGTCTTGGTAGCAGTGGACTACTTTACCAAGTGGACGGAGGCTAAAGCATTGGCGAATATTCGAGATGTGGACGTTAAGAAGTTCGTTTGGAAGAACATAGTGACGAGGTTTGGAGTGCCATATTGTCTCGTGTCTGACAACGGGTTGCAGTTTGATAACCGGGCTTTCCGTGAATTTTGCAGTAATCTGGGCATCAAGAACAAGTACTCGACGCCCGCCTATCCTCAAAGCAACGGTCAAGCTGAAGCCGTTAACAAGGCAATCGTGAATGAGTTAAGGAAAAGGTTGGACGGCACGAAAGGTCGGTGCGCAGAGGAGCTACCCAGCGTGTTATGGGCCTATCAAACAACGCCCAGAAGATCTACAAGGGGAAACTCCTTTCTCTTTGGCGTATGGGGCAGAGGCTGTGATACCAGCCGAAGTACACCTGTGCAGTGCACGTGTAAAAGGGTTTGATCCCGGCCAGAATGAGAAGATGTTAACGCAGCACTTAGATCTCCTCGACGAATATAGGGACACTGCACTGATACAACTAGCCGAGTATCAGCAAAAGATGGCTCGTCGCTACAATCAGGGAATAAGGACAAGAGGGTTCGGCGCGGGGGATCTAGTCCTTCGCAAGGTCGTGGGAAACATATGTGATACCAACGCCGGGAAGTTGGCCACAGCCTGGAAAGGTCCGTACAGAGTCACAGCAATCGCTGGGGAGGGGGCTTATTATTTGGAAAGCCTAGATGAAAAACCTTTTCCTCGATCATGGAACATTCATAACCTGAAGAAGTTTTATTGCTAAGTGCTTCAAGACAAAAGTATGAACCCATTGTTGTCCTATGTATGTTTTTTACCACTCGCAATTGAGGGGATGCCTATCGGTGCAGTGTTGTCTACAAATATTGCCTCCCGACCTAAGGACAGAAGCCTGTCCCCAGTTCGATCCTGATCACCGGACAGGTGGAAACCTAAAACGAAAATCTCTAAGGACAGAAGCCTGTCCCCAGTTCGATCCTAATCACCGAATAGGTGGAAACCTAAAACGAAAATCTCTAAGGACAGAAGCCTGTCCCCGGTTCGATCCTAATCATCGGATAGGTGGAAACCTAAAACGAAAATCTCTAAGGACAAAAGCCTGTCCCCAGTTCGATCATAATCACCGGATAGGTGGAAACCTAAAACGAAAATCTCTAAGGACAGAAGCCTGTCCCCGGTTCGATCCTAATCACCGGACAGGTGAAAACCTAAAACGAAAATCTCTAAGGACAGAAGCCTGTCCTCGGTTCGATCATAATCACCAGACAGGTGGAAACCTAAAATAGAAATCTCCAAGGACAGAAGCCTGTCCCCGGTTCGATCCTAATCACCGGACAGGTGGAAACCTAAAACGAAAATATCTAAGGACAGAAGCCTGTCCCCGGTTCGATCCTAATCACCGGACAGGTGGAAACCTAAAATGAAAATCTCTAAAGACAGAAGCCTGTCCCCGGTTCGATTCTAATCACCGGACAGGTGGAAGCCTAAAATGAAAATCTCTAAGGATAGAAGCCTGTCCCCGGTTCGATCTTAATCACCGGACAGGTGGAAAACTAAAACGAAAGTCTCCGAGGGTAGAAGACGGTACCCCGTGTGATTCTAACCGCCGGACAAGTGAAAACCAAATATCTCTAGCTTCTAAGGATGAGAACCTATCCCCGATACAGTATGAGTCGACAACTAGACGTTCATTATGTAAATATTCGGTTGAACGGTACCGATCAAATTCACAAAATAAACGAATTAATTTGCCTCCCATTCAAAATAAAGCATTTCATTCAGGCAATGAGATCGAATCGAAATGTTCAAAAGTGTATGGTAGGCAAAAACACACATTAAAAAGAGATTTGGCATTTCAGTGACTAAACAAACCAAAATAAGTCGCGACATAAAACTTAAAAATAACAATTGTTCAAACGCCACAGCCTGGTGTCTAGGCAAATTAAACAAACGAAAGTTAACATCAAAAATACCAAAGGGAAAGAAAAGTAAAATCATTTAAACAAACTTAAGTCGCCGGGCCAGTTGGAAAGAGCGAAGATAGGTCAACGGCTACTAGATCTGGGTTCTCCTCGCCGGGCGACTGCTGAGACTCTTCGTTACCTGGAGCATTGAGGTTACTGGTTACTTCCAGATCGAGGTCTTCGACGTGAGTATCTATAGCCCGTACCAGCTCCCTCATACTCGAGGTGTCCTCCTCATCAGCAGCATCGGCCTGGCTCTGGACCGGATTGGAAGGAGTTTGCCGAGGGATATTCTCCGAATTCCAGAGCAAGGAATCCCCGGGCACACCAGCTGCTCGAAGGGCGGCCAGCCAGCCCTCGTCAAAGCCGTGAGCTCTAGCCTGCAAGACGACCGGCTCTACAGAATTCTCGGCATCCGCAAAGCCCTCGTTGTACCATTTTTCTTCACATGCTTCAAGAGTTGCCTTGAGATCGGCTACTTCGTCAGCATGGGCCATGGCCAGACTCTCGGCTTGTGCCAGCTTCAGCTCTGTCTCATTCAGCCTCACCTCCAACTCGGCTGCCTTCTTTTCTGCTTGCTGTTTAGCCTTCTCCTCGGATTGTGCCTTTTTCTCAGCATTTTCGGCAGCGGTGGACTTTTCCTGGGCTGTTTCAGCGGCCACTTCCCTGAGCGCCTTCTCCCGCTCAGCATCCTCGGTAAGTTCACTCATTCTTTCTCCGAGCATATAGGTAATATGTGCGGCCTGCAACACAAAATTGATAAACTCAGAAGGAATCGAAGCGAAAGATTACACATCCATCAATTTAACAAAAGACATAAATTAGAAAGATCACCGCTATGGTGTGCCATTGAAGTCGCCTTGCTATGGAATCCTCAGTGCCGTCCCTGAAGAAGTGGACGTCCTCGGGCAACATCAGGCCGCTAGCCAAGCTGTGTGCCACCCGGCCACCCTCCCCTTGAGCCCATAGCCTTAGGCTTGCTGTTGTTGGTAAAGGCTCGCTCCCCAACATGAAGGTTGGCTGCCAGCTGACAGGCTGCTGGGAAGAAGAAGCCTGTCTGGTAACTCCATAAGCGACCGGCTGGGAACCACTCGCAGGCTCCCGGATCACTATCCCGCTTGATGGGTGAGGAGGCGCTTTAGATGAAGCATCGCCTTGTCTCCTAGGAGGGGGGTCCCCAACACGTTGTTTCTTCTTTTTCCTGCCAGGCGGAGGAGGAGGAGAACGATCTCGGGCCCGGGTTTGCTGTTGTTGAACTGGCTGTCGCGAACCAGGCAAGAAACGGTCAACCGTAAGCGTTTTCCTTGTCACCATCTCGTTAGTGGGCGCGGCTACTCGGACAGCCTCAGCAACTTGGGTTTGAGCTACTTGGGACTCAACCTCGTCTCTTTCAACAGGAACGTGTGCTCGTTCCCTCAGTAACCGAGACACCCTCTCAGCAGACTCGTCCCGGATTGGTGCAAGATCGTCGGCTATTGTGTAGCGTGGGCCGATGTCTCGGGCTTCACCGACGGTCAGAGAGGGAGGCAAGAAATTAGCGTGCCAGACGTCTATGTAGGAGAGAAGTGGACTATCAACCAAAAGGGCCTGACTGAACGGCTGCCAGGTTCTGTAAACGGGCGTGCAAACCAGAATCAAATGCGATGCCCGGAGCTGCCCGTCGGTATGTATGAAAATCTCAGACCTAAGCACAAAATTAAGGTCCCTCACATGCACTGCTCTTATGTCTGGGGTGAACACTTTTCCATCTGCAATAGAAAGAGACAACAGATTAGCCCCCGGAAGGTAAAATAAATAATAGCGAAAAAGGAAACAAGTTAATATTTGGTACAAACCAACTTCGCACCGTGAGAGGGGGCAGGGAGCATTCCCGGCAAACCAGTTGCCGCTCACCCGGACGAACTCCCCGGTCGAGTTTCTGTTAGAGTCAAGTAGGCAGGAGATTAACCGTACATCATATCCCTGACTTTCAAATAATAATTGGTTCTCTTATTCCCACACAAGCTGTACATGTGGTTTATATCATTATGGTCCAGTTCCAGACCGTATATCCGATTCAATCTATTGACACAACTAACTACCCAGTAAAAGTTGGGAGGAAGTTGATCGGGACACAACCCATAAAACCTAAGGGTGCTACACAAAAGGAGGTCTACGGGAAACCTAACCCCACCCTCCAAAATTGCCATTAAAGGAAAAAAAGCAATGTTGGACCCTCTATGGAGAGCAATTTCGCTCTCATGATAATATGCGACATTCACATCCTCTGGGATGTTGAATGTCTGCCTAAAGGAGACTAAAGACGCTTCAGTGTTTAACAAGTGAGCAAAACCCATCCTGAATTATGGAAACTGAGAAAGGAAGCTTCAACGAAGAAATTAAAGTAGGAAGAAGAGGCAGAAAACTTACTTTGGACTCTAGGAAAAGGGTGTTCTGGGCTGGGAAATAACCACTCAAAGGAATGCATGGCAGAGAGGGAATTTAGAAACTGAGGGAAGGAAAAGTATAGGAATGATTTGGAGTGGACTATTTATAGGTGCAAGAAGAGCAAAGATGAGCATTAATTAATGAAAAGGGGAGAGCGGGAAAACTGACGACCCCTCACCCCAAACTGGCACGCTCGCGCTGCCTCGGTTTGCGAACCGTCGGGCAATAATGACGGATGGAACAACAGGCTGGCGTGACACGTCTTTTCAAAGCGCATTAAAATTTTACTTAAAACCTTTCGGTGTCAAACTCCTTGGCGTTCTAAGGCAGCTACCGCACCCGGGCTTCCTTGATTCGTCACCGGCAAGCGGATACTAATCAAGGGGGGGCTATTGTAAGTCCAGGGCCAACCCTTTATTGGGCCTCAGGTATAAGGTCTCGCTTTGTGATCCATGAGCCCGGTCAGCCCACCTTAATCTGGGTCGGGCCGGACATTATTGGTTGCCCGAAAATTGGGCTTTAACATAACCGGTAGGAACTCCATTGCTCACAATCCCATTATTTTTACATGGTTGGCTGATTGGACTAGCCGTCGTTCAGTAGTGAGCGTTTCCATGGAGATTTGTTCTCAAAGGAGCATTGTGTTCGACTTGGCCGGCAACACGCCAGGGAAGTCGTTGCCGAACATACTACCAGCAACAATGAGCAAGTTCTAATGCCACTCTTGCCACTTTATTACCAACTTCTCACTTAGCAACGACGACATTGGACTCTCTTTTCCATTATCATCTAGAGCAATTATAATCCCTTCACCCAATGGAGGCTATAAATAAGAGAAGGCTACGAAGGAAAGGGGGTCTGGAAAATTGGGAGGAAAAAAGAGAGAGGGAAGATTAACAAAACAAAAGGAGAGTGAATTAGCTGAGAAGCAAGAGAGTTATCATTGGGCCTCAGTGTAATAAGCAACCCATTATAGGAAATACTAAACCCACTTCATAAATAAATTGTGAGTCCAAGTGAGAGCCTAGCCCAATAGTCTCTTATTAGGCCCGCACAATGACGGTGGGCTATTTTGTGCCTGGTGCTCGATCAAGCGCAGAGCGGCAGGAACCTCAGGCTCGAGACCAAGTTCCCCTTCCCTCAACTCCCCCCGGCCGCTCTCGAAAGAGACAGCGGGTGGCCTAACAAGCCACTGCCAGATCTAGAAAAGAGCCTTTCAGGGCTTCTCCCTGCCCCTCAGCAGGTATTGTAATCCGGGAGCCGGCGGCCCAAACCGGGTTGAACGTGACCTCCACTTCTTATGCCGCACCTGAATGGCGTCCCACATTTCAATTGGACGGTAAGCCCCTCCCCGGGACTGCGAGTGTACGGGTGTGGGAAAAAGGTGAGGGGGGCCGCGTCGCCCGGAGTCTGGTGCACGGTCTCCTGCTTCGAGAGGATGTTCATGCATTTGAAGAGGGGACGGACGAGTCTCTACGCAGGCAGTTGCAGTGGCATACCGTTGCGGTTATCTCCTATTCCTTATTCTTGTATTACCTTGTATACTATGCTTTATGCTAGCGTCCTTACTGTCACTGTTGTCTCTTCAGGCCACTCAGCTAATCCATATCATTGAGGGGCGACTGAAGGAGCTTGTCGAGGATGCCGAGAGGGAGAAGGCCCTTAAGGACGTGGCTGAGGCGACTGTGAGAGAAAAAACAAAAGCTGATGCGACTGCGGAGAAGAAAGCGGTCACGTCTGAGAAGGCCAGAGCAACGGCTGAGAAAAGGTCCTCGGACCTCGAGGTCAAGCTGGGCGAGACTGAGCTAAAACTTGTAGAAGTTGAGAGCTTGAACACCACGCAAGCCGAGGAGTTGGCCGACCTGAAGGTAGCATTAGAGGCCTGTGAAGATAAGTGGTATAATGAGGAATTCGCCAACGTTGAGAAATCAACGGAACTCGTCATGCAAGAGGTTTGAAAGCTCGCTTTCGAGGAGGACTAGTTGGCCGCATTACAAGCTTTGGGGGTCCCTGAGGACTCCCCTTTAAGAAACCCCGACCAAATCCCCTTCCCAGGGCCCTCTGCTGCCGCTCAAAACCTTGCCGATGTCATTAGTGAGGAAAAGACCCCAAGCATGAGGGAGTTAGTGGAGGCAATTGACTTGCATGTGGAGTTAATTGACCTGGAAGTCACTAGTGGCCTTTGTGCTAGTGGTCAGCCTGGCGAGGGTGTTCAAGCTCAATCTTCCTTGGCAACCTAACAGCCGCCCAAGTCCGCCGTGCAAGTTGAATCTGCCGATCATGAGAACTGACTGCCGAACCCGATTTCTTTTCTTTATTGTCCCTTTTCTTTTTCTTTTTTTTTATAAGTAATTTTGCCTATGTCGCAGGGCTGTGGCGACAGGATTTTTATTCTTGTTTTTCCCTTCTTTGCACATATTTGCCCATGCACCAGGCTGTGGTGGCAGTATAGTTATTTTTTGTGTTTTTGTCCAAAAAAGTCACTAAGCCACGGTGGCGAGACACTGATTTAATTTTTACATTAGCTTTGTTTAATTGATGTTTCATTGCCGAGTGGTTGTTTAAGTTAATTCTATAGATGTTTTAACACTGCTTCTCCGCTCTGTACTTTATTTTTGCGAGCACGTGTACATGCGTCCGGGCATGTGCAGCGCTCGAGCTCGAATTGAAACTAGTTCGTTAGAAATGTCCTAATTATATGTCAATTCACCTAGTTGGTAGTATTTTCCAAGTTTGACAATTGGGTCTGTCAGGTTTCGCCATTAGGTTTCCCCCCACTTGGTGATAGTGATCGAACCGAGAATCAGGTTTATGTCCTTAGTTTTTATTGTAAGGTTTTTACCTGCTCGGTGATAAGGATCGAACCGAGAGCTAGGTTCCCGCCCTTTAGTTTTTATTATAAGGTTTCTACCTACTCGGTGATAAGGATCGAACCGAGAGCCAGGTTCCTGCCCTTGTTTTCATTGTAAGGTTTCCACCTGCTCAGTGATAGTGATTGAACCGAGAACCAGGTTCATGTCCTTGGTTTTTATTGTAAGGTTTCTACCTGTTTGGTGATAGTGATCGAACTGAGAACCAGGTTCATGTCCTTAGTTTTTGTTGTAAGGTTTCTACCGGCTCGGTGATAAGGATCGAACCGAGAGCCAGGTTCTCGCCCTTAGTTTTCATTGTAAATTTTCTACCTGCTCAGTGATAATGATCGAACCGAGAGCTAGGTTTCCATCCTTAGTTTTTTGTTATAAGGTTTTCACCTGCTCGGTGATAGTGATCGAACTGAGAGCCAGGTTTCCGTCCTTAGTTTTTCGTTAGACATAAAACTTTGTGTGCATTCGATGTCCGAGATGGCCCTTGTCCTTCTAACAATAGTAACTAAATGCAACAGTTAGGATATATACTACCTTTATATCGAGTAAAACGTATCACACAAAACTACATCAAATTTTTATTCCCGCTTATGAACCATCAGTGATAGAATTTCTTCAAGTTGTGAACATTCCAAGGCCAGGGTAGCGGTTTCTCATCTAAGTCTTCCAAGTAGTACGCTCCCGTGTCGGCAATTGTAGTAACCTTGTAAGGTCCTTCCCAGTTCGAAGAAAGTTTCTCGGCATTTGCGTCTCGCATATTCCCTACTGCCTTTCGTAGCACCAAGTCTCCAGCAGTAAATTCTCTCGCCCTCACATCTCGGTTGTATCGATGGGCGAGCTTCTGTTGATACTCTGCTAACCGTACAGTCGTCGCTTCATGGTACTCTTCCAGAGAGTCTAAGCGTTCTACCAGCATCCTGTTGTTCAGATTAGAGGCGTAGTGTGCAACCTGTGCACTACACATATTAACCTCAGTAGGTATCATGGCTTCTGTCCCGTATGTGAGAGAGAACGAGGTTTCTCCAGTAGACCTTCTGGGAGTTTTCTAGTATGCCCACAAGACGTTCAGCAGTTCCTCGGCCCAACGGCCCTTTGCACCGTCCAACCTTTTCTTCAATCTATTCACGATTGATTTGTTGGTGGCTTCCGCTTGCCCGTTGCTCTGAGGGTATGCCGGGGTGGAGTACCTATTCTTGATGCCGACGTCACTGCAGAACTCGTGGAACGCCCTGCTATCGAACTGCGTTCCATTATCTGATATAAGAGAGTTAGGCATTCCAAATCTTGTGACTATTTCTTCCAAACAAATTTCTTAACATCAACATCCCGTATATTGACTAGCGCCTCTGCCTCAGCCTACTTAGTGAAATAATCAACAGCCACCAAAACGAACTTCCAATTACCCGTGGCCTGAGGAAACAGACCGAGTATATCCAGTCCCCATTGTGTGAAGGGCCAGGGGCTGTTGACCGGATTTAGGTGTCCTGCCGATTGATGGATTAAGGGGGCATGCCTTTGGCATTGCTCACACTTGCGCACATATTCGACTGCGTCCTTCTGCATTTGTGGCCACCTGAAACCCTGAGTCATCGCCTTGTGCGCTAACGAGTGTCCCCCTACATGACTGCCGCACACTTTACTGTGTAGCTCGGCTAGGATTCCATTAACTTTTTCTGGGTGTAAGCACAAAAGGTATGGTCCCCCGAAAGATCTCCGATAGAGCTTCCAATCTGCCGATAACCAGTATCGAGGTGCAACTCAACGAACCCTACTCGCTTCTTTCCAGTCGACAAGGACTCGATCCTCGGCTAGAAAATCAACGATGAGGTCCATCCAATATGGCCCATTTGTTGTAATGGCTGCAATACCGACACCACCCGTGATGTTAATGCTTGGTTCGGTTATGATCTCCACCTTAATTAACCGAGGTATGTCTTCCGTTACTGAGGATGCTAACATGGCTAGAGAGTCGCGTGCCTGTTCTGTCCCCGGGAAACCTGTGTTAGCCTTGCCGCGCTAAACCTGCTCATGACTTGCTTTACCACTTGTAGGTACTCTTTCATTCGAGAATCACGTGCTTCAAAATTCTCGTGTACCTAGCCGATCACCAACTGGGAATCTGAATAGATTTCTACATCCCGAGCACTAATTCCCAGCGCCACCCTCAGTCCGATGAGTAAGGCTTCATATTCTGCTTTGTTGTTAGAGGCCCTGAATCATAACCTGAAAGAATGTTCCAACCGTATTCCCTTCGGGGTAATGACGACAATCCCAGCCCCCGCACCCTTTGCATTTGACGCGCCATCCACAAACACTTTCCACGGGCGCGATTCCACGTGGCACACCACCTGCCCCTCGTGCCTTGGAGAGAATTCAGCGATGAAATCCGCAAGAACCTGTCCTTTCACCGCGCTTCTCGGCCTATACCTTATGTCGAAGGATCCCAGTCGAGTCCCCCATTTGGCTATCCGACCAATAAAGTCCGACCTCTTTAACAGAGACTGTAGGGGGTACTCGGTCAGGACATAGAAGGTATGAGCTTGGAAATAGTGAGGAAGTTTCCTCGTCGTGTGCACCAACGCCAGAACGAGCTTCTCCAAGGGTAAGTATCTTGTCTTCGTGTTAACCAAGGTTTTGCTGATGTAATACACAGGTTGCTGGACCCCACGATCCCTTAACAGCACGACACTCACGGTAAGATCAGATACTGAGAGGTACATGAACAAATCTTCTCCAAGTGCTGGCGTTGTCAACATGGGTGCCTTCGCCAAATACTCCTTTAAATCCTGAAAAGCCCTTTCACTATCATCGTCCCAATAGAATCCTTTCTATTTCTTCAAGAGTTAGTAGAACGGTCGACAGCGATCGGCGAATTTGGAGATGAACCGATTAAGAGCAGCCAACATCCCAGTCAATACATGAACTTCCTTTGGGTTGCCCGGGGTTGACTTCTATTCCTCGGTTAGTAATCAGGTAGCCTAGGAACTTGCCGGCCCCTACCCTAAAAGCATATTTGTCCGCATTTAGGCGTAAATTATGTCGCCGTAGTACTTTAAACACTCCCCAGAGATCCTCTGTGTGCTACGGCTCCCGTTTACTTTTCACCACCATGTCATCGATGTATACTTCAACCGTACGCCCGATCTCTTCCCGAAACATTCTTGTCATCATTCGTTGATACGTTGCACCGGCATTCTTCAACTCAAAGGGCATCACAGAGTAATGATAGTTCGTATCAGGGGCGATGAATGATGTCTTTTCCTGGTCCTCGGTAGCCAGGGCCATCTGGTGATATCCCTGAAAAGTGTTGAGGAAACTCATCCTCGGTTGGCCACCGGTGGCGTCCACCAACTGATCTATCTTTGGCATAGGGAATAGGTCTTTTGGGCATGCGTGGTTCAAATCTGTGAAATCCACGTAAACCCTCCATTTGTTGCTCTTCTTCCTGACCACAACGGTATTCACTAGCCATTTCGGGAAAAAGATTTCCCTTATTGCCCCGACCTCTTTCAGCCTCTCCACCTCCTGCCTTACTACCTCAACGTGTTCTCTGGCCGACCTTCTCGGCCTTTGCTTCTTCGGAGGAAATGTCGGGTCTATGTTAAGCTTGTGAACGATGAACTTAGAATCAACCCCGGGAACCTCATACGAACTCCAAGCGAACACATCCACATTTTGTATGAGAAGCAACAACATCTCTACCTTATCCTCGGCCTTCATGCTTGTCCCTATCTGAAAGTACCGTTCACTGTCCAGTAGTATCTTTACCCTAACAAGCTCCTTGGCACCGCCAGCCCCCGCTTCTTCTTGGGGTCCCTGTAGTTGCTATAAGGGACCTTTCCCATAGGTTCCACCCTGTTTGCTTTACAGGTGAAATAATTTTTCATCACACCCCTAGGTTTTTTGTGATTGAAAAATGTAGTAATTCTAAATTATAATGAAATGCAAATTATTAACTTTTTCCAAAAAAAATAAAAGATCTTCTGAGCATGTGTGTGAGTGCGTGCTCAGAGACTAGTTATTTTTTAAGAATAAGGATTATCCAATTAGATTAGGAGTATTTTTAACATTTTTTGAAGCCATAACTAAATCTTCTTAATATATAAAGATAATAATCCATCTCATGGTAGTTCTCTAAAGTCAAACCGCGTTAATTTCACATTCTCTCTCCATATTTTGTTATACAATTTATGTGGCTTCAAATCTATTGATGCAAGGAACAATAGCAAAATCATTTTAGATTTTCCTCTGTTTATTTTTAAACTCTAAACTAGAATTGTATTTAAATTTTAAATTTGACTTATATGATTAGTATTGGTGGTGCCAAATTGCAAATTGCTATTTTTAACAATCAATATAACAAAAATAAGGTTGCATCACTAGAGCCATTTCTAAAAATTTTACCACTTGAGCTACAGTGCACTGTAGCTCAAAGGTAAAACAAAAATTATTATTTTATTTACTTCTCAAATTTATTCAATTCATACATTTTGTCCAATTCTGTTAAAAAAAATGCCATTATGTAATCAACTAATAAAAAAATTTGAAAAATTTTTATCACAAAAAATCTATAAAATATTTTTATTAATTTTATAGATTTTTTTGATGTGAAAATAATATTTTTTTAATGGAATTTTTTTTAACAAAATTTGATAGAAGACTTGAATTGAATAAATTAGAAGATTTAATTGAATAAAAGTAAAGTTAAATGACTAAAATACATTTAAGCTAAAGTTAGAGGGTGGAATTTGCATTTTATCCTAAATAAATTATATATATATATATATATATATTATTTACATAGGAGTACTTCGAAATAGTCCTTTAAATACTATATTTTTAAGTTTATCAATAATTTTGTAAGTACTAGGAAATTGATAGCCCAAGCCCATTAAGAACAATGATGCATTGTCTCTCAAATCAAATTTACACAATAGTATTTTTATAGAGAGTGGGAAAATAGATTTAGCATAAATTTGGGACTAAGTTTAGGTCTAAAGCCGAGGAATCTGAAGTAATGAAGAAAGACAATTTAATTAACAACTGAGGATATTGCGGTCCTTGGGTGAGTCCGAGGACTAGTTCTTATATATGAATGACACAAATTCTATACCAAATAATTCACGGTTCATTTTTTTTTTTCTCAAAATGGGTTCTCCCAAAGTGTTGTCTTGCATCTTCCTCCCTTCTCAAGTCGATGAAGTCCTCGGGTTGGATACACTTTTGCGGGTGAAACCGTGAGATACTTCATGCTCCATCATCTTCGTCCTTACACAATACAAATTTTTTAAAGAAAAAATAGCACTTTTAAAGTTGTAATAATACATAAAAAAGTAAATTGACTAATACTATGTACATAATTTATATGTTTGTACCATATCGAGCAATAAACCACATGATTATTATTTTTTAATTACTTTTATGTTTTAAGAACTATTACCTCATTTGTCCCTTACATGACAACTTCCACAACAAATAGATTACCAAGCAAACGAATGAGAAACTGGACTACCTCTTATTGTCATTGAGGACTGACTTTTTTTTTCTATCATCAAGTCTATTAGACTTGAGATATGATGGGAACCAATGATGGAGTAAGGAATTTATATTTGGTAGATCATTTTTTTTATTTTATTTGGGAGACCAAATTAAAATGTGGCGATTCAATCATTTGTGTCCATATACTATGTTATATATAGTGGTGAAAAAAAAAGGAAAAAAAAAAAAAACGCAAAGGTGTGTCTAGTGGTTTTCAAGAGTCAAGACCTCTTAAATCCACGAGGACTAGAGTTCAAAATGCCTAACCAACAATTTTTTTCCCTAAATGATTACTCTCTATAATAATTATATAATGTGTGTGGGTTAGGGGGACTACACATTCTTTGGAAAATAGTAAAAACCTCAAATAGCTTTGGACACTAACATTAATAATAATAATAATAATAATAATAATAATAATAATAATGTAAAAAATTATAAACATTTTCAACATGCAAATAAAGTATTTTATAAATTAATATAAGTATAACAATAAGGTGGTAATCAAACTTATTAGAAATGTGATAAAATTAAGAAAAATATTACACTTTTGACCTATTTCCGATCTAAAACGAAGTGTAAAAAAAATTATAAAAAAAAGACCCATCTCATCTTAATGTCCTAAGCATGGACGAAAATAAAATAAATATGGATTTGTTTGATTTTTTGATTGAGTCATGAGAGAATTAGGTCATTTTATTTAAACATTTTAATTGATTGGAAAGTTAAGACCTGGAAGAAGATTAATTGTAGGTTATAAACGAATGATTATTAAGTGTCCATTTGGGTAAAAGCAATAAGTTTTTTTTTTTTTTTTTTTTTTGGGTGCAAAATAATTGTGTAGGAACCAAAGACCCAAATATAGATGTTGGGTCGTGGGCTTGTCCAAGGAGTCACAACTATCCGAGGACAATAAATAACGAAGAAAAGGCATAACAACAAACCTAGCTCGTAAGTATTTAGCAGGCGTGTAAACTGAAAAGAGTTGTCCGAGGAGGATTACATCCTCAGATAGTCAAAGAGAGAGCCAAGATATGCATTCTGGCATTTATTATGATATTTTAGAGGATTCTTCTGGTATAGAAGCATCTTGTAAGCACATAGGACAGGTGGAAGCTGAAGGATATTATAGAAAAAGCTGCTACCACCGCATTAATTGCCCTGCAGCTAACTCTCTAGCCGCATTAATGAGGAAAAGATGTCTGAATAGTGATTTTCAACCTTTACAGTTGTCGTCTGAAGACTTTTAGACGAGGTTGATGGGACAAGTATTAAAGGAAAATCATCTGACCGGCACGTGGGAGAAAAATGGTGTATAAAGAGAGAGGGAGGCAATGAGAAAAGAGGATCGAATAATCTTGGGGAGAAAAAACAGAAGTTGTAAAGAAAGAAAGAGAGAAAGAAAGACAAAAAATTGTAAACATACAAGAAATTATAAAACTATCCTCCTCGGACCGAGCCAAGGACAGTTTTCTATAACATCATAACTCTATTTCTATCTTACTGTTTTATTGCATTCGTCTCGATAATTCTTGAACTCACTTAAAGTCTAGTCCTTCTAATCCACACTCTACAAATTCATTGCAAGGACTTTTTGGGCCTGAGTCTGTCCAACTCGTGGGCCTAGCCTTCAAAATTGTGTTCTTACAAATTGTACTTTTAGTTTTTTGTGTGGAAGTAAGCTAATTTTTAACTTTTTTTTGCCACACAATTAATATAAAAGTTACCAAAAACTATATCTTTTAATAAATACAATACAAATAAGCTATTGGAAACTATGGGGTACCCAAATGGACACCAAACCCATACAAGACGTTAATCCTTAATAGTTGGATCACTAGTTCAATACTTCAATTAGTGGGTTATTAGTCAAACTACATGGTCAAATAATATAAATATAAAACTAAATTTGAGAAATCAGAAGTATGTAAATATGAAATTTAGGAATGCCTAAATTACTAGTTAAAACTAATTGAAAAAAAATAGCCACTTTTTAGTTTTCAAAAGTAATAACACTATAAAACATAAAGTAAAATGATGTCATAACATGTCTTAAAATTCTAGGACCAAAAGCATGTCTCAAACTCCAAAATCATATTCTATGCATATTGTATATTTCACTAGTTACTATCCCAATAAATTATGGTGTGAACTAAAAAAAAAGTTAAGCATTAACCTTGTTATAAATCCCCTATTTTCACTATGCTTCTAATTCAGAATACAATCCTACAATGGACCTATAAAAGTTGGTGAAAACAACCTATATGGGTTACAAAAAAAATATAGGAATGGCAACGGGTCGGGTTCAGAGTGAGTTTCTTTATGCCCGAACCCGCATTATATGGGTTACCAATCCATACCAAAAATCCAACAAATCCTAGAAATTTTACAAACCTAGAAGGAAAATTAGCAAATCCGAAAATCTCACCAACAAAACACAAAAAAAATCCAACAAATTAGGTTCACAATAATGGCAAACCTAGCTAACCACATGACAAATTTCCCTCACTTTATAGAGAGAAAGAAAATGAAGCCCTCGGTGTAACAACAGCTTCGTGTGATGTGAGTCCACAGCTGGCGATAGACGTCATGGGCATCTGTCGATGGTTGTTGGCAGAGTAATGTGGGATTGGCGATTGGTTCGTAGGTGGTGGTCTGTATTTTTAGTTAACTAGTTGTGGCTTTGTAACAGGTGAGGGGTTGTTCATGGTGGTTGTGGAGATTTTTGTGATTGATGAGAGTTTTGACTTGTCGGCGACGAGGATTTAAGATGATCTGTTGGTGAAGAATTTTTTTTCTTGGATCTTGTTTTCTAGGCTCAGTTGTGGCTGTGGTGGTTTGGGTGAGTTGTGTGGTGGGATGATAGCATGTTGGCAGGGGAACAGAAATCAATCAAAACATAATAAGAGTAAGAGTGAAGGTGAGGGTGAGAGGAGAGTTGGCCAAGTTGGCATTGACGGCGAGGTAGAGGGAGGGCTTGAGGGGGGTGGCTAGCGGCGGACTTGGAGAGTGAGAGTGAGCGTTGGTTGGTGAGAGTGAGAGCTTGAGGGGCGGCGGTTAATAATTGTGAATTTGAGATTTATTAGGTTTAGGGTTTGTAAGAAGTTAGTGATATATATATATATATAGAGAGAGAGAGAGAGAGAGAGAGAGAGAGAGAGAGAGAGAGAGAGAGAGAGAGAGAGAGAGAGCTGGGGTATTTTAGTAATTTTATTGTATTTGAGCCGAGTTTCCGTTCACGACGAGTATTACTAAAACCCGCACCCAACCTGAACCCGCTTTGGGTTTGATTTTAAAAACTCAAACCTGACTCTACTATTTCACAGGTCAAGTAAAACCCGTCCCATTAGGGTTGGGTCAGACTGAGTACCTGTAGGTCGGGTACTTTTTGCCATCCCTAAAAAAACCCATTTAATTTTTCACTTTTATTGGGTTTTACCAAATCGAATGTATTAGTGGTTCAATTAGATAACTAGACTAGTTTAGGTACCAATTCACTAGGTTATTGATTTGATTAGCCGGATTAGTTCAAACTTGGAGTAAAAATGAGTTGACCAGTATCTTGACAAGGGTTTTTTTCCAAGTCGGGTTGGGTCAACCCTTGTGACCCATGACCTGGCCCTTTAAATATTTTTATTTTTATTTATTTTTATTTAAATCATATCATATAATCAAGCAAATACCTACAAATGCTAAATCATGTAAAGTTAATATAATGTCATCTATCATAGATAATGATTACGTTAAAGCAAATAGCAGGCACAAAAAAGTTTCTTTATAGTTTGACCTTGACCACAAAGCAATAAGATTATAGAAATTGAGTTTACAATATAAACTTGATTGCATCAAGTAGTTTAGATTGAAACATCTTTACATCATTTGGTGTGCTAAAAGGTTCAAAATATTGGTTTAAATCCTTTTTTTTTTTTTTTTTTTTTGTGTGCAATTAAACTCATAAATTAATTGCCATTGTTAGTCTCATTCGTTGCAAGTGAGCTAAGTTCTTTTATTGTCTCAAAGAGGAACAAAATCTATATCTAAGAGAATCAGAGTTGAAGGAATGCACCGTTGTCGCCCTATAATGATACTAGAATTATGGAGACATATTATTTTCTTTTAAACTTTTTGTTGTTTTATTTATTTAATTTTTAATAATAAAAAATCCACAGTTTTTTTTTAATGTATGAAAAAAAACCCAAAACTACATTCTTTTGGGCATTTAATGGAAAATCAGCTAACTTTTACGGTGATGATATCATTAGGTGAATTTTTTGTAAAGCTAAAAATCTATATATTATTTATCATGTTGTTATTTTCAACATTTTGGAATATCTTATTTAGCTTTTTTGTCAAAAATGTGGAAAAATATATTTGTAACTTCAAAAAATAAAAAAAAAAAGTGAGAAAAAGCAGGAAAAAGTGAGGTTTTAAAAAACTGCACATAAAAGTAAAAAAAAAAAAAAAAAACTAAAAACTAAAAACTAAACCTATAAGTTGATGCCAAATAAACACTTTTATTTGGTATAGGAGGTTAAACACATGTTTTCAATTTTTAAACAATATTATATCTATTTTTACACATTTTTTACTAACATGTATTTCTAAAAAATACAAACAACTTTACTAGAACAATGTTACTAAACAGCCTTAGTTTTTTTTTTTGAATGTGAAAATAACTAGTCAAGTCGTAGCCCAACCCGTTTAGGATCACCAATTTTTTATTCAAACCCGATTAACCGAACCCAACCAGCCTGCTTGCCGTGAAAAAAAAATGCAGATACCTTTGTGCAAAAACTCTCTTTTTTCTGGTATGTTTTACATTGTCACTCTTTTCATAATTTCATTCTTGCAAAACATGTAACATATTTTTGCTTACAGTACAGTAGGACTAGGACAAGGACAAGGACAAAGACAAACAGTACAAGGAGTCAGGCGGTCAACCATTGCATGATATCGCGTCACATTCTCTGGGGCCCTCCACGTAAAATAAGAATATATTGAGGGACCAGTTTGAAATATTACCCAAATTCTACCAAACCAGAAACCAGAAAGAAGGGTAGTGTCAGTGACTGTGCAATCATATTCTTTTTCAATCAAGCCTCAACAACATCTCTTATCTCTCGCACTCGCTATGAGTCTCTTTGGTCTGGGCAGGTATATAATAATTTAATTTTCTTTTTCTTTTTAGAATATTATAATATTATAATATTTATCTGTTTATTTTGCTCAAAATTTTTTTTTTTTTTTTTGGATTTAATTTTGCTTTTAGCTATGGCAGATCTGTTGTTTATTGGGTTACTTTATTTGAAGATTTAGTGATTTTTTGAGATACCCTTTCGGCTTTTATTTTTATAAGGCATGTGTATGTGTATGCAATTGCAAATGGGTTCAAAAAGCTATGATCTTTGATTATTTGGTCAATTTCTTAGTTCATATTATGCCATATGCACATCTACAATATTTCATTGGATTTGCATTTTTTTTTTTTTTTTGTTTAATTACTAGTATCGACCATCAAGATTGTGTACATGGATTTTTTTGGTGGCAAAAACACTAACACAAAATAGAAGCTTCTTAGTTTTCCATTTGAAGAATTGTTAGGCATTTTTCTATTGGTTATGTTACATTTCTTGCAGGCTCACTTGCATTGATTTCATACATAGTTTCTTTAATGAGTCCAAAATCCAAATCAACATTCCATTTTGGCATTATATAGTTCTTTTTGCATTAAATCGAGCACAAGATGCTTGTGGTGTCTTTTTTTTTGGTGATAATTTGATAGTTAGAGGCGGGGGGATTTGAACTCTAAATGACTCCGTTGAAAACACCAATAGGTGCCAGCCAATTGAGTTACAAGGCTTTTGACACTTACATGCATAGGAGATAAAAAAAAGCTGTGTGTATAGATGTGTGAAGGTTTTTTTTTTTTTGATAATACGATAGATGTAGCGGGGGAGGAATTTGAACCCTGGACATCATGGATACACCAGGAGGTTCCAACCAGTTGAGTTACAGGGCTCTTGCCACACGTGGAAGTTAGTTAGTTATAAGAAAGAGATCGGAAATACTTATAAAAAAAATAAAAAAAAAGAGAGACTGGAAATAAAGAAATGAGGAAAGAGAAACCAAAGGGGAAAGTGGCCATTGGCCGGAATATGAGTTAGAATTTGAGTGATGGTAGTTTTTTAAATTGGGGTTCTTGAATTTGTCTTTCACTATTTCAGTCTTAGTTGTTGGTCTTTGATCTTCTATTAAATAGGTAATTTTATCTAAGGTTATTTTGGGTATTCAAAGACGACACTAAAGAGGGGAGTTCCCCTTGACGTCATGAGTGCATTGTGCTGTTGGATTTCATATGAAGTCAATGCTGAATATATGCAAAAAACGAACAAAATGTTGTATAATAGTTTTGCTCTTCATGAAAAAAACTTTCCATTCACCCCTTTTCCATTAATAAAAACTAAAAAAACATGCCTGATAATAGTTATGTCAACATGTTTCATGTATGATGGAGAATCTTTCCTTTATTAGAAAGGAACAGATGTGATGGTTTCACTCTAACATAGAAGAAAGGGAAAGTGTGTGTGTGGAATCTTTTGTCATCTTCACAATGACCAAAAGTTTCAAATACTGAAAAAGAAAGCGCTGATTATGGTAATAGTATTCGCTTTCTAGAAGTTTCAATCCTTTAGATTACTATGTATGCAGACTTGGTTTTTTAACGTGGAACAAATAAAACCATCTTCTAATTGGTAGATATGCTTCTTCAAAAATTAATTTACTTGTTCACATCTATGGATTCAGATGCATTTGGCTGTTTATGAAGATATCTCCATTCTGCTGGTAGACATCTCTTGTCTGCATCTTAAAATTGACTGTTCAAAATGTCTGTGATGTGCATTTTTTAAATGATGTATTTTTAATAGATAATGCTGATTATTTTTAAGCCATAGGGGCATTTTCCACTAGATGTAATAAATGATAGTTCGACTTGGTGAACTAGATGTGTAGCCTCATTCTTTTATATCCTAATTACTTCTTTTAAAAGTAATTTTATGTTGTGCAATTACAATCTTGCTTAGCAGAAAAATAAACGGTATACGCAATAGGTGCATTTCCACTAGATATAAATAAATGACAGCTCAATTGGTGAGCCAGTTGGCTATTGCTTTTTTCAGAATGTAACTTCCCGAAAGATATGGCACCAAGGACTGGGCTTGCTTCCTCTGGCGGCTCCTCTGTAAAGTTTAAATATAATAGTACAAATGAAAAACTTGTGCATTGTAAGTTGCATCAAATCTGTCATGGGAAATCTATCTGATATCGACACATAAAAAAGTTCCATTTTTAGTCAGTTAAATGTCTTTGGATACTGATAAATAAAAAATAAAAAAAATGTCTTTGGATAATATGTTGTGCTTGCATATCCTACTTAGAAGAGATAAACATGTGTAGTTGGCTAGGCCTCTCATTTGGCTTCTCTTTCTGTTCCTTCTCTTGAAGAAAGAAGCCCTTCTGGCTGCTCCTTTCTAGTATAGGAATGATTCTCTGTGATACACGTAATAGCCTAGCTATTGTAGGATGCGTACTCTTTTTATTTTTTATATATTTTTTTATATATTTTACAATGGAAAAGGGATGCCGTGGAATTTAAGAAGAGTGACTTTGTCACGAAACACTTCATCTGCCTTTGCTAAGCTTTAGTGGTTACTTCTTACAAAATCCAACAATGCAACACACCCTGGTAGAGAAAATCTGTTTTGCGGTTAGGTTTAAATGTAAATCATTAAAAAAAGAGAGAAAAAAAAAAAAAAAAAAGAGATCGGCCAATGAGCTCTAGCTCAGAGGTCACCTTCTCTCCCCATAATAAAGGTTGGAGGGTAAGGTTTTGGGTTCAAAACACATTGGGGGTGTGTGTAAATTTAAAAATAATTAAAATCAATGATTGGGTATGAATGTAAAGGGAGAAGGACATCACTACTATTTAAGAATTTATTATGAGATCCTCGGAGAGAGTTTGATTGCATAGTGATGGCAGTGTTATATGGATGACTTTATGTATTTCTTGGACATATAGGGGAGATATACATATGCTCAATGACTGGTTCTAAACTAAAAGGAAGTAGGCTTTTGCTTTATAAAAATTAGATAGTACACTTTGGACAGGTAAGCTGTGTGTATAATGGTTTCTACTTACTAAATTAGTAGTGGGTTCTTGTATAATCTAGAACAGGGGCCTCTCATTATGAGAAGCATGGTGAAAGTTGCATACAAATGTATTGTCCCAAAGCTAGTCAATTTAGGATAGACTGTGTCAAGAATGCATTGGGAAGTTTTGTTCAGACTATTTGTACATATTTATTTATTTTAATTTGAAATTACTTATTAAAAAAAAATTATTTTAATTTGAAATTATTATTGTTGCTGGGCATGAGTATCTATTCAAATTTCTACCTGACTTGATGCCAGCCAAAGTTTCCATATGTAGTTCTCTGTCTCCTCTGGTCTGTGTGTGTGTTCTTGTAGTTGTGAAGATCATGGTTTTGTGCTGTTCATAAATATTGCTTAATACATTAAACTTAATTTTATTATTGATGCCTTATAAAACCATGTGTTTCACCTCTTTTGCTGATATATATTCTCTTTGTAATTCTTCTACAAACAGAAACCAGAGGACATTCCGCCCAAAGAAGAGTGCACCCTCAGGGAGTAAGGTTAAGTCCCTTTGTTATCTAGTCACATCTCTTTCTTGCTGGTTATGGTTTTACAGGAAATTAAAACCCCCTTTGGAAAATCCAGAATTCTTTGTTCTCACACACACACACACACACACACACACACATGTATGTATTCTCTTTAACACTACACTGTTATATATGTACAAACAAGTGATATATATGAATGACGCTTCCATGATTCCATCTATATAATTTGATAATGAGTTTCTTGTCTTCATACCTATATGTGGGCTGTTGTTGCATGTTATTTAGGGCTTCTTAATTCAGGGGAAAGTTTCATGATATGTATATGGGAGACTTATGTGGGTCATCTGAATTATTGATGATCCATACTTTTGCTTGATTTTAGGCTCAAAATATGTAAGAACAAATTCACTTTTGGAAATAGGTTTTAATTGTTGGGTCTTTGTTTCCAAATAAGCAAAAGTGTAATAATTATTTACAACTAATAAAGTGTAAATCTCCAATAACAGCTACACAGTGGGTTTTTTTGGTTTAATTGGTGAAGTCTTTTGTTGAATAAGAGATTTGGGGTTCGAATCCCGCCTACACCAAAAATCGATTGATGTTTGGCCTAATAATAAAGAGCAATCATTATAGAGTTAACGTCATAGGTTGAAATTCTATCGTATCTATATTAAATAAAAATAAATAAATAAAAATTACAGCTACACAAACAATAATGATAACGCATGAAAGAAACATCTTTCATTTCATAAATGAAAATTATACATAAAACTTAATCATATAGCTGCGAGTCTGTGGATCGCTTGTTGCTACACACTGTTCATTTTCCTATAAGATGTGGTTCTTTGTATGTTCTGTATTAGAAATCTATTGGTTGATGCTAGAGAATATGATAAATGTCTATGCTTGTTGTAAAGGGCTTTATGGTTAACATACTTATATTCATATTTTGAATGCTAATCCTCAGTGTGTTATGTGCACAATTTGGAGAGAAAGGCATATTTGAATGCTTGAGCGGTAGGGAGATCTATTCTTGAGATGAAATCTATATTTTTGCATTCTTTGTTTGAATGTTGTATTATAATTGGTGGGATATCTTATAAATTCTTTAGTAGTTTTCATGGATCTTGTAAATCTTAGATTGTAATTCTTTTGGAAACCATTTCAGAGTTCTTTTAATGAAATTCATTATTACTTAAAAAAAAAAAACTCTCCTCGACGAATCAGATATGCCTTATATCACTGGGTTTTATTCTTAGGGAACATATATCTACATAGAGAGCATATTTTTCTTTTTGATTGGCTGAAAAATCATTCTTGGTGTAGGAGAGCAGGTTTATCCATATGCATCTGCATCATATTGCTTCTATCAGCAGTCACACTACCCATTTGAATAAAATTTTTAAGACCTAAACCTTTACAAAAGAGTCTTCTCTGCTGCCAAATCAATTTCCAGAGTTAGGGGACCATGGCCCAATATTTATGCTGGAAACATCCCAGGAATTAGCTGAAAACATGTCCTTTTGTTATGTGAATATCAGCCACTTGGGGCCTGCAGCTTGAGCATGTTTTTCATTAAGGACTATCCTGCTGCCTACTAAGCCCCTTTGGTCCATATCAGTTCATCGGGGCCTTGTTTGGACTAAATCAAGTGCTTGAAATACAGCTGCCAATAGTTAACTTTGGGTTAAAATGTGCTGAGAAACAATTGAGTGGAAAAAATGGAGAGAGAAACAAGGTTGAGTCAATGCAATGGTACCTTTTCAAATGCATATTTAATGCATTGAATAAATGCATATTTAAAGCATTGATGACTATGTAGAACATGTATTTGATATTCTTTTTGTTATGATAATCAAGTTTCCATTTGCAGAGCTTCTGGTCTAGTTCTTTAGATCTGTCTTATTGCTGTTAATTGTAATATATGGCCTCTTTATTAACAATTCTCTGATTGTTATTTTATTGGTATAACTGAAAGCACCAATACTTGTCCTGTTCTAATGCAGGGGGCACAACTTAGAAAGCACATTGATGCCACCCTAGGAAGTGGAAACCTAAGGGAGGCTGTAAAACTTCCTACTGGGGAGGACTTGAATGAGTGGCTTGCTGTCAACAGTAACTCTTTCTATCTCTCTCTCTTGCATGCATGTGTGCACTTACATTTTCAGAATATGTAGCCTGTAAAATGTATCTGAGTTTTCCCTTCATTTTATGCCTGTCAATCTGTTTGGTTTAGTATATTCACGTGTTACTCTGCTGTATTTTCTAATTTGTGTAGTTTTTTTTTATAATTTAGCTGACGCTTAAATGTAAAAAGACATTTCCAATCAATTTTTGCTTTACTGCAGCTCTTGCATGAGATTCAAATCTGAAATGTGGTTGTTTGTTTGTTTGTTTTTTTTTTTTTTTTCAATTTCAGCTGTGGATTTCTTCAACCAAGTGAATTTACTCTATGGTACCCTCACAGAATTCTGTACTAACGAGAATTGTCCAACAATGACTGCAGGCCCCAAGTATGTAATAATATTGAAACCTTTAGTTTTTTTCCCCATCTTCTTTAATGTTATTTACTTTATAGAAATTCAATAATGTGAATTTCCATTGATTTTTTCAGCTTGCCTCCAATTAGGATATTTCTTTGGTGAGCTTTTCCATCTAGTAATTGGGATAATCCCATTGGTGGATTCATATCCATCTACAGTAACATATAATATAAAGAGAAGTTGGTCTCTCCCACCCACTTAAATTGTTTGAGTCAAAAGTTTTAAATTCCAACTAAATTAATAGCTTTTGGTCTTCATGTTAGTTACATGGTTTTAAATATCCATACCCGACCTCAAGCTATTTTTCTTTAGAACTTTATTGGATTGGTTGTCTGCTTTGCGAAATTAATTATTCTCTTCTCTTCTTGTTTTTCTTGATTCTTGTAATTTTTGTAATAGATTGTTGACCCCTGCACACTCCCTGTGTACTAGGGTGTCCCTTTTTTGATATCAATAAAACTTTTACTTATCAAAAATTATATATAATTGAAGTCCTTTCAACCTCACATTGCCTTAGTTATCTTGCACATGTTTCCAACCAGTATAGCAATGTTACTTGTGCTTCCCAGCAAACTACCACATCACTGATTTCCTCATCTAACATGACCTCTACTATAAAACTTGCTATAACTAATAAGGGTATGGATTATTTTTCTGATCATTTGTTGACGACGTGGTTCTAGATGTGATATCTAGATGTGTTGTGTATATATTTTTGAGTTAATTGTACCTCCCACCCACATTAACGTGCAGTTGCAGTGTCCCTCTTAAAATTCAAAAGTGAGTAGTGCGGCCCCCCCCCCCCCCCCCCCTCTCATGATTATTGGTAATGAGTATTTTACCCCTTGCAGTTATAATTTCCATCAATTTTGACAGAAAAATCAAAATTTTCTAAATCATATCTAACAAAAATTTGAATTTTCCGTTAAAGTTGATGGAAACTCTAACATTAGGGGGCAAAGTCCTTTAACTGATTTTCTTTTTTTTTTTTTGAGTAAATAATTCATTTAAAAAGTATGAATGTGAAACTACCCCCGAGTACATGGGAAGTGTACATAGGGCAAAGCTACAAACAGTGAAAATAAATAAGAAATAGAAACTACTACAAAGGATTAGTGAAGACTCAAGAGAATCCAGATACTTACTAATAATAATAATAATAATAAAAGAAAAAAAGAATCCATATACTCTAGGAGCCTTGTGATAGAGGACATGGGAGACATCGAAGTCCGTTTGTATAAAGTGTTGAACAAATATATTTCAACTTTGCCACTCTTAACCCCTACATGTCAAAGCAATTAGCATTCCTTTCTCTCCATAAACACCACATGAGACAGAAGGGGACCCCTTTCCAAGTTCCCCCCCCCCCCCCCCCCCCCCCCCTCCAAGAAGAAATCTCCTGCATAGAGTGAGGCATGACCCAGGAAACACCAAACAGGAAAAAGATCATAGACCACAATTCCCTAGCCATAGCACAGTGTAGAAATGGGTGATTCACACTCAGTTTTACACATGAAGCACCATTCCAAAATAATTACACCCCGCTTCATCATTGCTTAGTTTTAGGAGGGACATTGCAACTGCACCATAGTTCAGAGGGGAAGTGCACTTGACCAGTTGACCTATATTTATTTACCAGAATATTTGACATTGGAATTTTTTTTTTTAAATAATGTTTTTCTTTTTCCAATCTGACATATTTTAAGCCTATAGATTTACACTACAAACTAATCAATGTTTTGAGTAACCTGCCTCCTAGAATGACATAAACTGATTAAATTGTGATATGGAATGAAATGTTTATATAAATCTCTTGAAATAAATTATTGTTAAAATTTTGAGATAATGTGGGTGTACACAATAATGAACATAAGCTGATTACATTACATGGAAAAAGAGAGGTTAATGAGTCTGTTGATAAGTCTTATTTGTTTACAGGGTATCTATCAATTCTTTTCTTACTAGAATATCATGTTTTGACTCTATTGTACTGTGTGTCATTTAATAATCCAAAAGAAATCCCCTATCCCTGGTTAAAATCTAATTTTAAGTGGATGAATTTCAAGGATATTTAAAACTTTATAGATTTAGGCAACATGACTTCCTACACCTACTTATCTTGCGGTAGTATATTTAATGTATCTGATACATAAAAGCATACAGCTATGATTTGTATGACACTACTCCTATTGAGAGTTTGTCACATTGGACACTTGAGGAGATGACACTTGTTTAGACATGTATAAAAACTTGATCTTTAGGAACTGAAAGAACTGAATTATGAGGGCATAGTGCATCTTATGCAAAACTAACAAGTTTCATTATTGTTTTACCATCTATAGTTGTTATGCGTACAAACACCTAAATAAAAATAATATATTTGTTTTATCTTATATGGACTCAAATAGCACATTTGTAGTCATATGACCCTCTCCATATTTTTGGGAGTTGCTGTGTTTGACTCTAGTCCCTGTATTGAAGCAAGACCCTTATGTCTATTTTTGCAAATCACAGGGTAGAATAGATTCATGCAATGTTGCTTTTAAACATGTTATTGATTTTTTTTTTTTTTAATAATTGATTTTGACAGGTATTCTTTTTATAATTTTTGTTAATAATTGACAACTAACAAGAATAATTATTGTCAACAATGGTATTTAGTTTCTGCCCTTGTACAGAATGGAGGTTAGTTTTGAACTAAATACTTTTATAGTGTGCTGGTTTGGGATTTTATTCATGTATTTATACTATTTTCCCCATAGAGATGCTGTAAAATTGGCCTTAGCTATGGTCTTCATATGAAGCCTTTTTTTTTTCAGAGTCATATTATGAGGGTTGGGTGGATGTATCAGCCTTTCAGCTTTATCTAATTCATTTCAGTTAATCCCAATTCTTTTTTTTCTTTTTTCTTTTTTGATAAGTAACGAAAATTTTATTAAAAAACGGAAAACAACCAACCCGAGTACATTGGGAATGTACTATGGGGGCATAAATCAAAAACCAAGATTACAACGATCAAGCAAAGCAAGGAAGGAAGAACAAGAAAAATGACAAAAGACCACACTCCAATCGAGGAGAGTGTGTAAAAAGAAAGACTTAATCTCTAACATAGAGCGTTCACGTCCCTCAAAACTTCGAGCATTCCTTTCACGCCAAATACACCATAACAAGCAATGAGGCACAATTCTCCACAACTCTATATTTCTATGTCGTCCAAACTTATCCTGCCAAGACTTAAACAACTCAATAACCTTCTGAGACATAACCCAATGAATTCCAAACAAATAAAACACCAACGAGCACAGCTCACAAGCAATGGGGCAATGAAGAAGAAGATGATCCACTGACTCCCCACAATTCTTACACATATAGCACCAATCAAGAACTAGCACACGTCGTTTGCGAAGGTTATTTGTTGTTAAAATCTTACCTAAGGAAGCAGATCGTGAAAAGAAAGCTACCCTTAGAGGAGCCTTCGATTTCCAAATCATCTTCCAAGGAAAGGATAATAAGGTAGGAAGGTAGAAAGAAAGATAGAATCCTCGAACCTTAAAACCTCTACTCCTTGCTGGCTTCCAACACACCCGATCCGGACCCAATCCCCGTACCATCGAAGAGTAGACCATATCCATAAACAGCTCAAAGGATTCTTGTTCCCAATCTTGTGGAGGACGACGGAATTTAGCATCCCAATGAATCCTCCCACCAGACCAACACATAACCTCCGCTACTGATGAATCCTTTGTTCTACTAATACAATAAAGTTCCGGAAAAGCCTCTTGAAGAGTACGATCTCCACACCACACATGCTTCCAAAACTTCACTCTAGTACCATCCCCCACATCATACCGAAGCAGTTTAGAAAAACTCATCCAACCACTCCTAATATGTCTCCACAAACTAACACCATAAGCACTGGTCACCTTTTTCGTGGACCAACCACCCCAATCATTTCCATATTTCACCTCAATAACCCTCCTCCGTAGAGCGTCGGTCTCCATGCCATACCTCCATAACCATTTTCCTAACAAGGCAGAATTAAAACTCCTCAATCGTTTAATACCCAACCCTCCAAACTGCAGCGGTTTACAAACCTGAGCCCAACTGACTAAGTGTAACTTAGAGTCACCATTAATACCACTCCACAGAAAATTTTGTTGTAATTTCTTTATACGATTTGCCACCTTCCCAGGTAAAGGCAGAAGGGAAAGGAAGTATGTAGGTAGGGAGGAAAGAGTACTTTTAATAAGAGTTACCTTACCCTCCTTAGATAGATACAACCTCTTCCACCCTGCTAGTCTCCTTTCCATCTTCTCTAAAATAGGATTCCAAATTGACAACTCCTTAAATTTAGCTCCTAACGGTAGCCCAAAATATCTCAATGGCAGAGAAGATTGCCTACAACCCAACATCCCCACCAGAACATCCATATTGTGCACCACCCCTATAGGAACCAACTCAGATTTCCCCAAGTTAATCCTTAAACCTGAGACCTCCTCAAATCTAGCCAGAATTGCTCTCAAACTAGCTATTAGCATAGGATCAGCATCACAAAAAATAAGAATGTCATCAGCAAATAAAAAATGAGACACCATTATTGAGTTGCCAGCCGTATGATCTATAGAGAAGCCTGAGAACTGACTAGTAGTAGCAGCCACATCCAACATACAACTCAAACCCTGCATAACAATATCAAATAGCAACGGAGACAAGGGGTCCCCTTGCCGAATCCCCTTAGAACTACCAAAAAAATCAGAAAGACTACCATTGATCAGGATGGAGAATTTAACAGTAGAGATGCAGCACATTATCCATTTTCTCCATTTCTCTGAAAACCCACAGCGCTGAAGCATATACATTAAAAAACCCCAACTCACATGTTCATATGCCTTCTTCACATCCAACTTACACAAGACTCCTGGAACACCAGACTTCAATCTATTATCAATACATTTTGAGGCAATTAAAAAAGAGTCCAATATCTGTCTACCTTTCACAACTGCATTATGAGAGTCTGAAATAAGCCCATGTGCCACCCTTCTAAGACGATTGGCCAACACCTTAGAAATAATCTTATAAATCCCACCAACTAAACTAATAGGCCGAAAATCCTTGATCTCCATAGCATCCACCTTTTTGGGAATAAGAGCAAGGAAAGAAGCGTTAAGGCTCTTCTCAAACACAGCCTGAGTATGAAAATTTTGAAACACTGCCATAATTTCAGCCTTCAAAATACACCAGCAAGACTGAAAGAACGCCATAGAAAAGCCATTCGGGCCAGGAACCTTATCACCCGTAAAATCACTAATCACCCCAAACACCTCGTCCTCATCAAATGGCCTATCTAGCCAAAGTGCATCTTCCTCCGAGATACAAGAGAACTCCACATCATCTAATAAAGGTCTGTGAGCCACAGTTTCAGCATATAGCTGCCTATAAAAATGAGAAATACAACCTACTGTAGCCTCCAAATCTGAAGACAACTCTCCATCCACCATAAGCCTATCAATGGAATTAAATCTTTTGTGAGAGTTAGCTATACGATGAAAGAATCTGGTATTTTTGTCTCCTTCTCTGATACAAAAGACTCTAGACTTCTGCCTCCAACAGATTTCCTCCATCAAAGTAACTTTTTCTAATTCACCTCGAACTCTCTCCAATTCCAGCCTTTCCTCCTCCAATTAAGCTCGACTATCCTCAATCATCTTTAAATCACTAAGCTCTTGCCACAATTTTCTCACCCGATCTTCAACATTTCCAAAAACCTCCACATTCCATTTCTTCAAATCATTTTTCAAGAGCTTCAATTTATTGGCCAAAACAAAACTCAGAGCTCCTAGGACATTATAAGATTCCCACCAAGATCACACCCTCTCCACGAAACCCTCATCTTTAAGCCACATATTCTCAAATCTAAACGGCCTTCTACCTCTTTGAAAGGAACCACCCTCAAGAACAATTGGGAAGTGATCAGATAACAGCCTAGGCAAGCGTTGTTGAGAGACAGATGGAAACTTATCCTCCCAATCTACTAAAAACAGAAATCTGTCCAGCCTAGCCTTGGAAGCAACTTCACGAGTATTAGACCAAGTGAAAGATCCCCCTTGAAGCGGAATATCAATGAGGCCTTGCTCAGAGATAAAATTGGAAAACTACCGCATAGCAGCAGTAAAAGAGGTAGAACCATAACGCTCAGAAGTAAACCTTACCACATTAAAGTCACCACCCACACACCATGGAACATTCCACCAATTGTTCAAACCAAATAATTCCTCCAATAAGAACCTTCTGTCTCTCACAGAATTAGGACTATAAACGCCAGTAAACGCCCAGTCAAACTGGTCTAACACACTTGTAAATCTATAAGAAATTGAAAATCGCCCCATAGCTTCCTCCACTTTATTCACAACCCGTGTATTCCACATCAGTAGCACCCCTCCAGAAGCTCCACAAGAGCCTAGATAAGACCAATCAACATGTTGACCCCTCCACAAACTGCGAATCACAGCTCTAGTTATCAACTCCATTTTAGTTTCTTAAAGACAAATAACATCTGGCCCTCATCTCCTGACCATATTACGAACCCGAAGCCTTTTATTCCTATCATTCAGGCCCCTAACATTCTAAGAAATAATCTTCAAATTCATTGATGAACCACCACAGCCCGCTCCTTACTTACATTCCTTGATTTCTTTAAACCAACCTCGACATTCATAGAGGTCAATAAATTTTTCAACTCTTGCTGACCTTTTTGCCCCAACTTGCCGTGCTTCATTTGATCATCTACTGCCTTAAGCTTTTTATTCTTTTTCCTGGCCTCTATCGCTAGCAGCAGTCCCCATAATCTGCTCCTCAAAACCTTCCGAAGAAGTGCCCACTGATTTTCTAAAAGCCTTAATCCGATTTGTTACCCATTGTGATAAATTATTACCATCAACAGACTCCTTACACCCAACCCCCAGCTCAGAGCTACCCTCCAACTCCAAAGGAACTTTTGTGGCCAAAGGTACCACAGCAAAAGGCTTACCACTACACTCCCAAGTCATCGACCGCTCATCAAAATCCCACATCTCTTCCTCTACCTCATTAACAATAGACAAAGAATCAACTAACCCATCACAGTCCTCTGCCCAGCTAACCATCTGACCGTCATTGATAAGAGAATCATTATCTGTTATAGTCTCTACATCAGTGACTGAGCAATCCGACACACTCTCTGTAGATCGATATAGAGATAGCGGAATCACCATTTGTCGACCATCCCGCAATTGTAGCATCCACTCTTTGGAATTATCCCATGATTTGTCCAAATCACTGACCAATTCCCTAATAGTGGGAGAAGAATTAAATACCACTTTACAATCAGAAGCCTCATGCACCATCTCCCTTACCTCCAAACCCAAAAATTCATCATCCTCCTCCTTCGTCGCCGCCGGAAATGACGACTTCTCCACTAGTTTTTCTATCGGGTCCCCTGAAGACAGCACCTCCATCTCCACCGGCTCCAACGAAGGACCTATCAGAGCTAAGGTTGAAGAGCCCAGCTCAAAGGCAGCTTGGACCACTTCTGCTGACAATATCGGCAAGGTGGGGGACTGGGTAAGCGAGCTAGGGCTCACCTGGACACTAGACCCACTCCTGCCAAGAACTTCCGGTGCCGATATGGAAGAAATCGAGCCCATGGTGATCATCGGAGCCATCGCTGACCTCCTTGGTGGTAGAGAAGCAGACACCGAGCTTGCGGGGAACACCTTAGCACTCTCACCATTCGAGACTGAGCTCGGGCTTGAGGTGCTAGACTCTAACTTACCATCCTCAGCAATTATGCCCGTAGTACCTGGGCTGGGTTTACTTCGGGAATGCTTGGAGGAAGCCCCCGCCTCAAAGATAAAAGGGCTAGTCAACGGTGGGCCTGAGCAATTCTTATCATTACCCAACCAAGGTGCATGGGCTTCAGAAGGCCCATTTTCCATTTCCTTAATAACAACCTAGGCAGAATTGTCCTCACGTGCCACCCACTTTACAGCTTGCTTATCTCCCCTGTAACATTGCCAAGACACCCGCCTCATACCAAATTCATTTACTTCCACAATCAAGCCTTTCCCTAACCAGCTAGACTTCCGAATTTGATGCTCCCTACCAGAATCAACATCTTTCAAATTCAAATTATTCAATTTGACTTTACTTTGTTCCGGGATTTTCTCCTTAAACTTAGCATCTCCATTAATACCACGGTGACTCCCCTCCACACCACCCACGGCAATCGATATAGCATTATCAGCCGGAACGTCAAAAGCCACCACCTGAATCCCCGCTTCGTCTCTCAGAGGCGGCGTTGTGTACTCCACTACTTGAATCTTCTCTGTCTCTCTAATGGAGGGCTGGTGCGAATGCTTCCCTATTTGCACAGACGCTTTTACCGTTTCAACAAAAGACCGAGAAGGGTGAATCTCTGAATACAACTTAGACTTGTACGGTAAAGCTTTTAGACCACCCAACGCATAATGAGAAGGTTCCAACATTCTCCTTAACTCAATTCCAAAGGCCCTCCAACCTTGTTGTGCCTTGCTTGCAGGAATAATGATCGATCTTCTCATCCCGCCAACTTTTAACCCTGTTACTAACAAATATTGCCCAAATGAGTTAGAACCCCGTTGCACTGTGTATGCAGTGTCTCCTTCCCTGAGTGTGAAGAAGTGTTTGGGGTTGACCCCAATCACCGTGCGTTCCACACTTTGCATTAACCAATGTGCTGCATTCCTACCCATAAAAACTAATTGCATGAAATACTTCCCCTGCTCAAAAATCTTAAGGGAGAAGAAGTTTCCCCCTTCTTCAACCGCCAATTGGAACAGCTTCGATTCAATAAAAAAACTAGGAAATCCACCCATATCGATCCAAAACAGAAGTAAAAATTAACCGGGAACAATATTTCTGACTAATTTGAGGTAGCCGGGCCTCTCACTAGAAAACCACCAGCAGTAGATTTGACATTATAATTAGGTAGAGAGATATACCAACAATCTTATAACTTAGTGGTGCTTCTCCTCTCATTCAAGTAGGTTTGGGGTTCAACCCACCTTGGTTATGGGAGTTGTTGGGTCAAGGGTTATTCTATCCTTTGTTAAAAAAGGAATAGCGTAAACAATCTCCCTTGGATTTTATCTAAAATACATGGATACTCAAACCTCCCCTATAATTTATTCTATCCTTTTTTGGGACCTTTTTCTTTAACCCAAAATCTCTAATGTCTACCTCTATTCCCCATGCACACGTTATACATTTTTATATATGCTTTTTTAAAAAAGAAGCATAATCCTGAGTTTTATTTTTTATTTAAAAAAAATGATAAGGGCAGGATTGTCAATTTATATTTTCTGTTGAAATAATTGTCTCTTTTGTACTAATTACTGATTTTGTTTTTTTGGATAAGTAAAAAATTTGGACCATTTCTCAATATATGCACTAATTGCTAAATTTTTTTTAATTGATAATTAGTTAACTAAGTGGGTCTTGAACTCATGATCTCACTCTCCATCTTGCTCTTACAAGGGGAGGAGGTTACACTGGCTAATTTCTGAAAATTCATGAGAGGTTTGTGATTTTTCTCCTAAATTAAGGGAGACTGTAGTATTTTAATCTCCTCCCCAAATAAAATAAAGTAAGAAAGAAAAAAGTAGTGTTAAACTCTAGATCGATAGATGCATGATTGTAAGTATAGATTTACTGTTCCTGATATGCATATTAATCTTACAGATATGAGTATCGATGGGCGGATGGTGAAAAAATCAAGAAACCTATTGAGGTCTCTGCTCCAAGATATGTTGAACTCTTAATGGACTGGATTGAAGGCCAGCTTGATAATGAATCTATTTTTCCTCAAAAGCTTGGTAACATCCATTGACTATTTGTACCTTATCTCAATTATTTCTCTAACATTTTTTTTTATATTTATTTGTCTGGTAAAACTTTCATAGGGGCACCCTTTCCTCCAAACTTCAAGGATGTTGTGAAGACAATATTCAAAAGATTGTTCCGTGTATACGCCCACATCTATCACTCGCACTTTCAGAAAATTGTAAGCCTCAAGGAGGAGGCCCATCTAAATACATGCTTTAAGCATTTTATACTATTTACTTGTGTAAGTCTTCCATATCTCAATGACTTAATGATTTTTTACTATTCTTTTGTTTGAGTTATCTGTTCCATGGTGGTTTCATTTACAGAACTAGTATCTATTGATCATCAGCATGATCTTGAAAGAGATACCATAATTTATTCTCTATATAATATTTGTACTCAGTCTACGTAATATCAAAGAAGTGAAACTAATTAACCGTAAGACATCACTACTAATCTATCTATTGAACCTTGATCCATGATCATTTGATGATCCAAAAGCCTGCCATTTTCTTCCCCTAATCATGCTTTTGAAACCTACCAAAAAAAAAAAAAAAAAAAGTTTGTGAAAGACTATTTCTAAGTTACACCAGAATCTTTTAGATAATACATTTTGCTAAGACTAGGCTAAATATAATATGTGTATTTTAAGTTATGCATAAATATTGTACTCTTTATTTTTGTTGAGAGAATTACATTTCTTAATCTTGGGTGTTGTGATTTCAATATTTTGCAACAATTCTTTAATCTTTTGTAACAACTCAATTGTACAAGATGGATTTGGTTTTAAAAATCAATTCTCTCGTCAAGAGTCTTGTAGCTCAATTGGCACCTTCTAGTGTTTCCAACAGAGACACCCAGGGTTCAAATCCCTCCTCCCCCGTTATCACTATTGAGTTATAAAAAAATTATAGGAAAAAAAAAAAAAAATCACTCCTCATTTCTTTATGCTTGTTTTGGACCTCTGTAGTTGGCACTACAACAAATATTACTATTTCTTGAGATAAATTCTAGTAATACTGACTTCAGGTGATGCCTTGCTACCATCAGAAGTCTAAATTTGTCATAGGGGGATGTAAATAATATTTAAGAAGTCAACAATTTGTTGCATTATCATTGATTGATGCAACTTCCTATGTAGTAAGAGTCTGCACAAGTGTTCAGAAAGATCAAATCAAAGCTAGCATTGGGGAACATCCCACTGTAACAAATTAAAGCTAGCATTATTTGCAAAGGTTGGCACCAACGTCAAAACGGATCTCTTCCATTTTTGTGCTTGTTCATTTTACACTGTGATTTGCAATTGGGGAACAGTTAAAAATAATCGAGCATTAAGTTCTTTTAAGATACTGAAAGCTTTGTTTCCTTGGATCATGGTTCTGTGGAGCAATTTGTTTAGAACCTTAGGTCATGGAATACCTTAACACCCTCCATTAATCTTGGACATAGATAGTGGAAAAGCCGTCCCATTGATTTCTCTATTTAGGCATCAAAATGTGTTTTGACATCCCAAATGTGCAATTTTGAAACATGTTATAAATCGATTGACAAGCCCAATCCCAATATTTTCATTTCTACTACAAGTATGCCTGATGTAAAGTGCACCTTTTGTTTCATGTAAGAATTTATCAGTTAATTATGAAGCTTTTAGTTAAACTTATCACACTGGTTTTGTGCAGGAATTTGTGCTAATTGACAGAAAGGAGCTGGCTCCACTTCAAGAGCTTATAGAATCCATTATTGTTCCTTACTAAAGGGGTCTGCAGACCTGGCAGAAGATTATATACAAGGGAAACACAATTAAATAAAATAAAATAAAAAACACCGGTCCTGACTGTAGAGTTTATCCTAAATTGCTTTATATTACAAATTCCTGTGAATGTGCTGTATAAGTGTTTCTATGCCAGCAATTCTCACTTTTTTTAATTTTATTTTTTCTCTTTGTGGATCAAGAAAATGCTAAGTGCGCATGAGCAGTCATTGGTGTCAAGACTGCGGTTGTGAAAATGGCTGAAGGCCATCAGCTGATGTGTACGTAGCATGAAAAACATTTTAGTTGAAATCCTGTGCGTTTGCTTTATTCATTGATTTCTCAAATTGTCTCTGCCTACTTTTCACCTTGTGGACCAAGAAAGTGAAGCAGCCGAGCAACCATTGGGGGGTGTGCCTATTTGCAAAAATGGCAGAACATGTTTTGAATCCATTTTGGTGGGTTTCAAATGCCTCTCTGACTCCGGGGTTATGGCCGGACCTTAAAATTATCGGCCTTTCCAGGATTCTGAGAATCCACTATTCAGTGTTGGCTTGGTTTCAACTTCCGCATCTTCAGTGCTGTTGGTCTGCTATTTTCTTTAAAGACTAGCAAATTCAAAAATGCTTCTTGTTATAGCAAACTTCTTGACATGGCTATGCCTATTGTTTCTAGGGTTGAGAAGGTAGCATGGAGAAGCCAAAGTTTCTATCGTAGCAATCCAAACTGTAAGGGGAAGTAAGTTGTACCCTTACATATTTTTTCAGAGAACCTGCAGTAGTGCTTATTTGCATACAACATCGCAGAGTCGCCTTTAAAAATCAGTTGTACTATTCGAGTAGTAACTTGATCGGTTGTTCATATCCCATGTTGGTTTTTTTTCTTTTTTTTATTTTATTAAAATCTATTTTGGTAAATCACTTTCCAAAATTGATTGAAAAAAATAAGTGAGTAGAAGTTGGAATTTATTTACTTTTACCACAAATAAGAGACTATTTTAATGATTCTGGTCAGTATAGCTAAAGACGAAAGCCCTAGGCAAGAGTTGCCAGCCAACCTGAGCGAATGTGTACTAAATTCTAAATGATGCCTGTAGAGTTTAAATCATATGTTATGTATATGAATTGCTTTGGAATATTTTGGTGCGGTCCTAAAGCCCTAACTTCGGAAGACAGAAGCTTTTGTGTACGAAGAAGGAGAAGAAAAGGGATTGGGGATGGGTTATGTGTTGTGTCCAGATTCCAGAACCTTATTTCTTTTTAAACTTTAGATTTGTTACCTTGTGGAGGCCGATTAATACCCCCACTATATTGAAATCAAAATCCTCAAATGCCTTATTTTCCGTTTTAATTTACAAAACCGAGAAAAAAAAAAAACCTTATAAAATCTCACTTAAAATGCAAAATTTTCTCTTGGTGCAAAAGGATGTGCTCAACAACTTTAAGATTCATTTGTTGTTCATGAACTTTCGTATAAAAATTTTAATTTTTAATTAAGAAGCTCCAAACAGTTGAACTATTTTACTTTTTCTTCTTATTTTTAAACTCCAAATAGTAAGAAATGTCTTTTATGATATTTTCCTAAACCTGGATTGATGTTAAATGTTATTTTTAAGGAAGTGCAAAACAAATTGTGTGTGTGTGTGTGTGTGTGTGTGTTTTTTTTTTTTTTTACTTAGTTATAATAACTATTTGTAGGGTTGATTGAAAATTGCTGATTTCCAATGGAGTATGCGGTCAAGAAGTAGGAGACATACCAAATACGGAATTGACAAGTGCGTTCGGTATCTTAAGTTCGTCTAACTGTCAAAGCACATGTAAGAAGTTACTTATTGTATATTCCAATAGAACTTTTCTTATTTTGGATTTGTAATCAAAGTGTACAATTTAATAAAATATTGTTCATTTAAATCAAGGTTCCTTATTCTTTTTTTTTTTTCAAATGGGCCATGACCACCGCCACCGGTGTTAACTTGTGTGTTAGCGTGTGTATTCCTTTGATTAATGACATCATTGGTGAAGCCCATTGTTTCAAAAAAATTGCACCCGTTTTTGCATTTTACATTCTTGTTCACTTTGAAAAACTTTGTTACAAGCCCATTCTTTATTCTGTCCAACCAGAAAATATATAATCCAGACAACAGCAGTGGCTGCCACTGCTGCATAAAATTGGTTTGACTATCAATCTAGGCTTGCATAATACAGCAATTTGGACAAAATAAGACTCTATTCAGAATAATTTGTGCATCTTGTATCTTAAAGAGCTCAACCGGCATCAGAAATAAAACTTTCTTCTTAATATATATATGGCAGGAAGTTAGAATATGGGAAGACTCCTGGGTACCATGGTTAGATAATTTCAAACCCATTGCTAAGGACAGCTTAGTGGTTCAACAGCCCCTGGTGGTTAGTCAGCTAATTGATGCAGTGAGAGGAGAGTGGGATTTGGCAAAGTTACAAGACCTGTTTGATGTTAGCTTCAATCTGTGCCATTGTTATAATTCCTCTCTCAAAGAAGAATACACCAGATAAAATTATGTGGATAACAAATGCTCAAGGGAGGTTTACAGTAAGGTCAGCATAGTTTTTGCAACAGAGGGTGATGTCAAGAACTGAGAGATCAGTCTGGAAGAAGCTATGGAATTTGAAAATACTATAGAGAATAGCTCAGAAAATTTAACCTACTAAATGCAGGTTACAAGAGTTGGGATAAGAGCTTGATGCCAGATGCTTCTATGTAAATGGGAGGAGAAGAATTGTCTACACATCTTTAAAGATTGTATGGTGGTGAAAGCATTCTGGTTTGGAGGAAAATGGAATTTGAGGCAAGGCAACTGGCCTGCCACCTGCTGCATCAATTCGTCAACTGGTGCATCTCGTAATTGAGCCTCCTGCTGCTCTACTTCCAAATGAGATTCCTGAAGCTCATTTCCAAACCATGGCAGCAATCATAAGGAAGCAAACATGGAGCATAAGAACAAAAAAAATTTCCTATTCTTTTTCAGAAGGCAGAAGTCGATATTAATGTCATGAGGTGATTACAGACAAGTAATTCCAGGAGCATCTAGCAGTTTCAAATTAGCAGAACACAAATAGCAGTGTCAGGCAGATAAATCATTGGCAAGCACCTCCCTTGTGCTGTTTTAGAATTAATTGTGATTCTGAAATATCTAATATACACTTCTGTGCTGCTGTAGCTACAAGAGATTGGGAAGGAAACATTGTTGCTGCAAGCATGAGAATGGAAGTTAACAGCCTCAGTAAGTGTGGCAGAGGCTAAAAGTATAAGAGGGGTAGCGCTAATGGCTTAATTGCTAAATCTGAGAAAGGTCAAAGCATAAGGTGACTCAAAGATTTGTTTTGATGCACTTAGCAAAGTCACAGGCAAGGAGCATGATCATACAAAACCATGGAGGCTAAGAGCTGTGTTAGAAGATGTGCTTGAAATGACAAAGGAATGGATCAAGTTAGATTCAAGTGAGCAAGAAGGGAAGTTAATGGAGCTGCCCGTGTTTTAGCAAAGTGGGGTTTGTTTAATAACTGAAATGGTTTTGTTGATGTTTTATCCTTACCTGATTAGTTTAATCATGTGATCAGGAAGGATGCGGACAGTTGTATTGTTTCTGGTTAGTTTGAATGAAGCTTGCTCAATTGTCAACATATATATAAACAGAGGTGAGAGAAGCAATGTAAAACTGTATAATAGAGGTAGATGGTACAAAAGTATCATGTAATTTTTATTGACAAAATTACTGTTTTAGTTTGATCATCCTACAAAAAGTTCTTATTTTAACTATAACTATTCTACAAGATGTTGATGTACATTCAAATGATATGCAAACAGAATAAAACAATTTCATGTCTCAACATGCCTCCTTAAGTTATGGAAATAATTGGAAATTAAAAAAAAAAAAAATTATACCCCGCTTCAGAAGACTGGAAAATAATTGATATTGTATACATCACTATTCCTGATTAATTTCTCCCTGAACTGCATGCAAGCTCCCTAGTTCAGAATGCCCATATCTTGAAGCCACAAAACCAAATGATCCCACAGCTGCAACAAGGACACCAAGGACCAGTACAAAGAGCTGGAAGTTTGCAAGCAACTCACCTCGGACCTCACTGTCTCTTGAGTGACAAGAGATCTGGTTTTCCTTTAGCTGGCAGCCTTCTGGCATCATGGGGCCATAGAGAGTGAATGCAGTCTGATAGAACCAGAGACCTTGGAGAGTTATAGCGATGCCACAGCATAAATCAACTGGGAAGCTGCTTGAAAAGAGGGCTCCAGCAACAGTGGACAGTACACAGAGGCCTATCAGGAGAACAAGGAGAAAGTGGTAGTACCCCTCAAGGCCTTTATGGCTTGTTGAGTGAAAGTAGAACAGGAGATACTCAGCACAGAATGCTGAGGAGACAATCAAACAAAGAGCTCCTTCTGGCAAGGTAAGAAACCTAAACAAAGAAGTGAGAAATAAAAAAGAGAAATAAGAAAAAAATCCATAATTACAGTTAAAAACGTTACTATCAACAGTGATTGTTGTGTGAAATTTAGTAATTACATAATTAACACAAGATATGCTGTGGTGAACCTTTTTTTATCAAGCAGACAGAATTCTGTTAATAGTACTTGAAGCACTGGATTTTTAAAATGACAAAGTGTGCAATATATTGATCAAAATCAATTTGAACTTACAGAAAATTGAAAAATAAAAGATGTGATTATCATCTTCAAGCTTATTGAGGCAATGCTTCAAACAAAACTATCTTGACCTAACGACTCTAACCAAACACCCAGCATGCAACAGTAAAGTTACAGGGCTCATGAATCAAAGGATTGCCAAATTTAATAATCATACAGTCACTAATATTAAAAAAGGTTTCCTATGATATGAATGAAGGCAAAAAATAAATATCTAGCAAGAATTGCTAAGAAAACATTTAATTTTCCAAAATGTTTTGGAGCATATAAATCTCATCAAAACAATAAGCAGACAAATTCTAGGATGTTATTATTATTATTATTATTTTTTTTTTTTTTAGAAGAAAATTCTAGAATGTTATAGTTAGCCAAGGTTTCATAAGGTATGGGATAGGTGAAAAATATATAACTTGTATTTTAAATATACTTTCAATTCTTAATTTTTGGTTTTTTTTATTTCTAATAAATTAATTTCTGGTTGAAGTGTAAACATACCTTCATTTCACTGAAAATCTCTTAGAAACTAACAGAGGTAAGTGTAGTTGACAACAAGGCCTCAGGCACACAATAGCAAATAATATGATGCAAGATAAAACTCTATGTGCACTGTAAATACAAGAGGAAAAAGAAAGAGAAAACCTTTTTGTCTGTTTCTTATACTAAAATGTATAACTGTGGCAATCATAGTACTGTAGAACTAACAAATTCATAAGAAAGTTTATAGGAAATCAATATCGGCAATTTTTGTATTATAATTATTTTTAAATTTAGATTGGTAAGTACACTTTTCATGAATCCATGAGTTGTCACCTAACTCTCCACCCCTTATAGGTGGAGGGGATGCCATGTGGGCCAAAGACCACAAGTGGGTATGATTAGTATTTTAGATCTGGGATATTTTATTATTTGTAAAAAAGATAGTACATACATTTGTTTTGATGAGTCAAATTACAAATTATTGTGAAAGTATAAAAAAGATACTACATTGATTGATATTTCACACAAACATCAGGAGAGACAACTAGAAGAGATACCCAGGAAAGCTCTCTGGTGAAAATGCATTCTCAAAGGTTAACAACCCCTTTTTCACACTGTAGTTTATGAAAACTATGCCATTTTTTTTCTCTCAAATATCCATTTTCCCACTATATCCTACAATATTCTTCTTGGACAACTTGTTGCACTATAAGCAAGGCACTAATGGCCTAAGTTTTGCTGTATATAATGGTTGTCGTTTTAGAACATGCAAATGCCTCTAATCAGATACTCTGCTTTTGAGGTTATGTTTTGTTTTTAAAACTCAGAACTTCCAAGCTTCAATAAAAATCCAAATACCTTACTTGAACCATGGCATGACTGTGAGCCTAAAGCAGTGCTCAGTCACAAATTTTTAGTAAGGAAATACGGTTTTCCCCTTACAATATATCTTTTTGCCGATGTTCTACCACAGTTCTAATTACTTGTGACTACCTCACTACCATGAACAAGAGGGCAAAGATAACTTAAAATGATACTTTTTTTTTCCTTATGGAAATCAGCAGAATCATCCTTCCTACATTCATTTTAAGGCACCATTTCCCATTTTATATGTTTTAAAGCAAAACACAAATTGATTTATGCTTATGCCAAACACAGATGTGAAACAAGCCCAAACTATACGTAAGCAATGTGCAGATAGAAATAAACAGTGTGGTAGAATTTTAGAGCTCATCTCAATTAGAACTTCAAACCTTTCCTTTTCTGCCATCCATGCATGTGGAAAGAGAAACTGACCCAAACAAAAAGATCAATTATACCCAATGAGTGCAGGCTTAAATTTCCTAATCAATCCAAGAAAAATTCTACTATTTCCTTTTGTTTTCTAACAACCCGCAAACAAAAAGTACTTATATTTAAGATTTTTAACAAAAAACAAAGCAGCAGTTAGCATTATAAATCACATCATATCAGGATTTGCAAAATTAGAATTCGAGGAAGCTGAAGTTATAGTAGGCTTAGCTGTTAAAAATCTTATCAAGTACAGATTTATCTTTTCTCAGGTACCAAACAGAGAACTACAGATCAAAATATACATTACAATACAGAAAAAGGAGATGAAATGAACAAGAAAATAAGTATTGACTATTGACTAACCTTGTCTTCTGAGAGAGCAAAGCAACCAAACCAAAGATGAAGAACATGAGGAGCATCCCTGAATGCTCGAAATCATTCATGTGGGAAGGATTCAAGACCCCATTCACAAAAAACTTGAGGTGGGTCGAATACAAAAGCTCAATACACATATCAATAAAAGCACCAATCACAATAATATAAAGCTCCAAGTACTTAAGCCTTCCATCAAAACCAGGCACAGGGTTCCAAACCTGAACCTTATACTTTTTTGGGTTCACTACATATCGAACCAAAGAGCTCCATACGTGCCACAACCCAACTACTAGAAACAATGTTCCGGGTAGAACATGACCCTTGAAAGATCCCATCTTTATATTCTTATTACTATTATTATTTACCACTCTCTGAGATACAATCAATCAGCTTAAGCCTCTGAATACTTCTTTCATCAAACTTCTGCTTGTGTTGTTGTGTTCTTGAATCAACCAGGAGCAGACTCTTCTGTTCACACGAATTCAATTCTCTTTTTTCTTGTTGTATTATGTAACAGCAGACTTTCTAAAGAAAAATTAAGAGTGAGCTTCTTTTAATTGATGGGTTTTCCGTGTTAACTGAGCCGGGTTGACTTGACTCGGATAGCAACTGCACCAAAGAAACCAAATGAAGAAGAAAAACTTGTTGAATTTTCTAGAGGTTCAGCAAAATAAAAGGCCTTTAAAATGTGACAAAACCATCCACCTAATTGAGATCGTCAAAAAATTTGTGAGAGAGTCAACGACTTCCATTTCACGTTAAAAAGAAAAAATGGGTTCTCATCAAAAAAGAAAAAGAGGGTCAAAAATTGAAAGAGAGGAAAAAACAAGCCCCACCCCATCCCCACCTGTTAGTCAAAGATTGAAGGCCCGAAAGAAGAAACCCAACTTTTACACAAAACCAAAGCAGAAATTCAATTTTTATTTTGGTTAAAGTTAAGAAAGGCCTGGCCTGAGGCTGAGAGGAAAAGAAACTTTTTTGGTTTGCTTTTAAAAAAATGAGAAACGAAAGAATTGAGCACTTTTAGGTAGCAATTAGCAATTGATTGGGTATGTTACTGTAAAAGCCAAAAAAATAATAATAAAAAAACTGTATAAATGAAAAAATGATGACGACGATGATAATGATGATGTACTTACATATACTAATAATAATATTATATATCTGATAGATAGTTGGTTCCCATGTGGGTTTCGCTGCAGCAGCCACCACCACCTTCTTCTTCTTTCTTTTTTTTTTTTTTTTTTTTGGGTTATATAAAAATATGTAATTCACTGAATTTTTAATAATAAAAGAGATGGAAAAAAATGGTGGGTTTTTGTGGATCTGAGACTGAAGATACTCAGGAAAGCAGAGGAAGAGAGTTTATATTTAGCTATTAATACGAGAGTGTCTGTCTGTGAAATGCGAATAATAAGGAAAAAAAAAAGGGGTCCAAAAGAGTGTGTTTTGCGTGGCTGACGGTAATATCAATGTTCACTTCATGTCTCTCTCTAGTCTCTACTACAAAAACGAAAAACAATCCAATGATTCCTTCATCAACGAAACTATACAAAAAACCTGTTCTGACTGATCGCGATGTTATCGATTAGGGTGGTTGGGGTCCGTAACCCATCCACGTCACCGCACTCGAATATTTCATTTGTACGTTATTTATGGATTGCAAACATTCCATAAAGATTATCAATTATGGTAAAATTTAGGTACTGTTTATTGAGTTCTTCTTTTTAAATTCTGTTGGTGGATTTTTCTTCATGAAATTAAAGTGTATTTTTTAATTAAGTAGTCACATGGCTCAATTTTAAATGAAAAACTTAAGGAATAACACCTAAATTTTGTCCATAAATTATTAATCTCGTCATATGCACTTTATGCTTGTAATTAGCTTTTTTTGTAGAAAAAAAAATCTGTGTTTTTATTTTATATATATAATTTTTATTTTAAAATTTTAATTTATAAATAGATAAAGCAATTTAAAAATTAATAGAAAAATAGCTATATATTTTAGGTAATATTTTAGTGAGAATTGGAATTGTATTTTTTCACTGGATTAAGGGCTATTTTTGAACAAAAAAAAAAAGTATTCCAAACAGGAAAAATCCCTTAAATAATAGTATAGAAAAAAAAAATTCAAGTGAGTAACTTCCAACTTAGAATTAGTTTTCTTACAAATAGATTCGAGCCATTCGCATTAGTCATGATTACTAACTTAGAATTAGTTTCTTATTTCTACCAATAACTTTCAATATATATATATATATATATATTTTTTTTTTTGAGTTTTAACCATTAGAAATCTTACTAGTTAAGTTAACTAGGAAAAAGTATTTTGTATCAAATGATACCACGTCATCCATATTAAAATTCAAGAAAAAAGAGACATGTGTATAAAAATTACTACTCACTAACACATGTCTTTCATTTGTTAGTAGGGTAGTTATTTTTTGCTAACTTATCTCACGTTTATTGAATTTTAATACTGCTAACATGGTATCATTTGATACTAAGTACCTTCTCGATAACTGGAACCCACACCAACAACCTTGTAGCCTAATTGGACACTTTCTATTATTTCTAAAGAAAATATTTAGGATTCATTGTAACTATTAAATCTATAATCTAATCTGATGTTTAATATCTAATTTTTGTTTGAGTAAACAATAATACCTATTAGAACACACACGAAAATAATAATAGTGTTTTAAATCGGGTTTATAATACATTATATAACCAGAATACAACTACAAAATGGTTTAACCTAACTACAAAAGGACCTAACCTTTGTAGTTGTAGACTGGGGCTATAAACAGTGGACACTAGACACACACAACCAATGTGGGATAAACATTCCTATTTTTTTTTTTTTTTAGTAAACAGTAATACCTATTAGAACATACATGAAAATAATAATAGTATTTTAAATCGGGTTTATAATACATTACATAACCAGAGTACAACTACAAAATAATTTAACGTTTGTAGTTGTAAACTGGGGTTATAAATAGCAGACACTAGACACACACAATCAATGTAGGATAAACATCTTTATTTTCTTTTTTTGAATAAACAGTAATACCTATTAGAACACACACGAAAATAATAATAGTGTTTTAAACCGGGTTTATAATATATTACATAACTAGAGTACAACTACAAAAGGGTCTAACTTTTGTAGTTGTATACTGGGTCTAATCTAATTTATATATATACTTTGTTTGTTTTAACAATGATGTTTTCTAAAAAATGAGTCATTTTTCAAGAAGCATTTTCCATAAAACTATCTCATTTTTCAATGTTTGGTAATAACTTTAAATGAGTTGAAAAACAACTTCCTAACTTTCCTTATTTAGCTTACTGTGAGATAGAGTTGTTTTCCAAAAAAAATTAATGGAAAACGATCTTTAAAAAATAAGACATTCTTTTTATGTTGATCAAATATAATTTTCTTTTAACTCATCTCTTTTTTATGCTACCAAACACTGGAAAACTATCTTTACATAAGGTTTTCCATCAAAATAAACGAAGTGATATTAATAGGCAAAAATGAGATAAAATCTAACTAGGTTCTAAATTGGATTTCAACTGTTATTTAATTTTGCGCCACGTGTCCTAATTAAGTTTTTTAATTTTTTGTTCTAAGTGAGTTAATGAGGTGCAAAAGATGAAGAATCTAATATAAATAAATTATCAAAAACCTAATAAAAAAGAGAGTAAACTCATGTCTGGATCCAAAAGAAATTAAAAATAAAATAAAATAAAAGAGAGAGTATAATAATAATAATGGAATTATTACAATATGGAATTAGAAGTTTCTAATATTAATATGGGATTAGAAGTTTTTCACAATCAAATAATGAAGATATTGGATGTCAAAAAGATAATAATAATAATAATGTTGAAGATTGCATAAAACTGTATAAAAGAGACTAAGGAATATAGTGTTGGAATAACAAGGAGGGAGAAAAATATTGGGTTTGCTCATGTGCTAGAATGTACATCTGGGATTGATCTTTTGATAGGGACTTAACTAAATTGGACTTTTTGAATGTGTATAGCCGGTTATGGTCCCTTTTGGAGGTAGGTGTTGTAAGCCCCTTTTGGATATTGATAGTATAAAGATACTGATGACTAAAAGAGTGCTTCTTTTTGTGAAGTTATGAATTAATGTAAATGTATTATTACAATATGCTGTTGAAGGAATTTAAATATAGTGTAAAGAAAGTGAACCTATGGTTAGTTGTATGACATTGTGAAAAATATGCTTTTGAAGGAATGAATATATATGTTGTTGTGTATAATTATGTAAAATAATCTCCCAATTTGTGTTATTAACTTATTGTGTGTATAAAGTCTGGGCAGATCACCTAATGAAATGTAAAATATTCTACATCATTTACAATATTTGTCACCATAAATGCTAGGTTCCTAATATCAAGTATACAACTATTAGACTACACAAATCAGGGCAGTGACTTGGGCATATTGATAGGAAGCAATTTATCATTTCCTATTCTATTGTACATTAACTTTTATATATATATATATATATATATATACACGCGAGGTGGGTTCACCTTTTTTTAAACTATTAGATTTAAGTAAATTCAACAGTTAAAAAAAAATCCTCATTATTACAAATATTTTTATTAGAATTTCATTAATTACCCTCGATTATTATCTTCTAAACCTATCTCAAAACCGAACAAAAGAAAACGTCTGACTCTCAATCTCTGTTTGTCTTCGTCTAACTCTCTTCATTGCTTTTCCATCGTTGTTCCACCTCCACAGGTTGCCACTAGGTAAAAAAAAAAAAAAAAAAAAAACCAAGCCAAGCTGTTTTTATTTGTGAGTACTCTGTTTCTTGGGTCAACATTATTTTAGCTCATAGAAATTGCAGGTTGGTTCTCTCTCTTTCTCTCTCAAGGTCAACTGTTTTTCCTTTTTTTTTATTTTTTTTTATTTTAATGTAATTCTTTATCTGGGTTTTGCTTTATTGATTCATTTGTTTGCTAAGAAAGTAGAATCCTTTCTTTTTGTGAGTACTCTGTTTGGTATCAAAAGAAATCAAGCCGAACTGTTTCTATTAATCTGTTTGGTACTCTGTTTCTATTTTTTCTTTCTTTTCTGTTGATTCATTTGTTTGCTAAGAAAGTAGAATCCTAGAAATTGGGGTTTTGGGTTTTATGTTTTTTAGCTGGTTTGGTATCAAAAGAAATCAGCTTGAAAGATTCAACTGTACTTGGAAAAGTGATTTTATTAGGCTTAGTTTTTGTTTTAATGGGTCTCAAATAATATGAAAAAACAAAAGTTTCAAACTTTAAATATTTTTTTTTTAAATTTTCCTACAGTTTCTGGGGAACCAAACAACACTCATTAGTGCCCTTTGTGATTGTAAAGTTTGGTGGTTGTCTAGTTCTTTTGGTTTTCAATTGTTTTTCTACAATTTAGTTATGATTGGGTTGTCTATGTTTTTTACAGTATGACATTGTTTAGAGGATCATTAAAGAGATAGATTATGACAGTTTCTTGAATAAGCAATGGAATACCTTTGCAAAACACAAGTTGTAACAGAATTATTGAAAGTGTAGATTAATAGTTATGATTTGAATTGACAGGAAACAAAAATTTTTTATAATCTCTATTCATGTGTTTGAGAAAGCCTGAAAATTTCTTGATTGTAAGATAGGAATTCCAACAAATTTCTCAGGTTGGAAAACCCATGGTGTTATTTTAAAAATGACAGTGGAAAGATGTAGAAATAAGTTGAACCTCTTTTTTTCCTTTTAGATTACAAATTAGCAGTACAATCAACATTCCATTAAAGCTCTCTCCCTCTCTTAATGCTTGTGAAATCACTTCTATGCCAACCTTACTATGGTTATATGCACAATTTTAACGATGATTACCGGTTAATAGTACTCAAGTAAGTTGTTGGAAGTATGAACCTATTAGAATTTAGATAAAACTGATTTTTTATTTTTCCTTTAAGCTATTGGTTAGGCAGGATATGTGATGTTGTGGCTTTAATTAGCTTATTTTATACTTTATAGGAATTGGAGTCAAGAGTGTATTTTTGGTTATCTTTGATTGAATCTTCTCCTTTTGCATGTAGATAATTAAGGAAAATGGTGTTGTGCTTTCCAACACCCAAGAAATTGTTGATAACTGGGACATGCTTCGTCTTTGGTGCTGCTCTTTTTGCTGCTGGTGTGCATCTCTCTTATGTCAGCATTGCCCACAGAAAGATTGAGAAAGAAGTATGGGGAATGAAGAGTTCAGCTCACTGCTACTTGTCTAATTCACACACAATATTACATAGACTAAAATGAATGTGCAGCCATGCGGCCTTATTGTTCCATGTTATTGTTCATGTATAGCACAAGTTTGTAGTAAATCATTTATACCTGATGTATGCAAGAAGTGCATCAGGATTAAGAAAACTTTCTTTATGAAATTGTAAAGGCAGTGCCAATGAATTTCTCTCTCTCTCTCTCTCTCTCTCTCTCATCCAAGTCAAATTATGAAGCTCACACACCCACAGTAAGTGGATAAAGTCTATCAAGTAGGAAGTAGTTGATCTCAAAACTAAGGATTGCAAGATTATTATGTTATTGTAAAAAAAAAAAAAGTATCAATGGGATGGACATCTTGTAAAAGCAACATCTAGGAGATACTTTTTGGTAACATCTTGTTCAGACCCTTGATTTGCCTTTGCTTTTCCCTACAATTACACCAATAGAAAAAATGCTAAGGACAGTGATTGATGCAAGTCTTGTATTTAAACCGTCTTTTAAAGGCAGTGCAGAGCCTTCTTCAGGAAAGATGCAACTCTGTTCTTGTGATCAATCGCTAAGAATATTGCAAAGCTGGACTATTGTGTGGCAAATGCTAGCTGTTTTTCCAAACAGAATTTAAATGTTTGTTTGGATGAAGTTTCTTCTCCTTCATTTTCTGGGAGGAAAATGTCATTTTTCTTATTAATTTTCTTTATGCTCTGCTTATCAGATTCTATGCTAAGATTTGGGAGGGAGCTTTTCAATTTCTTTAACCTTTAAAATTGGATGACCTCAAGTAACAGTGAGGAATTTGGAAATGATGATGTCAAGAATCAAACCAGTGAGCTGCAGGGCTTGCGCGCGTTCCGGACGGTCCTGCACAAGTAAGAAGAACCTCAAAGGGAAGTACCGGTGTGGTACCGGCCAACGACCCTCCGACGGTTAAGTTAGTGTTTGTTCACAACTCCAGAGTGCCAGAGTCGAGTCTTAGTATGCGTACCTCGATTTTCGGAGGGTGTGGCGGTATTTATAGTGGTGGTAGTGGCCTTTAGATGAGGCGTGCTGGAGAAGGTATCGTTGTACCGAAATTGCCCCTGAGTAGCATAGGACGCAAGACTCTTCCTGGGTGGCCAAGCGTGTTGGGCACGATTTCCTTCTTGGGGGGAGGGAATCGTGCTATGTAAGCCATCTGGCTGAGTAGCAGCGTATGTGACAAGATTCACCTTCCCAAGGAAGCGTGCGTGCCAAGGCGGGCTTTGGTGCTTGGTGACAACATGGGGTGACCCTCTCACCGTCGACTACTGAAGGTCAGGCCATCAACACGCTGAGTCCGTCATGTATATCCGTCGTCAGAGGCCGATCCGTTAGGTGGGAGATTTACCCCCATCAGGAAACATCATACACAATATTAAAGGAGAGGTCTAAACTTCCAACCTTTTAGGTGTTGACAATGACAATTCATATCAGCAGAACTTTGTAAAGAATAGCATAAAAAGAACACCAAAAAAGTTTCCAATTCGATGAGCATCTATCTTTTAACCACGCATCACCGTACTTTTTAGACTATCACAATTTTACAGATATTGCACAAAATTTTGTCTAACAAAAAACCCTAAATAAATAGAACACATATGAAGTACAAACAATCTGCCAATAACAACACACTGCCAAGCAAATTTGGAAAATACAGAGAATTTCAATTCTCTATCTCATATGCCATTGAATCCCACATCTTAGCTATTAGCACACCATCTCTTTCGTCTTCCCAAAATATACCTGCAATATGTAAATTTTATAACTCAATGATGCACTAAACTATCTTGGAACTCCATTACCAGACATTATCTTGCATTTCCTAACATAAGAGGATTCAGAGGCCATAAGGCCCTAGTTAACAACTAGAGTGCACAACTAAACATATTACCAAAACATACAGATCTGTACAGATATATCCAGAGCAAAACTTGAAAATACAAAAAAGCATGATCCACTATAAAAGGACCTGTTGGTTGGCCTGGCAAGCAAGAAGTATTCAGTGCCTTATTTCCTATGGAAGAGAAAATAAAACCACAAACAAACAGCTATACTAATGTAGTGCAGTAAATAGAACAGTGTAGTAAACAGTGCTGTAAACAGTGCAGAACCACTAATGCAGTAACTTAAAGCAGCTATACTACTTGTTATTTAGAACCACAAACAAAGATAGATCATCCCTAAGAAACTGTTATTAAAAAAGCAAACACAAAGCTGCAGGTACCCCCTCAAAACAAGAGGTGAGTAGTAGAAAATCTGAAAAAATGAGGCATATGTCCTTAAATAACAGTATTCCAACATAGTTCCTTAAAAACTTAATGACATTAAATTGAAGCAAAAATAGTATTCCATAGCAAAAACATAGTTGTGATTAGTAAGGCCACTAATGACAACTAGCCTTAGGTGTTAAAATCATTCTCTCAAAGTTCTCATAGTAAATGTGTTTCAAAATTAATCATTCAAAAAGTATTCATGTACTATCTTTGCAAAATATATACTTTAAAATCATGATACCTTCCAACCACTACAAAATAATATAAACATCAAATTCCATGTAAAACATCATGAGTACTTAAATAGTAATTTCTCAAATGGCATTCGTCTCATTATACCAATCTCAATATTATTTGAGACCCATTAAAACTAAAACTGAGCCTAATAAAAGCACTTTACCAAGTACAGTTGAATCTTTCAAGTTAATTTCTTTTGATACCAAACCAGCTAAAAACATAAAAACCCAAAACAACCAATTTATAGGATTCTACTTTCTTAGCAAACAAATGAATCAACAGAAAAGAAAGGAAAAATAGAAATAGAGTACCAAACAGATTAATAGAAACAATTCAGCTTGATTTCTTTTGATACCAAACAGAGTACTCACAAAAAGAAAGGATTCTACTTTCTTAGCAAACAAATGAATCAATAAAGCAAAAACCAGATAAAGAATTACATTAAAATAAACAAACAAAAAAAAAAGGAAAAACAGTTGACCTTGAGAGAGAAAGAGAGAGAACCAACTTGCAATTGCTATGAGCTAAAATAATAATGACCCAAGAAACTGAGTACTCACAAATAGAAACAGTTCGGCTTGGTTATTTTATTTTTTATTTTTTTCTGGCGGCAACCTGTGGAGGTGGAACAATGGTGGAGGAGCAATGTAGAGAGTCAGACGGAAACAAACGGAGAGAGAGAGAGAGAGAGAGTCAGCCATTTTCTTTTGTTGGGTTTAGAGATAGGTTTAGAAGGTAATAAATGAGGGTAATTAATGAGATTTTAATAAAAATATTTGTAATAATGAAGGTCTTTTTTGAACCGTTGGATCTATTTAAATTCAATGGTTTAAAAAAGGTGTAACTTGAACATATTTTTATCCCGGCGCTTTTGGAAGCGCTGGAATAGGGTCCACCTATTTCAGTGCTTTCAAAAGCACTGGGACAGGTCTTTCCATTCCCTTATGGAGAAAGACTTATCCCAGCACTTTTTAGGATATTTTGGTCATTATTGAAAATTTTAGAGTACTTTGGTCGTTTTTACTTTAGTGACATTTTGGTAATTTTGATAATTGGGTAATTGGGTGGGTTGAGATTTATCCATAATAATTAAGTTGGGTTGGATTTGGGTTAGAAGTAATTAGTTAAATGAGTTTTAATGGGTAAATGAGTTTTATATACCCAACTCAATTATGCCCACCCAAAATCCACCCAAACTCACTCATTTGCCACCCCTATTTTTGAGTGGGCAAACAAAATCTTAGCATAATCATTTCTTCTCATTTCTCACATCTACAATGAAAGTTGAACTAAGACACTCACCTTCAGTAAAATGCAATTATTTACAAGTTTACATTGACCTCCCATAAATGATTGAAAAAAGACGTTAAAAAATCTTGAATTTCGTATTTTATATCATATGTCCACTAATTAGAATTTTCAAAAAAATTATAGCTTTTTTTTTTCTTTTTCTGGAATTTTTAAGCACCTTTTAAGTGTAATAGAAAATATAAATAAATTGATTAATTAAATTGGGGGTTTTAGATGAATGAAGAAGTTAATGGCGTCGCTTTGCAGTTGGAGTCGCACACTTAAACAAAACCCTTCTGATTCCTCAAAAGCATAGAAGAGAGCTAAAAGAAGCTCAACGAAGCCAACCCAACAATGGCGTACTCAAATGTAGTCTCGAGGTTATTGTCGCGATTATAACCTTTCACTCTCAAACTTGGCAAAAGATCACTCTCTCCCAAGCTCTCTCCGCTCAAATCATGCTCTCAATCACAAGCCTCTTCCTCTGCCTCCACCTCCGCGGGACGCTTTTCCCGCATTTCTCGATGAAATCTCCGAGCTCTCATTTTCTTGCCTCTTGTTTGGTTCCCAAGAAAAAAAAAAGATAGAAACTTTTGAAATCGTCACATGTGAACCTAATATAGGAAAGCCAATATTAAATGACAACTCATAAAAGCAAATGTAATAGAGAGAGTTCAATATGCATGAGGCGTTCTTATAGTAGTCATAAAAGATACTTACATTTTTGTTGTTGACTACACTTTAAGTCCAAAGTCCAAATAGTTCGTTGGAGATGGAGGATTGAACACACGAAAATCTTGAAGATCAACACCCTAGTGCAAGTTCCTTGAAGTTATACCAAAATCTTGAAGATAAACAGCCCAGTGCATGTTCCTTGAAGTTTAAATACCAAAATCTTAAAGATAGGCACCCCCAGTGCACTTTCCTTGAAGAAATACGTGAAAGAAATTAATGGTGGGGTTGAAATATAAGGGCTATTTTACACAAATATTTGATTTGTTTCTAGAAAATAAGAAGTTGTTAATGAATTAGAAAATCAAAATAGAAAAGACCAAAGTACATTGACATACACATACCGTTGGAGCCAGAGCAAATTTGAGTAGAGCAAATAGAAAAAATGATGATAATGGTGAAAAGAAGATTAATATAATTGTGAGAATTGGAGAATTGAAGAAGAAGCAATTTGAGTTTGAAAATCAACGTGAGTGTACCAGAAGTGTGGTTTTATTTTGTAGATAGTTTTTTACATGGGAGTTTTCATTTAGAAAAATGATGCAACCAAATTGTGGTGATACAGTTAACAATTTGAAAACCAACAGGAGAGTAGTAGTGTCTAAATTTAAGGGAATGGATGAAAAGTTATAATGATAGTTGTAAGGACACAAACTCTACGAGTGGGCCTGCGAACAGGATGAATTGAAGCCCAGGCTGTATACAGTATCCTTGGAATAAATTTGTAAAGAGAGTGAGCTGAAGATTACTTAGTTGAGAACATATGGATTGATGGCCCAAGTGTATTCATGATCAAATTAACATTAATCGAATTATTAAAATGGTACATAATTCTTCTCGCCACAGTCCGAGGAGTTAATCTAGACTACTGCTATGAATGCCTCTCCCTCTTTCTCTCGATTGCTCTTTTTTATCACTTCTTTCTTCTACTTGTTCGATGCCCCTTCTCTTTGTTTCCCACTCTATTTATATGCCAATTTTACCTCCTGTGCCAGTTAGGTGAGTCTTCTTTGATACTTGTCCCATCAGCCTTTACCTGAAATCTTTACTTGGCAGCTGTAAAAGACGAAGGTCACTGTTCAGGTGTCTTTTCCCCATTAATGCGACCATGATGTTAGCTGCAGGATTATAAATGCGGTGGCAGCAGTCTTTTGCTTAATATTTGATCTTTGCCACCTGTCCTTTTTGCCCATATAAGTCAGGGAATTCTCCGGAAGAGCTAGGATTGGTATTGAAGCATTCATCTGGATCATCCTTTTGACAATCCGAACAGGCAAGTCTTCTCGGACCAATCTTTTTTCCAGTGACTTACACTTTAGAATCGAGTTAGGCTGGGCACACTTCTCAGGATTTGTTGTCCTCGGATGTACAGGTCTCCTCGGACAGGCCCATGGCCCATAATATGGCATTAGGCCTTTTACCCCTACAATAGTTTTATTGTATGAAAAATAAAGAAGAACTTTTATAATTAAAAAATAATAATTGTTATAAAAAATAATAAATAAAGAAGAATTGATTTGAAAAAAAAAAAACGTAAAGGGAGTATGAGTAAGGGAAATGTTAATCCAAAAGAGGAAAAAAGAAGAAGAAGAAGAGAGAGATAACGAAAAAAAGAGTGAAAAAAAAAACCCCCCACTTAGGGGAAGTTAGACATGGGTTTAAAAAAATGAAATAGATAACGAAAAAAAGAAAAAAGAAAATTAAAGGATAAACCTTAATAACAGGGTAGATAACTTTTTTTTTTTATAGAAATGTGGGGGGGGGGGGGTTTCTTTAGGTTTTCTATTTTTAATTTTTAAAAAGAAGTTAAGAAAATAGAAATAAATTGTAATATATATCTATTTAGTTTTTTTTTTTTTTTGGATAAACTTGAGGATGTTTTTTAAAAAAAAAATTTGATTTGAGGATAACTTTTTTTAAAAGGAAAAAAAAAATAACAAACGTATAGTTGCTTTAAAGTAGTGGGTTAGTGGGAGAGTGATTCTATTATGAAGGAAATATTTTAGGTGAGAGTTAAAGATATATTTTTACTTTGTTATCCTTAAGTTTTGCCTTTACTTACACATAAGCTATAGGGGTATTTTGGAACACAAAAAAATTCGATCCAAACAGGAGAAGCTCTTAAATAGTAGTATAGATTAGGTAGATTTTTGTTGTTTTCATTTTACGTGTAGTAAAAAAGAAAAAAAAAAAAAAGAATTATCTATACTACTATTTAAAGGGCTTCCCTTATTTGGAGTTTGGATCGGATTTTTTTTTCCCAAAATACCCATATTTTCCTAGGTTTAAGTAGAGATAACACTAAAGGATAATTTAGTAAAACTACTTTTTTTAACTCTTAAAAAAACATTGGCTATAAAATAGAACCACTCCTTTTTAGTTTTCAAATTTAAACTGAACGTCATTTTTTTTTTTTACAATTTCAAACCAAAAAAATCCTAAATTTTAGGTTTTTAGAATCCTATGCTATGATAGATTATCACAATTTTTCAAAATTTTTTTTAAAACACACGTTTTAGGTATTTCCACCTCCCCCCCCCCCCCCTAAAAGTTAGCTTATTTTAGTATTTTTTTTAGAAAGTGCCTATTAGTATTTAAAAGAAATTATCTTCATGACTTTATAAATTTTTTTTCCTATGATAGACTACCAACTAGCTCAGTTTTTCAAAATTTTTTTTTTAATTTTAAAAACACACGTTTTAGGTCCCCCCCATAAAAGTTAGCCTACTAGTTTTTTTTTTTTTTTTTTTTTTTGGAACTGTCTATTAGTATTTAGAAGTATTTATCTCCATGATTCAATAATTTTATTTTTAACTTTATTTTTAAAGAAAAGAAGAAGAAGAAAAACCTACGTTTTGGGTTTTTCTCCTAAAAGTTTGCCTATTATTTAGAAGCAATTTTTTCCATGACTTTATAATTTTATCTTTAAAGATAACTTTCCCCAAGTATCATTTTTCTTTTTCAAAATTGGCATATAATTGCTTACAGGATCCTCATGAACGGTTGGCATTTTTTTTTCCTTTGCATTTTATTTTGTATTTTGCAACTATATTCTAACACAATTGATTGTTTATTTTCTATATAGCGACGCGATGGTGAAGTTGAAGTAAATGCAAAGAAATTTAACCAAACAATTCATTTAGAGACTCCTCATATGAATGGTTGGTATTTTTTTCTCCTCATTTTACGTTGTTGAATTATGCTTCGCATTTTGATATGATATTTACTAACATAGAAAATTATTATCCTCTGAAGTCTAAACCTTAGAGGTTACGATTCTAAAGAAAAATTTTCACCCGGGGAGAACGAAAACACCATTTTCTTCTAGGTCCAACGACAGGTAGCTCCAAAGAATGTACTTTAGTCTCTCATCTGTCAAATTCACTCCATATTCATTGCAATTTATCTTACATTTTATGTGAATGCACTACGCAATGATTCATGTGATAATATATTTATCCTTTAATTTCGTGTTACTGATTTATTAGCTATCAAATAATAGTCATGCTGCATTGTTTCCTAAAAACAAAACCCACAAACATATTTAAGGCTTACATTACATTAGTTGTTTAAATCATATGATGAACACCTACTCATCACGTAATAGGTTGAATAATATTTCTACAAATTGACTTGGAGGGGTGTCAATTACACTTTCACTTGTTCTATTTGTGATTTGAATCAGATTTATTAGTTTACTAGCCTCTGAGCAAATAATATTTCTACAAATTGACTTGGAGGGGTGTCAATCACACTTTCTCTTTTTTTTTTTTTTTGGGTAAGGGTTAATTTAGAGCATTCATTATAATTTCAAATCACTACATTTTCCAATTACAAAAAAAAAACCTAGGAGTGTGATGAAAAATTATTTCACTACACATAATACTCATCACACCCTTATGTTTTTTTTGTTATTGAAAAATGTAGTGATCCGAAATTATAATGAATGCTCTAAATTAACCCTTACCCAAAAAAAGAGTATCTGAGCACGCTCTCTTACCCAAAAAAAAGAGCCTCTGAGCACGCGCGTATCTGAACACGCGCTCTTACCCAAAAAAAAGAGCTTCACGCGCATGCTCAGAGGCTAGTATATATAAACCACTTAGTGTAATCATGACGTTTAAGCCTAACTTTTATTATATAGTATATAATATGATATAATATGATTTTTCACAACTTTTTTTAAGATTATTATTATTGTTTTTTAATAATTAAATAACTTTTAATTAATTAATTATCTCTTCTATTTTTTCTCAAAAAAAAAAAAACCTATCTAATATTAAATACCATATCACACTATTACATACCAAGGGATTAACTCAATTTTATTTCAACCTCCTAATTTTAAAGACCAGACATTTTCACACCCAATTCGTTACTCAACTTCAACAATTCTTTTGAAAAAAAAAAAACTTCAACCATTTTTTTTATCAAAAAAAAAAATAGAGACACGTTATTCTATTTACTTCACAGTTACACGTTATATCACATCAGAGAAAACAAAAGAGAGAGAGGGAGAAAGAACGCAGCAGAGAGAGAGAGGGAGAGGCCGGTGGAGATCAAGTGTCGCCGGAAGGACAAAGCCGGCGGTGATCGGCGTTCACCAAGCAGCAGCGCCTCGTCCGCCTCCCCACTACCGCTATTCCTCCTCCCCACCGCCAAACTGGTTCAGATCGGCTTTCTCGCAGCCTTTCTCGCTCAGGTCTCTCTCCAATAAGGTAACTCTCTCTCTCTCCCTCCCTCTTCTTTTCGAAGTTTAGATTTTTTTTAGTTATAGATTGTTGATGATTTTTTTTTTTTTTTGGATTGTTGTGAAGTTTCAGTATCAGTGGGTTTTTTTGGCGAAAATATTTTCGTAACTATTTAGTTAGTAGGCTGATTTTACAAAGTATATAGGTTACTAACATCTCGAGTCTCTAAGACTCGATTTTGGGCCTATAAATCGAGTCTTTGAGGCTCGGTTTTTTTGTTTTGCCCAGATATGAGTTGGCAGGTTGTCTACGTGGAAATCGAGTCTTAGAGACTCGATTTCTATATCGAGACTCAAATGCTCGATTTATTCTAAAACGGAAGCTGACGTGGATTACAGCAAGAAATCGAGTCTTTAGGACTCGGTTTCTAAACCAAGTTTTAAAAACTCGATTTTTACTTGGATACCCCACGTGATTAGGGCTACTAAAATAAGTCCCACAAGTCCCTACCTCACTCTCACTCTGCCGTTTTCTTTTCCTCCAAAACCCAGCAGCTCTCTTTTTCCTCTATCACTCTCTCCCTCTCTCTCCCTCTCTCTCACTCTCATACAAAACTCATTCCATTTTGAAATCAAACTCACCCTCCATATCCTATTTTCACATCCTCATGTCAAGTAAGGTTTCTCACTCTCTCTAGTTGTTAGTTATATAAGGTTTTTATGTATCATGACTATTTTGTTTTGTTTTTTTTTTTTTGGTTTTAATATTGTTCTTTATATTTTGATAGAATAATTTGAAGGTTTGTAATGGGGTGAATTGTGTGTTTAGTTTTTTTTTTTTTTTTTTTATGAGTATTATTAATGATTTTTTTTTTATGAGTATGATTAATGATTTTTTTTTATGAGTATGATTAATGATTTTTTTTTATGAGTATGATTAATGATTTTTTTTTTTTGAGTATGATTAATGATTTTTTTTTATGAGTATGATTAATGATTTTTTTTTTTTTTTGAAACAAATGATAGGGTGAGTATGTGCAAATGTGGGGTTTGTATATGCATATGAAGTAAAAAACATTGTAAATATATCTGTATTGTTAGGCTTGTTATCATGACATATATATATATATTTTGTTTACTTTATTTTTTTGTTAGAATGAGTTGAAATTTTGTAATGGGAGTGAGTTTTTGTGTTTAGTTTTTTTATTTGTTTGAGTATGAAATAATAATGATTGAGTGTGTTTGTATGTGATGTGTGGTGAGTATATGCAAATGTGGGGTGAAAAGTTGAAATTTTTGGACTTTGAGTAGATAGAAAAGGTTTTCCAATTAATGTTAAATGAAAGAGATAAAAGATGTCACTAACACTTGATTTTAATAGGTTCACAACCTCTGAAGAATATTAATATAAATGTCTACTACGGTGGACCCCTTGTCAATCCTGAACAGATTAACGGATTTCCATTTAGAGGGCCGAGTAGTATTGAATGCTACTACATGATGATACGTCGTAAGTTGAAGACGTTGAATGATTTGAAAAGGAAAATAATGGAAGAACTGAATTTGAATACTGCTTGTTATGACATAAATATTATTTATCGTTACCCACAAGAAGTCCTTCATAAACGGATAAATTACGGGTATATGGCGATTAAAGAAGACAAACATGTAAAGCTCATGTTTAATATGATCCAGAAAATGCTCCAAGTAAATGTTGCTGAGTTGTACGTAAGTTTGGAGCCACTTGCAGAAGTTGATACTGAGGAGATTCAACAAACAACTACATCTTTGCAATTTACAGGCCTAGATGATGGATGCACTACAATGGGAGGCTATACAATGGAAAGTTATATGCTCCCATCTCAAGATCATACTGCTAATACTGGTGAAACACTCCAACCTCAAGAGACACATTTAGGGGAGGAAGACGAAGACGAAGACGAAGATGAAGATCATGCTGCAAATAATGGTGAAAATCTTGATGATATGGATGAGTATGAAGAGAGGATTGAGCGAGGTGACTTTCACAGGGATGTGGATGACCATGAACTCGTTCCCAATTTTGAAGAGGAAAATATGGAGTTCCATGATGAAGATGATGCAGAAGATAATATTGGCGTCCAGCATGATACAAATATGACCACTGCTTACACAGCTCCTGTCGAGTCATTTTACGCAAATACTTGGGAAAATATGGTTGATCCTTCACGTCTTCAGATACCATTTGTTTCTACTTGGGAAGATGGGATGCATTTCAGTAAAGGGTTGACTTTTGCAAATAAAGAAGCGGTGAAGCGTGCACTGATAATATACGCAGCAAAAGATAATAGAAATTTTGTTATCCGAAGGTCGACCAAAACTAAATTGTGCGCCGCATGTGTTAAGACCGACTGCAAGTGGTACGTTAGGGCATTCATGAAAGCTAAACTTAATGGTCTGTGGATGGTCACGTCTTATGTGGGTCCACACAGTTATGTTGCCTTTGGCATGCGAAGAGACGGTAAAATGATAGATTCTAATTTTGTTGCATCAAAAATTGTGGGAAAATTACGACAAAATCACACTACTCATATTGATGAGCTTTGGGAGATTATACGTACTAAGTATGATCATGAGCTTTCTTATTATAAGGTGTGGGACGCAAAACAAAAAGCAATTGCTAAGATATATGGGGATTGGGAGAAGTCTTACCAAAGGTTGCGAAAGTTGTTGTTGGCATACTTGGATCAGGATTCAGGTACCCAGTACAACTATTACACCATACCTAGGGGCATAGATGGTACTGCGTTACTGCGCTATGTATTTTGGGCATTCGCTCCATGCATTGCTGCATTCAGATATTGTCGGCCAGTGATCAGTATTGATGGGACTCATTTGTATGGTAAATATCGAGGGGTGTTGATGATTGCAATGGCAACCGATGCTAACCAAAAAGTTTTGCCTCTCGCCTTTGCTGTTGTGGACAAGGAGTCAGGGGCTATTTGGGGGTAGTTTTTAGAGTGTCTCAGAGTTTCGATAGAGCGTGTGATACCTAAGGAGGGTATTTGCATTATTTCTGACCGACATAAAGGTATCAAATGCGCCATTGCAGAGTGGCCTAGAGATGAAGACGGAAACTTACAAGTATTTCACCGATATTGCCTTCGACATGTTGCTAGCAACTTCAATACACACTTTAATGATCCGAGTCTAAAGGCGTTGGCTTTTTAAGCTGGATATGCGACTCATGAAGCTAAATTTGAGTCCATAATGCAAACCATTAAGGATGTCGAGATTAATGCACTGAGGAGTGTAGAACCTGATGATCCCCATATTGCACGCTATATGCCATACATATATCTGATAAGTGAGGATCTAGACAAATAGACCCAGTCACATGACGGTGGAAGACGTTACGGGGCAATGACAACCAATATCTCTGAGTGCTTTAATGGGGTGCTTAAAGGTGCCCGCGAATTGCCCATTGCTGCAATGGTTGAGTTCACTTGGTGCAAACTTGTTGCATATTTCCATGATCGACATAAAGAAATTACCTGTAATCTCTCTCAAGGTAAGGTGTGGAGTGATTATGCAATGGGGATCTATACGAAAAATGAGCAGAAAATTGCAGGACACACACTGAGGAATTTTAATCATGAAACTGGTGTATATCAAGTGGTTACGCCATACAACGACTATAGAGGTGGAGGGGGAAACCACAGTCATGAAGTGCATGTGTTAGATAGAACATGTGGTTGTGGAAAGTGGCAAAATATTAAGATTCCTTGTTCACATGCAATTAAAGTTCTTCAAGGTCTGCACCTCGATGCGACCAGCTATATTGACCCATGTTACAGTTTGGGCAACGCCATTCAGACATATGCACATTAATTTGCCGTGCCAAAGTCAGAGTCATTGTGGAGGGACGTTCGCGGACCACGGTGGGTGCCTGACCCACAGTTGTTGCGGGCCAAAGGTCGTCCTGTAAAGTCAAGAATAAGGAATGAAATGGATGGGGTACGACAAGAACGGGGAAGCTGGAGGGAAGATTCAGACTTGAGGGAGATTCAACCGAGGCAGCGATGCGGAGTGTGTCATGAAGAGGGGCATAACCGTAGAAGATGTCCCAATTCCCGTGGGGCTTCGACAAGCAGTAGTGCTACAAACTAGGCAAGTGCCATCGTTGTTTTTATATAGTATGCTTAGAGTTTCATTTGCTTATTGTTCTTTGCTGGGAACTAACGACCGTATTTTAATGTTCGTCAGGTGAGCGGAGACTCGATTTTGGAATGGCATTGTACGTGGGAGTTATGGTTATCTTCGGTATGGACAAGTGCTAGGCGACTATGTAGACTATGTTGTATCGACTCAGTTGTTATTTTGTTAATGACTAAATGCTGTTGTAATTGAACTATTCGCTATCCATTGTACTCGTTACATTAGTTGCATTGTGCAGCGTTTGACTATAATGCCAACAATCATAGTACTTTGGTATTAGTAGCTAATACTTTCGTATTAGTAGCTAGTACTTTGGCAAGTTCTTTTTTGACTGAAAGAGATAGGTACTTGGCAGTATCTCCAAAATTACTACTGATGGAGCTTTTCTAGTTACTTATTTGGTATTTGCAAGCTGCTACTACAGTAGTAGTAGTAGTAGCTGGAACAACTCTGTCTGGACCATCTATGGTTGGTTTTATTACAGTAATAAGTACATTGTAGAAAATGGTAAAAATAGCCTATTTTTCTTCAATTGTTGAGTTAAAGGAGGGCACATAATCATTGAGATCCAAAATGGGATAATTGTATTGGCTGGGAGGACCATGTGCCACCCTCCCATTGTATTGAATAATTTCTCAGAAGACTATTTGGGCTGCATTATTATCTACCTGGAATAAATAGTGATTCTTCCACTTCAACAAACTATGAAGTATAAACAAATTATATTTCTGCACTAGTCACTTCTAAAATTGTGTATTAGTCGTGCTAAAGAACAATAGATATCTGTTGTTAGTAAAGTCAAGACCAACAAGAGCAACTTTTGATTGCCAAATTTCGATAACTACCTCTCATATTATGTGTTTTTTTTTTTTTTTAAGTCCTCTCATAAAGTTCTACTGGTTTACTGCTGCAGGTGGGGGGAGTGGGGGTGGGTCTTGGGGGGGGGGGGGATTCCTAGTGGAAATCGAGTGTTTAACACTCGATTTCCATTTGCGTGGCAAATATGTAAATAACTGCCATTATAAATCGAGTTGCACAAACTCGATTTATAATGGATTTATTACCACTATGCCACCGAAATGGAAATCGAGTTTTAAACACTCGATTTCCACTGGGAATTATGCCAATGGCACTTGGCAGTAAATATTTTTGAACTCTCTGCCTGGCGTACTCGCTGTTAAGGAAATCAAGTTCTGAATGGAAATCGAGTGTCTAATACTCGATTTCCACTGATTTTTTTTCTTAAATAATGGAAATCGAGTGTCTATTACTCGATTGCTACTGATTTTGCTTTTTTTTTTTTTTTTTTTAAATAATGGAAATCGAGTGTCTATTACTCGATTTCCATTGAGTTTTAAAATAATGGAAATCGAGTGTCTAATTCTCGATTTCCACTGGAACTTTTTTTTTTTTAACATTTTCAGAACTCAGCAATACGCAGCTTCTCATCTACAAATATTTATGAGGCCTTGCATGATCTCAGGTTCTCTTAACCTCTCAAATTATAAATGCATAAGTACAAAACTAATTCATTCATAAAACTCCTCGACATGTTACTTCTCCATCATCTGTACATTTTAAAGCCCATCACATCCAAAATCAACATTTCATAACAAATGATAGGGTTTACTAAACTAGGGATATTAGAGTCACCACAAAACAACTACTTATGAATAAAAAGAATAAGGGTTAAACATCTCCCTTTGTCTACAAAACAACTACTTTAAGCATAGAAGCTCTATTCTTTGCACAATGCTTTTTTCCATTCCATTAGTTGCAAGGCATCAATAAATCAACAAAAGGCCTGGGACACTTTTTAGAGCTTCTGGTGGGTCAGGAGTTTCTTCCTTCAGTCGCAAGATCAGCAAGATCTTCCTCAGTCATACTTGCTTTTTAAGTTTCTTCAAGATTTTCTTTATCAGGATCGCGCTGATGCAAAGAATACCCCCAACATATATAATTAGTACAAAAGCATCACATGCACACAGCAACTGAAAACATTTAGGCTAACAAGATTTGGTGACTGGTGCATTTCTACTGTAACTCGATGAGGATTGTTGAAGATGCATTTCTCTATTAGAAGAGAGTACAAAGTTCTACAAACCTGCACAGGTGTAAATGCTAAACTTGAAGTCAATCCTGAGGAGGCACCACTGCTTCCATAATTCTTTTCCTTAAACCTGTAGTGCATGAAGTAAAAGAGACAAGGTTGGTGATATGATTTAGCTGATAGGAAGCACGTCTGAAATAGAAATGGTAAACCAATCTAGCACAGAAATACAAATATACAGGAATAGAAAGCAGCAGTAGATTTACCTCTACCTATACTAAAAGTGTTGGCCGTATCTTAATTTTCAGGTACTAGGGGAGTCAAGACCCTACAAGCGCACCTGTAGTCTGAGCAGCATGGCCCTCAATATTACCAAGTAGATTAAAAATAGGAAGATGTATGATATTTTATGCTGTTCTAGTCTGTTGAGACTCTTCTACTAAGAAATCCACAAAGTTGGAAACTTTATTCCAAGGGAGATAATAGTCAGAAGATACCTCCCAATAATCCGGACTGAAGCAAGAATATCATCTCCTTTCCTTTGTCCATGTTCCTGTATAATCACAACAGTGAATTCACAAAGGTAGCACATAAAATCTTAATGCTATCAAATCACTATCATACCTTCGCATCTTGTAAATACTCTAAGACAACACTAATTGTCTCATTAAGTGCCCTGATCACATTTGTGAAAGTGCTTTCATCAAGAAGGTCCCCTGTGAATGATTCCACAAAGATGATTGAGATTGCCTAGAAGAAACAGCAAAACACAGTTGATAGTATAGGGCTCCCTTACAACTCAAATGAGGTGTAAGCAACAAGGTAAAGAAACCACCATATCCAGAAAGAGGGAATGAAAATTTTGAGAACTTAAAAAGCATGAATAATGGGTCACTAAGTAGCCAAAAGTGCACATCCATGCTCCAACCCATGCTGTAGTTGGTTGGCCAAGCTGTTGGCCAAGCTATTGACCTAAGTGACCTAAAGGTTGGCCAAGCTAGAAACCTACAATAAAAACCCTAGTTGATGGGCCTAGCACCAGTCACTAGGTTTAAATGGACAACTATCAAACCAGTGTACCACCACTTATCCTCGTAAATATATTACAGACACAGATGCACATACAATGGTTAAAAGTTCTCAAGATCATAGAAGTTCATGTCACCAGCAGCATTTTATGTCACATATAATAGCTTATTATCATAGTAAGTGACAAAACAATAAAATTCATTTACTTAAAGAAAGGTGCAAAATTTTGAGGATATATGTGAAGCGTAACAGCATAACAGTATATCTATCATAATTTTTGCCTCGTGTGCCACCTTTTCTGATAAGAATTTTAGAAGTCATCATATTTTATCAAGGTTAGAAAAATTTTATTATTTTTACAGCAATGAGTTGGCAAAGATTATCCAAAGTCCACACACCTGTCTATGAATCAGATCATACCACTTCATATGCTATTTTAGGATAAGGCTCTAGCCAAAACAAGTTATTCATACCTGATCTGGGATTAGCACACCATAGGATTTTGAGATTGATTTGGTGACATCAGAAATAAGGGGGTACTTCAGATCACCAAGCCCACCAGATTTTCTGTCTGTTTGTACCCATGCAAGGTGCGAGAACTACACCAAAGATAACATAAGACCATCAACATAACCAATAATTTCCAAATTAAGGCAAAGCAGTAAGCTAATAAGAAAACTTATAGTAAGAAAATATAAGAAAACATAAATAGCCACACTTCATCCAGACAAAAAGCCTATAAAATGGCAGCCATCAGTTGACTCAAAATTTTTCATTCATAAGAAAATAAGAATTCAGTTTCACAATGTAAACCCCATATTGCAATACACAAACTAAGCCTGCTGATCTAGCAGACAACACCATATAACACCTTGCCTCCTAACCAAGTGCCCACGAATAAGTGCCTGCAACCTTATTATGCCTTTGAGGGCCCACAATGCCCGGCGAGCCTTTACATAATTTGCTTAGTTAGTGCATGCATAATCTTAACCTTAAGAAAACATAATAAATGGACAAATTACAAACCAGAAAACCTATTCATATTGTCAGCCAGTTCAATGATATAAAAATAACAATCTGAGCCAGACAAACGGGGAAAGTGACCAAACTCAAATGCAAAATTGTTGAAAAATTATGACAACTTCAATAAAAATTTAAAAAATATATATATAAATATAAAAAAAATTTGGCAATAAGGAGCACAAAGGAGCTAATCTCTCATCCATAAGATCAAAGATGCCAATTCTAGCATGGAGTTAATTATGAGAGGCATGCAGGCAGTCAAATTTCTCTACCCTGTCCAGACCTACTCCATCTAAGCTAAAAACTCAAAGGAATGGGTATATGGGGGAAAACAGGTTATACAAGTGGTAGACTCTTGAAAAAGGCTGGAGTCCTTATCATTTATTAGAATATCATGATAGATAGTTGGGTTCTCTGCAAGTGGTGGTTTTACAAAACTCAAGAACAAGATGGCGTTTGAAACCGCTACCTCAACCCCAGGAAGAGCTCAACACAGGATGTCCCCAAACAAGTATTGAAAAAATGTTTAATGCTTAAAATCAGCAATAGAGAATTACCAAATAACCCCGAAAAGCAGCTTGTGACTACTCTTACCTTACACCTTCAGTCCCATCAAAAGTGCACAAACCAATATGTGACCAAATTTTCATTAGTTGGTCCTGGCAAAGTATAGTGTTGGTCATTAGAATTGAACAAGCATACATCATACAACAATAGTTCAACCCACAACCTCACCCTCCACTTCACTCTTACAAAGGAATAAGGTAGCATTTGAGTTACCTTTTTTGAACTTTACGCTGTCTCGTATAATAAGGAGGAGGTCTTGCATTTCCTTCGTCAGATGCCTCGGGCCCAGCTTTGTGTCCATGTTTGTGCCCCCCTGTCCCACAAGGAGGTGCCTTTGATATGCATTTTGGCCGACCTTCCGCCACTGCAGGTAACCCAACAGCCTGCTCAGCCTAAACATGGGGTGGGTCAATGTCTGAAGAAGGGCCAGTAGACATACTTTGGGAGGGTGGCTCCTAGTGCATGTCAGGAGGGGTTGGATCAATACCTAAGTCAAAGGACGGAATGGGTAACAGCTCAGGAAATGACCGTGGGGTGGGTGGACGGATGTCAGACCCAGGACATGGATGTGGAGTGGGTGGAGGGATGGTCGGTGAAGGGATGGTGGGGAGAGGGGATGGGTGTGAGGTGGGTGAAGGGATGGGTGAAGGAATGGTGGGGCGAGGGGATGGATGTGGGGTGGGTGAAGGGATGGTGGGGCTAGGGGATGGATGTGGGGTAGGCAAAGGGATGGTAGGGCTAAGGGATGGATGTGGGGTAGGCGAAGGGATGGTGGGGCTAAGGGATGGATGTGGGGTGGATGGAGAGGGATCGGGGGTAGGGACAACCCTAGGAGTAGCAACAGGCGGACGAGAGTGACTTCCGGCAGGAGTTGTGCTCGTGCTTGGGCTCTCAGTAGTGCTCGGCCTCTGAGTAGGCGCTGCTGCAGGAGTAGCTGCCTCCTCATTCGGGGCCTCAGGGATAGGAGGTTGTACACGGCCAATCTCATGCACTGCCGTCAGCACGTCAATAATGTCCTTGTGGTCCTCCGTGCCCACTGGGTGACGCCTCAACAATCGGACGTATCCTTCAATCTGCACATGGAAAAACCAAGTATATTAGTAATGCAATACCAAATCAACAATGCCAATCAATAATAAAATAAATGTAGGATGTGAATTGGTTTTGCTAGCAATAATTGCAAATTTCTCAGAGACCAAGTGTCACCTTAATGTAAATTTAAATTATATTTTCTATTAAAGATGTAGCTAGCAGATAGCGTAGACAACACTAATTAAAAATTCATATGAGCAGAAAATTAAAAATAAAGAAAATGGAAAGAACAATGTATACCGTAACTGTAAAGCCTAAAATTGGAAATGCTATATGCATCTCAAATTAGATTCTTAAATCAACAAAGTTCTCTATAAGGAATATTAAGCAGACAACAGCTTTAAAAGGGAGGTTTGATGCTAAGCAGACATTGGACCACATATATCATATTCTCTAAACATTGGTTTCATGCTAAGAAGTACGGTAAGATGTAGAAGACATAGAGAAATTACCATTAGAATCAATTTAGCACCGGGGATATCGATGAACCTCCGAGTTACCCTTCTGAACCAGTCGAAGTACTCATGCTGTGGAGGCATATCACCAAGCACTACTTCACAACGCCGTTGAAGCCGATTACCCCACTCCACGATATGCACAGCATGTTTCCGCACCCAATCAACACCGACCTTCCCCCTCAAATCAATGGCATGAAGCACTGTGTCAGTGTCAATAGCGCGGGGAATTTCTTGGATCATTCCAAATTGACGAACGACACGATCCGGTGTATGTTTCTCTACTAGGTGGAAACATACAAGCGGCACCGTTGCTGTCCACACGACCCTCCCTGCAACGCACCACGGCGGAAGGCTCTCCAATTCAGCTTTATACGGCTGCCACACCCCCTACAACAGCCCAAAAACAAGTACACACTGCGTTAGGCATCTATGTTTATATTTCAAAGTTAACCAAATGTATATCTTGTTCGTAAACATGTTAAACACTGCATTTTCATACCTGGTTTGGCAACATTGAAGCTATTTTCTCGCGATACCTGTCCCTGAAGATGTGGGCGGGCCTATTTTTCTTGTTTGGGACCCATACCCACCTACAGTCAAGAACAAGGGATCAATATTTACAACTTTCCTACTAAGATAATGTTATGATTAAAACTATAAAGTAAACCCATATAACTACTAAGATAAATAAATAGAATCAAGTTACATGATTGTGGGCTTAGGAAATGATCACATAATGCATATGATATGTATGAGGTAGAGACTTACTTAAGGGACAGTGGACCACGCACTGGAGGACCATAAGCACCCACTGGCGGGCCACGCTCAACTGCCGGGCACAAATAGGGAAACCTAGCTCACGCCCAATACTAGACCAAAAATAGGCACCCACCAATCTGACTGGCTTTATTATCGCTTGCCCTGCATAACTCTCGGTACAACCATGCAAGGCAAGCACTTCCCCAACTGTACTTTAGTGGGTTGCGAAGGTCTTCCAACTGCTGCACCCACATTAGATGCACCCTATCGCCGAATTTGTCCATGAAGATTGTGTCCCCCAGTAGTGCTAGAATGTAGCATCGTGCGTACTTATGCAGTTGATCCTCTTCAGCATTAGGCGGCAATGGATCAGCAACTTCCTCCAAAAGCCGTTTGATGAGAATCCTCTGGCCATTAAGTTGCTTATGCTCATCATTTATAGGTTGAAAGCCAAGGAACTCGACACACACAGTCTCCCAAATTTTCTGCGTGCTCCCAGTTACAGCGTCACCATCAACAGGAAGCCCGAGAAGTACCTTAACATCCTACAATGTGATGGTGATCTCACCATGTGGCATGTGGAAGGTGTGAGTCTCGGGCCACCATCGCTCCACTGAGGCCGTTATGAAGCCATGGTCAATCTCTCTACCCGGAATCCTGAGGAGTCCCTCCAAACCAAGTGCCTTTATGATGTCAACAACTCGGTCGTCCACCATTGGCTCTCGATTGGAGAACTCTTCACTGCGGGCACGGCAGGTAAGGGACACGGAATCCTACACAAAACAAAATCATGGATTAACATATGACAGCAAGTGCGTGTACATTGTATGAAATAAATGCGTATACATTCATCAAATCTTTAGTGTTGTGTTTTACCTGCCCATTCCAAATAGCTTCTGACCGATGATTGGGCTGCAATGTCAACACCGAGTCGTCAATGGGGCCAGGATGTGCATGGTCAATTTGTCCGGCATTTGCAGCTGCCATACTGCACAAGAATGAGAAGTAGTTAGTTTAAAAAATGAACACATACTATGGTTTTGGAACTAGGTATGAGTTAGAGCAACAAAAGCCAGTTTGTACAATGAGAATTCAGTAAAATATGAAAGAATGATTCGGTAAAAGGTGAAAGAATGAATGAACGATGAAAGAATTCAGTGAAAGAATTCAGTGAATGAATGAACGATGAAAGAATGAATGAACGATGAAAGAATCCTATTAAATACTTTTGGACATTTGCATGCGTTTATTTTATGACAATTTGGGTATATAGTTTATTAAAGTCAGTTTTTACCAAAAAAGAAAAAAGAAAAATACTAGTGCCCTCATCAAATTACTTCAATGATTTCATTATTTTCATTGACAATCTTTTTTTTTTTTTTTTTTGGTAAAGGTGTAATTGGTATTTGTCTTATCAAAGAGGGCATTCAACCATGACACACAAAGTTTGTCTCTTACTCTTATTCTCATTGTACCAGCAAATACCTACCTTTACTTTGAAGAAGTAAATACTAAATAATTTACATTTACCAAAAGAAAATGCTTATTCATGTATAAATTAAACTGTAAAATACTAAAGACCCTATAATCTAATTGAAGTATATAGCCTGTGATTCTGGCCTTTTAAATCTACTTTTGCCAAAAAGTACAGCTACTTTGGCCAGTTTTTCATTCACTTAGCCCCGACACAGAAGTTTCTATTGACTTTGGTAACTCTCTCTAATGGTTTCTATAATCAGTACAAAAATAACATTCTCATGTAAGCAACCAACTGATTGATTACATTTCATACGTGCACAACATTTTACTCGATTAAAGTCTTGATTTGGTAATCAGAATCACACTGTTCTTGACACATTACTGAGCCGAATTTTTGTCTTAGACTAACATGTCCAGAATTGGATGAAAATCAATGGTCTATGAGATTTTGTTTGCTAATTTGATACGTCAATTTAGTTGGTGAAACTCAAATCCAAATCCTCATTTGGAAAATTGTACCTTTTTTGACATTGAGAGCTACTTCTTGTTGTTTTATTAGTGTTTTCTTCGAACTTTTATAATAATCAGAAAAGACATTTGTGATCAATAACTAAATATGCACATGCAGATAATATTTTCAAATCCTAGAATTTTTTTTTTAATCAGTTGTTCTCAGTGACTGTGCCACCAACAAAAAAATCTGAACCCAACACTATAATTGTAATCATTCTTACTACTGCTAAAATATTGGGACATCTATGATGCTGTGTGATCCAATTCACATGATCAAGTCCATTAAAAACTCTAGGATTCACAATATTAGTTATTACTAGTACTGAACAAATTGTGGCTCCTTTAATAAAAAAATAATTGTGTAATCCGAGTCAGTACTGTGTGTTTGTGTTATGTTTTTATTGATATGTTTAATTTATTTACTTGCTAAAAGAAAATTAATAAAATTTATATTTAAAAAGTAAGATTTTAAAAAATTGCACATAAACAAAATTCATATATAATAGATCACACAAGTATTCTGTCAAAACAGAATGAAAAAAAAATAAAAAAAGGTCATTCTCAATTACAAAGCTATTATTGCCTCTCAATCATATGTTTAATTTGAGACTATTTTTTTGGTAATAAGAAAAAATGTATAAGAGGGGAGAACGACAATCCCTACGCACCTAGAATAACATAGAAAGAAATGGATATCAACTCGATCTCTAATAAGGATCAAAAGAAGTCGAAGTCTAGAACCCAAGACCTAAAATTTGAGATTAATTTTAGCAATTAGGAGTTAATTTGGAAATTAATTAAAATTCTATCCAACTCTCCCCCTCATTCAAATTCCATTTTGAGATTCACAATTCTATTGGGAAAAGGGACAGTTGTTTATCACTCACCTTGCCGGCACCAACAGGGTTTGGTAAATGGAGGTTTGGACCCTAGCTAGTTTTGTACCATTCTCTTATCACATTGAAACCAGCTACACACCCCCTTTGTAATAAACTAGCTAGTTTAACAGGGGGGCCATCATGCATGGCTTGAATTAGATCACATAACTCCTTTGTAATAATTTACCTCATTTATGTGTACTTTTGTAGGTCCTAGTATTAGCTGTGAATCACAAATGTTCAATTAAAGTCACTACTACCCACTTGCCTTAAGACTTAAAGAGAATCAGAAATTGCATGTCTGCTCTTGTGCCATCAAAACTTTTAAAAGGGCAAAAAGCCAAAACCCTCACCAAAATGGAATGGAAGGAAAATTACTAAACTAGGAAGACACGGATTATACATCATTGTTATCATAATTATCACATACAAGTGGAGACTGCCGTGTAAACCTTTTTGCATTTTTTGACTTAGCCCTCAATTATTATAATAAAGTAACTTAATGAAAGATTACACATTTCCTATCAAACTTACAGTATCTGAGACTTGAAGCAATCAATAAAGCTCCACATTGGACTCATGTACACACAAATTATTGTAAGAAATTTCAAGATATTTTGCTCAACTTTTAACTTTAGTATACTCATCAATCAAAATAATCATAATTACGGAACACAAACCCTAAATCTCTACTTAACCATCTAAATAGCAAGAAACAACAACAAGATCAAGACAAAAAAACTGAACAACAAAAAATCAAAGCAAATCAAGTTGATCACACAACAAGAAAAACACCCGAAAATGTACTTCAAAAGTGGGTTTAGGAGAAGAAAATCATACCTGAGAGAACTGGAGAAGGTGCTTGAGAGGGTGAGTGAAAGAGGCGTGACAGGGGAGACTGTTTTGTGCGAGTGTGAGATGGAGAGAGGCGTGCGTGAGTGTTCTGTTCTGTGCGAGAGTGAGATGGAGAGTGCGAGAGTGAGACGGAGAGTGCGAGAGAGAGTGACAATGGAGAGGGTGATGAGAGAGGCATGAGTGAGTCTGTGCGAGACTGAGAGGGAGAGGCGCGAGGGAGTGTTCTGTTCTGTGCGAGACGATGGAGAGTGCGAGACTGAGAGAGAGGCGTTAGGTTTAAATTTTTGAAAAACCCCTATTAGAAATCGAGTCTCACAGACTCGGTTTCTGGGTGGCTTCCACGTGGCTGAACACGTCACACAAAATGGGTTGAGATGGAAATCGAGTCTCTAAGACTCGATTTCCAAGTGGCTTCCACCTCGACACAGGGCCAACTCGGATCCGGTCCAAACAAGAAAATCGAGCCTCAAAGACTCGATTTCTAGGCCCAAAATCGAGTCTTTGAGACTCGAGATGTTAGTAACCAATATAGTTTGTAAAATCAAACTACTAACTAAATAAAGCCCCATTTTCTCCGGTTTTTTTTCTTAATCTCTCCGATCTCCATCATCTGTTCATAGAAAATATAAATAAATAAATTAATTAAATTGGGGGTTTTAGATGAATGAAGAAGTTAACGGCGTCGTTTTGCAGTTGGAGTCGCACACTTAAACAAAACCCTTCCGATTCCTCGAAAGCACAGAAGAGAGCTAGAAGAAGCTCAACGAAGCCAAGCCAACAATGGCGTACTCAAATGTAGTCTCGAGATTATCGTCGCGATTACAACCTTTCGCTCTCAAACTCGGCAAAAGATCGCTCTCTCCGCTCAAATCGTGCTCTCAATCACAAGCCTCTTCCTCTGCCTCCGCCTCCGCGGGACGCTTTTCCCGCATTTCTCGGTGAGATCTCCGAGCTCTCATTTTCTTGCCTCCTGTTTTGTTCCCAAGAAAAAAAAAAAAAAAAAGATAGAAACTTTTGAAATCGTCACATGTGAACCTAATAATAACACACAAAAAAGTTTTCATTTTTGTTGCTTTAACTGAGAGTTACAGTTGTTTTTGTGATTAGGTTACCGTTGGAGTTAAGCAGCGTGGAAACGATGATACCGTTGCACAACGCGATAGCTTCGGCGAGGCTTGTATCGAGCTTGTCCACTGATTCTCAGAGCTGGAGTTTAGTTCCTCAAGGTACTGTCACTCTCCCGTGTGCCTATTTATTTGATACTTTCTTCATGCCCTTTTATGTGTATCTTGCTTTTGAGAGAGCTTTTTGTTGAAAAAATTTGACTAGGAATTTAGTGCACACCACTTGTTTGTATGTATGTCTGTATGAATGTGTGACTTTAGGAGAAGTGTATTAATTGAACTTCCAAATGGGTATATGTAGTCTACTCTCATTGGCCCTATTTTGGATTAAGGATTTTGCAGAGGTATGGAATCTTTTTTTGGAAAAACTGAGTTGGTTGGTACTGCTATTCTGTATGTTAGGGTAGATGTTGATTGTCTCAACTGAAGTTGGACCTATTGCGGTTATCTATAGTTGGGGATATGAACCATGTTACACCAATGTGCGATAATAAGATAGATATTTCAAGATGTTTTATAGGGTTTTTTCAGTTATCTAGGGTGTCTCTCCCCCCCCCCCCCCCCCCCCCCCCCCCCACACCCCCGCCCCCCCCCCCGGGTTTTCTATGGGTGAAGGGATGGGAAATTGCTTGTTATTGGCGAGGGTTCAATTGAGTGTTGCCACTGAATTTTGTAAGGTTCATTTGGTTAGGCATTTTGGGAGCTTAAAAGTGCATTTTTAAACCTCGAAACTTCATTTCACAACAGCATTTGTCATAGCTTTTTTTACGAACGCTCAATTAGACTCAAAACACCGTTTTGTAACAGCTTATCCAAACACACCCTAAGAGGGGGATGGACCTTCATTATGGTATTGCTTATGCAAGGGACAAGACCATTGAAGGGACAGTTCAAGCTATTTGCTTAATTGATGATTACTTAGGATTGTCGAATTGTAGAGTTGGGTTAGGGGCCTTAGGGGCGGAGCAGATCCCTTGAGACCCAATGCAGCTAATTTATTTTTGTTTTTCTGGGACGAATTATAGGTTGGGGTGTATGGTAAGGTTATATTGAAAAATTTCAATGTACCAGAATAGGGTATCTTCGGAGGAACTATAAAAGCATTGTAAATTCTTTATTTTCTGCTTGTGATTGTTTTCTGCCACCATTCCTGTGGATGTAGGCACCCTACCTAAGCATGCAAGATTTGTGTTGATTTTCTCTCTAAGATCATAATTCTTCCACAGTAAGTAATCAGCAAAAACCTTGTATCAGTTATTTGGGTTGGCCTCCAACCTGCAAAATCTTCATTTGTGATGTGAATGGTAACGTAAGATCAATTGGCCAATTGAAGGAAGGAAAACATCACATTCACTGGGTGTTTGTCCCTGATAAACATAGATGATGTAGGCAACCAATATAATTGGCTAAGCTTAATGGAAACAGGAAAATACATAGCAGTTGAGGGGGGCCAATTATCTAATATTCAACCTACACATTTTTGGTAAGGTTATATTGAAAAATTCCAGTGTACCAGAATAGGGTATCTTTGGAGGCACTATAAAAGCATTGTAAATTCTTTATTTTCTGCTTGTGATTGTTTTCTGCCACCATTCCTGTGGATGTAGGCACCCTACCTAAGCATGCAAGATTTGTGTTGATTTTCTCTCTATTTTTCGCTGATATTGCTAAGATCATAATTCTTCCACAGTAAGTAATCAGCAAAAACCTTGTATCAGTTATTTGGGTTGGCCTCCAACCTGCAAAATCTTCATTTGTTATGTGAATGGTAACGTAAGATCAATTGGCCAATTGAAGGAAGGAAAACATCACATTCACTGGGTGTTTGTCCCTGATAAACATAGATGATGTAGGCAACCAATATAATTGGCTAAGCTTAATGGAAACAGGAAAATACATAGCAGATGAGGGGGGCCAATTATCTAATATTCAACCTACACATTTTTGGCCTCCCCCCCCCCCCCCCCCCCCCCCCAACCAAAAAAAAATAAAAAAGGATTCTTGCTTGTGAAACAATTATGTATGCTTAATATGATCTAGTTCTGATCACTTGTATGTGTGTGTGTGTTGACAACAATGTATGCACAGGATTATGTTTCTTGTGATACTCTTTTTTGAATTGGTAAAAGATTCACGCACCCAATGGATCTTCCATGACCTCATCCTCCAACCAATTATTATGGGACAAGGGTGTGAGAATTGATCTATAGCTCATTGGTATAACGGTATGTTTCTTATGATAATTTCAACTCATTAAATAATCCATTTTGTCCATATTGCAGGTATATCAATGCCTTTATGACAAAGTCTGGTGGCAGCAAGTTCATATTCTAGGCGGCATTTCTGCTTGAGGGCAATTTTATTTTGTTTTGACTTTTGAGGCCTCTATTGTACTTAGATTGCTTCATTCATCTTCATCCGTTTTTATACTGTTTTTGAATGTTCATTACCAGGAGAGCCTGGATGAGTTTTTGTTAACCATGGTTAAGTATACTTTGTTCTGTATGCCTAGCAAAGTAGTCTATAGCTTTGCTCTCTTGTTATTTAGATATATTTACAATTTCCATGTGGCATATTTCAAGTGACTTATCTTTTCCATTTGATAAGCTGATCTGACTCTAGCAAACTCATTTAATTAGTTATTGTTATCTTTAAAACTTTAAAAAGAATTTATGTTTCTTTAGGCAATTGGGGTATCTCTTTTTATAGTGGCCAGCTATGTGTTTTGGGAGAAATTTCCATGTCAATGAGAGAGATAGGCTATATTTGGATCTCACATCACTCATATCTCAATTCTTATACCTCAAAACTCATTCTCATATCTCATATCTATTTCCCTATTTTCTTTTAACTCACTCCAGTGTGTTTGGCATCAGAATTCCCCTTAGTTTTCAGTATGAAAAAAGCAATTTTAACTCATTTTTGTGCAGCCCATTAGTCAGAACAGCTACTACCAGAGGATGAAGAAGATGAAACCCACACACCAACAGTAAAACATTCCACCCATCGCAACAAAACCAAAACTCAGCTCTATCACCACTTCCACCAATAGCAAACCTTGTATCCACTACCATTGACACTAACAATGGCCACAACCAAAAGAAAAATCTCTAACTACCAAATGAAAATACAACCATCATCCACACCCACAAAAAGAAAAAAGCATCAACCATCAATACTACCACCAACGGCCACACAACCTACCTCCATAACAACCCGAGCCCTAAACCACATCCACAACCAAAAATCCAAACCCATCAACACACATGCATAGATTAGCAATCCAAAATTGTGACCCACACCCTAAATAATCATCAATTAAGCATATAGCTTGAACTTTCCCTTTAATGGTCTCATCCCTTGCATAAGCAATACCATAATGAAGGTCCATCTAGGGGGGTGTGCTTGGATAAGTTATTGCAAAACAGTGTTTTGAGTTTAATTGAGCGTTTGTAAAAAAAGCTATGATGAATGCTGTTGTGAAATGAAGTTTTGAGGTTTAAAAACGCGCTTTTAACTCCCAAAATGCCTAACCAAATGAACCTTTATAAAATTCAGTGGCAACACTCAATTGAACCTCGCCAATAACAAGGGGGGGGGGGGGGGGGGGAAACACCCTAGATAATTGCAAAAACTCTATAAAACATCTTGAAATATCTATCTTATTATCGCACATTGGTGTGACATGATTCATATCCCCAACTATAGATAACCGCAATAGGTCCAACTTCAGTTGAGACAATCAATATCTACCCTAACATACAGAATAGCAGTATCAACCAACTCAGTTTTTCCAACCCAAAAAAAAAAAAAAAAAAAAAAATCCATACCTTTGCAAAATCCTTAATCCAAAAAAGGGCCAATGAGAGTAGACTACATATACCCATTTGGAAGTTCAATTAATACTCTTCTCCTAAAGTCACACATTCATACAGACATACATATAAACAAGTGGTGTGCACTAAATTCCTAGTCAAATTTTTTCAACAAAAAGCTCTCTCAAAAGCAAGATATACATAAAAGGGCATGAAGAAAGCATCAAATAAATAGGCATACATGAGAGTGACAATACCTTGAAGAACTAAACTCCAACTCTGAGAATTAGCGAACAAGCTCGATACAAGCCTCGCCGAAGCTATCGCGTTGTGCAACAGTATCATTGTTTCCACGTTGCTTAACTCCAATGGTAACCTAATCACAAAAACAACTGTAACTCTCAGTTAAAGGAACAAAAATGAAAACTTTTTTGTGTGTTATTATTATGTTCACATGTGACGATTTCAAAAGTTTCTATCTTTTTTTTTCTTGGGAACCAAACAGGAGGCAAGAAAATGAGAGCTCGGAGATTTCACCGAGAAATGCGGGAAAAGCGTCCCGCAGAGGCGGAGGCGGAGGCGGAGGCAGAGGAAGAGGCTTGTGATTGAGAGCACGATTTGAGCGGAGAGAGCTCTGGAGAGAGCGATCTTTTGCTGAGTTTGAGAGCGAAAGGTTGTAATCGCGACGATAACCTCCAGACTACATTTGAGTATGCCATTGTTGGCTTGGCTTCGTTGAACTTCTTTTAGCTCTCTTCTGTGCTTTCGAGGAATCAGAAGGATTTTGTTTAAGTGGGCAACTCTAACTGCAAAACGACGCAGTTAACTTCTTCATTCATCTAAAAACCCCCAATTTAATTAATTAATTAATTTATATTTTCTATTACACTTAAAAGGTGTTGATTCATTTCTGTTAATCTGTTTGGTTATTTTATTTTATTTTTTTCCTGGCGGCAACCTGTGGAGGTGGAACAACGATGGAGTAGCAATGAAGAGAGCCAGACGGAGACAAACGAAGAGAGAGAGTCAGACATTTTCTTTTGTTGGGTTTTGAGATAGGTTTAGAAGATAATAACTGAGGGTAATTAATGAGATTCTAATAAAAATATTTGTAATAATCAAGGTTTTTTTTAACCGTTGAATTTACTTAAATCCAATGGTTTAAAAAATGTGTAACTTGAACCCACTTCATATATATATATATATATATATATATATATTCATATTAATGGTCAATGGAATATATACTTTTCAGTCAAACTGTCATGGTTGTCGTTTGACTTCAAAAAATGTTTACAATGATGATTTGTTTAAAAACAATTAGTTAACAAATGATATGCTTTTAAAAAATTTAATTTCAAATTAAATAAAATGTTTAGAATGATGATTTTTTTTTTAAATGGTTAAAAAATAATGTTCTTTTTTTTAAGAAATAATTTCAAAGTAAATAAATATAATGATCAATCGTATAACCAAACGCAAAATTTGAAAAGGAAAAAAAAAGAGTCAAAGAACTTGCAAAAAATTATATCATAAAAAGGGGGAAAAAATGTCATATAGATATATAAAGGTATAAAAGTAAAAATACACAAATTTCATTTCCCTCCTCTTTATAAACCAAACAAAGGAAAGGAAGGAAATTCTTTCAAATTTTTCCTATATCCAAGCACACCTCAGGAAGTTAACTCAAGTATTATAACTCAAGCTTTTGGTGTTTGATGTGACAACACAAAGCATTGGGTCCCACGTATTCCATTTAATTACCAAATTGTCATGTAACTCATAACTCAAGTATCTGAAAACACCTCAAACTTGTTTCCAGTTTCCATAACTCATTACTCACTTTGGTGAGAATTGAGTGATGAAAACAAAATTTGAAAACACATCCAAACAAGCTATTACTCCGTGGGACCCACCATTTTTGAGTGATGAGTGATAGAAACAAAGTGATAGGTGATGGAAACACTAAAATCAAACAGCCCTCTAATGGGGCTGTTTGGTTTTTTTTTTTTTTTTTTTTATCACTCATCACTCCTCACTCAATTTTCGTCATTCATCACTTAAAATACCCAAATTTCCTAAACCCCACCCGTTTGGCACCTGTTGATGTTCATTTTCGAAAGCCCAGCAGCAGGAAGAAGTCCAACAATGTGGGTAAGAAAAGAGTTGGTGGATTGATAAGGAAAAAGAACCATTAAGCCCGAATGGCAAGAATAATGAATCAGGGACCCATGAAATAAATAAATGGGTCTTGAAGAAAGCAAATGGGCCAGAGGAGCTCAGAGAAGGATGTAATAAACCCATGGGCATTATGTGATGTAGAAAAGCAAGAATGGGCCACAACAGGCCCGCGGTAATGAAGTAAGAAAGTAAGGGGTCACAGCAAGCCCATAAACCCCAAGGATGAATGATAAAGTAGTTGGGCCAAGGAAGCCCAAAAGAGTTAACAAGGCGCCCATGGGTATGTAAAGTGAGAAGTGGGCCAAGGATGCCCAAGTAGAAAGGAATGAGATGAAAAAACCCACAAGCAATGTAACGGACTGGGGAAACCCAAAGTAGCATAAATGACCATACAGAGTCATTGAAATAAGGTTGGGCAGCAGGCCCAACGAGGCCCAACAGACGTAAGTCAAGTAACACCAAGGCAGGAACAACAAAGCAGTATGGCAGAAAACAACAAGAGAATGAGTGGGCTCAAGAAAGGAAGTTTCACAGTCAAGCAAGGCCCAGTCCTTGAAAGAGGCAAGCTGTAAGGAATGAGAAATCAAAAAGTAGTTTACGCCATAAGGGGTCAAGGATGAGCGGCAAAATGCATAGACGAGCCTCCAGCCCACGGTAAACACATGAACAGTAGACAAGCTTTAGCCGTACACAGGAGTGGAGCACGTGCAAGACCCAAGCACTACCAACCTGTACCCTGCCAATACAAGGGTGGTAGGTCATGGGTCAGAGGTAAGAGAGGGTATGGTCTGACGATGGGGAGAAGGGTAAGTCTATTTTGGGGTTTCCACTCAAGCACTTTTAGGAGAGATGTCCTGTTGGGATGACATACTACCCAAAAGAGGGAGGATAAGCTGGAACCACTAAGTGCATGCCATGAGGGATAGGGAGAGAGAACACCTACACCATGACAAACTAGAATGTCATGGTAAGCAAACAAACAAAATAGCATTCTTTATCTGGTAATAGGGAATGGCACAGCCAGCATAGGTAAGTGGTGGTGGCTGGGCAGCTGACAGACCGGTGGTAGTCGGCATGGACACCCAAACCAGATAAAGGTTGTTAAGGGTTAAAATGGTAAAAGAATAGTCATGGCAGGCTATATATAAAGGGCTTTAGTCGTACGCAGTAATAATAACAATGGAGGGGTAGCAATCATCCCAAGAGTATTTACCATCACACCACTAGGAAAATACAGAAGAAATAAAGAAACAGATGGAAGAAACCGAAATAGTAAAAAACAGAGTAAAAGAAACAGAGAGTTAGGAAGGGAACAAGAGAGAGTAGAATAGCAGGCATGCACAAATAGGCTCTTCCTACTCTCCCTCCTAAAGCCCACCCTCTGCCGAAGATAAAGAATTCATCTGGGTGCAAGCCATTCAGGTCCATTCTCTCAAATTGAGTAATTTCTATGGTAGGATCCTCTCGTGAGGTTACCCACATTGAGGAAATGGTTCCCTCCTTGGCCTCAATCCTGGGAAAAAATTGAATATGGCAAATTAATCATCTTTTTCTTTGATTTTATCAATTAATGTTATCATAACTTATCACTAAAAAATCAGAGAATTGAGTGATGGAAACAAAATTTGAAAACAAATTCAAACAAGCTTTCTCTCTGTGTGTCCCACCATTTTTGAGTTATGGGTGATTGAAACAGAGTTATGGGTGATGGAAACACAAAAACCAAGGGGCTGTCTATTTTTTTTTTTTTTTTTTTGTCATCACTCGTCACTCGTCACTCAATTTTCGTCATTCATTACTTATCACTCATTACTGAAAATACCCCAATTTCCTAATCCACACCCATTTGATACACTTCACTCACTTCTCATCACTCACACTTTTCTGATTTTTGTGGGACCCATACCTGTAACTTGGTCAGACTGAAGCTGTTAGCCTACCCGCGAACCCATCTTTTTCTCTTTTCTCATTTCTTTTTCACCCCTTCACCCCTGTTACTCTCCCAAAACCCAAACCCAAACCCAAACCCATAAAAATTTCAGAAGCTCCTTCGCCTCGACAAGATCGTCACCAGTGAACAACACCCATCTCTCCGATGTGCACTGGCGACACTATTTCCTCCGTCGTGACCCAGTAGCACAGACGAGCATAAAGAATTGTGACCCATTTCCCCATTTTGTCACGGACGATTTCCTCTGACCCAATCAGGTGCTACCTCATCCCTTTTTGTACTCTCTCAGCTTGTTTTTTTATCTGATTTGTGTGTTTGACATTTGGGCTTTGAGAAAACTGTAAGATTTTTAGCACTATCTCTGCTTTGCCTTTGTTTTTCCCTATTGTTTGGTTGGTGTGAAAATAGTAAAAGAGAATTTTTTTTGTTTTTTTTTTTTTTTTTGTTTATATGATATTATTATGCTCACCCTTTGCTGGTTTGCTTCGATGGTTTGAAGTATATTATAGAGGATTTTCTTACATATCTTGATCTCTGGTATTTATTTCATTTCCCTATATTTATTTGATGTTATTTTATTTGCCAAAAGAATGGGATTGCAGATTATAAAAGCCTCGTTGTTTTTTAACTGATTCAAATGAAATAGTTTTGGAAACTATTGAAACCTTTATTTGCAACATTCTTAAATAATTAAAGCCCATCCCATTTATTCATCTTCAGAGCAAAACTATAATATACACCAGACATACAGAGGATTTGATAGATGTTCGAACTGAACTATTGGGCACTCTAAACATATTGAATTTCTATTCCATAAGCAAATGTCATATGCAACCATAACTCAATTTGCTTCATTTGTTTTAGGCAGTTTGTTAATTGTTACCTGAGGTTCATCACCTCTCTACGGATGATTTGATCCGTTAAAATTTGGTAGTGATGGGTAGCAGATTATTTGTTGGAAGTGATTTGGTTTGCTATTGTGGTGGGCTTTTTTTTGAGTTATTGGGCTGGATTGCCTCCTGCCGTACTAGGCCCAAATGTTCTGGGTAGGAGAGTTGGGACCGGTCCAACTGTAACTCACTTTGGTCCAGTTTGTGAACAAACTATGCCCCGTTTTCCGAAACTATGGTCACGTGCTTATGGCAGGCAAGGTAACTATAGAGAGATTATGGCAGATAGCTAAAAAAATGACGAGTGGACCATGCTGCTGTTAAGCAAATTTAGTGAACAACCAAAGCGAAAGGGAAGAATACATTACAGATGAAAGTGACAAACACGGAGTGAGAAATGATAACATATATTGATAAAATCAAAGAAAAAGATGATTGTTTTGCTACATTCAATCTTGTTGCGGGACTAAGGCCAAGGAGGGAACCATCTCCTCAATATGGGTAACCTCACAGGGGAATCTTGCCATGGAAATTACTCACTTTGAGGAAGCGGACCTGAATGGCTTGCACATAGACAAATTCTTTGTTTTCAACAGAAGGCGGGCTTTAGGAGGGAGAGAAGGAAGAGCCTATTTATGCATGCCTACCACTCTACTCTCTCTTATTCCCTTCTTCACTCTTTGTTTCTCTTACTCTCTATTTTTTCTTACTCTCTGTTTGACTATTTCAACTCCTTCCCTTGGTATCTTCCTCTCTTTCTTTCTTATATTTTCCTAGTGTGATGGTAGTTATTCTTGGGTGATTGCTACTCTTTCGTTATTGTTGCCGTTGTCCACTGTGCACGGCTAAGACCCTTTATATACTGCCTGCCGTGGCTATTCTTTTACCATTTTAATCCTTAACAACCTTTGTCTAGTCTGAGTGTTCTTACTGACCACCACTGATTTTGTCAGTTGCCCAACCACCACCACTTACTTGTGTTGGTTGTGCCACTCCCTATTACCAGACAAAGAAAACTATTTTGTTTGTTTACTCACCATGGCGTTCTAGTCTGCCGTGGTGTGAGTGTTCTCTTTCCCTATCCCTCATGGCATGCACTTAATGGTTTCAGCTCATCCTTCCTCTTTTGAGTAGTATGTCATCCCAAAAGGACATTCCCCCCAAAAGTGCTTGAGCGGGAGTCCTAGAATAGGCTTTCCATTCTCCCCACCGCTAGACCTTACCCTCTCTTACCTTTGACCCATGACCCACCACCCCTGTATTGGCTGGGAACAGGCTGGTAGTGCCTGGGTCTTGTGCGTGCTCCACTCTTGTGTATGTCTGAAGCTTGTCTGCTGTTCATGTGTTTGCCGTGGGCTAGAAGCTTGTCCGTGCATTCTGCCATTCATCCTTAACCCCTTATAGTGTAAACTATTTTATAATTTTCTCTTCCTTATAGCTCGCCTCTTTTAAGGACTGGGCTTTGCTTGACTGTGGAGCCCACTCATTCTCCTGCCGTTTTCTGCCATACTGCTTTGCTATTCCTGCCATGGTACTACTTGGCCTGTGTCTATTGGGCATGCTACCCGGTCGTCTTTCAATGACTGTATGGTCATTTATACTACTTTAGGCTCCTTCAGCCCATTACATTGGCTATGGGTTTTTTTGTCCAATTTCCTTCTACTTGGGCATCCTCGGCCCGTTTCTCACTCTACATACCTATGGGCACCTTGCTAATTCTTTTTTGGGCTTCCTTGGCCCAACTGCTTTATTCTTTATCCTTTATCCTTGGGGTTTATGGACTTGCCATGACCCCTTACTTTCTTACTTCATTACCGCGGGCCTGTTATAGCCCATTCTTACTTTTTCTATATTACATAATGCCCATGGGTTTGCTACTTCCTTTCCTGGGCTCCTCACGCCCATTTGCTTTCCTCAAGGCCCATTTATTTATTTCATGGGTCCATGATCGATTATTCCTGTTATCCGGGCTTAATGGTTCTTTTTTTTTTTTCCTAATCAATCCACTAGCTCTCTTCTTGCCCATGTTGTTGGGCTTCTTCTTGTTGCTGGGCTTTCGAAAATGAACATCAACAGCTATGAAGTGGTTTATTGACTGAAGATTATTGGGACCTAGATCATTGGCAAATACAGCCCAATACCTTTACCATTAAATGTAAGTTTGTATCATAATTCAACTTGTTTTGGTATCATTCATGTAGATGCATGTCGTGATATGAACAACACATGTATAACACCATGTCAATAGTTGGCTTCACTATCCTTTATTTAAGAAAATCATTGAAGTTCAAATATTAATTTTGTACGCTTTGTCAGTTAGAATTTTCGGTCATCCTTCCTACATCTCCAGGTTCTAATAAGTCGGTGTTGTTTCATATAGAAGAAATTAATTAAATTAATAATTTTCTTTTTGTTTTGTTTTGCGTTGTTTCATCATAAAATACAGAAACTCAATAAGTAGATTCTTAATGATTTAAGATTGCTTCTTCTTTGCATGATCGTACAAAGAAAATAATGAAAAATAATAATGGTAACTTAGGGGACTGAGAAGTCCGCCACACTAAAAAAAAAGGTTTGTTGGGGTGGTGCTTATATAATTTACCAAGTTTTAAATAAACTTACCTTTCTAACACAATTTTCTCAAATTACATTAATTCATTCATCTTAATTGCAGAATTGAATATGAATCCATTTTTTTTAATAAACATTCATCTTAATTGCAGAATTCATCATAATAAACATATTTTTCTAACACAATTTTTTATCAGTTGCTTCCAGCTCAACATTTGCAGCTATGCCATCTCATCGACACCTTCAGATTTCTAGCCAAGAAAATAGGTAAAAACACATTTGAAAAGGATTCCTGACCATCCGGTGGTATTTATGACATTGTATGGCATGCCATTAATTATTGATATAGGTTACAGCCACTGTAAAGTCTGTTCTAAAGAGTCTCTACTTCAAATATTGCATTGTTATTTTATCCTGCCAGTTCTGTGGAGTAGAAAAATTTTTTATCCATTTTGATGGAAACAAATTAAGATTTTATCCCATACATGGAACCATTAGGGAGTTGATGATAGGATTAAACTAAATCAAGATGCTTGTTATGAAATGTGGGCTGGGTGCTTAAGGGACAACAATAAACCAAGTTAAATGAGATTTATTTTCATGCTTTAACTAAAGAAATTGTCTATAATATTTTATCATAATGCCGCAGCATGTACGCATACATCTCCCCGACTATAGGATTCACTAAATTAAACTCTACTTCTTCTTCACATTCCGACTCTGAATCAGTCCAGTTATCATCATTATCTTCACAAGCATCGTTGGAACCAACATCGTTGAAGTATGCATCATCGAAGTCATACTCTTGGAACGCATGTGACCAGTCATTTCCAGACGCCATAAGTGACCTACACATTAGCACAAAAACTCACTATTCAAATAGGTTATATAAAGAGAAATAGAAAAGTAAATATGTTATTCTTAACCGTCTACACCTTAGTAAACAAATAATATAACACATCAACAAACCCAAAATCCAAATTCCATAGCATTATATAACACAGACCATACAAACATCCCAAGTTCGTAAATAACATAAACCAAAGTATTATTCATACGAAACAAAAACAAGTAAATAGAACAATCCAAATCAATAGTATGTAAAAACCAAATAGCTTAGACATAATGCAATAATATTCTTCCTACTAGCCAAATAGGACTACATCTAAGTACTAAATAATAAGCACGTAAATATGTCAATCCTCCTCCGGGTTTAGAATGTCCTCTATCCAAGTCTTCCTCCTATGCTCCGGCATACCCATAAACACCACCCTATTATCCTTTTGCTGCAAAGCCTTTGAGATCTTGACATAGGCCTTATTATTCAAATCCTCATACTTATTCAGCAGCTCAATTGCCTTGCCAAGTGAACAAGGATCACCCCCTACGCCGGATTGGGCGAATTGCTCGGATGTACCGCTGGACCTGCCGAGTTTACCACTATACCTCTCCTTCGTCATTGCGGTGTACTCCTTTAGGGCCACAGTCGTGTCACTTACCCTATCCGGTTTCTTCAAGACCTTCTTACCCTTGCCACTTGCATCTTGCACAGGACGTTTTTCCGCCCGTTGGGTTACCTCCTCAACACACACATCTCATACACAATCATATGACATGTACAATAAAGAAATCCCAGTATTTTTAGAGGACCAAATATTGAGCATAGGATCCATATTAATATGTATATATTACAGCAATGACATGTACTGAATCATTCTTATGAAATTCATAAACAATATTAAAAAAGTAGTATTCCCGTATTGTGGACCCAATAAAGAATACTACTTAAAAACATTACAGTTTAGAATGTCTAAGTCTAGAAGCAATCCATTATGTAAATAAGACCAAGAACCCATTCAGCAAAATCTGACACACCTACAACAATGTCGATACCCATTGATTATACAAGCAAATGCAATCTACAACTCTTCTAAAAAAGACAAAGAACCCAATCAGCACTACCAAACATCTCTTTAACCCTCCAAGTAGCATAGAGTAGTAGAAGGTAGTAGAAAATATAATTGTAAAAAATCAAACCAGCAGAAGCTGGCAGTGTTTTTCAATTGGTAATATTTTCACAAAGTACCCATTGGTTTCTTTTTTTCATTTGATTCTACATTATGCACCCAAAGTTGTAACCTTTGTAAGTTGTTTTATACCATAAAACTTTTACAAACCAAATGATTATAAATGTATTGCACTGCTGTCAGAACAGATTTCTTTGAAAATGAGTTAAATTGCAGGGAGTGAGTAAAAGCATCACTAGTAAGCGAATTCCAGATCTTAATCAGCTCATCAAGAAATTTTAGTACTAACAAGAAGGGGAAAAAATGATAGAATGATAATAAAAGCAGCAGAGGAAGCTCATAAAGAGTAAAGAAAGCTCAAATGAAGGTCTAAGAAGGTACATTAAAATTAAATCAAATAGAAAAGGATGCAATGACAGCTGAAATTGGAATGTGGAGACAATGGACGCATGAATTGCAATCAAAGATCTATTGATAAGTGAGCCATTTTCTTGTATGGGAACAATCCTACAAAATACCAGACTAGCTATTCCCAGAAGATCAAATATCACTTTCAAGAACTTGGATCAAAGTCCCATTTCAGTGTATATTAATCCTTCCAAACTTATACCTGGTAAATAACAATTCTAACACAAGTCAACAATTCATATAAGATCCAAAAGGTTCATCCATTTACTAAAAGTCAACTTGGAGGAGTGAAATGTCATCAATAATCATATATTTTGAATGGATTGCAGTGAAGAGCAAATGTAACCACCCGACCATCATATTAGGGATATGAAACCTTAATATATACTAGAATACTAATAAAATTTCATTGGCCAGTAAATTTGGGAACTCATTAGATGCAATTGAAACATGTTATGTTTTTAAATTTAGTAAAACTCTTTGTCAAAGCTCTAAGTGTCAATAAGTAGGTGATCTAGAAAAGATGGTAGCTCTCATGTTTAATTCCAAACATGACCTAGTTTGAAAATTTTTCATTTTATACTTTTCCTTGTCTTTTCTTTTCCCTGAAAAATATGCATGTATACACTAGAAGTTTTCTCAGTAAAACAAGTCAACAAATATTTTGAAACAACAAGTGAAGTCCACAGCCACAAAATGTAAGATCTAGATCGGCTCAGAATATCACCCATAAATATAAAAACATACCCATTAAAATATATATATATATATATATATATATATATAAGAGAAGATCAACATGTTTATCAAAAAAAAAAAAAAGAGGAGAAGATCAACATGCACACCCCAATCAAGTTGCAAAAGACAGAGCATGTAAACAACAAACTTGTATAAGTTTGAAGAAAATATTCTAGGACATAATAAGAAGACAAAAACTCTCCACCCTATTTAACTTCATCAAATTTGGTGTCATTATTATTATCATTTTTCTTTTTTAAAGTGTAACCGAAACAAGAAGAAATATAGATCTCAGTTATCAACGAATTATTTCAAGAACCATAATGTCTTTTTTATTTCTTTACTCAAAAACCCCAAGGCTTGATTTTTCATAGATCCCTTAAGTTTTCTAGTGAAATTTGTGATGACCTTTTGTGGGTATTGTTCTGTTTGAGAAGTTGGTTGCTTGATTTTGGAGATTAAAATGGGTCTGAGACATTCTTGATGGTGCCGACGGTGGAGTGATGGAGAAGAAAATCACCGATCCATTCACACACCTGCACAATCACGCTCCTTCAAGAACTTCTCAACACCCTCAACCCAAAGAAACGAAAACCCAAACACCAAAAAAAGAAAAAGAAAAAACAGAGAATCAAACAAATCACGACATTCGGATAATAGATCTAAAAGATGCGAAATTTGGAAACTATTACCAACAAATCAGATGGAAAATGCTGTCAAATGTAGAAAATACCTTTCGGGGAAGAGGGAAGAGTTCAATGGAAGATCGGTGCAGCGGCGCGTCAGTTTCAGTGTGATCGTGACCCAGCGGCGCGGGTTGCCTGAGCTCCGATGTGAAATAGTGCGTGAGATGGTGAGAGGGCAGGGAGAGCTTCTTTTAGCTTGTGGTGCTACTAGAATGGGGATGAGAGTGATCTGCTTTAGTGAAGAGAGCCGTCGAAGAGACCCATCAAAAGTAGCGCCTGAAGTGATGTTGCTCTGACCGTGGATTTTTAGTATGTGTTTAATTATCAAAATAGGATTTTTTTTAAATAATTATAAAATTTAAATTATTTTATTGATTACCAAATGTTTGAAAATTTTAGAGTCTAACAAATTGAGTCTAAAGAAGTCAATCTTGGTGTATAAATTGAGTATATTACAATCAATTTTTCATTGCACCAGCAGTTGAGCTGGACAAACTGTCCATGTAGGCTTGAAAATCGAGCCCAAAGAACTCGCTTTTTTTTCATTGAGTTCAGTCTCCATTTAAAACATCACTCAAACTTACACGGATTTTTTTCATGTTCTTCCTTTCCTTTTTTCTCCAAATGCCGTCATACTCTCCACTTCCAAGCCCCAAAAACCCATGAACAAATCAAATCCAAAACAAATCAAACCCACTCTCCAACGTGTTCTTCTCCTCCACTGGAGCGGTAACGAGAAACCTTATGTTCGATCCGATTTCTATCGCCTGAAGCTTTCGATCATCCTGTGGTTTAATTTTAATTTTAATTTTTCTTCTCAAATAAGCACTATTTGTTGTGGTTTCGATCATCCTGTGGTTCTATATCTATATAATTTTGTACTTTGCCTTGTATGGCTATAAATGATCAAATTTCAATTAAATACTTCCAAGATTTCATGTTCTTTCTCTTTACCAACTTTTGGTTGAGACTTGGCACATATGCTTCCATGTTTGCAATGGGGTAATGGTGGGATAGGTTGGAGTTGCATTTTTTTTTTTTTTTGGTGAAATGCAAGGATGGTATGCAGTTGTGGTTAATACAATTGCAGGTGGCCTGATGGTAATGCTGGTGGTCATGGTGATGTGGTAAGGATGATGATGGTAGTTGGTGGAGTGATGGTGCTGGGGTAAGGGGGTGATGGTAGTCTCATGGTGGCGGTGTTTGCTTGGATATGATTGTGTTGGTGAATGGAAATTCATTATTTAGATCCTCTTGGACACGAGGTTAGATGCTTACCAGTTGAGGCCATTATAGAAGAATAAAAAATTAGTTAAATAATGTTGATAGCCACCAGTGTTTTAATGATTCTATCAGTATTTTTTTCACATTCATTTTAGGTGCAACAATAGCTTCCAAAGGTTACAAAACTTATAATCTTATATGCAAAGGATTTGCCTTAGTCCTGCTCTCCAAATCACTGTTGCAACTGGAAAAGAAAATTTTGGTCCTATGTCATTGTTTACTTGCTTTTGTGGTAACAAATTGCATCATAAACTCTCTCTCTCTCTCTCTTACTTTTGTTAACATTTTCTTTAGTTTACTTGGTTATGTTAGGCAACAGTAATTAGCATATGCAATTTTCTCCTCTAAAAAAAATGGATTTATTTCCTCTACATTCTTATATGATCATTTTTATTTTTTGATAAATAATAACTTTATTAGGAAGAGAAAAGCTAATGGACACAGAATGTGTACACAGCCTTTCCTAAAAAATTACAACAGAGTAAAAAGGAGCCTATTATACTTTCACATTGATATATAAACCTGAGCACCATTTAGGTTAATTCACTTTCTTTGTCAAATAATCTCTCCTATATCTTTTCTGCCAAAGGAATCCACTGTGTCTGCCCTAATTGATGGTGCTTCGGGTTTGTGGAATATTTGGCTTATCGGCAGTTTGTTCCATCCTAATGAGGCTCAAAAAATAAAGGGCATTCTGTTGCCTATTAATCCCCAACCTGATGCCTTATGTTGGCCTTTATGTACTGATGGGTTATACTCTGTTAAGTCAGGTTATAAAGCTGTGTGTGGAGACAAATCAGGACAGTGCTTCTAGTTCAGTTTCGGTGCCTTCAAAAAATTTTTGGTCAAACCTATGGAAGCTTTAATTGCCAGGCAAGGTGAAATCGTTGTTATGGAGAGCATGCATCCACTCCCTGCCCACCAAATCAAATCTGTGTAAGAGAAAGGTTCTCTGTGATCCAACTTGTAGTCTTTGTTTGAAGGAGCCTGAAACCATACTTGATGCACAGTGGGGCCGTGAAAAAATTCAAGCGGTACGGAAGAGAGGCTTTGCTGGGCTGCATTACGTTGGATAGCAACTGCAATCTGTTGTTGAGCTGGTGGACTTAGTGCAGGAAAAACACAGAAGCTTCAATGTTTTTGCTATGACATGCTGGGCTGTTTGGAACCAGAGAAATAAAATTAGAGTGGGAGAGAAAGTGCTGCCGCTGGTATTTGGTGTATGATCATGCGTGTAACATGTTGCTGGAATTTCAGCAAGCTCGACTATCTCCTCCAAAACTGGTTTGAGAGATGCAACCAACATGTAAACCCCCTGACCTTGGTGAACTAAGAACAAACTTTGATGGGGCTATATGTTTGAAAATTTGCAGGAAGCAAGTATCGGCGTAGTAGTGTGAAACTCTCAAGGGGACGTTATGGCTGCTTTGTCTGAAAGGATTCCCATGTCATCTTCAGTACTATTATTGGAGACTTTGGCGGCTAGAAGAGCTGTACTATTAGTTCTTGAACTTGGCTTTCGTAGTTCCAGCTTTGAAGGTGATTCGGAAATCTCAATAAAGGCTTTACGTCAAAACAATTTGCTGCAGTCTTCCTTTGGACATATTATCAAAGACATGTTGTCTTATGCTAGTTCATTACAAAATTTCTCTTATACTTTTTGCAAGCTAATGCTTTAGCTCCTGCCTTAGCTCCTTAGCTAAAAGAGCGAGAATTTCTTTTCCTATTTTGGTCTGGATGGAGTCTGTTTCTCCTGGCCTCTATGATTGTTTTCTTCAAGATGTTTCAACTTTGAATTAATATCATTAATAATGTTTTCTTCTCAAAAAAAAAAAAAAAATTCATTGTCAAATTTAAGAATTCATGCGCTTAATTTTCAAGTACGATGAATAATAACCTCTAATAAAAAAGATCCCCAAAATATAATAAAAATAGTTAATAAACTCAAAATAGTTAATATATTTTACCTATTAGCTCAAATTGATGGTGCATTTGCACAAATTTTATAAGTTGAATTTTCCATAATTATTTCACTTCTTAAAATTTTTAGTAAATTTGAAGACAATTATCAATGGAAAATATGATAATAATATAATCATTGAAAGTTGAAAAATAATAAAATTTTTATAATTCTTTATGAAAATAGCCAAGAGCTATAGCTCAATTGGCACTTCTGGTGTTTCCAACAGAGATGTCTAGAGTTTAAAACTTTCCTCCTCTTTGTTTCAACTATCTAATTAAAAATATATAAATAAATAAATAAAAATACTTAACTGTGATAGTTGTGATAAAAATGAAGTATATGGTTCAATCAAAATATATCCAAAAGTTAAAAACCAAAAAGCACAAGGTTTGTAAATATCCTTGTTCATGCCTTTTGATTTTTTTTTTTTTTTTTTGGGATAGGTAATAAGAATTTTATTGATATAAAAGATCGTCGTGTTAACAATGATAAACACTCTGAAAAAGAAATAAAATCATAGAAATCAAGAACTAAAGGTAGCAAATTGTAGAAAAGTGGAAATGAAGATACATTGTGTAAAATCCCATATACAAGCCCATCGAAACAAAGTCCCAAAAAGAAGAGATCTTAAAAGATTCACAAATCTCTCCTTATCTTCAAAGGTACCGCTTGCCAAACTAACTACATAAGACATGCTGGAACCATATTCCAAGTATTTGACAGATTTTGCCCAAACAAATTCCTCTATGCAAACAGAAGAGAGCCACTATCTTCGGCATCACCCACTTGATCCCAAAAACCCAAAAAACTTTACTCCATAAAGTATGAGAAAACTTATAGTGGATTAAAAGATGATCCACAGTTTTCCCCTCGCACTGACACATACAACATCAATTAACTAGGGGTTGGTCTCTCTTAACAAGATTATCAATGGTAAGTATTGCACCCCGAGCTGTCCATAAAAAGAAAGACACCCTTTTAGGCACCTTTATACACCAAACACTCTTCCACATGAAAGCATTAATAGTAAGACCAGCCAACAAAAAACAATAGGAGTGCACATCAAACACACCAAACCAAGTGACGTATGACAAAGGGGGACAACAAAAATTTGACTTAGAACTCTTAAGATAGATCTGGTAACGCTTCTATTATGAGGGTTTAGAGTTAGGTTTTGGGAGGGAAAGGGCTGGAAAATAATAAGGATTATGGTTTCCAAGGGAATAAGGATTAGTAGGGTTTAAAGATAAAACAAAGGAGATCAATCAAGGTTTGGGTAGTTTTTCTTGTGTTGTGAACAATAAACAAAATAAAAGTTAAATTCTAGGCATCACACCTAGACTTCCTAAGCATCACACCAAGGGTTCCTTGGCATCACACCTTGGAGAAGATTACATCACACAAACTATAAAAGAAAGTTTCATAGCTTTTAAACTCTGAAAACATTAATCATCTCAATAGAAAAGCATTACAACTCTTTAAATAGAAGACTAATACTTATTCCTAGTAGAACTAGGATTTCGTAAAACCCTAATAAGACTTGGACTCTTTAGGCTTTTACCACTAAACCCAACTAAATAACTAAACTTAAAATAAAACTAAAGTAAAATCCAATGGACTATAAGCACAACCCATTCCAGAATATTAGGAAATTACAAAATTGCTCTTAATACATAAAATCAAATAAAATATAATAAATCCTTCTCACTGCCTCGTGCATCATCGAGACAACTTCCAAGTCAAGGTATCATCCCCCTCACCCCTCAGCATGTTGGCATAAAGAAGCTCAGAAAAAGAAAATACACCCTCCAATTCCCAATCATGAAAAGTTCGATGTGATTGTAAATTCCAACTTCTACTTACCCCATATAGTGCAGACACAACTAAGTTAGAAATCCAGACTTCTTTAAATAGAGAACAAGAAAACTTGTCTCTCTCCCTCATCTCTCTCTCTCTCTCTCTCTCTCTCTCTCTCTCTCTCTCTCTCTTATCCATCAGTGCCTCTAAATAGCACACACTACCACTGAACCAAAACCTACAAGTCATCATTTCCATCAAAACTCGACCCATATACAACAAGATCGCCAACTCTAAAACCCAAATCGATAATCTTGATATTATGAACCTTCTATCATTGTTCATCGTTTTTGTCTTTTGTATTGCGTCGCCATTGGAAATCCATTGAGAAGCTAAGATCTTGTTGGAAGCCGGAAACCCAAATTAACGATCATATTCGTTGTGGGTATGTGGCTAGTTTTGTTTTGGGTTGTGGTTGTGTGTAGGAAAGGCAATAAGGTGGATATAGGGCGGGTTTACTATTCCCCACCCTTGCCCCACTTCCTATTCGAGGTGGATATTTTTCCCCACCCCATTCTAGTGGGTCCCGCAAGTGTTCATCTTGCCACACCCAAAATTTTTTTATACATATAATTTATTAAAATTTTATTTTGAATGCATTAATTAAAACTCATATATATATATATATATATATATATATATTAATAGGTAAGGTTGAGAGAAAATCTAATTTGAATTCAATTTAATTTTAATTTTGTGCAACGTGTTCCATCTAATCTAAGTTTTTTTTTTTTTTTTTTTTAATTTTTGTACCAAATGAGTTAATTTAGTGTAAAAAACAAGAAGTTCAATATAAATAAACCATAAAATACCTAATCATATAATTAAAAACAATTCAAATTTATAAGTCATTTATGTAATATACCATGACTATATACGGTCCATTACTAACTAGGTTATATATAGAAGTATTTTTTATACTTATTTTTGCGACACATTTTCTACAAGCCCGATTCGATCAAGCCTGACTTTCTTGTGGGCTAAATTCATGTATTACATTATATTTTAAAAGAATTATATTTTATTATTTTAAGCATGACCTAAGCCGATGCAACATATTGGGGGAAATTGAGAAAGTGTGGTTTGGAGGGTATGGGTCGGCTCCTTTCAGACCTTTTGCATGAGCCCAGCCCATGCATGCTACCAAGTGGGCAAGGGACACTGGTAGCACCTTTGGCTCATGAAGGAGGTCTTGTACCCAAAATTTACACCTTAAAAGAGCTTTTATGCTCTGGCTGATTGTGGCCTAACCTTTCTGCTTTACCATTTTTTAGCCTAAAACATATAACTGACCCTAAGTGGCTGGCCTTGTCTGCTGCAACAACCAAATGTAGACTCCAAGGGCCTGCCATGTTTAGGAAACATCAGCCCATGAATTTAAGCCACTCCATTTTCCAAATTATGCAAAAAGCAAGCCAATCCTCTTATCCAATTAAAATGAATCTGACCATAACTTGTTTGATTGAGACCTTGGGGTTCAAAGCCTCTTCTATTGACCAAAAACCAGTCACTTAGAGTACCTCAAACTCAATACAAAAGGCCCCAATTAGATTTAAAATGAACTAACCACGTATTCCCCATAGAACTGAAACTTGAGAGTAAAAGCACACTAAGCAAGGAAACATTCTCACAATTCTGAACCTTAGGGGTGGAAATATGGGTACAGGGGAACCTTCCCTCTCATCCTCACAACCTCTCTAAATTTCGTCTTCTCGCTGACTGTGGGTCGAAATTTCATACCTGTATACTTTTTTCGCATTTTCTTGGATTATAATTATGGCATTTTGATTTCTTTCTTCTTAAAATACCATTAGCCTTTTGTTCCTTATACATTTGAAATTTTGGGCTTGATTCTCTATAAATAATCATTTCTAAAGAACCCAATAGAAGATTTGGGCTAATATCACATTTTTGGCCATTGTCGCAAAAAACGTCCCTGGCAAATATTAAACCATAGTTTATAGAAAATTCAATTAGAATCAAAATTAGATTTTGCTTTTGTTAGCTTTCCATAAAAATTAAATTGTTTAGAATTTTGTTATTATTTTTTTTATAGCTCTGAACTAATGAATATATTTTGTATACAGTTTCTATTCAAATATTTGTATACGAAGATATTAAATATAACAAACTATAATTGAGCTGAACGATCCCATACACCTATCTCCATTTAATTTAAGAGATATTATTTGACCAATTTACTATTTTATTTTGTGTTGTATTTAGTAGACTTTCACAGATAATAATTGTCAATTAATATTGTATATGTAGATTCGATAGTGATTTTTAAAATTATATACGTAATAACAATGTAATGAGAAACTTAACGTAACTAATATTATGAAAATTGTAAGTGTGAGTTTGTTTAGACCCCTGTAAACTAGATTATTTAACCTAATTAATTAACCAAGTGAATACTTAGGTTTATTATTCAGATCTAGGTTAAAACAATAACAATCATATCAAGTAAAGCAGCGAAAAAATAAATAACACAACGATATGATGACCTAAGAAAACCAAACCGGTAAAAAACCTAGGGAGGATTTAACCTAGCTATCCTCAAGGTAAAATAGCAAATCCACTAGAAAGAATTGAAGTTTACACAATAGCGACTTAGACCACTAACATCCTATTGCTACCCAAGTGTAGAAAACTTACTACCACAACCCCATGATAGCTCCGAGATCCACGGACTCCTTCTTTCCTTAATCTTTACAAAACACAAACACCACCGTTTGTGACTTTGAGATCCCACTCAAAGGTTTAGCAACACAAACTCTCTTGTTTGTGACTCCAATACCACCCTTGAAGGTTTAGATCATCAGCATCTTTGATGACTAGAGAAGGCAGCAACTTCAGCAATACCGGATCTTGAGATTCTTCAAGGAACAACACCGGTAGAAGTTATAAGAGAGGCTTTAGGAACAAAACCTTAAATATAAAAGAGGCACACTCTTCTCTCTCTAAAAAGCCTTGTAAAAACGTGCTTATGGTTTCCTTTATATAGTGGGAAAAGTAGATCTGAAACCCTAATTCTTAATGGGCTAGAACTGCTGTTTGGGCTAACTTAAAATTCTGCAGATACGATTTTCAATCGGTCGAGCCTGTTTTTCGATCGATCGAACCAGACAGATTCTGAATTCTTCTTTTTGCAGCTTGTACGTTCTTGTGTGCTCACGATTTGCCAATTGTTCTCAACTTTTAGAACCTAACAATCTCCCCCTTTGGCAATTCGTGACAAAACTTTCATACAAAATGAAATGTTAAAATATAAGAACAACCCAATACAATAAAATGCCCAATTACATCACAAATCTCAATCTAAGACTCTTAACCTAGAAGTTGCCAAGAAGAGGTAGAAGGTCTTGATCAGAATGTACCTGTCTTTCCTGAAACACTCAACAAACACATCAACGCATGTGTGGAAAGAAAGACATATAAACAATAATATGAAACAGAATATAAAAACAAAAATAAATTCTAACTCTCCCCCTAAGTTAGATACATCAAAAAGTTTTTATATTCTCCCCCTTTCGAAAACAATTCAACTCCCCCTAAACAAAACAAACAGGATTTCCACATTTCATCTATTTCTCCCCCTTTTTGCCACGTATTGACAAAGACAACTCAAACAAAGAGTAAACATGAGAGAAAAAAAAGAACTAAGGGAACATAAAACAGATTAGCTCTATAGAAAAAAAAGATAATGCCCCCTATGAAGAGCAACAACTCCCCCTATGAACAACAAATGCTTAAAAAAAACTTTTCTCCCCCTATAAAAATAAGAAAAACAAAACAAGTTTTGGGAAAAACAGTTTTGAGGAAAATTTAGGAGGTGGGGAAAAATAAAAAACACACAAACCAAAAAAAAATGAGTTGAGGATACACATGAAGAAAAATATTCTCTCTTTCAATAAATGCAAACTTGACACTATGTGCCCCATAAACAGTTGCATGAGTAGAGAAAATATTTGCACATTGATTATCCATCATATCTCTTAAGAAAAATATTTTCTGCAATTCACACATCAAGAAAAATAGCATATACTAAAATGTATAAAGGACTCAAAAATTAATCAATCAATTTCTGATTCAAGTTGAGTACCTAATTTAGCAAAGTGTATGCATGTTATGTGTGAAAACAAAGAGAGATATGACTGCAAAACTGCAAGATGGATACAGAAAACAATGCAACTCATGTGAATCCTAACCATAAATGATGCATAAAAAAAATTTGGTCAAAACTCTAAAAACTGAAAATTTTTCAGTTTCGATCGATCGAGTATCGATCGAATACCAATCGAGTCAGACAGAATCAAACCAAAAAATTTTAATCGTAATTTCGATCGGTCGAGAGACAGATTCGATCGATCGAAAATCTGGAAAAATGAGATTTTTGAAAAACAGAGCAATTTTATGCAGAAACTCCTCAAAGTACAATATTTTATGAATAAAATGCATGAGTATGAGATTAAAAGTTTTTCAAAAACACATGAATACAACCCAAATCTTCCAAAATTAAGATTTTCAATCAAATTGTCCTTAAAACTCAAATTTTGCATCAAAATCAAGGAACATATAATCTTGGATGGCCACAACAAAATCACACAAAATATAATGTACCAAGTTTAGCAAAGAGTAACTTGTGTAGTGTGTGCAACTAGCAAAAGCTTGAGAAACATGTGAGGTGATATGTGAATAGTAAGCAATCACAAAGTCTACAAAATTCATCACATAAATTTGAAAGAGACTATCACCTAAAGAGTTACATCATATAACTCTCACATCTCATAGAATAAAAGCTTGCAATCATGTAAGTTTCTTGATTTGCCTCATTATTCAATTTAATTGATTAGAAACTTAATAAAAGTCGGGATAATGTACACACCAATTTTATTTGAATTGTGAAGTTATTATAGCCCAATAATGTACACACCAATTTTAATTAGAGGCTACACCTTATGATCTTTTTGTGCATGTGCTACACTTTCTCGAGCACAAAATCTTATGATATACACTAAGATGTTCATGATTGGCTAGTAAACAGTGGTGAGATGGTTATTTATGCCTTTCTCAATAAATTTAAGTCTGACAATCAAAGGCATGTGACTTCAAAATCAAGATCATGTGATCAAAAACTATAAACATCTTTCCCACACAACATGCACTACAAAGCTTCAGCTAGTAAAGTGTAATAAAATAAGCTCATCCAAGCTAAACAAAGTACATAAACATGTTATGTAAAGATAATATGGCCAACCTTGATTATAAATCCAAGATATATAATACAAAACACATAAAAATATTTTTGGTTTAAAAAATTTTATGACCAAAACTAAAAGCACACATTATGCTAAATAATTAAAATGCAAATGCAATGCATGATAATACTTAACTAAGCTATAGAGGGTACACAAACAAGAAATATCAATTTCTTAATTAACCTTTGAGTACATGTACAAACTAGTACATACTAAAAAAAATCAAAAAATAGCTTAGCACTTATAGAACGCATGCTATTTAAGTTTCTCCACAATGTCAAGCATGTTTTAAATCAAGAGAGAGATATCATAATTCATGTAATTCTCAAGAAAAATTAAAACTAGACACAAAATAAAATAGTTTTGTCTTTTTTTTTTTTTTTTTGAAAATTTTCAATGTTTTTGGATTTTTTTTTTTAAAAACAACCTAAAAAAAACAAAACAACCAAAAACAGAAACAAAATATGTCCACAAATAATTGAAAGAATTAAAACAGGGACAAGTCAGCAACACTCACCTTATAGAATCTTTTCTCACCCATATAGCACGAGTCTTCGGCTTTGTAGGTAAAAATCTATGTGAAGTAGAGTGTATTTGAGGAATTACACCAATCTTCTGAGAAAGACTAAAATCCTGCAAATTCCTTTCACAAGCCAACAAGCTCAAATTTTTCAAAAGAATATGAAACAATTTATTTGAACTTATGGTAGGAGAAATATCATCACATGTCCTAGACTGAAACACAGAATGCTTAAATTTCAATTTATGACAATTAGGACGAATGTGACCGGAAATACCACAAAAGTGACAAATAGGAACAAATTTAGGAACATCAGTATTCCTAACAGCAAATCTAGTCTCAGATTTTGGTTTTTGCCTCAACAAAGAACAATTTGGTCTAATATGACCAACAACACCACAAAGGTGACAAGTAGGCACAAAAACATATTTCTTATGCTCTCTAACAGTAGGTTTAGACTTAGGTTTAGAATCTTAAGCGTCTACATCAGAATTTTTACCTTTGTCTAACCTAGCAAAATAAGCATTTTCTTTATTATTCCTCTGGAAAGGAGGGATATAAACTTTTTCAGCTTTAGGCTTAAGAGAAACAGAAGCACTTCTGTTATCTACAGCAGGCTTGGTACTAGTCAAATTTTCAATTTTAGCTTTAAATTCAACTAACTCTTGTTCCAAGCTTTTCATCTTCTCATCTTGAGAGGAAATTTGATTTCTCAAAAATTCATTCTTTTTATTAGATTCATCTAATCTAACAATCAATTCCTCTTTTTCAAGATTAGCCAATTTTAACTCTTCCTTGAATTTCTTAGCAATTCTCATAGTTTTCAATAATTCCTTACGAAGAGTTTCACAGGCATCAAAAAGATCAACAGAAACAACAGTGTCCTTTTTATTCAAATCATCACAATCAAAAACAGTAAGACACTTAAAATTATCCATGATAACAGGGATCAAGGATCAACTCTTAGATCAAAGGATCTACAACAGAAGAGCTACCCGCTCTGATACCACTTGTAAGTTCGTTTAGACCCTTGTAAACTAGATTATTTAACCTAATTAATTAACCAAGTGAATACTTAGGTTTATTATTCAGATCTAGGTTAAAACAATAACAATCATATCAAGTAAAGCAGCGAAAAAATAAATAACACAACGATATGATGATCCAGGAAAACCAAACCGGTAAAAAACCTGGGGAGGATTTAACCTAGCTATCCTCAAGGTAAAATAGCAAATCCACTAGAAAGAATTGAAGTTTACACAATAGCGATTTAGACCACTAACATCCTATTGCTACCCAAGTGTAGGAAACTTACTACCACGACCCCATGATAGCTCCGAGATCCACGGACTCCTTCTTTCCTTAATCTTTGCAAAACACAAACACCACCGTTTGTGACTTTGAGATCCCACTCAAAGGTTTAGCAACACAAACTCTCTTGTTTGTGACTCCAATACCACCCTTGAAGGTTTAGATCATCAGCATCTTTGATGACTAGAGAAGGCAGCAACTTCAGCAATACCGGATTTTGAGATTCTTCAAGGAACAACACCGGTAGAAGTTATAAGAGAGGTTTTAGGAACAAAACCCTAAATACAAAAGAGGCACACTCTTCTCTCTCTAAAAAGTCTTGTAAAAACGTGCTTAGGGTTTCCTTTATATAGTGGGAGAAGTAGATCTGAAACCCTAATCCTTAATGGGCTAGAACTGCTGTTTGGGCCAACTTAAAATTCTGCAGATACGATTTTCGATCGGTCGAGCCTGTTTTTCGATCGATCGAACCAGGCAGATTCTGAATTCTTCTTTTTACAGCTTGTACGTTCTTGTGTGCTCACGATTTGCCAATTGTTCTAAACTTTTAGAACCTAACAGTAAGAAAAAACTATTTTAGTACCTCCAAATGTACTGGTCAAACTATGTCCTTTATGTTTAATAACTCAAGCTAATATCAGTAGCACAACTACGATTTTTTCATTCCTGTGCATAAGCATGAGTTACATACTAGTAAAACATAAAAAGAAAAGAAAAGAAAAACAAGTTATAGCGTTACAAAACCTTCTCAAAGCATAACAATACAACAATTCAAGTAATAAGAAGTACAAAAACAATTCAAACATAGCAATACAACAATTAAAAAATATAAACAACATAAATATTAAAACATAAAAGTATAAATTCAATAATACAATATAAAAAAAAACCTTAAATTTAAAATTAGAAGGCTAAAAAAAAAAAACACACACACACACACACACACACATGTCTTATAAAAAACTTATAAAAACATTTTTTAATTATTTAAATATAAACAGGGTGGGTGTAGGGCGTGTGTGGAGGAAAATGTTAACCCCCATCCTTGCCCTATGTGTTATGTGGGACGGGTAAAACCCGTCCATTAAGGGCAGCTGAGGGTTTAAATTCCCATCCCTAGTTGTGTGGGCATGGGTTTTGTGACTTGCTGTGAGATGGTTTGGGGTTTTAGTTTCCTATTTGTTGGGTTAGATGAAGAGAGAAAGAGAGTGCAATGACTAGTGTTTACTGTGATATGAAAGATAAGAGATGAGAAGTAGGATGAGTTGAAAGGTGACGTGTTAAAGTAGATAAAGTAATTTTTTGGGTGTTAAAATGACTTTTTTTTTTTTTTTTTTTACAACTCCATATACAAATGCTCTTTAGAGCATCCGTATCAGGTGTGCCAAATGCCAAATTTTTGGCATTTGGCACACCAAACACCAATATCCATGCTTCATGAGATGTTCCAAATCTCAAATTTTTATGCAACATGCTACAGTGTGGTTTCATTTATGGAACCACACTGTAGCATGTTGCAAAATTTTTTATTATTGTTTATTCACCAACCGTTTCTCTCTAATATATTCCCTCGCACTCTCTCTCTCTTTTCTTTCATTTGGATTTTTCTCTCTGCCCTCCATTTCTTCTCTCTCGCCGCCTCATTCTCCACAGCTGCCGATCTCGCCGCCATATTCCTCTGGAGCCATAGTTGTCCTCCACAGCTCTCGTTGCCAACCTCGCCGCCTTAGTCTCCACAACTCGCCGCCAACCTTGAAGTGTCATCCCTCATGCCACGCCGACAACCTTCTTGCATCTTCCGACCTCCCACCTTCGGATCTCTCTTAATCTAGTTGTGGGTGTGAGTTTTGGGATGAGTTCCAATATGCTGTGTTTATGGTTGTGGGCAGTGTTAGTGAATTTTAATTTAAAGTACGTTAAAACTTAAACCAACTGAAGATTAATAAAGGGATGAGTTATTGTGGAATTTGTTAAAGGAAGAGTTAACATGTATATAAGTTAAATTAAATAAATTTAGAAGAGTTATCTAAAATAATAAATAACATGTAGGTTATGAGAAGGATTGGAAGACTATATATATGGCTATTCTACGTGCTAATTTCATATCAAGAGTGAATGAAGATAAATAGTTAAAGCAAAGAGTATTCTGTGAGGAGTGAATTCAATAATTCTCCAAAATACTTGAGAGATTTTGAGCCAAAGAAAGATGTTTCTTTTGGTGGAGCTTTTAGCTCAACCACTTATGCAGAGTTGGTTCGAGCTACACAACGAACTATTGGACTGTTGTATCCTGGAGGGGACAAATTAAAAGTAAATTTCTGCTGCATCGATTTCTAGGCTTTGCTAACCGTAGAGGGCTTGAATCTCCTTAAAGAGAGCGAGATTTCGGTGCCTCAGTCTGACATTGTTTGTTTATATTTATATTTCTATTTTAATTAATATATCATTTTATTAGTAATTTCTCCAACAATTTTTAATGAGATTCAAAATGGAGCTAACAACTAAGAAGCCAAATGACAATGTCGGAGATCTCAACAAGTCCTTCCGTTTTAAAGGAGCCCATTTCAAAAGATGGAAAGCCAAGGTTATTTTCTATCTAAGCCTTTTTAAGGTAGCCTATGTCCTCACTGAGAAGAATCCAAACAAGGTCTATACTGACGACATGATCGAAGATGAACTTTATGATCATCAAGAAAAAACAAACAAGTATGAACAAGATGAGTATAAATGTTGTCATTATCTTTTAAATTGTCTTGCGAATCATTTCTATGATTATTATAATACTACATACACTTCTGCAAAGAAAATTTGGAAAGCTTTACAAAGCAAATATGACACCGAAGAGGCTGATACAAAGAAATATGCGGCTAGTTGTTTCTTTCACTATCAAATGGTGGATAGCAAATCTGTTGTGGAACAGGTTCAAGACTTTCAAATGATCGTGGCAGAAGTTAGATTCGAAGGCATAAAGATTGAGGACAACCTTATTGTGGCTAGTTTCATTGACAAGCTACCACCATCATGGAAAGAGTTCCAAAAATCAATGCGTCATAAGCAAAAGGAGACGTCCCTAGAATCCTTGATCACTCGCATCCGCGTAGAGGAGGAAGCTAAAGGACAAGATGCACTTATAACACAAGAGGGTAATGGACATTCTACCACCAAGGTAAATTTAATTTCTGCAAGCAATAACTAGCCCAAAGATCATTTTCCTAAAAATGCTCAATTGAGGCCAAGAAAGAAAAATATGAAAAATTATGGTAGACCTCACAGTAGGAGCAACCCCAGTCAAAGGAATAAGAACCAATGACCCCCTTCAAATAACCAACAAGTTAATGCATGTTTTGTCTGTGGCAAGAGTGGGCATATTGCTTGATTTTGCAAATTTCAGAAACATGGATCTGTCTTGCAGGTTAATGTTACCGAAGAGCCTTTAGTGGCTATGTTTACAAACATATACATGATCCAATATGTTAAAGGGTGGTGGGCAGACTTTGGTGCCAATAGGCATGTCTACTATGATAAAAATTGGTTCAAAATATACACTTCTTTTGAAGAAGAAAAAACAATTATGCTTGGTGACTCTAGTAAAACCAAGGTACTTGGGAGTGGTGAGGTTGAGTTGAAATTTACCTCTGGACGTGTGCTCACCTTGAAAGATGTGTTATACACTCCGTCCATGAGGGAAAATCTAATGTCAAGCTATTTGCTGAATAAGGCTGCTTCAAACAAACAATGGAATCTGATCAATATGTAATCTCTAAGAAATGATTATTTGTGGGCAAATGGTATGCTTGTGATGGAATGTTCAAACTTAATATTGAAAATAATATATCATCTACTAGTTTTGTTTATATGCTGTTTTCTGTGAATTTTTGGCATGCTCGCTTGTGTCATATAAACAGTAGATATGTGGGAAGTATGAGTAACATAGGATTAATCCCAAAACTAACAAAAGATTTTGAAAAATGTGAAGCATGTAGTCAAGCTAAAATTACTAAACGACCTCATAAAATTTTTGAAAGAAATACCGAATTGTTAGAATTAACTCACACAGATCTTTGTGAATTTGAAGGAAAATTAACTCATGTAGGAAACAGGTATTTCCTCAATTTTATTGATGATTTCTCGAAATATGCATATGTTTATCTATTAAAAAATAAAAGTGATGCTTTTGAGAAATTTAAAGAATTTTTTAGAGAAGTTGAGAACTAATTTGGTAGAAAAATAAAAAGATTTAGAAGTGATAGAGGTCGGGAGTATGAATCTATTGAGTTTAACTCATTTGTTCAGTCTTTGGGAATAATCCATGAAACTACTCCTCCATACTCACCTGCATCTAATGGTGTGGCTAAAAGAAAAAATAAAACTTTGATTAATTTAACAAATGCCATGCTTATTGAGTCAGGTGCTTCTCTAAATCTGTGGGGAGAAGCAATTTTAACAGCCTGTCGTGTTTTAAATAAAGTGCCACACAAAAAGACTAAACTCACACCTTTTGAGTTGTGGAAGGGGCATAACCCAAATTTGAGATATTTTAAAGTTTGGGGTTGCTTAGCCTTTGGAAGGTTAATGGATCCCAAAATACCTAAATTGGGTGTTAGAACTACCACATGTGCTTTTCTTGGATATGCAATAAACACTACAGCCTATAGATTTTTGAATATTGAAAATAATGTGATTTTTGAATCAGGTGATGCTATCTTTCATGAGGAAAAATTTCCTTTTAAATCTAAAAATAGTGGGGGCAAAGAAGTTAAAGAAAATGTGTTATCTCAGCCTAGTTATTCTACTCAATCTGTATTTCATATCTGCTTGCTATTTTACTTTTCTTGGATTTTGGTAAAAGTTTTAACAGGTTTCTGCCAATTTTTCTCGCTCATAGCCTGTGCATTTTTGATCCATGATTTGCTTATATTGCACTTCAATATATGGTCTCATTCAAACATCTAGAGTGATTTTTGAGGTCTGCTTCTTATGTTTTTAGTCCAACTCTATTTCAACTTATTGATTAAGCGTGGTAATTCAGCCAATCTCTTAATCATGATAGTTGAGGTAAGTAAAGTTTGCACATTAAAGTATGCGTATGGTGTTGATGATGGGTGCTTGTGGTGCTGATGAGGGGTGTGTGTGTTGCTGATGAGGTGGGCTATGTCAGTGCTGTTAGAGTGTACAATGTAACAGTGCTATAGATGGTGTTGTAATTGCTGATGAGGCATTGTGTACTTATACTTTAGTGTATATATACTTGTATTGGAGGTGTGCCTACATTAGCATTGTATTGTATTAGAATTAGTACAATGGAGTTAGTTAGTTAGAATGCGTTGGATGGCTTAGCTGGCAAGGTGGTTACACAACTGGCTTAGGAAGACAGTTAGGAAGTTGGGTATTGAAATGATGTGCTATCAGGGCATTAAACTGGGAAGGGTATTGTAGAATGAATGAACTTGATTGATATTTTTTCTTATGCTTTATCAATGGTTGTTTCCCTTTCTTTGTTGCTTCTCTTTGTTTCTTCTTATGCTTAGCAAGAATTGCTGCATTATGCTGAATTGACTCAAACTTCATTTGTGCAAGTAAAAGTTGAATGCACTAGTTCCCAGCCAACAAAATTTCAAAGCAACCAACAAAAGGACGGATTTGCTAAACGACTCATCTGATTCCCAGCACCAGTGAATTTCTATACTTTCCCCTCTAGATTTGAATATGCAATTTTTAGTTATCTTGGATGAAATCATAAAAGCATATGCTTAGCTCTATATGGTCATATTAAAATTAACCAATCCAAACCAAATTTAAGTGGGGTATGTATTTTGGGTGTTTGACAGCTAATTGATTAGAATAGCCATTAGATCATGGAAGCACATGACAATGAATTCAATCTAAACACTCTTCTTGCATGAGTTGGTGGGGGTACTTTATTGACATTAGACTGCTGCCTAGGCTTTAGGACCGCTAATTTATTAGTACCACCATAATTTGAGCCTAGTACTAATAAAGGTTCAATAAAGTTTAACAACTTGTTTTTAGCCTACATATTATAATATCACTCTAGATTTTGTACATGCAATTAAAGTCGGTAACATATGCAGGGATGCAGACTTCAAGATGAGCAACGACATTGTACTTGCAGCATATTTAGTTGGGTGTGCAAGTGTCGTAGCTTACATGGAGACCTATATGAACAAAGTACCAATGCATACAAATATACAAACAGGGTATGAATGGATACGGTATATTTTAAACGGAAATGTGCAGAAATGTCGCAATGTCTTTAGACTATCAAGCCACGTGTTTTGACAATTGTGTAATACATTGCGCACTCAGTATGAATATGACGGTACCAAAAGAGTTTGCTTGGAAGAGTCTGTGGCAACGACATTGGTGCTACTTGGTAATAGCATGGGTGGTGCAAGATAGATTTTAGCATTCGGGTGAGACAGTGCATCGACATGTGGCCACGGTAGTTACATTGTTAGCCAACGTTATAGCAGCAGACATTATCAAGCCTGTTGATCCTACATTTCATAACGTGCCATCACATATTCGCAATTCAGAACGATATTGACCACATTTCAAGGTACTTTGTGAATTTGGTATTTTGACTTGATTTTATTCAATTTATCTTTATGGTCATACCATGTATTTCATTTCACATGGTATTTTTGTGGCAATGGCTAGGGTTGCATTGGTGCGATTGATGGGGTTCACGTCCCCGTGGACTTACTAGTTGATGAGCAACACCCATACAGAAGAAGGAAAAGGATCACAACAACGAATTGCATGTGCGCATGTGATTTTGACATGAAATTCACATTCGCGTGTGTTGGATGGGAAGGGTCAGTGCAAGACAAAAGAATCTTTTTAAGTTGCCTCAATAATGAGAGTGACAACTTCCCAAATCCTCTAGCTGGTTTGTAAATATGCAGTTTAATTACAGTATTAAAGTATGTATTATGTAATGAAAATGTTAATGTAATAAACATGTTCGTTTGCAGGAAAGTATTATCTTGTTGATTCAGGGTACCCTATGAAGAGAGGGTTATTTGCACCATATAAAGGGGAGAGGTACCACATCCCCGATTTTCAGCAAGGTGAAGAGCTGCATCGTCCAGAGGAGGAATTTAATTATCTCCATTCCTCACTTCGTTCGGTTATAGAACGAACTTTTGGAGTTTGGAAGAATAGATGGAGAATTTTGAGAAGTATGACACCCTTTCATATATGCACTCGAAATCGCATCATTGTTGCACAATGGTTCTTCACAATTTTATTAGAGCACATGAAAACAATGACGTTGAACGTGGACATTCTGTATGGGGCACATATGGAATTAGCGAGGGAGTTCATTACGATGGAATGACACGTGATCTCAATCTTGGACGTAGCTGAGATGAAAGAGGTTTGGAACAATATTACAACATCGATATGTAGGATGTGTCCATCGTAGGACTTAAGTTGTTACGGAAGTTATATTCCCCTTAATGGATTATGGTGACTGTTATTTTTGTCACAATAGAAATTAGTGTGGTTGAAAATACCATTAACATCATGGTTATTTTTTTTGTGGGGACCATAATTGATGGCTCACAAAACTTGATTGTAATACCTTTGATTTATAAATTTGTATATATCGTTACATGTTAAACTCATCAATATTGCAACAGTAGATTTCAAGCTTACAGGGGACTTCTAAATAAACTCCAATCTTATCTGAACAAGAGATAAACTCAATGGATTTTAAGATAGCAGCAATAATATGCCAGGAATTAAAAAAAAAAAAAATCTACTCTTAATTTGTTTTAAAGACACCAAGAACCCTAACTATCAATTGCTGGCAAAGTGTATATAGATAAATAAATAATATATATATGTATATATAGACACACATATACAACAACAGAACTTACAATCTCCATCAACATGGCCATTACCATTATCTCCATCAAATGTCTCCACATTGTTTTAAGAAGTATAACTACATACATATCATAAATTGTTACTTGCAATACATAATAAGTTGTACGATTAACATACAAAACAAATGTAATAATACAAGTCTGTATTATTACATACATACACATCCCATTATGACAAACACCTCTACTTGATTTCGACTTCCCCAAACCTACTAGACAAGATAAGCAATACTATAAACATGACCCAGGAGACTACTAGAGCTATTGTCAACTTCTTTGCTTTCTCATCAGATATCATGCGTGCAGCCTTGGCTCTTTCAACCTTTTGTTTTGCAACTCGCTCCCTTTCCAATGCTACGTCTGTCAGGGCGTGTGCTTGCTTCAACTCTTCATTAGTAACTTCCACCGCATGCTCCAATCGCTTGAATTTGGCTATAACTATAGGTGTTGTTGCTGCGTCATGCATACAACAAATGCTGGTGTCTAACCACTGGAAGAACTTGCATGCATGGTCATCATCCTACACAATAAAATACAGCACATAAACAGGAATACAACGAATTGGTTCTTTAATGCACAACACAAATATTTTATCAATACTTGGATATGGTACTTACTAGCGACCAATAGCGACAAGTATGTTGGATGGGAAGGGTCAATGCATGACATAAGAATCTTTTTAAGTTGCCTCAATAATGAGAGTGACAACTTCCCAAATCCTCCAGCCGGTTTGTAAATATGCAGTTTAATTACAGTATTAAAGGATGTATTATGTAGTGAAAATGTTAATGTAATAAACGTGTTCGTTTGTAGGAAAGTATTATCTTGTTGATTCAGGGTACCCTATAAAGAGAGGGTTATTTGCACCATATAAAGGGGAGAGGTACCACATCCTCGATTTTCAGCAAGGTGAAGAGTTGCATCGCCCAAAGGAGAAATTTAATTATCTCCATTCATCACTTCATTCAGTTGTAGAACGAACTTTTGGAGTTTGGAAGAATAGATGGAGAATTTTGAGAAGTATGACACCCTTTCATATATGCACTTGAGATTGCATCATTGTTGCTACAATGGTTCTTCACAATTTTATTAGAACACATGAAAACAATGACGTTGAACGTGGACATTCAATATGGGGCACATATGGAAGCAACGAGGGAGTTCATTACGATAGAATGACACATGTGATCTCAATCTTAAACAAAGCTGAGATGAAAGAGGTTTGGAACAATATCACAACATCGATATGTAGGATGCGTCCATCGTAGGACTTAAGTTGTTACGGAAGTTATATTCCCCTTAATTGATTATGGTGACTATTATTTTTGTCACAATAGAAATTAGTGTGGTTGAAAATACCATTAACATCATGGTTATTTTTTTGTGGGGACCATAACTGATGGTTCACAAACTTCAATGTAATACCATTTTGTTTTATGGTGATTTTTTGTTGGTAAACAGAATTGATGGCTCACAAAACTTGATTGTAATACCTTTGATTTATAAATTTGTATATATCGTTACATGTGAAACTCATCAGTATTGCAACAGTAGATTTCAAGCTTACAAGAGACTTCTAAATAGACTCCAATCTTATCTGAACAAGAGATAAACTTAATGGATTTTAAGATAGCAACAATAATCTGCCAGGAATTAAAAAAAAAAATCTACTCTTAATTTGTTTTAAAGACACTAAGAACCCTAACTATCAATTGCTGGCAAAGTGTATATAGATAAATAAATATAATATAATATATATATATATATATGTGTGTGTGTGTGTGTGTGTGTGTGTGTATAGACACCCATATACAACAACAGAACTTACAATCTCCATCAACATGGCCATTACCATTATCTCCATCAAACGTCTCCACATTGTTTTAAGAAGTATAACTACATACATATCATAAATTGTTACTTGCAATACAGAATAAGTTGTACTATTAACATACAAAACAAATGTAATAATACAAGTCTGTATTATTACATACATACACATCCCATTATGACAAACACCTCTGCCTGATTTCGACTTCCCCAAACCTACTAGACAAGATAAGCAATACTACAAACATGACCCAGGAGACTACTAGAGCTATTGTCAACTTCTTTGCTTTCTCATCAGATATCATGCGTGCAGCCTTGGCTCTTTCAGCCTTTTGTTTTGCAACTCGCTCCCTTTCCAATGCTACGTCTGTCAGGGCGTGTGCTTGCTTCAACTCTTCATTAGCAACTTCCACCGCATGCTCCAATCGCTTGAATTTGGCTATAACTATAGGTGTTGTTGCTGCGTCATGTGTACAACAAATGCTGGTGTCTAACCAATGGAAGAACTTGCATGCATGGTCATCATCCTGCACAATAAAATATAGCACATAAACAGGAATACAACGAATTGGTTCTTTAAAGCACAACACAAATATTTTACCAATACTTGGATATGGTACTTACTGGCAACCAATAGCGACAAGTATAAAACCTCCTACCAAATATATGAAGTTTCAGGGAAGTCTTAATGATGCAGTTGTCAATGTCACAAAAATGACTATCAGAACTGGAGAGATAGTTACTTGTTTCCGACATTGACATATTTTTCTCTTAAAAAAGAAAAATAGAGGATAAGGTGCATATGTAAGTAATCAATATAACTGAAGAAATAAGAAAGCTAAATAATAGCAACCTAATAAGCAATCTCACCGGTAACAAGTTGAACTGCTAGTTTGCTGCTTAATTTGAAGATAGCAATATCTGCTTCAAAAAACAAAAACAAAAACAAAAGGCAGCACAATCAGCTTGGGACCAAAGAGAATATTTATTAAAATGGGATTAAGACTTTAAACTGCTACACACAATTGGATAGGATAAAATATAAGTTTGAACTTTTGGAGATTGCTCGCATTCTAATTGGTGAGTTATTTATCTTTTTATGCTGATTGTAAGTGTGATGTTTATTTTACATTTGGATTGCATGTTTAATCCCCTTTCATTGAACTTTCACAAGATTGCTGATACAAATATTTACAACTGGAACAACAATTTCTCTTATCAGTAACATGTCTCCTCCCAAAAGGGCCTCTTAATCGTTTCTTACCTAGAACAAACTCTCCATGTCAATGGCTAAAAGAAATTTTTTTTTTAGTGCTTCATATATTATATAAATTAAGAAAGTCTGATTCCTTCATTTTACTTTTTTGATTATTAGCCTGCTGAGCCCCATAATTAGAATGAATATTTCATCTTGTAGCTTATGCTCAAGGTACTGGCATAGTCAACTAATCTGAATCCTATTGGTAGGTAATGGGATAAACCTTTAATAAGTGATGTCATACACTCGTGTGGGAATGGTAGTAGGTTTAAGTACCCTAGGCCACGGGCCAAGTGTAGCCCCTATCTTGATAATGGGCTAAAACATCTAAAATTGTCTAGCGGCCTGATTCCTCTTCATTGTGTTTATCCTTGATCCCATTTTGTTTTCGGCCTAAGAGCTTAATGGAAAATGTTAGTGGTGGCAGTATAGCCATCAAGGTCAAGTTAAAACACTTTGTTGTTTAGGATTAATATATTAGGGACTTTGTCAACAGTTCAGTGTAAGTATATTTAATGCTTTATTATTCAAATCCTAAAAGCATTATGCACCTAGGGGGAATATGACAGTGACTGCAATTGCAGGCAACCAACCTTGGTTGCACCTTGTTGCAGGGTATGGTACTTGCTACCTAGAGATCTCAATATGAATAAAAGTCAAATGTTGAAAAGCTCTTTGATAGTAATAATCATGCTAGGACTATTTTACTTAACTAATGAAGTTGGAATATTTTAGGACCAAGAGCAGAGCTAGCCAGGAAACAAAAATGTATATGTTTCAGGTTCAGGATGTAATAATGACTTTATCTCCATTGTATTGGTTAACATATTTTAGGGACCTCCTGTTATATTTCCTAGTGACGTGTGTGTAGCCCTAATAGATTATAGGAAAAGGTTTCAATTAGGCCACCATTGTTTTGTCAAAGTCTATCTATTATCAACTGCATTGCACCATAAGAACATGGCACCAATTGGCACTATCCTAGCAAATTGTAATTGGCACATTATTATCAACAATTGGCATTATCCTTGCAAGCTATAAACTTAATCTATCATCAATTTACAAAAATCTCCCATCTCTTTTCAAATTTTATTTGAACTTTACTCTCCCCCGAGTTCCTTGCACCATTGGAATTATGTAATCATTCCAAATTCACCATTAATAAATAATAGTCTGAAGAGAAATTCATGGTAAAATTAGGGCTGTCCACACCCACCCGTGACCCGCAAAACCCGTCCGATCTGGAGCTACCCGAACCGAAACCGTCCGACCCGAGCAGAGAGGTGGTCGGCGGCGGGTATCAGAGGTTCAAAACCGATGCCAACGGGTCGGATGGCGGATCTCCTTCTCCAAAAACCGAGCCACCCGATCCGACCAGCTAAAGTTCAAATCAACCTCCAATCCAGCGAAAACATACTGATTTTCGCTCAGATCTCCTCATTTTTGGTCATATCCAGCTACGATTTACTGGGTTTCGCTCAAATAAGGCACAGATTTGGTGAGTTTTTCTCAAATCCAACGAAAATCTGGTAATTTTTTGCTAAGATCTGGTGGGTTTTCCTCAAATCCGGCGAAGAAATGGAGTTATCTTGCTCACATAGAGTGGTTTTTCTCAAATCCGACGAAGATTCTGCTAAAAAATCATGTAGTTGCCGCCGATTTGAAGCTCCAGCAGCATATTTTTAGCTTCGACCGACCCGACCGCCGAAAAACTGGGTCCGATCCGACTCGACCCGTGGGTTTTTGTGGTCGGCGATGGGTCTTCTGGTCAGGAACCCGATGTCATCGGGTCGGTCGCGGGTTGGGCATAAACCCGACCCGGACCGACCCGTGGACAGCCCTAGGTAAAATGGTGGGATACATTCAAAATTGCTAGAGTAGTCAATTTTATTCAACAGCCACCAACTTCCCAAGCGAACAATCTCAATTTTTGATTGAAAGATTAAATATTCAATTTAAAATTTTACCAAACATTATCCAATAAAGTGGTAAAGTAAAAACCGAAGGGTGCCCTCTCTCAGCTCAGTGGAGAAAACGACAAAAACAGTAACCAAGAAAGTTAAAGTGCAGCACCTAGAAACTGAATCCCTGGCTAGGCTATAGATTCACATTCACAACATCCAATTCGCTATTGCTGACTGACTGACTATTAGCAATTCAATCAATTAAAACGTGGCCTAAAGATCAAAACTTTGTAAAAAGACAAAGTAACTAATAAATAGAGAGGACTAAACTTGCACTTTATCAAATCAAATGAACTAAATTCCAGCAAGTGAAAAGAAACCCATTAACAAGAACTGAAATTCGAACAAAACAGGATAGAAAATAATGAAAAAATATTTGAGAAAACTCACCTTAAGGAAGTGGGTTTTGCTTTTTTTTTTTTTTTTTTTTTTTTTTGCTTTTGGTTTTTGAGCTCAGGCTAATTTAGCTTCTCTTTCATGTGTGTCCTAGTTCCCAACTACCATTCATTTCAAGTTTCAAAGAGTACTATCATGGGTGAGAGATGAGTGAAATTGGGGAAGAGGGTGAAATGGGTTTATGGAAGGAAGAGTACACCAGAGGGAATTCGATTTCCACCGGCGTCGGACTGGGTTGTCCTCCTCGTGGATTTCTCTTCTGAGTTTTTTGCCGGCAATGGACCAAATTGTCTTTCTCGTGGATTTCTCTGGTGGGCGTGGACTTCTCTTCTCAAAGGTGTTAGGGTGGGAGAGGAGTGAATAGAAGAAAAAAAAAAAAAAAAAAGGCAAAAATGCTACCCTTAAATACTTTCAGTTGAGTTACAGTATTTGGACCCAAAAATAATCAGCTAGTGTTTTTCAATTATTTGTTACAATGTTGGTGCATGTGAATAAATAAGCTTAAAAAACAAATTGAGTTTATAAGCTAAAATGAGGTAAAAAAAAAAAAAAAAAAAGTAAAAAACCCTGCTAGGGTGATGCAAAATTATGGTTTAGGGAAGGCGGTAGATGTAGGCAATGTGTTCAAAAATGAAAGGCAATCGGAGTCACATGTATTGATTCAAAAAATGAAAGCAACACGGCGCCAAGATAGACACAGACCCCACCAGCCAATCAAAACAGTCCACTTTGGTGCACACCTTCCCAGGACACTCACACTCTCCTTGCCTTACGTGGGATCTAGTGAGACTTTTTTTTTTTTGGGAGAATGATCTAGTGAGATTTTGAGTTGAAACTTGAGAGTAGTCACCGGTCACCCACCCCCTTTCTCTCACCCAAAATTAAAAAAAAAAAAAAAAAAAAACCTCACGCGGTCCTAGAGTCTAACTAATCCCCCCACCCCCTCCTCCCTATACGGCGTCGGTCACCGATCCCGGCTTGACACGTCAAATTAAAATGTTAAATATTATAGAAAAATCTTTCTCTCTCTCCCTCTCTAGATTTTCTTCTGCGAATTATAATTAGTAAAAATCGAAAATCAGAATTTGAATTCCTGGAAAAGAAATTCAATACAATATTCTGCGGAATCTGAAATCCTAGTCCTGAGTGAGTGACGAAGAATAAGAAGAAGAAATGAGCGATCAAGTCACTTAGTTAGGTCTCTCTCTCTCTCTCTCTCTCTCTCTCATTCTCTCACGCTGATCTGATCTCGCGGAATTCACCTCAAAAAAGGATTCCGCGAGAGAGATTATAAGAAACGAAACGATGTCGTCTTCTTCCAAGGTAATATACGAAGGATGGATGGTCCGATACGGCCGGAGGAAGATCGGACGGTCTTTCATTCACATGCGCTATTTCGTGCTCGAGTCTCGCTTGCTCGCTTACTACAAGCGAAAGCCCCAAGACAATCAGGTACTCTTTCTCTTCTCCTCTTTTCATTCTTCTATCTACTTTTTTACTCTGCTTTTTTGTTCTGATTTTTTTGTTGTTGTTGTTGAAAAACATGACACAGGTTCCAATTAAGACTATGTTAATTGATGGAAACTGTAGAGTGGAGGATCGAGGGTTGAAGACTCACCATGGATATGTAAGTTGTTGTCAGTTTCACAATCAAAGACTTGAATTGTATGTATTGTTAATAATTGTGAGTATCGATCTGAAATCTATCTACTTATTATTTGTTGCTGCAGATGGTTTACGTTTTGTGTGTTTACAACAAGAAAGAGAAGCACCATCGAATTACGGTCTGTGGTTTAAGAATATATATATGTAATCATTGTCAATTTCTTTTTACAAATCACACATTTTTTTATGTGCTTATGAGAGTATTTAATTAGTCATTAGAGAAACCTTGGACATTTTTTTTTTTTGGTTGTTGGACAATTCGATAATAGGAGGTGGGGGGATTTGAAATTTTGAAACATCAGAAAGTGCCAGTTGAGCTACAATGCTCTTGGTCTACTGTGTGAACTTGTAACTAGCAAATGATAAATATTTTTTTGGTGTGGATATGTAATCGATAAAGAAAAAGAACCAAAGTGGGCACAGCACAAGTATATGGTTCAATTAAAAAAAAAAGACCCCCTTAGGCCTTTTCAGTCCTTTCAATTCAATTAAATTACACTTTGGTCTTTGGAATTTTTTTTGGCTAGCTTTGTGTACTTTCTCGTTGTGTGATAATATCCGTTGGGTCGTGTTCTTGTTCCAGATGGCAGCATTCAACATCCAGGAGTCATTACTCTGGAAGGAGAAGATTGAGCTTGTCATTGATCAGGTCTGTTGTTTTCAAATTTCATGGTTTTAATTTTCCAACTTACTTGCTTCGACCTCCAACTAATCTGTGTTGTTGATCTGCTCTTTTATATTCTGGTTCCCATTACGTCGTTTGGGTGAAAATAAAAATGTCTCTGGTGAATCGTTAAAACTTGTTGTTTACCAAATTTTTATATATTTATGTGCAGAAGAATATATGGTTCCTGCATTGTAAGGTTTGGCGCATATGGTATTCATTGAATGTTTATGTGTGCAGCATCAGGGATCACAAGTTGCAAATGGTAACAAATATGTTTCTTTTGAATACAAACCTGGGATGGATAATGGGAGGACTGCTTCATCATCTGACCGCGAAAGTCAGTAAGTACTTTACTAAATTAACTTTTCTCTTCTTCTTTTAGTTGTTATTATTAGTAGATGAAATTTATTTCGATCCCCGGCAACGGTGATATTTTTTTAATACCTATCAATAAAAGAAATTTATGTGTAGTATTTGCATTATGTTACAATTCTATTAAACGTTTAAAAGATTTGACTGATATAGATTAGTATTTTAGCTTTGTTTTCTGTACTTGTTTTTGTTATAAACTTTAAACTGCTATTAGAGAAATGCTTCTCTGCATTTTATGTGCAATGTTAGCATAATTGTTTATGTTTCTGGATTTGAATATACCTATATTAGATGTTTCATAGACTTGACAGATATAGATTTAGATATTTGCTAGTAATTAATTTATAAATACCTGTTCCCTTTTTTCCTTTTAAAATCTTGTATTTAAATTTTTTTTTTTTTGGATAAGTCAAAATCTTGTATTTAATTCAACATATCTCTGGCCTAAGATTAATTTTTGTAATGTTGCTTTGTTCATGTGTAATTGGGTAATGTTGGTTTGTCTTGTATCTGTTGCCTTAATACTTTTTATGTAGCTTGTGTTGTGTTTTTGATTGCATTACTGAGAAATTGTTCCATATTCAATATTGTACTCTTGTACTTTGTAATGCTTATAAAATACATGATTTTTATTTGTTCTCCCTGCTTCATAAATAATAATCTTCGATTCTTTTGTGCAGGTTCAGTGCACAAGAAGATGAAGATGATGCTAATCCAAATTTGTTGCGGAGAACAACGATTGGAAATGGTTTTCTTTAAATCCTTTTTTTTTTTTTTTTTTTTTTTTTTTTTTTTTTTTTTTTTTTTTTCCAGTAGATGCATTCTCTACTTGAATCTCATCATCTTTATATAAGTGGCACAGGTCTTCCGGATTCAGTGTTTGACTGGACGCGTGAATTAGACTCGGAATTATCAAACCATAATACTAACAATCAAGCATTTTCTAGAAAGCATTGGCGTCTTCTTCAATGCCAAAACGGCAAGTATTTTCTTACATCCTTTATTAGCAGTTTAGCTCAGAATGAAAATTTTTAGAAAACTTGCTTAAGGAATTGGATTTGGTGATATGATTGGAGTATGATGCAACATGTAATGGCATAGCCAAATAGATGAATTACTTATGATTTCTTTTTGTTAACACTGACAGGACTTCGCATTTTTGAAGAACTTCTGGAAGTTGATTACCTTGTATGGCATTGTTTCTTTCTTTCTCTTACATGACATGATTATAATTCCGTTGTTTTAGTTCAAGATCGTTACTTATGGTTTTCCTTCTGCAGCCACGAAGCTGTAGTAGAGCAATGAAGGCTGTTGGTGTTGTGGAGGCTACATGTGAAGAAATATTTGAACTTGTTATGAGCATGGATGGGACACGGTTTGAGTAGGTGTTTTCCCTTTTCAAATAATTCTTTTACAGATAATTAACCCTAAAAGCGCATTGCTCTACTGCCTTTGTATGCAGCAAGAGTTCACTATGTAGACATGCATGTGTGCATGTTCATGTTTAGGAACATTTACTTAGACATCTGGACCCTTTGTGCTATTTATACAAGAATACATATAAAAAACTTTGGTTGGAACATTTAGTGGTTCCCTCACAAGTACTAGGAGATAAAGACCTGTACAGTAATACTATTATCTAAAATGAGTGTTGCTCAGTGTATTGAATAATTACAAAGGGATTTTCTATGGGGAGGGGTGGGAGATGAGTTTAAATATCACCTGGTTAGTTGGAGGAGTGCCTGTGAACCACTTCAAAATGGGAGATTAGGCATCCGAGACTTGGTCCTTTTTAATAAGCTCTGTTGGGGAAGTGGTTGTGGTGGTATGCAACGGAGAGGGATGCTTTTTGGAGAAGGGTAGTGGACACTAAATATGGCAGTATGTGGGGGGTTGGGGTTCTAATAATGTAAAGGGGCCTTATGGGGTTTGCCTTTGGAAGAGTATCAAGAAGGGGTGGGATATGTTTAATCATTTTGTCAGCTTTAAGGTGGGTGATGGCTCTTCTATTAAATTCTGCCACGATTCTTGGTGAGGGGGGCTTCCTCTGAAAGATAATTTCCCAGAGTTGTATGGTATTGCACATATAAGAGCTGCATTGTGGCAGAGCTAATATCTTTCTCAGGGGATAGATATCATTGGAATGTCATTTTTACCCAATTGGTGCAAGATTGGGAGTTAGAGTTGATTGCCTCCTTTATGGATTTGATTTAAAGGGTGGATTAGGATGGAAATAGATTATGGGCATTGGGAAAGCAAATAAATATGCAAAGGTGGAAGTGTGGCAGTTTGGGAATCCTCGTAGCGCAATTGGCATTTCCTGGTGTTTCCAACAGAGATGAGGGTTCAAATCTCCCCTCCTCCACTGTAGCTATAGAACTACCAAAAAAAAAAAAAAAAAATTTGAGTTATGTACTCTATTTGAAGGACTATCTGAAAGCTAGAGGGTTTTAAAACAGTATTTCTGGTGGTCGTTGAAATTGATGCTTTTCAAGTTAACCATTTTGTGGGCAGGCTTTCATCTTATTATATGCATTATTCCTCTCTTTGGGATAAATTTGATCTTCTATTGGTTAACCAGTCTCGGTTACTTTTCTTGGATTATACTTTTCACCTCTTGGCTAATCTCTTTTTGTTTAGAAATCATTTTATGGAAAATTGACCTATTTTCCTCTGTTTAGTTGTGACTCTGAAAATAAGATAGAAAACATTTTCTGTTGTTGACTCGGATGAAAAATCTTTTACATTTTTTGTAATTTCAAATAATTATTTGAACAAAAACTTTCATTCATGGAACCCTAAATTGGAAAACAATGTCTATTTTTTTGGGCCATTTAGGAGCCTCAGATCAAAACAGATCCCAAATTCTGAATTTACATGACCAATTGAATGAGAAAATGATTGACTTGAGTAAATAAATTCAATGGTGGTCAATGGTCAGTCTATGGATTGAAGGGGGGGCATGGGAGAGAATTTTTCTCATGGTGTGGAGATTATTTGTGGTGATTTGTTGAGTATGTGACGTTCTTGTGAAATGTTTCCACTCTATTGAGTTTGTTTTCTCTAGATCATAGAAAATATATCATCTTGGCTTGCAATTTTTATTGTACCGAACACCCGGATATGCAGAAAATGTTTTCCACTAAAACAAACAGAGCCTTAATTGTCATAGTTGTGCAATCACAACTAACATCCTTTTGTTACTTTTATTTTTTATTTATCAAACAATTTTTTTAAAATTTTTTTTTAAAATTTTTTTTGGAATTCGATAGTTGATGAAGGGGGATTTGAACCCTAGGTGTCTGTTGGAAACACTAGGAAGTGCTAATTGAGTTACAAGGCTCTTGGCTTAACATCATCTGTCACTTCCTATATGTTGAAGCATGCATTATATTGAAGATCAAGTGTCTGATTTTACCTAGCCAAGATCTGGAAATTTCATTGTTGGTCCGTGTGCTTCTATTTTAATTAGTTTTCTGAGGACTATGCCAGATTACTTCATTATGATCTTAACACTCATGGTATCATAAATCTCCTGCCTTGCTCATGTACAAGGAAGATTTGCTGTAACATTTATTGCCCAAGTCATGTTCCATGGTTGCAAGTACTTTTGAGATGCATGACCACATCTTTCTCTGATGCCTTTCAGACTAAAATGAGGAAGCACAAGAATTAGTTATAATGACTAGCAATTGTGTCTTTAAAAAATTGACTAGCAATCAAGTATGCCATTTTCTTATAGGTTGTCCAAATACTACCTCATGCTTATTCTTAGTGATTGATAATCCCCTTTAGAAATTAGTTCATGATTAAGGGATTTTCCCCCAAATGGCATTTACTGCACTGTCAATAGCTACTGAAAATTGTTGAATTATTGAGATTAAACTAGCCAAAATTGCATGGACCTGATGTCTTGATGATAGAAAATAACTGCAGGAAGCAATTCCTTAGGGGGCTTTTTTTGGAAGCTTGAAATCTCTTTAGGGGGTTGCATACAAGATCTTTATTATTCTTGTCATAGGTAGCTGCAGGTTCACTACTATGCTCTCTCTGTGCATTCATTTCATAGAGTGGCATAAGTGAGTGAACTAATGGGCTGTGCTTACACCCCAAGTGTTTTCTTTTAAATCATATGCTGCTCTGTGAACTAGAGGGCTGTCATATGCATTGATCTATATGATTAGGGGTTGTCTACAATGTTAAATTATGTTGTTTAGATTTTTATTTTTATTTTTGAAGTTATAAATTCCTAGGATAATAAACTCATGCAGATGTTGTAGAATGGAATATAGATTAGTTCGCACATGTGGTACTCAGACTCTCAGAGGTAATTCAAAATAGTTTAAACTGATATATTTTTTCAACTTTAAAAGCTTTATTACACATGGCTTACATTTTATTCTATTTTGGATCTTTTGTTGCTTCATTTTGTTATTGGCAGTCTTCATTTGCTATTTAATTGGAATATTTTGGTGATTGGCTTCTGTTGTAAAATGTGTTTGAATATTTATGTTTAAATCTCAGTGTTTCATGTCTGTGTTTAATACAACATTCAGACAATGTCCATGTAACATGATCTCATGTGGCTTTAGAACATTTGAATTACTCTGTTTTCTTTTCTAAAAGATTTTCTTTGTGGATCTAAAAAGCTCCAGAATGTTTTGACTTAGCCCCAATTCCATGTTTAAAATATAATTTTCTTGTCTTGTTTGTACTTCTAAAGTGTGTGGTTTTTTTCCTCCCTTTCCATGTGTTGTACAGGTGGGATTGCAGTTTCCATTATGGTAGCTTAGTTGAGGAGGTAGATGGACATACGGCATTACTTTATCACAGACTTCAGTTGGACTGGTTTCCGATGTAATGTTCTTTCCTAATTAATGTGTTAGAATCTATATAATTTTTATATTACTGCAAGCATGAGTTAATAGATTTTTGAAGAAAAATTATCAAAGCCTGGTGCTCCTTTGCTTACCCAATTACAGCTTCCCAACTGATCATAAAGTGAGCATCTGGATGTGTTCTAATCTCTGCAAGTTTATTTCGTTGTGTTACAAATTTTTTTATACCCCCAAAATAAGGGTATTTGGGTGTGTGTTGTGGGGATATACCTAATATGCATTGTTATAGTCATGAGTAGTTTGCTATTAGTGTTTTATTTGAAGAGTGCTAACTAGAGAGGTTGCTAAAAGGAAGCTGCTCGGAGTTATTAGCAAGACAATGACACAGGAAAGCTGTTATGGTGCGGACTAGCGTGCTTATGTCTCAACAACCTATATCACCTTAAACTTTATAAAAGAATTCATTATACTGTATGAAAAATGTCATAATTCTCTCTAAAAGTTGTTCCTAGTCCATGTTTTTAACTTCAGCTAGTGCTTTAGGAACATCATTTTGTTAATTTGATTTTGTCTAGGTTAAATGTTTGGATTAACTGGGCTCTTTTGCATTCTTATCCTTGAGAACTACTTTAAAAATGCTTTCCCCCCCTCTTGTAAGTCTTCTAGAGGACTTTCTATCTATTATAATTTAATAATTAATTTTGAAGACCTGTTGTTTTAACTATTTGTCTTTGACTCTTTGTTCAAGGATAAGTTTTTTCTCCTTTTAAATGTCATATCATAAAAAAAATTTTGTTGTAGTTTTAAGTTTTAGTTGTTTCAGTTGTCTGGAAGAAAGCTTCCTCCTTCCTTCCTAAAATCGTATTCATAATATCTCTTTAATTGTACCTACCAATCCATGCTGTTGCAGGTTTGTGTGGCCTCGTGATCTTTGTTATGTGCGATATTGGCGCCGAAATGATGACGGAAGTTATGGTTAGTGTTCTGGTTTTTTACCTCTTATTTGGTCGCTATCATTTCTTTTATTAGAAAATTTCATGTTTGCTTTCTTGTTGTTTTGCAGTTGTCTTATTTCGTTCTAGGGAGCATGAGAACTGTGGTCCACAGCCAGGATGTGTACGGGCACATATTGAGAGTAAGTTCCTTGTTATCTTCTTTGTTTATGCCTGAGGCATAATTACTAAGAATTTAAGAGATGGAAACCATTTGTTTCGTTCTCTATATTGAACCATGTATAACATTATGTATTTGAACTTTTCCAGGTGGAGGATACAACATTTCGCCTTTAAAACCTCGAAATGGGAGACCAAGGGCACAGGTGCAGCATCTTATGCAGATTGATCTGAAAGGATGGGGTGTAGGTTATGTATCATCATTTCAGCAACACTGTCTCCTTCAAATGTTAAATAGTGTCGCTGGTGAGTTCCTTCCCCTGCTTTTAATTTGTAAAATTTGGAGTGTTATTGCATGTGGGTATCATTTTTCAATGTCTTTGTTATGTTTATATCTAACTTCTCTCTGCTCTGGCTATTGAGGGGAGGTGTGAAAGGAATTTGTGATTGTGGGGTTGGAATTTGGGTGATTATTGTTGGATTCTGGGTTTTCTTTGGTTCTGTCAGCATCTAAACTATTAAAGTTTTTGTATTAAAAAAATAATATAACTTCAATAGAATTTAGAATCCCCAGTTTCGCACGAATAATACAAAGGAATGCCTTAGCCACTGATAATGCGGGTTTGCAACTTTTTTGTTCATAGTTGCTTGTCAACCCTTTAAACCCAGGCCATCAGCAATTCCAACTTGTGCCAAATTTTTTTGCATTCACTTGCTATACAATACAAGAGCCTGTGACAGTCCAATTTTTTTGAACACTGTTACTATAGCAACAGTGTTCAACTGAAGTCCGCAACAACTGCTGTTCATAAAGTTTTTCTTTTGTATAAACTGAATTGCAGTTTGCATAAAATTTAGCTTTTACTATTCTCTCTTGTCCTAGGTGAGATTCCAGCTAGAAATCATGATGCAGGCAGCAAGAAGCCAATATTATTTAATTCAATTTTAAGAGCCAAATAATTTTGTAATTTTCTGGTTTATAGGGATGGGTTGCACTAATAGTCCATTGGGTCTAATTTTGGTTTTATTTGAGTTTAGTTATTTAATTTGGGTTTAGTAGTGAAGCCCAATGAATTTAAGGCCAAGTCCAAGTCCTATTAGAAGTTTCTAGATGTCCAAGTTTCATTAGGAATATGTTTTAGTTATCTATTTTTATGGATGCAATACACACAATTCAAGGAGAAGAATGCTTTTATTTTTTTATTTGGAATAAGTTTTAGTTATCTTTATTTTTGTATGTAATACACTCAATTCGAGGAGAAGAATACATTTTTTTTTTTTTTTTAAAATTTAGAGGCTATGAAGATCTATTTGAGGTTTGTGTGATACAACCTTCTTCCAAGGAAGTCCTATGTATGATGCACACATGGTGATGCAGGACAAATTTAGGGATTTGTCTACGTTTAGTTGTGGTGGGTTTAGGGTTAGGAAAGAAGAAGAATTAGAGAGTAAGTTACGGCTGTTTAGGGGTTGTGTGAACAGTAACCCTAGAAAGAAAGAAGAGAAAATAAAGAAAAGAGAAAGAGAAGAAACAACAAAGGCCAACGTGCCTATTGCTCAAAACACTCAATTTTATTAATCAACTCATTCTCTTCCTTTAATACATTGAGCACCCTATATATATAAAGATTTTTACTTGTACTAGTTGTATTAGGATTCCTAATAGTACAAGGACTGCTATTTAACCCTAATAAATTAAACCAAAGCCCATACATAATGACCCATAATTAAATAAGACTCATTAATAAAACCTATGGCCTATAACTATGGCCCATACCCAACAATTGTAAAATTACTAAAATACCCTTGACTTAAGAATAGCCAAATAAAATATTAAAACTTAATTAACTACCATGGACACTTATTCTTGGGCTTTGCCTTATCCTTAGGCTTCCAAAGAGAATATCCTTTCTTTAACCATGTTATGATTCTGCCATCACATGGATATGCACCTATTTTTTTCTGGCTAAGTAACACATGGATTTTTCACCTTTTAAACCCTAAATCCAAATTTCAAAACCCTAAGCCTCTCATCCATCAAATAGCCCCAAATAACCCAAACAGTCCCATTAATGTGGTTAATGTTCACAGACCTGGAACAGCAACCCAGATCTTGGGTTTTCCCCTTTGTTGCATCCTCAAATCTTTACTATTACTTTTCCCAATTAGAAGCTCTATATATATATATATATATATATATATTTTTTTTTTTACTATGTTCTAGCCATTAAATTTCAGCAATGATACAAAAGAAGACATGAACGTGTGCACGGCCCCAACTGCCCCGTTGGGGGGGGGGGGGTTGTGTTAAAATTTGTTACTTTTTTGTGAATGAGTGTCGGCTCAAAAGGCATTTTTCTCTTCCCACAAGAATGGATGGATGGTGAGGTGGTCAAAGGCCATTTGTGCATGTGTAATGTACTTATAAAGAGAAAATGTTTGCAACATTTTAAAGACTTTGTTTGTAATTTCAGAGTTTGATGTACTGCTACCCATGTACACCCCCCAGTGTATCTAGAATTTTAATTAATACAATTTCATTATTTATCAAAAAAAAAAAAAAAAACATTTTAAGGACTTTGTCTCTCTTTTACTTATTAAAAAAAGGGATTTTCTTCTCTTTCATCTTTGTTTCAATTTAAGTGCACTCTTCAGCAGATTGCTGCCACTTATCTGTATTACTACTGATCTTTTGTATTTTTTTTCCCTTTCCTGCTTAAAATCTTGTTTGTGGTAGGACTGCGTGAATGGTTTGCCCAGACAGATGAGAGGAATGCTGCTCCAAGAATCCCTGTTATGGTTAATATGACATCAGCTTCTGTATCCTCAAAGAAGGGTGGGAAGCTGCATGAATCTTCCCTTCATCCTAGTGCACCTTCTGATCAAATAAATGGTGCAAACAGAAATTCAGTGATGATGGATGAATACTCTGATGACGATGAGGAATTTCAAATAGCTGAGGCTGAACAAGAGGTTTGATTTGCTCAAATGCCTGGTATTTTCTTTATTCTCTCTCTGAAGTCTGAATGTAAGTTATTCACATTTTTCAGGCAGACACACCTGGGCTTGAGAGTGATATCAAGAGAACAGGTAGATGATCACTAGTTCTTTTGTTCTTTTTTTTTTGTTAGAAAGAAAAAATATTGTAGCAGATACATAGATATGGAACTAAGTGGAAGATCTGGTCACAATATTTTTCTTATATTGAAGCCTTGGAAGAAGAACCAGTGGACCAAATTGATTTGTCCTGTTTCTCGGGAAACCTCCGGCGTGATGATCGTGATAAAGCTCGTGACTGCTGGACGATTTCAGATGCAAACAACTTTAGAGTCCGAAGCAAGCATTTTTGTTATGATAAAACAAAGGTTTCCTATTAATTTGAGCTATTGGTTAGATTATTGGTTTTTTGTGGTTCAACTTTTAAGACCTTGTTTGCCTTGCTCTAACCAATTGTTGTCAAATATGTATTTGAAGATTCCTGCAGGAAAACATCTAATGGATCTCGTAGCTGTAGATTGGTTCAAGGACACAAAAAGAATCGACCATGTTGCTAGGCGTCAAGGATGTGCAGCACAAGTAAGTTTAGAAGCTAAACATTGTTTGGTTGTATGCTATTTTGCAGTGGATTGAATATATACACTACCTTGTTTAAATGTATCGTTGTTTGTGAGTACTGAGTATGATGTAGAGCAAGCTTGATATGAAAACTAATGCAGCACAAAATAGAGTTGACTAGAGTTGGCATCAAGCCTTTGGAATAAATTCCAACTGAAATTATTCATCATGAACTTGTTTCCATAAGAGTGCAATAGCTTGCTTATGTAGACTATTATGACTAAAACCTAATCCTAATTGGCTTGAGTCAATGACCAATTATTGAATTACAAAAATAACCATGACTCTAGGAAATAAAATAAAATACTAATAACTTAATTATCCAATAATATCTAAAATAAAATTAAATGGGTAAGTAGTAAAAATACAATTTACTAAACATAGTGAATTTTTTGTTCCTTAGATTAACGCTCACTCAAATGCATGATATTCGAAAAATGCTTTGTTGATTTTCAAGGAGATATGGTAATGGTTACAAAAAGCACCAATCCAATATCCAAGAATATTGGTCCATACAGGATATTGGAGAAGATAAGTTATAATGCTTATGTCCTTGAGTTACAATAAGACATGGGCATTAGTAATGTGTTTAATGTTGAAGATTTAACATTTTATACTAAACATTATGTTAATGAGTATGAGGCACATGCTGTTGTAGTTAGGTTGTCCCCAACCTCTAATGTATAGGAAGAAATTTAGCATTCCCCTAACATAAAGGAAAAAATTGAAGATGTTTGGTAGACATCACAACATAGATTTGTGGAGGGCTGTCCCACGTTGTGTTTTATGGTGTCTTTGGCGAGAAAGGAACAGTAGATGCTTTAAGGGAAAGGAACGGTCGACTCTCAAGATTAAATCTCTCCTCCTCCACTCTTTGTTTGATTGGAGTTCTGTTTTTACTTCTTTTTCTTGTTCTAATCTTTTTGTTTTGCTTGATCATTCTAATTTGCAAACTTGATGTACTCCTATCCATGTACACTACTGGTGTACTTGGTTATTTTGATTAATGAACCAGAACCTTTGTTATTTATCAAAAAAAAAAAAAAAAAAAAAAAAATAAATTGTATCAATAAGAGATGATAATTCTCCTCTCTCGGAGTCTACTTGGATAAGTGCTAATGAGTTTCTAGGTATCAATGGTGACCTTTATGAGTGTTTTCATTCCCTTTTTTTTCTTGCAAGCGTCAGAGATTTTCCAAGTTGGGGAGAGATGATGGGGAGCCTAATTGACAGCTCCCTAAGTGACGAGGGAAAGGGAAAGTAGGTTTTAGTGCTCAAGCATTTATTTGGGATATTTTGGATGATGGATAGCTCTCTTGGGAGCTTGTTTAGTTAGTCTAAAGTTAAATTGAGTTTTTTTTTTTTTTTTTTTAATTCGATAGTTAAATTGAGTCCTTTATGGTTTAGAAGTTCTTAAGAACTTTTCCTTTGTTATTAGGATACTCGAAGAGATTTGGATACCCTAGTTTCTAAAACAGAATTAGATAAAAAAAAGGTAATCCTAGTCTTTCTTGGAATAGGTTATTTTGGAGGCCCAATCCTCTTAGGAAAGGATTTAGCAATAGCCTATATAAAGGATCTATTATGGTCAATAACATTCATAGTGGGATTATTTTAATAAAATTCCAACAACTTATACAAGTGTCATTGCCTTCTTCTTGTGGTTGCTTAGTAAGGTGAGATTGCCTACTATTTTATCTTTCTTTATTTCTCATTCTATTCACCTGTTTTAACACTAAACAACTATCAAACATATTCAAGATCCAATCTTTTTATTACCCAAACCCTTAAACCTCAGACCCCATTTAAGAATCCTTCAAGATCTCATTAAGAAATCTAATTTAGTGCTAAATTACTAAAGATTCTACATCACCTTCTCTCATCTTGTAAGATCGAGGTGGAGGGTGAGGTTTTGGATTGAACATCTACAAAATCAGGGGACGGGCCTTGGTACGATGGCGAGTGCCTTCCACCAAAAGAGACAGGTTTCTTGTTTTAGTTTGGGAATCAACCTCTCCAAAAAAATATGGGAGCAGGGCTGCCTACCATAACCTCTCTCATTCCCTGCAAAAGTGAGAGTTTTGTGCACTGGATACAACCATGTGGTCTCATGTGTGCGTACTTTCCTTTCTCAATGACGTGTGAAGTCAAGTAAAGATTTTATTGACTGTAATATTTCTAAAACGTCATCAGGCATGATACTATAGTGTGTCATTATTGCACTACCACCTTAATATATGGGGAATTGACAACAGGTGTGGATTATTTTATTTTGTTCGACTTGCACTTGGATGTTTCTCATGAACTTTGGGGAATTGAGTCATTACTAGACCAAGATGATATGGTTCAATTTATAGTTATGCATGCTTAAATTTCAGCAAAAAAAGAAAATGAAAAAAGAAAACTTGTTTAAGCGACCAATCCATTTGATTTCAACTACAATTTATTTGTTGTTAATTCCTGAATAGGCTTTATTGATGTTTCTTGTTTTCAAACATTTATATAGGTTGCCTTGGAAAAAGGGCTTTTCTCTTTCATTGTAAATTTGCAAGTAAGTTGATTTTTTTTTTTTTTATCATAAATTTTCAGCTTGTTGTGACTTTTATTCTTAAATGTATCGGGAGTTTGCAGTTGAATTAATGCTTTAATCTTACAGGTACCTGCTTCAACACACTATAGTATGGTATTTTATTTTGTGACAAAAGCGTTGGTTCCTGGATCCCTCTTGCAAAGATTTGTTGATGGTGATGATGAATTCCGTAATAGTAGGCTGAAGCTCATCCCATCAGTTCCCAAGGTATTCGTTTCATTTTCAGTTCTATTGTGCTCCTCTTGGGGATTGCCTTCTCTAGAAACATCCTTTCATGCACTCTATCACACTCATGCCTCTATTCAGGCATAGATTTTATGCATGCATGCCATGTAGATAATAATGGTAAGATGTTTAATTCCCAAGGACTCTTAAATATTGGCTAGCTAATTGATAAACTACAAGTTGTCCCAAAAGCAAGTTTAAGTTGTTAGGAAATTGTGAATTTAATTATTTAATCGTAATTCTAACACTCTCCTTCTCGTATGGACCTAAACTCCCCCTTAATAAATGGGGCCCAACATGTAGGATTTTTAACATTTTAAATGGGAGGTAGAGTGGAGACAGGACTCGAACTCAGAATCTCCTGCTTTGATACTATGATAAATTAACGATTGTCCCAATAGCTTAAACTGTTAGGAAATTGCGAATTTAATCATTTAATCATAATTTTAACACTAATAATGCTAAGATGTTTGATTGTTTGATCTCTCAATAGTCAATACTTGAATTTTAAGACATTGATTCTAAGATCACTTAGGCCTTGTTTGGTTTAAAAAAATGGTCACTCATCACTCATCACTCAATTTTCATCACTCATCATCCATCACTCATCACTCATTACTTATTACTCATTACTCATCACTCTAAAATATCACATCCAAACAACATCATCACTCAGTTACCATCACTCAAAATTTTCACACTATTTGTGGGTCCCATATCTGTCATTGGTACAGTTTAGTTTAATTTTTTTTTTTTTTTTTACCCAATACCCAGATCACCCGAACTAGTGGAAAAAAAAAAAAAAAAAAAAAAGAAGAAAGAAGGAAGAACGAAGAAGACCAGATCAGAAAAAAAAAAAAAAAAAAGAGGAAGAAGACGAACTGGGTGAAAAAAAAAAAAAAAAAAAAAAGAAAAGAAACCAGATCACACGAAGAAGAAAAGAAAAAGGAAAAAAAAAAAAAAAAAAGGAACCAGATCACACGCCGAGGAAGAAAAGAAAAAGAAAAAAAAAGAAACCAATCACCGAACAAAGAAGAAAAAAAAAAAAAAAAAAAAAAAAACCCCAAAAGTCAACAATGATGGCTTGCACAGTATAAAGTTTTATGTTTAATTACAAAAATGCCATTGAGTTATGAATTATGAAAACTGAAAACAGATAAAATGTGTTTTCAGTTTTCATAACTCATCACTCAAAAATCAGAGAACTGAGTGATGAAAACTATAACTCAAAACTCATCCAAACAAAACATTTTACAACTGAGTGATGAAAACTGAGTATTGAGTGATGAAAACTGAGTATTGAGTCACGAAAACACTCAAACCAAACATCACCTTATTGATTGGCTGAAGGCGTTAGGGGATTGACTTTTTTGTCTTTCTTTAATTTCATGGAGTTTGTAAATTTAGATTTTAGTTTTGTATTTATATTTTCCTTTTGCCTAATTCTTGTATACTTCTCTTGTACTATGGCTACTGCCTTGTTGTTTTATGAATATAATTTCTGTTTTAATCTGAAAGGCATCACATATAAAAGTTTATAAAGTCTTGGTGACAAAGCTTATCATGGATTTGTATACATGTTTGTTGTATCATGGCTTATTCACTTTAAGGATGTTACACTAATTAAATTTTAGTCCTGCTAACTTTGACGTAGCTATCATTTTGGTCCTTCAAGTTTCAAAATTTGCACCTAAGCCCCAATGTTGGTAAAAATGTCAAGCACAATTAAGCACATAGGCTCCAAGAGCCTATGCGCAAGTACAAGCGTGTGCACTTGATTGAAGTAAAGCACACAGTTTCCTAATGTAATATCTCATAACTTCTAATAGAAATATTCATAACATTCAATAAAAATAATAATAACTCAAATTTGTCTACTTTACCTATTAGGTATGTGCAATTGTATAATGTTTTTAAGTTCAAATTTTACCTAAGTTATTTAAATTCTTAAAATTTTTATATAGTAAATTGAAAACAATTTTCAATGCTCAATATCATAATAATCTAGTCGAAGAAAGTTTAAGCATAATATTTTATATAATTCTCTTGTGCTTTATAAAAGTACATAATCATGATAGTTATGATCAAATGATGTATTTGGTGCAATCAACATACATCTAAAAGTCAAAGACCAAAAACCACAAGAATTGTATGTTAACCTTGTTCGTATCTTATGACATGTAAATAAAAAATTTGTTTGTGTAATACATCACACTTAAGGATAGTGGTTGTGTAGTAAATCATTGGTCCATGTCATTTCTTTCAAGATCAAGCAATTAATTTTGATGACTCGTATCTTTTTTAGCAATAAAATAAAAAAGTGTGGCTAGGTGTGCTTTGTGCTTCTTCAAAAAGCTCTAAAAAGGGGTGCCTAAAGCGCCCTTCATTAAATGAGCCATTTTTTCGCCCATCAAAGCGTTGAGAGCTTGGGGCTTAGAGCTTTGAGCTTAAGCGAGCCTAAGCACGCTTTTAACGCATTGCTAAGCCCCCCTAAACTTTCAAATAGTTGTCATTTTTGTACCTATAGTTTCAAAATTTGCAATTAACCTTGTAAACTTTCGAATTGCTATCATTTTGGTCCTTCGAGTTTACGGGCAGTTAACGGTCTGTAGTTAATGGAAGTTGATGTTTGGGGGGGGGGGGGGTGTGGGAGGGCTAATCTCACAGCAATTTGAAAGTTCAGGGGGTTAATTGCAAGTTTTAACACTTAAGGGGCTAAAATGACAGTGACACTAAAGTTAGACAGTAAAACGTGTTTTACCTTAAAGTATATATTTTTACACGTTTTTTCATTGACTCACTAATTAAAATTTATATTTTCAAGAGGCTAACTGTAAAGTTTTTACTCACGATTTTTGTAAAAAAAAAAAAAAAAAAAAATTTATATAATTAATAATGTAGGTGGCCTGTGAATTGCATGCATTGATTCACGTACACACAATTTTGGATTTTGGACACTTCTTAAAGACTAAAAATTTGAACCTGTCAAAGGTGCATCTATCATCCAAAGCCAAATCCTAGCCCCTTGCTGTAAACTCAAATGAACCTAAACCATGAATGTTTTTTTTTGTGTGTTGGGATTTTTTTTTTTTTTTGGTTTTTTTTTTGGGGGGGTTGGGAGAGAGGAGTTTAAGGAGATCTCTGCTCGTGCCGTTTCCCCCATGTCTTATCTGAATGGAGATGACTGTTGTGGGCCATTGTTGTTTATTATTCTTGACACCATTTACATTTTTAACTAGATTAATTGTAATTCAGTTATATAACTTCTTCAGTTTGCTTAAATGCTTAACAGCAAGGTACCTGGCCAACGAGCTCTAGCTCAATTTTCTCTTCCCTCAAGAATGGGGGAGGGGGTGAGATTGTAGGTTCAAAACCCTTTACATGTGTAACTTACCAGTAAAAAATTAATAAAAACATGAAATAAAAGGAATTGCCTACATAATTAGTTGTGTAGTATTTTGCATTCAAAATGCTATGCTTATTAATATGGAGTAAATGTACTTTTTATCACTTCAAGTTGGCTCTTGTTGGTATCCATTTTTATCTCTCAAACATAGCTCAATTCCAGAAAAAACAATTAAACCAGTGGAGTGGCCTTTCCATTGGATTACCATATGCTTTTAAGTCATTCCATGCGACCTCTAAATTGTTTGATGCCTTTTTGTTTTCCCTGTACCATGTATATGCACACGGCAGGACAATCTTCAGTGATGATAATTTTTTCTTCAGTTGGCAGGGATTGCTTTTTTATTTTTATACCCTTATTTTTTCAAATCGACGAAGTTTAATTTTCACAGATATTAGAAATTGCTTTTCCTTTAGTCCTTTCTAGGGTTCTTGTGTCTGCTTTTTGTTTCTTTCCTTTTTCTTCTTTATTGACCTATCAAAAAAAGAAAAGAAAACCTAACTCTTTGTTATCTCATGTGTTGAATCGTGCAGGGCTCATGGATTGTGCGGCAGAGTGTTGGGAGCACCCCTTGTCTATTGGGAAAAGCAGTTGATTGTAACTATATCCGTGGTCCTAAGTACTTGGAAGTAAAGCTCCTTCAATGTCTTTAATACATAGTTAAATTCTTTCTGGCTAGTTTTTAAATGAGTGGTTTAATAGTGAAGCTTATCTTGAACTTTTATTTTTATTGATATGGTTGAACATTGTTAATCTTCTGTAGATTGATGTTGACATTGGTTCTTCAACTGTTGCCAATGGAGTTTTGGGTCTTGTAGTTGGTGTAATTACAACATTGGTGGTAGACATGGCTTTCCTTGTACAGGTATGGTTATTTTAATGATGATATTATCTCAGCTTTTAGTTTACCAGGGGAGACTGCCTCTGAAGTCTTATATCGTCATACTTACACATTTGAGCAATCAATGTGGTTTAATTAAGTGCAACATTTCATATGGTAGCTGGCCACTAAAGTTAAATGAATTATTGGGAAAAACACTTGGTAAAAAACTATATTGGATTTGACAAAGACTTTCATGCTTTTGAAATCCTTTTGTCCTACAATACCTCCCTCTGTTCTAATTTATTATTATGAGCTAGATGATTAATCCAGGGGAAGTATAAATACCAGTTTTATTTATCAATGGCGGAAAAGAAAAGGAAATAAGAAGGCCTAACTTTATAAATTTGTTAGGCTTGCATGCTTTTGGAATCCTTTTGTCTTCAATTTTATTTTTACTTATTAAACTCTATTCTGAATTTTTGTTGACTATGGGCTGAGTATTATAACATGCCTAACTTTATAAATTTGTCATGTGAGCACACTGATGGTGCGTGTAAAATACTGAATAGCAAACTCTGTTTATTAACATTATATTTACATTACAGTTATAATCTATTATTAGCAGTATGTTTATGCAATGCGCAGATTAATAAACCTTTTCTAATATTATCAAAATTTAAAGCTTAATAAATATATATATTTTTTATATTAAAAATATGCAGTTAAGTTAAATGGAAGAAGCACTTAGTTTTATCAAAACAAAAAATTATGGTAGATGATTAAAATAATATAAAATAAATAATGAAACTTGTATAAATTTCTTAAAACTCTTGATTGTAGTAGTATGCTAAATCTTTTGAAATTTGGCAATTGAGCAAATTAATTTCTAATTTTAATAGTACTTATCAAAAAAAAAAAAAGAAATTTAATAGTACTTATAGTGGCCTATGGTGAGGGAAAGTCATATAATGTAATTCCTTATGATATGATGTTCCAGTATAATCTATGATAAATATTTATCAATAAATTGGCCATTAATTTTTTAAATTGAAAATATTTCTTTCTTTTGAAGAAGAGCACACTCTCACTTGAAAGGAATGGCCTTTTGAATTCCATTTTTATATTCAACTTCAGAGGCAATAATTGAATTTAAAACAGGATAGATTTATAAATATTCTTTTTAATGTCCAAAAAGTTGATATGATAATCTTATAGGTGTGTTTGATCACTGAGGTGATGTGAGAGAGGTGACTCTAACATGTGATTCAACTGACTTCTGCCTTTTAGGGCTTGATACAATTTATTATATTAATCTAGAGCTAAAGAAATGGTTAAATGACTGTTTTAATTGACAGGCAAATACTACTGATGAATTGCCAGAGCGGCTGATTGGTGCTGTCCGTGTTTCTCATATAGAGCTTTCGTCTGCTATAGTCCCCAAGCTGGATCTATATCCATCATGACAACCCAAGAATAGAGATGATTGACCTGTACTGAATTTTTCAAAATCATTTGTTCAGGTATAAAAATGTATTTTATTTCCCATTAGTTGCCTTATTGTGATTAGCAGAAGGTATGTTTGTCAATGTTTTCCAATTGATTTTTGTATAAAATAGTAAAAACAGAAGCAGGGTTTTTTCTACGTATGGTATTAAATAAGATTACAGGATGGGGTAAAATATAATTCCTGTTTTTTTTAAGGAGAGTAGGAGAATTCATAAGGAGAGGTGGCTTTGTTGGGTCTTTGTATTACGGACTACCCGAAGTAAGAAATCCAAAGCCCACAATACAAATAGATTGTGAGTCCAAGTGAGGGCTAGCCCGCTAACCTCATTTTTGGCACGCATAGAAAATAATAATAAAAAAAGAAAGAAAATGATTATTTAAATAGAAAAGAGTGTAGAATAGATAAACTGATGTAGGTACTTTGTAAAAGTGATGGTGTAAATAGAAAAAGTAAGTTCTTTGTAAAATAGACAATTTTTTAGAAAGATTGAGTGGTTGGTTATGGCAGGAAATTCTTTGTAAGCTTCTCCAGATCACAGCATTTAAATTTCATCTATATCCATGGGGTCATCCCTAGAATACTCACTGGAAATATCCATATAATCTTCATCCTCCACTTGGTGTGGATTAATAGGTTCTTCTTCCTCTAAGTCTTGGATGGTGAGTGTCTTAAAATCATGAAACATGATTTGCTTCTCAAACAGTGCACGTCTATCGTGAGGATTGTCTTCTTTGTGTATGGGGTTAATGACCCAAATTCAAAATGTGGAAATCCATACAATGAATTATTTCCCTTGGAATAAATCAAGTCTTCATCCTCAACAATTCTTATTTCCATGCTAGTATGCTCCTAGTCTTCATTATGCATTGAAACTTCTTCACTATTAATGAAATCTTGATCTTCATCCTCTGTCAAACGACATTCTTCAGAGAAACAATCTTCATCATCGTCCCCTTCGTTGCCTTCATCTTCACGATAATGGGTATAATCAAGATCTTTATAATCGTTCTGAATGACTTCCCAATTATTCATTGCAGTTGTGGGAGTCCAAATCAATGGTACTTCATCATCCCATTTCCTACCCCCACGTTGAAAACAATGTCACCCAATAAGGTTGCTATAGCATTGGGATCTAGATGTGAGGCCCAGTCTTCTATCTTCTTCTCTTCAGCTTTAGGTTCCTCAATTTTACAATCTGCAAAGATTTCTATCCCAGGAAGCTTTGTTGCAGTCCTTTGATCAAACCAAGGTTCTGGAAACATGGAGTAAAGTTGGACCTCCGCTTCCTTGACAAACTTTCCATTAAGAGTAGGAGTGTACGGCTTCAAAGTAGGAGGCTCAAATGATAACCCTTTCGCCTTAGCTTTAGTATGGGCTATTTTCTTCAATTCTTCTTCTAATAAATCTTCATCAGGGCTTGTATCCTAACCCAAATGGTGGTATAGTAGTAGCATAGTCATTGCTATATGGATCGAAATCCATAGGAAAGCATTCTTCTATAGCTTCTTTTGACCATGATATGGCTTTAACTTCTTCCATGTCAAATCCAGACAAAGCTAGGTCTCCTCCTACTGGGATTCCATGCACCAGACCTTGAGTATCAGACTGTATGGTAATAATTGACTCTTAGTATGGGAATCTGACTTTCTGATATAATGAGGAGGGTACAGCTTTTGCAGTGTGGATCCATGGTCGGCCCAACAAGAAGTTGAAACAAGCTGAGATGTCTAAAACTTGAAAATGTACTTTTTGAACTGTAGGGCCAATCGTTATCTCAAGTGTAACATTCTCCAGTACTTCTCTTTGAGTATTGTCATAGGCCGTCACATATTGATTAGATGTCCCAAAATCCTCTATATTTAAGCCCAAGCAACTTGTGGTCCTTATGGGACAAACATTTAATGCACTACCATCATCAACCAGTACCATTGGCACCCTCTTGTCATGGGTGTCAATTGTAATGTGAAGCGGGTCATTGTGTGAATACCCCTTGTCTGAAATATCCTTATAAAAAAAAGAAATAGTAGGCTCAGTCCTTGTTACTCCAATCTTGGCACTAATGGCTTTAGGAGATATGGTAGTGGGAACTTGGATCTTGTTTAGAAGGTTCAGCTAAGCTTGATGATGATGATAAGAGGCAGTGAGTAAGCCCCATAGAGAAATATTAGCTTGAGTCTTTGGTAACTGCTTAAGAACAAGATCGTCTTCTAGCTGTAATTGGGTGGGCCTAGATGGCCTGTTTAGTTCTTCCACCGAATTATTTGCTTCCAAGTAAGATGGCTTAAAGTGTCTACCACCTAGCTATTCCCGTGGCTTTGTAAAGGTTAGGTCTCCTCCTATTGGGATTCCATGCACCAGAGCCTGAGTATCAGACTTATCCCCATGTATGGTAATAATTGACTCTTTGTATGGGAATCTGACTTTCTGATATAATGAGGAGGGTACAGCTTTTGCAGTGTGGATCCATGGTCGGCCCAACAAGAAGTTGAAACAACCTGAGATGTCTAAAACTTGAAAATGTACTTTCTGAACTGTAGGGCCAATCATTATCTCAAGTGTAACATTCTCTAGTACTTCTCTTTGAGTATTGTCATAGGCCGTCACATATTGATTAGATGTCCCAAAATCGTCCATATTTAAGCCCAAGCAACTTGCGGTCTTTAGGGGACAAACATTTAATGCACTACCATCATCAACCAGTACCATTGGCACCCTCTTGTCATGGGTGTCAATTGTAATGTGAAGCGGGTCATTGTGTGAATACCCCTTGTCTGAAATATCCTTATCAAAAAAAGAAATAGTAGGCTCAGTCCTTGTTACTCCAATCTTGGCACTAATGGCTTCAGGAGTTATGGTAGTGGGAACTTGGATCTTGTTTAGAAGGTTCAGCAAAGCTTGACGATGATGATAAGAGGCAGTGAGTAAGCCCCATAGAGAAATATTAGCTTGAGTCTTTGGTAACTGCTTAAGAACAAGATCGTCTTCTAGCTGTAATTGGGTGGGCCTAGATGGCCTGTTTAGTTCTTCCACCGAATTATCTGCTTCCAAGTAAGATGGTCTACCACCTTGAGTAAGGTGAGCTATTCCAGTGGCTTTGTAAAGGTTGGGCTTTTTGTGGGGAATATGTGCTTGTCTTTCTGGGAATGTGGGCTTTTGTGAAGTGAGTCTGAAGAATGAGGTGGGCTCTTTTGGTGGGGAAGTGACCTTTTCAGGGAAAGAGATTGATTCTTTTGGTGAGGATTTGACTGAGGCTTGATTTGATAAGGTGGGCATTGCTTGTTCATTCCAAATATCAATTCTAGGTTTAGGAAGTGAACCTGTTGCTGCTGACTTCCAATACTGTTCGGGCAAGAGTGGGCCCACACCCAGACTGGTTTCCCAATCTGATCAGAGAGGTAGCGAATGAATAGACTTTCTAGATTGTCACACGTGTTGATTAACAAAGCGATATGACACCATCTATCTCCTCCACCCATGGTGGCTGGTTTCCTGGTTTTGGCGGACCCATTTTCTTTGGGCCACCGCTGAATGGTTGTTGTGGTGGTGGTGGTCCACCACTGAGTGGTGGTGGTGGCCCGCCTCGTGGTCCATGAGGGCGTCACTTAAGATCGGAATAGGAAAGAGCCATGTCTTCGGGTAACCTGGGGAGTAAACGGGTCTCTCTGGGTTGTATTGTATCTATTTCTATGTGGGACTTCCACGTGGCGCACTTGATGGCTGCAGAGCGAGCACCGGAGGTGAAGAAAGCAACAGTTGGGATGTGGAATTTAGCGAAGACTTCAGTGGACCAGCCCATCATGATGTCGACGATGGCACAAACGGGCTTGGGTCCAGGTTGGGTGGAGAGGAGGTTTTGAAGTGCAAGGACCATTTGTTCATGGTGTTTACGGTGTTGGTGCGTGGGGTCAGAGGCAGAGGCAGAGGCAGGCTGTGGTGGTGGAATAGAGGATGGGATTTCGATGACTTGAATGTGAGGGTGTTGGCGGAGAGAGGAGGGGATGGAGGTGGAGAGATTGGGGGAGATGATGAAAGTGGATTGGAAGTCTCTAGAAGCTGTGTTTTCACAGCTCCATGTATGGTAACGAATGGCTTTTCCCAAAAAATGGAGTTAGCCAAATCTCCCTTCTTGACATTTTTCACAATATATCTTGACTCACTATGATCTAAGCTTGGTTAATGACTGGCAAGAACGGCACACAGTAATTATATATTTGTAGTGTTAGGAAATTAATGACTGGTAATAATTACAAAGCACTGGTAGAGTGGTAGGTCATTGAAGAAGCTACTAGTATAGTGTTGGGGCTTAATATTTCATGGACAAAGACTTTCATGCTTTTGAAATCCTTTTGTCCTACAGTACCTCCCTCATGTTCTAATTTATTATTATGAGCTAGATGATTAATCCAGGGGAAGTATAAATACCAGTTTTATTTATCAATGGGGGAAAAGAAAAGGAAATAAGAAGGCCTAACTTTATAAATTTGTTAGGCTTGCATGCTTTTGGAATCCTTTTGTCTTCAATTTTATTTTTACTTATTAAACTCTATCCTCAATTTTTGTTGACTATGGGCTGAGTATTATAACATGCCTAACTTTATAAATTTGTCATGTGAGCACACTGATGCTGCCTGTAAAATACTTGATAGCAACTCTGTTTATTTAACATTATATTTACATTATAGTTATAATCTATTACTAGCAGTATGTTTCTGCAATGCGCAGATTAATAAACCTTTTCTAATATTATCAAAATTTAAAGCTTAATAAATAGTTTTTTTTTTTATGTTAAAAATATGCAGTTAAGTTAAATGGAAGAAGCACTTAGTTTTTTCAAAACAAAAAATTATGGTAGATGATTAAAATAATATAAAATAAATAATGAAACTTGTATAAATTTCTTAAAACTCTTGATTGTAGTAGTATGCTAAAGCTTTTGAAATTTGGCAATTGAGCAAATTAATTTCTAATTTTATTAGTACTTATAGTGACCTATAGTGAGGGAAAGTCATATAATGTAATTCCTTATGATATGATGTTCCAGTATAATCTATGATAAATATTTATCAATAAATTAGCCATTAATTTTTTAAATTGAAAATATTTCTTTCCTTTGAAGAAGAGCACACTTTCACTTGAAAGGAATAGCCTTTTGAATTCTATTTTTAAATTCAACTTCAGAGGCAATAATTGAATTTAAAACAGGATAGATTTATAAATATTCTTTTTAATGTCCAAAAAGTTGATATGATAATCTTATAGGTGTGTTTGATTAATGAGGTGATGTGAGAGAGGTGACTCTAACATGTGATTCAACTGACTTCTGCCTTTTAGGGCTTGATACAATTTATTATATTAATCTAGAGCTAAAGAAATGGTTAAATGACCGTTTTAATTGACAGGCAAATACTATTGATGAATTGCCAGAGCGGCTGATTGGTGCTGTCCGTGTTTCTCATATAGAGCTTTCGTCTGCTGTAGTCCCCAAGCTGGATCTAGATCCATCATGACGACCCAAGAATAGAGATGATTGACCTGTATTGAATTTTTCAAAATCATTTGTTCAGATATAAAAATGTATTTCATTTCCCATTAGTTGCCTTATTGTGATTAGCAGATCTAGGTATGTTTGTCAATGTTTTCCAATTGATTGTTGTATAAAATAGTAAAAACAGAAGCAGGGTGTTTTCTACGTACGGTATTAAATAAGATTACAGGATGGGGCAAATTGGTTTGTCATTATTTCTCTTTACTGAGTTATAATTCCTTTTTTTTTTTTCTTTTCTTTTTTTTTAACACACACTCCCACTCACGAGAACTGTTTGTGACATGGATATTTATGTGAATTTAAGGTGTTTGAGCCTCTGAGGCGTGTTTAGTTAAGCTCATCATATATGGCGCCACAACTTTTCCCTTATGCCTCTGGATCTAATTCATACTTTAAGATATCGATATGAATAGAAAGGGCAGTGAGTCAATTTTAGTTTTATTATACTTATGAGCCAATGTATGCATTTAAAAATGTGTAGTTGGATTGGTGGTTTTTTTGTTTGGGTTCAGCTTCTGTCCAGTGGCCACTAGACCTGTTAAGATACGGACACATGTTCAGTTTTAAACACGTGTCTGCAATCTAACGTGTCCAGTAAGTATCATTCTTTCATTTTGGGGTTTAAATTTGAAATGTTATAGTTGTCCGGGTAACGCATAATATATTATGCAACGCTTCAAGGACTGTCTCAATGTCCTGTTGCTCGTAAAATAATCACCCGCTCACCCATATGTTTCCAGTCTTTGCAAACTTATCATCATCATCATTATTATTATTTTTATGGAGAGAGATTAATTAAAGACAAATGTGATGATTTCTTGAAAATTTATAAGGGGTTGCGGCAAGTCTTCTAAACTAGTGGTGGGTTAAGCCAAGACATGTGGGACTTGGAATTCATTTGCTAATTAAAATTGATAACAAAAAATATATATATATATATATATATGCAAAATAGCTGAGATTTGAAACTCGAAAATACATATGTCTGGATCACAAGGCGACCAATATAAGAAAAGCTAGGGCGCTGCTTTATGTTTGATAAAATCGCTAAAAGCATCCAAGGAGGCCAATGAGCTTGCTGGAAAGCCTTGCTCAAACTTGGCACCAAGAATCTCAGACTGCCTTCTGATCTCATTGTCTTTCAAAACCCTCTGCATCCCACCCAAAATGTCATCCTTGTTTACCACATCAGCAGGGTATTTCTCTGAGACCATGGCCCCCACCTTAAGATGATTCACCACCAACATGGCATTATAGTATTGGTCACCCCTAATAGGCCATGTCAAGAGTGGGACCCCACGCACAATTGCCTCCACAGTAGAGTTCCAACCACAATGAGAAACAAATCCACCTGTTGATGGATGACTCAGTATCAACAACTGTGGTGCCCACCCGTGTATTATCAAACCCTTTTTCCCTACTTTCCCCTCCAACCCATTTGGAAAATAATCAGATTTTTTTTGGATGACCCATATGAATGAGTTTGACCCGGTCAACTCCTCCAATGCCTTAGTCAGCTCAGGGAACTCCTCCATTGTAGGACCCACTTCGCTCCCGAATGACACGTACACCACAGACCCACGTGGCTGCTGATCCAACCATTCAATTACCTGGTCCTCAGTGTAATTGGATTCTTTATTAGGTCGGATCTCTTGGTCCTGGACTCGTAGCAGCAACGAGTCCGAAGACTCCCAATACTGATCAGGCAAAAGGGACCCACACCCCAAACAGGCTTGCGTGTCAAGTTTGCCACGTAATCGAGAAACGGACGCTCGAGATCATCACACGTGTTGATCAAAATTGCTGCAGCGGATTCCACTTCTTCCACCCAAGGAGCAGGCTCACCCGGAAAAGGCGGGCCACGTGGAGGACCACTGCCACCGCCACCGCCACCGCCACCACCTCGTGGGCCCTCCTTTTGTTTGTGAGGAGGGCCCATCTTCATCCAATGACGCCTTTGCTTAAGATCCGAATACTTGAGAACCATGTCCTCGGGTAACCCGGGTAGAGTCCGAACATCGCCAGGTTTCATGTCTCCAGGTCGGACAACCCAAATAGCGTGCTGAACGGCGGCCCAGCAGGCTCCAGAAGTGATGAAAACCACAGTGGGGATGGAGAATTCGGAGAAAATATGGTGGGTGGTCTTGTTGATGATGTGGTCTATGATGGCACAGATGGGTCGGGTTGTAACCCCCGGGTCCCTTTGGAGATACCACCCATGAATGTCTTTGGTGAGTTGGAAATGGAAGAGAGGGGAACGGAGGAGAGAGGAAGGGATGGAAGAAGTAATATCGGAATCAACAAGAAGGGTAATGCTGTAATTTCGGGAGAGGAGGAGTTTGCAAATCTCAATACAAGGGAAGAGATGGCCTTGCGCAATTTTGGGCACCACCAAAATCTCACCTGAGCTTGAGCTTGAACTTGAAGAAGACATCTTTAATTGAACTTGTTTTTCATCAAACACAACAGAACAAAGCTGGTATTTGAGTGTTGAGACTTGAGTCAGTGTAATACAATTAACTTTGGTTGGATAAAGTGGCCGACAAGTCTTCGTGGAAAATGTAGTTAGAGAAAGGAAAAGGACTTAATAGTTTAGTCGGACTGTTTGGTATAAAAAAAAAAAATAATAATAAGAAAAAACAAAAGGGTTGGACTGTTGGTATATATTAATATTAGCAAGAAAATTAAATGAATGGGGCATCAATCAATGTGAAATGAAATGGGATTGCTGGACGGTGGGGTGAGAAGATTCGAGAGTCCACTCCAGAGTAGGCTAACTCAGTGTTTAATCTTTATGCCATGTGTCTATTACAGTGGCAAAATCCTAGCCATGAGACTAGACTCGTCAGGTTTGAAGTTTTAAACCGAAAAAGCAACAAATCCTCGACGTGCCTTCCTGCCACCTGCCCTGCGAATTTAAGATCAAAGCGTATACGTGTACATCTCAAGGAATAAAATTTGTCGCAACTAATTTTATTTATAAGGTTAACGGTGAGTTATAATATTAGGGAAAGAGTAATATTATAGACACAAATTATTTTATAAATATTTTTACAAATTAATGATATAATGAGTGATTATCAGTAAGTAAAAAGATGATGTTAGTGGTGGCTGTAAATGAATCAAGTCGTTTATGAACAACTTGAGCTTGGCTCGATAAAAAGCTCGTTCATGTTCGTTTGTTTACAAAGAAGTCAAGCTTAAGCCTTAGTTTTAAGCTTCTTTGATAAACAAGCCGACCTCAAGCAAAAAAAATTGTTCGTGAACAATATGACTCAATACAAAACATGTCGCGCTTAACCTTGTTTATAGCTTGATATATGATTATTATATAAACTTATTATTATGACATTACACATATGTTTTGGAATGTTAATTTATAGCTTGTTTATTCATATATATTTTGGAATGTTAATTTATTTAGATTTGTGAAGATTATAGTTGTATGAATGACAAATGTGGATGTAAAAATTGTGTTTTGAACAGTTAGTCAAGCTATAGACAAAAATGATGATAGATGGATTTGATTATGTAAAGTTGTAATTTGAACAAATTCTAATCACGGGTGTTAAAAGCATAATAAAATAAGTATATTATATATATATATATATGTATGTATGTATGTATGTATGTATATTTGTTTACTTAATTTTTGGTGATATAAGCCTTTGATGATGCAATTTTTTTGGATCCCAAGTTAAAAAAACTTGACTTGAGCTCAAGTTTGAGCTTGATATTGAGCTCGAGCTTGGCTTGACTAATTAATCAAGTCAAGCCAAGCCGAGCTCAAGCTTTTTGGCATTCTCACAAGCTCAAGCTCAAGCTCAAACATTGTTTTTAAGCTTGTCTCAAGCTCAAGCATTTGATTTTTATTGACGAGCCAAGCTCAAACATACACTACTCGGCAAAACTTGGCTCGTTTACAGCATTGAAAACTAGTAAGGATTTACCACATCAATAATTTGTAAAAATATTATAAAATAGTTTGTAGTTATAACTTTACTTTTAGAATAAAACTTAAGATTTATTTTAGGAAATATCTTACTCATACAAATATGTTTCTTTAAAAATAATATTCTTTAAATTTGAGAGAGATATGAATTATTTTTTTTTGTGTGATTTTTTATTCTTATTATTGTTACATATATATAGAAAATTTGTTTATTTGTAAATATATTAATTTTATAAATTATTGCACCTATTAAGGAATGACTATTAAACATTCTGAAAAGAGAGGTGTTACATCCACAACATTTTTACAACATTTTTATAACAAATCATAAGTGGTTAGTTGTTATTGGTTCAAATTTGAACCTAACACTAAGATTACTTTTTTGCTCCAACAATAGCACCTAGTAACAACTTGCCACTTATGATTTATTTAAAAATGTTGTAAAAATGTTGTGGACATATCATTTCTCTTCTGAAAAATAGCTATTTATAAAGAATGATTATTTTTTGTAATAAAAACATTACCAAACTAAAGAATGACTAAACCATAGGAATAACTATTACATTGCAGTGTCTATAACAATTTACCAAACATACCCTTAGGTTATATTGAACCATTGAAGTTAGGATTTTCAATATATACATATTTAATTTATATGAAAACTGACCGAACAACGTCACATGGCATGGTTTAAAGCCAAATTGCATTGCATTATAATCGATCTATTAAAATGCGGTACCATGGCCTAAAACCACATTGTGATCACCCTTAATCATGAAATCTTGTTTCGAGCCTTGACGAGAAGGGAGGGTATGAGATATTTATATGGTAATATTTTTAACTAGTTAGAAAAATAAAAAATCACTATAACTTTTCTTTACTATTAAAACTTCTATTTTTATTTGTCTCTCTCCCCGTATTAAAATAATCCACAAATACAATTTTACCTTTGTCATCTCTCTCTCCATAAATGTCATGAGCAATGACACTATGACTATGAGTGATCTCGGCAATGTGAGTAAGCATGGTTGCCAAATCAGTGAAGGAGCTTGAAGGTGGAGGATGCTTGAATTAGAACCTAGTCTCATCGAGTTGGACCTCACATTGTGGGTGGTCACACTATGGGATGCTTTGTTAGCTCTAAAGGTGTTTTTCTTTAATAGTGAGATATAACATTAAGACAAGTGAGGGAACTTGAAGGTGGAGGATGCTTGAATTAGAACCTAGTCTCATCGAGTTGGACCTCACATTGTGGGTGGTCACACTATGGGATGCTTTGTTAGCTCTAAAGATGTTTTTCTTTAATAGTGAGTTATAACATTAAGATAAGAGTAACGCTATAAACACGAACTATTTTACAAACTAATGATATGGTGAGTGATTATCGGTAAGTGAAAAGATGATGTTAGTGTTGGATATAGATGAAAACTAGTAAGAATTTGCCACATCAAAAAATTTGTAAAATATTGTAAAATAGTTTGTAACTATAGCGTTACTCTTAGAATAAAACTTAAAGATTTATTTTAGAAAATATCTTACTCATACAAATAAATTTCCTTAAAAATAATATATATATATTTTTAAATTTGAGAGAAATATGAGTTTTTTTTTTTTTATAATTGTTACATATATATATATATATATATATGAAAAGAAAAATTTATTTGGAAATTGTGGGGATGAGGACCCCTAATTCAATTTAGTTAGTTGGTTAAGGTTAATTCTGAGGATACACCTCGAACCTCGGGAATGAGGACCTGTTGTGCGGGGTATACGGAGTTAGGACTCCACGAGGAAAAGGCAACAGATTGGACACGGAACACAAGGAGAAGGAGGAAGAAAGAGAAGTGTAGAAGCCGTCCCCTCCGCATTGAATGCATGACAACCACCCTTTTGGCCGCATTAATGAGAAAATGACCGTGAACAGTGGTGGCACAGCAAAGGTAATAGGGAAAATCAAGTTAGCATGCTTCGGATGAGATAGGAACTTAGGGACTGCGATCTCAACCCTCCAAGTGTAAGACTCAGATGAATTGTGGCTTGATATAAAGGCAAGAGGATAGTAAAATAGTGGGGATCTTTTTTTCATAATTGTAATTTCATCCTCGGACCAGACACGAGAACCACCACTTGTAATTTTCTGTTGAACCAGCTCTTAAAACTATGGATTATTAGAAGGAGTTTGGTTCTTCCCTTCCATGTCTTTGTCATAACTCTCTCATCCTTGTATACTAGATATCATAAATAGATTCAACATCCCATCTTTAAACAAGTTTATTGTGATAGCAAACAGCAACAACCTTTATTAAGTTGATAATCTCGATTTTTCGTTGTTACAGAAATATATTAATTTTAAAAATTATTGCATCTATTAAGGAATAACTACCTCAATCGTTTTAGAGATGAATAGTTATACCTCATTCTAAAAAATAGTTATTTATAACGAATGACTATTCTTTGTAATAAAAATATTATCAAACTAAATAATGGCTAAACCATAGGAATAACTTTTATATTGCAGTGTCTATTATAATTTGCCAAACATACCCTAAGAGTTATGTTGAACCATTGAAGTTAAGATTTTCAATATATACATATTTAATAAATATGAAAACTGACCAATTTTCAAAAAAAAAAAAAAAAAAAAAAAAGACCAAACCACATCACACGGCATGGTCTAAAACCAAATTGCATTGCATTATGACCGATCTATGAAAATGCGATACTATGGCCCAAAACCACACTGTGAACACCCCTAAACATGAAATCTTGATTCAAGCCTTGATGGGAAGGGAGGGGATGAGATATTTATATAGTAATATTTTTAACTAGTTAGAAAAATAAAAAATAACTATAACTTTTCTTTACTATTAAAACTTGTATTTTTATTTTTCTCTCTCCCCATATTAAAAAATACAATTTTACCTCTCTCTCTCTCTCTCTCTCTCTATAAATGTAATGAGCAGCGACACTATGAGTGATCACCGTATAGTGTTGGCAATGTGGGCAAGCATGGTTGCCAAATTAGTGAAGGAGCTTGAAAGTGGAAGATGCTTGAATTAGAACCTAGTCTCATCGAGTTGGACCTCACATTGTGGGTGGTCACACTATGGGATGCCTTGTTAGCTCTAGAGGTGTGTGCTTTTTTCTTTTTCTTTCTGGTTAAATCCAATTTTCTTATTTTGAAATGGAAGTGTTGTTTGGTCTTTTTCCAACTTGATTGTGCTTTCGATGCTAAAACATTCAAGCAAAATTTGTATTTTAAACACTATAATTTAAGGGTAGTCCAAATCAAACTCTATAGTTTCAAATGTAACAAATCAAGCCTAACATTTTTTTTTTTAAAGTCTTATATTTTTTAAAGAAAAAAAAATTAAATCCTAGAGTCAAAATCAGAAAAATACCATTTAAGTAAACATTAACTACTAAGAGAGGGAGAGGTTGCTGCAAGCCTTCCTTAACCCCCACACTAATAAGCTTTGTGCTCTCTTTTATTTTTGTTTTAACTTTGAATTTTGTTTTCAAATTTTTTTGATACAATAGCTACTGTTCCAATAGCTCTTCCCCTCCTAGCAAAAGAAGATTTAGGGTATGTTTTTTTTCCTTTATTTTTGGTTTTCAAAAATAATTATCTATTTTTTAGACAAAAAAACTTGTTTGATAACACAAAAGTGATAGAAACAATAATTGTTCTCAAAACTCAATTTGTGAAAGAAACTGAAAACATGTAAAAGACTGCTTTCAGTTTCTAATTTTCAAAAGTTAATGAAAACATGCATTTAATTTAATGAATCTATCTCTTTTAGTGAGTTAGCAATTAGAGTTCAAATCCTAGGAACAACATATTTTAGTATTTTCTATTTTTTTCTTCAAAACTCTATCTTTTTAATTTCAACTAACCAAACATGTTTTTGATTTAAAAAATACAAGAAAATTATTTTTTCTTTATATTCCTCAAAACAAGTTTTTGAAAATAGAAAATAAAAATTGTTACCAAATATAGCCTTAGTTTTTCATATTGCAAAAGAATAATAAACGATCTTGATTATCCAATCAAGTCATTGTTCGATTTTTTTTTTAAAGAAAAGAAATAAAATGAGTATTTAATTCTCTCTAATAAATAAGTAAATGTGCAAAAAAGAAAATATTTTCTTTGTGTTTAATGATGTATCTTCAATATAATACAAATGAAATGTGAATTTTGTTTTAGGGGATGTGCTATTGTTTCTAGTTTTAAATTTAAAGATGATCTATATAAAAATTCTCTCTCGAATCTTATGATTAATAATGTGATGGTACAATGTACATTCTTAAATTGTTTATTTGTTTGTTTTTTATTTATTTTAAAGTTGTTTGTATTTGAGAGGTAATTGTATAAATCTAATTTTTTTTTCTTTGGTTCTTTTGAGGTAAATTTTAATAGGACAAAGTTTGGTTATTTGTAATTAATGACTATAACTTTCACTAAAAAAAAATTAACATTATTAAAAATTGACTGTACATTGAAAATAGGGGAAAATGGGCATTTGCCCTTATTATTTTAAATATCTAGTACAATGTCTCTATTTTGAAACTATTTAGCAGAATGCCCTTATTTTTTAAACTCGATTTTAACAAAATCAAGTTCTGTATAAATCTCGATATCTTCAAAATCGAATTATATGTATATCCTCAAAATTAAGTGGCAAAATATGTGTAGGAGCATTGGGCCAGAAATACCTTATCCACGTACACGTTGGGCCTAGAACCCAAGCCGAGGACTAAGGTTTGTCCGAGGATAGGTAAACTCTGCCAAGGGAGTCTGTGTTGATAGATAAATAAATTAGCTTTGAACGTAGTGACTCAAGAAGTAGTGCCGATAATGAATGTCACCTCGGATAATCAAAGCCGAGATCTATTTTAGTGGTCGGCCATTCAGGAGAACACTCTAGAGAGTTTTGTTGAAATAGATAAGTATTGCAGAAACGTGTAGCACAAGAAGATCCTGAAATATCAAAAGAGAAAGCTGCTACCACCACATTGAATGCTTTGTAGCTAACCCTCTGGTAGCATTAATGTGGAGGTGATTTCTAAACAGTGAACTTCAACCTTACAGCTGCTACACAAAGACTTTTGAAAAAGAGGGATGGAACAATTTATTGTTTTGGGTTTTTTGGGCCTAAGTCTATCCCTTTGGTGGACTGGGAATCCGAATTGTGACATTACAATTGGCGTTGTCTGTAGGAATTATTGGGGTGATAGTGAGTCTGGCCTTTAGTCATGGTAGGTTCGGGTCCAAACCAACTAGAGTCCATGGGGTCTCACCATGAAAAATATTCTCGTGATCTTGAGCGTGGGAGGGACCGCGAGGGAAGTGTGCATATCACCATACTGGTGAGAGTCATTCTCGGGGTGGTAGCCACGTCTCCCATGAGAAGAACACCAAGGCCATGTAGAAGGAGATTGATCACTTAAAAAGGAAGTTGCGCCATGAGCGGAGAAGGCGAAGTCCCTTCATCTCTGACCCTTCTTCTGACGGTGAGAGGGATGGTGATTATAGGTGTAGATCAAGGACACCTCTTAGCGAGACCTTCTTGTATAAGGAGGATTACCACCTCGAGCGCAGAAACAGAGATTCATCATCGAGAGGCCTGTGGAATGATGTCATGAGTAAGGCACTCAACTGAATCTCTATGTCACCTTTTACACGTAGGATTGAGGGGGAAAGGCTTCCTTGGTGGTTTACCCAACCCATATCCACCATCTATAACGGCCGGACAGACCCTGTCTAGAGAATGGTTGTTCATTCCAAGAATGAGGTCTTGATGTGTAAGATATTCCTGTCTAGCTTGGGACCCGTGGCAATGAGGTGATTTGATGGTTTGGGAGCAGGTTTCATTGACTCTTTTAAGGAATTTAGGTGTTTGGGTCCCGTTTTATCTTTTGCAGCCGAGTTCCTCGGCCTTTGGATTCTTTTTTATCTTTGTCTATGAGGGAAGGAGAACCCTTGAAAATATATTTGGACAGGTATTGAGAGATGTTCAGCGAGATAGATGGTGACTTTGATGACGTGGCTGTTAAGACTTTCAAGGTCGGCCTGCTTGCTGTGCATGGCTTGAGGAGATCCCTGATCGGGAAACTTGTTACCAGCGTACGCTAGCTCATGAATTCAATTGATAAGTATAAAAGAGTTGAGGAAGATCAACAGCAAGGGAAGGGAAAGGGTAAGGTTATCCTTCAGGAGATGAGCGATTTCAAATCGGATTGTTATAGCAATAACCGGCCGTGAAGGGACTTTGGTGGGCAGTCAGGATCTACAGCTACCCAGATGGTCAACACTGTGTTTCAGGAACTAGTACATCAAGTCCTGAAAAAAATTAAGAATGAGCCATACTTCAGGTGGCCAAGCAAAATGAGCGGAGATCCCTTGAGACGCAATCAGAATCTTCATTGCCAATACCACCGGGAGCGGGGGCATACAACTAAAGACTGTAGAACCTTATGGAGTCACTTGCAGCAGCTGATTCGAGATGGATGATTAAATCAGTTCTTGAACCAATCCAACGAGCTGGAAAGTCAAGCGGGATCAGGAACTTAAGGCAATACTTCTTCGAGGCCTTCGTTAGGCACAATTAATGTCATCATTGCTGCCCCAGGAAGAACTGGTTCTGGTCCTTCCCGGTTAATGACTGTGGCTCGGCCACTGGCCGAGGATTCCAGTTTTGAGCCAAAGAGGGCTAGATTGGAGGTTCGACTAGCGCTGAGTTTCTCTGACGAGGATAAAAGGGGAACTATTCAGCTGTACTATGATGCTTTGGTGGTGCCAAGATGTGTTTTATTACTTGATTTAATAGAACAATATTGTAGAGTCCATATTTTTAGGTTGGCAAACCATGATCAAATGTGATCCAATTATAGTCTTTTTGATGAGTCTTGAGTATGTTAAAGGTGTATTTTATAGTCGAAGACCATGACCCAAGTTTATATTAAGAAAGAAACAAGTTCAGAGCAAGAAAACAAAGGTTTTGTTTCTATCACTTTGACACCAGCTTGATCGGTTGAAATTGTCACTCAGCACTAGTTGACACCTGGCTCAATCGATCAAGATTGCGATATCAACAAAAACCTAAAACATGAAAAAGCCCATAACTTGCTCGTTTCAAGCCTGATTCATGATCCGTTTGTTGCACTATTTAAAGGACATCATAAGCTATCCCTATAGAGGCTTTTTAGAGAGAGAAATCACTGTATGTGCGGCTAGGGTTTGTATAACCAAGTTTCTCTCAATCTCACTATAGAAGAGAGTTTCAAAGTAGATCTAAGTCTCCATCTATTCAACCCATGAAAGTTCAAGAGCACATAGAGAAAGATCAATACGGTGTTGCTGCTGCCATAGTGTAGATCTATATGAAGCCATAAAGAATTCAATAAACCATAGTTGCTAATCTAAATCTTTAAGTGGAGATCTCAAAGTCACAAATTGGAGAGTTTGTGTTACCGATCCAAATATTTGAGTGGAGATCTCAGAGTCATAAATAAGAGTGTTTGTGTACAACAATTTCACAATAGAAGAGTTTGTGTATTCGGAGTTACGTGTGGTCACGCTAGTAAGTACTACATGAGGTAGCAGTAGATTTAGGGTTAAGTCTATTGTATAAATTTTAATTCTATTAGTGAAATTTTGCCTTGAGGATTGTTTAGGTTAAATCCTCCTTAGGTTTTTTACTTTGAAACCATAGCTTCAAAAGTTTTCCTGAGTCATTATTCTTGGTGTTCATGTGATCTATGCTTGTTTGTTTTTGTATTGATTCAGATCTATTGCATAATTAATCTAATTAATTGTTGGGTTAATATTTGATAAAATCTAAGACAACTGGGGTCTAAAATCCTAACAATTAGTATCAGAGCAGGTACCCTTTGATAGGACTATTTGTTTGGAGTGTGATTCGTGGGCCCTGTTGTCGTGGAAATTGCTAATTGTCTTGATGTTTATGATCTTATTGATTCAAGTGATTTTGATGACTTTCAAGAAGCATATAATAAGCTTTATAAAGAGTTTATATTATATGCCAAGAAATCTATAAGATTAAAGGCTAAACTTAAGGAATCTAACAAGTTAGTTGAAAAATATAAGGAAATTGCTGAAAATTCCTTAGAAAAATTGAATGAAATTGAACATGTCAAAGAGGACTTAGGAGTAAATCTTGAAGATACTAACAAGTTGGTAGATGAGATCAAAATTGAGAATCAATCCCTTCAGGTTAAGCTTGTTGTCTACGCTCGGCCTCGATCGAAGTGGAAAACCACAGTCGTCGGGCCTTTTTTCGACCACCGGCCGCGGCGATGCTTTTGCACGCGCGGGGCCCATTGGAGGCCCCTCCCGATTGGTTGGTGCATGCGTGGTTCGCATGGAGCTTCGGGTACTCTCTCTCTCATTGGAGGAAGGTAGGTCTACCTTTGGAGGTGTGGTAGGAATCTTGGCCAAAATTTAAAGGATTATCGAAGGTAAGTGAAGTCGCCACCAATCATTGGGTTTTTCTAGGGTGTGATTGGTCACCTGTTTCTAGTTGATTTTATTACCGATCCCAGGCTAAGAAAAAAGGTCTTTTTTTCCTAATCTAATGTGGATTGTAAAAAATCTTGATTCTTGAGTCCTGAAGTTTGGTTACGTGTGGGGAAGTGTTAGGCACCTCGCAACGCCTGTCCAAGGATAGTCCTTTGTTTTGATAAAACCATAATTTTTGGAGATTGGCAGTAAAAACATGATTTTGGCATTGGCTTTCGGGGATTTGCATGCATGAGGGGGCTTTGAGGTTTGGCTTTTGAATGGGTGTGATCCAAATCTATGATTTCCTAAGGCATTTGGGAAAAATACCAGATTTTCGTGGCGAAAATCCGGCAATATGTCACCTTACTTTCGTGGTGGAAATTAGGCATCGCTTGGCTTTAGGTAACATGGACTAAGACAAACACACCGGAAGGTTGAGCAGGTATATATATACATACATCATGCACAATGCAAGCACACAAAGTAGGAAAGTAAATGCCTACATCCCTAGAGAATGGCCCAAAATATAGGTGTAGGAAAGTAAACAGGGGTCGCCATACTTTAGAGATGTGGACGAATGGTACATGGCATAATATACCTAATACAAACCATCTAAGAGAGAAGGGAAGGAGGAAGGAAGGGGTTTTAAAAGAGTACATAACCAAATGGGAGAGGCTAAACCCCTAAAACTACGGAACATTGCCACTTGGCTTATATCTACATGGTTGCGTCTTCGCCCTTTTTGCTTGCGCTTAAGAGACCATGCCCTAGTTCCATGTGTTCTCGTACCATGTGTGTACATGCAAAGGCAAAGACAAGGAACCAGCAGACAAGCAATGGAAGGAAAAGATGCAAAGAGCATATGAAAGTGGCATAAAGTAGGTAAACATGATAGACACAGCAAGCAAAGAAACAAGAAAGCAAGCAAACAAGCGAGATGGCAAACAAACAAGAAAGCAAACAAAAGGTGGTGTCCGCGAGGGACAAATGTAGGTTTGGATCGAATGTCTATAACTTTATTATGTTGAAGCATGGACGACACACTAGCAAGCAAGACTCATGCATGGACATGTAAGCAAACGTGTAAAGGTGCATAGAAAGCCAACGGGTGGCATAAACCAGCATGGTAAGCACAACATTGATCGGAGCGAAAAGGGAAGGGTATGCCCGAAGCAACCGGTATCATGGTGATGCAACCCAAGCAGTTACATCCAAACAAGACCTCATAGGTGTTGAATGTAACCAAACAACCACAAACCCGCTAAAGACGTTAAGCATGGTAAAGTTTAGAACTAGGGAGGATAACACAGAGTATAAAGCATAGAAGCAAGCAAGCATAGACATGCAAATAAGGGTGATCCAAACCCTTTTATGTGGGCCTTGGTGTATGGACGATGACAAAGACCATAGGGTCTAGATCGGGTCCTAATCATTAGGCTAAAACACAAGAAAATGCGATAAAAGGAACAAAATGCTACAATAGCACATGGCATGACAAACATAGCCTAGGTCTAGGCACACAAACATGGCATGGAGTGCACAAGCACGTGGAAGATAGCATAAAGCATGTACAAGACATAGATCCAAGCACATAGGCATGTGAAAGCATAGATCTAGACATATAGGCATAGAAACATGCATGTAAACATGTAGAAGCCTAGCACATAGACATGGAAGAACATGGATCCAAGCATATAAGCATGTGAAGACAAGGATCTAACCATATAGCATGGAAATAAACACATAGATACATAGATCCAAGAAAGGTATAGCCAATAACATCATACAAGCATGTGAGCATGTGCCTTAACATCATCCTAGAACAAAAAGAGGTACAAAGCATATGAAAACATGGCGTAAAGCATAAAGCATGTAGATGTAAACATATAAGCATGTAAGGATGTAGGTCTAAGCATGAACATGGCATAAGGCATAAAAAGCAAGGAGACTTAGGCTAGAAGCACAAATAAAGCAAGCAACGTGCTAAAGAAAGCAATAAATTATGTGATTCAAGCAAAAAGAACAAGATAAATGCTAGAAAAAGATTTAGAAAGTTAGGGGTGTGGATAGTTAGCTAAAAAGCTACATCCACACCCCTAAACCCCAAATCCAAAGTGTAGAACCAAGGAAAAGAAGATTGGGTATAAGAACTATACCTTGTATTTTTGGTGAAGAAGGAAGAATCAACAGGCTTTGATCTGTTTTTTGTGTTATTTTTTTGTGTTTGCAAGAGAGGAGAAAAGCTTAGAAATCATCCAGGCAGAGAACAGGCAGCCAGGGAGTCTTTTTTTTTTTTTTTTTTGGGTCTGGGGGTGCCTGCGGCCTTTTTATAGCCCTGGCACGCTTTATAAGGCAGCGGCCATTCAAGGGCTACCACCTTCAAAAGGTGTTGGATTGGGTTGATCTTGACACCTCTAGAAATATCTTGACTTTCTATTTCTGAAAAGGTATGGAACTTGAAATCGAATCAAAAGTTATGGCTCTCAGAAGTTAGGGGTGCATTGATTAGTGCGTTAACCTGATTTTCATGATATCTTGGTCGTTCTAACTTCGATTTCGACCCATAAATAGTAGTTGGACTGAGAATTTGATTATCTTCACAATGGCATTTGTTTCAACCCACCCTAATGACCGGATCAAAATTAGGTTTTTCGGGGGGTCATTCGAGGTCAACTTCGGGTCAAACTTGGTCAAAGTTGCAAAAAATCTCTGAGAAGCTCGGTTTTGATATAAAACTATGAAAACTGTTGTTTTGGGAGGGTTTTGACCTCGTTTAACCTTTGGTCAACCCTAGATTGGCTAGGGATATTTTGGTCATTTTAGCTGAAAAATGCACTTTGGGTGCTCCGATGTCTGAACGGGTTGCGCCACATCATTCTGAATGTCCTTGCAACCCCATGGAGAGAAAATAACATTTTTGGATTTTCCGGGGTCCAACACACAACTTAATGGTGGAAAAAATATGGTATCAATAATTGCCCCTTCTGTATCTAACATCTTGAGTGCAACGAGAGGTGTCGGATAATGAACATGATTTTGAGTATTGTCTCCCCCTAATTGCGTGCAGACGCTATTCACAGATCGAGACCGGAATTTACCTGACCAGACTGATTTGCTGCAGCTGCTTCTGAAATATTTTCCAAATTGAACTCTAAGAAAGGAAAAGGGCCCCCCCCCCTAATTTTTTTTGGAGGTTTGACTGGGTCAACGGTCAACGTTGACTTGATTAACACTGATCGGCGGCCCAAGAAGGTGCGCTGGGCAGCCATGTGACCCAAAAGCCTATAAAAAGCCCTTTTGGGCTTATTTTGACCTCATTTTACCCTTTTCTTCGACTTCCCACTTCCGAAAAATTCTCTGGAGTGACTACGAACTTAGCAGGTCAGGCTTTTCAGCTTCAGTCTACTGTTTCAGTTTTTTCTGCACTTGAGGTTAGTGTCTATCTTTCTTCTTCTCTTCTTTTTTCTGCAACATGTTAGTAGCAATACTACTAGGGATGCATGCTAGTGCTTATTTTATTTTTGGAATTTTCATAAGCATATATTTTTGCCATGATTTATGCCATGCTATCTTAGGGGGATGCATATATTTTTTTTATTTTTTTTTTCTGTGTTATATGGGTGTGCAAATATGTGGGAATTTAAATGCTGAAAATAAAATGCGGGATATAGGTCAGGGGACTTACCTAGTAGTCGGGAACAGTGGAAATGGCGAGGTGTATGGCGCGGCCGCTAGTTAGTCTTGGAATAGGATCAAATAAAGAGAATCGTGTGATGGTGAAGCTTACGGCGCGCGCTAATTAACCTCAAGATGGAATGTGAGCCTAGGGCACGACCACTAGTTTACCCACTGTAAATCAGGAACTTGAACTTTTGAGTGATTTGGTGGTTGAGTGATGGCAAGGCATACAGCGTGGCCACTATTTAACCTTAAGATGGAATGTGAGCCTAGGGCACGACCACTAGTTTACCCACTGTAGATCAAGACTTTGAACTTTTGAGTGACTTGGTAGTTGTGTGATGGCGAGGTGTACGGCGCAGCCACTATTTAACCTCAAGATGGAATGTGAGCCTAGGGCACGACCACTAGTTTACCCACTGTAGATCAGGAACTTGAACTTTTGAGTGACTTGGTAGCTGTGTGATGGCGAGGCGTACAACGCGATCGCTATTTAACCTCAAGATGGAATGTGAGCCTAGGTCACGACCGCTAGTTTATTTATTGCAGAATGTGAGCCCAGGGCGCGGCCGCTGGTTTGGCCACTGTAGAATGTGAGCCTAGGACGTGGTCGCTAATTTACTCATTGTAGAATGTAAGCCTAGGACGCAGTAGCTAGTTTACCCACTGTAGAATCTAAGCCTAGGACGCGGTCGCTAGTTTACCCACTATAGAATGTGCAAGAATCTGCTTTCTTGTGAGAACATATGCTTGACATGAACCTGCATAACATGTTTAGGAAAAAGTGTTAGTTCATCTATATTGCCATTTGTTTCATGGTTTTACCACTTGTGTTCGAATTTCTGGTCTTGGAGGGCGAGTTTTAGGGGAGATCAGGGGAAGGCCCCCGTTTACGCTACATCCCATGGGGACTCTTTTTCTGACGATGAGACTATTTCTAATGGCGAGCGAGCGGCTTGAGTTCTGTAGAGACACTTTGACTGCGGGGGTAATGACATTAGGCCCACTGGTGGGATCCCTATGGAAACCTGATCTAGGAGGCGACGTTTAGTCGAGACAGTTAGTGTCTCCTTTAAGTCTCACACTATTTCCAGTGGGGCTTCCTCACGGCGCAGGTCGGCTACAGGGAGAAAGGCCTTTAGAGGAGAGACGCCAGTTGAGGATCTCTTTTTTGACATAGAGGCTGATTTGTTTGTGGAAGAGGAGGTCTATCCGGGTGTCCAGAGGCTCGGTTTGAGGCTGAGATTCCTGCCACGTCAGGTCGGGGCTGATGCTCATGCTGGAGTGGTAGATGGCAGTATCAAGACACTCGCCTTCAGCGCGAGTTGAAGGGTCATCCTTCCGCCTTAGTGCGGAAGGGAGAGGTATGTTGTCTTTCTTCTTTTTTCATTTAGATTCCTATTATATGCATGTACTAACGGATAGCTTCTGATTCTGAATGCAGGGGCCCGACAAGATCCATGGTTGGGGTGCTTGTTCCACCTTTCTTTAGCGGCTGTCTGATCATGGGACCCATCGGTGGTATGCAGATTTTTAAAAGAGTAGGGATTTGGGGATTTTCTGAGGATCCCCCCATACACCATGAGGCACCGGATTGGGGAGGCTTTGGTGCGGCGATTTCATGTTGAGATAGGCACCTTTCACTTGAGTTATGGGGAGTATGCCATTCTCCCTCTTGATTGGACAGCCATCTTGGGCATTTGATTCTGTGTATACCCGATTCTGATTGATGACATGAGCTTTAAGCTAGCCTGCGAGCTCTTGGGCATCCCTCTCCCCTTTACTATGGACATGAGAGCATACTTTGGGCCTACATCGTCTCCACAGATCTGCACTGAGTGGCTGCAGAGTAGCATCCCCTAGGGTATGGCACCTACTGACATTCATCTTCGGCGGTTCTTCATGTGTTTTCTTGGTAGTTGCTTCTTTGGCAACAACAGATCGATATTATCCTGCCAGCTACTGTGGGCCATGAGAGCAGTCTCCGACATTGGGAGATATGACTGAGGGTCCGTCACTTACGGCTTTTTCATGTCTTTCCTGAGGTGAGCTTCACAGCAGGATTTCAAGAGCTTAGAGGGGTGTTGGCAGATTTTGACATGGTGGGCGTATGAGTACATCACAGCTTTGTGACCACGATTCTCGGGTTTGTTAGTGACAGTGTATCCTCAAGCATATGCTTGGTCTCTTTGTACGATCACTAGGGTTGTCTTGGTGCAAGTGGTCACTATCTCTGCAGCCTTAGATTATGTCACCTCGGGTGAGATAGTAGTTCGCCTATATGACGGTTCACTGCTAGAGAGACCTGCGCTCACTGTGGCCATGGGCCAATCGACGACACTGGTTTTGGGCCCTATTAAGTTAGGAGTTCTTTTTTGCAGAGAGGACCTTCCACAAGGTCATGCCGTTTTTTGGGGTATCTAGAGATCCACCTCCCCACGGCTTGTCGTTTGAGTCCATTGTCATTAACGACCCGGCTTACGGGACAAGTTCTTTTGATGCCTACGTGGATACTTGCTGGCATTATGCCACTTGGTTTATGGAGTCCTCCACGAGGCCTATCATTGGAGATATTCCTGTGAGTGGAGGTAGAGTGCTGGGAGGCGATGTTCGTGCTTAGGTGGCCTCTGGAGCTGAGTGGAGACTGCGTGCAGAGGCTTTACAGGCTAGGATGACAGTGCTTGAGGCTACTGCTGCTGCTAGGGAGGTGCATATGCACGAAGAGACTGCTCAAGCATTAGCTCGGGAGAGGGAGCTTTGGTAGAGGGATAGAGAGGTTCGTGCTACTATCGTAGAGAAAGAACGGAGCCAGCTTCAAAGTGAGCTAGCCATGTTTCATGGCTATACCATTGTTTTGATAAGAGTTACGTACAACTTGTATTCATATTCCGCCTTTGCCTCATATTCCAGGCTAGGGGACCATTGTTCCTCCATGTGAGCCTGGGTATATGCCAGCTCCTTCAGGTCCGTCGGGTGCTTGGGGCTCTTTTGCTCAAACTCAGGGGCCTTCTTAGGACCTAGGGTACATTTTAGGCACTTCAGGCGGTGTGGGTCCTTCCACTGCTCTCTTGCAGGCGATGGTGATGATGATGATGATGGTGATCAGTATTTTAGGGATGATGATTCTCAGTAGGGTTAGCCTTTTGTTGTAGTATGATGTAGCCCTTGCGTGGGCATGTATGTATTCTTCATATATCTTGTTGACATTGCCCCATGGTATGCTAGTTATGTATGTATATTATGCATAACCTCTTGATAGGCCTGGATATATGTGTATTATATTACCCCACAGTTGGCCTTAATGTATGATATTATCTCTTTGTAGCTTCATGGTGTATGTACAAACAATGCCTCTTGTTAGGGCTTACATGTATGATTCTAGAAAATGCCCTTGAGAGGGCCGATGTATGACTTTAGGAAAAGTGCCTTTGAGAGGGCTGCTGATATATGTGAAAAACAATGCCTCTGATTAGGACTTACATGCATAGTTCTAGGAAATCGCCTTCGAGAGGGCTGCTAGTGTATGCCTTTAGCCAAATTGCCTTTGAGAAGGCTAATGCATAGCTCTAGGAAATTGACTTTGAGAGGGCTGCTGATGTATGACTTTAGGAAAAGTGCCTTTAAGAGGGCTATTAATATATGTGAAAAACAATACCTCTGATTAGGACTTACATGCATAGCTCTAGGGAATTGCCTTTGAGAGGGCTAATGTATCACCATAGAAAAAACGCATATGAGAGGGCTGATAGGCCAAAAACGTATTGACCCCTTGTAATAAATTAATTGATTAATTAGCCAAGTTTATTAATTAATCAAATTAACATGCAAACGCGTGGTAGCACAAACAAATCACCAATTAACTAAAGTATGTAGCTGAAAATAAATGACACGATGATTTTTTTGGGAATGGGGAAAACCAACATGGTAAAAACCCCACCGGGTGATTTTAAGGTCACCACTCCCAAGAATCTACTATTATTACAACAAGCGATTACAAGTAAAAGAATCCCAGTACCTTATACCAACCTACAGTTGAACCCTTACCCCAATACCCGATTGGACTTGTTCTATAGTGACAGTCTCTCCTTTTGATGCACGGCTCCTAGTACGTGACTAACGAATTGCGCGGATACCAGTATGTGACTTGATTCACCAACTAGAGAAAGATGTTGGCTGCAAAGTTCTTCAGTTTATCACACGATGAAGATTAAGAAGATGCTTGGTTTGAAAACCCTATGGTGCACAAACACAACAACTTCTTCACAAGAAAGATGAACTAGGGCAAATCTAATCTCCAAGCATAATTTTCTTGAGCAAGCTTTGCTCAACACTTGTGCAATTGTAGCCACCTTTGACGGTCCTTAAAATAATCCTTTTATATGTCTAGGGTTGTGAGAAAAGAAAGCCCAAATACATAATCACGGATTGGATGAAAAACAGTCCTAAAAAACTGAAATTCATAAACTTCGACAGATAACTAGCTGTCGAGATGCTGTCGAGCCATGGGCTAGAACAGCTCTTCAAGCTCGATAGATGGCCAGCTGTCGAGCTAGTTGTCGAGCTTTAATGACATGCATTTTTCAGACTTGAATCTTGGACAAACTTGCATGGCTTTAACACTTGATCTTGAAACACGATTTCTTGAAATATTAAATGCATCCTCGATCTTCCCAAATACAAGTAAAGTGCGTTTTGTCAAAGGATTAGCCAATTACATAAAGTAGTGACATATGTTACTAACAAGTGAATCACATATGTCCTAACAAGGGCTACTGATGTGTGTGAGAAACAATGCCTCCAGGTAGGACTTACATGCATGATTCTGGATGTCATCTTTAAAATGGCTGCTAATATATGCATGAAACAATGCCTCTAGGTAGGACTCACATGTATGATTCTGGATGTCGCCTTTCAAAGGGGGGCTGCTATATGTATGCACTATGGCATTTTCATCATAAATGGTGGTTTTGAACCAACTTGTGTCACACTCATTTATATTGCATCGCGGTTTCACGGGTTTATCAGTGGGTTTTGACAATGATTGCCCCGTTGGGGGGAGAGAGAATGGAGAGATCGTGTGAAATAAACTGCCCCAGTTTAGGGTTTCATATGGTTCTCGACATGCAAGACACATCTTCAGCGGGACGGACCCATTCTTGTGTATTGGACGAGGGGGAGGGAAACGCGCAAAATAAACTGCCCCAGTTTAGAGTTTTGCGGGGTTCCAAGCCTGCAGACTGACTGAAAATGGCCTTGACTTCATAGACCTTACCAAATGCTGGTAATGACTACAGACATTCTGAACAAAATCTCCTTAGAAACGCCCTGAAGCGGTATGCACTGATTGCCCCCATTATTGCCCAAGCTGGCTATCAATTCAAATACCAATTTCTTGGGGTGACCTTATGGGAAATGACTTTCTCTGACCTCAAAATAAGCTGAAACAGCTACCATATGGCTGAGAACGAGCTCTAATGTCTTTTTGTTGTGAGCTCAGATTACCGGGGTTGAACCAACCCCTAAACCAGGTGAACTGGGCTTTAGAAAATGAGGTTTAAGATATTTGGAGGTGCTGAACGAGACGCATAAAGATAAACTGCTCTAGTGTAGGATTTTTGCGGCCTCTGATGCACGAGAGGGATTTCCTGACAATCTGGTTCACTGCCGGGCCAACCGCACACTACAACGGGTGTTGAAACAGAGGAATCTTTGCTCCAGGGTAATTAAAAACTTCTTGAACTGGGGGGAAGTGGTCAAAGTTCATAGGGGTTTGTACCTGGGGGACTGAAAAGCCCTGGCACATGTCCCGAGGGTCGGCGACCCTTTAAGGACCGTCGCCTCAGTTCTTGTGCATAAAAGGCTGGGTTCAACCCAGCCCTAGCTTACTCTAGTCTGTGATTTTCTAGGATCTTCTTCTACCCTTTTCTTCACCCTAAACATGTAGAAAACACTATTTTTCATCATTTTTTGCGTAGATTCTCATCAGATCATTAGATTTAGTAGAATCTGTTCAAGGATGCTCTTAGTGCTCACTCCTACGACACTTTAGTCGAGCTTAAAAGGGAGTCTTACTATGAGAAGAAGCTTAGGAGGTGGTGGAGCTCCTTTTCTTGTGGTGACCAAGCATTCATCTTGCGACTTTTTGGAGATGCTACTGCTCTTCTTCACACCACACTAGATTGGCATTTGTTGAAGGTCATTACCTCTTGTTGGGACCCTGTCTTGAGATGTGTCACCATTGGAGATGTTGATTTAGTGCCCACCCTGGAGGAGTATGATCATTTTCTTTCTCTTTCTACCCCTCTGAGCACTATTTTTATTCCACCAATGTGGCCACACTACCGCAAGAGACTCAATAATCTGGCTTCAAGAAGCCTGTTGTGGAGGCCCTGACTTGGTATGGCAGCAAGATATGAGGAAGCATGTGCTTTGATATCCTATAAGATCGATTCCACTCATTGGAGTGCCCTATTGGCTACTAAGATGACTTTATGGACTTAGAGGAGCAGTGGACATCCTACCGGCGTCAGTCCTTCTTGGTGGCCTTTTTTGTTGCGGTGCTATTTCCTTCATCATCAGGAGCTGTTAGTTTTTCCGTTCTCTCTCTGGTGAGTTCCCTACCTCATATTATCTCTTTCATTCTTGCTTTACTTTCGGAGACGATTAGGGTCTTGTCTTTATGTCGAAAGACCGATAGGGGTAGGCTAGGTTGTTGTATTCGTATGTTACAAGTGTGCTTCTGTAGCCACCTGAGTGTTACTACCAGGGATCAGCTTGTGGGCTCTGTGAGTAGGAGTAGAGTTTGGGCTACTGTAGTTCTTGATGTTACCATTTTAGGGGATACTGAGGGTTTGCTAAGATACTTGTGCAGCCTGAGTCCCGCTGATTGGATCTGGAGAGTTAAGTGGGGTATCATTAGGTGGCAGGGGCAGACCCATTGCGTTGGTTTACTTGGCATTCCCCTGGTGGGCATTTGGGGATGGACGGGGTACTGTCCAAACATGGCCATGCGGCTATTCAGGGGTATCCAGCACATCCCCTGACTTAGTGATCTTTCTATTGTCATTTGTGAGTACGGGCTCATGGATATTGCTGTAGCAATGATAGGGCATGCCTTTTAGTTCTAGGAGGTGCGCAAGTCGAGCATTAACTTCCCCCTTTGTTCTAGGGATGACCAGGTGTGGTTTTCTGTTGAGTTTAGACTGTGGAGAGACACCAGAGATCCCAACTTTGTGTTTGACTTATCATCACCAATCTCAGTCGAGCTGCCACTTTTAGCTGATGTTTTGAGAGACTATATTGTGGAGTTTGAGATCAGGGTTGAGAGGGCCCTTATGGATCTGAGTTAGTGTCTGAGGGAGGCTGTCAGGGATAGAGTAGGGAGCTGGTTGATACCCTTATAGAGGATATTGAGGAGATGAGTAGTGCACATAAAAATGAGCTCGCCACTTTTAGGGTAGAGCTTGATCGGAGGGAGCCAACCCCTCTAGGCACAGAGGCAGAGTGTGTTCAGCTGAGATTCCTGGTTGTGGGTTTGGAGGATGAGCTTGTGGATCTTACTTAGAGGTTTGCCACTTTGGATCACTCTTGGGATGAGGAGAGGGCCGCACTGGAGGTTGGCAGGGCCGAGGCTAGTAATAGGGCCGATGGCTTAGCATTAGAGCTAGTACAAGAGAAAGCCTACATTCATTCCACTTCGAGCATGGAGTATGGGCGAGAGGACGACGAGCCTAGTGAGCTGTAGTTGGCCTTTCGTCGCCTTTAGGCTGAGCTGGTTGAGAGGGAGGAGGTTTTGAGAGTTACTACTGCAGAGGTGGGCACCTTGTAGGCTTTGCTAGAGACTGAGAGGCAAAGCTCTACTTATGATTCCATGATGGAAAGGGAGCTTGTCCGTCTTCAACATTCACATGACAGACTTGGGCTTTGATGCAGCCAGGTTACTTCGCACTCATGCTCATGATGACCCGATTCTCTGTATTGGTTTTGGGAGATTGTGCTAGACTGTGTCTAATCACTTAGGACACGTTTGACTTGCTGGTGTTCTTTTTTGCTTATTTTGTTTCTGCACATGAGCTATGTAGTTAGTATCCCACCATGTACAGAAAGGTCCTTCATAAATTGCTAGGCAATTACATAGGGCCTTCCTCTTTTTGTTTGAGTTTGTAAAGCATAGTCTAGTCTGTTGGGCATGCTTAGAAACTGAGAGATGATGGAGAGAAATGTTTATGATGATATTTAGGATATATTTATCAGATGAGATTTCATGTATGAAAGAAACAGAATGACACAATACAAACATGTTAATGAATATGCAGGCAAATGCTTTGAAAATACAAGGTTATACAAATAAGTGATAGATGTAAAATCCATGCATATCAATATCTTATTTTTCCAAGGATACATCCTGTTCTAGATGAATCTTTTCCTTTTCCCATTGAGGTACATTTCCTATTGGTATGAGCCAAAACATCTTGAGCAGGCCATCGGGTCATAGCAGTATTGTAGATAGAGAGCGATCTCGGAGGTGTCTTTATATCTTGTCTTAGACACTAGATCCATCTAATTTTCTAATCTTGAGTAGAAATTCAAGTGGGCCAAGCTGACTGATTTTTCTTTTAAGACATGACCGAACCAAGATGGCTGCCTACGTACCTTCATTAGGAAGGATCAGGTCATCGCGTAGTTCAACTAACTTTTGATTGCCTTAATTTTTGCCTAGACCACCCTTTCGGGTTTTCGATCTACCTTTTATATTTTCTAACACTCTCTTTCTTTTGGCTCTCTTTTTACATAGACCGCCTTTTCGGGTTTTCGATCTACTATTTTACATATATATTTTTTGTTTGTTCTTTTTTTTTTTGACATAAAAATATAGAAATAAGTTGCACTAAGAGGCTCCTTCATGTAAAGTACTATATGACGGCGTCAAAATTGGTGGGCATATTGAAGTCATGCCTGTCCATGTCGACTAGAATCAAGGCTTCTCAAGAAAAGGCATTCTTTACTACATATGGGCCCTCGTAAGTTAGGGCAAACTTTCCTCTGTGATTAGGCATGGCTTCGTTGCACTTCTTCAAGACTAGATTGCTTTCTTCGAAGACTCTGGGTCTAACTTTCTTGTTGAATGCTTGCTCGACGTGGCGTTGGTACAAGTGTCCATAGGACATTGCGATCGTGCGCTTTTCATCTATCATGTTTAGTTGTTCATATCGGGAACAGGCCCATTCAGCTTTTGACAACTTTATCTGAGATAAAATCCTGAGATACGGGATCTCTACCCTCTGCAAGGAGGACGACCTCCATGCCATATACTAATGAATACGGGGTCATACCTGTGGAAGTATGAACAGAAGTGCGATATGCACACAAGGCAAACGACAAGTACTCGTGCCAATCTTTATATATGTTTGTCATCTTCACCAAGATTTTCTTTATGTTCTTGTTAGTGGCTTCCATTGCACCATTCATTTGAGGGCGATAGGAAACCAAATTTCTGTGCCCGATCTTAAACTGTTGGCAGAGGTGCTAGACCATTTTCCCATTTAGGTTTGCCCTATTATTAGTAATGAGCTATCCTGGCATGCCGTAGTGGCAAATAATGTTATGTTTCAGGAACTGGGCAACCACTACTTGAGTGACGCTTTCGTACGAACTGGCTTCCTCCCAATTTATAAAATAATCAATGGCCACTAAGATGTACTCATGACCATTTAAAGCTTTCGGAATCACAGGTCCGATGACGTCCATACCCCAAGCTGAGAAGGGCCATGGTGCTGCTAAAGAGTGCAAAGGTTGAGGAGGAGCATTCTTCCTATCTTGATAGGCTTGGCAATGGTGGCATGTCCTCACAGTTTAATGCAATCACTTTCCATGGTGAGCTAATAGTAACTGGCTTTCATAATCTTGCGGGCCAATAGGGGTCTACTAGCATGAGCTTCGAGTAAGCCTTCATGCATCTCTTCCATCAAATGATTTGCCTTAGAGGCATCTATGCATCGAAGCAAGGTAGAATCATGGTTCCTTTTGTACAGGACTTCTCCACTCAGGAAAAATTGGCAGGCCATGAGCCGGATAAACTTCTTTTCACTATCCGTGGCATCGGGCAGGTATTCACTGTTCTTGATATAAGCCTTGATATCATGGTACCATGTCTTTCTGCCGGCTTCGACTTCGACACTCATGCATTCTTCGATGTTCATGCAATAGGCTGGAACGCCACAGACTTCTATGCACAATTTCCGTATATCATGGTATCATCTCCAATCTCACATACCATGTGGCCGTAGGGTTGGTCAAACTATCAAGGAAAATTTGGCAAAGCAGAGGGTGATTATCCCTATAAGGAGCCATCTTCCTACAGAACATGTGCAAGTGCGCGCAAGGATCTCCAGTACCATCATACTTGACGAACTCTTGTGCCTTGAACTTGGGAGGCATAATGACCTGAGGGAAGAGTTTTGTCCCCCTTCTACAACCAATTGCTGCATCATATGCATCATTTCTAACATTTGCTCTTTCATCTGAGCGAACTCAGCAAGATTCACTTCAGGAGTCGAAGGCCCATTGGTAGACATTTCTCTTGCACGAGACCTAGTGATGATGGGATCACGACGTGGTGGTTGCTTAGACTGTTTCTTTTAGCAATCTTTTGATCTTGAGAAATAATGGGATGTGAAGAAAACAAGGTGCTTTTGGTAATGTGGAAACACAACACCAAAATCAAGTTATTTTATATCCTTGTTATTTAACATGTGCCTACCATTTTCAGAAAAATTTGGCTTTGCACCCTTGATCGGGTATTTATCATGGTGAGTTTCTATAATGATGCAAGATTAATGCACTAGATTGGCAAGTAACCGAAACTTTCATGATATGCTTGGTAATGTGGGACGGACCCTCTTTTGATTACATGCTTGTACAAGATTTGCTTTTACAACGCTAGGTTCATCGGCTCCAATGGTGGGCACTTTACAATACAAGGAAATGAAATTATGAGCAAAAGCTTGGCTTTTGACAATGTGGACTTCTTGGGGAAGCTCTTGGACACTTGGATCTTTTGGTAACTTGGATAGCATGGATCTCTTGGACCTTTGGGTCTCTTGGGGGAGCCCTTGGATTCTTGACATCTAAGACCTTTGGCAATTTTGACATCTTGGCAATTTGGATCTCTTGGCAATTTAGATCTTGGACACTCTCGGCCACTTTGACATCTTGTGATCTCTTGGATGATTTAAGCTTCTGGGAAATCTTTTAGGATCTTTTCTAGGAAAGATCTTGAAATCTTGATGCTTTGGAATTCTTGATAGCTTTTTGGCAGCGTTTCCTTCTGAACGGGGTCTCAGCTACTGGCCACAAATTTTATCTTTGCACAAGAAGGTAATAGGACCATTTAGTGTATGCATGAATGCCCTTATAGGGTTGTAAACCTTTAAGGATAGGGTATGATTTAGCATGTATAAGCAACAGGGTTTCTTTTCCTAAGGATTTAATCGTGGATGCCGTGCAAGCAAGATAGAAAGAACCTAGAGTAGAGCACTTGTTACAAGACACTTTCCCCTAACCTATAGTCCTAGAAGGGTATCCTTTCCTAGGCTTGGATGTTCACTCTTTGGGCTTTATCTAGTCCCCATAGGCTTTGGGTTTGATCTAGTCCTCACGGGTTTGACATAACTAGGCCAACTATATGCAAAGGCTTAACTGGTAGGTTGTTCCTATCCTAAGGGGACACAATTGCCATACCCCTTTCTTCATGGAAGTTGTGGGGTAGGAAGGATCTAGGGGGCCTTTTCAACTACTCCCGTCCACCCATAGACCCAGAAGTGCCTACAAAGTCAGCCCCAGATCTAATTATGGGTAACACTGCCGATGTTTGTGTCTGGGCATCTACAGATGGGGTGGTGAAATCCCCAAAGAGATGTGACTACGCCAGCAGTGCGAAGCCCGGGTTTGGCATAAAAAGGGTATATATGTCTTGTAAACCTTAATGAAGGGGAAAGACTTTTTCTTAACACAGCAGCTATATATATATATATATATATGAAAGCAGATAAATGTGTAGCAGAAATTAAATTTTTCTACCCTATGTTTGCACGTGACGGAAAGTTGTAAAGCATGTGTGGAAAGCTGTATAGCATGTGAGGAAAGCGGTAAAGCATGTGAGAAAAGCTGTAAAGCCTTATGAAAATACCACACACTCCTTTTTAGAAAACATTTTTGCTCTTTTGAAGATAGTTTACTAGGACATAGTAGAAGCCTTTTCTAAAAGGAAATCCCCGGAGGCCAATGCCAATTTCTATGTTTTTTAAAGCTAATGTCCAAAGATTATGGTTTTATCAAAAGTTATAAAGGCTAAACTTGCATCGATCCCCAGTGAAGTCACTAGTCTGTTGACGCCAGGCCTCAATTGAAGTGGAAAACCGCAGTCGTTGGGCCTTCATTCGACCACCCATTATGAGGACGATCCTGCACGTGTGGGGCCCGTTGGAGGCCCCTCTCGATTGGTTGGTGTGTGTGTGGTTCGCATGGAGTTTTGAGTGCTCTCTTTCTCGGTGGAGGAAGGTAGGTCTACCTTTGGAGGTGTGGCAGGAATCTTGGCCAAATTTTAAGGAATTACCAAAGGTAAGTGAAGTCACCACCAATCATTGGGTTTTTCTAAAGTGTGATTGGTCACCTGTTTCTAGTTAATTTTATCACTGATCCTAGGCTAAGAGAAAATGTCTTTTTTCTTACTCTAATGTGGATGGTAAAAAAACTTGATTCTTGAGTCCAGAAATTTGGTTACGTGTGGGGAAGGTGTTAGGCACCCCACAATGCTTGTCCAATGACGGTCCTTTGTTTCGATAAAAACTTAATTTTTGGAGATTGACAGTAAAAACATGATTTTGGCATTGGCTTTCGGGGTTTCGCATGCATGGGGAGCTTTGAGGTTTGGCTTTTGTATGGGTGTGGTCCCAATCTATACTTTCCTAAGGCATTCGGGCAAAATACCAAATTTTCACAGTGAAAATCCGGCAATATGTCACCTTACTTTAGCGGCGGAAATTAGGCATCACTTGGCCTTAGGTAACATGGACTGTAACAATCACACCGAAAAGGGCGAGCATGTATATATATACATACATCATGCACAATGTAAGTATGCAGAGCAGGAAAGTATGTTGGGAAATTTTGGACCCTGGTTGATAGAATTAACAAGTTTTAAACCCAAGTTGTTAATTAGATTTATTATGGATAAAACTTGTTAAAATAAACAAACATCAATATCATGTCGAAATCATGCAGCGGAAAAATAAATAAGACAAGATAAAATGACCCAGGAAAACCAATGAAACAATCTATTTTCATAGTAAAAAACCTAGGGGAAACCTTCCCAAAAGGCAATCCACTATAGTAAAGAGAATTTTCAGATCTAGTACAAAACTTTTATCCCTAGACTCTACAATCCCCGTAAATGAACTCACAGCAGAAACCTTTTACTGGTTCAGAACCTCTAAACTCTTCAATATATGAACGCCACCCTTTTGATGGATGAATCCCAGTACGTGACTAACCAATTGCACGGATCCCAGTACGCGACTTAAATCACCAACTAGAATAAGATTGTTGGCTGCAAAGTTCTTCACTTCATCAACAATGAAGATCAAGAAGCACTTGGTTACAAAACCCTAAGGCGTAAAGACGCAGTAGCTTCTTTTAGAGAGAATAAAACATTGGTCACCTTTTGCATATGTTCTCCTTGTATTCTCTTATATGACGGCCTCTAAAATAAGCCTTATATATGTCTAGGGTTGCGAGAAAAGAAACCATACACAAATACATAAGCATGGGCCGAAAATCAGATCTGGAAATCTGAATTCTCGTAACCTCGATAGATACCTCGATCGATCGAGAATCTGTTGAGCTTCATTCACTAAATCTCGATAGATAGAGCAGCTGTCGAGATATCTGTCTGCAGGTGTCGAGCTATCTGTCCAACTTTAATGAATAACCCTTCTTCACTTATTTCTTGGTCCAATCTTCATGGCTTTAATACTAGACTTGAACAACAGGTTTCTTGAAGTATTAAACACATTCTAGATCTACGCAATTACAAGTAAAGTGCGTTTTGTTAAAGGATTAGCCAACTACATAAATATTGACATATGTTCCTAACATGAATCACATATGTCCTAACAATCTCCCCCTTTGGCAATCCGTGATAAAACCACAACAAACAAATGAACATATGAGAGAAGTCATAAATTACTCAACTCATACTCACTTGTTAAATACAATAAAATCTATCCTGACATAAACTCTTGAAAAATTTTGCTAGAAGAGAGTTTATGGCATGTAGGCTTTGACAAGCTATATTTCTGAAACATTTAAACAAAACTCATCAAGGCATCTTAGTGTGAAACAAAAATAATAGATTGCATACACGTAATAAGAAACATGTGTATAAAGATATAAAAGAAACAACACATGTAAAGGTAAGTGAAGAAGACATACATCATCATATATACATCAAAGATAAGCACAATGTATGTAAACATGGTCACAAGACCAGTGTATAAGAAGGAGGTAAGCACTCCCCCTAATAAGATGAAACAAATCTCCCCCTTACAAAGGCATGTATTTCTCCCTCGAACATGTAGAATCTTTAAAAAAGAAACCACATATTTTCACAATTTCTCCCCTTTTTTGTCATGATTGACAAAAGGTACCAGAAGCTAGAAAGCTTCACCCGAGAAACATAAAGATGATCAAGGGGGTACAAAGAATCCATATAAATGCATGGATGTAATGAAACAAGATGCTATGAATGACAAGATAATAAAAAGATGCAAAATATGTGAAAAACAATGCATGCAAAGGATCTCGATAGATTGAGAGATGTCGAGATGCTATCCAGCTAACCTCGATGGATCGAGAAGGCGTTGAGGATATATCAAGGAGATAGAAAGTTTCTCAATTGATCGACCTAGCTATTGAGAGGTGTCGAGATTATGATAAAAAGCAACAGAATAGCTCGACAGATAAGCCAGGTGTCGAGAGGTGTCGAGGAGGTGTCGAGCTAGCTTAAAAACAGTTTTTCAAAGAACAGAAAAACACAGACATGGATGCAATCAAACATGCAACTCAAACAAGGATCCAGACAACATTTTATCCTCTAAAAAACATCTCTCAACAAGAAAAATGTAAAACATTTAGATCCAAAACACACACACACACACATACTAAATAAGTCTAACCAATTTTATATTTCAAAAATAAGTTAAGACAGTTTAGTGAGCATACATTAACACATGTAAATCTTGTGATGGCCAAATCACATTGTATCTGCACATGTATCAAGAGTAGCAAAGAATATTGCGTGTTGTGTGTGAAAAACATCGCAAGATTGCGTAAGTGTATACATGTTATGATGATTTGAGATATGAGAAAATCACTTTAACTTACACATAATCATAATTGTTTGATGAGGACTATTACCTTCGAGGTACATCCTATAACTCCTACATCTCCTAGAATACACGCTTGCAATCATATTTAAAAGCATTTTTGATCTTTTTACTTTTTATTTATTTTTTATTTTTTCTTCTAAGCAAATCATGCATGGACATATAGTAGAGATAAAAGAAATACCCAATTATGTTAAGCTTTTGACATTGCACTTTTGCTATGCCAAAGCATACGGATGTCATTGACATTGTATTTTTGCTATGCTGAAGCATACGGATGTCATTTTATAATTGGCGGGTAACAGTGGAGAGATGATTATTTATGCCTTTCTCTTAGGATTTTCTAGTCTTTCTCGTCGAAAAGAGTGATACGAGTGTTAAGTACAAGAGATAACTTAATCTTACTCATTACAAACACGAGTCACAAAGCTCACTTGCTTAATTGTGCATAAAGATGCTCATCTAAGCTATAAAGGATACAAAGTTTAGAAAATTTTATATCAATGGACATCCAAGGTACACAAGTACCAATGTACATAAACACACACACACTGTTTTTGTATTTTTCAATTATTTTATTTTATTTTGAAAGCAAACAAAATAAAAACTAAACAACCAAACAAAAATAGACAAACAATCATGAAAGCATGAAAGAAAGATGTAGATGCATGAAGGCATGATAGAAAAATGCAGATGCATAAAAGCATGATTCCAAAAGCAGATAGGAAATCAAGATAGAGAGTCCTACTTTAGATAGAAATAATTAAAGCAGAGGACAAACAGAAAAGACAATTAAGTCTTAGGCTCTTTTCTCACCCAAACAGATGGTTATTTATGCCTTTCTCTTAGGATTTTCTAGTCCTTCTCGACGAAAAGAGTGATACGAGTATTAAGTACAAGAGATAACTTAATCTTACTCATCACAAACACGAGTCACAAAGCTCACTTGCTTAGCTGTGCATAAAGATGCTCATCTAAGCTACAAAGGATACAAAGTTTAGAAAACTTTATATCAATGGCCATCCAAGGTACACAAGTACCAATGTACATAAACACACACACTGTTTTTGTATTTTTCAATTATTTTATTTTATTTTGAAAGCAAACAAAATAAAAACTAAACAACCAAACAAAAATAGACAAACAATCATGAAAGCATGAAAGAAAGATGTAGATGCATGAAGGCATGATAGAAAAATGCAGATGCATAAAAGCATGATTCCAAAAACAGATAGGAAATCAAGATAGAGAGTCCTACTTTAGATAGAAAGAATTAAAGCAAAGGACAAACAGAAAAGACAATTAAGTCTTAGGCTCTTTTCTCACCCACACAGCACGAGTCTTTGGCTGTGAAGATGAAAAAGCACGTGTCCTAGTATGTTTACTAAAGGACATAGAAGAATTAAGATTCTCTTGAAATTGAGTTAAAAAGCTCAATGCTTTTAATAACTCTCCAAACAAAGGTGTAGGTTATTGAGGGGAAACCTGTGACCGTTTGGACACTTGCTTTTAAGGATACAACTTAAAGCAATTAGGATGAATGTGTCTAAAAACACCACAATGGTGATATATATGAGGTCTAACAAAGGATTTAGAATTAGCCAAAATAGTTTTGGATTTCATACCTTTATCAACTTTTTCAGACTGGAGCACAAAGATAGTCCTTGATCCAGAAGCCGTGGAAGAGGAGGGGCTGGAGGAAACAGCATATCCTAAGCTAGTCTTATCAGAACTAGGCTTTTGAGCACTCAATACCTCATCAAGCTTTGCACTAGACATTCTTTCTATTTGAGTTCTAGCTTGACTAAGCTTAATTTCAAGATTTTTGACATTCTCTTCTAATGAGGTGTTCTCCATAACAAGAGTTTCAACTAATCTTGTAGTCTCATTTAGCTTGACTAACAGATCAGCTTTTTCAGTTTTTACCTCATTAAGCTCTTTTCTACAAAGATGAGAAGTCTTCTTAGATTTTATAAATTCAGTGTATAGCTTATCATAGGCTTCCTGAAGGGTCAACTTCTTGGGTACTTCATCATCAGAAGAATCCTCACTGTCTCTAGCACTTTCCACAATCACTTTATTAGTTGAGGTAGCAAAGGCTATAACGTGATTACATTCATCCACATACTCATCAGAAGAGTCATTCTCAGTATCACTCCAGGTAGCAACCAACCCATTATCTTTTGAATTTTTGGTCTTTTCCTTCAAAAGATAGTTTGGGCACTCTATCCTCATATAACCAAAACCTTTGCACTCATGGCATTTTTTTTGCCCTTCCTTGAGGATTTAGATTTCCTAGGAGGTTTACTCTTATCCTTTCTCCTAAATTGAAGAAGCTTAATAATCTCATCCGTTATGAAGGTTAGATCTTTATCCTCATCATCATCTTCATCTTCAGAGTCCTCAATCTTTTCTTCTATATCCTTAAGAGCCAAGTTTCTACTCTTTCCACCTTTTCTAGTTAAGCCTAATCCCATCTCATAGGTTTGAAGGTTCCCTACAAGCTCAGTTAAAGGAATTTGATCAATTTCCTTTGCTTCTTCAATGGCAGTGATCTTGGCATGGAATCTTTCAGGTAAGGACCTAAGGATTTTCTTAACAATTTTGGATTCTGCTATAAATTCTCCAAGGTTGAAAGCAGAATTCACAATATCCTTGAGTTTAGCATAGAATTCATCAAAGGTCTCATCCTCCTCCATCCTTATTTCTTCAAAACTACTAGTGAGTCTTTAAAGCTTCACAATCTTTATTGCCTTGTTACCTTCATAGGTGGTCTTAAGAATGGTCCATGCTTCCTTGGCAACTTCCGTGGATGATATTTTCTTGAATTCCTCATTGGTCACCCCACAAAACAAAGCATTCAAGGCCCTACTGTTGAAATTTGTCGCTTTGATTATTTCTTCATCCCAATCCATCGACGCTTCCTTTGGCTTAATCCAACCAACTTCAAAAGCTTGCCATACCTGTTCACCTAGAGCCTACAAAAAAACTTTCATACGAACTTTCCAGTATGCATAATTAGTTCCATCAAATAAAAGAGGAATCAGAAGAGATTGTCCACGATCCATGACAACAGGATTCAAGGATCACACTCAGGAAATTAATCCACTCAAAGTGTAATCGCTCTTATACCACTTGTTGGGAAATTTTAGACCCCGGTTAATAGAATTAATAAGTTTTAAACCCAATTGTTAATTAGATTTATTATGAATAAAACTTGTTAAAACAAACAAACATCAATATCATGTCAAAATCATGCAACGGAAAAATAAATAAGACAAGATATGATGACTCAGGAAAACCAATGAAACAAATTAGTTTCACAGTAAAAAACTGGGGGGAAACCTTTCCAAAAGGCAATCCACTATAGTAAAGAGAAGTTTCAGATCTGGTACAAAACCTTTGTCCCTAGACTCTACAATCCCCGTAGATGAACTCACAGCAGAAACCTTATACTGCTTCAGAATCTCTAAACTCTTCAATATATGAACGCCACCCTTTTGATGCATGAATCCCAGTACGTGACTAGCCAATTGGGCGGATCCCAGTACGCGACTTAATCACCAATTAGAATAAGATTGTTGGTTGCAAAGTTCTTCACTTCATCAGCAATGAAGATCAAGAAGTACTTGGTTACAAAACCCTAAGGTGTAAAGATGCAGTAGCTTATTTTAGAGAGAATAAGGCATCGGTCACCTTTTGCATATGTTCTCCTTGTATTCTCTTATATGACGGCCTTTAAAATAAGCCTTATATATGTCTAGGGTTGTGAGAAAAGAAACCCTACACAAATACATAAGCTTGGACCGAAAATCAGATCTGGAAATCTGAATTCCCGTAACGTCGATAGATACCTAGATCGATCGAGAATTTATCGAGTTTCATTCATTAAATCTCGATAGATAGCTATCTGTCGAGCAGCTGTTAAGATATCTGTCCGCGGGTGTCGAGCTATCTGTCCAGCTTTAATGAATAGCCCTTCTTTACTTGTTTCTGGTCCAATCTTCATGACTTTAATACTAGACTTAAACAATATGTTTCTTGAAGTATTAAACACATCCTAGATCTACCCAATTACAAGTAAAGTGCGTTTTGTCAAAGGATTAGCCAACTACATAAATATTGACATATATTCCTAACATGAATCACATATGTCCTAACAAAGTAAATGCCTATATCCCTAAAGCATGACCCAAAATATAGGCGCAAGAATGTAAATAGGGGTCACCATACTCTAGAGATGAGGACGAATGGTACATGGCATGATAGACCTAATACAAACCATTTAAGAGAGAAGGGAAAGAGGAAGGAAGGGGTTTAAAAAGACTACATAACCAAATGGGAAAGGCTAAACCCCTAAAACTATAGAACATTGCCGCATGGCTTATATCTACATGCTTGCGTCTTTGCCCTTTTCACTTGCGCTTGGGACACTGTGCCCTAGCTTCATGTGTTCTCGCTCTATGTGTGTACATGCAAAGGCAAAGACAACGAACCGGTAGACAAGAAATGGAAGGAAAATATACAAAGAGCATATAAAAGAGGCATAAAGCAAGCATGATTGGCATAGTAAGCAAAGAAACAAGAAAGCAAGTAAACAAGCAAGAAGGCAAACAAGGAAGAAAACAAACAAAAGGTGGTGTCCACGAGGGACAAATGTAGGTTTAGATCAAATGTTTGTAACTTCATTGTGTTGAAGCATGGATGACACACTAGCAAGCAAAACTCATGCATGAACATATAAGCAAGTGTGTAAAGGTGCATAAAAAGCAAACGGGTGGCGCAAACAAGCATAGTAAGCATAACATCGCATGAAGCGGAAAGGGAAGGGTATGCCTGAAGCAACCGGCATCATCGTGATGCATCCCAAGTTGTTACATCCAAATAAGGCCTCGTGAGTGTCGAATGTAACCACACAACCACAACCCCGCTAAGGTTGTCAAGCATGGTAAAGCCTAGAACTAGAGAGGCTAACACAGAACATAAAGCATAGAAGCAAGCAAGCATAGATATGCAAATAGGGGTGATCCAAACCCTTTTATGTGGGCCTTGGTGTATGGACGATGACAAAGACCATAGGGTCTAGATCGGGTCCTAACCATTAGGCCAAAACACAAGAAAATGTGATAAAAGGAACAAAAGGGCTACAATAGCACATGGCATGACAAACATAGCCTAGGTCTAGGCACATAAACATGGCATGGAGCGCACAAGCATGTGGAAGATAGCATAAAGCATGTACAAGACATAGATCCAAGCACATAGGCATGTGAAAGCATAAATCTAGACATATAGGCATAGAAACATGCATGTAAACATGTAGAAGCCTAGCACATAGACATGGAAGAACATGGATCCAAGCATATATGCATGAGAAGACAAGGATCTAACCATATTGCATGGAAATAAACACATAGATACATAGATCCAAGCAAAGTATAGCCAAAAACATCATACAAGCATGTGAGCATGTACCCTAACATCATCCTAGAACAAAAAGAGGAACAAATCATAGGAAAACATGGCGAAAAGCATAAAGCATGTAGATCTAAACATATAAGCATGTAAGGATGTAGATCTAAGCAAGAAACATAGCATAAGGCATAAAAAGCAAGGAGATTTAGGCTAGAAGCATAAATAAAGCAAGCAACATGCTAAAGAAATCAATAAATCATGTGATTCAAGCAAAAAGAACAAGATAAATGCTAGAAAAGGATTTAGAAAGTTAGGGGTGTAGATAGTAGCTAAAAAGCTACATCCACACCCTTGAACCCTGAATCCAAAGTGTAGAACCAAGGAAAAGAAGATTGGGTATAAGAACTATACCTTGTATTTTTTGTGAAGAAGGAAGAATCAAGCGGCTTTGATCTGTTTTTTGTGTGCCTTTTGTCTCTGTGTGTGTGTGTTTTTTTTTTTTTTTTTTTTTTTTTTTTTTTTTTTTATGTGTTTGGAAGAAAGTAGAATAGCTTAGAAATCATCCAGGTAGAGGGCAGGTAGCCAGGGAGGCTTTTTTTTTTTTTGGTTTGGGGGTGCCCCGACACGCTTTATGAAGAGCTGCCACCTTCAAAAGGTGTTGGATTAGATTGATCTTGACACCCCTGGAAAGATCTTGACTTCCTCTTATTGAAAGGTATGGAACTTGAAAATTCAACGGTTGGATCAAAAGTTATGGCTCTCGGAAGTTAGCAGTGCATAGATCGATACGTTAACCCGATTTCCATGATATCTTGGCCGTTCTAACTTCGATTTCAACCCATGAATAGTCTTTGGACTGAGAATTTGATAATCTTCACAATGGCATTGTTTCAACCCGTTCTGATGGCCGAATCAAAATTAGGTTTTTGAGGGCTATCCGGGGTCACTCCGGGTCAAACTTGGTCAAAGTTGCCAAAAATCTCCAAGAAGCTCGAGTTTGATGTACAACTTTGAAAAATGTTGTTTTGTGAGGGTTTGACCTTCAGTCAACCCTAGGTTGGCCAGGGGCATTTTGGTCATTTTAGTTGAGAAAGGCACTTTGGTGCTCCGGTGTCCAAATGGGTTGTGCCACGTCATTCTAAATGTCCTCGCAGCCCCATGGAGAGAATATAACATTTTTGGATTTTTTGGGGTCCGGGACGCAAATCGAGGGCAGACAAAATACGGTATCAACACCTATTGTTGAACCTAAATCTGAATCTGCTCTCATTAAGCATAAAGACATTAAAGTGTATATTCCTTCTTTTAAGAGGAATCATAATGAAAAAAAGGAAATTTTTTCTAGGAAAGACAAAGGAAAAAGAATTGTGAATGAATTTCATGATAAAAAACCTATGTCTTGATCTTATCCTAAGCATCAAGGGAAATCTGAATTTGTTCTTACTTGTCACCATTGTGGTGTGGTTGGTCACATTAGACCTAATTGTTTGCAGCTGAGATCTCATTCTGAAGTCAAAGCTAAATTGATTTCAAGAGAACAAATTAGACGTGTTCCTGGTCGCACTTGCCCTAACTGTTTCAAGCTTCATCCTAAGAAGTGAATGTCTAAATTGTCCAAGGTACATGATCTTGTACCATTGGTTGAAGAGTTATTAAAAGCCTTGAGCTTTTTAACTCGATTTTAAGGGATTGTTATTCTCTCCCCATTCTTTTAAAGATTTGATAGGACTTGTGCCTCTTTATCTTCACAGCCAAAAACTCGTGCTGTGTGGGTGAGGAAAGATTCTAAGACTTAATTCTTGCTTAGTTTCTTTGCTAACTTTGCTTAGTTTCTATTGATCTTAGTTTAAAACGTTTAGTTTTGTATATTCTTTTTTATATTTAGCCTTGGTTACGATTACTCTAACAAATTTGGTATCAGACTAAGTATACTTCACATATGCTCTTATTCAAACTTTTTGTAGTTTCTTTATAGCATTATGATTATTATTTATTTTTTTCTGTCTATGTTTCCACACACACGCATGCATTTATGCGTTTGTTTAGTGTTTCAGGAAAGATAGGCATCAAGCTTATCAAGTTAGTCGACCTAGTTCTTTCCTTGTCTTCTCTAGACTAGTTGAGTTTGATGAGTTTGTAATAGTGAGTCATTGAATTGATGTTCTTTGTAAACTAGGGTAATTCCTTATAGTTGGGTTTTGTCATGAATTGCCAAAGGGGGAGATTTTAGAGTTCATATTTTTAGGTTACCAAACCGTGATCAAATGTAATCCATTTATAGTCTTTTTGATGAGTCTTAAGTGTATTAAAGGTGTACTTTATAGTCCTGCTTCTTAGTCAATCACTCCATTGAAATTGAATGTTGCAAAAGTTAAAAAGAGTTTGTCTCTCTTTGGTTTCATGTTGTCTATGTACAAGGCTTTTTTAGGATTTCCTGAGTTTTCATTTTCCGCAAACTTGGATAGTCCTAGTATTAATTTGGAGCCATCCGGTTTACTGCCTAACATGAACAAATGATCTAGAATTATTGGCCTGAGATGTGAAATCTAGAAGTTCAACCCTATTAAGTGGCTTAGCTTGAGTGGATGATCTATAACTATAAGTCAACAAACAGGACTTGACAATTCTTACTTCTTTGTTGCATGTGGTAAGTTAAAAGTGTGGAGCTTCAGCTTGAAAACAACAAGGTATGTATGTGATTATGCTGCCTTTAGCTCTGTATATAGTTTAAGTTAATGTTATTAGGTTGAGCATGCAAGCTGATGAGGCAATTAATGCCATGGAATTGATATGTTGTTGACTCTGTAGGTTTCAAGAGCAAAGGATGTATCATAGTTCATTGTTGAACTTCTTATGTTTGTGCACAAGTTGCCAAATTTAGAAATACATTATGCTGGGTCAACACCAAAAATGTTGGTGTCAGAGGTTCGGTCACTAGACTTTTGGAACCTGCAGTCAAAGTAATGGCTCCAGCAACCGAACTGTCGATGATCACTGTCTAAGCGGTATCTCTCGTGATAGGACTGACAAAACTTTTTGACAAAACGATGTCTTTGGTTATTGGACCTTGGCATCGGTTGCAGTGCAATGTCTCTGGCCACCGAACTACTAGCATCGATCTCTAATGAGGCATCTCTTGGCACTAGAACGCCGGCACCAGTTATTGGAGTAGAGTCTCCTGACATTGGACCAACGGCACCGGTCGCCAGAGCAGAGACTTTGGACACTGGACTAACAGTACCAGTTCCCAAAGTGGAGTCTCTAGCCATCGAACTGCCATCACTAGTCACCGCTACGGAGTCTCTGGCCACTAGACCATTGACATTGGTCACTAGAGTGGTGTCTTCGGCCATCAGGTGTGGTTACCTAGTGACTAGATGGGGGAAAGGAAACTATTGTGTGTTTTTGAAAAATGTTTTGCCAAATTTTTAAGTATAAAACTTTTTACAACTTTTTATAAAAGATTTTACCGTTAACAAAAAAATATTTTACAAATTTAACTATATTTTACTCGCATATTTTGAAAAATATTTTACTTCAAAATAAACAGAGTTTTAGATTTCATATTTCATAAAGACAAAGGATGTTATGAAACCAATATAGTAATTGGTTGTCATGTCACAATCAAAGTCATATCACGACAGAGAAGGTAAAATACAGCCATTTGAAGTACGTAAAAACTAGTTACTAAAGAATTTGGAAAAAGTCCATTCAAATCCAATTATTATGCCATATACCGTAGTCTCAGAAACTTGTATTTGCCATTTTTGATGTGTGGGTTTATAATTATAAGTGTACATATACAACTAACAATTGCTAACGTTCCTTTTCTTCCATTTATTTAAACCCGGTAGTGTTTGTTTGTTTTAAGCAATAGAAGAAAAAGGAAAGTGATTGTTGAAGGTCCTGTTCTTCACTCTTTGTTTGTTGTAATTTTGATTGTGTTCTTTTATCAATTTTATTCAGTTGTAATGTCGGATTCCTTTTCACTGGTTTGATATGGAAATGAGGCACATTATATATATTTGTTAAGATGATACTTCTTGAGTATAGATCACAAGGACTGACTCTGTCTTTTCCTATCTCATCTCATGTTTGCTTTGCCTTTATGCAGTTAGAGGACAGTGAGGGTGAAGCAGAGGTTTGAGTAATCTGATGAGAGAGAGAGGGAGCCAGGGATTTAAGATTTTTCCCCAAACTTTACCCAGCGTGGAACATAAATTTGGGTTTAAAAAAAAAAAAAAAACTGACGTGGTGGTATAATTGACAGTTGATGTGATAAAATAATGATATTTCATTTGGGCCGTTAGCTGCATCAATATTTTCTATTTAACACTTAACGGTAGAGACTAAATTGATATTGTATTAAAAATTTTAGAGACTAAATTGATACAATTAAAAGGTTAATAACCAAATTTAAAAATAGTGTTAAGGATAGAGTCCAACTTTATAGTTTATCCTATAAAGTAAAAGAAAAAATATATAAATAAATATTATATTACTTAATATATCAATTAAATAATTGTGTTATGGTTAAATCATTTAAGTTCTTTATTTATTTATCTCTTGTTAACGATATGAATAAAATTGAAACAAAATTTTTAATTGAACATTACTCATGTTGGGAATTGAATTTCAAAATTTTCAATCAATTGTTTTCGCAATAAATTGACTTGAAGGGAAACTAGCATGTTACACATTGCAGAGATAATCCTAATTAAATAATAATAAATAAAATTTTGTGAACTTAATTGGACTACTTAGCTGAATGAGTGATTATCCAGAGTTTAGTTTGAGGGCAGAGAATGGAAGAGAAGTGAAAAAGAATAGTGGGAAGGGAAAAATCAGGACTCAAATGATATATTTTTCCATCAAATTTAGCTCATTTTCTATTCTCCCGTGCTATCCAAACAGCAAAAAAAGACTTATTTCCCTTCATTTCCCTCCTTTTCCCCTCAAAAGAAAACATAGTGTACCTATTGAACGCGACTTCTCCCTTGACTGTTTGGAACAACTACCTTGTGAAAGTCGTACCTAATCCTACTGACAGAAAAGTATATAAGAGCATCCACAGCAATGGATCTAAAATTTTAGCTATTTGGCATCTCTAAAAATCACTTTATCTATTTTACCTCTTCACACCCCACAGCAATACATCTATATTTTTAGCTATTTGATTAAAATAATACAAAAAAACTCATTAGAATAATAAAAAAACCTCTACAGCCCCAATCACAACCACAGCCACCTTCACCGTCAGCCCCAATCACACCCACAACCACCACCACCACCACCAGTCCACAGAAGAAAAAAAAAAAAAAAAAAAAAACCAGCCACCCCTGAAATCAACCCACCAATGACCCAGCCAACACCGTGACCCATCCAACACCCAAACCCGAACTCGATCTCCACCATGACCTAGCCAACACCTAAACAAGCACCACCGAAACCCAACCCAGCAACCACCAAATCACCACCCCTGAAATCAACCCACTAATGAAATCCACCATCACCGAAACCCATCACTGAAATCCATCACAGAGACCCACCACCAAAACCCAGTCACTGATTCACCGAATCGCCAGAGACCCACCACCAAAACCCAACCACCGAATCGCCACCACTGAAACCCACCATCTCCGAATCCCATATCACCAAAATCCACCATCAACGAAACCCACTATCACTGAGGCGAATGGGTCTGATCGGCGGAAGAGAAATGAGCTGATCGGCGGCGGTGAGACAGTGAGCTTGAGAGAGTGAGCTTGAGGAGAGAGTTTTGAGAGAGAGCTCAGATGAGAGATGAGAAATGGGAGTGACTAAAGAGAGTGAGAGAGAGTTTATCCCGGGCTGAATAAAAAAATAATATTTTTTTAGCTCCAAGCTACAGTGCACATCTATCTTTAGATGTGCACTGTAGCAATTCAGCTAAAAATTATAACTATGGCTCCACTGTTGCAGGGGTTTTTTTGTGTTTTGGTGTAGCTAAAATAGCAATATAACTATTTAGCTACACTGCTGCAAATGCTCTAAGGAAATAGCCGTACTGATCTTGAGTCAGTCATTTTGAAGAAAAACTCTGATGTTTGAAACTTCATTTTTGTTTGAAGAGGAAAATTTTGTTTTAGATTTTTTTTATTCCACTTTGTTTCCCGTCAAAAGTATGTCACTCACTGGCATGATTTTTCCTCCCATTTTAAACTTTGATTAGAGTATTCGGATTATTAAGATATGATTTTTTTTTTTGTTTATTTTAACTTAAAAACCTACTTTTTTTTACACAAATACTTTACAAAAACAGTCTCATTAGTTTATCTTTTATATACACTATTTTATTTAAATAATATTTTACACCTACTCTCACCTAACACTCTTTCTCCTTTTTTTTTTTTTTTTTTGAATACACATACTCTTTTTCTTCTTCTTTTCCTTATCTCTATTAATTTTCCTTGTACGTGCCTCTTTTTCTTCTCCTTCTTCCTTCTTCTTCCTCTTCTTCTTTTGCAATTTGGGTTTGATTATAGATGATGATTTTGGGTTTGCACTTTGGATTTGATTATGGGCAGTGATTTTGGGTGGATTTGTAGTTGTTGCTTCTTCTACGACATCTTCTTCTTCTCCTTCTTCTTTTGAAATTTGGGTTTAATTATTTATATGAATTTGTATATCTGTTTGGTGAATTTGGATCTAGATTTAGAATATTGGATATAAACAGTAATATAAATGGACTGATGTGGCAAGATTTTGAACAAAAATGTATAAAATTGTGCTCTAATTCATTGAAAAAATATGTGGCAAGTTTTGATTATTGGAACATATAATTGATCACTAAGAATGAGACAAAGGACTTTTATTTTGCATCATTGTCTATTTAAACTCTTTATCAATCACCCTTACAAGACTGTATTTTCAACACTCAGTTCCATGGAATGGACTTCTCGTAAGCATAGGATCACATATTTCTATGGACCAACAGGCTTTAAGAGTTATGACTCTTGAAGTATTGGGAAAATATTTTTTAATGTTAGTTCACATTTAGGTTTCACACATGTCTATCTCAAAAAAAAAAAAAAAAAAAAAAAGAAAGAAAGAAAAGGTTTCACATGTCTTTGGTATCAAATGATACCATGTCAGCGATAATAAAATTCAATAAGTGTGAGACATGTCAGTAAAAAATAACTACCTCGCTAATAAATGAAAGACATGTGTTACTGGGTAGTTATTTTTATACGTATATCCCTCATTTATTATGTTTTGATATGAATGACGTAATATCATTTAATACAAAATACTTTTTCCTACCAATAATGCGTCAATGTTTATATATTAAAAATATATGCATTATTTCAACGCATAAAAGTGGATATGAAATCAATATCAATATATATATAAAAGCAGAGACCTCATGCGGAAGTGAATGAGGTTCTGCCATGTGGCGCTTTGTATGAATACTTTATCTTTTAGCCTTTCACCTCTTATCTTCTTATCAATGATTAGTTTAAGTCATAAATGCAGAAAATTAAAAGATTTTGTTCGACTCCCTATTCCAACTTTTTGAACTCTTCCACTTTTAATTTCATTAATTTAAAAAATGAAAGGTTTTCTCCATTCAATGTTAGTTTTCATGTTCTTTTATATATTCCAATTTCACAAAATATATAAAGGCCAAAAGAAAAGTAGGACTGGAGAGATAGAGAGACAAATAGTATCAGTCGGGGGGGGGGAGTTATTGTCTATCGTTGGCCTCTATGGTAGAATCAGTCGGGGGCCTGAGAGGCGGCGGTTTACCCTGTGGCGGATGTCAGCAGTTCGAGTCCGCTTATCTCCAACTCGTGAACTTAGCCGATACAAAGCTATATGATAGCACCCAATTTTTCCGATTTGGCAGTTCGATCTATGATTTCTCATTCATGGACGTTGATAAGATCCTTCCATTTAGTAGCACCTTAGGATGGCATAGCCTTAAAGTTAAGGGCGAGGTTCAAACGAGGAAAGGCTTACGGTGGATACCTAGGCACCCAGAGACGAGGAAGGGCGTAGTAAGCGACGAAATGCTTCGGAGAGTTGAAAATAAGCGTAGATCCGGAGATTCCCGAATAGGTCAACCTTTCGAACTGCTGCTGAATCCATGGGTCGGCAAGAGACAACCTGGCGAACTGAAACATCTTAGTAGCCAGAGGAAAATAAAGCAAAAGCGATTCCCGTAGTAGCGGCGAGCAAAATGGGAGCAGCCTAAATCGTGAAAACGGGGTTGTGGGAGAGCAATACAAGCGCCGTGCTGCTAGGCGAAGCGGTGGAGTGCTGCACCCTAGATGGCGAGAGTCCAGTAGCCGAAAGCATCACTAGCTTACGCTCTGACCCGAGTAGCATAGGGCACGTGGAATCCCGTGTGAATCAGCAAGGACCACCTTGTAAGGCTAAATACTCCTGGGTGACCGAACGTGAAATTGGGTTTGGTTTCATGTGCATATGATCTAAATTTCTTAACAACATTATCAAAGCTTGATACAATGCTTTAACAACATATGGGGTTTCTAAAAGGTATGTATTTTTTTGTCTTTATTTATATTTTTGGAAAGTGTTTAATCTTTGTAAGTGATTAAGGTACTCAGATGTAAGTAAAATTAAACGTGAGATATGAAATAGTATAAATTTATATTTCTCTGTTTAATTATTGTTTTAATTTTAATCTCTTAGTATGGATATTTAGTTTTGCGAATTAGAAATTATAAACGTTAAATCTTAGATTTTTAGCCTTCAAAAGTTCACATGTTTTTTTTTTTTAAAATACTTCTAAAAAAAAGGAAATAATAAAAAAATTATATTGGAAACGTCAAATGTAGGAACTTAATATATACATGTACACTTAATCAAACAAAAAAGGGCATATAGTGGCATTTTTAGAATCTAATTAATTATGGTTACTTATGGATATACTGTGTTACAATTTTTTTTTTCATTCATTATTTTAATGACATATAATACATAATCGAAATTAATTTTTTAAACATTATAAAATATGAGTATTATAAAATAACTAATAGTAAACACGTGCATCGCACTGGACATCCACGAGTAATGCACAAAAGTGGATACGAAATAGCGTGTGTGAGAATTAGAACCCTGAAATATTAGCTGCTCCCTTACTATTACTAACTGGACTAGACTGACTAAGGTCTTAAAATATACTATTACTAATAAGACAATTCTATATTTTGAAGAAAAACTTTAGAGTAGAAAATTATTTAGTTAAAGTGTAGTCAATTTCTTGCGAATAAAATGCACCACTAGTTACCAAAGCTACAACAAGAAGTCAAATTTGATGTCAATTTGCATACCTCTAACGTTATCTCAAAGCTCTCTCCCAGCCATGGTTTTCCAAGCATCAAAGCTGCTCTTTCTCTACTTGATAGTCACCATTTCACTCTTTCTCATAATCCCTTGTGCAACTCAGCTAACCTTCAACTACTCCGATTTCATTGAAACAAATAACAAAACTGTTATCATGACAGGGAACGCTACTATCTCAGGTTCATTTATCAAACTCACGCCAAATGCTGTGGACAATTGGGGTCGAGCCACATATTCAAAATTGATGCATCTTTGGGACAAAGAATCAGGAAAACTCGCCAACTTCACTACAAATTTCTCCTTCATCATTTATTCGCCAGGTGAAGTCAGATATTCAGATGGCCTCATGTTCTTCCTTGCAAGTCCAGATTTCCCACAACCTAGTCCAACAGATGGCGTCGGCCTTGGCCTTGTAACTCGTGGCCAAGTGAGAGACCCAGGTTTCTTTTCTGCAAATAAATTCGTTGCTGTGGAGTTTGATACTTATCGAAATGTTGGATGGGATCCTCCTTTGTCGGTACGTGAACATGTTGGTATCAATATTAACAACATAACATCTTTGACCTCTACACCATGGTATTGTAATATCAAGGAAAATAGAACATATAGTGTAAGTGTCAGTTACGATGCTATTATGCAAAATCTTAGTGTCACCTTCACTGGTTTTAATAATGGTACCACCCCTATTCAACAGCACCTTTCTTCTGTAACTAATTTGATAGAGCATTTACCAGAATGGGTTGAATTTGGGTTCTCGGCTTCAACAGGCTTGCTTTCTGAGTCACATATTCTTTGCACTTGGTCGTTTCAATCAACACAACCTTTTTGGATCCAACCAAACAAGAATGAGGAAAATTTTAGAAAGAAAAAATTGGTGGTGGGCCTAAGCGTGGGTGCCTGTATTTTGTTTAGTTGTTTGGGGTTGGTTTGGCTTATGTATAAGAGGAAGCGGGGTAGGGGGGGAGAAGAAGAGGACTTGGGTTTTGATCTTTGCATGGACGACGAATTTGAAAGAGGTACTGGGCCAAAGAAATTTTCCTACAATGAACTGGTAAGTGCAACAAATAACTTTGCTGAGGAGAAGAAGCTTGGAGAAGGAGGGTTCGGTGGGGTTTATCAAGGATTTTTACGAGACTTGAATTCTTATGTTGCTATCAAAAGGGTATCAAGGGGATCTAAACAAGGGATAAAGGAGTATGCATCTGAGGTGAAGAGTATTAGTCGGTTGAGGCATCGGAATTTGGTGCAACTCCTTGGTTGGTGTCACGAGAAGAAGGATCTCCTACTTATTTATGAATTCATGTCAAATGGTAGCTTAGATTCACATCTTTTCAAAGGCAGGAGTTTGTTAACATGGGTGGTGAGATACAATATTGCTCGAGGCCTAGCATCAGCACTACTATACTTGCATGAAGAATGGGAACAATGTGTATTACATAGGGACATAAAGTCAAGCAATGTCATGTTGGATTCAAATTTCAATGCAAAGCTCGGAGATTTTGGCCTAGCTAGACTTGTGGACCATGACAAAGGATCGCAAACCACGGCTTTGGCAGGGACCATGGGCTATATGGCCCCTGAATGTGTTATCTCTGGTAGGGCCAGCAAAGAATCAGATATATATAGTTTTGGGGTTGTGGCTCTGGAGATAGCTTGTGGAAGAAAGCCCATTAATCACAATGCAAAAGAAGATGAAATAATTATGTTAGAGTGGGTTTGGGAGCTTTATGGAACAGGAAATCTTCTTAAGGCTGCTGACCCTAGATTGTGTGGAAATTTTGATGAGCAGCAAATGGAACGATTGATGGTGGTTGGGCTTTGGTGTGCTCATCCGGATTCCATTGCTAGGCCTTCAATAAGGAAAGCCATTCATGTGCTCGAGTTTGAAACTGCATTGCCCATTCTCGAGCCAAAAATGCCTGTACCAACTTATCTTACCCCTGCAATTCGTGCATCTACATCTTCAGCAACTTCATTGGATAATCATCAGGCTCAGCCATCAAGCCATAGTAGCTACACTGGTTCTTCACAATTAAGCACATATTCTGCAGCTTCTACATCCACTTCACTTTTACACTCGCAATCTGTTCATACCATGTAGTTTATCTAGGAAACATTGCCTAAGTGTGTACCACAAAGAATTTCATAATGTAATTGTTGGGATAAGTGCCCTTAAATCCTATTGTATGATGCTATATATGATATTATGTATGACATTATGTGAGAAATGATGTATGACTTAATATTGTGTTTCAATAAAGTTGCTTTATTCTTATCTAAAATAATGGTAACATAAATATTCGGACATTATCAAATAATCCATGAGATGCATAGTATGTGATTTAATCACAGAAGATATAGATCACAAGTTCTTTGTATACTCAGAATTTTGGTTCGTAGTCGGTGATGAAATTGGACATATCATCTGCGAAGACTATAACATATTAACTACGATGATTTGTCTTGATCATGGAAGTGGTAACTTCTAGTTGATATGTTGATATGTTTTAAGAGTTAAAATATATTGAATTGGGCCGCTGTGAGATTTATTATTCTCCTAACGACTGTCAATTGAATAATAAATCTCACGACTTGTATTCACATGAACGCTTAATCCTGAGAGAATAATGGACCTGATCATGAAATGTAGGTTGCTTTGATATATCAGAAGTGAGATCTAAAGTTACGATCAAAATCTCAGTATGTTGGGCAGCCACATTTAGTGTTGATGGAACATATATTCTCAAGATGGAATTCATAGTCTCTTAACGGAGATATAAAATATTTCCTTGAGATAAGTTTAATGGGTTCAGTTATTCAGAGAGTTAGGCCTAACCACTTTAGTAAGACTAAAGTATATATTTATGAAATTGGATTTCATAAATATATGATGAATAATTTAAAAGGATTAAACCGGGTACTCAAGGATTAAGATGTAGTAATTTACAAAGTGGCAGTCTATATTCATGACTTTGTATTACTACGAATATTTTATGAAGGGGTTGCATGTATAATAAAGTCTTGAGATATAATTTATTAATAAGGCCTAGAGTGCAATTATATTTATATAGTGGTATTAAATATAATTAATGGTAACTTTGTACTTGTCAAGAGTTGACAGAAAAGCCCAAAGCCCATTGGAGCTAGTGTCTTATTTGTTCCCTTTTGGTCTCACTCCAAGCCACACACTAAAGCCCAATTGGGAAGGCCCAAAAGGCTAGCCCAATTAAATAATCAGTTATGTGGTGAGAAACATACAGAATTTAATATAGAATGAAATGGTTTGTATGTTCATAAGAATGATATAAGGAAGAAAGACGCTTTTTTATATTCTCTCTAGAAACATAGAATTGATTGAGAGACCACACATCTTGGGCATCAAATGGAATTGGAGTGAAGATTGAAAGTGTTTCCAAGTACTTCTTCATTCGGTTTTGAAATTTCACTGCATCAAGGTACACTTTCTTGTTTTTATATTCTGAAACTTACATAGTGCATGTTATCAACTGCGAAAGAAGTAGATCCGTTTATTTTCCGTTGCGTATGTTTTGTATGCGATACAAATATGTAATTTTTCCATCAGTAATTATGTTGCAGAGTGTTATAAATTATAGTTGGATTACAAAAAAATTGAATAACAAATTAAAAAATGACATGGCGATAGGACATCCAAAGATAACGTCGAGGAAAATTCTCTTACTAATAAAATAGAGAGATTACAAGAATGATAAAATGATGAAATTTTGGAATGATCACACCATAATAATGGTGGTGGACATTCAAACATTTTATTCTTGCTAACAGATGTTGTTTATAAGCCTTTCTAGAATGGATAATTTTGTAGGACTCTTAGAATAAAACAAAGAATAATACTGACGTTTATTCTAGTTTCTAAAACTTCAACTGGTAAGTTCGAGCATGTCAACATTTTTAGTTGTTGCTATTCTTGTTGAGAAGCTCTCAGCTGCTTTCATGCTGGGGGGGGGGGGGGGGGGGGGCTAGATTCCAGTTTGTTTTGGCATTGTTAGCTAGTTAGGAATAGGGGTGTGTACAAAACTGAGAAATCGAAAAAAAAGGGCTGAAATCGGCCAAACCGTTGCTAAAATTTCGGTTTGGTTTCAGTGTGGTTCGGTTTCGGTTTTCATTTTAAAAAAACCAAAAATTTCGATTTCGGTTTCAGTTTCAGTGTCCCACACAAATATACCGACTTGACCGAAACCGAACTGAAATACATTAAATATTAATTTGTACAAATTATATCAAGAAAGTTTCTGGTATCTTAATGGCAAGGACATGTGTATTCTCATCAGTAAACTTAAGTTCAACCCATAGTGAAAGCTTTTTATTTTTTTTCTCCTTATTACCAAAACTACGTCTTTTGGGTTTTTTTTATAACCCTACTAACCCTATTTTTCAGCATTTCTCTCTCACTTCTGCAACAGCCGTTCTCCCCTTTCCCTTTCTAGTCATTCTCTTTCTCCCCATCTCTATCTTTTTGTCATGCCTTTGTTTCTCTCTCTCTCTATCACGCTGTCATTTCTCTCTCTCTCTCTCTCTCTCTCTCTCTCTCACGATGTTTCAGTACGCTTCTTCGTCATTCTTTTTTTATTTTATTTTTTTGTGTTTGCTACTTTGCTTGGTGCTTGGTGTTTGGGTGGTGAGAAAACGTGGGAAAGCATAGGGAAATATATATATATATATATATATATTCTTATTTTGGTATGTTCTCTGAATATATACATGATATTGAGTTTTTTTTTTTTTTTTTTTTTGATTTGTTTAGTTTCTAAGAAATTGGAAGCAACTGAAAGTCGGCCGAATCGAACCAATTGAAATCCAGTCAGTTCAGTGTTGGTGTTCCTCTCTTATGGTTCGGTGTCGGTAACAAATTTGGTAAAACCGAAAATTTCGATTTCGTGGAAAAATCGCACTTCAAACTGATCGAATCGCACTGATCACACCCCTAGTTAGGAAGCCATGGAATCTATGGAGCTTCGCAACTTACCTATTAGAATATAGGCTTTTTAAAAGGCAAAAAGGGTCCACAATTCATGGTTGATTGAGAGCCAAGCGAAGAGCTGTTGAAATTTAGCGCATCTTAGATTCATCATTCTTGTATCAACTCTAACTATAACTCACTCATTTCAAATCTGTATTGGATCATATTTGTGTCTGTTTTGAAGTATCAAAATTCTGATATCTACTTTTCAATAAAATAAGTTTCACTCAGAAATTCATTCCTATGCAAAACATATATTCAAAAGAGCATTAACTCTTCATCTTGAGTATATAAAAAGTTTGTTGTCTTTTGATCGAGTAAATCCCGACTTGTACTTAACTCATGCTCGAAATGAATAGATTACACCACCAGTAAATATGAAATATATATATATATATATATATATATATTTTAAAAGAGATGGAATGAACCGATCAACACTAAAAGACCTAACATATTCATTTATCTCGTTTAACTTCCTACCTTCTCTAAAGAAGCTTTGTATGACTTCAATGACTTAGTTTCCTATTATGTGACAGAAGCGTTAGTAATTCAGGAACTTGGACGTTTGGATATGTTTTTATTATTATTTTATCTTTAATTTTGGGGACAAAATGGGCAAATGCCTTTTTTGTGCAAAAAAAGTGGCATTTTTCTCCCTTTCCCAAACTAATTAGGGAAATGCCATTTTTTTATAACTCGATTTTCTAAAAATTAACGTTTAAAAAAAAAATATTTTGGAGCCCTATAGCGGCGTTTTAAGGACCTATAGTGGCGTTTTGGAACTTAAGCTCCATGAACTCGAGTTATAGGAAAATTTTTTTTTTTTTTTTTTTACCTATAACCCAAGTTCATGGAGCTCGAGTTCCAAAACGCCACTATAGGTCTTGAAAACGTCACTATAGGCTCCTTAAAAATGCCACTATAGAACTAAACTCGATTTTGAGAAGATCAAGTTTCAAAAGAAGAGTATTTCCCTAATTAGTTTGGGAAAGGGAGCAAAATGCTGTATTGTTTTTTTAAAAAGGGCATAGGCCAATTTTGTCCTTAATTTGACTTTGATGTTTTCAAAATTAATTGCTCTTATCTCATGCCTTTAAGTAAGTTAGATCGTAGGTTTCAGTTAACTTAACTGATAAAATTTATTGTAGTCAAATAAGAGGTTTGAGATTTAAACCCGGCCTATATATACCATGTTAGGGTCATATTTTATATGTATTGGCATATGTTTTGATAAAATGCACTTTACTTGTAATTGAGTAGCTAAGATGAGTTTAATGTGTCAAGAAATATGTTGCTCAAACATAATAAGTGGTATCATTAAAGACATGAAGATTGAATCAAGAAATAAGTGAAGAAAAGTTGATTAAGTGAAGTTCGACACTAGTCTTGACACAAGCTCGATACTAGCATCTATCGAGACTTAATGAAGAATTCTCCACACAAGCTCGGTCTATCGAGATCTATGATTTCAGAATTCTCAGATCTAAATTTCAGCCCATGATGACTTGGATTGCTAGGATTTCATTTACTAAACCTCTAAACCATATAAAAACTTTATTTTAAAGTCATTAAAGATACAAAGACTTAATTAGATAACTCATATACTCTGTGAGAAACTACTATGTTTTGTGCGTCTTAGAATTTTGTAACCAAGTGCTTCTAGATCTTCAATGTTTTTTGAAGTCAAGAACTTTGCAGCCAACAACAATCAATCAATTGCTAGGAGTTAATCACGTACTAGGATCCATGCAAATGAAGAAGTCTCTACAAGATCAAGTCCAATTGGGGATTAGCGTAAATGTTCAACTGCAGATTGGTATTTTGGGATAGTTCAGGGTAGTGATAAGATTTATTATACTTCTAACCGCTTAATTTTTGATTAGTGGATTCTTAGGAGTGGAGACCTGAAATTCACCCGGTGGAGTTTTTGCCTTGCAAAAAGTTTTCCCCATTCATCAACAAATCATCGTGTCAATTTAATTTCCACTACACATTAGTTTATTTGGTGATTTGTTCGTGACTCCACTATTTGCATATAATTTGACCTAATTAATTAACTTGGGTAATTGAATTAATTAACTAGGGTCAATCTATAATCCAACATAACAAATACTAATTGATATCTTAGTCTTATAATCAAAGCAATCATCATAGAGTGGAAACTATAAGTTGAAAGAATGGGAATGGTTCATAGTTTTTTTGGGGATAGGGAGATTGTATACTTAATTCTTGCCTTTAAAAATTCGTTTGACAAATTAAAATCAAGTCTGGTTTTAATAAATCTCACACAACCGTACACGTATTTGAACTTGAAATTATTTTAAATAATAATCTTTTATTGGTATTGTTATATATGACATATGATAATGCTCTTACTCCCTAATGCAGTTATGCAGATTGACTTCTCTTCTAATTTGTAGACAGTTCAAACTTCAAACTACAAACATCGTGTCAGCCGATTGACAAATTAATGATATAAATTAAACACTCGGGGTTGCAATGAATTAATTTATATTATCCAGACTTCAATTCCTTTCTTCTTCTTCTTCTTCTTCTTCTTCTTCTTCTTCTTCTTCTTCTTCTTTTCTTTTTTTTGTTGCAATATCCAAACTTCACTCTTTCTCTCTAAAAAAAAAAAAAAATCTGAAGAGGCAGCTACTGAGTGAAAGCAAAGTCTTAAATAAAATTAAGAATAAATTGCAAATTGCACCCCTAAAGTTTGGGGGTTATTGGACTTTACACCTTGAAGTTTCAAAATTTGGATTTTACCCCATAAAGTTTGGGCTATTTAGATTTTACACCCTCATGTTTCAGAATTTGGATTTTATCCCCTAAAGTTTGTGAGTGTTTGAATTTTACACTCCAAAATTATGAAATTTTAGAATGTAAAATCTAAACACCTCCAAACTTTAAGGAGTAAAATCTAAACTTTTCTAAAAATATAGGAGCCAAAATTCAAATTCTAAAACGTGAGGGTGTAAAATCCAAACACCCTCGTGACGTTAGGGGATAAAATCTAAATTTTGAAACTTTGGGGTATAAAATTCAATCACCCCCAAACTTTAGGTGTGTAATTTTCAATTTACCCTAAAATTAATTTTAGAGAGAGCAAAAAAATAGATAAATCAAAATACTTATTCCCTTTAGGGAAAAAAAAATTGACGTTCATTTTTTTTTGGGGTGTTTGGAGAGAAAAAAAGTGAAACTTCCACATTCATTAATTTTTGCACAAAATAAAAAATAAAAAATTGAGACCCAAATTACTCATATGCATAAATTGTTCTTTTGCAATCCAAAATGCTTACTTTATTTGGCTATTACCATTAATTTACCAATTGCCACAACATTAATTATGTTATCACCAATACGTGATAAATTCTTTTGAGTAAAATACTATTTTAATTCTCAAATTTTATCAAAAGTTTTTTTTTCATCTTTAAAGTTTAGAGTTTTTTTTTTAATTGTTTAGAGACAAAAATAAGAATGAAAAAAAAGAGTTTTTTTAATAATTAAAGGACGAAAAACAAACTTTCAATAAAGTTTAGAATAGAAAGTAAAACATTTTAAATAGTTTAGGAATAAAAAATGAAATTTTCAATAGTTTAGGGCCGTAAAACAAACTTTTTAAATTTTAAGAATAAAAACAATATTTTAATAAAGTTTAAGGACCAAAATAGTATTTTATTAAATTTGTTTTTCATAAATTTTTTAGTTGATAAGTTGTTATGATTTTGATCTAGGCTAGCTTATCAATAGAACCACTTAAATTATTCATTATTGTAGGGACCAGAGGCCCAAATACGTAATTAGGCCTTGGGCTTGTCCAAGGAGGCTCAATTGTTCGAGGATGAGTCAATAGTGTAGAAAACACAGGGCTGTGAGCTTCATAAGTAGATTGCAACTGTGTAAGCCGAGGAAGGTGATCCGAGCAGGAATATATCCTCGACTAAGCAAAGCGAAGGTCAAAGTATGTGTGTTTGTTATCTAGAATGATATACCAGAAGGTTCTTTTGTTAAGGGCATACCCTTTGAGCGTACGGGATAGGTGGGAGTTGAAAAATATCTAAAGGAAAGTTGCTACCATCGCATTAAATGCTCTGTAGCTAACTCTCTGGCCGCATTATTGAGGAAGTGATGTCTGAACAGTAACTTTCAGCCTTACAGCTACCATCTGAAGACTTTTTAAGAATGCTGATGGGATAGGGATGAAGGAAAATGATCTAGGCTGCACGTGAAGGGTGGTGATACAAGTAGAAGATAGTATATAATAGGTGGAGGACCCTGAGAGAAGGGGATCGAGAAGAGAGAAAGAAATACTATAGAAATCTAGAACTAAATTTGTAATCAACTTGTGAGTCAATATATAAAAACTAATCTCCTCAGATTAAGCCGATGACTTTTTCTTTGAATAAATCCACTCTATCCTTATTATTTCGGTGATTTGGATCCATTATATTTTTTCTCTAATTCATCAAAGCTCAGTTTTTTAACCCACTCTCTACAAATTCATTGTTTTGGAATTTTTGGGCCTAAGTCCATCCATCTTGTAGGCTAGGAATTCAAATTGCATCCTTACAATTGGCGTTGTCTGTGGGAAATCTTGGTGTAGTAGTGAGCTTGACATTCAACTATGGTAGATTCATTTTCTCCATCTTGAACAAGAAAGGGACCGTGAGGGAAGTGCGCATACCATTCATACTGGCAGGAATCAGTTTCGAGATGAAGGTCATATCCCTCATGAAGAAAATACCAGGAACATACAATGAGAAATTGATCACTGAAAGAGGAAGTTGCGCCACGAGCGGAGAAGGCGAAGTCCCTCCATTTCTGACCTTTCTTTTGATGATGAAAAGGACGGCAGTTATAGGTGCAGATCATGGACTCCTCCTAGTGAGTCTTTCTCGCATGATGACGAGTACCATTATGAGCGCAAGAGTAGAAACTCATCTTCCAAGGGCTTGGGAAATGATGCTATAAGTAGAGCATTCAGCTAAATTTTCAAGTCACCCTTCATGCGCAAAAACGAGGGAAGGAGGCTTCCTCGACGGTTTACCTAGCCCACGTTCACCATGTATAGTGATCAAACGGATCCTGTGGAGCACGTGAGCCATTTCAATCAGAGAATGGTTGTACAGTCCAGAAATGAAGCTTTAATGTTCAAGGTATTCCCATCTAGCTTAGGGCTTATGGCAATAAGGTGGTTCAATAGCCTGGTAACAGGTTCTGTTGGTTCCTTTAAGGAACTTACGAGGGCATTTTGCTCTCATTTTATTACATGCAGTAGGGTTCCTCGGCCCTTAGATTATTTGTTGTCTCTGTCCATGCGAGAAGGGGAGGCCCTAAAAACATACTCAGACAGATACTGGGAGATGTTCAATGAGATCGATGGAAACTTTGACGACGTGGCTATAAGGACTTTGAAGGTCGGCCTGCCAACCGAGCACGATTTAAGAAAGTCTTCGACCAAGAAGCCAGTGAGGAGTGTGCGTCAGCTGATGGATCGTATCGACGAGTACAAATGGGTTGAAGAGGATCAACAGCAAGGAAAAGGAAAGGCTAAGGTTATCCCTCAAGAGAGGAAGGATTTTAGGCCGGACTGTTACAACAATAACAAATCTCAGAGGGATTTTGCTTAGCAATCTTGGTCCATAGTGCCTCAGGTGGTTAACACGGTGTTCTGAGAACCAGTACATCAAGTCTTGGAGAAGATCAAGAATAAGTCATACTTCAAATGGCCAAACAAGATGGGAGGAGATCTCATGAAGCACAACCAAAGCCTCCATTGTCAATATCACTAGGAGAGGGGACATACCACCGAAGACTGTAGAACCTTGTAGAATCATCTGGAACAGCTGGTTTGAGATAGTAAATTAAAGCAACTTTTGTATCGTCCCAACGACTAAGGAAACCTAGCAAGATCAGGTGCTTAGGGGAATGCTTCGTCGAGACCCCCTTTAGGCATAATCCATGTTATCCTCACTGGTCCAGGGAGAACAGGTTCTCATTCGTCTAGGGTGATGTCTATGTCTCGGCCATCTATCGAGGATTCTGAACACAGGCTGAAGAGGGCCAGAGTAGGGTTTTGACCATCGTTGAGCTTCTCGGATGATGATAAGGCCGGAACCATGCAACCACATGATGACGCCTTGGTGATCACCCTTAGGATTAAGGGGTATGATGTAAAGAGGGTACTATTAGACCAGGGTAGTGGGGCTGAGATTATGTATCCAGATCTTTACAAAAGGCTAAATTTGAAACTGGAAGATTTTATGAGCTATGATTCACCTCTGGTAGGTTTTGATGGAAAAGTCGTAATTCTAAGGGGCCAGATCAGACTACTGGTGCAGGCCGGGTCAAAGGTGGTGGAAGTAGACTTTATTGTGGTGGACACTTTTTCTCCAAACACAGCCATTGTGGCCTGACCTTGGCTCCAAGCTCTAGGGGATGTTTCTTTCACCCTTCATTTAAAAGTGAAGTATCCGTGCAGAGAACGAATTGAAGAACTAGTTGGAAGCCAGTTTGTGGCTAGACAATGCTTAGTAACTGCAATTATGCATCAGTTGGAGACCGGTTCCTTGGCCTCTACTGATATAGGCTTATAGCAATCAAGGACTCCAGTTTTATCCTTGGATGGGATAGCCGACGAAGCCAAATGTGAAAGGTTGGAGAAAATTTCTATAGATGGCGATCCGAAAATTTTTTTTCAGATCGGAACTCAGTTGCCTCCTTAGGAGAAGAAGGAACTACTGGTGCTTCTTAGAAGGAATATTGATGTGTTCGCCTGGAATGCCTATGAAGCTCCTAGAGTAGATCCAGAATTCATTTGCCATCCTCCCTAGAAAGCAACTATCTCGGTGCTCGTCAAAGGAGCATTCTGACGCTGTCAAGGAAGAGGTAAATAAGCTTAAGCAGGCTAGGGCTATTAAAGAGGTTTCTACCCTGAATGGTTGGTTAATACAGTAGTAGTAAAGAAGAAGAATGGGAAGCGGCGAGTGTGTGTAAACTTCATAGATTTAAACAAGACTTGCCCAAAAGATCCTTTTCCCATGCCTCGAATTAATCAGTTAATTGATGCAATGGTAGGCCATCCTCGGTTTAGTTTCTTGGATGCTTTTCAGGGATACCACCAGATACCATTGGCTTTGGAAGATCAGGAAAAGACCGCTTTTGTTACTTCTACAAGAAATTACCACTATAAGGTGATGCCATTCGGTCTGAAGAATGCGGGGTCTACTTATCAGAGAATGATGACCAAGATGTTTGAGCCACAGCTGGGAAATACATTGAGGTTTATATAGATGACATGGTGGTCAAGAGTAAATTAGAATCTGAGTATGTTGATGAATTCGAAACTATCTTTGAAATCTTGAGAAAACATAATCTGCAACTTAATGTTTCTAAGTGCTCTTTTGGTGTCGGATTAGGAAAGTTCTTGGAATACATGGTTACTCACCGCAAAATTAAGTCAATCCAGATCAGATTAAAGCAATCAACAACTTACAGCCACCTCGGAATCCCAAAGAGGTCCAGAAGTTAACTGGAATGACTGCTACTCTAAATCGATTCATTTCTCTATCAGTGGATAGATGTGGGCCTTTCTTCCAATTATTGAACAAGTAGAAGGGATTTGAATGGACTGAGGAGTGCGTCTTGGCCTTTCAGCAGTTGAAAGAATATCTATCTCAGCCACCCAGGGACGAACCCAGGATTTTAAGTTGGGGGGGGGCCGGAGATAAGCAAAAAAAACAAAATTCAAATACGCATCCATATAGTATTTTAAGTTGGGGGGGTCGAATTTCATCACGTTGATTAACATGATATTCGCATATTTGTTTGCGAGTTCCGGGATCATAATCCAAAGAATCAAGGTCAATTCTTTGAAATTGTGTTTGAGAGATTGGAACATCAACATTTTTCGGAATTGAAAGAATTGGAACATCCTCCACATTTTTTGGAATTGGAATAGCAACATTAGTTGTTGGCAATTCCACGTTGACATCGGAAGAATTTGAAGTTGAACCTTTTCTTTTGAAAAAATCAAGCATTGTAGTTGATTTTTTCATGATCTACAAATAAAATAATAATCATATAAGAATTACCATTATTTTCTTAAATTTGTGTGACAATTGTCTATATTATATGATTTGTTTTTTTCCTTTTGTCTTTGGTCTGCTTTTATTTTATGTCTTTATGTTTGGTCAGCCTTTATTGATGTTATGTCTTTGTGTTGTGTTATCTCTATCTTTGTGTCTTTATGTTGTGTTGTCTCCATCTTTCTGTCACTAACCCACTAAGCCAGCGAATCCCACTAGTACCGACAAATCTATTTGCTTTCACAGCTAACAAAAACTTTTCTAAACTTTACTTCTTCTTCTTCTTCTTCTTCTTCTTCTTCTTCTTTTTTTTCTGTCACTTGTTGTCCCGTTGCCCAACTCTACCTCCACTTTTCCTTGTCCCTATTATGCCCAACTACCAGTCAACAAAGAAAATTTTTTTTTCTTTGTTGACTCAAAAAACTAATCTCTACTGTCTCTGTATCTCTCTTATCTATATAACAAAGAGAGTTACAGACACACAGACAAACACAGAGTCACAGAATCACAAAGCCAAACAAATAAAAAAAAAAAAAAAAAAAAAAAACCACCGGCAGCAGCGGGTTCAATTCACAGTAAAAACACAAACATGAAACACCCCACAACTAGTCCACAATCACAAGGCACAAGCACAGTTTTTATGAATCTCAGATTCTCAGATGAGTTAGATCACAAACATAAACACAAACATTTTATTAGGTTTTGAAATTTGAAGCAAGATTGCAAGAGATAGTAAATTAGTAAAATACTAAAATGTAAATACATTACCTGTGGCTGTGAAGGCTGGTCCTAGCTGGAGCAGATCGAGCAACGGAGCAAGTGGGTGGAGCGGTCTCGCCGGCGTGGCTCGCGTGGGTCTTCTCGCGTGCTTCACGGCGTCACCGTCACGGCGTGGGACCGTGGGTCTTCTCACGTGGGTCTCGCCGGCGCAGGCGTGGGTCTCTCACTCTCTCTGTCTGTTAGTACTCTCTTCTCAGTTCTCTCTATGACTCTCTCGGTCTCTCCCTGTGTGTGTGTCGCACTGTCACACCTCCCAGTGCTCTCACTGAAGTCTCACTTTCCTTTCTTTTGGTTTTTTTCTTTTTTTTTTTTTTTTGCTCGTGTGTTTGGTTTCTCCGTTTGGGCTGAGGGCTTCTTCTTTTCTTTTCTTTTCTTTTCTTTTTTTTTTTTTTTTTTTTTTAACACTTAAACGGGTCATGGGCTGGTCGGCTGGCTGGTGATGGGCTGGGTTCTGGGAGGGGGCCAGAGCAAGATTGCAGCAGGGGCCGGAGCAAAATTCCAGGGGGGCATAGCAAAATTCCAAGGGGGGGCCCAAGCCCTCTTTCAAAAAAAAAAAAAGAAATAGCTGCGAAAAAAAAATTGTTTTGGGCCCAGGGGGGGCCCAGGCCCCCTTTGGCCCCCACCTGGGTCCGTCCCTGCAGCTGCCCATTATGTCCAAACATGAGGTGGATGAAGTTTTATTTGCTTACATCGCGGTGGCTTCCCACGCAATAACCCTGGTGCTTGTACGAGTTGATAATGGCTTACAAAGACCAGTTTACTATGTGAGCAAGTCACTACATGAGGCCGAGGTCCGTTACCTACCACTGGAGAAGGCTATTTTGGAAGTAGTGCACGCCACTCGTAAGCTCCCCCACTATTTCCAATCACACACAGTTGTTGTATTAACCCAACTTCCGCTTAGATTTCTATTTTGAAGTGCCGATTACACAGGGAGGATTGCAAAGTGGGATACGATCCTAGGGGCTTTTGACATCAAATATATGCCTCGCACCTCTATTAAGGATCAAGTCTTGGCTGATTTGGTGGCTGAATTTGCTGAGCCTTCGCTAGAAGAAAGTGCCGAGCGGCCAAGCATGGATGAAAATTCAGTTGGCTTGATCTCCGTGTAAGAACCTTTGTTCTGGAGGGTATACGTTAACGGCGTAGCAAATCAAAGAGAATCCGAAGTAGGGCTAGTTTTAATATCTCCTAAGAAGATCACTATTGAGAAATCCTTAAGATTGGACTTCTCGGCTACAAACAACGAGGTTGAGCATAAGGCTCTATTGGTAGGGATGGCCATGGTTCAAAAAATGGGCGGAAATTCGGTGAAAATATTCTCTGACCCAAGATTAGTTGTTGGCCAAGTAAGAGGAGAGTTAGAGGCTAAGGATGAGAGAATGCAAGAGTACTTGAATCATGTAAGGCAGCTGCAATCGGGATTCGAACCTTTTAGCTTACTGCATATCCCTCGGAGTGGAAATTCACATGCTGATTCTCTGACCACTCTTGTGACCTCCTCGGCACAGTGCTTACCCCGAGTCATCCTTGTTGAAGATTTTAACAAACCTATTGAAATGAAGAAGGAGACGGCCCGTATCCATCAAATTAGAGTAAGACCCAGCTGGATAGATTCTATAGTGCTATTCCTCAAGGAAGATATCTTGCCTGAGGACAAATCGGAGGCTGACAAGATACAAAGAAAGGCTCCTCAGTTTTGGTTGTCTGAGGACCAAAAATTGTACAAGCATTCTTTTTCTAGGCCATACCTGCTATGCATAAACCCTGAGGCATCAGAGCTGCTCCTCGAAGAGTTACATGAAGGGGTTTGTGGAAGGCACACAGGAGGCATATCTTTATCTCACAGAGCCCTTACTCAAGGTTATTGGTGGCCAAACATGCAAAAGAAAGCACGAGAGTATGTGAAGAAGTGTGATCAATGTCAAAGATTTACACCGAATATTCACCAACCAAGAGGAGTTCTTAATCATTTGTCTAGCCCTTGGCCATTTGCTCAATAGGGCTTGGACATTGTGGGTCTTTTCCCTAAGGCAGTTGCGAATAAAAGATATCTGCTAGTTGGTACAGATTACTTCACCAAGTGGGTTGAAGCTGAACTAATGGCAAACATCAAGGACATGGATGCCAAGATATTTGTATGGAAAAACACTGTCTCTTGGTTTGGAGTATCTTACACACTCATCTCAGACAATGGTCTTCAATTTGATAGCAAGGCCTTCAGGAGGTATTGTTGTGATCTAAGCATAATAAACAAGTATTCCACCCCAGCATATCCACAGGGTAATGAATAGGCTGAGACTGTCAATAAGGTCATAGTGAGTGGGCTTAAAAAGAGGTTGGATTTGCAAAGGAAAAATGGGTGGAAGAGCTGCCCCATGTCCTTTGGACTTATCGAATAACTCCTCGCAGGTCCACTAGGGAGACGCCCTTTTCAATGACTTATGGGGTTGAAGCTGTCATCCCCCTAGAAATCTGATTTCCAATGCTGAGAATGAGTTCTTTTACCCCAAGCAACAACAATGGAATATTAGGAAGAAGCTTGGACTTAATTGACAAGCAAAGAGAAAATGCCATGGTCTAATTAGCCTACTATCAGCATAAGCTCAAGCAGAAATATGATGCCAATGTGAAGCTAAGGCCATTAGCACTTGGAGACTTGGTTTTAAAAAAGGTTATGGGTACTGCAAAGAATCCATCCTGAGGAAAGCTAGGACCCAACTGGGAAGGACCGTTTCACATCCTATTAGTGGCTAGAATAAGTGCATATTACCTGGAGGATTTGGAGGAAAGGGCTGTACCATGTCCCTAGAATGTAAATAATCTAAAAAGTTATTATTATTAATGAAAGTTTTTATTACTGCACTTGAGCCACTACACTTATAATTTACCTTTGCTTGTGTTGTATCCCATGTCACCTTGTACTTAACTCTGTGAAAGGGGAGAGATTGACATCCTCAGCGAATGTCTCTGGTGTGGGAAAACGGTTGAAAACTTCAAACTCGTCCTTAAATTCAGAAAATTTAACTACCTCTTCTTCCTCTTTAATGGTTGGCTGGGATGGTGTGGCAACCTCCTCGGCAACTCGTTGGGGTGGTACCTTTGCTTTGGGAATGCCTTCAAAAATCGAACTGGTGTAAAGAACTCCTTCTGGGACAAGGCCAGGGAGTAAGAAGCCCGGAGCCACTACACTTATACGCTACAAGCGTGGATCTCGCGCTTTGATCACACACTTTGGCGCTTAAAAGGCGGTGGAGATTGGGGTGTAGTTCAAAATAATGTGAGCTGCCCTCAATTGGCCATTCGAATGCATGAACTCCTCGGACATTGAGATCTTGTCCTAACTACTTTGGTTTACAAGATTGAGGTTGGGAACATTTGAATTTTTATCTGCAAAATCATCAAAGGAAAGCAACTCGTTAGCAAAGAACAAATTAGATTAAAAGCATTCTCAAGTACCAGTAAAAAAAAGGGGGAAAGTAGCTTGAAAATTATAAACCTAGACCTATAACCCCACCTGGTTCTCCCTCTATTGTTAGGCAATGAAGGCCGTCATACCACTCACCCGACACGATTAGGAAATCCTTGTTTAAGCCCTTATTAGACTCAGGAAGGCACTGGATAAGCCTAACCTCAAGGTATCTAGATTTTAGATAGTACTCCTAACCCTTGAGGTGGTGGAGATTGTAGACTTAGTTAACATCATGGTGGGTCAATCCTAAGCCTAGTCTTTCGTTCAAGGCATCTACACAGCCTAATATTCTAAACATATTAGGTGCACATTAGGTAGGGGCTAATCTATAGGCGATGAGGTAATTCCTAGTGATGTTACGCACAGGGATTCTCATCCCTCCCTCTATGAAGGCAATCATTGAGATCACTACTTCTCCCTCTCACCTTAACATATGCCATTCCCCCTCTTTGCAATACTTAAGACCCACCCCCAAAGGAATCCTATAATGAGCCCTAAAACTCTCCATTTTTTCCTCGGAGTCTATCAAACACTTAAACCTACCCATTTCTAGAAAAGGGTTTGAGAAATTGAGAGGATTAAGGAAATAGAATAAGGCCGAGGAAGAAAAAAATACTTAAAAAGGACAAACGTATGGAAAGAATACAATTTAAAGATTTGATAAGACTTACAGAAAGAAAGGAAGTGATCTCGAATAGGCTTTTTATACTTGTGACGGCACGAGTAAGATTAGGTAGGATGACAGGTGCAATGTATGAAGTGAATGCTAAGATAGAATAACCGGTTGATTTGAAAAGTATTTATACTAAAGAAAGAATCGGGAGCGGGAAAATTCTTGCTCAGCGTATGCAAGATCTCAGCCATCAATTTCTCATCATATCATAGAATGTGGGGGACAAAGAGCCGTAGGAATTAAATGAAGACGTGCCTCGAACTCCGAAACGTCAAGAGCGCGCCTTGAATAATTGCAAAGAAGTTTCCGCAAGCAGAAACAAAGAGCAACAAGTTCAGGATGACTACATGAGTATCGAAATACTCCTTTCTTCCCGAGGATCCAGAAAGAAGTATCTCGAGGGGCTATTATAGGAGCATTGGGCTAGGAATTCCTTATCCACATACACGTTAGGCCTAGAGCCCAAGCCGAGGACTAAGGTTTGTTCAAGGATAAGTAAACTCTGCCAAGGGAGTTTGTGTTGATAGATAAATAAGTTAGCTTTGAATGTAGTGACTCAGGAAGTAGTGCCGAGGATGAATGTCACCTCGGATAACCAAAACCGAGATCCGTTTTAATGGTCGGCCATTCAGGAGAACATTCCAAAGAATTTTGTTAAAACAGATAAGTATTGAAGAAACGTGTAGCACGAGAAAATCCTGAAATATCATAAGAGAAAACTGCTACCACCGCATTGAATGTTCTGCAGCTAACCCTCTGGCTGCATTAATGTGGAGGTGATATCTGAGCAGTGAACTTCAACCTTACAGCTGTTATACAAAGACTTCTGAAAAAGATGGATGAGACAAGTATCAACACCTACCACCAAGTTTGACGTGGAAGGCAAAGAGAAAAGAGGGGGGGTATAAAAGAAAGGAGAGACCTAGAGAGCGAGGGGGAGAAAAAAAGGGGAGAGAGAAAAAGAAATACTGTAATAGGAGAGAATCAAGCCTGTAAACATCTAGCACACCAATATATTGAAACAATTCTCCTTGGACTGAGCCGAAGACTTTTTTCTTAAACTAAACCTATTCAATCTTTAATTCATTTGTGGGCTTGAATCTATTATACTTATTTTCAACACATTATAGCCCAGTTTTCCCAACCTATTCTCTAAAAATTTATTATTTTAGGCTTTTTGGGCCTAAGTCTATCTTTTTGGTGGACTGAAAATCTGAATTGTGACCTTACAATATGCATAGAACTAATGTCAAGTTCCACCTGTAACTCGATTTTATTTTAAAATCGAGTTTGAAAACAGGGACATAGTACTTAATAGTTTCAAAACAGGGACATTTATACTAGGTATTTTTAAAAATAAGGGCAAAAGCCCATTTTCTCATTGAAATAATAAGAATCAATTGATTGCTACCAAAATGTAAGAATTAAATTGAATATGATTTCATAATGTAAGAATCAAAATGGTATTTTCGTCAAAAATAAATTAACAAAATACAATAACTTGTTTCCAATACCTATGATTCTATGAAACAAAATCCTGGAAATTGAATATAACATTCAAGGGTTTTATAAAAGCCATACATATTAGTTTGTTTCTCTTTTTGTGGGGTTGTCTATACTGTCTATTAGAGTTATTAAAAATGGATAGAAAAAAAAAAAAAAAAAAAAAAAAGGAAAACACAAGGACACAACACATGATTGCGTGTACATATATAAAATTAAAAGGCCTAAGCAGCTTTGTGGTTGATAAAATCCCTAAAAGCATCTAAAGCAGTGACTGAACTTGTTGGAAAACCTTGAAGAAATTTAGTGCTGAGTGTTTGTGCTCTATTTTTCATATCTTCATCACCCAGCAATTTCTCTATTCCTTTCACTATATCTTCTTTCTGAACCATCTGTGACAAATCATCAGAAATCATGCACCCAATTTTGAGATGACTGACCACCAATTTGGCATCATAGTATTGGTCCCCTCTAATGGGCCATGCCAAAATGGGGACCCCTCGACCAATGGCTTCCACAGTTGAATTCCATCCACAGTGTGATAAAAATCCAGCCGTTGATGGGTGACTCAGTATCAACAACTGTGGTGCCCATCCGCGAATTATCAAACCCCTATTGCCGACTTTGCTATCCAAACCATGAGGAAAATAACCAACCTCCTCCTCTTCTTCTTGTTCTGAACCGGGTTGGCCCTCTGGCCCTAGGAATGCACGTGGTGGACCGGACCTTCCTGAACCGGGTTGTATCACCCATATAAATGTTGTTGACGATGATTCCAACAATGCATCAGCTAATTGTCGGAACTCCTCCATGGTGGGACCCACCTCGGTGCCAAAAGAAACGTACAAAACAGACCCACGTGGCTTCGAATCCAACCATTGGATCACCTCCTCTTCGGTAACGTTCGACTTCCTGTTGTTGGTACGAAGTTCACGGTCGTGAAGGAGTGAGCCTGCTGCTGCTGACTTCCAATACTGTTCGGGCAAGAGTGGGCCCACACCCCAGACTGGTTTCCCAATCTGATCGGAGAGGTAGCGAATGAATGGACTTTCCAGATCGTCACACGTGTTGATTAACAAAGCGATGACACCCTCTGCCTCCTCCACCCATGGTGGCTGGTTTCCTGGTTTTGGTGGACCCATTTTCTTTGGGCCACCGATGAATGGTCGTTGTTGTGGTGGCGGTGGTCCACCACTGAGTGGTGGCGGTGGCCCGCCTGGTGGTCCATGAGGGCGGCGCTCAAGATCGGAATAGGAAAGAGCCATGTCTTCGGGTAACCCGGGGAGTAAACGGGTCTCTCCGGGTTTTATTGAATCTAATTCTATGTGGGACTTCCACGTGGCGCACTCAATGGCTGCAGAGCAAGCACCAGAGGTGAAGAAAGCAACAGTTGGGATGTGGAATTTAGCGAAGACTTCAGTGGACCAGCCCATCATGATGTCGACGATGGCACAAACGGGCTTGGGTCCGGGTCGGGTGGAGAGGAGGTTTTGAAGCGTGAGGGCCATTTGTTCATGGTGTTTACGGTGTTGGTGCATGGGGTCAGAGGCAGAGGCAGAGGCAGGCTGTGGTGGTGGTGGTGGTGGCGGCGGTGAAATGGAGGATGGGATTTCGATGACTTGGATGTGAGGGTGTTGGCGGAGAGAGGAGGGGATGGAAGTGGAAAGATTGGAGGTGATGATGAATGTGGATTGAAAGTCTCTAGAAGCTATGTGTTTGCATAGCTCCATGCATGGGAACAAATGGCCTTGCCCAAAAAATGGAACTACCCAAATCTCCCTTCTTGACATTTTTTTTCACAATCTATCTTGACTCACGACTATGATCTAATTAAGCCTAGGCTAAGAAATTTCTATTTATAGAAGAAAAAGAAAACTTAGCTAGGAAGGAAGGAAGAAGAGCACACAGTAATTATATTTGTATTTGTAGGATTAGGAAATTAATGACTTCGGGAATATGGGTTTGCAATTGCAAAGCGACTGGTAGGTGATTGAAGAAACTGCATAGTATAGTGTTAGGTGTGAGATATCAGAGGCGATCGAGATGCTTCTTTTGATTTCTTTGCTTATGTCGGTTGAAACCAATACGTACGCTACCATTCGTTAATTAAAAATGACTGGGGCCGCGGTGGGGCCGGTAGGTTTGACTTTTATTCAAAGTGTTGTAACTGAAAAGTTTGTTCAGCTGAAGTAAATAGTCATGTAAGAACAGAACTAATTAAGAACTCGATTCGTGTAGAAACATAATAGGATACGGCAAACACGTGTCCACATTCGGTCCTGGATTTCCTGTTTCAATGGGAAACGAGTCGGTTCCTGTTAAATATAAACCAAGCTAGTATTTGTTATGCTCACTTTTTTTTTTAATATATATATATATATATATAATTGAAATCTGAGCTGAAGACATGATCATAATTTCAGTTTAAAAAATATTTGTGTAATAGTGTATCTGTAATGGCTTTTATCCATAAATCAATGCACCACTCTGTAAGGCAAGAACAGTGGCATTGACATTGGAGGGCGAAAATGGCCGAATGCAGCCGACTACCATTGTTTTTGAAAATATTTTACAATTTACTATTAATTCTGAAATATGTAAGGATATATCATTAATTGAAAACTTGAGTTTGGATTTTTCTATAGTACTTGAGTTCATAGAACTTGAGTTCCATAAAAAAATTTTGAATTTTTTTTTTATGTAACTCGAGTTTTAGGAGTTCAAATTCCATAAAAATAGCATAACAAATTTGAAAGCTATTTTTTCAAAGAACTCGAATTTTTAAAACTTGAGTTACATGACAAACTTGAGTTTTAAAACTTGAGTTTCAAAAATTCAGTGGTAGATCTATACTTATTTTTTCAAACAGTGGTATATGATATTTTGGCCGACGTTGGAGTGCTTTTTTTAAAGCCGTAATCAATCACTATATTTGATTGGCACGACACTGTTTAAAATGCATGTTAGTTTACACTTTACAGTATGTTAAAATTTGCTTTATGACCATCTCGTGATCAATGACATGAATTAAATTGATGAGTATTCTAAATATGTTGGAATGATTTTTCTGTTCATAAAAACTAATAGAAGTTAATTTTGGGCTCAATTCGGTGAATATGAAAATCTTAGGCTATATAAGGAAGAGTAAACTCCAAGGGATGTTTTTGCAGCTAACCTAAATCCCAATGCCTTTCTAAATTTTGGAATGTTTTAAATGCAAAGCACTCACATTTGTGGTGCTAAAAAAAATAGCTTTTAGTATCTTACAACCCCCATATTGCTATTTTATACCATCAAACCACAAAATATTTTACAACTCAGTTATAGTAACATCTTATAAGTAGAATGTTACTATAGCAAGATGATATTTTTTAAATAAAAAAAATTATTTTCTATCACCTCTTCTTTTTTATTTCTAATTCTTCTTCTCTCTCTCATTATTGTCTCTCACTTCTTTTTAAATAGTTTTTTTTATTTATTTATTGTCTTTCATCTTTTTTGGATTGTATGATTTTATTGTATAGATATATTATTTTAATGTATTGTATAGTAAAATAAAAATAAAAATGTTGGGTGTATTGTAAAGTGAGATGGTATAGCTTTGGTAAAATAGAATTTTTTTGCAATCCTAGATGCTAATGCTCCTAAAAAGCTACTCTATCTAATTTAGAGTACCATTTTACAACTTACCTTACATCTCATCTCTTATTTATCACATATCACATCATGTTTTGGCCATGTTCCACGCAAATGAGTGAAGTTGTGTTATTTCCTCTCAAGAGAGGGTGGAGGTTCTACTGTTGTTATCATCCTTCCTAGGTCTAGGTTTTTACAATAGAGTCGTCATTTATTTTAATAGAGAAAATAAGAAACTAAAAGAATTGAAAAATACACATCATTGTTATTGATTAATTGAAATAGTACATCTCTTTGATAATAACCAAAATTTACATTGCTTTAATCCTAGATACAACGTTTTGATTTCTAGTTACAATCTATAAAGAAAAGATTACAAGGATAAGTCTAATCTACTAACCTTTGATCTAAGTTCAAAGACTAGATTACAAGATTGGAAAGGTGTCAAGCACCCAACTTGCCTAGTGAAACCAGTCTTCTAGACTTTGGTGGGCAATAATCATATCACATCATTCAAAGAGTTTATATTATCCAAAACATGTGATTACAAAGTAAAAATCCAAGAGTATGATGAAACCCTATTCTAGGCATGCATAAATTGATATTGAAAGAGAGGGTGAATATGTGTGATGTGTGACCCTATTCTCGAGAATGTGAACATGTTATTTGAATTGAAAAACTATAATCTAAGAGCATGTGAACATGTTCTTGAATTGAAAAACCCTAATCTATACAAAGGTTATGAACATCCTAGAGCCAACATGATAACAAACAAGAACATGTGAAAAACATAGAAACCAAGACATGTTTGATCTTATCTTTGTGGAAACTTCTTGTATTTCTAAGATGCCAAATAATATCCAATATACTGTAGCTAGGATGGTTACACTGCTGCTGGTTCTTTCTTGTGGCTAGAAGAACACCTGCTGCTATTCTCCATAGCATCATTTTGTGCCTCTGGTGAATTTCCAACCACCACAATTTCCTCCATAAATTACTTTCATCAACATGACTTCTTTGCATATCCAACAAAAAAAAAAAAAAAGGATTATTTGCATATGATAAACCTGGTGGTAGGAAGACCTAATGCAGTATGCATCCTGCATGTTTCTAACCCATGTTTTTCTCTTAATGAGAGGTTGGAGGCAAGATAATTTTTTGAATAACATCTATGGATTGCTTTTACAATAGCTGGTGCAGCCGTTAACATCCCAGTTTTTCCAATTGCATCAATTAGGTTTGCGACCTCCAGATCTTGTTGAGGTGTAATCCATCCCTTGGTTTTGGCTTGAAGTAATCCAACAAAGGCACCCATGTGAAGAAACATTAAATTAGAAATTATCTGAACAAAGATTCTGCAGATGATTAATCATGTGACTTGAGAGAAGGAAGAGAGTAATTGAAAGATTTGAGATGATTGTTTTTATTTTGCTTCTTATTCTTGTTAATTTTGATACACGAGTACAAAGTTTTATATAGAGGTTAATATTCTACACATGGTTAAAGACACATAAACTAGCTCTATAATAACTTGTAACTGATTAGTAACTCACTGTAACCTTAACTAAACAATAACTGAAGTTTTATCAATTTGAGCTGAGTTGGAAGGTGCTCAGTTGGACAAGGTGGGCTGAGCTGGAATGCTATTATGAGCTGGAGCTTTATGTGTATAATTGCTAGCTTTGGACTGAAAGTAAATGTGCATGCTATCATCCTCCCCTCAAACTAATGGCCACGAGGTAAATGAGTTTGGCACGAAGATGAAGGAGATGAGAGGTAGAATGGCCTTGTGTGGAGAATATCTACCAATTGACCTGAACTAGAGATAAATGTAACTTCAAGGTCCTTGTGAGTAAATTTCTCACAAACAAAATGTTAATCCACTTCGACGTGCTTCGTACGAGCATGAAAGACAGGGTTGAAAGCTAAAGCATGGGCTGTGACAATTATTGCACCAAAGGCAAGGCAGATGAGGGATAAAAAAGCTCAAATTCCTTTGTAGCATGAAAGTCAGCATGCTCAGTAGTAGAGGCTAGGGAACAATACTCTGCTGAGGTTGAGGTGCAGGGGACCATAGATTTCTTTTTGGAAAACCATGTAACGAGATTGGAGCCCAAGATGACAATAGAATCAGAAGTTAAACCACGATCATAGATCGCCTAACCCAATCCACATCAATGAAGGTAGATAGGTGAAGAGGACCAGGATTAATGAGGATGCCAAGATCAGGGGAACCTTGAGGTAATCAAAAAATTATATTTGCCTACAATGGAATGAAACATAAGGGACTGCATGAATTAACAAGCTTAGTTAACAGCAAAGATAATATCTGTCTAGTGAAGGTTAATTTTTGAAGAGTTCAATGAGAAGATGATAGGATGCACTTTCGCCGGCTGAACCTATAGGCCATTTTAGGCCACCGCCTAAGGCCCCCACTTGTAAGAGGCATCAATAGTACTAATATATTATATAATGTTGTGGAAAAAAAAAAAAAAGTTAAGGCCTGCCCAAAAGATTTAAGACCCGCCCAAACTATTTAAGCCCTTAATTGAAAATTGAGAAGAAACAAGTTATTTCTAACTGTTTCTCACAAAGCAAAAAGTGTAAAAGAATATGAAGTCCAATCAAATTACCAAATCTTTAGCTTTCTAAGGGGAAAAAAAAAAATCACCACATCCAAGTATCCTCTGAATCAAACCTTTGTACCACATTTCATTAAGAAAACCTATGTTTATTACTTGAAATGTAGAGAGGGAGAGAAAGAAAGACGTTGATTTTCTCAATATACAAGTATCTAAATACAGAAGAAAAGATAACAAAAGGAAAAAAGAAAAAGAAAAAAAATAGATAAGTAACAAAAGGCAGAACAAAGAAAGAAGAAAAAAAAGTACTCTCTCTCTCCATCTTGATTCTAAAAAAAAAAAACTCTTTTTAGTTGGCTTACTCATCAATTGGTGTTGGCAATAGACTTGGTGTGTTCACAGATCTTCATTTCAGGTTCGTTCTTTGTTTTCTCTTCAATCTTCCCTTTGCCTCTTTGGTCTTCTTCATGGTTTGCTACTGAGTTTTTATTTTCATTTTTTGCTTAATTTTTGTTGTACTATTTAGTCTTTACTCTTTTTTGTTTTTACTCTTAAATTTTGATTTCTTTAGTATTCTATGGAATGGACCCACTTAAAGCATTGATCCTAGTCCTACATGTTTTTTTTTTTTTTAAAGAAATCAGATTTAGTGGTATGGATGGATAGTGAGTTGGTGTTAGTGGATCAAGTTTAGTATTTTCTAGAAGACTATGAATTTATAATTAAATATAATAAAAGGCCCCGATTAAAGCTTTCGCCTAGGGCCCTAAAGTCGTTGAGCTAGCCTTGGGATGCAGGATCAGATTAGGGAGAGCCATTTGATTTGTCAAGTCAAGTGAAGGGAATGCAGGGTTTATTGCAAGGTTTAGAATAAGACATGTTATGTTGAATAAAAAGGTTATTGGCATATTTTGATTGATGACCATACAGACCAAAGTATAGTGGGTTTGGAGACCAAGGAAGTAATGAAGGGGACTAAGGTCCTTAAGCTCAAAGATAAACCCCAAGTTATGAATTAAGGAAGTGAGGTCGGATGAATCATTGCTTGTAAGAATGACATTATCAACGTAAAGGAGTAGAAAGAAAATTGAAGAGTAGTGATGATAGATCATAAGAGAAGGATTTGCACAAAGGCATGAATGCCCAAGTGTAAAAGATAAGAGTAGCCTGTTTGAAACCATAGAGACTTGTGCAACCGAAAAAACTTGATATGGGTAAGTAGAATCCACAAAATCAGTGAGTTGTGTCAGACTTCTTCCTTTAGAATGCATTGTAAGAAAGCATTCCTGACATATAATTGGTGAAGAGACCATTTGAATTGGACTACAATAGAGAGAATGAACCAAACTGTGGTAGGTTTAATTACAAGACAAAAGGTCTCGAGTCATCACTCTCATCCAAATCAAGATCTTCTTGTTAATGAAAGCCTTACCACTAATCTGGCTTTGTATCGAGCTCTGTTTCCATCAACGTGACGTTTGAGTTTGACGAAAGCCTGTAGCCACTAATCTGCATGAGTTAACAATTGGTAGATGGATTGAGACATATGAATCCTTTTGAACATGGGCAAAACCAAGAAAGACACAATTGCCCTGTGAGGCTGCAAATGAACTTGTTAGGGTCAAAGAATTCTAGGTACTGCATTTATACTGTCATTTGAAACAAGCCTCATTTCTCAAACGGGATGGCAGTTGATAAGAAAAAGCATCTTTCATCGCACATCATTTAGTAATACTACTGAATTAATAGAATATCATGTAAGGAACTTAAAATTTATAAGAAATATCAGTATCTAACGCTATTGTTTTTCTTCATATGTTAGTATCAATATCACTAATACATCTGGTATTTACATCTAAAAGCCACTGAGCAATACCAGCTTCTGTTCTCCTAGATTTTCTGCCCATGCTTTCTCATACATAATACACAGAAGAATGATGTAACTGGAAGGTGATTTGATCCTCTTGGAAAACACCCTGCACAAGTAGTCTGAGTACTCTGTGCCCCCATATCTTGCAGTGACCAAGATGTTCAGTTCAAATTAAAATTGAATGCTTAAATTAACTTAGCTGAGAAAAGAAGAAACACGACTGCTAATACTTGCATATGTCAGTCTGCATGGTGTACCTTAGCTTTGGTCTCAATAACTTGATATTAATTGAAGAGACTTGCTGAGTTCAAAAAACTGCACATAAATCAAAAGATTGAAATGAATGAATATTCAGTTGGATCAGGAAAACACATGTACAACACACCTCAAAGACAAAACATGCAGACAGAAAGCTCATTATTCAGGAGCTCATGGAGATAAATTTAAGTGACAATAGAAAAATGTCATAGTACCATAGAGTGACCCAAATACTAAGAAAATTACCAAGAAGAAAATTTATTTCAAGACACTGGCCGGTAGATTGCTCCACAAAATTTTATCTAAGAAATCTATGAAATCAAAGCAGTTGATCATTAAGCTTAGAAACACACATAAATAAAAGATGGTATGTGATCTTCAAGAAAATTCCTTCCTTGACTGTGCAGCAGCAGCTAGTGTTTTCATATTGATATGGGCAAAACTTAGATACAATGCCTTAGCTATTGTTCCTTAGGAACCCCTTTTAAAATTCACCCACCTATCTATTTAAATAATAGATATAACAGAACGTTAACACCGTCTAGTTCTTTTCTTAAGAAATTAAAACCCATTTAGAAAAAACACATAGCCCCAATGTCTTCCAACTTCTCACTATCAATCTTCTCATACTTCTTTTGGAGAATCACAACCCAGAGGAGCGATGAAGTCCACTGTTCAGTGTGAGGCAGTGGACAAGTATCTGTATATGAATCATGTTGGAGTCCTAGAAGCAAAATCTCCTTGACATTGCTATAAAACCATTGAATCATTTGTCTTAAACTCATATTCTTCTTCGTCGCTTCAGGAAATGGTGGCATAAGGATCGGGTTATATAATACAAATTTTCCTCATAGATTTTTTCTTCAATTGTGGTCAGGCATGTTGAGTCAAACCCCCCCTAAAAATCTCCCAAAGGAAATGAATTAAAATTTAGCCACCTGTCTACTTAAATAAAAAAGCTAACAGCCATTTAACACCATATGGTTCTTTCTTTTTTTTTGTTAGACATTAAAACCCATTTAGAAAATCACTGAATCCCATCCTCTTCCAATTTCTCAGTTCTCACCCACAATCCCCAATCTCACACTTCTAAATCAATCTCAAGAAATGGGAACAACTTTCACCACAGACCCTGCCCAAAGCTGATTTTTCTCAAAGTTCTGGCTTGTGAAATGAATCTAGAAACTTTGCAGGCTGGATTTGTTGGGCACACGAGAGGTTTAGACTTTAAAGTTGATTACAATCTCTTCACTGTTGGGCTCATGAAGCTCCCACATTTCGAAATGCACGACTCATCGTTAATGTTTATTCAAAACACATGCTGTTTATGCAAACCAGAGCAAAGAGAACATGAAGGTTGACTTAGAAGTGTGAGATTGGGGATTGTGGGTGAGAACTGATAAATTGGAAGAGGATGGGATTTAGTGATTTTCTAAATAGGTTTTAATGTCTAACAAAAAAAAGAAAGTAAGAACCATATGGTGTTAAATGGCTGTTAGCTTTTTTATTTAAGTAGACAGGTAGCTAAAATTTAAAAGGGGAACCTAAAGAGCAGAAACTAAGATACTGTATATAAGTTTTGTCCTATTAATATTAGTAATTTTTAAGAAGTTATTTTCTGTTATATTGACAGGTCAAACATGTAAAAGGAGCATGGAATTTCTTGACTACTACTGTATAATAAACTGAATTTGCTCAAAGAATAGTTTGTACCAGACGTCTCAAGCTGAGATTAGAATATCCAAGGCAACTTCCTTGAGGGATGGCATAACTTCCTGCTGATGTAGACATATATATTTACTCCCCACTTTTCTTAGGACCTTCCAGGGACCAGGGTAGCACCTAAAGAAACATTTTAAAAAATAAAATAAAGTAAAAAGTAATGTTCAATGCAGCAGTAAAATAGTACTACCCACAATTTTTTTTTTTTTTTTTTTTTAAGTTTTGAAAGCACTAAAAAATAGCAAATTTTTTTTCTTGACAGGTAAAAGAAAATAGAATTTCTACTATATAAAACCATGTAATTTGCAGTAATTGGCATTACAAGACCTGAAAAGAATTCCTCCATTGCGTCCCTTGAAATTGTGAATGTAATATACAGTCTCCATCATAGGCAGAAGGGTCTTGGAAAGTTTGGCCAGCTTCGGGTAGAAGAAAGATGGATAATCTTAATTCATTCAAGGACATTGTTGTGTGAGTAGATCTTAAATCACAATTTAATACTGCAGATGCTAACAAAAAGTCTACATCATGGGCACTGGGCACAAGGGTTTTGGAAGTTTGGCCAGCTCAGGACAAAGCAATTAATTCTTCGAGAACAATTGTTGTCTGAGTAGAGCAAAAAGGCACTACAGAATCCAGCAGGTGGACCAACTTGCTTCTTATAATTCATTTGCAAGTTGAAACACTATACAACTTAATCAACTCTTCATTATGAATCTTTTTATATTTTGGGACAAATCACCAATAAGTTCCAGTGGGCACAACTACGTGAATTTTCAACCAAAAGGAAAATCTTTATTTTTCACTTCCAAGTGGTGCTTTTGAAGAGGAATGGAAGAATGCCAATCATTGACAATTAGTGAATTGAGTGCTTATTACTTTAGTAAAATCCAATATAATGGTGTGTATTGAGAAACTTTTACCTAGCACCTAACTTGAGCAAATAACTGAGTACTCTAAATTCAAGATCAAGTATATAAAAGAAAAATGTGAATTTGACATAGGATACATCCAGATCTTATACGGTCAAGTTCTCCATTAAAAATAATCAGTTTTCTGGCTGTGTTCTCAACAGCTTCTTTGTACAGCTCTTCTACCACAAGCATTTCTGAAATGCAAAAGAATACCAGACATAAAAATTCTGGGGTGATATAAAAAAGTTGGGATATTTGAAGCTACCATTGACATTGAAATATGGATAGGCAACCAAGAACATTTCATCCTCTGGCTTCACTCGATCTGCCATTTTCACCTTTTCGGAAAAACCAAAATCCTCAAAAAATGATGGCTTCGTCAAATAGTCCAACTTAAAGGAGGCTCCTTCAAAGGCTGATTGTCTTGCAAACTGAACTTCACTGGCCTCCGGGAAGAACTGAAAATTTTTATGTGAAGGTTTGTATAAATAAATTAGCTGTTAGAATTAAATACAGCTAATGAGACATAACAATATTGTGCAGTAGCATTTCAAGGATTCAAACCAATAACAGTTAAAGAAAAATATATCAACAAGCACACACGTAGAACACAAGAATTTATTTAGTTCAGCAATATGCCTATGTCCAAGGGTGGCAAAGAGGAGAAAGTCACCAAGAAATAGTAAGATTACAAATATGGCACAAGAACTCTTTCAAGAAATTCATAAACCCATATACCCAAAGACTTTCACAAAAGCACACTAACAAAGAAACCTAGGTGCCGCGGTTTGAAACTCTTTCCCACGCAGCTTACAAGAGACAAAGTATATTCAGAGGAAGCCATCCAAAGTCAACCAGGGTTAACAGAGAAATAAAGCTTTATTTGGTCACAGCTCTTTACTGATGCACAAAAGTAGGTTAACATTTAATGGGATTTTAGCCTGTGTTACTAGTATGGTGCTTATGATGCATCTTAAATTAAAGTCACATATTATAAACTATGAAATAATAAAATGATAATAAATTTAGATAACAGACAAAAGCAAAAGAGAATTTTTAATAAGAAAAAAGATTGCAACTAGTGTAAGTAACTACACATTAACCAATAAGGCCAACCTTATAAATAAATAAGATGCCTTGAAACCAATTGTCCAATCAAACTTTTGGCCCTTTCCATGGCTAAACCCCATCTGCAATGGTGCTACTCCCCAGTCTTAATTTAACATTTGCAATCCTAAGGGTTGATCTTTAGGAAAAATATATAACAGCAACTTTTCCCTCTTCTCTTATTTATTTCTTTTGTTTCCTATATTTTCATCATTCCTACACTGAAAGAGATCCAAAAAACTATTTTGGAATTCTTAAGGTTTCAATAATATATATCATTTTATTAAAGTTGGCCAGTCACTAAATGTTGAATCAGATGCAATTAATAAAAATTTTGACCAATTTAACATTAAAAAAAAAAAAACTGTGGCAACGAAGTAGAGGAGGGAAGTAAAAGAGAAGAAAAAAGAAGGAAAAAGACCCCAATATGAGCTTCCAGTAAACTAATTAATTAACAATACCATTTGATAGCATCTCTCCAAAAGTCAAAAACATTTTAAGTTGGTTTCCTAATAACTATTCAATGTTTGTGTAAAGATTCCATGTATCATCTTTGTCACTAACATGATCCCAAAAGGTAGCAACTGCACCAAAAACTGTCATACCACTCTTTAGCACTTGATCTGTTGTTAAAGCTTTCAAATCCCAATACATATTCTTGGTAACTTTACCAAATTACTTGCACGTACAATCCTTTTCATTTTTCTTTCTCTTTTGGGTTGCAGAACAATGTTAGAAGTATCACTTCCCCACACAAAACCATACCTATGGAGCCCCTCACAAAGGAAATGTCTGTAGCAACGCAACGGACATGGAAGCTCTCATCCTCTCCTAATTCCACAGTATTACATAGAACTGAAAAATATTTCAACATGAAATTCTATTGCTGCCAATTTCAAAGAAGACTATGAGGGAACTGAGATGGGACAAATTTAACTCACATCCAAACCTCTACACATCTAATGGTGATGTTGAAACAAGTTGACAAAAATAAGAAAAGGAAAATATCCTTTCACACTAGTTTGCATCTAGGAAGCACAAACACTTCATTTAGAGTGCCATACCCATGTCGTACCTGTGTCATACTGGAGTCGTACTGGTTGTTTCATGTTATAATTTTTTATAAATTGCTTGTGTCACCGTGTCGTATCCGTACCCGTGTCTGTGTCAGTGATTCATTTCATTGGTTTACATCCATTATTTCACACATATCCATAATTGATGTGAGAATGTCCACATTTTAATATATAAAAGTGGATGTGCAATAACCAATGTGAAAAAACTGACATGAGAGAATAAAAGCCCAATAAGAAAATGGCTAGAATATGAAATGTTGTTGTGACTGTCACACAGGAATAAAATATACTAGTTAATTAAGATCATATGTTGAAGCATCCATAATTACTGCCATTTCACAAACCCCCCTTGCATCTGCAAACTTTGCCATAGATTGGTCTAGTATCAATAAAAACAGTCCAACTGACCGAGGATGTGAGTCAAATGAACTATGCAGAGAACATTACAGCTGGATTTCATTGATTCACAATTCTTGAGACAACATTTAGATAAATCTATAGAATATACTTTGTTTACAGTTAGATTTAGATCTTTATCATATCTATAGTCATTATTTTACTCCTTATCGTTCCAGAATTTATATAATTACTTACTTGTTAATATAAAAACTGAGACAGAATCCATCATAAATAAGTTCAAAAACACTATAATTCATGTCAGAAGTAATTAACAGATCAGAGAATATATAATTTTCAATTACATATCATTTTACAATATGAAAAGTAGTCTCTTTATCAGTTATGGGAAGCATACATAGCTTTTGAAATATTGATCAATGAGTTCAAACAGAAGGCACAGAGCTGGTCAAAGAAAATAGCATCTTCTCTAATATGTAATTGAAAGGATTCTAAGGTCCGGTTTAATGACTCCCATATCTTGTACTTATTTTCAAAATATGTCAAGCATTGATTCACCACAAATGACAAAACCCCTCTTGTGTTACCAGTGTTTCAAGTGTTGCATCTTCCCAAAGGCAAATTAGAAGGAGGGAAGTTGTGGAGAGTACTGTTCTAAACGAAGAAGCTTACTATTCTGGTGCGTGTGGCTTTCTCTGGATTTATGAAGCTGTCACAAAATTCACGAATCAATTGCATACTTCCAGTCATTTCTATTCCTCCTTCCCCATCACCTGACATATATGAGTTACATAGAGTTATTGGCAATATAAGATGATGGGAATATTCGAGTTGCATAGAGTTATAAGCAATATAAGATGATGGGAATATATGAGTTGCATAGAGTCATAGGCAATATATGAGTTAAATATATATATATATATATATATATATATACATATAACGATAACACAAGGCAATTGGAGAGAACCTGGTACAGATTCAAGTCCGGCAGTTGGAAATTCAATCTCCTGTAATAGATACTTTTTTGGTCACAACCCACAATTGACCTTGTAGCTTTCATTTTTCAGTCAAATGGAAATTACCCAGTACTAACTCACCATCAACTGTCTGTTATCCTTTAAAGCCAATTCAGTTGCTTTTCTGGCCTGTCCATTGTTAAATAGCCCAAAAAGATAAAAATTTTAGTAATGCAATACTAAGGAAAGATGATTCATTCAAACAAATCCTAATCAATTAATTGAAGATTCCAAGAGGTTCCGGTAGAGTTTTCATTGTACTTCCATTTTTCATCTAAGTTTGATTCATCCATTATCATCAAGTGTTACTTGGTTAAATTTATAAGTAGAATTGGCACATCATCATTCATCTCCCACCTCATATTAAAAAGGAAACTATTTGATCCACAACACAGTTTTTCCCCGAAACACCAATCTTCAAAAAAAAAATCCCTTGTAAACAACTATTCATGATGAAAAAGAAGCCTGATACTACTTACGGCTAAAGATCAAATGGGTACATGCAAATAATGCAACACAACAACAAAAACAACAAATTGACTCCCAAATTCGAAACTTGAACCAAAAAGCTTATTATTGTTATTGTTATTGTTATTATCACACACCAAAATTTATGAATAACTTCAAAAGAAGCTTACTTGTTGAAGAAGCTCAAAATAATCACTAGGGAATGGCACATCAACGTCAACTGAGGCACTGCTGTCCCCAGAAACCGAGTTAGCGACAAGTCTGAGTCTGAGACTTTTAGTTTTAGACGCAGTGACTCTTTGAAGACCAATTTGTCCATCATTGTTTATTCCGCACGTACTTACATTTGGATTTGGTGGTGGAAGAGAAGGAAAAGCAATCGGAACCTTGGAGACAAATGCAGTTGTGGTTGCGGATAACATTTTTTAACCTCTATTATGTGTGTCGCACGAGCCACATAGTGGGGTACTACGCTTATAGGTGCCTTGAACGCTACTTGTTCCAAGATCGTGTGATAATACGAAATCAAATATAAATAAATAAAACTACCCTCACGTAGAGAAAATTTGAAGTGAAAAGAGAAAATTATTTTTTTATTTAAGTTTAATATAATTTTTCAATTTAAATTTATCTAAATTTTAATGAGATTACGCGTAAAGAAAATTTTAAGAAACTAAAATTTAGAATTTGAAAATGAGCAAACTACTAGGTTTAGTGTGCTAGTTTTTAGAAAAAAATATATTAAATATGCGTAAAATATATCTATACTATTATTTAAGGAGTTTTCACTGTTTTTCTATTTATGCTAAGTAGTATCTACTATTTAATAAATTTCTCCTGTTTGAGGCCCTCATTTTTTTTTTTCAAAAATTGCCTTATATTCCTATGTTTGAGTAGAGACAAAACTAAAGGACAATCCGGTAAAAATATAACTCTCACTCTCATTAAAACATTGCCTAAAAAATAGAGTCACTCCCCTACTGATTTTCAAATTACTTTATCCACTTACTAACCTCTGAGCACACACCCACTCTTCTATTTTTTGGGTAAAAATTAATAATATGAATCCATTATAGTAATTCGGGATTACTACATTTTTTAATCATAAAATACTTAGGAGTGTGATGCATTTGTGGATAAAATATTTTTTTCATCACACCTTTAGGTATTTTATGAATAGAAAATGTAATAATCTCAAATTACTATAATGGATTCAAATTATTAACCTTTTCCCAAAAAATGGAAGAACCTCGGAGCACGCGCGTGATTTACCTAAAAAATGGAAGATCACACGCGTGCTCAGAGGCTAGTTCTTTTTAATTGGGGTAAATTTGGAACTGATTAAGATTGAAATAGAAGTAATTGGAGTCTATTAATGTTAACTAGCTTGTAACTCCATGCATGTGCATAAATATACTCAAAATGTATACATTAAAATGCATAGTATAATTCTTACCTATATAATTTAAATATTATTGATAGTCATTCTTATATTTTTTTTTTTTAACTCTTTAAAAAGTCTTTTAAGAATATTATTAGGTAAAAAATGTAAATTGTTCATATTTTTAAATTTTTTTTTTATGTTCATTAATTCTAAACTCTTTTGTTTTTGTATGGTACTTTACTTTCAAGAAATCAAGTATTAGGTAATTTTTTTTTCTTTTTTTTAATTTTATATTATTAGGTGGATTATAAATATTTAAGATAGTAATTAGTATTTAAATTGTGGACAATGGAGTGATTTATCTTTATCTTTTTTTTTTCTTTGTGTATGGTGTTTTAGTTTAAAGAAATCAAGTATTGGGTAAATTTTTTTTTTTTTTTTTGTAAATTTTATATTATTAAGTAGATTATAAATATTTAAGGTAGTAATTAGTATTTAGATTGTGGACTGTAGAGTGATTTATCTTTAATTTTTTTTTCTTTTTGTATGGTGCTTTACTTTCAAAAAATCAAATATTGGCTAATCTTTTTTTTCACTTTTTTTTTCTTTTGTAAGTTTTATATTATTAAGTGGAATATAAATTGTGGGGTCATGGGCCCAAATCATGCAATTGAGTCTTGGGCTTTGGCTGAGAGCGTGGGGCTTTAGCCGAGATCGTGAGTAGCCCGAGTCCGAGGAAGAATATCTCCTCGGATAAGCTAAACATAGATTAGCTATAGATCCTAGTGATCAAGGTGACCTTCTAGGAAGCTCTAGTGATAGGAACGCGTGCCACAAACGTACAAGAAGGATAGGAACTCAAAAATATCTAAGGAAAAGCTGCTATCACCGCATTTATGTGGACAGGACCCTTGAACAGTGCTACCTCGGTTACCGCAACTCACAGAACACCAAAGAGGGTGTCTGATGGGACAAGCACTCAAGTGTAGGCTTGGATGATCAACAAAGGGAAGGCCCAGATTGTTTGAAAGGGACTATATAATAGGATAAATCCACCATGGAGGAGGGGGAGAGCAATCTCAAGAACTTCTGTAACCATTCTCATTCAACATTTACTAGAACAAAACTCCTCGGATTGTGCTGAGGACAAACTTTCTTTGGTAAACTCGGTTCCTCTCTGTTTGATTGTTATGAAATCTGTATTAACTGTTATCCATGCACTAAAGCCTAGCTCTTTGTCCCACTCTCTACAAATTTATTGTATTGGGCTCACTGGGCCAAGATTCCATACATTTTTGGGACTGGTCTGAATATCGTGTCCCTACAATTGGCGCCGTCTGTGGGGAGAGCTTGTGTGATAGTGAGTGCAACGGTTAATTATGGTAGGATCGGGCTCCCATCAGCAAGAGTCCTTGGGTAAAGCCATTGTGGTGGCCAGTATACTATGTAAGCAAGTCACTACATGAGGCCAGAGTCTATACTTTGAGGTGTTGATTACATGGGGAGGATTGCTAAATGGGGCACAGTTCTGGGGGCTTTTGACATCAAATACATGCCTCGAGAACCTTTATTCTAGACAGTATATGTTGATGGTACAGCAAATCAAAGGGGCTCCGCGGTGGGGTTAGTTCTGTAAGGTATATATTGATATCTTCTAATCTTTGTTCTAAGTGTTAAACAGAACCTTAACTACGTCGGGTCCCTCAGACTTTCTGCTAAGCATTTCTTTAGCTACGTCGAGTCCTCGGACTCTCTACTAAAAAGAACCTTAGCTATGTTGGGTCTCTCAGACCCCCTGCTAAGCATTTCCTTAGCTACATCGAGTCCTCGGACTCTCTGCTAAAAAGAGCCTTAGCTACATCGGGTTCCTCAGACCCCCTGCTAAGCATTTCCTTAGCTACGTCGAGTCCTCGGACTCTCTGCTAAAAAGAGCCTTAGCTACGTTGGGTCTCTCAGACCCCCTGCTAAGCATTTCTGTAGCTACGTCGAGTCCTCGGACTCTGCTAAAAAGAGCCTTAGCTACGTCGAGTCCTTCAGACTTTCTGCTAAGCATTTCTTTAGCTACGTCGAGTCCTCGGACTCTCTGCTAAAAAGAGCCTTAGCTACGTCGAGTCCTTCAGACTTTCTGCTAAGCATTTCTTTAGCTACGTCGAGTCCTCGGACTCTCTGCTAAAAAGAGCCTTAGCTACGTCGAGTCCTTCAGACTTTCTGCTAAGCATTTCTTTAGCTACGTCGAGTCCTCGAACTCCCTACTAAAAAGAGCCTTAGCTATGTCGGGTCTCTCAGACCCCCTGCTAAGCATTTCCTTAGCTACGTCGAGTCCTCGGACTCTCTGCTAAAAAGAGCCTTAGCTACGTCGGGTCTTTCAGACCCCCTGCTAAGCATTTTCTTAGCTACGTCGAGTCCTCGGACTCTCTGCTAAAAAGAGCCTTAGCTATGTTGGGTCCCTCAGACCTCTTGCTAAGCATTTCCTTAGCTACGTCGAGTCCTCAGACTCTCTGCTAAAAAGAGCCTTAGCTATGTCGAGTCCTCGGACTCTGCTAAAAAGAGCCTTAGCTACGTCGGGTCCCTCAGACCTCCTGCTAAGCATTTCCTTAGCTACGTCGAGTCCTCGAACTCTCTGCTAAAATGAGCCTTAGCTATGTCGGGTCCCTCAAACCCCCTGCTAAGCATTTCCTTAGCTACGTTGAGTCCTCGGACTCTCTGCTAAGAAGAGCCTTAGTTAAGTCGGGTCCCTCAGACCTCCTGTTAAGTGTTAAATAAAACCTTAGTCATGTCTAAGTCCTCAGACCACATGTTTTAGGGAAATTAACACACTGTGGTATCTCTTAAGTATCAAACGGAACCTTAGTTATGCATGGATCGTTGGACCATATACTTTGAAGAAAGTAACGTACCGTGATATCTATTTGTTTTCACTAAGTGTCAAGACAGATCTAAGATTATAATTAACTTTTCAGATTGGTAGCTCTGAAAGGAGCAATTTACCGTACAAATATGAGGCGCGTAAAACGGCACTCCCGCGGGTGTAGGTTAAAGGATCCAGTAGAATTAACTCTTTAGAATTCAAAACCTCACTTTTCTCCTCGGGTGAGAGGAAAAAACCGAAGTTTTGAGGGGCTATTGTGGGGTCATGGGCCCAAATCATGCAATTGAGTCTTGGGCTTTGGCCGAGAGCGTGGGGCTTTAACCGAGATCGTGAGTAACCCGAGTCCGAGGAAGAATATCTCCTCGGATAAGCTAAACATAGATCAGCTATAGATCCTAGTGATCAAGGTGACCTTCTAGGAAGCTCTAGTGACAGGAACGCGTGCCACAAACGTACAAAAAGGATAGGAACTCAAAAATATCTAGGAAAAAGCTGCTGTCACCGCATTTATGTGGACAGGACCCTTGAATAGTGCTACCTCGGTTACCGCAACTCACAGAACACCAAAGAGGGTGTCTGATGGGACAAGCACTCAAGTGTAGGCTTGGATGATCAACAAAGGGAAGGCCCAGATTGTTTGAAAGAGACTATAAAATAGGATAAATCCACCATGGAGGAGGGGGAGAGCAATCTCAAGAACTCCTGTAACCATTCTCATTCAACATTTACTAGAACAAAGCTCCTCGGATTGTGCTGAGGACAAACTTTCTTTGGTAAACTCGGTTCCTCTCTGTTTGATTGTTATGAAATCCGTATTAACTGTTATCCATGCACTAAAACCTAGCTCTTTGTCCCACTCTCTACAAATTTATTGTATTGGGCTCACTGGGCCAAGATTCCATACATTTTTGGGACTGGTCTGAATATCGTGTCCCTACATAAATATTTAAGATAGTAATTAGTATTTAAAGTATGAACTGTGGATTAATTTATCTTTATCTCTCTCTTTTTTTTTTCTTTTTCTTTTTGTTTGGTATGTTACTTTCAAGAAATCAAGTACTGGGTAATTTTTTTTATTTTGTAAATTTTTTTTCATATATTCATTTTTAGCAACTATATTTTTCAAATTCTCAACCACTATATTTTTTAAATCCCCCAAGTTTATCACTTTTGGTAACATTTTAGTTTGAAATTTATCAAATCTATATAATTTGTAACGAAATTATTCATTACTTTTTCCCTACAAAATTCATTAATTTTTTTGCCTAGATTTATTTTTTAGGCTATGATTATTATTCATTAACTTATCATTATCCCTTTCTATTTTTTCTTTTAAAAAACCTATCAAATTTTAATTTAAGGGATTATTATTACTATTTATTAGAAAATATCTCAGATTATAATCCAGTAATCTTCAACTAGCCTCTAAGCATGCGCTTACGGGCGTGCTCAGAGGCTATTCTATTTTTTAAATAAAGGTTAATAATTTGAATCCATTATAATTTGGGATTACTACATTTTCTAATCATAAAATACCTAGGGGAATGGGGGCTTGGGTTGGGTACAAAATGAAGTGTCTAAAACTTCTCTCTTTTAAATTCCTCTAATTTGGAATAATAAAAAGTGTGGGTGTTCGATGACCAAGGATGAATCTGAAGAGTTGCAATATAATTGTGGGGATGTCACGGTCCAATGGTCTAAGAAGGAAAGCAGCCCAAGGAAGGGAGGAAGTGAATCAAGATACCCTAAGGCATTCTGAGTTGGAGCTAAAGTCTGAAGAGAGAGAAAGTCAGTGGGCACTAGGGAAGCTTCTGGTCTGGTGTAGCCTGTTGCATCCGCATTAAATGGTGGGCAACAGCTTTATCAGCCGCATTGATGATGAAATGACCTGAATAGTGTAAGACACAGCTAAGCAGATTCCTTCCACCATCTTCTTTAAATGTTGAAAGGAACAAGTGTCATAGGAGGAGGGCGGTTAGGTGAGAATGGATGGTTGGGATATGATGGAGGTGGAGGTATATAAGGGAAAGGCGTAAATGCACTTTTAGTCCCTACATTTTGAATTTTTTCCATTTTGGTCCCTACATTTTATTTTTACCACTTTTAGTCCCTAAACCAATTAACGCCTAACATTTAGATTTTTTCCGTCACTTAAGCAACGGCAAAAGCTGACGTGCAAACGGAGCTAACTATTGGCACAGTAATGCTGATGTGTCAATTAAAATAATATTAAAAAAAGCTATGTCAGCGTCCAAGTCAGCTTCCACATCAGCATCTAACCTTAAAAAATAAATTTATCAATTTTAAAAATTATAAAAATCAAAAAAACAAAATTATAAACAAAAAAAAGGTGGAACTTAGATCTGTGCCTAGTTTCTTTTTCTTATTTATTTTTCTTTCTTCCCCAGATCTTTCTCTCAAGTTTCTCCGCCTCCCTTTCTTTCTTTAGTCTTCTTTCTTTCTTCCTCTTTTTCTTCTTTCTCCCTCTATCTTGGTGCTTAGCCTTCTTGAACTCCTTAAGCAAGTTCCTCCACTTCTCTCATCTCCGATCCTGATCCTGAAAGAAAACCAGATCCAATCGATCCCGATCCTAATCCCGATCCCGCCCCACCTGACTCGGATCTCCTCGTCTCAAGCTCGACCAGCATGGACCTAGCCTTGCATCGTCACCGCCTTGTGCAGCAATAGCATCCCACGAGCTCCTCATCACACATGGACGTTGCTCAGAACGACGGAGATTGCCGATCCCGCCCCACCTGACTCAGATCTCCTCGTCTCAAGCTCGACCAGCATGGACCAAGCCGCTGGGTTTCTTGTGGTTGGTTTGGAAGAGAAGAAGTGAGATGAGGAGCTCACTCCTCATCCCGATCTCGATCCCGATCCAGCCTCACTTTCTCATCTCTCTCTCTCTCTCTTTATCTGGGTTGAGTTTGCTGTATTTGTTTTGGATTTTTGATAAATTTGAAAAGGGAAATATGGGTTTGTGAAAGGAAGTTTCTGGGTTTGTGATAAAGAATTTGTTGGGTTTGTGTATAAGGGGATTTGATGGGTTTGTGAAAAATGTTTAGATCTTAGGATTGACATCAAAAATTTGGTTGGTTATCTGATCTGGAAAAATTTTTTTTTTTTGTGAAACTGAAAATTTTGTTTGGTTGCCAAGAAAATGTATAAAAGTTCAAGGATGGAGTTCTTCACTACCTTGAGTCCATTGGTTGCCACGGTTTGTGTGTGTTTTTGTGTTTGGTTGATAGGAAATGGCAAGAAAATGCTAGAAAATTTGGGTGTGTGTTGTTAAATTTAAATCTGGGTTTGTGTTCATCATGGAAATGTTGAAGATGAACTCAGATCCTAATTTGTATTTTTTGAATTTTAATTCTGCTATTTTAATATTATTTTAATTGACACGTCAGCATTACTGTGCCAATAGTTAGCTCCGTTTGCCACGTCAGCTTTTGCCGTTGCTTAAGTGACGGAAAGGACCTAAATGTTAGGCGTTAATTGGTTTAGGGATTAAAAGTGGTAAAAATAAAATGTAGGGACCAAAATGGAAAAAAATGCAAAATATAGGACTAAAAGTGTATTTACGCCTAAGGGAAATAAGGTGCATTGAGAAGAGGGAGGCGACACAAGTATCAAGGAAAAAAGAAAAAGAAAGAAAGATGAGAAGAACACTGGGAGGAGAGAGTGAACAGTCCCATTTTTCTATATGTTATTGACCTCCTTGGGCTAACTAAAGGGGAAGAGATTGTATCATCTATTCAGGAATATAAGTCCTTTCCCCCTTTGTTTTCTTCCTCGGGCAGATACCCCTTTTGTTGTTTGTTTCCTCCTCTTACAAATTTATTGATTTGGGCCAAGGTTGAACTGCACAACTCACTGTTCTAAGTAGGCTTGGGCCGTTGGATTTTTTGGTCTTTACAAAAAGAATAGGTTTTTTTTAAGGAAAAAAAAGGAAAAAAAGAAGAAGAAGAAGAAGAAAGGGTTAATACCAAATGGGTGGAGGCTGAGCCACTTACTAGTATCCAAGACGTGGATGCTAAAAGGTTCATCTGGAGGAATATTGTCACAAGGTTTGGAGTTCCACGCACGTTAATCTCAGATAATGGTCTTCAATTTAACAGCAAGGCCTTCTGAAGATATTGTGGGGAGCTAGGAATTAGGAATAGGTATTCTATGCCTACCTTCTATGCCTACCTATCCTCAAGGGAATTGGTGTGCTGTCGCAGGCAACCAAAAATAAAACCTATACTCCTAAAAATATATGTAGTAGTGCGAGTAAGGATCGTTCCCACGGAGAGTGTCTAACCTAGTTTTATGCCACGTGAACAAGGAGGGGGGGGGGGGGTTTGAGTAAAATGAAAACAATTTTAAGAAAAACAACTAGGGAATAATTCAAATTAAAATATCGAAATCAATCAAAAGAACAAACCTTGGTCTAAGTCAACATCCACCACCGGAATTTTACAACTGATCATTGATGCAAATATATATATCAATTCACACTTTGAATATTCACCGTTGGAATTATTTTCCTATCTCTCCTTAATTATAGTTAATTAGAAAACAAGCGATCTAATTAACCCTAACTACTAAACAACCCAAGACAAGCGCTAAAGGTTTAATCTAGTAGCAGCCTTAAGAATTAGAGAGATCGGTGAAACTAAACAACACAAGCACAAGCGGTTGTACTTAATTTAGTCGTGCGTTCTTCCTAAGATCTAATAATTTCTGACGCAGCAAATCATTAAATCTTGGTTGCTTCACAAATCAGAGAGATCAAACAATTACGGATTTGATATCTAACCTAGCAGTAGACTACAACGAATAATTAACTAGTAGGCCTCCTAGTAATTAAACAAGACAATCATGAAAATAGGCATAGAAGAACATCCAATATTCAAAGCATAGATTGAACAATAAAAACAAATTAGATCTCACAGTTTTATTGATTCCGGGGCTTCAGTTTCCTTCAACCAAGTATAAAAGTTTAGCCACGCAGGGCCATGACAGAAAACTTGAAAGAGAAAATTAGAGAAGAGGGGAGAGAGAGAGGTGTGTGTGTGTGTAATTCTGATTTCTCCTCCCTCTTTTTCACGTTAATTCCCCATTTCCCAAGTCTACAAAATCTCCTAAAAATATTCTAAATAATAATATTCAAATCTGACTAATTAAGGAAAAATATTAAAAATAAAACAAAGCCCTAATATAACTAGAAAAGTGGTGTTTTTTCAGCTGGAATTTTCGTGCATCAGATTTGGAAGCTTCCATAAATAAATCGCATCAGATTGCATATTAAAATTGTAGGCAAAGGAACATTCCAGAACGTCAACAGTGCAGGTGTAGCAACTTCAAGCCCAATTTCGACCTTGATGCGGCCCGTATCTCTCAAAACTCAAAACATGAAAGTTGTAGATCTTTGTCTTAGCGTTCCATAGCATCTTGAGTCATCTCAATCGGAGCTCAGATGAGAGAGTTATGCCAAGATTACGAAGAGATGTCAAAGCTGTCCAGAATCGCCCAATCAGCTACGTTTTGCACTTAATGCCTCCATTTGCACCCTAAATCAAAATATAAGAATAATGAGTATATTTAGGCACCAAATAAGTGTAAAAGACTAAGCATTAAGAGAGAAATATATGCCAATTTGCATTCTCATCAGGAATGGACAGGCTGAGGCCACCAATAAGGTTATAGTGTCCAGGCTGAAGAAAAGGTTGGATAACGCCAAAGGGAAATGAGTGGAGGAACTTCCCCACGTGTTATGGACCTATCGCACCATGCCTCGAAGATCAATAGGGGAAACTCCATTTTCAATGACTTATGGTGCAGAAGCAGTAATCCCCCTTGAGTCTGGATTCCCAACTTTGAGAACTGATCAGTTCAATGTTGAAAAGAATAACTGTTTACTCCTAGACAGCCTGGACATGGCCCGAGAAAGAAGAGAAGCAGCAACGGTAAAGTTGGCATATTATCAACATAAGCTTAAGTAAGGGTATGATAAGGGGGTGGAGTCTAGGCCATTAGCCCCAGGAGACTTGGTCTTGAGAAAAGTGGTGGGGACAGCAAAGAACCCTGCCTGAGGGAAACTAGGCCCTAACTAGGAAGGATCATATAGGGTCACTTCTATTGCTGGCATTGGGGCTTATTACTTAGAAGATTTGGATGAAAATGTAATTCCTCGTCCTTGGAATGTAAGCAATCTACTGCGTTATTATTACTAATGATTTCCTTTCCAACTCATATCTTGAATGGTTATGTCTTGTTATGGATATGTATACTGAAACAATTAGACTCTTAAATATTATAAGTGCTAAACAGAACCTAGGCATTGTCTGGCTCCTCAGGTCACAAGCCTAGGGTAAATTAACATTGCAAAAATATTCTAAGTGTTAAACAGAATCTAGGCCTCGTCTGGCTCCTCGGGTCACAAGCCTAGGGTAAATTAACATTGCAAAAATATTCTAAGTATTAAACAGAACCTAGGCCTTATCTAGCTCCTCAGGCCACAAGCCTAGAGTAAATTAACATTTTGGGGAAATATCTTAAGTGTTGGCTGAAACGTAGGCTTAATTTGCCACCTTGGATCACAAATGGGGAACTGAGTGGACCATAAGAAGGGTTTCTTAAAAGGACAGAACAATAAGCACCTTGGGCATTTCCTCGGGTTTCTGAAGTAGTGCCAACAAGTTTGCTTAAGTCCTAAGTCCAGTTTCAAGTAAGTGTTGATTGATAATTTGTTTAAATCCAATAAGTTAGCCTACTCTTTATGTTGTGATGAAATTGCAAATTGCCACGACGTAATTATTATAAAGGAAGAAAGGTAACTAGAGTGTAAAATGACAAGCGCATATAAAAAAAATGCACAAGTGTAAAAAAAAAAAAAAAACACAAAACACAAAACAACAAACAAGCAAGATTAACTTCAAGCTTTTTTCATTAAAAATATAAGAACTGTGGTACAAATAAGAAGAAGAAGGGGCACTATCTATACAATGGCCTATTACAAAATTGTCTAAATATCTCCTAGGCTAATGCTAAGCTAGGCTGTTGGCTCCTTTTCCTTGGCTCCCTTCTTCTCCTCCTCTTTATCCTTCTTTTTCCTCTTCAACGGCACCCCCTCGGCCACTTTCTCCTCAAGCTTCACATCCACCACAATGTCTGGAGGTGGCAGTTCTTTTGTCTTCTCTTTTCCCTTAGACGAAGTGGGAGAGGGAACGAGATCTTACTGCTCCGAGGAAGAAGGGAGAGCAGGGCTGGGGTCCGTTGGAGGCTGAGGGAGAGTGGGCGCCAAACGCAGGGCTAAGGGGTAGTACACCTTATCAAGAGCACGAAGCTCTGACTCGGTGTCAACCCCTGTGGCATTTAGTGCCTGGCCTTAAACCTCCAAGCAAAAGGCACGAGCAACGTCCCAGAGTTGGGCAGTAAGGCTCTCCGTTGCCTTAGTCATGCCCGCATCATAAGCTGCTTGCTCGGCCTGAGCTTTCTCAGCCTCCTTGGCCTCTAGCTACTTCTTTAGTTGTTTTAACTCCACCACTGTGAGAGCCATTTTATTCTTGGCCCTCTTTTGGACCTCCAAGACATCAGCTGCCTGCCTCTCGTAGCCTTTGGGAGCAGACTCAGCGTTTCTCTTAGCCTTCTCCAACTCGGACAATTGGCTAAGAGTCTCCTTCAACTTCTTATCCGCCTCCGTGTGGACTTTTTCTATGGTCTCCAGTCCTTTCTTGGCCTTTCTCGCCACGTCCAAGGAATGGTCTACCCATTCCTCAACCATGAAAGCAGCTTGGAGACCTACAAAAAAAAAAAAAAAAAAAAAAAAGTAAGTATTCTATAATTCATTAACAAGTTAACAATACAGGTAGATAGGATCAGCAATATACCTTGGCCAAGTCCTGCTTCAAAAAGAGGAAGACCTCGCGTTTCCTAAAAGACCTCAACTTCGCCATGTTCGTAGGAAGGCATAATGCCTTTTCTAGGCATTCTGCTACTAAGCCTGAGCTACCCTTTTTAGGGTCCTTCAGGTTGGAGTCATCAAGCACCGGATTGCCTGAGCTCAAGGTGAAGATGGGCCTCCAGATTGAGGCCTTCTTGGGTTGGTCTCCTTCAACCTCCTTAGAAGTCCCAGTGTGAGTGGACTTCTTCAGCTACCCTTTTCCTGTCCGGGCTTCTTTAGCTGGGGGCTCAGTGACCTCCCCCTCTTTAGCCTCCTCAAAGCCCTTGCCTCCTTGGCTCTGCTTCCTTTTCTTGTTCGCAGTGTCAGTGGGTTGTGTGCGTGTAGTGGCAAGAGTCGGAGAGTGGGGTGGTACTGCAACCGCTGGGGAAGAGCCCCCAGCATGGGCCGTCAGCAGAGTAAGCAAATCTGGAGTCTTTTCTTCAAAGCCCATCTCCACTGAGGTATGAGTCTTTGAGGTGCCGGGAGCGTCTTCGAGGTAAAAAACTTCGAAGTCCTTTTCTGTGACTTCTTGATGGGTTGGCTCGGGTGTGGATTCCTCAGCCTCTTCGTCTAATGGGATGGGTGGTTCTTGGGAATAGAGAAGTTTGATAGCTAAAGGAGCAGGCAGCTAGGCATCTTGAGTTCCTTTTGGAGGAGGTTCAGATAGCAAGAATCCAGGTACTGCTACATCAATTAAAGCTAAGCGAGAGTCCCTAGCTTTAATGACGTTCTTCAGACTTTGGAAGCGTTTGGTTGATGGTTTGTAACCAAGGATGACGTGAGCTGCCCTAAGCTGTCCATCCTTGTATAGGAATATCTCTGGCTTAAGGATCCAGTTTAGGTCTTTGAAGTTCACTAAGTGCTTAGCTGGGGCAGTATGGTATTCGTCTGCCAAAAGAAACAAGAAGGGTTGTTAGTAAAATGAATAAATGGAGAAATTTCATGTTAATAAAGTTAACTAAAAATCCTAAGTATCACTCCGGTCCTCGGGAACCCTACTTGGTTCCCCTTCCTAGGTTGGATAGTGAATTCCATCGTGCCAATCTTCCGAGATGATGAAGAAGTCCTCATCCATACCTTTGCTTGAGTCAGGTAGGCAGGAGATCAATCTAACGGCGGGGATCCTACACTTGATGTAGTACTTGGTCTTTTCCCCCTTTTGGCAATTGTACACCCAGTTTACATCATGCCATGTAAGGTTAGTCCCCATCTTCCTATTTAGCATATCTACACACCTGAGGACCCTAAAGACATTTAGGGAACACTGGGTAAGGGTTAACTTATAGTTTATTAGGAAATCCCTAGTGACTCTTCCCATGGGAAGTTCCATCCCACCTTCAATGAAGGCAATCATAGGAAACACCACAGATTCGGGGGCTCTGTTCAAAACCAGCCATTCCCCGTACTCACAGTGTTGGATTTCAACACTGTCTGAGATCCTATATTGTGCCCTAAAGATCGCCTTAGCCTCGGCAGTGTCCACTAACTTAGTGTATCTACCCATGTGGTTTCGTGGTGTGAAATGTAAAACTTGTGAAAAAGAAAAAAAAAAAAAAAAGGAAATCAACACACCTATGAGTGAACGCGAAAAGTGCTCCTCAAGAGATTTCTTCAACTTAGATCGCAGGATGTTCAAAATGAACCCCAGCTAGCTCCAAGTTCTGCTTTTATAGAAGCGAAAAAGTGGACGATAAATTTCCCGCCTATAAGCGAGGGGAGATAAGAACCGTTGGATCCTGATCAAACCGTAGAACACGGGGGACAAGTAGCTGTCTGACATAATAAATGTGAGATCGTGGATTCCGAGGCGTCCGGAGCGTGCTGAAGACAGATGAAAGGATGTAAACACATGGGAACACATCTGGCACGTGCATAGTTTATCCATGTTACTAAAACTTCGCTCTTGTTTCATAAACAATAATGAACGTTTTAGAGGGGCTATTGTGGGTGCCTGAGGATCGAGGATGAATCTGAAGAGTTGCAGTATAATTGTGGGGATTTCATGGTCCAAGGGTCCAAGGAGGAAAGCAGCCCGAGGAAGGGAGGAAGTGAATCAAGGCACTCTAAGGCGTTCTGAGTGGGAGCTAAAGTCTGAAGAAAGAGAAAGTCAGTGGGCGTTAGGGAAGCTTCTGGTCTGGTGTAGCTTGTTGCATCTGCATTAAATGGTGGGTAATAGCTTTATTAGCCGCATTGATGGTGAAGTGACCTGAACAGTATAAGACACAGCTAAGCAGATTTCTTTCACCATCTTCTTTAGATGTTGAAAGGAACAAGTGTTATAGGAGGAGGGCGGTTAGGTGAGAATGGATGGTTGGGATATGATGGAGGTGGAGGTATATAAGGGAAAGAAGGTGCATTGAAAAGAGGGAGACAACACAAGTATCAAGGAAAAAAGAAAAAGAAAGGAAGATGAGAAGAACACTGGGAGGAGAGAGTGAACGGTCCCATTTTTCTATATGTTATTGACCTCCTTGGGCTAATTGACGGGGAAGAGATTGTTTCATCTATTCAAGAATATAAGTCCTTTCCCCCTTCATTTTCATCCTCGGGCAGATTCCCCTCTTGTTGTTAATTTCCTCCTCTTACAAATTTATTGATTTGGGCCAAGGTTGAACTGCACAACTCACTGTTATAAGTGGGTTTGGGTCGTTGGATTTTTTGGTCCTTACAAAAAGAATAGGTTTTTTTTTAGGGAAAAAAAAAGGAAAAAAAGAAGAAGAAGAGAGGGTTAAGAGTAAAATTTTATTTTATAAAACATTCTTACAAGACATCACTCTTATAACATGCTTAAGTCATATTGTGAGAGAAAGATCATAATAAAAGACTGTTTGATGAGATACATTTTCAATAGTAAAGTAAAATATCCTCGCAAATCCCTCCTTCCCTTCCATTATAAACAACAAAACAAAGTTCATTATTTGCCCACTATGTAAAGATGATATAGAATCTGTTGAGCATGCCATTTTAAATGTGATAGCTGGTGGTGTGTGGAAGATGTGGGAGGACTGCCCCATTAGTATGATGAATAGTAATAGGGATGTTTCAAATTTGGACATTGAAATTCTCCACCAAGGAACCCAAAGGGATCTAGAGAAGCTTTCTGGCGTGGCTTGGAGGATTTAGTTAAATAGGAACCAGGTAATTTATGGGGAAGATGGAGAACCAGCAGCTCATATTTGGGGGTCTGCAATTCGTATGACTGAAGATTACAAAGATGTAAATGGCTTGAAGGCAAAGCACAAAGTGAACAAGAAGCAACAATGGGAACCTCCACCAGTGGGTTTCTACACTATAAATGTGGATGGTGCCATTCCTTTGATCAATGGTCAATCCGGGGTGGGAATGGTAATTCGAGATTGGAATAGAAGAGTGATAGTTGCTGTGTCTATGCCCCTTCCAGGAAGATACTCTGTTGAGGAAACTAAAGCAATCGCAGTTGAACAAGGCTTAGTTTTGGCTAAAGAATTGGGCTTGGAGAAAATCATTGTTGAAGGTGATTCTCTCCTGAATATCCAAGCTGTTGAAACCTTGGATGTTAGGGGGGTTGCTGGTCACATTATAATAGGTATTAGGCAGGTCTGTAGCAACTTTCAAGAGGCAAAAGTCAAACACATTGATAGGAACAGCAACAAAATAGCCCATGAACTCACCCAACATGCCAAAAAATCTAGAGAAAAATTTGTTTGGAGGAGTGAGATCCCAAGTTTTTTGTTTGATCTTCTTAAATTAGAGGGATCAATCTAGGCGAGGTTCTTTGTTTTTGGTCTTTGTTGTTATTGTTCTGTTAGCTGTTGGTATATTTTGTTTGCTCTTTATATCTAGTTTTTGCCTGTTAATGAGAACTCAATCCCTATTAAAAAAAAAAAAAACAAAAACAAAAAAACAAAACAAGGTTCATTAAAGGCTCTCTATTGGATTTTTTTTTTTTTTTCATTTTTGGGTTTTATTTATTTATTTATTTATTATTTTGAGAAGATTTTAATAAGAGTTATGAGTAAAAAAAAAATTAAAAGAGAGAAAAAGGTAAAAGAATGAATATAATAAGGAAATATTATTAGATGTTCTTGGAGGACCATAAATATGTATTTTCTCATTTTTTATGAATGATGGGTCACGCCATAAATTTATTTAATAAGACCTACCATTCGTATGAAAGGAAGAAATATGTGTTTATGGTATTCAAACTCTCTGATAATTTTCCTATAATAAGCTATCACATGTCTAATAAAACAAATCAAACAAAAATCTTCTTGAAGTACCATAAATACATATCCTCTCAATTTTTTATGAACGGTGGGTCGCGCTATAAATTTAATTAAAAAGACCAGTATTCCTGTGAAAGTTTATACGTTTACGGTATTCGGACTCTCCGATAATTTTCCTATAATAAGCTATCACATGTCTAATAAAATAAAACAGACAAAAATCTCTCTGGACTCACTGTGGTCTTTGAAGCACCGCTCACCGGATAAATGGTCCGGTGGTGGGCTCTTTAACTCAAATCCCAGAAAAAGTCATTATATATTCATTGAATTTGCTTTAGCGGAGAAGTAAAGTGTTGATGGATTCGCAGGAGGCGGAGGCGGAGGTGGAGGTGGAGATCGGAAGGACGAAAAGGAGGGGAGTAGCGTCTGCGGTACTGCGATGCACTCTGGGCCTTGTCTTTCCTTTCATCCTTGTTTTCTTTGCCCTTTGGTTTTACGTTGCTTTATCTTCATCTTCATCTTCAACTGATAGTGATAGTACAATTTCCCTGCCCTCCCAGTGCAAGATTGTATCCAGCAGTGAGTATTTATAATTATTATCATTATTATTTATTTTTTTGGGTTATATGATTTGGAAATTTATTCTAAGCAATATGAATATTGAATATATTGAAGGCGTGGATCTTAGGTCGTCTCAGGTGTGTGAACTTGGACTGTTAAATTATAAAGCCAAGAATGTGTTTTACCCATTTCATACCAATAAGTTTCGCTGCCGCTATGATTACTATTGGGCTTCAGTTTTTAAGGTATCTATCTATCTATCTATCTATCTATCTATGTTTCTGTTAATAATTATCAGTGCTGACTCATCCTATTGACCCTTCTACTTCCTAGTGTTTCTCACTGAGATGTTCCATTGTTGTCACTATTGAATTATTAAAATAAACAAAAAGAACCACTTCCTTTGAAAAACAAGTGCTGCTTTAGTTTAGTGTTTGAGCTATCAATTATACATACATACATACATACATACCCTTTACTTTGTTCTATCAAGTGGAGGACTTCTTGTTTGAGCCGAGGTAGAGCTCATCGGGGCCTGTATATATATGTACATACATTTGAATATATGCATGAATTCGTATATTTATGTATGTAGGTAGCTACGTTGCTCAGTATCAAAATTTCTTTGTAACAATTTTAGGTGGAGTATAAAGATCATTCTTCAGGACAGACGCAGCTTGCATTTGCTGAAGCTCCGAATGAAGCCCTTCCTCTTAATTGCAGGCCTAACTTTGGTGCTGCATGGTTGACCAAAGATAAATTTAAGGTAGGGGTTTCAAAGCTTTATGTATCTACGTTTAAGCCATCTTTATTTTTTCATTTTTTTTTCTCTTGGATTAGTTGATAATTATACACTTGTGAACTTGCTTTTAGGTGAATAGAACGTATGACTGCTGGTACCAATCTGGCATTTCCAAAGTGAGCTTATATCACGATGGTTTTTTCAGTTGCCAAGCAAAAGATCCATCTACCATTGAGATGATTAGACGATATTCCATTCTGTAAGTAGATTCCCTAAAATTCCCCCAATAATTGTTTGTTCTATGTGTGGCTTGATTTGGATGGAGGGTCTCTTTCATTCACATTGCTGGTTTTTTATCCAAGTGGTGTTGCCATTTTGATTGGACTGCTTGGAAAATTGAACCTAGTGGCTTCTTCTTCCTTAACCTATCTCCATCCTTCATCATTTTTTTTTTTGTTGTTGCCTTTTTCTCTCTTTCTTCTTTGGTATTTCCCTGTTTTCCTTCTTTTTATGTGTTCTATTACTGTGTTTTTGGCTGTACTGATCTTTCTTCTATAATTTTCATGATATCAAAGATAATACGTACTCCAAACTTGGTGAGACTTTATTTTCCACTCCTCTTGGTTCAATCTTTATTTTCTAGACTGTTTTTATTTTCTCCTTTACCTGCTTTTATTAGTTTCTTTTGGTTGAGAATTGCTTCCCACTACTTTACTACTGTTAAGGTTCTTAAGGGCGGGTATTTAACTCTTTGGTTAATTATGTTCCCTCAGATTTCTGTTTTCACGCCAACATTTCCTGCATAATTAATAGGCTGAATAGGTTACCTTTTCCATTTCTTTTGGCTGTTTTTTCTGATTGCCTGCTCTACTTAAGTTTTGGTTTATATAAAGTTCTCCAAACTCTAGTAAAAAGCAATTGTGAACTCTAGGGCTGCAATTTAGACTTGCGGTAGAGTGTATGTCAGTTATTTGACAGAGAATGTCAAATTATGGCTCTTGCTATGTGATGATCAGGAATGATATTAGATTAGATCATCAGGTTATGAAATTGGTTGGGTAAGAGAGTTTGAGGTCAATGATAAAGACTGGCTGTACTTTCTTGGCTTGGAGGGCATATGCCCTCATACTGCTCATAGAAGGGATGTTGTACTGAAAAATGATATTAGAGTGGAAGCATTTACTATGCTGACCAGGCTGATGTTCCACCTAGCAGATCTGCATCCATGTGTCATACTCTGGTTGAATGGAACTTATTGATGTAGTGAAGTAAAGATAGTCTACCTTAGCAAGGTCAAGTGCAAGGATTGAGATCCTCTCCATTTGGATTGAAAAAGACTAAGCCCAGTTAAAAAGATTGGATCTTGCTGCATCATTTGTGTATAGTTAGACGGACTAAATTTAGCCACCTCAATGGCGTGGTTGAATATTTTAGAAAACAGACATTTTATGCTGGCAACAGCAGTCGAATTATTATAGGGGAAGAGGGATAGAGAGACTTTGAATTTCCATTTATGAGGATCAATATGGTGTGTGGCTTGAAATTCAATAAAAACATTGATTATATTATAGTCTTGTGGAGCAGCATTGCTGCCGTTACCTTTTGGGACTGACTGTTAAGCATCATTTCTGATACAACATTTTGTTTAGTTCTTTTTTCTTTGTTTTTTGTTTTAATTTTTTTTAAGCACAACATTTTTTTTTTAATTCTTAAAAAAAGAAAAAGAGGAACAATCTTTTGTGTTAGATATCATTTTTTACTTGGTACAGGTCCACTCCCTTTGGTGTCCTCCCAACATTTCTAGAACCAAAAATATTGTCTTCGGCGGCACGCACTAACCCTTGGCAATTTGTGGGTCTGGTGCATCTCCTTGTCTTTGTAATTACCGTCTTTTTCCACATCCGTAAATGATACATTCCTCTTCTTTGGCATGGCCTTTGAGTCTTTGACAGGATTGATCAACAAATTGCATTTTCTGTGGTCTCTCTCTGTGAATTTTATATCTTGGATGAAACAACAGTTTTTTTTTTGGGTAATATCTAACCTTATGATTGATGGGGCTAACTTAAGTCTTATCTATTTACAAACATATCTCATGGCAAATAGAGAGGATGACGTAGGAAAAAGAGTAATATAGCCAAATTAGGTCTGGCAGTTCTGGACTGCTTGGAATTTAAGCTTTGGTTTTGGTGGGAAAAAGGCTAGAAAATAGTAAGGAAGATAGGGCTTCTAATGGTAAAAAGAAATAGAAGGACTCAGGGTTGAAATGAAGGGAAAATTTTGAGAGTTGGGTTGCTGTTCCAGGATTGTAAACAGTAAGCCATTAACTGTCTTTGGTTCTTTATGGGGTATTTGCGGTTGTTTGATGGTGAGTGATTTAGGGTTTTGAAGTTTTGGGTTTTAGGGTTTGAAAGGTGACAAACCAATGTGTGTTTGTAAGGTTTTAAGTTGCTGAGAATTTAAGAAACAAAAAAGGAAAACAATAAAATTCTAGGCGTTGCACTTAGGATTTCCTTGGCATCACACCTCAGAGAAGGTTGTATCACACAAACCTCAAACAAAGTTTCATAACTTATAAAAATTTAGAAAACTTGTTCTTCTTCGCTATAGAATAGAAAGCATTACATCCATATAAAGAGATGACTAATACCCAGCCCTCATAAGATTTGGACTACTTGGGCTTTGATAAATAAGCTCAAACTTTAGAACTAAACTCACAAATAAAACCCAATAAAATAGTCAAACCCCAAAATAAGAACCCATGGACCCATGTCAAGTAAGTAAAAAAATTATATAATTGCTCTTGACAATTAAAATAAATTCAAAATTATATTGACTTCTCATTGCTAAAGTAATTCTCCCTTGGTGGGTGAAAACTAATCATCGAGTTTTGAAGTGTTGAAGTAAAAAAGAATCTTGGTTTCTTGAAGTGCATCCTTGACATTATATAAAAAGATTGAATTTAAATTTCTTTCTTTTCTTTGTTTGAGGTAGCAATGATGATAATGATACACCCACCATTTCAACTAAATTATTAATCTTTTCAGGTATGACAAAATCAATATCTTGAAAAATTGGTGTAAGCAATAAACCTTGCTACCTCAGATGCTTTAATATGAAACATGAGCTTGGGAATAACACGCTTGGGCCTTTATATACTTTGTCTTTGCATTAAGTTTTTTATATTTTGTTTGTTCAATTTTAACCTCATCAGCAGTTTCCATCTCTTTAAGGTCTTACTTCTTTACAGGATCTTTTGTTTGAACTTTGACTTCATTGAGAATGGTATTTTAGTGATTTCTGCCCTTCTAATCCTTGAACAAATGGCACCTTTTGAATACATTGATTATTAACATATCTCCTTTGATTGTGACTTCAAGCTTCCCTTGTTTATCTGCATGTTTCTTCAACTTGACATGTCCTATATTACTCACTAGACAACTTGTACCTATGGAAAAATCATTGTAGTTGTCATGTGTAGGATGTGAGGGCTTTGATAAATCTTTCAAAGAGAAATCAGTGCAATCCTTGGATAGGTTAGCTGGAACTCAAGGCATTTCTTTAGGCTGGTTAGTTGCTGGTTTGGTAGCTTTTATTTCTACATTAAAAATTTAGGTTCTTATTTCTCCTTGATTTTCTTGCTGTTCAATGTTAAAAAAGGGTATTCTACCTGTCTAGTGAGTCGTCTTGGAAATTCAGAGCCTACTTGGTCATTGTTTTCTAGGTGTTTTGTGAAACTTGTTTTCTAGGTGTTTTGTGAAATTCTTCTCAAAAACAGTATCTAAGTGTTTCTTAACCCCAAAAATCTGTTTGGCACTCGATTTCTATTTCTCTTAAACAAAATAAATAAAAATTGCACTTTACAATTACCCAACCACCCACCACTGCAGTTTTTGTCCATGGGTCTTATTTTGGATTTATTATGTTATTAGAATTTCATTTATGGGATTTTACTAGTTAATTTGGGTTAGTAGTCAAAGCCTGTGGAGTCCAAATTTTATCAGGGTTTGATTTAGTTTTCTATAAATATTTATTCATTCCTTCTCTAACGTCTGATGCAAGGAAACCCTAGGTGTAATGCTTAAAGAAAACTAAGTGCAATGCCTAGATCTATGTTCTTCTGCTTTTCCTCCTTCTACTTTACTATTTAATTTCCAAATATTCCTCCATCCTCCAAACAATACAATCTGACCTTAAAATCCAATGGACGGAAACCCTAGGCTAGCACAACCTACCTTTATTATTCTTCAAATCCACAAATCAGACCTTCAACTCCCAATTTATTGTTCACAACCAAGAACCAGATCTGATTTTCTTCCTTACCTCAAAACTCTAAAACATATCCATCTATTACTTTGTAATTAAGCTTTGATCCAATTTTTCATTCCAGCCTTTTCCACCATAAAATCCTAACTCAAGCAAACCCTAATTCCCCTCAAATACATGCTGCCCATGGAAAATTCCTGCTATCATAAGTTTGTTACCAATCACCTTTAGCTTTCATTATTCAGTCTTGTCAAGCCTAAAATCCATGTTTTCCGCCATTGGACCTGCTACCACATATTTTTAACCTTTGTCATTGGAGTCTCTTTGTACTACATCAAATTATAATATATGTATCTTAGGTCCACATCCAGGATATTTTTGTGAGATCATCTATGTGACACTTTATTCATTGGTGTTGTATAATATTCTCATCTTAGGGCCATCTTCCTGTTTTTTTAAAATTTTCATAAAGATTTTACTTTTTCTTTAGCTCTAACAAGGGAGAGGTTTGTTCAATCTTCTTCTTCCCTCCCGTGTCCATTCAGAGCCTGGAAAAAGCTACAAATTGATTACTATGTTTTTAGCTCTATTAGTTAAAGACTTAAAAATTTAAAGTTTCTCCAGGAACTTCATCCAGTGACTGTCACATAAAGCTTTGAGCATCGCTATTTTGGTTGGAGATAATCTTAACTAGTTCCACACCTTTTTTTGTTGTCTATACCTTCCAGATTGCAATGTAACTATGTTTCCTCAATTAGATAATCATCTTAATTGGTAATTTTTTTTTCAAGTTTCAACACCAAATTAACCAGTCCTTTTTCCCAATTAAATTGGGATTGGCATAATTCTGCCCTATAGGACTCAGTAAATTTATTTCTATCAATTGTGAAGTGGCTACAGACGCTGTCCAATACGGTTTGTTTCATTTGAAATTATGTAATAGGCCAGCCAGCCCCTGTAGGGTGCACTTTTATTGAGCTCTTATATGGTTCATATGTTTATGCCATCAAAGATGGGCTTTCCACAATTCACTCTGCCAGCCACATTCTAGGGTGCTGACTTTGTAGTGTTTCTATGGTTCATATGTTTACAGGGTTTAGATCGGAGCCTTTCACCATTTACTGGTGCATATTGCTATAAAAAGAACAAGAATGAAAAAAAAAAAAAAAAAAAAAAATCTGATTAAAGATTTTCTGATATTATCCATCTTCTTCATAAATGTTCAGTAGCATATCATGTAATTAAAATGTCTGTATTTAGTAGCATGAGTGCATGTTTTTGTGTGCGGCTTTTGAGTGATTCTTTCTTAATTATTTAATAATCATTGGTGGTTCTTATAATGTCAGGTCCATAAAAATATTACAGTCCTCGTTTTCCAGCAGGGGAGGAGCCAAGTATTGGAGGTGGGAAATGATTGCTGGAGTTGTTTCTGGTTTTTCAACTTCCTTGATCACCATCAGCTTCATTAGGCTAATACATCAAATGAAATTGTGGTTGCCCCACATCTGGTCACCAAGGGTGCTCCTTCAGGCTGTCAATACAGTCCACTTGAAGCGTGCTGGTTTTCTTGTGATATACTTCTCTGTTGTCATTTGGTTGGCCATGCAGTATGGGAAAAGGCTTGGGATCCTAGAGATTTTCACAGCACTGAATTCTTAGGCAGCACTTTTTTTGTGTCCCTCCGAAGACCTCATTTCTGCAATATTGGAATTGCAGCATGTAACATCCCATGTGTACTGATGTACACAATTGAGTGTAACACAATGTATGGCATCACATGTAGAACAGAATGTATGTAGCACGGTGACAACTTCATGTATAGGATTCTTATAGAATAAGAGAGTTGTGATCTGATAAGAAAAGGTCGATATGTTGTCTGATACTCCTTTCGTCCTATTTAGTTTTAAATGAGGGTAATCTTTGAAACTGGTAACTTTTATTTAAAAGATAGTGAATGATGCCCTCTAAAATAATTGGTCATTCAAAGAACAAATGTAATATCTTGGGTTTTACTCTCTGATTGTTTCCCTGTAAAATATATTGCACTAAAAATATCTTCAATAAAACATTTTCATTTTACAGTGTTTGGTTGTTTAAATGAAAATGCTAAGGAAATCACTTTCAAGAGTTTGTTTCTTAGTAAAAATGTAAAAACATTTTACCATCTCTAGCCTACCGGATCAGTGCAAGGCGAACCAAACCATGGACAAACCAAGCTACTATCACCCCTCCACCATGGACAAACTCAAACCATACCCAAAATACATCAACCTAAGAACCATCTCATCACTAGATCCACCACAATCCAATCCACCAAAAGTGGCTCTGCCACAATCCAACGTCCAAAAACCCAACTCGAGAAACTCCAAGCAGGTGGAGATCTCTTCGATGAACTGTTCTAATCTCTTTAATCTCGGTTTTGAGGGGTGTTTTTCAAAGCTGAAGAACCGGGTTGGTCTCTTCCTGTGGTAGAATTGGGGTCAGCCAAGTCTACTGAGAAGATGGTATTAGATAACAAATTAAGGGAGGTTTTAAAAGCTGCTTTGCCAGTATCAACTGCATCTCCATTTATGGATATCGGCAAGGAGCTCTTGCACTTTCTTTCGCCGGAGGTTTTGGTTTGCATCAAGTATCTGATTAGCAAATAAATGGGACTTGCAAATCCTTCGAAGGTTTCTCCATTGGGCTGAAACCGGTAGCCAAGGCAAGCTGAACTCGTGCTCATTGCCAGATTCGACTGACTCTGGAATGGTACGGTTGCAGAAGAATTGGTCGTGTTGTTGGAGAACTTCTTTCGCCAAGTCTGCTGAAGAAATGACTATTGTGGTTTTCTGGCCTAGCTTTAGAGTCATCAAGGGGCCACGTGTATTGGCAAGTTTAGCCATGGACTTTTGGGGTTTGTGACCAACTAGTTTTAAAAGGTTTCCGATGCTTGGAAAAGGCTTAGGTCCCGGTGGAAGCTTTGTGGAAGTCACTTTACTTCTTGCAATTGAATAAAGAGCTTGAATTACGGTCCAGGTGAGGCAAAGACATGGTATGAAGCTCAAGAAATAATCCATCTCTCTAGCTCTCTTTGCCTATGTGAAAGCAACTTCTAAGAACCATCTTGTTGATATATAGCGTGGATTACTTCAGAAATTTTTTTTTTTTTTTTTTTGATAATCTGCAATAATATTAAACCAAACAAGGAGAACTAGAAATGTAATCCGCCCTACAAACAAACTCTAAAACAGTAGGGAGATTACCATTATTGAAAAAGGACTGATGGGAAGTTAGAGCAAATTTGGCAGCTTCATGTGCTGCTGCATTGCCTAATCTCCTAACACAAGTAAACTTAACGGAGATAAAACTAAAAGAAAGACTACAGATATTGCTAATATAGGTGTTGATATATGATTACAGTGGGAAACCCACCAGCAGATGGACCCTTTTTTCATGGAAAATTAACTCAGAAACTATCATTATAATGGGCCTAGAGGGTAAAAGTACACTTTTAGTAAGTAGAAGAAGCCATGTCATTAACTCAAAACTATCATTATTAGATTTTTGAAAATGATGGAGCCATGGGAGGGAAAACAAATAGTGAATTGTGGACTCATGAAATCAATTACCATGTAAAAAGAAATACTATATAAGAAATCATGGAGGGGTTAGTAAATCATTTTCATGAACTTTAGAGAGAATTTATGGCCCTTGTTTTCGCAAATCTATATATTACTAAAAGCTAAAGCGTAGCATTTAAAGTTGCTATGCTCACATTGAGCCACATCAGCAGCCATGCCATCATTTTTTGTTTCCAATTTTTGTTATATATATTTTTAAACATTTTCTCATTAATTTAAGGTGACTTAAAAACTCCATTATTTAAAAATTATAATATCTTTTAACTATTATTATTATTAATTTTCCAAAACTCTTCATCCTTTTTACCTCTTCATCTCCTCACTACTTTCTACCTTAATATCATTCTTTCTCCACCTTTTTGTCTTTCTTTATTTTGACCCTTCTTATTCTCAACATCTTACTATAAATTTGACATTTTCCTTTTCATTTTATGCATAGTTTTCTCACACAAAAAATGTTACTTTTTCTCTCTCTCTCTCTCTCTCTCTCTCTCTCTCTCTCTCTCTCTCTCTCTCTCTCTCTCTCAATTTTTTCATTTTTTGTTTGATTTTTGTTTTTAATATTTTCATTGCATCAATTCTTTAGGTTGATGAATTTTTATGTTAATTAGAATTCTACTTTGGGTTGATGCAATTTATTTTTGTGTTTTAAGTTATTATCTTTTATCTTTTCATTCTATGCATAGTTTTCTCACACAAAAAAATTTACTCTTCTCTCTCTCTCTCTCTCAATTTTTTCATTTTTTGTTTGATTTTTTATTTATTTTCATTGCATCAATTCTTTAGGTTGATGAATATTTATGTTAATTAGAATTCTACTTTGGGTTGATGCAATTTATTTTTGCGTTTTAAGTTGTTATCTTTTATATTTTCTTTGATTAAATATTATCCTACTGCATTATGCATATAGTATATAATAATATAATGTTATTATATTACATAGAATGACATGAATAATTTGATGTTTATTGCTATATAGTTTATTTTTGCTTTTTTTCCTCTCATCTTATTTTATTCAACATTTAAATCAAGTCACATCCTTTATACTGTTAAATTATGCGGCACAAATCAAGAAAATGGCTAGACACAAACCTGCCTTCCTTTACCATACATTGGGGGAATCAATATATTTATGTGATAAAGGGTCATATAATTTATAATTTAGATAGCATCCTTCGAATGTGACTAGGTCCATAGATTGAGCAATTTGTAGACTTAAAAAGGCTATTGAGAATGAACTTTTTGAATTAAGTCTAACAAAATATGAATTACTATATATCATTTAGATAAAATGGCTAGACACAAATCAAGAAAATGGCTAGACACAAACCTGCCTTCCTTTACCATACATTGGGGGAATCAATATATTTATGTGATAAAGGGTCATATAATTTAGATAGCATCCTTCGAATGTGACTAGGCCCATAGATTGAGCAATTTGTAGACTTAAAAAGGCTATTGAGAATGAACTTTTTGAATTAAGTCTAACAAAATATGAATTACTATATATCATTTAGATAAAATGGCTAGACACAAATCAAGAAAATGGCTAGACACAAACCTGACTTCCTTTACCATACATTGGGGGAATCAATATATTTATGTGATAAAGGGTCATATAATTTAGATAGCATCCTTCGAATGTGACTAGGCCCATAGATTGAGCAATTTGTAGACTTAAAAAGGCTATTGAGAATGAACTTTTTGAATTAAATCTAACAAAATATGAATTACTATATATCATTTAGATAAAAGCTTTTATCATAAATACATTAATATTTTTTTTTTTGCCACATATTTAAATCATGCAAACTTAATAATTTTATATTATGTGTTAGCATAGTCTCTGTTTATTCTTCTTCTTCTTCTCAAAAATATTATGTATCATCTTTAAAGGATGCCAACAATATTAATCTTATGGGAAAAGTTACATAAAATATTGAGAAAAAAAATTTTATATTACATATACTAAAAATGTTTTACACATTCATCTATTTTAATTTAGATTTTTTTCCAAAATTAAAATTTTAATTTAGATATTTATAAGTAAACAATGAAATAATGATTCATGAATAAAATATATATATACATATTTATCTTGTGCAGTTGTAACTTTACATATATTTCTACATTTATATATTCATCTACTTTAATTTAGATGTTTATAACTTAATAATGAAATATATAAACAAGGTGATTAAAAGAATCATATTTGCACAATTCAAAAAGTCTCAATTTCTTTTTTCAAAAAAATGCCGTTTACATTTCCTTGGAATTATTTTTAAATTTTTTTTTATAAAACCTTTAACATACCACTAACCTAACCACTTCATACATTAAAAAAATTTAAGGCTCATTATTACTTCCATTAATATATTATGGATATCTTAATTGATTGAAACCAAACTAGAGAAATGTCTTTCATATTTCCTTGAAAATTTAGAAGGAAAAAAAAAAAAAAAAACCCTTTGACATACCACTAACGTAATTACATCTATAACTCTTTAAGCCATCTATGATATTTATTTCTTATTGATAACCATAAAATTTACAACTAGCAAGGAAACATACAAAGTAATAAAGAATAAATGAAGGAAGAAAAAAAGAAATGAAATCAAACGTCAATTAATAACTATTATTTGGAAAAGAAAAAGGTGATAAAGAAGAGTAAGAAATAAAATAGAAATGACTATACAGAGGACATTAAAAACTTTATAGTGCAATAAAATCAACAATTAAATATAATAATACAAAATAGTAACTTAAAACTAATCAAATTTTAACTAGGGAAATTATATATATGTATGTATGTATGTATATATATATATATATATATATATACACACATATATAAATCATAATCTTCATACAAAAAAATTATTGAATAGTTCTACCTTTTATTTAATGTCTATTTTATACAAAATATCAACCAATAAATATATGATAATGGTAAAAAATGTTATAGACAAAATTATGAAAAATATGATAAAACTATTTTTTTTTCTTTTTTAAAAACTCTTTATAAAGTCTAGGGAGTAAAATAGTATTTTATTTAAAAAATTATCACCCGCAACGCGCGGGTCTGCTACTAGTAATAGGTTAATTTTACATGTTAGTGTCAAGAATGTCAAAAAATATAGCATTTAACCTCTCAAAACCTATTTTTATAACATATACCACACCACTTTACAATACCATCTATATCAAAACTTCTATTTTTTTTATCATTTCATTTAAATAATATAAACTACTCATTAAAATAATAATAAAATAACTTAACAGTAACAACAGCCAACCACCTCACCAACATAAGAATAAAATAATATTTTCTTTTTACAATTCAAGCTACAGTGAACTTGTATTAATACAAGCTCACTGTAGCAGTATGGCAAAAATTTTGCCATTTGAAATCTTTGATGGAGTGTCTTTTTTAGTGTTTTGATGCTAAAATTTAGCATATGCTCCTTTTAGCATCTTTAATGAGAATGCTATTACAATTTCGTTTTGCCAAACTTACCCACCAGTTTGGAATGACGTCTTCAGAAATAAGGTTTGGATACTATGCATAATTTTTACAAGCTGATGTGTCAAAAATAAAAATAAAAATTCAAACATTAATTTATTAAACTTGACCCAAACCTAACCGGACTTGCCCATTTTGCCATGTTTAAATTTGACCAAGTAGATTGATTGTGTACTCTAAGATTTGTAGATTCATTGTCTTTTGTCTTTTTATTTGTTATTGTAAATTTTTTTTTTTTGTAAAATACTATTTTGGTCCTTAATGTTTTTCAGAAGTTTGTTTTTGGTTTTTAAACTTTAAAAAATTATTTTTTTATCACTAAAATTAGTGAAATTTTTTTTTTTTCTTTCCTAAACTATTGAAAATGTTTCTTTCGTTCCTTAAACTTTATTAAAAATTTGTTTTTCGTCTCTAAATTATTGAAAAACGTTCTTTTTAATCTCAACTTTTGTCTATAGAATATTAAAAAAAAAACTCTTTACAAAATTTAAGAATAATTTTTTATTTTTTAAAATTTAGGGACAAAAAACAAATTTTTAGTAAAGTTTAAAGATCAAATAATATTTTACGCAAACCACTTGTAGTCAACATTAAATCGATCCAAACAACGAGTGGATAAAGTAGTATAATTAACCCTTTTTAATTGTATGTTTCAATTAGCTCAACTTTAGAACTTAATCCTGCTTATACTAAAAACTAATTCTCCAAAAAAAAAAAAAAAAAAAAAAAAACTTCTTAGTTTGATAATTGTCACAAGTGGGGGGAGTAGATATTCAAATCGTAATTCTTCTTATAAAAGGAGATCAAATAATGTCATTAAGTTACAAAACTTTTAATATTTCATACCGCAATAAATTTTGTAACAACAACCTTATGAACACAATAATTATATATTTTTATTAAAATATACAAACATAACAGTTTAGGTTTATTTGTTAAACCATGATAGGAATAGCTCGCAGGGGTTGAGCCATCTGTAAGCTTAAACCAAACTTATCTTCCATGGACATATCCTCAGGCTTAAAGCCATCTTCAAGTTTCCAATCAAAGGTATGAATAAGCGAACCCAGCATCAAGTGTATCATTCGTATCGCCAAAGGCAATCCAGGACATATTCTCCTCCCAGCACCAAACGGAATAAGCTCAAAATTCCGTCCCTTGACATCAATTTCTGACCCCATGAACCTCTCTGGCTTAAATGAGTTTGGGTTTTCCCATATGCTGGAGTCCCTGCCTATAGCCCATGCATTTACAAGCACTTGTGCACCCTTTGGGACTGTAAAGCCCTGGATTTCTACATCTGCCTCAGCTTTACGGGGAAGTAACAGTGGAATTGGAGGGTGTAACCGGAAGGTTTCTTTGACTATTGCTTGCAAGTATGGTAAACGAGTAATATCAGATTCCTCTACTGGGTTTCCTTTGCCAATGATTTGATTGAGCTCTTCTTTGGCTTTTGATAGAACCTCTGGGTTGTGAATCAGTTCTGCCATTGTCCATTCTACTGAAGCGGACACTGTATCATTACCTGCAACAAACAGATCCTATTCCACAAAAATTTAAACCAAAGTGAGACAACACATTAGACCATAAACCAGATTCATAAAAAGTACATAGACGAATAATTCATTCAAAAAAATAAGTACTTAAATGAATAAATATATAAATTATTGAAGAAGAATATAGAGAAAATTGTCACCAGGAACAAAGGTATGATTTGAGTTTTGTCAAACTCCCCTGTGCTTTCTTCACTAATGTCAAGAAGGGTATTTAACATATCAATGTTTCTGACTGAATCGGGTGCTTTTCTTGTCAGCAACCGTTTGTTGATCAAGCTATCAAAGAGTTCTATCATATTCCCAAAGTAAATTGTCATCCGGCGACGTATGCCTTGGGGATCAACCTTCCTAAGCACCGGAAAATAGTCTGCCAAGTTTGGTTTTCCAGCCTCTTCCATGATATTCCATACAAGTTCCTTGAACTCTCTAGCCATATCAGAATTCGGGTCTGCCAAATCCACAGAGCAAATAGTGTTGGACAATAAATTAAGCGTAGTTTTGAAAGCTGCTCTACCAATATCGACTGCATCATTGGTTAGGCAGCTTTTATGGACGTCAGCAAGAAGCTCTTGTACTTTCTTGCGCCGGAGGTTTTGGCTGGCATCGAGTATCTTATGGGCGAATAATTGGGAGTTGCATATTTTTCTAATGTTTCTCCAACGTGAGGAAACAGGTATCCAAGGCAATCCAAACTCATGCTGTTTGTGGGCTCGGATTGCATCTGGAATGGAACGGTTGGAAAGGAGTTGGTCATGTGTTTGGAGGACTTCTTTGGCCATGGCAGCTGAAGAAATGACTACTGTGGTTATCTGGCCCAATTTTAGGCTCATCAAGGGTCCATTTGTCATGGCAAGCTTGGCCAGAGACTTGTGAGGTTTGTCACCAAGTTCCAAGAGGTTCCCAATGATTGGAAAAGGTTTTGGTCCTGGAGGAAGCTTTTTGGGAATAGATTTGCTTCTTTTTGCAATGGTATGGAGGGCTTGAATAATGGTCAAGCTGAGGCAAAGATAGAGTATACAGCTTAAAACTTCCATCTGTGTGTGTTTCAGAGAGAGAACCAAAAAGGGAACTGGAATGTATCTCCCTCCCTACGGCCACCGGGCGAGAAGCTTTCTTGTACCTGCGATAAAGCAACTATTTTTTTCTTCTTATTACCAATCCTCAACAAGGGGTCACCACATGAGCAAACGTTACGCAATTAAATTGACCTCCACAATTTGAATGGTTGTTATCCCTGCAACTATTATTTCCTCTTTTCAAAATATGAAAAATTAAAAATAATTTTTACGTCTAGCTTTTATGTGTTTAGAGTTAAGAGTAAAATGTGAGGCACATGTTTTATGACTTTGTATAACCATTTTCTTTCATAAAGATGCAATAGGATTTATTTTAGTGATTCATGCCGAGACAAATATTAACTACATATTTGCCAAAAACAATGTATGGCCAAGTAACACTTTTTGCTAAAATATGCGTTAGCAATTTCAAGACCGGCCCTTCCACAATTAGGCAATTGACTAAGACCAAAAGTGGAAGGGCCCCAAAATTTTGGGTAGTACGGGCAAAAGAAAAAAAGAAGAAGTTTAAGATGAATTAAAAATACCAGCACATCTTTTTAACCAAAAAAACAAAAAATTTGGTAGATCCAATTAAACATTAATTCTAAACAATATCACTGTCCAAAAATAACATTATTATCATTTAAACAAATCAAAAATTATCAAGATAAACTATAAATTCGATTTATGAGATTAACTACAAAACAACCACAAATCAAAACAACTCAAATCTCTAAAATTTTTAGATTTACCGTTCCCTTTGCTTCTCTCATCTCAAGCAAGCTTTCTCTGCCTCTCTCATTCCTTCTCTGATTCTCAGCTCTCCGGCCTCCGCCTCTCGCAACTGCTCAGTGCTCTGCGCCTCTGCTCCAGGTTTTGGGTTTTCTGCGTATTCCTGCCTGGACATTTCACGTCTGTATGGGCTTCAAGTTTTAATGTCAACAAAGTCTGAATATCAAGCATAGGGAAATGTGAGGACCTAGTGCTAGGGAGTGTAAAAGTCTAACTTTGCGTGTGGGTGTAAAAGTCTACCTACTTGTCTCAGTGTAGGAGCACTTTGTAGAGCCACATTTGACCATTGTTCTAGAAACTGTTTTGGACGAAATAAAATAAGGAATAACCTAGAAGATTGTAGAACCAAAACTATAGAGATAAAAGGAAGAAGAGTCAAGAAGCTTGGTAGTTTTAATGTAAAACTCGATTAATAGAAAATCAAGTATAGGTGATCAAATTTTAAAAAAAAATTATGGAACTCGTATAGGTGATCAAACTTAAAAAAAAAATTATGGAACTCGAGCTCTGTGAACTCGAGTTCTACAAATTCTTTTTTTCTTTTTAAGTTTCATTAGGCATAACTCGATTTTAAACCAATCAAGTTTTATATTGAAACTCGATTTAAAATTGAATTTCAAAACAGGGACATGGACTTAAATAGTTTCAAAACATGGACAAATTACTAGATTTTTTAAAAAAAGCAAAAACCATAATTTTGTCCCTACATTTTCAGGCGATTCCTACTTTGGTCCCTAAATTTTATTTTCACCATTTTTAGTCCCTAAAATCAAAAAAGTGATCTTGTTTTTGTCCCTACCATCATCTCACGAATGGAAATAGTTTACGTGGCAAACGGAGTGCATCGCTGGCACACTAAATGCTGATGTCAGCATTAAAATAATAATATAATATTTGTTCGGGGGCCTTTTTTAGTTGCCTAGCCATGTGTGGTCCTTTGGAGCGGTGACCTTGCTAGGCCCGGGTTCTTTTTAGGGAGTTGCCTCTAGAACTCAACATCGGGCCACGTGGTCCAACAGCTACCAGCGTACTTTTAAGCCAATAAAGCCATTAAAGTCAAAGTCTAAAAATCACAATAATGGTCGAATAAATATGTAATATGAGTTTGATATAATAACATTGATTAGTAGTTGTAATAACAGTTGAAATAAAGTAGTATTTATTTAGAGGTAATTAGTTATGTACTTAATGATGTAAATTTAAAGATATAGAAACGAAGTCACTTATCTTTGTATGGTTTATAGCTCCAGCTGTGTAGCATTAATGAGCTGATAGGATTTCAACAAAATGCCAGCAGTAGAGGCTAGTTAAGCTTGTCCCCCCCCCCCCTTATTATGCATTTAAATGAGTTTAAGCCTTGGTTAATAGTTAAAATAGTTGGAATAGTAGTTGGAATGAAGTAATATGTATTTAAATGTGAAGTAATCATGTATTCAATGAAGTAAATTTAAAGATATAGAAACAAAGTCACTTATCTCTGATGGTTTATAGTCCCTACAACTTCTGTAAGTTGATAATATTCCAGCAAAGTGACCCCAACGGTAGAGGGGCAATTTGCCATGATAACTTCAAGATTAAAGGAGAAAAATGGGTGCAACTGGAGGGAGAGAGAGTGTGCTCAGCTGTGTGTAAGGGCTGGTTAAGCTTGCCCCTCTTATTATACACTTAAATGACTTTTCCCCTTGACAATGCTCTTTTAGTTGTTGTGAAGTTATGAATACTGTTGCCTTCCATGAGAATGGCTTTTATATAGAGTATTTGTGCTTCTAAGAGAAGGGCTTATATGAGATAGATTTGTGCCTTCTATAAGAAAGGTTTTTGTAAGAAGTAGTTGTGCCTTCTAAGAGAAGGGCTTTCATATGAGATCTTGGTGCCTTCTAGGAGAAGGGCTTTAGTAATAGAAGTTCATGCCTTCTATGAGAAGGGCTTTTAGTATGAGTGTTTGATATCTCTTAAGAAGTGTGGAGATGGTAAAAGATATAGATGTTTTGTGAGATGTAGCATTTGTAATATGTATGATATGTGAAAATATAAGAGATATGAAGGTTAAAGATAGTAAAAATATGAGATTAAAACTGCTGGAAAATTTATATAGATTGCTTTCCAAGAGGATAGATTTTGTAAGAGAAGGTACGGAGATGAGTTTAGGTATTTGGAGATAGGAGCAATAAGATATGTGAATTTTTTGAATATAGAGAGTGAGAGAATGAGTATAAGAGATGTAATAGTGTTGTAGTGTGTTTAGCAGAGTTGCTGGAATTTGCTGCTGGGATTTTCTGCTGGAGGATGTATGAAGGCTTATAAAGAGCATTTGTGAACTAAGAGCTGAAGAATTTAGTTCTTGATTTGGAAACTAAAAACTCAGGAGCTTAGAACTTCATTAAGATCTTAGAGGGAGAGTAAATAGATAAGTTCATGAGAGAGTTTTTCTCCCATTGGTTCTCCTTCTTGAGGGGTTGATGAAGGGTCCTTTTTAAAGCTGAGTTTAAGGGGGTATTTTAGCAAAGAATCTCAGCCAAAATCTGTCCCAAATAGCAATAAATCTTCAGAGAATCCATCCTAAGATTTGCCCCAAAAATGGTATGTTTAGCTTTAAGGTATTCTTGTTGTTTTAGGTAAGAGCTGCTGGGGAAAGAGTAGCTGAAAAGGAAAGTATTTTAGCAAGAAAAAGGTAGTTTCATTAGTTGGTTTTGGATTTAGCCAAATGAGGAAAAAAAAGTAATGTTCGGGCTGCTGGGTCAGCTGTCACAGCTGTTTGAAAGACTGTCTCAGCTGTCAGGAAAAGCTGTGACAGAAAGTTGTCCCAGCTGTCAGGAAAAGTTGTGACAGCTATTATAAGAAAGCTATTTGCTTTGGGCAAAAGCAAATGAGGTCAGCTGGGTGATTTCTGACTGCTAAAGAGATCATTCAACATTTATTTCTTGGATTTGGCTGAAAAATGGTAAGATCTCTTTGAAGGGTATCTTGCTATTTTTGGTATAATAGCTAGCTGCTGGGATTTCAAGATTAAATGGCTGATGATATCACTTCCAGTCAAGTGTCAAGTGCTGAATACATTGCTGGGATTTAGCTAGAAATGTTTCCTTTCTTGGGTGTTTGTGTTTTTGGTGCAAGGTTCCATTACAATACATTTCTAATAAGTAATAGAAGAATTGGTTGATAGCCAATGAAGTTTTAGAGATTTAGTCAAGGTCTCATTGTGTTGTGACATAATCTTGGTGAGCAAAAAGAATATTTGATGCTCTGCTCTGGCAGCTGGCAGAGAATATATGTTCAGATTGTGGAAGACAGCAGCTGGGTATCAAAGATATCATGAATATTTTGTATATAAAGAGAGATAAAAGATAACAAATTAGATTAGGCCATGTGTTTGAGTTGGATTTTAGCAACAGCTGGGGATCGAATGAATAGTTATTTTCCCAACAGTTAATTGGCTAGGGATATTGAACATTTGTCATATGATAAATATTAAGCTTTAGGAAAAGAGTAATGGGGAATCATATCATTTTAAGTGCTATGTGATAAGAAATGCTTACCATATATTACCCATTACACACGGACTCGTCAGAGTTTAGGGAGTTGGAGAAGACACGCTAAGCAACATATTTCTTTTATCAACTTTGAACCACTGGAGCTTTACTGAACATACCTCTTGGTCCTCCAAACCACGACTCCCAAAGAGACTTATGAGCTTAGATCATAAGCCGAAAATGAGATGACGTACCTCGAGTGTTGTTGTCATTTTGTGTAAATATGGGCTCTTGTTGAAAAAGCCGCTTGCCATGAGTGTAAGATAAGTAATATGAGCCGTGAGCTTTGATTTATTGCTTAAGCTCGATCCATATGTTGATGTTGATGATGTTGTAGCGTTATGATCTCAATTGATGAAGAGGAAATGTGGACCATGAATCCGCCTTTTGAAGTAAGGATCTCACGGGCCATGTGAGCCCAATCCATGTAGTTGAATGAAGTATGAGCTTATTTTGGACTTTAAATAGATTTTTCCAAAAAAATCAATAATATGTTGATATGGTATGGGTTGCCAATGAAGTAGTGTCACGTAGGCCAAAAAAAGAGTCCTTAACAATATTTTATTAAGCATTTTAAAAATGCCACGTCATCTTTTAAAAACAAAAAATTAATTTATGAATTTTAACTAAATGAATAAAAAGGAAAAAACAGAAATAAAAACCAAAAATCATATAAATATAAAGATTAGATCCTTATCAACAAAAAAATTAAACTCGACTTGTTTAAAAAAAAAAAATTAAACACAACTAAATCCAATAACCCCACCTAGCCACACTTATATTTTCCAATTTTGGTATCTCTCTTTGTCGATTGGAACTTTTCTCTCTAAGGTTTTTGGGTCTTGGTTTGATTTGGGTTAGAGATAGAGAGAGGCTGAGATCGGTTTGACCCGGGTTAGAGAGATGCTAAGATTAGTTGTTAGCGGCAGTATGGCTGGTGGTGGTGCGATGCAAGACCAGTGAAGGTAGAGCTTGAAAACTTCGGTTCTTTTGGATCAATGAAATTAAGGTCTAGAAACCACCATGGAGTGGTGGTGGGTGATGAAGCCCAGACATATTGGGTCAAGTTTTTGCTAGATCTATCCCCTTTGAACAAATAAAGATCTATTTCCTTTCTGTCTCTTTAATCTAAATGGAGATTCGGTCTCTCCCTTATGAGCACCGCCATGACAGCCACCACAACAACAAAGCCAAACCCAATGATATCTCGAACTCTCGCTTTCTTCGATCTACAGGGTAGGATTTGGTTTTTGCTATTTTAAGTTTGCTTTGTTAGGTCTGTTAATTTGGATGAAGGTGTGTAAGGTCTTTGTGTTTGTTGAAAGTCTTTGTGATTTGAATCTTGCAAGGTTTTTGTGTTTGTAATGAGAATGTGAAAGAATCGACTGAGTAATTGATGAATGTCTTTGTGTTTGCTACCGTTTTTTTCTTTTCTTTTCTTACTTTTGTGTTCTTCAATTAGATTAACAAATAATTGATTAAGATCATTCTAAAGTCCACTAGATGTTTTTAGGTTTTGAATTTTTTGGTTTTTGTTCTTGTCTGTTATTCCTCAAGATAAAGCTAGATCTCAATTTATATGATTTTTAATTTTTATTTCCTTTTTTTCATTTAGTTAAAATTCATAAATTAATTTTTTGTTTTTAAAAGATGACGTTAAAATGCTAAATAAAATATTATATTATTATCTTAATGCTGACGTGACGTGACATTTTTAAAATGCTAAATAAAATATTATATTATTATCTTAATGCTGACGTCAGCATTTAGTGTGCCAGCGATGCACTCCGTTTGTCACGTAGACTATTTCCGTTCGTGAGATGACAGTAGGGACAAAAACGAGATCGCTTTTTTGATTTTAAAGACTAAAAGCGGTGAAACATTTAGGGACCAAAGTGAGAATCTCTTGAAAATGTAGGAACGAAAATGTGGTTTTCGCCTTTAAAAAATAAGGGCAAAAGCCTAGAATTCCCCAAATTTGTCGTGGTCAAATAATTAGAGGCTGTTTGGTTCACTTGTTTCCATAACTCAACTCTCAGTTTCCATAACTCATAACTCAAAAATGGTGGGGCCTATAGCGAGAAGTTCGTTTGTAAGCACCATAACTCTGTTTCCATAACTCTGTTTCCATCACTCAATTCTCTGATTTTTGAGTTGTGAGTTATGGAAACTGAAAACACATTTTGGTTGTTTTCAATTTCTATAACTCATAACTCAATGGCATTTTTGTAATTAAACACACATAGGGGACCCACTCAACCGTAACTTTTGACCAGTCAACCTCTTTTTTTTTTTTTTCACTGGGTTCAGTCTGGGCTTTTTTTTTTTCTTTTTTTCTTCACTGGGTTCGGTCTTCACCTTTTTGCTTCTTTTTTTTTTCACTGGGTTCGGTCTACACTCATCCTTAAAAAAAAAAAAAAAAAAAAAAGAACAAAGTGCAGACTGAACACAGTGAAAAAAAAAAAAAAAGAAAAAAAAGCAAAAAGCTGCACAGTGACAGATATGGGGTCCACAAATAGTGTGAAAAATATTGAGTGATGGTAACTGAGTGATAATGCCGTTTGGGTGTGATACTTTAGAGTGATGAGTGATAAGTGATAGGTGATGAGTGATGAAAATTAAGTGACGAAAATTGAGTGATGAAAAAAAGAGAACCAAACAGGCCCTTAGCTTCTTTATTTTTAACATGCCGAGAGAAACAATTTATACTGATTGACTTGGTGCTAAGTTTGCTTGTCAAGTGTGATTACTAGTTCCAATAATTATATGCGATTTCTACTTCATAGTGTATGGATCTCACAAACTTATGAAATTTATATGTTGTGAGAGGGAAGATGCATATATTCGATGCATGAGATGCATTCTCTTTTGATATAAATGGAATTGTATTTATTTTAGTGACACACGTCTCATGCTAAAATGAAAAGAGTTTTTATTTTTATTTAAAAAAAAATGTTATGTACCCATGGAATTATTACTCCATGGTGTGATTTACTAGTGTTGTGATAAAGTCTACAATCATGTATGACCTGCTATTGTTTATAAAATGTATAAAAAGAATATAAAAAAATGAAAAGAAAAAGGGTTTATCCTGCAATATATGTGGTGAAGCTAATCATCAGTTTCGTGGTAACGATTGTCTTATGTACATCTTATCACAAATGAAATCAATAGCCAAGAAAATAGTGAATCCGTGAAGGAAGGAATTGACAAGAGTGAGTTCATCGGCTGTGCTAGCTGAAGAAATGACTACTTTGAATATATCTCCTAGTTTTAGGCTCACCAAAGGGCCCATTTGTCATGGCAGGCTTGGACAGAGACTTGTGAGGTTTGTCATCGAGTTCCAAGAGGTTTCCAATGAATGGAAAAGGTTTTGGTCCTAGAGGAAGCTTTTTTGGAATTGACTTCCTTCTTCTTGCAATGGTCCGGCTGAGGCAAAGATACAGTATACAGCTTAAAACTTACTTCCATCTCTGTGTTCCCGAGAGAAAGAGAGAATCAAAAAAAGAAAAGAAAAAGGACCCTCCCTATGACCTATGGGCAATAAGGTTTTTTTTTTCTTTTTAATAAAGAAAGTTTCAATTTATAAGGCACAATCTTCTAATGATAGTTCTTTATTATTAGATTAAGATATTAAATAATTTTTTATGTAAGCAGAAATTAAATTTAAAATTTCTTGTTCAAGCATAAGATATTTTATGCATGCAATAAAGTCATTTTTTTTCCCATAATCCCAATCCTCTACAAGTGGTTGCCGTTGTCCATGAGCAAAGGTTACGGAATTAAATTGACCTCTACAATTTGAAAGGTATACGAACTGTGTTGTTATCCAATTGGAGTTTCGTTACGAGTCGGTACGAGAAGTACCACCACTGGGCTCTGACCTTTGTCCTTTTTAGGCTCCATAAATTAGCTGTGTTTGTGGACAACAAATATTTCCCCTCTTCAAAAGATGGCAAAGGTCAATTTTACGCATAACTTCTATGGGTTTAGAGTTAGAGTTAGCACAATTGCATCTCCACATAAGTACAAAACCCAGGCAAATGAGATCTACAGATAGATTTTTTTTTTAAGCTAAATGTGATGGAGGCACATGTTTTATGACTTTGCACGACCATTCTCTTTCGTAAAGACGCAACCAGATTTATTTGAGTGATTCATATTGATAATTATTAGTTTAGTTTACATGAATAGTACAATACAAAGCCTATATTATGGGCTAAACAAAGTGAAAAATGTTAGAGCATTTGCATCCCATATGTAAAAAGTATCTCATTGTACCATCTCAAAAAGTTACTTTATCAATTATACCATACCATTTTACAATACACCCAACATCCTATTATTTATTTTTACATACAACATATTAAAATAATATAAATTACATAGTAAAATAATATATAAAAAATCTCTATCTCTCACTCTCTCTCTCTTCATCTTTGTTCTTCGTCTCTTTGTTTTTCTCTCTTTCTCATCCACCCACCACCAACCCAAACCAAGAACAACCACCCACCAATACACACCTCACTGCAACTTGAAAAAAGACTTGATTTGTTTTTCTCTCTCCAATGCCAATTCAACCATACTCACAAAGAAAGAAAGAGCAGAGATAAAATTCAATCACCATCCATATCAAACCCATACCCACCTCTTCCTTTATGCACCGGTCACAATAAAATAGAAAAAAAAAAACTACAAAACCCAAAAACAACAACCACGCCACCACACCAAAAACCGCCAGACACCGGCCACAAACCACGAGAACCAAGAAAAAGACACACACAACCACAATCCCACATATCCCAGCACCACCCACCGGACCATCAAACCAAAACCAAAACCGCATTAAAAAAAACCATCAAACCATCAGTTCAAACCAAACCAAAACCCCACATATCCCAATAAACCCATTAAAAAAAAAAAAAAACCATCAATGGAGCCACCAATGGAGTTACACACACAACACCCAAGGTTCCAAACCCGGAAGAACCACCATCAAATAACCAAGAGAAACCCACCAATCTCCACACTACAATCCACCTAACCCACAACTCCAAACCCACCACCTAACCCACAACCCACACAACCGATCCACTGATTGAAACCCATCATTTGACCCACTAGATTCGACTCACGGCCTAGGCTGCAATTGTCACCAGATCCAACTCACAGCTTGGATCGCAACCCATAACACAACCTTTGCATTTACCGGCATGGAGGCCCAACCACCAGCACAAAGAGAGAGAGTGAGAGACGAGAGCAAGTCACAGAGAGAGAGGGAGACGAAATTCTAAGATGAGGAAAGAGAGAGTTGAGAAAGAAAATGAATCTGACATGGAGAGAGAGAAAAAAAGGGATTAAAAAACAAATACAATAGTCTACAATAACTTCTAAATGTAAGAGAGCACTGTAGCGAACTTGTAAAATTTTTTAGGTTTACAAGTCTAGATAATGCATCATTTTAATGGTTAGATGCTAAATATTAGCAACATATGACACTTACAAGACCCAATGTAAATGCTCTTAGTCACCCAAAATGACAAATGTTATCCATATATTTGCTTAAAACGTACACTTTATATGGACCATGGTCCCATTCATGTAATTTTCACTTAAAAACTTAGTCAACATGGAAATTATTTTTTGAAAAGCAAACACACATAGAGGATAGAGGAGAAGGGATAGTGTTTTAACTTTTAACACCCATGGAATTAATACTCAATTTAAGGTGAATTACTGATTTTTTTTTTAATGAAAATGTGACTAACTAATGATGTAACAAAATTAACAATTACGTTTTTTTTTTTTTGGTACCATTAAAATATATTTTTCAACTCCATAATAGTTTTTTTTACAATTATGCGTCGCGCTGTCACCTCATTCTCCAGCCATTGCATGTGTGCGTTTAGCTCTAAATTAAAAGGTCAGCTTATTTTACTATTTAGCTTATTTTTGCAATTATTCATGGGCTCCACTGCACCTTTTGGTACTATTCATGAGTCCCACTATACTATTTCAACTTTTACCTTTATCTACAGTATTTTCAGCAAAAATTTTCAGTTTCAACAAAATAAGCGAATCCTAAACAGATCCTACTCCTATGAGCAGTGGTTAATTTTAGGAGCAATTTTGAAGAATGTCTGAATAAAACAGTATCTAAGTGTTTCTTAACCCCAAAAATCTGTTTGGCACTCGATTTCTATTTCTCTTAAACAAAATAAATAAAAATTGCACTTTACAATTACCCAACCACCCACCACTGCAGTTTTTGTCCAAGGGTCTTATTTTGGATTTATTATGTTATTAGAATTTCATTTATGGGATTTTACTAGTTAATTTGGGTTAGTAGTCAAAGCCTGTGGAGTCCAAATTTTATCAGGGTTTGATTTTGTTTTCTATAAATATTTATTCATTCCTTCTCTAACGTTTGATGCAAGGAAACCCTAGGTGTAATGCTTAAAAAAAACTAAGTGCAATGCCTAGATCTATGTTCTTCTGCTTTTCCTCCTTCTACTTTACTATTTAATTTCCAAATATTCCTCCATCCTCCAAACAATACAATCTGACCTTAAAATCCAATGGACGGAAACCCTAGGCTAGCACAACCTACCTTTATTATTCTTCAAATCCACAAATCAGATCTTCAACTCCCAATTTATTGTTCACAACCAAGAACCAGATCTGATTTTCTTCCTTACCTCAAAACTCTAAAACATATCCATCTATTACTTTGTAATTATGCTTTGATCCAATTTTTCATTCCAGCCTTTTCCACCATAAGATCCTAACTCAAGCAAACCCTAATTCCCCTCAAATACATGCTGCCCATGGAAAATTCCTGCTATCATAAGTTTGTTACCAATCACCTTTAGCTTTCATTATTCAGTCTTGTCAAGCCTAAAATCCATGTTTTCAGCCATTGGACCTGCTACCACATATTTTTACCCTTTGTCATTGGAGTCTCTTTGTACTACATCAAATTATAATATATGTATCTTAGGTCCACATCCAGAATATTTTTGTGAGATCATCTATGTGACACTTTATTCATTGGTGTTGTATAATATTCTCATCTTAGGGCCATCTTCCTGTTTTTTTAAAATTTTCATAAAGATTTTACTTTTTCTTTAGCTCTAACAAGGGAGAGGTTTGTTCAATCTGCTTCTTCCCTCCCGTGTCCATTCAGAGCCTGGAAAAAGCTACAAATTGATTACTATGTATTTTGCTCTATTAGTTAAAGACTTAAAAATTTAAAGTTTCTCCAGGAACTTCATCCAGTGACTGTCACATAAAGCTTTGAGCATCGCTATTTTGGTTGGAGATAATCTTAACTAGTTCCACACCTTTTTTTGTTGTCTATACCTTCCAGATTGCAATGTAACTATGTTTCCTCAATTAGATAATCATCTTAATTGGTAATTTTTTTTCAAGTTTCAACACCAAATTAACCAGTCCTTTTTCCCAATTAAATTGGGATTGGCATAATTCTGCCCTATAGGACTCAGTAAATTTATTTCTATCAATTGTGAAGTGGCTACAGACGCTGTCCAATACGGTTTGTTTCATTTGAAATTATGTAATAGGCCAGCCAGCCCCTGTAGGGTGCACTTTTATTGAGCTCCTATATGGTTCATATGTTTATGCCATCAAAGATGGGCTTTCCACAATTCACTCTGCCAGCCACATTCTAGGGTGCTGACTTTGTAGTGTTTCTATGGTTCATATGTTTACAGGGTTTAGATCGGAGGCTTTCACCATTTACTGGTGCATATTGCTATAAAAAGAACAAGAATGAAAAAAAAAAAAACAAAAAAAAAATCTGATTAAAGATTTTCTGATATTATCCATCTTCTTCATAAATGTTCAGTAGCATATCATGTAATTAAAATGTCTGTATTTAGTAGCATGAGTGCATGTTTTTGTGTGCGGCTTTTGAGTGATTCTTTCTTAATTATTTAATAATCATTGGTGGTTCTTATAATGTCAGGTCCATAAAAATATTACAGTCCTCGTTTTCCAGCAGGGGAGGAGCCAAGTATTGGAGGTGGGAAATGATTGCTGGAGTTGTTTCTGGTTTTTCAACTTCCTTGATCACCATCAGCTTCATTAGGCTAATACATCAAATGAAATTGTGGTTGCCCCACATCTGGTCACCAAGGGTGCTCCTTCAGGCTGTCAATACAGTCCACTTGAAGCGTGCCGGTTTTCTTGTGATATACTTCTCTGTTGCCATTTGGTTGGCCATGCAGTATGGGAAAAGGCTTGGGATCCTAGAGATTTTCACAGCACTGAATTCTTAGGCAGCACTTTTTTTGTGTCCCTCCGAAGACCTCATTTCTGCAATATTGGAATTGCAGCATGTAACATCCCATGTGTACTGATGTACACAATTGAGTGTAACACAATGTATGGCATCACATGTAGAACAGAATGTATGTAGCACAGTGACAACTTCATGTATAGGATTCTTATAGAATAAGAGAGTTGTGATCTGATAAGAAAAGGTCGATATGTTGTCTGATACTCCTTTCGTCCTATTTAGTTTTAAATGAGGGTAATCTTTGAAACTGGTAACTTTTATTTAAAAGATAGTGAATGATGCCCTCTAAAATAATTGGTCATTCAAAGAACAAATGTAATATCTTGGGTTTTACTCTCTGATTGTTTCCCTGTAAAATATATTGCACTAAAAATATCTTCAATAAAACATTTTCATTTTATAGTGTTTGGTTGTTTAAATGAAAATGCTAAGGAAATCACTTTCAAGAGTTTGTTTCTTAGTAAAAATGTAAAAACATTTTACCATCTCTAGCCTACCGGATCAGTGCAAGGCGAACCAAACCATGGACAAACCAAGCTACCCCTCCACCATGGACAAACTCAAACCATACCCAAAATACATCAACCTAAGAACCATCTAATCACTAGATCCACCACAATCCAATCCACCAAAGTGGCTCTACCACAATCCAACCTCCAAAATCCCAACTTGAGAAACTCCAAGGAGGTGGAGATCTCTTCGAAGAACTGTTCTAATCTCTTTAATCTCGGTTTTGAAGGGTGTTTTTCAAAGCTGAAGAACCGGGTTGGTCTCTTCCTGTGGTAGAATTGGGGTCAGCCAAGTCTACTGAGAAGATGGTATTAGATAACAAATTAAGGGAGGTTTTAAAAGCTGCTTTGCCAATATCAACTGCATCTCCATTTATGGATATCGGCAAGGAGCTCTTGCACTTTCTTTCGCCGGAGGTTTTGGTTTGCATCAAGTATCTGATTAGCAAATAAATGGGACTCGCAAATCCTTCGAAGGTTTCTCCATTGGGCTGAAATCGGTAGCCAAGGCAAGCTGAACTCGTGCTCCTTGCCAGCTACGACTGACTCTGGAATGGTACGGATGCAGAAGAATTGGTCGTGTTGTTGGAGAACTTCTTTCGCTAAGTCTGCTGAAGAAATGACTATAGTGGTTTTCTGGCCTAGCTTTAGAGTCATCAAGGGGCCATGTGTATTGGCAAGTTTAGCCATGGACTTTTGGGGTTTGTTACCAACAAGTTTTAAAAGGTTTCCGATGATTGGAAAAGGTTTAGGTCCCGGTGGAAGCTTTGTGGAAGTCACTTTACTTCTTGCAATTGAATAAAGAGCTTGAATTATGGTCCAGGTGAGGCAAAGACATAGTATAAAGCTCAAGAAATAATCCATCTCTCTAGCTCTCTTTGCCTATGTGAAAGCAACTCCTAAGAACCATCTTGTTGATATATAGCGTGGATTACTTCAGAAATAAGTTTTTGTTTTGTTTTTTGTTTTTTTTTTTTTGTTTTTTTGATAATCTGCAATAATATTAAACCAAACAAGGAGAACTAGAAATGTAATCCGCCCTACAAACAAACTCTAAAACAGTAGGGAGATTACCATTATTGAAAAAGGACTGATGGGAAGTTAGAGCAAATTTGGCAGCTTCATGTGCTGCTGCATTGCCTAATCTCCTAACCCGAGTAAACTTAACGGAGATAAAACTAAAAGAAAGACTACAGATATTGCTAATATAGGTGTTGATTTATGATTACAGTGGGAAACCCACCAACAGATGGACCCTTTTTGAAAATGATGGAGCCATGGGAGGGAAAACAAATAGTGAATTGTGGACTCATGAAATCAATTACCATGTAAAAAGAAATACTCTATAAAAAATCATGGAGGGGTTAGTAAATCATTTTCATGAACTTTAGAGGGAATTTATGGCCTTGTTTTGGCAAATCTATATATTACTAAAAGCTGAAGCGTAGCATTTAATATTACTACGCTCACATTGAACCACATCAGCAACTACGTCATCATTTTTTGTTTCTAATTTTTGTTATATATATTTTTAAACATTTTCTCATTAATTTAAGGTGACTTAAAAACTCCATTATTTAAAAATTAAAATATCTTTTAACCATTATTATTATTATTATTAATTTTCCAAAACTCTTCATCATTTTTACCTCTTTTTCTCCCCAACTACTTTTTATCTTAATATCATTCTTTCTCCACCTTTTTGTCTTTCTTTATTTTCACTCTTCTTATTCTCAACATCTTACTATAAATTTAACATTTTCCTTTTCATTTTATACATAATTTTCTCACACAAAAAATGTTACTTCTCTCTCTCTCTCTCTCTCATTTTTTTCATTTTTTGTTTGATTTTTTTTTTTTGATATTTTCATTGCATCAATTCTTTAGGTTGATGAATTTTTATGTTAATTAAAATTTTACTTTGGGTTGATGCAATTTATTTTTGTGTTTTAAGTTGTTATATTTTATCTTTTCATTCTATTCATAGTTTTCTCATACAAAAAATTTACTCTTCTCTCTCTCTCTCTCAATTTTTTGATTTTTTTATAGATTTTTTATTTATTTTCATTGCATCAATTCTTTAGGTTGATGAATATTTATGTTAATTAGAATTCTACTTTGGGTTGATGCAATATATTTTTGTGTTTTAAGTTGTTATCTTTTATATTTTCTATGATTAAATATTATCCTACTGCATTATGCATATAGTATATAATAATATAATGTTATTATATTACATAGAATGACTTGAATAATTTGATATTTATTGCTATGTAGTTTATTTTTATTTTTTTTTCCTCTCATCTTATTTTATTCAACATTTAAATCAAGTCACATTCTCTATACTGTTAAATTATGTGGCACAAATCAAGAAAATGGCTAGACACAAACATGTCTTCCTTTACCATACATTGGGGGAATCAATATATTTATGTGATAAAGGGTCATATAATTTATAATTTAGATAGCATCCTTTGAATGTAACTAGGCCCATAGATTGAGCAATTTGTAGACTTAAAAAGGCTATTGAGAATGAACTTTTTGAATCAAGTCTAACAAAATATGAATTACTATATATCATTTAGATAAAAGCTTTTATCATAAATACATTAATATTTTTTTTTGCCACATATTTAAATCACACAAACTTAATAATTTTATATTATGTGTTAGCATAGTCTCTGTTTATTCTTCTTCTTCTTCTCAAAAATATTATGTATCATCTTTAAAGAATGCCAACAATATTGATCTTATAGGAAAAGTTACATAAAATATTGAGAAAAAAAATTTTATATTACATATACTAAAAATGTTTTACACATTCATCTATTTTAATTTAGATTTTTTTCCAAAATAAAATTTTAATTTAGATATTTATAAGTAAACAATGAAATAATGATTCATGAATAAAAAAAAAATATATATATATATATCTATACATATTTATCTTGTGCAATTGTAACTTTACATATACTTTTGCATTTATATATTCATCTACTTTAATTTAGATGTTTATAACTTAATAATGAAATCTATAAACAAGGTGATTAAAACAATCATATTTGCACAATTCAAAAAGTCTCAATTTCTTTTTTTTTTTAAAAGGCCATTTACATTTCCTTGGAATTATTTTTAAATTTTTTTTTATAAAACCTTTGACATACCACTAATCTAACCACTTCATACATTAAAAAAATTTAAAGCTCATTATTACTTCCGTTAATATATTATCGATATCTTATTAAATAGTTCTACCTTTTATTTAATGTCTATTTTATACAAAACATCAACCAATAAATATATGATAATGGTAAAAAATGTTATAAACAAAATTATAAAAAATGTGATAAAACTATTTTTTTTTCTTTTTTAAAAACTCTTTATAAAGTTTAGAGAGTAAAATAGTATTTTATCTAAAAAATTATCACGCGTAACGCGCGGGTCTGCGACTAATAATAGGTTAATTTTACATGTTAGTGTTAAGTAACTAAAGTTCCACAAAATTACGTGTGCTCCTCAATTACATTGTTGAATTAAATTTGGCTTTTTTAATTTTTCAGGTAGTGATGATTGAGTAGCATCTTAATGTAATATCCATCATCAAATTCTGTCATTTAGTGGAATTTGATATGTTCTAATGGCGGACAAGATAGTGTTCTACTTATAAAAAATTATTTTTTTATCCTAAAATTAGTGAAAATTTTGTTTTTCTTTCCTAAACTATTAAAAATGTTTCTTTCGTTACTTAAACTTTATTAAAAATTTATTTTTCATCTTTAAACTATTAAAAAACGTTCTTTTTAACATGGAGAAATTGTGGCCGTTGAACACTATCTTATCCGCCATTAGAACATATCAACTTCCACTAAATGATCGAATTTGATGATGGATATTACATTAAGATGCTACTCAATCATCACTACCTGAAAAATTAAAAAAACCAAATTTAATTCAACAATGTAATTGAGGAGCACACGTAATTTTGTGGAACTTTAGTTACTTAACACTAACATGTAAAATTAACCTATTACTAGTTGCAGACCCGTGCGTTGCGCATGATAATTTTTTAGATAAAATATTATTTTACTCTCTAGACTTTATAAAGAGTTTTTAAAAAAGAAAAAAAATAGTTTTATCATATTTTTCATAATTTTGTCTATAACATTTTTTACCATTATCATATATTTATTGGTTGATGTTTTGTATAAAATAGAGATTAAATAAAAGGTAGAACTATTTAATAATTTTTTTTAAGTTATGATGTATGAAGGTTATGATTTATATATGTATATATATACACACATATATATAATTTCCCTAGTTAGAATTTGATTAGTTTTAAGTTACTATTTTGTATTATTATATTTAATTGTTGATTTTATTGAACTATAAAGTTTAATGTCCTCTATATAGTCATCTCTATTTTATTTCTTACTCTTCTTTACCACCTTTTTATTTTCCAAATAATAGTTATTAATTGACGTTTGATTTCATTTCTTTTTTTCTTCCTTCATTTATTCTTTATTACTTTGTATGTTCCCTTGCTAGTTGTAAATTTTATGGTTATCAATAAAAAATAGATATCATGGATGGCTTAAATAGTTATAAATGTAATTACGTTAGTAGTATGTCAAAGGATTTTTTTTTTCCTTCTAAATTTTCAAGAAAATATGAAAGACATTTCTCTAATTTGGTCTCAATCAATTAAGATATCCATAATATATAAACGGAAGTAATTATGAGTCTTAAACTATTGAAAATGTTTCTTTCGTTCCTTAAATTTTATTAAAAATTTGTTTTTCGTCTCTAAACTATTGAAAAACGTTCTTTTTAATCTCAACTTTTGTCTATAAAATATTTAAAAAAACTTTTTACAAAATTTAAGGATAATTTTTTATTTTTTAAAGTTTAGGGACAAAAAACAAATTTTTAGTAAAGTTTAAGGATCAAAATAATATTTTACGCAAACCACATCTAGTCAACATTAAATCGATACAAACAACGAGTGAATAAAGTAGTATAATTAACCTTTTTTAGTTGTGGGTTTCAATTAGCTCAACTTTGGAGTTTAATCCTGCTTATACCAAAAACTAATTCTTCAAAAAAAAAAAAAAAACTTTTTAGTTTGATAATTTTCACAAGTGGGGGGAGTAGATATTCAAATCGTAATTCTTCTCAAAAAAAGAGATCAAATAATGTCATTAAGTTACAAAATTTTTATTATTTCATACCGCAATAAACAACAACCTTATGAACATGTTTCAAAAAAAAAAAAAAACAACCTTACGAACACAATAATTATATATTTTTATTAAAATATACAAACATAACAAACTAGGTTTATTTGTTAAACCATGATAGGAATAGCTCGCAGGGGTTGAGCCATCTGTAAGCTTAAACCAAACTTATCTTCCATGGACATATCCTCAGGCTTAACGCCATCTTCAAGTTTCCAATCAAAGGTATGAATAAGCGAACCCAGCATCAAGTGTAACATTCGTATCGCCAAAGGCAATCCAGGACATATTCTCCTCCCAGCACCAAACGGAATAAGCTCAAAATTCCGTCCCTTGACATCAATTTCTGACCCCATGAACCTCTCTGGCTTAAATGAGTTTGGGTTTTCCCATATGCTGGAGTCCCTGCCTATAGCCCATGCATTTACAAGCACTTGTGCACCCTTTGGGACTGTAAAGCCCTGGATTTCTACATCTGCCTCAGCTTTACGGGGAAGTAACAGTGGAACTGGAGGGTGTAACCGGAAGGTTTCTTTGACTATTGCTTGCAAGTATGGTAAACGAGTAATATCAGATTCCTCTACTGGGTTTCCTTTGCCAATGATTTGATTGAGCTCTTCTTTGGCTTTTGATAGAACCTCTGGGTTGTGAATCAGTTCTGCCATTGTCCATTCTACTGAAGCGGACACTGTATCATTACCTGCAATAAACAGGTCCTATTCCACAAAAATTTAAACCAAAGTGAGACAACACATTAGACCATAAACCAGATTCATAAAAAGTACATAGATGAATAATTCATTCAAAAAAATAAGTACTTAAATGAATAAATATATAAATTATTGAAGAAGAATATAGAGAAAATTGTCACCAGGAACAAAGGTATGATTTGAGTTTTGTCAAACTCCTCTGTGCTTTCTTCACTAATGTCAAGAAGGGTATTTAACATATCAATGTTTCTGACTGAATCGGGTGCTTTTCTTGTCAGCAACCGTTTGTTGATCAAGCTATCAAAGAGTTCTATCATATTCCCAAAGTAAATTGTCATCCGGCGACGTATGCCTTGGGGATCAACCTTCCTAAGCACCGGAAAATAGTCTGCCAAGTTTGGTTTTCCAGCCTCTTCCATGATATTCCATACAAGTTCCTTGAACTCTCTAGCCATATCAGAATTCGGGTCTGCCAAATCCACAGAGCAAATAGTGTTGGACAATAAATTAAGCGTAGTTTTGAAAGCTGCTCTACCAATATCGACTGCATCATTGGTTAGGCAGCTTTTATGGACGTCAGCAAGCAGCTCTTGTACTTTCTTGCGCCGGAGGTTTTGGCTGGCATCGAGTATCTTATGGGCGAATAATTGGGAGTTGCATATTTTTCTAATGTTTCTCCAACGTGAGGAAACAGGTATCCAAGGCAATCCTAACTCATGCTGTTTGTGGGCTCGAATTGCATCTGGAATGGAACGGTTGGAAAGGAGTTGGTCATGTGTTTGGAGGACTTCTTTGGCCATGGCAGCTGAAGAAATGACTACTGTGGTTATCTGGCCCAATTTTAGGCTCATCAAGGGTCCATTTGTCATGGCAAGCTTGGCCAGAGACTTGTGAGGTTTGTCACCAAGTTCCAAGAGGTTTCCAATGATTGGAAAAGGTTTTGGTCCTGGAGGAAGCTTTTTGGGAATAGATTTGCTTCTTTTTGCAATGGTATGGAGGGCTTGAATGATGGTCAAGCTGAGGCAAAGATAGAGTATACAGCTTAAAACTTCCATCTGTGTGTGTGTTTCAGAGAGAGAACCAAAGAGGGAACTGGAATGTATCTCCCTCACTACGGCCACCGGGCGAGAAGCTTTCTTGTACCTGCGATAAAGCAACTTTTTTTTTATTCTTATTACCAATCCTCAACAAGTGGCCACCATTATTAGATTAAAATATCAAATGATAGTTCATTATGAGCATAAGATATTTTATGCCTGCAATAAAGTCTTTTGTTTTTTTTCCATAATACCAATCCTCTACAAGTGGTTGTCATTGTCCATGAGCAAACGTTACGGAATTAAATTGACCTCTACAATTTGAATGGTATACGAACTGTGTTGTTATCCCTGCAACTATTATTTCCTCTTTTCAAAATATGAAAAATTAAAAATAATTTTTACGTCTAGCTTTTATGTGTTAAGAGTTAAGAGTAAAATGTGAGGCACATGTTTTATGACTTTGTATGACAATTTTCTTTCATAAATATTAACTACATATTTGCCTACCATGTATGGCCAAAATGGCCAATAACACTTTTTGCTAAAATAGTGTGGTATTATCATTGTTTGAAAAATATTTAACAATCTCAGGTCAATTAGGCAATTGACTAAGACCTAAAGTGGAAGGGGCCAAAATTTTAGAAAAAAAGAGTTAGTAAGGGTTTAAAAAAAAAAAAAAGTTTCAGATGAATTAAAAATACTTAGCATTTCCTTTTAATAAAAAAAAAAACAAAAATTTTGGTCGATCCGATTAAACATTGGTTCTAAACAATATTATTGTCCAAAAATAACATTATTATTCTTTAAATAAATCAAAAATTAACAAGATAAATTATAAATCCAATTTAAAAGATTAACCACAAAACAATCATAAATCAAAACAACTCAAATTCCTAAAATTTTTAGATTTGCCGTTCCCTTTGCTTCTCTCAACTCAAGCAAACTTTCTCAGCCTCTCTCATTCCTTCTTTGATTCTCTGCTCTCCGGCCTCCGCCTCTCTCAACTGCTCAGTGCTCTGCGCCTCCGCTCCAGGTTTTGAGTGTTCTGCGTATTCCTGTCTGGACGTTTCACGAAATTTGGGCTTCAAGTTTTAATGTCAACAAAGTCTGAATATCAAGCATAGGGAAATGTGAGGATCTAGTGCTAGGGGAGTGTAAAGTCTAACTTTGCCGTGTGGGTGTAAAAGTCTACCTACTTGTCTCAGTGTAGGAGCACTTAGATTTCCATAAGCAAAAGTGGTGTCCCTTTGGTGAATTAATTTTTTGTCAATAAAAGTATCGTTGTTCACGTGTTTTAGTCAGAGACAATAGTTAAAAGCATAGTAAGAGACAAAATATATTTATCTGGGAGCAATTTTGTATTTTCTTGTAAAAACGATTATGTCAAATTTTTAGTGCTAGAGTGTAAAAGTCTATCTTTGCCCTGTGAGTGTAAAAGTCTACCAACTTGTCTCAGTGTAGAAGCACTTAGATTTCCATAAGCAAAAGTGGTGTCCCTTTGGTGAATTAATTTTTTGTCAATAAAAGTGTCGTTGTTCACGTGTTTTAGTCAGAGACAATAGTTTTTTTTTTTTTTTATTCTCAACATATGCTTTGTTAAACTGAATTGGACTGCATACAGATTACATCATGTTGCACTTGTGCATACACCATAGGTGGGGGTATCTTCCACCCATATGACCCTATCAATTACTGATTTGGCATGACTTGCCAAAATGTGAGCGGCAGAGTTTGACTCCCTGCTAATATGACACACCTCCCACGCGTCAAAACGAAGAAATAACTTTTTACCTTCTATGACATTATGGATGCTGTTGGGAACCAAGCTTTGATCACAAAAAGAGTTGACCACAATTTGTGAGTCACTCTCAATAATAATCTGCTTAAGACCGAGGTCCCACGCAAGCTGTACTCCATCTTGCACAGCTTTAGCTTCTATCTCTAATGCTTCCCAAGGCAGGTCCCAATTTTTACTCATTGCTCCCATTGTTTGTCCCTCGTCATTCCTTATCATCACAGGATCAGGATCTTCTCCATTTCCCTTTGAAATGGAGAGGCTCCAGTACACGGCCAGGATTTTAAAATGAATGATCAACGCTCAAGAACGTGCCACGTCATCACTCAACCCAAACCACACTCAAACCATGGTTATACACTCAAGTCTTTAACTCAACAGACAAAAAACATCTTTTAGGAGGGAAAAGTGAGGTAGATCAAAGCTGTTGTGCACTGGAAAACAAAAAAAACCTTTTGGGAGGGAAGAGTGTAAGAGCTATGTCCGTCCAATGCTTCACAGATTTTAACCCAAATAAAAAAAAAAAAAAAAGAAAAGAAAAAAAAAAGGGCTTCATAGAAGGTTATAGAGGTATCCCACGTCCAAAGCTTCATAGATTTTAACCCAAGAAAAAAAAAAAAAAAAAAAAAAAAAACTTCACCGAAGGTTCAGAGCTCCTCTATTTCTTTCTTGCCAAAACAGAAGTATGTCTATAAAACTTGTTTATGCTTATCTTATTTGATGTTTGATCATTTTTCTGCATTTATATTGTTGTCTTGGTGAGTTTATATCGTTGTTTTGGTGGCTGGATGCAAGTTAGAGTCTATCTAAATTTTTATTTTAAATTTTTTGAGATAAAGATTGAATCTTTATAATGGCTGGATGATTCTTGGAGTCCATCTCATTTTTCTGCATTTATATTGTTGTCTTGGTGAGTTTATATTGTTGTTTTGATGGCTGGATGCAAGTTAGAGTCTATCTAAACTTTTATTTTTAATTTTTTGAGATAAAGACTGAATCTTTATAATGGCTAGATGATTCTTGGAGTATCTTTTTTATTTTTTTGAGATAAAGACTGAATCTTTTTTTTTTTTTTTTTGAGATAAAGATTGAATCTTTATTAGTATATGGCATATTTGATTGCTTGGTCTATCCACACCAATGGTCCCTGTTTAACTTTCGTATTGTTCATTTTGTCATGCGTATTGTTCAACTTTCAATATATGAGAGAAGCTAATTATAAGTTCTTTTGTGCAAACAGAATTTTAATATGATGTGAATTTAATGGGTTGATCTAGAGAGTATCCATGATACATCACTATCAAAATAAATTAAACTAGCAAACTGAATATTATTAATCCAATGACTCTTTCAGTAGCCAAATTTTCTCTTACTTCCAATGACTCTTTCATTTTTACTCTGGCTACTCTTTCATTTTTACTCTCATTTTTTTACGTCATCTCTGTTTTGAAAACAAATGATAGGTGAAAGTTATAATAAATTTATGGTCAATTTTTTCTAGGGATAATGATGGGAATACATGTTCCTTCTAATGTGCCCATGGAATCTACCCCATTTAAAGGGATGGAGTTTGAAGCAGATGAGATTGCATATGATTTTTATAATGAATATGGCAGAAAGGCTGGTTTTAGTATTAGAAAAGAGTATGTAAATAAATGTAAAAAGACTGGAGTGGTTACTTCAAGGAGATTTGTGTGCGCGAAGGAGGGAGTTCGAGGCAAAGACAAGAGAGATCAGAATGTAAAGAATCCACGAGCAAAAACAAGATGTGGTTGTGAAGCACGTTTGGTTATTGTACTTAATCGAGATAGTAAAAAATATGTGGTGAGTGAATTTATTGCTGAGCATAACCACTATCTCCACCTCCCATCAACTGTGCACATGATGCCATCACAACGGAAAGTGGCTACAACTCATGCTATTGAAATTGGTTTGGCACATGAATCGGGATTAAGATTAAAACAATCTTATGAGCTTCTTAGTAAGCAAGTTGGTGGATATGATAATCTTGGTTTTACCAAGCAAGATCATAAAAACTATTTGCGCACTAAGCGACAGAGAGACATGGAACATGGGGAAGCCGCTAGCTTAGGAAGATATTTTAGTCGTCAACTTAAGGAAAATCCCTCATATTATTTCGCTACTCAATTGGACTGTGAAGAGTTGATTACTAATATCTTTTGGGCCAATGCAAGAATGATCATTGACTATAGCCACTTCGGTGATGTAATAACGTTTGATACAACGTATAGTACAAATAGAGATGCAAGGCCACTTGGAGTATTTTTAGGTCTCAATCACCATAAAGAAACTGTTGTATTTGGAGGTGCACTTTTATATGATGAAACGATTGAATCTTTTGTATGGTTATTTGAGACCTTCTTAGAAGCAATGTCCGAAAAGAAGCCGATCACTATTTTCACAGATCAAGATGCAGCAATGGCAACTGCAATAAAAGTAGTCATGCCTAAGACATATCATGCATTGTGTAGTTGGCATATGTGGCAAAATGCTGAGAAACACTTAGGTCATTTACTTAAAAATGAGTCTCAATTTAACGATGATTTCTTAGCATGTATATATGAGTATGATGGTGAAGATGAGTTTCTTACAGCTTGGAATGAAATGCTGGATAGTACGATATTTGTGAAAATAAATGGCTAATTGATTTATTTAAATTGAAGGAAAAATGGGCCCAAGCATATGTTAAGAGAACTTTTACTGCAGGAATGAAGACAACCCAACTTAGTGAGAGTTTCAATGCTGACTTGAAAGATTGCTTGCGTACTGATCTCAATATAGTAAAGTTTTTCACTCATTTTGAAAAAGTTGTCAATCAAAAGCGGGATAAGGAGTTAGAAGCAGACTACAACTCTAGACAGAAATTTCCAAGATTGAAGCTCAAAAGCTCTCCGATGCTTAACCAAGTAGCAACAGTGTACATGCCTACGTTGTTTGATTTATTTCAGACAGAAGTTGAAGAGGTAATGACACTTTCCATCCTAGAACGCAATGTAAGTCAAACACATAGTTATGTGGTTGGAGTTTTCAATCAAAATGGAAAATATGAAGTCATGTGGAATCCATTAGATGAGACTCTATCTTGTAGTTGTAGAAAGTTTGAGTCATTTGGTATTTTATGTAGGCATGGTTTGAAAGTTCTTGATGTATTGGATATCAAGTTGATTCCTAATAGATATATCACGAAGAGGTGGAGAAGAGATGCAAAAAATTGGAAGCGGAAACAATTGCACAACACATAACATTAAGCCGGATACTCGACTGGAATATGTAGATCGGTATCGAGATTTATGTCCAAAATATATTCAATTGGTAAATGAGGCATGTGAAACTAAAGAAGGCCATAATATTCTAAGCTTAGCAATTGTAGATCTGAAAAAAAAAAAAAAAAAAAAAACTTTGTGACCTTAGAAATTGCAAAGCTAATGTAGAAGAAGACATCATTAGGCCTTCCACTGATTTTGCAGACAAAGAAGATGAATTATGTGCTTCGATTACGATTGTACCAAAAGGGATAAAGAAAAGGGAGATTTATCGTAATAAAAAGCGTAGGCCGAAATCATGGATAGAAAAGATACCGAAACCAAAGGGAGGCACATCAAAGAAGCAAACAAAGAAAAGAAAAGTGCAGGAGGTAATCTTCTAAATTATCCCTATTTTCACCATTCTGTTTTATTTTTACACATTAATATAGTATACTATTATTGTTGCTAAACTAGTACAATTTTTACAGGAAGTATATGCACATGACGTCATGGCACAAAAGGAAACTGAGGATATCTCTTCTGGAAATATTACTAGTTTTACACAACTTTTAATGGTAAAGATATTTACAATTATATATTTTACTTAGATATTAATAATGGTTTAGGTGCATGATTTGATAATTTTAATGCTAAGCTTGTGATATGTGTAATGTGTAATTATATTTTTTGTAGTCGGCTTCTACAAGTTCTGCAGCACATAAGGGAGGCTCATCAGCAAGTGTTGCATTAGCATCACATTTAGAGAGTATATCAAGCGTTGTAGGCTCCAATGACAAAATTAATGGTGCGGGAGGTCTCTTGACTCAAGGAAGTGTTGCAAGTGGAGGTCCCTTGACTCAAAAAAGTGCTACAAGTGGATGGAATCCGATGGTTCATAAAGTCAAGCCATTTTTCTAGTTTAGGATCATGCTTTATAATTTATGACACATGTTGAGATTAAGTGCTCTTGTTTTGTAATTTTCCTAGTTTAGGATTGGAGTTTTGATGGTCCAAAACTTTGTCACATTCAAATGTTTTAGATTTTTTATTATTTGGAAAGAATACTTAATCTACATGTCTGATGTATCTCTACAAGGTGTTAATTTCTGCATAATTATTTGTTGCTGCAGAAATTGTTACTGTTTCTACATAATTATTATTTGTTGCTGCAGAAATTGTTACTGTTTCTACATAATTACTGCATAATTATGTTTTTCTGCATAATTGTTACTGTTTCTGCAGAAATTGTTACTGTTTCCGCATAATTACTCCATAATTATGTTTTCCTGCATAATTATTACTGTTTCTGCATAATTACTGTTACTGTTTCTGCATAATTACTGCATAATTATGTTTTTTTGCATAATTGTTATTGTTTCTGCATAATTACTGTTACTGTTTCTGCATAATTACTGCATAATTGTTACTGTTCTGCATAATTATTGATAATTATTGATATTGTATCTGCATAATTACTGCATAATTATGTTTTTCTGCATAATTGTTACTGTTCTGCATAATTATTGATACTGTTTCTGCATAATTATTGTTACTGCATAGGTCTGGTATTGCACATTATGCATAATAGGTCCGGTATTACACATTCTGCATAGTTACTGTTTTCTGCATAATTGTCATGCTAGGCAGGAGCTGTATGCATGTTATACCCGCACCACATGCAGGCACACCCACACACACACACTTCCCTGCACACCCTTACACACACAGCTATCACACCTGTGCACACCCACACACACACTTCCCTGCACACCCTTACACACACAGCTATCACACCTACACACACAACCCAGCAGCTTTACTCGCACCACCTGTGCACACCCACACACACACTTCCCTACACACCCTTACACACACAGCTATCACACCTATACACACACCCCAGCAGCTTTACCCGCACCACCTGTGCACACCCACACGCACACTTCCCTGCACACCCTTACACACACAGCAATCACACCAACAGAGTATACAATAAGAGAATTTAATAAGAACAATGAACAAATTTTATTAAAATGTACACTTTGATCACATAATAAGAATTCCATTGAAATAAACACTTTGATTCTATGATTATAGTAACATGAAACTTCTACAATTGGTGTGCTTATTGCTTGACTATACATTCCACTTCTTGCTTCTTGATTATACATTCCATCCAAAGTCTACAATTTTCAATCTTATAGCTTGATCACTTCGACTTGCCTCATGTTAAACAACTTGCCCCATCTCTTGGTATGAATGTATGATGCTTTGGCAGTGTATAGTGAAGCCTGGATAAGAAGTCTCTTCAAACCAGGCTGTAGGCACAAGGAAATCCCTTAGAGCAGCAAGACCATTAGCACCTACATGCAATCAAAATAATAATATTCTCACTTTTGGAAGTGTTGATGTTTAATGATTGATCAATTAAGTAATCTATGTCATATAATTTGAGATAAAAAAAAATTGCACTTGTTTTTTACTCAAACACCACCAGCTGAACAAGAGACTAGGTACCTATGGGTCCAAGATCAGGAAGTTGAAAATGGGTACCAAAAACCTCAGCAACATAACCACGTGATGGGCCATCAGGCAAATTAACAGCAAAACGAAATCCCTGAGGTAGAACAGCAATTTCACCTGGGGAAACTTACAATCTTCCACATTTAGTAGTGATCCACAGCCCTGCACAACCAGCATAGAGTGTAAGAAAGAAAACTCCTATCGATTTAACACAGAATACCCTCACAAAAAGGGTTAGATTTTTTAAACAGTGTACTTGCCAAATTTCAAATACCTAGTAGCACAAGGAGCCAAAAATTAGATACAAGATAAGAATATAAGACTCTTGGAATGCCAATCCTCCAGCAGAAGGGCACTATGGGTATGTATTTCGCATCAAAGAGTTCATTCAAAGGTGAATCCGTTCATCATCCTAACCAATATCAAATTTCAATCTAACTAGCTAAACCACATGAACTCTAAAAAAATCACAGAAATCATTGACCTAAGCTGTTGAAGAAGAACCATAAGCCGCAGAACATAGCCCACGCAACAACGGTGGCTTGGCACGATGGTTGGTGGCACCGGCGATGGTGGGGACCGTGGGATGGAGAGAGAAAATTGGCTTGGCACGATGGCTGGTGGCATCGACAACGGTGCGAAGTGTGGAATGGAGAGAGAAAATTGGCTTGGCACGGTGGCTGGTGGCACCGGCGACGGTGAGGACCGTGGGATGGAGAGAAAATCCTTGGAGATGAGAGTTTGAACTTTGAACTTTCAGATAGGCTGGTGAGAGAAGACTATGCTGAGCAAACTTGGGTTAAGTTTATGTGGTTTGGGTTAAGCAACTATAGTTAAGTGTGGTTTGGGTTGGTTTGGGTTGAGTGATGACGTGGCACGTTCTTGAGCATTGATCATCCATTTTTAAATCCTAGCCGTGTACTAGAGCCTCTCCAGTTCAAAGGGAAATGGAGAGGATCCGGATCCCACCACTTCCACAGCTCCCAATCTCCTTAAACACCGCACCATCTGTGTTAATTTTATACCAATCCTTTCTAGGTGGAGACCAAGGAAACTTAGTCTTTGTGGGAAGCCTTACCGGTGGTTGTTTCTCCTGCTTGATCTCTTCTACAAAGTCAGCTACTGACCTGATCAGAACTTTGTGCCCTTTACTTTTCCCCTCATGAATTACTGAGTTTCTGTTGCTCCATAGGCTCCATGCAGTCATAGCAAACAAGATCCAGTCAACATTCGGGTATGATTCCATTATCTCCCATACTATGTCAATGAACTCATTTAGTGGTTCTTGCATCCATGGAAGTTTGATCTTAGTTCCATTCCATACACCCATATTGGCAATCCCACAAGATATGACCCACAGTCTCGCTATGACCACACAGTGCACAGCAGTCTTCACTCCCCACATCCCTAGTCATGAGACGATTTTTAGTGGGGAGGATGTTCCTGCAAGCCCTCCACATAAAATGCTTTATTTATTTGGGCAATTTAGATGCCAAATTAACTTCCATATAGACCCCAACCTTGAGCTATTCGAGCTGCCACCAATATCAGGGCGAACATTTCTTTCTTTCAACCATTTTTGCACCACTGCATAAGCACTCTTTATTGTAAACTTCCCATATGTAGTCCATGCCCATATCATAGTAAGAGACAAAATATATTTATTTGGGAGCAATTTTGCATTTTCTTGTAAAAACGATTATGTCAAATTTTTAAAGGACTCAATTTTTAAGTGAAACTCAATTTTTATAAATTTATATTTTAAAAAAGTGATATATCGTTAAATATTTTTTAAACAGTAGTAAAACACTTTAAATGGTACTATGATATTTAGTAAAACACTATGTATGTAGTAAAACGCTACATATGTAAAACACTCTAAAATATGTAGTAAAATGCTACATATTTTAACAAACAATGATATTTGACCATTATAACTTACAATATATACTTTAAATGGTACCATTCATATAAACTAATAATTTCCCCTTAAAAAAATTAGATATTCATGGAATTTACACCAAAGAGAGGAGAAGAGATAGGGTTTTAACACTCATAGAATTAATACTCAATGGAAGGTGATTACTAATAATTTTTTTAAAAGAAAAAGGGACTTACTAATGATTTAACAAAGTTCACAATCATGCTTTTTTTTTTTTTGGTACAGCTAAAAGGGACTTACTAGCTTAATAGTTAATATAGTTATGGGTCGCCTCCTTCTCAAGCCTTTGTACTTCTGTTTCTGTGAGCGCAGGTTTTAGGAGCAATTTTAAAATATATGTGTTTGAAAATTCATTCATTAGCTGCCATATGTGGATTGCACGTTTGGAGAACCCCTGTCCCCTGTTTCGTTTCTACAAGAAGAATGGCCTCCCTGAAGCCTTGCTTCCAAGCTGCATATAACGCCTCTCAACTGTTAAACATCAAGCACCACCTCTCTCTCTCTCTCTCTTCTCTAGAAATTTTTAGGCAATACTTAGTACCTTGTAGAGCCACATTTGACCATTGTTCTAGAAACTGTTTTGGACGAAATAAAATAAGGAGGAACCTAGAAGATTGTAGAACCAAAACTATAGAGATAAAAGGAAGAAGAGTCAAGAAGCATGGTAGGAAAATACTTGCTGGCAGTAAAAAGAAAGGTCTAGAGATTTTAAAGCCAGTTTGTATACTTATTTTTGAGTAGTCTACTCAAAAATAAGTATAAATAGAAGTGATGGTGCCCATGTCGTGAAGTGTGAAGTGGTGTACGGAGAAGTGAAGTGAGTGAGTGTGTGAAGTGAAGTGTACAGGTATATTTATATGAGTTGATGTGTGACGTGTGTCTTTTAAAAGGTCAAGGGTAAAGGCAAAATGAAGTGCCGTGCCGTGTGTGTCTAAGCAAAGTGTGAATCGGCGGCGAAGGGTAAAAGGTCAAGTTGCACTGTCAACTTGTCAATATTTTAAAATAAAATTTTGTTTTCTATCACATGTTATCCTCTTTTGTTCAGCGATTTCAACAAGTTTGGGAGAAACTAGGTTTTTGTATTTTTTTTTTTAAATCAAATAATATGTCTTTATTTTAAAACTATTAAGTTCGTATCTTTATTTTAAAATTTGAATTTGAAAAAATCGATTTGTAAAAAATCAAGTATAGGTGATCAAACTTAAAAGAAAAAACTCGAGTTCCACAACTTTTTTTTTTTTTAATTTCATTTGGCATAACTCGATTTTAAACTAATCAAGTTTTACATTAAAACTCAACACGGACCTAAATAGTTTCAAAACATGGACATATTGCTAGATTTTTTTAAAAATGCGAAAACTACATTTTCATCCCTACATTTTCAGGCGATTTCTACTTTGGTCCCTAAATTTTATTTTCACCCCTTTTAATCTCTAAAATCAAAAAACAATCTTGTTTTTGTCCTTACCATCATCTCACGAACAGAAATAGTCTACTTGGCAAACGGAGTGCATCGTTGGCATACTAAATGCTGATGTCAGTATTAAAATAATAATATAATATTTTATTTAGCATTTTAAAAATGCCATGTCATCTTTTAAAAACAAAAAATTAATTTATGAATTTTAACTAAATGAAAAAAAAGAAACAAACAGAAATAAAAACCAAAAATCATATAAATATAAAGATCAGATCCTTATCAACAAAAAAATTAAACACGAATTGTTTCAAAAAAAAAAAAATTAAACACAACTAAATCCAATAACCCCACCCAGCCACACTTATATTTTCCAATTTTGGTATCTCTCTTTGTCGATTGGAACTTTTTCTCTCTAAGGTTTTTGGGTCTTGGTTTGATCTGGGTTAGAGATAGAAAGAGGCTGAGATCGGTTTAATCCGAGTTAGAGAGATGCTAAGATCAGTTGTTGGTGGCAGTATGGCTGGCAGCAGTGCAATGCAAGACCAGTGAAGGCGAAGCTTGACAGTTTCAGTTCTTTTGGATCAATGAAATTGAGGTCTAGAAATCATCGTGGAGTGGTGGTGGGTGATGAAGCCTAGACATATTGGGTCAGGTTTTTGCTAGATCTATCCCCTTTGAACAGATAAAGATCTATCCCCTTTCTGTCTCTTTGATCTAAATGGAGATTCAGTTTCTCCCTTATGAGCATCGCCATGACAGCCACCACAACAACAAAGCCAAACCCAATGACATCTTGGACTCTCACTCTCTTCGATCTACAGGGTAGGATTGGGTTTTTGCTATTTGGTTTTTATTTGGGTTTGCTTTGTTGGGTCTGTTAATTTGGATGAAGGTGTGTAAGGTCTTTGTGTTTGTTGAAAGTCTTTGTAATTTGAATCTTTGAAGGTCTTTGTGTTTGTAACGAGAATGTGAAAGAATCGACTGAATAATTGATGAATGTCTTTGTGTTTGCTACCGTTTTTTTTTTTTTTTTCTTTTCTTACTTTTGTGTTCTTCAATCAAATTAACAAATAATTGATTAAGATCAAATGATTCTAAAGTCCACTAGATGTTTTTGGGTTTTGAATTTTTTGGATTTTGTTCTTGTCTGTTTTTTCTCAAGATAAAGCCGAATCTCAATTTATCCGATTTTTTGTTTTTATTTTCGTTTTTTCCTTTTTTTCATTTATTTAAAATTTATAAATTAATTTTTTGTTATTAAAAGATGACGTGACATTTTTAAAATTTTAAATAAAATATTATATTATTATTTTAATGCTGACGTCAGTATTTAGTATGCCAACGATGCACTTCATTTGTCATATAGACTATTTCCGTTCATGAGATGACGGTAAGGACAAAAACGAGATCGCTTTTTGATTTTAGGGACTAAAAACGTTGAAAATAAAATTTATGAACCAAAGTGAGAATCGCCTGAAAATGTAAAGACAAAAATGTGGTTTTTGCCTTTAAAAAATAAGGGCAAATGCCTAGAATTCTCCAAGTTTGTTGTCGGCAAATAATTAGCTTCTTTATTTTTAACATGGCGAGAGAAACATTTTCTATCGATTGACTTGGTGCTAAGTGATTCTTGATCAAAATGGCTCCTATATCTCAGTTTGCTTGTCAAGTGTGATTACTGGTTCTAATAATTATATGCGATTTCTGCTTCATAGTGTATTGATCTCACAAACATATGAAATTCATATGTTGTGAAAGGGAAAATGCATATATTCGATGCATGAGATGCATTCTCTTTTGATATAAATGAAACCGCATTTATTTTAGTGACACACGTCTCATGCTAAAATGAAAAGAGTTTTTATTTTTATTTTAAAAAAAATGTTATGTACCGATGGAATTATTACTCCATGATGTGATTTACTAGCGTTGTGATAAAGTCTACAATCATGTATGACCTGCTATTGTTTATAAAATGTATAAAAAGAATATAAAAAAATGATAAGAAAAAGGGTTTATCCTGCAATATATGTGGTGAAGCTAATCATCAGTTTCGTGGCAACGATTGTCTTATGTACATCTTATCACAAATGAAATCAATAGCCAAGAAAATAGTGAATCCGTGAAGGAATTGACAAGAGTGAGTTCATTGGCCGTGCTAGCTGAAGAAATGACTACTTTGAATATATATCCTAGTTTTAGGCTCACTAAGAGCCCATTTGTCATGGCAGGCTTGGACAGAGACTTGTGAGGTTTGTCATCGAGTTCCAAGAGGTTTCCAATGAATGGAAAAGGTTTTGGTCCTAGAGGAAGCTTTTTTGGAATTGATTTCCTTCTTCTTGCAATGGCCCGGCTGAGGCAAAGATACAGTATACAGCTTAAAACTTACTTCCATCTCTGTGTGTTCCCGAGAGAAAGAGAGAATCAAAAAAAAAAAAAAAAAGGACCCTCCCTATGGCCCACGGGCGATAAGGGGTTTTTTTGTTAAGAGAGTTTTAATTTATAACTACAATCTTCTGATGATAGTTCATTATTATTAGATTAAAATATCAAATGATTTTTTGTGTAGGCAGAAATTAAACTCTAAATTTTTTGTTTGAGCATAAAATATTTTATGCATGCAATAAAGTCTTGTTTTTTTTCCATAATACCAATCCTCTACAAGTGGTTGTCATTGTCCATGAGCAAACGTTACGGAATTAAATTGACCTCTACAATTTGAATGGTATACGAACTGTGTTGTTATACAATTGGAGTTTCACTATGAAAAGTCCCACCACTGGGCTCTGACCTTTATCCTTTTTGGGCTCTAAAAAGCAGTGGTTGTGGACAACAAATATTTCCCCTCTTCAAAAGATGACAAAGGTCAATTTTACGCATAACTTCTATGGGTTTAGAGTTAGAGTTAGCACAATTGCATCTCCACATAAGTACAAAACCCAGGCAAATGAGATCTACGGATTGATTTTTTTTTTTTAAGCTAAATGTGATGGAGGCACATGTTTTATGACTTTGCACGACCATTCTCTTTCGTAAAGACGCAACCAGATTTATTTGAGTGATTCATATTGACAATTATTAGTTTAGTTTACATGAATAGTACAATACAAAGCCTATATTAGAGCATCCACAGTGGAGCTAAATTGTTAAATTTAGCTCCACCAAAAGTTACTTTATCTATTTTAACTACACATGTGCTGCAGCGGTGGGTCTATTTTAACTTTCAACATAATAAAATAATATAAATATCACAATAAAATAATATAACACTTACAATAAAATAATATAACACTTACAATAAAATAATATATCCTACTGCCAACAAAATACACAGCACTATCCACATCCACCTCTACCATCAGCCACAACCACAACCACAACCACACACACACACACACCCACCACCACCACCACCACCACCACCACCACCAATACCAACAGTTCACAGCAAAAAAAAAAAAAAAAAAAAAAAAAAAAAAAAAAAAAAATCGGTTGATCTTTTGCCTCAACCCAGAAGGGGTGAGTCGGCGAGCTCCATGGGTTTCCCAATCAGGTACCCAATATATACGATGGGTCTGAGTAGATCGGCGGCTTAGGACGACGGTGATGGGTCTGCGTTGATCGGCGGCTTAGGACGACGGTGATGGGTCTGAGTTGATCGGCGATGGGTCTGAGTTGATCAGTGGCTTAGGACGACGGTGATGAGTCTGAGTTGATCGGCGATGGGTCTGAGTTGATCTGAGGTTGAGAGAGTTGATCGGCTTGGATCTGAGGTCGATTGACGTTGAAGATGACAGGGCCGGCGGCGGTGAGCTTGAGAGAGTGAGCTTGAGAGAGTTCTATGAGAGAGGTGAGAGCTCAGTGACACAGAGAGAGAAAGAGAGAGAGAGAGAGAGAGGCGTGAGAATGAAAGAACGAAAAAAAAAAAAAAAAAAAAAAAAAAAAAAAAACCAAATTTATATTATTTTAACACCGGATGAAATAAAATATTATTTTTTAGTTTTAGATGTGTGCTACAGTGCACATCTATAGATAGATGTGCACTGTAGCACTCTAGTTAAAATTTTTAGGAATGACTCCACTGCTGCAGGGTTCATTTTGCTATATTGGTGGAGCTAAAATAGTAATATAGCTATTTAGCTCCACTGTTACAAATGCTCTTATAGGCTAAACAAAGTGAAAAATGTTAGAGCATTCACATCCCATATGTAAAAAGTATCTCATTTTACCATCTCAAAAAGTTACTTTATCAATTATACCATACCATTTTACAATACACTCAACATCCTATTATTTATTTTTACATACAATACATTAAAATAATATAAATTACACAATAAAATAATATATAAAAAATCCCTATCTCTATCTCTCTCTCTTCTCTCTTCTCTCTTCTCTCTTCATGTTTGTTCTTCGTCTCTTTGTTTTTCTCTCTTTCTCATCCACCCACCACCAACCCAAACCAAGAACAACCACCCACCAATACACACCTTGCTGCAACTTGAAAAAAGCTTTGATTTTTTTTTTCTCTCTCCAATGCCAATTCAACCATACTCACAAAGAAAGAAAGAGCAGAGATAAAATTCAGTCACCATCCATATCAAACCCATACCCACCTTTTCCTTTAGGCACCGGTCACAATAAAATAGAAAAAAAAAACTACAAAACCCAAAAAGAACAACCACGCCACCACACTAAAAACCGCCAGACATCGGCCACAAACCACGAGAACCAAGAAAAAAACACACACAACCACAATCCCACATATCCTAGCACCACCCACCGGACCATCAAACCAAAATCAAAACCGCATTAAAAAAAACTATCAAACCATCAGTTCAAACCAAACCAAAACCCCACATATCCCAACAAACCCATTTAAAAAAAAAAAAAAAAACCATCAATGGCGCCACCAATGGAGTTACACACAGAACACCCAAGGTCCCAAACCCAGAAGAACCACCATCAAATAACCAAGAGAAACCCACCAATCTCCACACTACAATCCACCTAACCCACAACTCCAAACCCACCACCTAACCCACAACCCACACAACCGATTCACTGATCCAAACCCATCATTTGACCCACTAGATTTGACTCACAGCCTAGGCTGCAATTGTCACCAGATCCAACTCACAGCCTGGATCGCAACCCACAGCCTCTGCATTTACCGGCATGGAGGCCCAACCACCAGCACAAAGAGAGAGAGTGAGAGACGAGAGCAAGTCACAGAGAGAGAGGGAGACGAAATACTGAGATGAGGAAAGAGAGAGTTGAGAAAGAAAATGAGTCTGACATAGAGGAGAGAGAAAGAATAAAAGGGATTAAAAAAACAAATACAATAGTCTACAGTAACTTCTAAATGTAAGAGAGCACTGTAGCGAACTTGTAAAACTTTTTAGGTTTACAAGTCTGGATAATGCATCATTTTAATGGTTAGATGCTAAATATTAGCAACATATGACATTTACAAGACCCAATGTAAATGCTCTTAGTCACCCAAAATGACAGATGTAATCCATATATTTGCTTAAAACGTACACTTTATATGGACCATGGTACTATTCATGTAATTTTCACTTAAAAACTTAGTCACCATGGAAATTATTTTTTGAAAAGCAAACACACATAGAGGATAGAGGAGAAGGGATAGGGTTTTAACTTTTAACACCCATGGAATTAATACTCAATTTAAGGTGAATTACTGATATTTTTTTTAATGAAAATGTGACTAACTAATGATGTAACAAAATTAACAATTATGCTTTTTTTTTTTTTTTGGTACCATTAAAATATATTTTTCAACTTCATATTAGTTTTTTTTACAATTATGTGTCACGCTGTCACCTCATTCTCCAGCCATTGTATGTGTGCGTTTGGCTCTAAATTAAAAGGTTAGCTTATTTTACTATTTAGCTTATTTTTGCTACTATTCATGGGCTCCACTGCACTTTTTGGTATTATTCATGAGTCCCACTATACTATTTCAACTTTTACCTTTATCTACAATATTTTTAGCAAAAATTTTCAGTTTCAACAAAATAAGCGGATCTTAAACAACCCTACTTCTGTGAGCAGTGGTTAATTTTAGGAGCAATTTTGAACTATGTCTGAATATTGCTTCATTAGCTGTTATATGGGGGTTGTATGTTTGGAGAACCTCTACCTCTGCTTCGTTTTTGTAAGAAGAATGGCCTCCCTGAAGCCTTGCTTCCTGTCTGAATATAACGCGTCTCAAGTTTGTTGTCATTAAATAGTTAGGCCTGCTTGGTTGGAGATTTTTAGTATTATTGTTTAAAATGATGTGAAAACTATGATTTAAAAAGTATTGTGAAAACACATATTTACAGTTCTTATAAAGCAAAAAATGTGTTTGGTTTGGTACTATGTTTCAAATAACATGTTTCAGTACGTGAAAAAACATAATTGTGTGTTAGATATGTGTGTTCTCTTTTGAAAAAAGCTAGTGGGCCCCTGGTTGGAATTGAAGAAGAAAGCTTTATGTGTTGTCTAATCAAATAGGCCCCATGTTTTTCAAAATATTTACAACAATGTCATTGGACAACGTTGTTTGAAATATAAAAACTAGTAAAAGGAGTTTTCCAAATTCAGTGTTTAAATATCATAAAATGAGTAACGTAACTTAAACACTCCTAAAAAAACACTATTACCAAACGTGTTGTTTGGAATTACATACCAAACAAACCCTTAGCTTCTTTATTTTTGACATTTTGAGAGAAACATCCTCCACTGATTGACTTTGTGGTATGTGATTCTTGATCATGAAAGAAGCTTTATGTGTTGTCTAATCAAATAGGCCCCATGTTTTTCAAAATATTTACAGAAGTGTCATTGGACAACGTTGTTTGAAATATAAAACCTAATAAAAGGAGTTTTCCAAATTCAATGTTTAAATATCCTAAAATGAGTAACGTAATTTAAACACTCCTAAAACAACACCCTTACCAAACGTGTTGTTTGGAATCACATACCAAACAAACCCTTAGCTTCTTTATTTTTGACATTCTGAGAGAAACATCCTCTACTGATTGACTTTGCCCTATGTGATTCTTGATCACGAAGGCTCCTCTATCCTAGTTTGCTTGTCAAGTGTCATTGCTGATTTCGATAATTATAAATTATATGTTGTTGTCACTCCTCATAGTGTATAGATCTCCCAAATATGTGGAATAAATATGTTGTGAAATGAATAATGCATGTATTCAATATATATTCGAAAATTTATAATCAGTCACAACATAGTATAAAAGTAAGACTAAATAAGCAAATATGAGAGTACTTAATTTATTGTCTATATTTCATGCACATCCCACCATAATCAACACCTTGTTGTTGATGAAAGCCCTTAGCCACAAGACAGGCATTGTATCCCTTAACAAATCTAGCAACTTTTCTTTTGATTCGATATATCCATTTGTATCCTACAAGATTCATGTGTGGTTTGGGTGGTACAAGAGATCAGATGCCATTGTGCATAAGAGTAGTGAACTCTTCATTCATGGCTCAATGCCATGCCACATATTTTGAAGCATTTGTGAAAGAGGTCGGTTCAGTAGCACAAGAATTGGTGACAACAAGCAATTCCTTTAGTAGAAGATGGTATTACATCTATTCGATATATGAAAGGGTGGATACATGTAGCTGAAACATGTAATACTACCTCTTATTTTTTCCTATTATTTGCAGCTCCCACCTGAGTTACCTACTTATTTTATATAACTTTTAACTTTTATCTTCAGTACTTTCAGCAAAAAAATTTCAACAAAAGCTAGATAAGTTGTTCATAAACGGACAGGGTCAAGTTGTTACATGTTAAAGGGAAAATTACATGAAGATTCAAGAGGTAATATGAAGGAAAAGAACCGCGAGGGTTGGCAGAGAGTTGGTGTTGTAAGAGCACTTATATTTGGGGTTCTAAAAAAAAATAACTACTTTATTACATTCTAAAAAACTACTTTTTTTTTCTACTTACCAACTCATTTAACAATACACCTAACATCTCAATTCTTATTTTCACATACAACCTAATAAAATAATGTAAACTAACCTATCTCTCTCTTCTCTTCCATCTCTCTCTCTCTCTCTCTCTCTCTCTCTCTCTCTCAACCACAATCAGCACCACCACATCACAATCAACAACCACCACCGAAACCCATTAAACCCACCATTGGAATTCTCCACCACCTATATCCATCGCGACATCCACCACCAATCTGAGAGACAGATAAATCAAACCAAAAAAAAAAAACATAAAACATAGTTATAAGTTATTAACAATGGGGGAGGAATTCAAACCCCAGCTCTCTTCATAAAGGAGAGTAGGTAACATTATTGATTTACAAGGCATATGTTATGCCCTGTTGATTCCCTGGTGTTCTATCTCGTCTTCTTCATCTATATGTATCCGCCACGTATAACGATGCAACTGAAAGTTGGTGGAAAGTTCCAAAAAAATAATCCTCTCTCTCTCTCTCTCTTAACATAAGTGAATATGAGCACACCCAACATTGCAAAACATGCAGGAATTACATTTGAAAAATAAAGAGACAACAAATAATAATAAATACTACAATTTGATTAACAACAATGTTAGAAACTGGACTTTTATTATGGGGACTGATTTGAAATTCAAATAATAATCTATTGACAAAAAAGATTTACAATATTTTTTTTAAAGTTTTGTCATATAGTAATTGTTTATATGATGTCAATGGTAAACCCATATGAAAGTCATGTTAACATAAATCATTGTTTTTTCCAAAAATTTGTTTAAAATATTATAAAAATTTTTGTGATGTCAATGATAATCCTATATAAAATGTTATGCTTTTGTGATGTCAATGATAATCCCATATAAAATGTTATGTTTTTCTGAAATTGTAAAAAAAAAAAAAAAAAATTCCAGTGGAACTCGAGTATATAATACTCGAGTTCCATTATCAACAAAAAAATATAAACAATATAAATCGTGTATATAATACGCGAGTTCTATTTTTTTTTTTTTTTTTTAAGCAAAAAAAGTGTAAATCGAGCATTAGACACTCAATTTCCATTCAATACTCAAGTTCACTAGTAGCGAGTACGGCAGGCCGAGAGTTCAAAATTATTTATGGCCAAATGCCATTGAAAAAATTCTCAATGGAAATCGAGCTTTTGAAACTCGATTTACATTGCAGTGGCTTTTTGGTAAGTAAATCCATTATAAATCGAGCCTTTGAAACTCGATTTATACTGGTAGTTATTTTCCATCATGCCACCCAAATGGAAATCGAGTTTAAAATACTCGATTTCCACTGAGATTTTTTTTTTCTTCCCCCACCTACAGCGTTAACCAGATTCACAACACATTCTACTGGGAATTTTTTTTTCTTCCCCCACCTACAGCAGTAAACCAAAATCAAAACACATCACATGGGCAGTATTATATATATATATATTGATACCAGTCAAAGGGAGAGTACATTAGTACTCGAGTAATTGGATTAAACCAGTTACTGTTCATGGGCATTACAGTTGCCCTCTTAGCTACAGACCAGACAAATTTAACCACTACATGAGGCACATGAAAAACATAACAAAACAGACCATGAAGGATAATAAAGTTCAAATCAACCACCCTGGTGATATCTAGCCAATCAGTTGCAATAAAAAGCTACACAACACAACAAATATAATGAGTACAATGGATAGAGAATAATTCAATTACTACAACATTCAGCAATAAACAAAATAACAACTGATTCAATACAACATAATCTACAAAGTCGCCTAGCACTTGTCCATACTGATACAACAAAGTCTACATAGTCGCTTAGCAGTTGTCTATACTAAAGATAACCACAGCTTCCACGTACAATGCCATTCCAAAATCGAGTATTTTGATAGATTATTATTTATGATGACATTATAATTAATTAAGTAATATATAAATAAATATTAATTATAAAAATTAGTTATGGATCAATGCAATTTTACGTATACCCAGATAATAATGTAGTAATAATTTATTTATATAATAAAATAAGACAAACATTGTTCTATGTACCTTCAGCATACAAAATTAACCGTGGACTCTATACCCGTACAACTTTAGCCGAAAGGAAAAAAAATATGCAGAGTGCACCATTCAATTTCAACAACATTTCAAGGCTTCAAGCACAATATTGTAATTCCATTTCCCACGCTTGTTTTTCTTCTCCTTTTCACGCCATTTTGTAGTGATTAAAATTGGTGGGCCAGGATGGAAAACCCTAGACCCACCATTTTCTTTTCTTCGTATTTTCTCTCCAACGATCAAACAAGAGAACCATAATTCACCCTCCGTTTTCCCTCCCCCCTTTCCAGTTCTCTCGCTTTTCATCCCAACCAAACAAGTGTGTGTGAGGCACTTTTATGATATCTTCTATATTTATCCTTTTCTGTTTCGATCAACTTCATTTCTAGTCCAAAGGCCTAAAAGTTAGAAGCCTTATTCATCTTGGCTTTGTTATCAACAATTTCTAGGGAAGGAAATAGATATTCTTACACGACCTTGTGTTCAACTAAATTAATTGGTTTTGAACATATCCTTGCTATTTACCCAAAGATCAACGAGGAACAGTACACGCAATGGAAGAGTATCAACCTCAACCCCTTTCCATGTTAGTGCATAGGTACTATAATATGAGTTCCATTCATTTATTTTATGCATATAATAGGAAATGATCAACGCGATCAACAAGCCCAACTTGCGAGATTGGAACACTGCAACCTAGCTCCATAAAAACCAACATATTGTAAACCCTAAACGAAGCAACAAAAAGTGTCTTGTCATAAAATCCCACTTTTTTAGAAAAATTTCCTTGGCCCAATTAGAAAATCCAACTTTTCAAAAGAACATCGTTTAATGCATTTTTTTTACATACAAATGTACTTGAGGCCCGTTTGGTAATGTTGTTTTAAAAACGTATTTTTTTTTACATCATTTAATCTATGTATTTTCAAAAAATACGTGTAGATAAAAAAATGTATAAAAATACATGTAATGTTGTTTAAACATTAAAAATTGTTACTTAAACAACGATAACGTCGGTAAAAACTACTATCATTAATTTAAATTTTAGCATAAGCAGGTACTGAATTTTTAAATAAAGTAAAGGATATGTTAGGAAATTTATTCGTTGACTTTTCAAATGAAACTTCTGAAACTTCAGTTTGAGACATCCCAACATGGAATAGAAGCCTAACAGAGATTGAAGTCTTTCAGCAATATATTCTATTAATTTTTATCAAAAGAATCTGCACGATTAGTGTCAACCTAAAGTGTCTAAGCACCATACTGGCGTTGCCCAGTTCACCACTAGAATGGCTAAGAAGAAATGAAAGAGAGACATTGGTGTTTGGAGTTGCCACACACGACATGCAACAAAACTCCAACCTCTTTTAACGCTTTCTTTCAATAGTCAAAAGCTAAAGCAAATCACTCTGAAAGTTTGCAATTTGACAGGGCTTTTCCTCACTACAAATGCAAAATCTCTTAATTCTAAGTTTCCATAGCTTACACAAAGTTCCGGACAAATAAGATGTGAAGGAGTAACAGTGAGAATGTCATACCTTTAACATACACCCAAAGCTAGTATATCTCATCATCTGGAACTTCAGGTGTCAAGAATTTTCTTGGATCTTTACTAATTTCCTCAAAATTTATTCTTGATTTCACCTTTTCTGGCACAGGCACCAAAGGAATAATGCTATCTCTATCAATAACTCCATCAATTATTCCATATTCAACTGCCTCTATAGGAGACATGTAACGATCCCTATCAATATCTTTTTGGACTTGTTCAAATGAGCGACCGGTAGATTCTGAAATAATTCTTGTGACATTATTCTTGTTATGCATGACTTCTTGGGCTTGAATTTCCACATCTATTGCTTGGCCACTTGCACCTCCCAGAGGTTGATGAATCATAATTCGTGTATTAGGCATTGCCAGACGCTTGCCTTTAGTGCCACCACCAAGGATTATGGAAGCTGTTGATGCTGCAATGCCGAGTGCAACTGTGGAAACATCAGCCCTCACAAGCTTTACAACATCATAGATGGCCATTGTAGCACTGATACAGATAATAACAGCAAAAGACAATTAGGAAGTAGATAAAGTAGGGTAACTAAGACAGCAAATAATAAAAACAACATATCTAAAAATCGAAATTTAAGGGATGATATCTTTCTAGGTTAATAATTGAATTTTTTTTTCCAAGGTTTTGATAAGTAAATTATCAAATTTTTTTATTGGTAAGTTACACACACCCACTTAGTCTTGAGTCCACAACCTCAACCTCCACCTATATAATATATAAGGGGGAGGAGATGCCAATTGAACTAGAGCACAATGGCAGTGATAAGTAAATTATCATTTTAAAGCAAATCCTAAAGCATTATAGTATGTAATTTAAATAAAAAAATAAAAAGTAAAATAAAACTACCTTGACAAATACAACCAATCATATTTTTGATAACTCAATAATTACAATGGGAGAGGGGGGATTTAAACCCTAGACATCTCCGTTGGAAATGCCAAGAAGTGCTAGTTGAGCTACAAGACTCTTGACCATACACCCAATCATCTTTTATAAGTCAGAGTATAATTCCTCCACAAAAGACATAATGAAATAGACTTCCAAATTTCACAAATTTTAAAATGACCATACACTCCCTGCCAACAAGTGTACAAATCAGTAACTGTCTTTGACATCACATATCAAACCCCAAACAGAGAAAAGACAAGCGAGCAAAGTTGTCTTGCCACTGAACAGTGAAGTTTGATAAGTAAAAATAAAATAATAAAATAGAATTATTTGAACAAGAGAGCCTAGCGCACACTTGCCTAAGCCCAAGTATAAGGCGATCTATTGTTTCCTACTTTCCTTGCATACTTAATACCAAACCACCATAAGTATACCCTTTTTCAGAAAACTGTCAAAATCTTACTCCATGAAGCTGTCTAACCAAAGAATACAGAACCCTTAACTTCCATCTATTCTTCTAAGGAAACCCAGAATCCCACTTTCCTCTTAATAACCAGATTATAATAACCACCAATACACCAGGATGTTAGAGTACAGAATATTTATATATAACAACAAATTCCAACCCTAATCCTGGAGATCTCATATGTGCTCCTTGCTCCTCCAATCTACATAAATTCAAAGCAATAGAAGTCTCCTTATCTAAATCTAAGGTGAACAAATTGGGAACTTTTTTTTTACAAAGGAGAACCTCCACACCACAAATTATGCGAAAATCAAACTCAATGCAGCCTAAAAAAGGCAGCAAAGATGAGGTTTCCTACAAAACAACATATAAACCCTGAAAGGCAGACAAATGAATAATCTGTATAAAGTATGATAATCAACTAATCATATAAGAATTTAAACATAACAATTTATTAAATTCTCTTGTGCTGTACAAAAAACAAACAACCATCGATGCATATGGTTTACACCAAAATAGTAAAAAGTAATGATTTTTATGCAAAGGGTTTTAGGGGGTTAAAGTTTGGGGTACAGGGAAAAAATAGAAAAGAGCTTTTTATTATGCTTTGGGGCTATTCACTTCGCACTTTAAGTGCATCTTCTAACAACACTGATCAAGTCTCCAGAACTATCAAAGAAAGTAGTTGGGTAGTCATTCACCCAGAATTGAGAACTGGACTGTTGAAATACAAAAAGCAAATCCATTTCCTCCAATCCTTGCAAAACCAAGTCTTTCCAACATATACATCAAATAATTCCAATTCATATGATTGTAGAACTTTTCAATATCCAAATCACAAATCAACCCAAGCTACCCACTATGTTTTATACAAAAGAGACACTCATTGGCAGTGAGTATCGAATCCAAAATTTGTTTACCAACAACAAAAGCATTGCAGTAGCCATGGCAGAAAGCATTCTAAAATGCATTATGACATAATGAATTTTATTTTTTTAAATAAAGTTTGGTATTATGCTAAAAATTTTACTAAAAAGTAATGGTCCAAAATGAAATTTGTTTTGGTTATGTCATTGGAGAATGCATTTATTCTACTAAATAATAATAATAATAATAAAAACTCTTCTCTCAACAACAAAAAAAATTCTCATTCTCAACAGTAATAGAAAAAAAAAACCCCAATACAAGGCCTAAATGCATCACTGCACAACACAGACAAATTTTTTTATTTTTTTTTTACTCTAAATTTGAACAATCAATCACATTCATATAAAACTCTTACACCCATTGATCTCAACCTTCACCGCTAATAGTAAACACAGCAAAAAGCAAAATTTACAAAAACTCAATCAAGGAAAATGACGAACCACACTTTCAACAGTGAATTTGTAATGAGTTTGCAAAAGCTAGCAACAGTGAAACCATAATGACAAAGTAAAACTAAAGAACGTCCTCTCCTTTCCCTAGGCATTTCCCATCCATTCATCATTTGCACACATCTTCCTCCCCACCTTTCTTCTAGCCCAACCCATCCCTTTTCATAAAACTCTTTTTAAACAACTATGTTGTCACCCTTATCTCCATCTACACTCCCAATCTCAAACCCCAGAACTACCACTGAATTCCAAGCCCCAATTGTCATCCTTCTGCACCTCCCTAAACCAATTTGCTCCAACACGGTCTCTCACATGACATCATCACCTTTGGTCAGAGCTCGTCAACCGCACTGCCTTCTCCAGCCCCAGGCCCTCTCTGAGGCTGCCCTCAGTGTCCACACAAGAACTGCTCCTACTTCCACATCAACTTGACATCATCAATAACAAATCAACAAGAAGTCAGAATCTCCTATTGCATTATCAATAAAATAACAAACGAAGAGAGCACATGCCGCCATCTTCCTATTGTTTGTTGTAGACAAACTCATCTTTTTAAAAAAAAAAAAAATGGAGTATGAGGGGATTCTCATTTTTGGCTTCAGAACATGAGAAATACAAAACGAAAACCACGAAACTAGTCCCAAAAAAAACATGCAAATAATTTATTATGGGCAAATTACAACTTATCCACGTGTGAATTGGCTGAAATTTAAGTTGCCTAGCTGTAATTTAAAATTTTATACTTTACCAACCTGAAGTTAGTTCAGTTAGATTTTCTTAACCCATCTTTGTTAAAAACATGGCTAAATATGTAAATTTGTTTCACTTTTATGTTTCTCTACTCCAAATACACAAAAAAACATAAAAATACAATATAAAAAAAGAATCCAGCGGAACACTTATATCACGAGATTTCGATCCTTAAAAGTAGTTAACTTAAATTTCGTTTAAATCTCGGTGCGTAAAGTGTCAAATCTCAACTTAAATTTCAGCCGGGTAAGTTATAATTTCCCCATTTATTATATAGAAATGAATAAAAATGAAATTCTAATAGAAACAGTGTAATTGAGAGTTAGCTTTGTATCACGAAGTTTAAACCTATAATTAGGGAAATTTTGAATGATCTGGTAGAAATAAATAGAAATGGAGAAAGAAACCTCAAAGCGCCACCAGGAGAATTGATAAAAAGACGGATATCCTTAGTGTGGTCGAGAGCATCCAAGAGGAGCAACTGACTGATGATAGCGTCGGCGACGAAGTCATCGATGTTGGATCCCAAGAACACGATCCTCTCCTTCAGCAACAGCCCCATCGCGTCCGCTTCTCCTCTCGCGGGCATTGCCTGCGTCTCATTGTTATTCTTAATAATAGTAATTGGACTTGGACTGCTGCCTCTCATGGTAGACGTAGTAGAAGAGTAGATTTTGGTCGAGGGTTTTACTTTTGCGGGGGGCTTGAACCATGAGGAAGGAGAGACTTTGGGTTTAGGGACGAAGAAGGAATGAGGTGAACACAGCGATGATGAAGATGAGAGCAATTCCATGGCGTTGTTACTTGTTCCTGTTCTGTAGTGAGAACGAAAGGGAGATTTGGTTTGGGGGATGAGCAAAAGAAAGAGAGACCTTGGATTGTGTTATCGACCCATGATTCATTTGAAATTTACATCAAAGCCCTAAAATTGTGACAACTCATTAAAATCATCTAAGTTTTTTTTTTTTTTTTTTGAAAAGCATCTAAGTTTTAATTCTCAGAGCTGGTGACCTTTTTTTTTTTTTTTTTCTATATATTTCAATTTCCATTCATTTTTTACAACTTTTTATTTTTTTTTTTAGCTATGTATTCAAAAAGTGCATAATGATTTTGGGTGATGCTTCTATGAGAACTGTAAATTTTATGGTACTTAGAAATTTTACCATCAAGTTCAAGACACATTTCTTCTCAAAAAAAAAAATGAAATTTTACATATTCTGCTCTTTTTTAAATTGAAATATATATTATTCTGTCAACTTTCAGTTCACATTTTTTATATGTTATTTGGTTGTCTTTTTGTGGATTTTTTTTATACCTTTTCTTTAATACTAATATAATATATTATAAACTCAATTTAAAACACTAATATTATTATTTTCGTGTGTGTTCTAATAGATATTACTGTTTATTCAAAAAAAAAATATGTACCGTATTGCACATGTAGAAATGAAAAAAAAAAAAATATATATATATATATATATATATATATATATAGTCTTCTTATTAATGTGAACTATTACAATCCTATTTGAAATTTTGAACGTAAGGTTTTAAATTTAAGAGATTTGAGGAACATATGTTATTAGATAACAATAAAGTTATTTTATATGAATCTTTTAAAAACTTCAAGATCCTTTAGAAGTTTTTCTTTGCAATCTGCTTTATACGACGTTTGGGAGGTTACTTCAAATTTTGCAAACATTTGAAACCTTTTTTTTTTCTTTCTTATAAAATTAAATATTTCAAGAATAATATAACTGACACAACACTTTTGAAATAAAATCTAAGTGGCAAGTTATTAATAATAGGTAAAAAATGTAATGTCAATTATGGGTTCAGATCAAAACTAGCTACAACTTGCCACTTAAGTTTTATTGTGAAAATAAAAAAAATTAAAAAATTTATATATATATTTTTTTTTTTTACCAAGTCAGGGGGTTCATTTGAACCCCTGAGCTAAATGTAGAGTCACTCATGAGTAAAGAGTAAAGATTGAGGTTTAAGTTTCAAGGAGCGAGTTTCACTTACATATATATAAAAGAATAGTATAGGATTTTAATCTCCTATATAAAAAAAAATAAAAAAAGTCTTGAATGAAAAAAAAAAATTAAAAACAACTTGGACTTCCATTTATGTTTTCTTAAATGCTCACGTTAATATGGTTGATACTGAGTAATCGTGTTTTTTTTTTTTAGGTTACATTGCATTGTCCCGTTTTATTTGCATATCTCAAGAATTACCCAAAAATTTCCTGTAAAATGAAGAATTCTTGTATGGCGATACATGGTGTATTTTTTCCAAAAATAGACACTTCATTCTTTCATTCCCAAAATTAGTCTGAATTTGTAAAATAATTTCTTAATATTAATTATTTAAAATGATACTTGTGGCTGATGGTACACATGTGTCTGTGAGCCTACGCTTATAAGGCACATGTGGGAGGCGTCTCTCCCTGACATGAGATTGAACAAAACCTTGAGGACGAGTCTCGCTTTTTAATGTGGGAGAGATTTTCGCCCCACCCCGACATTAGAAGGATTTGACCTCTTTAGAAACAACGTTGAGCCTCGTCCTCAAGGTTTTGTTCAATCCCACATCGGAGAGAGACGCCTCCCACATATGCCTTATAAGCGAAGGCTCACAAACACATGTGTACCGTCAATGGTTTAGAAAACTATTTTGAGTTATTTGAGAATGTAGCCTCTACTTTAAATTATATTCTAGAAACATAATTTCGATTGACTTGACTGAATTTTAAATGATCTTGTTTTTAAAAAAATGTTTTTTATTTTAAAAATATATTAGATATTCAAATAGTTTCAAAACATTATCAATTTAAATCATTATTCTTAAAATAATATCTCATCAAAATTTGCCCCAAAATTAGAGTTGCACAAACAACCCCACCTCCAAGGCTAAAGAATCAATTTTCTTTCCTTACTCTCACGGGCATCCAAAAGACCCTCTATTGTCCGCAAGGGAATAATAATAGATACAAAACAAGAGATTTATTTTTTTTTTCATAGTTAAATTATCACATGAAGAATGCTAAGATATAAAAAGTTTTACTACATAACATTTATAAATAACCTTAGTAAAATTTGTTAGTTAAAAATTTTGGCAATAATGCGTTCAAAAATTGCAGCCTAATTATAAAAATGAGTGACAACACAAGAAAAGCTGAGATAAAAACAGAAATGATAGTTTATTCTTTTAGTCTCTGTTTAGACCTTTTATTTTTTCAAGAAACCTAATTTAATTGAAGGATGAGGTTAGAGATTTCATTACGCCTCTAATTCTCAATAATAACATATAGAGATTAAAGGAACAAAATGTTTCCGATAATATAAATGTAACAAAATTTGAATATTTAATATAAAATTTTTTCCATGGCAACCTTTTGCCTAGTAACTGAGTTGTAACATTACAAATATTTGACCATACCACGACCCTCCACACTAAGTTTTGTGGCTTGAAGCTGCTTCTTCTTCGGTGCCTTCAATTGCTGTAACTTCTTATTCATCTGAGATCAACAAGTTGCATTCTGAGTTTAGAAAAATAAAAACAAAGAATTCGCAATGCATATAGGTAAAACTAGTCACGTGTACTCCTGCTTACACAGACATACACATGCTCACAAAGCAAACTTGCTGCCTAGGGAAAATCACACCAAAGATAATTAACTTGTGAGGTTCATTAATATACATCTTAACGCAGATTAAGTTATAAATTGGTCCAACAAATCATTCAACTCATCCCAATGAAAAAAGGAAGAGGGAAAATGATTCGATAGGATTGTATATCAATATATCATGAAAAGAACAAAGTTTAGTTACAAAATTGGTTATAGTTTTAGGTTACAACCTTACTCAATGTCTTTTTATTGAATATGAATTTTGATAAATCTACTATTGAATAATATCTTTTTTTTATATTCTCCATTCTTACAAAATTTCTAAAAAATTAAAAATTAATAGTTATGTCATCAATAAATTGTTTAAATTACAAGTTTTCGTAGATTAAAATTATGCATAAAATATAAGTTTATAAATCATATAGTTAAAGATATCCAATTAACACAAAATTTGACATGTGTATTGTTAAAGATATCTAATTAACATAAAATTTGTCATGTGTATTGAGATCATAAAGAACATGCAATTCAACAGTTAGATTTTCAAAAAATATAGTAATGTTTGTTTTATTGAGTAAGGTTGTAGCCTTTATGGTACAACCAATTTTGTAACTGAACTTTGTCCAGTTAGTTATACCAATCAGGCAGTCATTCACAAACCACAAGCATTAGCAGTCCAGAAGAGTAGAGCATGAAACCCCTGATTCATGGGCATGACCCAGAGTCCCAGCAAACCATTCTACCCTTGTGATGCCTCTGAATGGGAATAACAGTTATGTTTTAGCCCTTCAGGTCCTTCACTAGCTACTCTTCCACCCAGGCGTGACTATTGGTTAAGCTCATAATAACTAAAAATTTAAAAGGAGAAATTTTCACTAATCTAGACAGCTTAAGACTTTCCCGACATTTAGCTAATAAGCAATAGCCCAAATAGCATTTCCTCCTCTCACAAGTGTGGGCACAGGGTAAGGTTTTTGGTATAATAACCACGAGGGTGCATGTGAAACTAACCTATTAAAAAAATAAAATAAAAATTCTCTGACATTTATGGGGTTCCAAACAAAGCACAAATAGCCTCACTTTAGTCTTAACAATACGAATTATCAAATTTTGAACCCTCCTACAAAAAGTTTACCAATTAGAAGAGAGCACAACCATAATAATGTCTAGGGGTCCAGCATTTTCGTACACAGCTTGTAAGCTGAAAAACTAAAATTTCTATCAGCCCCAAGGTACAAGCCTCCTCCCTTCATTTTCAGCCCCACAGAAATGAAGTCGTTAAAGAAACAAATTTGCACTGAACAAAATAAACAAATCAGAGCTTGACATTAACCTGTAACCCATAAAAGCACTGGATTCTCTAAAGAGAAGTTTTTTGGAAAAATTTCATGAATACCATATTCATTTGGGCCATCAGATAATCATTTGAAAGAATAGATATAATGACTTTCAAATCAGATCATTCCTGTTCACCACCATTAAGCTAATGCCGGAACCTAGGACTTCAACAAGCTAATGCTCTTGTTCTAAGACTGAGAAGGAATTTTGGGTGAAAATTATGTTCTACAACAAGGAAAAACTTATAAGAGCAAAGCAGAAGAGCATAGGTGAAATTTAGGCAAAAGTGTGAGCCGTGCCCCTTTAGTGAATTTTCATCATCTTCAAAATTTCTGATATCATTGGTTGACCCTTCAGACTTTTATAGAAATAGGCAATTCAGCAGAAAAAAGTAATAACTAAAGGTAACATTCCCCTAAGATTTATCTATCGAATATATATATATATATAATATTCCCCTATGATTCTAAACCACTCTTTCTCCCGGATATGAAAAGTGAACAAAAGCAACTCATTTGTGTCCAAATTGGAGAAAATTATCTAATTAATTGAAACTAAACATCTTCATCACTCTATTCATGCTGACTTCAAGAGATGCCCACAGGTAGTTTCACTAATTCTAATATTTAACTTTTCAGCAAAGGAAAACAAACCTTTAAACGACGCTGATCTTGTACAACTTGTTTTGCACGAGCTCTAATTTCATCTGGATCAATCTTAGATTGTGGACGAACCACAAAATCTAAAGGAGTTGCTTCTGGCCTTGTAGCATGCAACCTGGAAGATGATTGGCCAGACTTGCGTTCCCTGCAGTGTAATAAAACTTAACATCTAATATGATATGGCGTTGGAAAATTGTGCACAAAAATAAATAAATTAAGGCGCATAGGAGCAAATATATGTCTGTCATTGCATCATACCGTGAAAATTCATCCAAACCAAGATCACCGTCTCTAGATTCCATTCCAGCAGCCTTATTAGCCGGCCTACCAAAATTAGAATAAAAATTAAACATAAGTATATATAAATTTGCATGTGAAAGCAAAAATTTGGAGAAATATGCAGAAGAGTTCACAAACAGTACTTCTTCACAGGTGGCCTTCGGTATGGAACCCTCTCATCATCAACATTTCTCATCTCCTCAAACCTAGTGCTCTTATTAAATATTGGTCGACTCTGCACTCAAAAGTAATGAAAAGAAATATTCAATATTAATGAATACAATATGAAACCCATTTTCAGATCTACATGGGTTGTTAAAGAAAGAAAAGAAAGAGACTACATTTAAAAAAATATGGAAAATGTGTGGAATCAGTTGTTAGCAACCTCATTCGTTCCATATATGAGTGGTCCCACGCAGGGAAATTTGGCGATTCTCTTGTATTGTTATAGAGTCCTTGCCTTTTTGTACATAACTTTTTCTAGTTGTAATTGTTTAGAGACTGCTTTGTTTTTTTTTTTAAATTCATGGGCTCTTTTTAAAAAAACAATTCTTACTTACAAAAAAAAATCCATAAAAGTATAACAAAAATGCAACCATTGACCAAAAACATAAGAATCAGAGATTTGCAACAGAAATAGGAACCCTTGTAAAAAACAATCAAGTGACTAAAAATTAAGGAATTGAATGACGTAGAGGAAGACATAAAATAACACTAGTAGATTAAAACATGTATATACTTAGGAGTTGAAACATGTATCACATTACCCATTTATCAACCAAATCCTTCGCAAGTTTTCTGTTGGATGTGGTTTCCTCATCAGATTTTGATAAAAACATAATGACCTGCCCAAAAATATAGTCAATCAGTCAAAGTTATTCCTTCCATATCCGAGCTGCAAAAGTTATGGACTGATTCTTCCAAGGTGATTCCTACCTTTCCAAGACCACTCTTCTTCAGTTGTTCTCTTCTATCATACTGCTCTAGATCAATAGGAAACTGCATAACAGAAGCAACATATCAGAGGCTACATATAGTCCATCAATGATCATTATTACTACATGTTATAGACCAAAAAATGCTGGGAACTCTGACTTTACATCAGTCAAAATCTTCAGAATTGCAGCACGAATATTAATGTTTGGTAAGCTTCCATCAGGAAGAGGTTCAAGCCAATTCTTTAATAGAGTTAGCACTCCATGATCTAAAAATTCTTGTTGAAGCTGCTTCCTGCACCAAGATTGGTTGACACAGAACATAAGAACCTAAAAGATACGAATTACTGATGCTATTAAAAGAGAAGAATTCCCAAAAATACTGATAGCAGACTGTTTACTTTGAAAGGACCTCAGTCAGAAGAGGCAGTTTTTTTAATTTATTAACAGCAGGCTTCGCCTGTCTATTAAGGTCTGCGTCCTCTTCTGCTGTGACCTCAAGCTCAGCCATGACATTCTCAACTAGCAACGCAATTTCTGCAGGGCTTCTCTCATTCTTCTTTCTTTTCTTCCCCATCTTAAAGAGCTCCTTAATTTCATCATCTTCTTCACCCTCTTCTGCCTAGAAGCATCCAATGATGGATCAAAAATAAATAAAAATCAAGATACCAACCAGGCAGAAATCAAACAATCAATAGGAATGAGTTGATAAGCAGATTACTCAGTCAACAACATAGAAAAATACAATATCAGCTACAAACCACTAGCACAACAGAAAAAAAAAACCTCAAACTTCAAAAATTTGAATCAACTAAAATCAGCATGTACTTTATGCTATTCTAGGAAGAGCTTCTTAAATGAAAAAACAACATAAACGACAAAAAGAGATGCACAGCAGCATTACATCATCAGTACTTCACCTGAAATGTATAAATATATAAATAAATATATATATATATATATATGAAAAATTGACCTGAGGAGCTTCACCAGGAGAACGCGGCTCATTACCACTTCCATACCCTTCAGCGGGATCCACACCAGTGTCATCTATGAAGTTGTCATCATCCACAGTCCTGGAACCCTCCTGATCATCCTAATCCATTGAATAGTGGGAAATAATTAAAAATGTTTACTAGGGTACTAAAAGCATAGATAACATGCAGAACCAATGAATTTGTGGTAAACTATGATGAATTAATCTTCAAGGTCCCAAGATTTATAAAAAAAAACACTAAAATCAAAATGTTAATTCCCAAAGCAAATAAACGAGACGTTTAGCCCTTCATAATCTATTTATTGTACACACACCACACACAAAATACATCTGAATGCAAAAAATGATTTTCTGTATGAACAAAATAAAAACTTGAAAGAAATCAGCAATGAACTAGAAAAATATAATGCTGGAATGTGGAACATATCACAACTGGCTCTGAGCATTATCAATTACCCAAATTCCAGTCATCTTAATCAAAAAACTCCATGGAAACAAAGACATCAAAGCACAGGCTTTGAACTCTGAAGACTATAATAGATTTAGCGTCCCAAATCAAAACCATAGACAAAGAATTCACAACCAATTCCAACTTCACCTAGAACTCGTTTTATCATTTGTTCTTTGATAGGTGTTATAGATCATGATGACAGTAGTATAAACCAAGTACAGAAAATCAAAACCCTAGAATACCTCAGAATCGCCACCAGCAATAGTGTCCCACATCTCTTTGACCTCACCATCGTGATCCTTGCCAGACTTACCAGAAGAAAAGCCTCTCTTCGAGTCACCGCCACCCTTTCCCTTCCCCGAAGAAGAAGAAGAAAACCCTCTCTTCTCTCCTCCTTTACTATGCCTCTTTTCCTTCCTTCCACTACTTTCCTTTCCCTTCTTCCTCTTCCTCTCAAAATCATCGTCCTCCTCCTCCCCCACCAGATTCCTCAACCCTAAACCGTCGTCTTCGTCTTCGTCCTCATCGATCAAACTCGGAGCCACGATCTCCTTCGCCGTGTCTCCACTCTTCTTCACCAGCCGCTTCCGCGGCTTCCCGGTCTTCAACGACGCCTCGTCGTACACCGGTGTCTCCGATCGCTCTCTCTGTTGCCAGTTTTCCTCATCGTCGTCATCTAAGAGATCCTGCCCCCGCGGCTCCGGAGATTGCTCCCGATCCGACTGTACGTCGTCGAAGTCCATCAATGGCTCTCCATCCTCGTCACGGAACCTGAAAATTTTCCAAATTTAATTTCAATTAATCGAAGTAAAAAAAAAAAAAAACCCTAATTTTGAGAGGAAGAGAGCAAGAAATACATACGGATCGTCTTGGAAACCCATAATTGGGGTAATGAATTAGAGAGATTTCAGTGCGAAGAGAAAATTGTTCTCGGAGATTTTCAAGAATCCTCTATAAGGCAACCGAAACAACAACAAATAAAATTTCTTTAGTGTGAGAGAGATAATGGAGTTTGAATTTGAGCGCAGAGAGAGAAGCATAGGAAAGAGCAGTAGGTGGAGCTGTGGTCTTATACGGTGCGGATCTGTACAGAATTCCAGGTCAGTTCAGGTATTGTATTGTATTGTATTGTATGGTCAATGATCAAGCCACGTTAGGATATATGTGCGCGCGCGTGTGTGTGTGTGTGTGATTAGCGGTTTCCTTTTTCGACCGACAGATTTACTATGAATATATGAGTTTCATCGTTGAATTCATTGATGTGTATAAGAAATTGTGATATCGAGTAATAACAAGTTTCACTATTATTTGTGCATTCATCGTAGTATTTAAGCAGAGGTAGCTACTATATGCATGAGCTGCCTTTTTATCCATTTAAAAAAAAAAAAAAGGCAAGGATTTGGTTGCAACAATTCCTGCATAAATCATTGTATTCATTTTGTTTTAAAGAAATCAACGGCCGATATCAAATTTAATAAAGTAAAAGTGTAATTCACATAAATAACTTGTCACATTGCATAAATCTCAAAGCACTTATGGCTTGTTTGGAAGTTTAAAGAGGGAGGAGAGTAGAGGGGAGTAGAGAGAATGAGAGTAGTGAGGAGGAGACTAGAGGGGAATGAATCCTCTCTACATTGTTTTGACGTTTTTAAAATTAGGGAAGGGGAAGGGGGTAATTAGCCCTTTAGAAAGGGTAATTTTGTTAATTTAGAAAGGGTAAATTAGGGAATTCATTTGGCCAATAATTTATCCACTCTACTCTCCCTCCAAATCTCTTCAATTTTGAGGAATTAAAAATGAGGGGTTAGAGGTAATTAAAACCCCTCTAAATTCCTCCAAACCCCTTCCCTTCCTTCCTTAAAAAACTTCCAAACAAGGTGATTAAATTACTCTCCCTCCCTCTACCCTACTCCCCCTCCTTTTTTTACTCCCAAACATGCTATTAAAGAAAAATTTATGAACATGCGCCTATTTAATAACTTGACACATCACCATTATGTAGGAATTGTTGCAGTGAATCCTTGCCCTAAAAAAAATGGAAGTGTTAATCGAAAGCTTGTTTGGTTAGTTTTTTTCATAGCTCAATTTCGTCACTTATCACTCATCACTTAAAATACCCCAACTCCCTACACCCCACCCGTTTGGCACCATTACTCAACTTATCATCACTCAAATTTTTCAACTGTTTGTGAGTTCTATACCTGTAACTTGGTGTAGCTTTTACCCTCTTTTTTTTTTTTTTTTTCTTCAACCCCCAATACCCAAACTCACTGAACAAAATGAAAAAAAAAAAAAAAAAAAAAAAACCCAGAAACTTGAACCCAGTGAAAGAAAAAGAAGCCACCTAGTGTGAAAGGAAAAAGAAAAAAAAAAAAGATGAAGAAACTGCACACACTAAACCAGTGAAGAAAAAAAAAAGGGTCAAAAGTTGCGGCTAACTCTGATTGTAGGACCAAGTATGTGGTATTATTTATGAAAATGCCATTGAAAACAGAGTTATGGAAATTGAAAATACATTTTAGGTGTTTTCAGTTTTCATAACTCATCGCTTAAAACTCAGAGAATTGAGTGATGGAAACAGTCATCCAAAACCAAACCAAATAATCATCCATCTGTAAGACCCAATTGTTTTGGATGATGGATTATGAAAACTGAGTGATATCACTCAGTTTTTATGCTATCCAAACAAGCTCGTAGGGGGTGTTTGGGAAGCATGTTTGCCTTCCCACATCTGTGTTTTCAATTTTTTTTTTTCCAGCTTAGCACTTCTGGCACTGTTCATTGGCCATGAACAGTGAAAATAGGCTAATGAACAGTGCTACACAGTAATGAACAGTAAGTAAAATTTTTTTTTTTTATTCTTTTCAATTTTTAGCAAAATAAGTAGTATCCAAACGCATACATAGTCTAACATGACTCAATATGAAAATAATATTATTCTTATTAATAATTATAAGTCCATAACTTACCACTTAAAAAGTTTGTGCCAAAAAAATTGGGATCGTACTGTGACTTTTCTTTTTTAAAAAATAAAGTAAATGTCACTTGTCTTTTTAAAAAAAGGGTAAACTGTAAATTACACTCCTAAAATTTATGGGTGACTAGATTTTACACCCTGAAGTTTCAAAATTTGGATTTTACCCCCTGAAGTTTAGTGATGTTTGGATTTCACACCCTAACGTTTCAAAATTTGGATTTTACCCTCTATATTTTAGAAGTTTTTGGATTTTACACCCTAAAATTTTGGGATGTTTGGATTTTACACACTAAAGTTTCAGAATTTGGGGGTGTAAAATCCATACAACCTAAACTTTAGGGGCTAAAATCCAAGTTCTGAAACGTTAGGGTGTAAAATCCAAACACCTCAAACTTCAGGGGGTAAAATCTAAATTCTAAAACTTCAGGGTGTAAAATTTAATCACCCCTAAACTTTAGGGGTGTAAATTGCAATTTACCCTTAAAAAAATAAAGTTAAAATTGCAAGATAAAGAAGAAACATAACTTTTCTTTCTCTCGCTTTTTAAAAGAAGGAAAAATTAATTGATGCCCACTTTCCTAATAAATGTTTTGCGATCACATGTTTAGCTATATTTTTTTATCCCACGTTCTATAATAAATTGTTCACATGTCCAAATATACAAAAAAAGGTCACCTTATGGTATGTCATGCATCCTCATGTTATTCTAGGATAGATTATACATGTCATTCTCACATGTCATTCTATAATAGATTTTACCTTGGTTTCATGTCATTGCATGCATAATATATTATCTTTAAAACCAAATGCCAAATATTTCAATTGTTATTTAAATTGTGAGATTTAAAAATTAAATTTGAAACAAGGTACTATCTTTTTGGATAAGCACTGTGGGATGTATAACACTTTCCCCTCATGTAATCGAATTTCTAAATTTATGATTTTTGGTTCTAGACATTATTTTATTTTTTTAGCTTAGGAGCCCTTGGGTTTTCTATTTGGAGACCGCGACCCCATTCCAACCTTTCAAATTGTTTGGCACAACCCAACAAATGGGTGGAGTCGTGTTATTTTCTCTCAAGAGTGAAGGTTCTACTGAAAAATAAAAAAGTGAGGACTAAAATGGAAATAAAGTGAAAATATAGGGATGGAAAAATTCATTTTCACAATAACTTTTGATTGGATTAATATTTCAAAAATCCTACCATTTAATTACATATTCTCTATATTCTTAACATATATATCAAATTTCATAACAATCAGATGTTATTTACTATTCAATCTAGAATCTCATCTTTTATGCATAATTTTATATACAAAAAATTAAAATTAAAATATTTGATCAATGACATAGTTATTAATTTCATATTATCTTGAAATTTTGCAAGTATTTAAAGTATAAGAAGAAAATATAATATAGCAATGGATTTGCTAACATTCATATCCAATAAAAAAATATTGAGTAATATAACATAACTTAGAATTAAAATACATAGGAGATTGGTCCCTAAATCACACTCCGCGAGTCATAGAACATAAACTCATTAAAGAGTAGAACTGTCCAGGGAAATGGACCCATAACGTGATCTTGAGCCCAATAATAAACTAAAGTCTGACAACAGAAGTGGCTTGCATCCTTGAATTGATGCAAGATAACATATGACCCTTGGACAAAGACAGCCAAGGAGCTTGATGCCGACGAAGTAGCCAATGACAAAAATAGCCCTATAAGGACCATCCGAGGTTCCTAGGTAAATAACCTTCAAGACAAGCAATAGTCATCTTCGCATTAATTAGATGTTCCTAACACAACCGCATTTATTATTAAATGACTGGCCTAAACAGTGTTTCATACCCCAAAAATCCATTTTCATCGTAAAAAAAGAGGAGGAAACACCTGATGGGACAAGTATCTCTTGACGTACATTATGACAGCCCACTAATGATAAGAGGGCTTAGGAGTATAAATAGAGAGGAGAGACACACATAGAAAGGGGCTGAAAAACTTAGAGAGAGAAAAAAGTTTAGAGGAACACTTGTACTTGCCTTTGGATGGATGTATCCTTGGCAAAATTAATTCCAAGCTGTTTATCAATAATAAGTTCGTATCATTTAATTTCTATTCTTGTTCTAACCTCCCAATGTGGATTATACATCTTCCACTCATTACAAATTAGTTGTGATGATCAAATTCTGATTAGCGGTTCATTTTGTTAGTTTTTGACCCCCAAAATATATATATATATATATATATACACACACACACCCACAAGGTGCATAGTTGTATAACAAAAGTTCTCCTAAAGAATTACATGATAAAAAGAATTACAAATTGAAAAGAAAGAGAATCAATAAAATTTACAAACAAACAAAATATCACTAAGACCATAGGACCAAGAGTGCAAGAGCATTCAAACAAGGATCTCACAATCAAGGACTCCCAACACCATAACTGATTACCGCACAACGTTAAATGTATGATTGATCCTCTCGCTCGATATTGCCCACGCTAGAATAACGGGGCTATAATCCAAACAAAATACCTATGATGTTTAACAGTAGAGGATGTACACACAACCTTCGTAGGCATCATCCAACGTACCCCAAGCATGTAGTAAGAACAAATGACAAGACTACAAGTCTCAGGCTACTGCATATTTTCTGGAATGGGTTGTACCAGAGTCACATGAGTCTTATTTTATGTTTTGAGTCCTTTTTCTATTTTGGTTTAAAAGTTCTCAATTACTTCTCTTTACAATTAGGAGTCTCAGTCTTTCTAGATAAAGGTTATTTAGCAATCCTATTCCTTCTAGAAGTAGTATTGGCAAATAGCCTATACAAGAGTATTTTATGTATTCAATAATAGACAGATGGCGAGATTAACTATAATAAAATTCGAGCAGCTTAAGAGTGTAATTGCCTTCTCCTACCTAAGAATGATTTTGTGTAGGAAACTAGATGTTATTTCTAGGGTTTATCTTGCTTTGTTTCTTGTTCTATTCATGGTTTTAACTTTTAATATCTAAAGGTTATGAAGCTCATTCGCTAATCACTATCCAAATTTTTTTATTACTTAACTAGGCTTACACCCTTAAACACCAACCCTAACCAAGAACCTTCAAGGTCTCATCAAGAACCCTAATTTAGTGCTGAATTCCTAAAGATTCTACATCAAAATTGGCTTCTATGAGTTCTATCCTACATCACACGTGTGGCATGAAAATTCAACAAGCACATACCTGTTATTATGCACAATTAAATTTTAGAAAAAAAATGTTTATCACATGATAAACTAAGAAAAAAAAATACTTAAAAGGGAGTACAAAATAAATAGCAGGCAATCCATAGCATCATTCTTATAGTGTTGATTATGCAAGCAGTATTTAAACACAAGCAGGTTTATAACAACTCCAACCTTCCCCCCAAAATACACACTAGAAAAATGCTACCATGCAACTAGTAAACCCAGTCATGTACAAGTTGAATATAAATTTCACACTTTTTTTGATAGGTAATCAGAGAACTATTATTAAATTTCACACTCAATACAGGCTTTTCAAGCATAGCAACTAGACATATTAGAGATGAAGTTGTGCAGAACCAATCACTGAGGAGACCTCGATATTAGGAAATTATAAATGCAATATATAAGATACAACAACTAATTCGTAGTCCTTTTTCTTGAGGACCATGGACAAAAGCATAGAATTATTAGAATAGGGAAACTTGCTCCTCCTCTCCCCCAGGAAAACAAAACAAAACAAAAATAAAAAAGGTACAACCAACTAGAAGATTGTTAGTATAAACACTTTATTTGAAGATTGTTAGTATACAATTGGAAGGACTCGATAATAAATAGGTCAGCAGGAATACTTATTAAAAATAAATAAATAGGACAGGAATGGTTGCGATTTTGACAAATGCAGTTTCTAGCTCACATTATGTAAACAATAGCATCCACTTATTTTACAATACTGTTATGATGATCACGAGACTAAATTATAGAAGCCTATTAGACAATTCTGAGCAATTTTTCTCACTTATGTTTGTTTTCTTCCTCAATTAATAGAATTTATTAGTGTGCTTTTCTATTGACTGAAATTTAGGGCTCGAAGTGACCTCTTTATACCAATTTTAACAATCTTATTCAGTTTGAAGTGTTCAGAATTGCATGAATAACTAGTAGCACTAACAGTAAGCATATGCAATGCAGAGTGCAGGTGCAAGTGCCCCATTACCTGATATGCACTCAAGAACACAACCCATCCGATCATCCCCACACATCAAAATTAATAAACAAAGATTGTAATATGTGGAGAACTTAAACTATCTAAAGCACATTGACCTCATGATTCTGTTTATGTAGGATATTAAAGACAAGATAATGTAGTTATAAACTGACTGCATTATGTTAAGGTGAAGTACCCTCATTTGCTACAGAGGTCACAAAGGGTGACTGAGAATAGTCATTAGCTCATAAGGGTGCTAGATGTACATTAACATACTTCAACCCCTAATTGATGAAAAGCTATACACAGAGCACTCATTACCAGAATTACCTCCGCCAATCAATACTAAGCAAATCTGAAGGAAGTGAAGCAGGATCAAGTTCCCAACAATCTTTCAAAAGCTCTGGAGCCTCATTCCCAGAAAGCTTCCTTGCAGGAATCTGATGTGAAAACAACCGAACATCATCTCCTTCAAGACATCTAATAGCATGAGAACCAATCTCCCTTCTCTTAAACACCGTCTTGAACCCATCAACCTTCTCAAGATATGCCATGCTTAAACCATGAATCTCACTGAAACTAGTCAAAAATACAACTATGTCATAGCACCGCTTATCTTTAGCAGAGAGGTTTCTTCCTTCTGCATCAACCGCAGCATCATTATAAAGTGCCCACACTGAGCCCTTCCTCGGATAAATTCTATAAACCTCCCTTGCTGCTCGTTCACAATCCACAATATGTGAAAAGACATTCACTGAGTTAATGGAAGTCTTCCTAGCAACCTTAAATCTTCCACAAGAAATATGAAATCCCATTTTCTCCCAAATTATAAGCCCCTCATCCCCATTACTTTGAAAATCCAACCAACTCATCTTCACCTCAAAAGGATTGACCGAAATAACTTCATCTATCAAACCATAATGCCTTGGCATTCCATCATCATCATCATAGATAGCCCACACTTGCCCTCTCTTAAAACTTTTCTCTACTCTATCCTTATCAAAATCATAATAGTCTGAATCCTCCACTGACATAATCTCCAAATCCCCACTTCTAGAATCCTTGCGCCTATCAATTTCCAAGCCCATGCCCTTCTTCCTGTGCCTCTCAATTTCTAAATCCCCACTTTTAGAATCCCTACTCTTCTTCAAATCTCCATGCCTCTCCTTCTCCTTCCTCTTTTCTCTTTCATTCTTCTCCTTTTCCTTTGACTTCAATTTCATCCTCTCTTGATGCGCCTTTTGCTTTGCTTCCAACTGCATCTCCGCCAATGTCATCATTTCCTCCCCAGTTTTCGCCCTCTTCGGCATTGACCTCTCTAACACATCCCCAACAGTCCTCATTCTCTTCAAACCCGCATTCCTTAATCTCCCACCACTCCATATACCTCTATCATCACCATCCTCATCCTCTTCCCTTTCCGATTCCCCACTTGTCACTACGCCACCACCGTGCAATCTCCCCTTAACATTCACGCTTCCCAATTTCACACCACTACCCCTTTTTCCCTTCACACGACAGGCACTTGTCAAATTCTCACCACTACCCATTTTCCGATTGGAACCCAACTGCTCAAAACTCCTGACAAGACCCATATTTCTCTTCCTCAACCTCTCACTCCGAACCCTAGTTTCCTCCACAGCAACAGCATCATCCCCATCATTGGTCTCAACCTGCACAGCCAGAAAGCTCTTCCTACAACTAGGACACACCAAACTATGACCCAAATACTTTTTCTCAAACTTGTGCAACAAACGGCACGTGGAACAAGCGGTCCAGAAAGTGTCCAGAGCAGGAGCAGCATTGACATTGACATTGTCATCCTGAATCCTAATCCTAAGCTTCATATCATACTCTTTCCTACGAATCTTATCGGACAAGAACCGAAAGGCGTCGCCGACGAGCTTAAAGGCCTCTTCGGAGCCGGCATAAGGGTTCTTGTCAGGGTGAAGAAGTAAGGCAAGTTTTTTGTACTGTTTTTTAATGGTGTTAATGTGAGCAAAAGGTTCTACCTGGAGGATGGTGTACCAATCAGACTCAGGGGAGCGGAGGATCTTGAAGGATGTGACCATCTCCGAGAGCCCATCCAGGTTGGGCGCTAGCCGAAGGGCTCGCTTCGCGTACTTGAGGGCGGACTTCAGGTTCGACTTCTTGTATTTCGTCTCTGCTATGCCTTTCAGACGCCGTGCTTCTTCCTCTTCTTCAGGACCCCCCATTTCTCTTTCTCTTATTTTTAATCCCTAATCTCTGGGACTCACTCACTGACTGAAACAGCAGCAATTTGTTTGGGGGAGGAAGATATATAAGGGTTTTGGGAGTGAGAGCCTAGAATGAAATAATAAGGAAAATTCCAGCAGAGATACAAACTTTTTTTACGTAATTTTTTTTTAAATAATAAGTATTTTTTAACACATAACGTAGGAGAAGATTTTTTAAAAAAACTTAGGCATATATAGCTTTTGGTCACATTAACACTTTGAAAAATATCGTAAAATGGTTTCTCATTAGCATTTCTCAAATAATAATAATAAGGATGATGGTAACTAGTGTCTTTAAAACATTGGTCAACAATCTATATTTTGAAAGTTTTGACAACTTTTATGAAAAATGAAAAAAACTGTTAAAACATCAATTTTTTTTTCTTTTTCTATAAATTTTTTTTAAAAAATGAATTATTAATCAATGCCTTAAGGTCATTCGTTAACATTTTTCTAATAATAATAAAAATGAAAAAAAATGTTATGTACATAATATTTTCAGAATAATACTTAGTGACAAATTGTTATTGGTTGTAATAAGTAGGCAAAAAAGTAATTTAAGTTGTGAATTCAAATTAGAATTAATAACAACTTATCACTTACGATTTGTTGTGAAAGTGTTATAAAAATGCTATGTACCGTAGCACTTCTAGAAAAAATGTAAGGTAAAAAACATGAATAATGTTTAATTTCACTTTACAAATAATATAATTAGTCGCTAACTCATGCAATGCATGGAAGAGTCAAATAAAAGTTATAAATTTTCACTTATAAAAGTTAAAACTTAAAAGGAAAAAAAAATACTAAGACCAATAGCGATAATTCTAACACCAATAATATTATATAATCTTAACTTTCAGATGAATAAAATGACTTTGTTAGAGAGTGAAGACAAATAAATGTACCAAATATTGAGTAAAGATTGCTTCAGTCATTTGGCTTAAATAGTAGAACTTTTTTTTTTTTTTTAACTTCCTTTGGACACTTTTAAGCCAATAAACAAAACAAACCCTCATCACACACACAAATGTGAAAATTTTGGAAATCATATATTTTGAAATATATGAATGTAAAAAAAGAGGAGGAAGAAGAAGAAGTACCAATTGAAAGGCAAAAAAGAGCATTAATCTATAAAGGGCGAGGTATTAAATTCAAGTTGAAGATGAGCTATTAATAACATATTACATTTACCATGGTTTTTGAGTGAAATTGAAAGAGCATTAATCTATAAAGGGCGAGGTATTAAATTCAAGTTGAAGATGAGCTACTAATAACATATTACATTTACTATAACTTTTGAGTGGAGTTGTGGTGTGCCTTTGTGTTAGAACCCATTTTCCTCTTGTTGTGTGTGTGTTTGTTTCTCAAAAAATAACATATTACATTTCATAATTTATATCAAAATTTTAATCTATAAAGATGTAATTCACGCCTCTTTGCCGACCTTTTCTTTACATACCAAGAATTAAAAAAAAAAATAAAACAAAATTATAAATCAAAGTTTACAATTGTTTTATGTGTTAGTTTTTTATTTATTTTAATTTATTATAGTTTATTGATTACACCTTGCATCATTGTATATAAAGGCTAAAATACAAATATATTTGTAATAGATTAATGGCGAAGTATGTCTGGTATTCAATAGTAAAAGTGATTTTCGACAGGATTTGAAATCATGAAAAAGAAATAAACCAACAAAAAAAAATATCCAAAAGATTTTCTTTCCTTTTCAAATTAGTGGTGAGGGGAAAAAAAAAACTATAGCTCCTCGATCTTTAATCTCTCTCTCTCTCTCTCTCTCTCTCTATATATATATATATATATATTAGTATTATATATATACCTACCAGTCCTTCATTGCGGCATTCCCTTAAAAAAATCATCAACGTTGCTAAAACCAATGCTATAAACTCCAATATGCCAGAAGTTGGAAAAATCAATTAAAAAAAAAATTCTGTCCAAACTCCTTTCATAATTCATACCCAACAAAAGCTAACATGTACAAAAAAAACAAAAAAGGTAGAAAATTTTTATTACCTTTAGCCTTAGTTTAAGGTTGCTCTCCCAAACTCCTTTCATAATTCATACCCAACAAAAGCTAACATGTATAAAAAAAAAAAAAACAAAAAGGTAGAAAATTTTTATTACCTTTAGCCTTAGTTTAAGGTTGCTCTCTAAGAAGCTTGGCTCGCTCCATAATGGTTTGCAACCACCTACAAATCAAAAAATCTCAAATTAAATTGCTAAAATTTTTGAGATTTACCGGTTTAGGGTTTTGTTTTTTCTCTCTAAACGTAGGAGGCTTCAATTATATAAATATAAATATAAATATATATATTGATCAATGATAATGATGAGTTTGAGTTTGAGTTTAAGTTGGACTTGTTAGAAAGATAGAGTTTCACCCCTTATTAAGTTTGGACTAAACAAAAATAATTTTTCTTAAATAAAATGATAATTTTATTTAAATATTGTGCTGTCGTAAAAAATTGTGGGAGCTTCAGAGACTTCGATTTTATCTATATATATATATATATAGATAATAAATTTGACTAATCCCTATAAAAAAAAAATAAATAAATTTAATTAATCAAATTATTTGTACTATGTAGGGACACGATATTCAGACCAATCTCAAAATGTATGGAATCTTGGCCCAGCGGGCCCAATACAATAAATTTGTAGAGAGTGGGACAAAGAGCTAGGTTTTAGTGCATGGATAACAGTTAATATGGATTTCATAACAATCAAACAGAGAGGAACCGAGTTTACCAAAGAAAGTTCGTCATTGGCACAATCCGAGGAGCTTTGTTCTAGTAAATGTTGAACGAGAACGGTTACAGGAGTTCTTGAGATTGCTACCGTGCTTCGCCCCTTTTCTATGGTGGATTTCTCCTATTATATAGTCCCTTTCAAACAACCTGGGCCTTCCCTTTGTTAATCATCCAAGCCTATACTTGAGTGTCTGTCCCATCAGACACCCTCTTTGGTGTTCTGTGAGTTGCGGTAACCGAGGTAGCACTGTTCAAGGGTCTTGTCCACATAAATGTGGTATCATCAGCTTTCCCCTAGATATTTTTGAGTTCCTATCCTTCTTGTACGTTTGTGGCACACGTCCCTATCACTAGAGCTTCCTAGAAGGTCACCCTGATCACTAGGATCCATAGCTGATCCGTGTTTAGCTTATCCGAGAAGATATTCTTCCTCGGACTCGGACTACTCACGATCTCGGCTAAAGCCCCACGCTCTCGGCCAAAGCCCAAGACCCAATTGCATGATTTGGGCCCATGACCCCACATACTATGTTTACAAATAGATATGTATGGGTGCAACTTGTGTCCAGTGATAGTTGCCACTGGACACGTTAGACTGCAGACACGTGTCCGTATCCTAACGTGTCCAATGGCAATTGCCGTTGGACACAAATCACTCCTGACATGTATATATCAGTGAAAACCCAATTTTAAAGCAAAGCATATCATACATCATTAAACCAACATCATCAAAATAATCATCAAGGTATCAAAAGTTTTAATCCTAGGATGACCAAGCATAAAGGATATAACTTTAAAGCACATGATGCAAGCATTATTCAAAAGGAAACCTTAAACATGACAACATAAATAAACAAAAAGGGAAGTCTAAGGTAAAGATGCAACCTTTGGGTACCCAGATTGAAACTTTGTCTCAAAAGTTTACACTTTGAACCTTATCATTAAAACTAACATGCATAGATGGATATTTATACAAGGAAATGCAAACTAAAGATCAAGGTTCAAACTTTGATAAGGTAAACATGAATTTAAATATTAAAGGAACCAACTTTAGGCCAAAATGCAAACTTTCATGGATATAAGAGATGAACAAAGCATATGATTTAATAAAAATGAAAGCTTCAGAACAAAATGCAAGTTTTTCATGTCAACATGCCATTCAACATTTTAGGAACAAAGCTTGCAACTTTTCAACTAGTGTGACAATTTTAAAAAGAAAAGCTTTAGCTTTAACCATTAAAACTTGTAGATATAAAAATGTAATGGAACAACTATGGCATCACCACATATCGGCTCACAAACATAGATTCTAATATTTCACATGATAAATATCAATAAACATAAGATAGAACAAACAAATAAACACCATAGATGTATAGATATTAATTAAGCAACCATATCTAAAAACCAAAACTTTACATCAAAATCCATAAAAGGTGAAACTTTCAAGATTATTGATAAAAAAAAGTATCATTATTTAATCATCTGACGTGTTAAACAAAGAAAACCAAAGGTCCAAAGCAAAGGAAGGATACATAATAACCAAAAATGTTTAGAAACTCAAGCATTATATAAAAGGAAGAGCTTTCAAACAAATAACATGCAAACATCATTATTCAAGCTAAAAAGCAAAGAAAACGAGCATGGAAATGATGGAAAACTAAGAGTTTAGAGATTATACCCTCCCAAAAGCTTGATTTTGATGAAAATGGAGAATAATTTTGTCTAAGAGGTTGGAGGGCTGTCCAGAGGCAGAGGGGAAGGCATAACGTTTTTTCTATGTGTAGGAGCTCTACTGGAACAGAGGGGAGCTGGAGCTTTTAAATAGAAGGCCTTGCACAATATGCACATCTTGAAGCTATGCAAGTTGGTCCATGTGCCAGCTTCAAGCTGTGCATGTATAAAAATCCCATTTTTATTCCAGCTTTAGTTCCAGTTTTGATCAATCTCAGGTACTAAAATTGCACACTAATTTCAAGGCCTTTTGGAACTCTGATTTGAATGATCATGGTGTCCATGGAAAGATCTCATAGCATACTTTTCACAGGTTCTGACCTCAAGTCATTTGTAGCACCATGCTTGAAATTATTAGCCTCCAAAGTTGGATGCCTGCACTAATTTTCATAACTTTGTTTGATTTCCCCAACTTGATATTTTGAGAGACCGCACCCCCAACCCAACCTTTCAAATTAAGGATTGGCATAACCCACATGAATGGGTGGAGTTTTGCTAGTGCCTCTCAAGAGTAGAGGTTTTACTGATTTTATCATCCATACTAGGTTAAGACTTTTACAATGGAGTCGCCACTTATTTAATTGGAAAAATAAAAAAACCAAAAGAATTGAAAAGTGCATCTTTATTGATGAATTTCAATTGAATGTACATCTATTGAAAATAACTAGAAAGTTACATGTTTTGGATACAATCCAAAACAAAAGTACATAACTTTGTTTTCTAGTTACATTCTAGAAATAGAAAATTACAAGGAAAAGCGTAATCTACTATTCCTTGACCTAAGTTCGGAGTCTAGATTACATGATTGGGAAGATGTTAGGCATCCTACCTGCTTGGTGAAACTGGACTTCTATACTTTAGTGGCAATGATCATATCATATCATTCAAGAGTTTATGTCATCCAAGAACATATGATTGAAAAGAAAATACTCAAGAGTATGATGAAACCCTATTATAGGCATGCAAGGAATTGATATTGGAAAACATGGTGAATATGTGTGTGATGTAAGAAACTCAAATCTAAGAACATGTGAACATGTTAAATAAAAAGCCCTAGAAACATGCAAAACTAAGACAGCCTAGATCTAACATATTCAAAAATCAAGTACATGTGAAGAACTTGAAAATAAAACATGCTTGAATCTTAAGAACTAGGGCATACATTAAATAGGAGGTTTAGAAATTTTACCTACATGCAATTGCACTCCAAAAAAGAAATCATCTATAGATGGGGATTCATGAATAGGAAGTTGGTCTCTAAGACTATGAGGACCAAGCTATCCCTTCTAGCAAGTTGAGACCAAGAGGATCAAAACACCAAAGGAATCTTTCTACTACAAATTTTAGAGAATGTGGATAGAGAGAAGTGAATAAATTTTAGGTTTTTAGTGCTTTGAATTGTTGATGGAGAGGGGTATTTATACTAGAGGATGGGGGGGGGGGGGGGGGCGGGCAGGGATGAGTCTCTGGGTAACGTGGATTTAAAGAAAATTTGAATTTTTTGAAGTAAAAATGTTGGGTGCAAGGTCAAATTGAGTGGGAGCAAGACAAGCTAAAAGGTGGAAGATTTATGGGGATTCTAATCCAAGTGCCGATCGACACTTGATCTAGATTCTCCAGAAATCCTTTCATTTTCGGTTCGTTTATTTCCAATTTCAATTATGATTTGTTTTCCTTCTAATTTTGACTTCTAATTTTTTTTCGTGATTTCCTTGGTCCTTAAGCTCATCAAATTAATTTCAAATTTGTCAAATTAATTAATTAATAAATTTTTGCAAATTTTGCAATGAATCAATAAATTTCTTGTTTCTAGATTAAATCAGGTGCATGCAGCCACACCATAAACGATATCCTTAACTAAAAGTGTTATGACACATCATTTATTTTGAATTAGACTAAAATTAGACCATTTAGAACTAAGAGTTCATAATCAAGTGTGGTTATGACTTAATTCATGCAAGTGCATGTTATCGTTTAAATTTGTTTTCTTTATATTTTTTAATCCGGTTGTCTAATTAAAACCCATGAATTGTCGTTTTGATCATTATGACCTCAAGATTTTATTTCATGAAATATATTTGGAGATCAAATGGCCAAAATTAAAATTTTGCTTTTGTGACATGATATGCAATGTAATACAATTGAGATGCAATGAAATGCAAATGTAGTTAAATGGGAGTTGTAAAATGAGGTGTCTACAAATATTTGTCAATCCATGCGTCGAGCCGTTTGTTCTGAGATGTCAAGGAATGTTCCTACTCCAGGAAAGTATGTGCTTTTTGGGTCCAACATCCATGAGCAATTAAGAATCAGCATGCAAAGTTAGTACCAAAAGTGCATTTTTAAGGATCTTTCGTCAAATCTTTTTGGACTTCTCGACCTCCATTTTGATCAAATGAGGTGTCATTGGAAAATCTATGAGGTCTACTTTCTAAAGGTACTTGCTTATTATCTCCAACTTTCAAATTGAGTGAGATTAGAGCTTTGGAAAAAAGTGTGAGAAAACAAGGTTTGACAAAATAATAATAGTAAAGTAAAATTTTGGGTTTTTAATAGATTGGTTTTTATTAAATGGAATTTTAGAAAATTAAGCACACCAAAGTGAGGTTAATAACAAAACCTTTACAACGACACCTTATTTGGGTTATTTTGAGGTCGTTTACTTATAATTCAATAAATTGAACTGTAAGGACACGGTTTTGGCGTTCTGGCCCAAAGGTGGATGGACCAACCCAAAAGGCCCAGCAACAATGGATTTGTAGAGAGTAGGAAAAGAAAGCTGGGCTAGATTGGATTAGAAAATCAGCAGAATAATCTAAGAGCACGAGAAGAGTAAAATAAAAGATCTAAGTGCAATAAATTATCCTCGGCAATAGTCCGAGGAGGCTAACTTCAGTATTCACTGTTCTAAGTTCAGATACAAGCTCAATTCTCTCCCTCCTCCTTCTTTTTCTGCCCCCTCTTAAGAAGGATTCCTTTGCATTATATAACTCTTTTCCGATCATCTTGGCCATACACTTGTTGATCATCCTAGTCCCTATTTGAGTGCACGTTCCATCATGTATCTTCTTTGGCCTTCTGTGAGTTGCGGTGGCCAAGGTTGCACTATTCAGGGATCTTCTCCACATAAATGCGGTCAGAAGAGCGAGTGCAGCATATTTAATGCGGTGGTAAAAGCCTTTCCTTAGATATTTGGGGAGGTACGTCCTTCAGTGTTAGGATCACTCCTCGGGCCATACTTATCTATCCCAAACGTTATGGGTAACGATATGGGATTCTACGCATTCATCTACTTCTCCTCGAACTTGACCTCTTCCTCGAACGCGACTGGGGGTCCAATGCACAATTTTGGGCCTTTGACCCTTTGAGACCCAAAGCCTGATTCTGGGATCTTAAACACTACAAGGCTTGGTACACAGTTTTTGGGCCCCTGTCCCCACAATAGTCCCTCAAAACTCCGGTTTTTCCCTCTTATTCGAGGAGAAAAAATAGGGTTTTGACCTGCACGAGATGCGCCAAGTTACTGCCTTGTTTGCACGTGCCAGATTATCATCTTACTCGCCTCGTGCGCGTTATTGGTGCTTTGAAGTTCGCGAGGCGTTATTCATTACTCCCAGCGGCGCTATGTCGCTCCTATCTGACGGTGGGGGGCAAATCTGACGGTGAGCATTTTCTCTTAGAATTTGAGCGGGATAACTCTTATTTCTTCTACAAATAGCCACCCAGGGAAATTGTTTTTTCCTCACTTGTCAAATCTTCAAACTCTTAAGAAATCCAAACGCTCTCTCCTTAAGAGTTCCTTCGTACACAGATTTCTTAAGTTCTTTTTCTTTTTAACGAAACCCACCTTACCCTCTTAAGAGTCCGAAGGTTAGTATTCCTATTTGTAAAGCGTTGAAGCATGAGTTTGCTCTTTATAGTTGATTTTCTCCTCGGCCAAATTCCTTGGCCTTGTAGACTTTATCTCCTAGATAACCGATTAAGTTATTTCCCCTTTAGTCAGTCCACATGGGTAGGTTCATAGATTTAGTGGATTCCCCTGTAAAAATAGAGACTTTTAAGGTTAAATACCAAATTCCACAGGAAGTAGGTCTGCGATATTGCCATCCAGGCCGAATAGACTTGGATAGGAGAGAGGGGGAAGTTGTCAATCCTATAATAGCCTTTCTAGATGGGGGGAATGACGCTCCCCATGGGTGAGATTACCCGCGATTACCTTTTCCACTATAGGCTGTGCCCTCAGCAGTGTGTGCCTAACATTTTCAGGATTTTAGGTAGTATCGATGCTTTAAACAAGCATCTAGGTCTAGGTCTCACCTGGTACGATGTGGTGCATCTGTATGAGGGCCACTCGTAGATCGATGGGGGGTATTACTAGAAATCCCGATCTCCCGTAGTTAGGCTTATTTCCTGCCTCCCTATATCTAATAAAAACATGAAAGATGATTACCTAATAGCCTCTGGAGCGTGGCATGATGGCGTCCACTGTCCTGAAGTCTCTAAGTTAGGTTTTCTAGTTAAAATCTTAGATTTTTTAGTATTAGTCACGTCATCATTTCCTTTCTATTTTTATTGCCTTCTGGCGACACATCTTGATTTTCTAACTATTTGTCCCTTGTCGGTTTTGCAGATAAAAATATAGTAGCTCCTCGGCTGAGTCATACAAACATTCCCGCTCTCAATTTTCTGCTCTGGTCGGAGATTTTTGTGAACGAAGACGGGCAACTGCGTGTCGTTCACAAGATCTTGGACTTCGAACCGATTTCGAGGTCATTCCAAGAAATCGGCAACAGCATAAGGGCCAGTGACTCTTGGATCAAGAGGATTGACGTGTCGAAACCGGGCTTTCTTACTCCCTGTGATCTCCCCCCAGTGGTACTGCCGATCCCCTAGGGCGTTCCATTACCTGTGGCTCCCCAACCATAAGTCCAGCCCAGAGTGGCAGAGGTATCCGAGGAGGGGATCGCTTCCTCACGTCTGTCGTTGGAAGAGGAGATAGACCGTTTTCGATTTGAAGAAGATCCGACGTCTGCACCGGCTCATATTTCGGACACCGAGGAGGCGGCCGATAAACATTCGAGCATTCACGTCCCAATTCACATGATCAGTTACTCGGACTGCACTTCAGAGGAGGGAGAAATGGCCTCAAACCAGAAAGGCAAGGGGTTGAAAGAGCTGATGGCTGCGAGGGGGAAAGGGAGCCCTTCGAAGGGTGTTACTAAGCCCCCCGCTCCCCCAACACTCCCGGCTTTCCCTCTGCCTCCTATGGACCTCGCCTTGAAGCCCATCCCGAACCTTAAAAAGAAAAGGCCAATTCACAACGTCGAGGAAGGCGAGGTGGGGGGCCAGAAGGGGAATAAGCAAAGGAAAATGTCCGAGGAGCCTCAGGATAAGAGGGCTTCTTCAACGGACAACAGGGAGGAGGCTAACAAAGCCGACGTGCATCTGCCGCAGAACGCGTGGTCTCCTTGGTTAGAGGTTGATGGTGCCGCAATCACATGGGACGCCTCTATCCGGGAGTATCGACGAGGTCATGGTGCGCACGTGGGAGAGGCCTTAGAACAGCCGATCCTCCTGCCTAAGGACATGGAGTCCATGAGGAAGCTAGGTCAGCAGGACCTTTTCCTATCCTTAAAGAGGGATTTGGCCATGGTGGGTTTCTCACTGAGCTTTCTTTCTTTTTTTTTTTTTTTTTTTTTTTTTATGGATTCCTGACCAGAGGGTTTGTTGTATTTTCGTTGCGCAGGTTACACAGGAGGTTTTCGTGGCAGAAAAGTGGGTTAATGAGGCCCGAAGTGCGGTCAGGCATGAGATTAACCTTTGTCATAACGCCGAGAAGGCTCTGGGGGCTGCGAAGGCGGAGAACAAGGAGTTGTTTTCTAAACTCGTCGTCGAGGAGAGGGAGAGGAAAAGCGCTGAAGCTAGGTTGAAAACTGCTGAGGCCCAAGCCGAGGACCAGCGTAAGCTGCTTTACCAAACTGAGCTGGAGTTAGCCACTTCGAGGCAATTTATGCTAGACTTGAAGGCTCAACTGCAGAAAACCTTGGACGAGGCCCAGTTGGCAAAAGAGGCAGCGGAGGCCAAGAAATGGGCAGCCTATATGCTTGGCGTTGAAGAAACACACGTTAGGCTTATTGAGGAGTTAGCTGAAGCTTGTAGGGAGTACAGCAGCGAGACATGGAGTGAAGCTCTCAACTCTGTGGGAGTCCCTGCAGATTCAGCTTTAAGGCAGCCTGGCAGCATATACTTCCATCCACATATTCGTGAAGTTGCAGACGCCGCCTCCCCAGAAGCTCTTGATGTTTTAAAGGCTAAGGATGTTGATGTCCAGATCGTGGATGCTGATCTCGTGGTGGTGGACATTTCAAAATCAAAAGAAACAAAGGTCCAGACCAAGGAAGACAATCTCTAGGCCAAGGATGCTCCCGCCCAGCCAGAACAAAAGAAAAACCCTCCCCCGCCCAAGCCCGCGGCTTAGGACTGAGGCTTTTTTTTTTTTTTTTTTTTTTACTTTCTGTTCTTGATTTCGTAGTAAATGCACATCACTTATGAACAGAAATGTAACTTCTAGTTTATTGAATGAAACTATTTCCTTTCTGTTTGCTGTATGTGTCTTTACCATGTTTCTCTGTTATGTTACCGGTTGTTCTAAGCAAGTATTTGTTGGCATGATACATCAAGTTTTGTGATTTAAAGTGTGTTTCGCCGCACATCCGTCAAACTCTAAACAGTTGTTGGTTCGATTATTGGATAACACGACATTATGTATAATGAGATATGAATCGTAGTAAGACTTAGGAAAATTTCGCTCGGGTGTAATAAGTCTCATGAAGTGCAACAAAAATTAGGCTTTGTTTAGCACTTAGAAAAATTGTAGGCAGTGTTAATTTTTTCAAAGCAGGTGGTCCGAGGGGCCAGTTGTAGCTTTGGATCTGTTTAACACTTAGAAAAATTGTAGGCAGTGTTAATTTTTCCAAGGCAGGTGGTCCGAGGGGCCAGGCATAGCTTTGGATCTGTTTAACACTTAGAAAAATTGTAGGTAGTGTTAATTTTTTCAAGGCAGGTGGTCTAATGGGCCAGGCGTAGCTTTGGATCTGTTTAACACTTAGAAAAATTGTAGGCAGTGTTAATTTTTCCAAAGCAGGTGGTCCGAGGGGCCAGGCATATCTTTGGATCTATTTAACACTTAGAAAAATTGTAGCCAGTGTTAATTTTTTCAAGGCAGGTGGTCTGAGGGGCGAGGCGTAGCTTTGGATCTGTTTAACATTTAGAAAAATTGTAGGCAGTGTTAATTTTTCCAAGGCAGGTGGTCCGAAGGGGCTAGGCATAGTTTTGGATCTATTTAACACTTAGAAAAATTGTAGGCAGTGTTAATTTTTCCAAGGCAGGTGGTCCGAGGGGCCAGACGTAGTTTTGGATCTGTTTAACACTTAGAAAAATTGTAGGCAGTGTTAATTTTCCTAAGGTAGGTGGTCCGAGTGGCCAGGCGTAGTTTTGGATATGTTTAACACTTAGAAAAATTGTAGGCAGTGTTAATTTTTCCAAGGCGGGTGATCCGAGGGGCTAGGCGTAGCTTTGGATCTGTTTAACATTTAGAAAAATTGTAGGCAGTGTTAATTTTTCCAAAGCAGGTGGTCTGAGGGGCCAGGCGTAGTTTTGGATCTGTTTAACACTTAGAATATTAAAATGATTAATCGTCATACGCTACATGGTGGACACAGAGATGATGAAGTGCAATTCTTTTAATAATAGCACATTTTCAGGTTATTTACATTCCAAGGGTGCAGTACTACCTGATTCTCTAAATCTTATAGGTAGTATGCACCTATTCCAGCTACAGATGTGATTCGGTATGGCTCTTCCCAATTGGGTCCCAGTTTGCCCCAGGCCGGGTTCTTCGTAGAGCCGACCACTTTCCTTAACACCAGATCTCCAGGCGCTAGAGGCATGGACTTCACGTTGGCATCGTAGCCTCGCTTAAGTTTATGCTGATAGTAGGCTAATTGGACCGTGGCACTTTCTCTTCGTTCATCAATCAGGTCCAGACTTTTCCCTAGTAGGTCGTCGTTACTGTTCGAAGTGAAAGAGCTCGTTCTTAATGCAGGGAACCCAGCTTCCAACAGGATGACAGCTTCGGCCCTATAAGTCAACGAAAAAGGGGTTTCACTAGTGGACCTCCGAGGTGTAGTCCGATACGTCCACAGCACATGTGGAAGTTCCTCGACCCATCTTCCTTTGGCGTCATCTAACCTTTTCTTGAGTCCGCTCACTATGACCTTGTTTACGGCCTCGGCCTGTCCGTTCCCTTGAGGATAGGCTGGGGTGCAATACCGATTGGTTATCCCTAGCCCGCATCAGTATCTCCAGAAGGATTTACTGTCAAATTGAAAACCGTTGTCTGAAATGAGGGTATGAGGGACTCCGAATCGGGTGACAATGTTTTTCCAAATGAACCTCTTTATATCTGCATCCCGGATGTTGGCCAATGGCTCTGCTTCGACCCACTTAGTAAAGTAGTCTGTGCCGACCACCAGATATCTCTTGTTTCCTATAGCCCTGGGGAAAGGGCCCACGATGTCCAAGCCCCATTGGGCAAAGGGCCATGGGCTGGATAGAGGATTGAGCTCCCCTCCGGGTTGATGGATGTTCGGGGCGAATCTTTGGCATTGATCACACTTTTTTACATATTCATGGGCTTCTCTGTGTATATTAGGCCACCAGCACCCTTGGGTGAGGGTTCGATGAGATAAAGATCTTCCCCCAATGTGGCTGCCACAAATTCTTTTATATAGCTCTTCTAGGAGAACCTCAATCTCTTCAGGATGTATGCACAATAGATAGGGTCCGGAGAAAGATCCTTTGTACAATTTCTGATCCTCGAACAACCAGAACTGAGGAGCCTTCCTCCGTATCTTATCTGCTTCCAGCTTGCTCTCAGGCAAGATGTCATTTTTGAGAAATTGGACAATGGGGTCCATCCAGCTAGGGCCTGCACTTATCTAATGAATGGATAACACTTCCCCTACCGACCCACGAGGTTTCACGAGATCCCCCACAAGAATTACTCTTAGTAGACTCTGTGCCGAGGAGGTCGCTAATGTTGCAAGCGAGTCAGCGTGTGTATTTCTGCTTCTAGGAATGTGTATTAGATTGAAAGAATCGAAACCGGATTGCAAATGTTTAACCTGGCTTAGATATTCCTACATTCTGGGGTCCCGAGCCTCCATATCCCCTCGAACCTGACCTACAACCAGTCTGGAGTCTGAGAACATGTCCACGGTCTTTCCACCCATCTTCTGAGTCATAATCATCCCTACCAGGAGGGCTTCATATTCTGTTTCATTATTGGTGGCCGAGAACCCGAGCCTTAATGACTTTTCAATCGTGATGTTTTCGGGGGAGATTAGGACTAGCCCCACTCCAGATCCTTTGAGGTTTGAAGCGCCGTCAATATATACTTTCCATGGTGATGCTAATTGTATAGAGGCTACTCCAACCGAATTTTCATCCATGTGCAGTTTCTCAGCATCCTCTTCTATAGGGGTCTCGGCGAACTCAGCAACAAAATCGGCCAGGATTTGCCCCTTCACAGAGGTGCGAGGCATGTACTTTATGTCATAAGCTCCCAACTTTGTTCCCCATTTTGCGATCCTCCCCGTATAATCGGCGCTTCGAAGTAAGGCCCTGAGTGGCAATTGGGTCAGGACAACAGTGTGGGACTGGAAATAATGAGGCAACTTGTGTGTGGCGTGGACCACGGCTAGGATGGCCTTCTCCAGTGGTAAGTACCTAACCTCAGCTTCATGCAAGGACTTGCTGACATAATACACAGGCCTCTGTACGCCATTATCAACTTTTACCAGCACTAAGCTTACCGCATGGGCGGCCACTGCGATGTAGGCAAACAAGACTTCGTCTGCTGCAAGTCTAGACATGATAGGTGGCCGAGAAAGATATTCCTTCGACTATTGGAAGGCCAAGGCACACTCCTCGGTCCACTTATAGTCCTTCCATTTGTCAATAGTTGGTAAAAAGGCCTGCATCTGTCTGCCGACCGGGATATGAATCGGTTCAGGGCAGCGGTCATCCCGGTCAATCTCTGTACTTCCTTAGGATTCCAAGGTGGTTGCAGGTTGTTAATTGCCTTGACCTGACTTGGGTTCACCTCGATTCCACGGTGAGTGACCATATAGCCCAGAAATTTTCCTAACCCCACTCCAAAGGAACATTTGGAAGCATTGAGTCGTAACTTGTGCCCTCTCAAGATTTCAAAGATGTTTCCGAGGCTAGTAATGTTCTCGGCCTCCTTTTTGCTCTTGACCACTATATCGTCGATGTAGATTTCGATGTTCTTTCCCAGCTGCGGCTCAAACATCCGTGTCATCATCCTTTGATACGTAGACCTTGCATTCTTTAGCCCAAATGGCATCACCTTGTAATGGTAATTGCCAGTAGGGGTGACAAAAGTTGTTTTTACCTGGTCTTCCAAGGCCAGAGGTATCTGGTGATAGCCTTGGAAAGTATCCAGAAAGCTCATCTGAAGATGCCCCACAGTTGCATCCACCAGCTGGTCAATCCGAGGCATGGGGAAAGGGTCCTTTGGGCAGGCCCTGTTCAGGTCTGTGTAATCCACGCAAACACACCACTTGCCATTCTTTTTCTTTACCACCACGGTGTTAGCCAGCCAATCGGGAGAGAACACCTCCTTAATGACCCCGGCCTGCTTAAGTTTTGCTACCTCTTCCTTGACGGCTTCAGAATGTTCCTTTGAAGAGCGTCAAGGAGGCTATTTTTTGGGGGTAGCAGATGGGTTAACGTTCAGATGATGGCAAATGAAGCTCGAATCTATCCTTGGAGCTTCATAGGCGCTCCAGACAAAAACGTCTATGTTCTGCCTCAGGAATTGCACTAGCTCTTCCCTTTCTTGGGGAGGCAGCTGAGCGCCGACTTGAAAGAACCTTTCTGGGTCATCATCAATGACGACTTTCTCTAATTCCTCGTAATCTACCTCCTCGGCCTCGCCGCTGGAAATTGAGGCCTTGGACTCTAACTGCTATAATTCTTCGCTGGCCGGGGCCGAGGACTCTGGCTCGGGTCGGCGTTTTATGGCAGCTACCAGACACTGCCTGACCACGAACTGACTTCCAACTAGCTCCTCAACTCGATCCCCGGACGGGTATTTCACCTTGAGATGGAGGGTAGATGAGACGGCCCCAAGGGCGTGGAGCTAGGGTCGTGCCACGATAGCGGTGTATGGGGAGTAGGCATCCACCATAATGAAGTCCACCTCCACCACCTTTGAGCAAGCTTGAACCGGCAGTCTAATCTGTCGGCATGGAACGACGACCTTTCCATCAAAACCGACCAGAGGTGAATCATAACTGGTCAGATCTTCTGGTTTGAGATTGAGTCCCTTGTAGAGATCCAGGTACATGATCTCAGCCCCGCTGCCCTGGTCCACCAATACCTGCCTGACTTCGTAGCCACCAATTCTGAGTGTTACGACTAAAGCGTCATCATGTGGTTGTATGGTTCTGGCCTTGTTCTCATCCAAGAAGCTCAAAGCTGGGTGGACTTCTGTTTTGGCTCTTTTGGGCTCAGGTCCTGAGGCCTCGGTGTACGGACCAGCAATGGACATCACTCTGGAAGGACAAGATCTTGTTCTACCTGGCGTGGTTAGAATAACGTGGATAGTGCCCAAAGGGGGCCTAGAATATGTGCCGCCTTAAGCCCCTGAAGCTGTCTGGTTCACCTGCCCACCAGATTGGTTTAAAAACTGTTTGAGCTTGCCCTCTCGGATTAACTGTTGAAGGTGACCCCACAAGGTCCTACAATCTTCGGTCATATGACCCCGCTCCTTGTGATACTGGCAATGCAGACTCTGATTGCGCTTCGCAGGGTCTCCGATCATTTTGCTCGGCCATCTAAAGTATGGCTCATCTTTGATTTTTTTCAGGATTTGGTGTATCGGTTCCCGGAATAATGTGTTAATAACCTGAGCGACTAGAGCTCCAGAATCTCTCCGGGGGCGATTGTTGTTGTAACGATCCGACCTGAAATCCCTCCTCTCCTGAGGGATAACCTTGCTTTTGCCTCTTTCTTGTTGTTGGTCCTCCTCAACTCTTTTATACTTGTCAATCCAGTTCATGAGTTGGCGTACGCTAGTGGCGGGTTTTCCGGTCAGGGACCTTCTTAAGCCGTGCTCGGCGGGCAGGCCCACCTTAAAGGTTCTGACAGCCTCATCGTCAAAATCACCCTCTATCTCGTTGAACATCTCCCAATATCGGTCCAAGTAAGTTTTCAAAGTTTCCCCCTCCCTTATGGACAAGGATAGCAAGGAGTCCAGAGGCCAAGGAACTCTGCTGCATGTGATGAAACAGGATCCAAATGCCTAAGTAAGCTCTTTGAAAGAGTTAATGGAACCTGCTCTTAGGCCGTCGAACCATCTCATCGCCACCGATCCCAAACTAGATGGGAACACCTTGCACATCAAGGTCTCATTATTAGAGTACACCGCCATTCTCTGGTTGAAGTAACTAACATGCTCAACTAGGTCGGTATGGCCGTTATAGAGAGTGAACGTAGGTTGGGTGAATCGCTTGGGGAGTCATCCTCCGTCAATCTGACGCGTGAAGGGAGATTTAGATATTCGGTTAAGTGCTCTACTCATGGCGTCATTTCCCAAACCCCTCGAAGATGTACCTCCGCCTTTGCGCTCTCGGCGATCGTCTTGCTCATACGAGAAGGTTTCGCTTGGGAGCGTTCTCAATCTGTGTCTATATTCGCCATCCCTCTCACTATCTGAGAAAAGGTCAGAGACTGAGGGACTCCGCCTCCTCCGCTCTTGGCGCAACTTCCTCTTCAAGTAGTCAATCTCCTTCTGCATGGCTTTGGCACGCTCCTCCTGAGAAATATGGCTATCGCCCCTAGACTGACTTTCTCCAGAGTGGATGGTATGCATACTTCCTTCCTGGCCCTCTCGAGGATGGTCCTTCCCCTGAGATCCCATGGATTCTAACTGGTGTGGACCGGACCCTACCATGGTTGACTATCTAACACTCTGAACCACTAGCTTTTCCACAGACGGCGCCAATTGTAAGGACACGGTTTTGGCGTTCTAGCCCAAAGGTGGATGGACCAACCCAAAAGGCCCAGCAACAATGAATTTGTAGAGAGTGAGAAAAGAAAGCTGGGCTAGATTGGATTAGAAAATCAGCAGAATAATCTAAGAGCACGAGAAGAGTAAAATAAAAGATCTAAGTGCAATAAATTATCCTCGGCAATAGTCCGAGGAGGCTAATTTCAGTATTCACTGTTCTAAGTTCAGATACAAGCTCAATTCTCTCCCTCCTCCTTCTTTTTCTGCCCCCTATTAAGAAGGATTCCTTTGCATTATATAGCTCTTTTCCGATCATCTTGACCATATACTTGTTGATTATCCTAGTCCCTACTTGAGTGCACGTCCCATCATGTATCTTCTTTAGCCTTCTGTGAGTTGCAGTGGCCAAGGTTGCACTGTTCAGGGGTCTTCTCCACATAAATGCGGTCAGAAGAGTGGGTGCAGCATATTTAATGCGGTGGTAGCAGCCTTTCCTTAGATATTTGGGGAGGTACGTCCTTTAGTGTTAGGATCACTCCTCGGACTATACTTATCTATCCCAAACGTTATGGGTTACGATCTGGGATTCTATGCATTCATCTGCTTCTCCTCGGACTTGACCTCATTCTCGGACGCGACTGGGGGTCCAATGTACAATTTTGGGCCTTTGACCCTTTGAGGTCCAAAGCCTGATTATGGGATCTTAAACACTACAAGGCCTGGTACACAGTTTTTGGGTCCCTGTCTCTACATGAACTATAACTAAACTTAAAATGACACATTGCCAAATTTAATCAATAGTATTTTTTTTCCCTTCGCGATATCCTGCTTGTTTTAGTTTGATTTGGACCCGTGAACTATCAAATTGAAGGGAATTAAATAATCTACAACATCAATAAAAAATTATTTTGATAAGATATTTAGATTTTTTTTTTTGGGTCGAAATATGGGTTGATCGTAGTCAAACTTAGTTAAAGTTTTAAACAAAAATTGGAAAAATTAAATTTAACATGAAAAAGATGAAGTTTAGCATTTGGGTAAGAATTTGACTTAGTTTGACAGCTGATCAACTTGGTTAAAGAATGGTTAATAAGGGCATTTTGGTCATTTTAACGTTAAACATGAAAAATTGAATAACCCGCTATCCAATTGAGATAAATTTTAACATCACAAACGTTCCCATATAATCCCATAATTAAAATGGTAAAATTATGCAATTTTGTAGAAAGAGATAAGATTTTGGCATGGAAATTGAGGTGGACAAAATATAATATCAACAATAACCGATCGCAATTTACCATATATAATAGTTATGAAAAATAGTGTCGCAGATAATTGTGTGAGGTAGCGTGAACTTTGAACAGAAACCAGAAAAAACGAAACTAAAATAATCATCCCCTACCGTCCATTATCCACATCATCGTCATCAAACTCACAAATCACAATATCAGAAAAGACTAGAGAGGATCCCCACTTATCAGGGACAAAAACGGAATTTCACACAGCCAAAAAAAAAAAAACACACCAACGGGACAGTGACAGCGTACGGAGAGCCACAGACTTGGCTCCGTGCACCCTCACCCCGCAAATCACACCAAATGCAAACGCAAACGCAAACTCAAACTCCAACTCTCAAACCCCGAACTCCAAACTCAAACTCTCAAACCCCAAAACACAAACAAACCCTAATTTTCTGATCTCTCAAAACTTCAATCTCCCAATCTTGCCCTAACCCTTTTTTCAAATTGACCTCCCTGTCCCCATCGCCAGCTTTCTTCACCAATTTTTGCTCTTCTCGCTCTGGATCAGATTCCTATATCTCTTCGACTGTGTCGAGTTTTAACTTAAAGCGGTAATTCATTTATTTATTTATAGTATATGTATTGTTCAATTTGAATTGTAGCAATTACTTTCGTGTTAAATTCGTTTGCTTGTTTTTTCTTTTGGGGGTTTTTGATTGGTTGCGGGAGTAGAGAAATTCGTGTGATATATGATCTGTTTGGTTGCTGAGAAACCGTAGGAAAAGATAGGAATTATTGAGTTTTGAACTTTAGGGCTTTGATTGTTTGGCTTCAAATTTGTGTCTTTTTTTGACATTCCGTTGTGATCAATACAATTTTTAGTTTCGTGTACACAAGTGTAACGAGATACAAGGCAAAAAGGATTTTGAGTTATGTGTTCTGTTTGTTCCCTGGGAAAATTCTTGAGGAAAATAGCGCTTAATGATTTAGGTGGTGTTTATGTTGTAGGATGGTTTGAAGGAGATTTTGGGCAAGTGGTGATATTGAAACATGGGTAGCAGTGAGATGGATAAACAGGCAAAAGAGAAGGAGCCGAAGACTCCTCCAGCTACTACAACTGCGCAGGTTTACTTGAGTAATTCCTAAATTTGTTAATGAATTTTTCGCTGATAAGTTTGTTGGGGGGGGGGGGGGTGTTAGTCTCATGATCAGATGTGCTATGTTTTATAATTTTTACTTAAGATATTTATTTGGTTTCTCAGGAGCAGTCTACCACTACTACCACTGGTGCAGTTAATCCTGACTGGTCGGGATTTCAGGTTCTATATTGAAAAGCTGTTATTTGGGCAGTTATGTTTTATGTTGTGTTTGGATTGTTATATGGGTTGGTTGTTTTTCCCCCCCTTCACAGGCATATTCTCCTATACCTCCACATGGGTTCTTGGCGTCAAGTCCCCAGGCTCCCCCATATATGTGGGGGGTTCAGGTATATTTATTTTTATTTTGGTATTACAAGAATATTGGGATGATGATGATCAATTGAGCCTCGTGCATATTATGAAATTACACAATTTGGGTGGTCAACTGACCTTTCAAACTGGTTTTTAGATTTCTAAGAGTGGAAAGTGTTGGCCCAACAGTATTTAAACATTGTTTGTTCTAACTTCTAAGGGCAGTGTTTATTACAGGTGTGGATTCACACACTGCCCAAAATACTCTGAACTCGTGACTTTAAGTCACAATTTCAATTACAGGTTTTTCTTGTTCTAATATTTTAATCTAGAGAGCTGGGATAAATTAGTGTCTGTGTATGTGAGCCTGGGCATGTTCGTGTGCCCTACTGAGCTTATTTTTCATTTAGTTCATTGTTAATTTTGGTGTTAGAACATGATAAAATTTTAATATTTGCTGCCCTAAAATTTGAAGGCATTAGGTGTCATTCCTTGTTCATTTATAATGTCTTGCATATATACCTCTTAACTATCTTGGAAAGATTGCAGAAAGTTTCTTCAAGTTCACCTTCTGGTTGGAAATTAATGAGTTTAATATAATGTTGGATTGCAGCATATTATGCCTCCCTATGGTACCCCTCCACATCCATATGTTGCAATGTATCCACATGGTGGCATATATGCGCACCCATCCATTCCGGTATTTCTTGTGAATGCTTTAGTTGAAGTTCTCAGATTGTCACTATATCCTCATGTTCCGCATGTAAATTAACTCTTTTCTATGAAATAATTTCAAACAGGGATCTTATCCTTTTAGTCCTTTTGCCATGCCTTCTCCAAATGGAATGGCTGAGGCTTCTGTGAGTTTCCTATACTATTATGTCTTATACCTATCAAAAAAAAAAGTTTCCTATACCATTATGTCTTTAATTTTGCTACTGAAAAGACATGCCTTTGTCTGACTACATGAAGAGAATAATATTTGAATTTGCCATTAGGGAAATACACCTGGCAACATGGAAACAGATGGTAAGCCATCTGAGGTGAAAGAAAAATTGCCCATCAAAAGATCGAAAGGAAGTTTGGGCAGTTTGAATATGATAACAGGGAAGAATAATGAGCATGGTAAAACATCAGGTGCATCTGCTAATGGAGTTTATTCTAAAAGGTATGGTGGCCATATATAGCGATTAGATGATTGTAAAATATCTTTTGGCAATTTGTTTATGCTTGGTGTTAGTTAGATGATTATGAATGTTGACTATTGATTACTGCTCATGGTCCTTTTTTTGGGTGGTGGGGGGTTAGTGAGCTTCAGCTTCAGTGGCACTCCGCCTTTGTAAGAGCAAGGTGGAGGGTAGGTTGTGGGTTCAAGACCCACTAGATGTGTGTATAACTTACTAATACAAAAAAAAAAAAAAAAAAAAATTCTTGTTTTCTATTTTTTGAATGCTTTATAATTACTCTTCTGGCTCTTTTTGGATGCAAAGAAAGATATTTTTTCTGTAAAGCTTCTTTTTTAATTTTTATTACCGATACTGTTCATGAAAATTCATGAATGTTGTCATAGAATTTATAAATACTCTTCACATTTACAGAGATTATTTTGTATAGAATTCATGATTTTGTGATTTGAGATCCCTATGTTGCTTTGTTGAGTCATGTTGCTTTCAAGAATATTGCCTTTATTGACCTGTCAGCTGTCGCTACTACCAATTTCTGTCCTGGTTTGATGGAGTATGTCACTATGAATGCTTATAACATTGAATTATCATTGTTACTGTTCCATGCTGTTACCAATCTGTATTCGGGACATGCAGTGCTGAGAGTGCAAGTGAAGGTACAAGTGATGGAAGTGATGCAAATTCTCAGAGTGTAAGTTCCATGCCACCAATCATTTATTTTGCTGATTTGCTTTTTATTTTTTTATAAGCTTGGTTTGGCTAGGAACCCATGCTCGTTCCATCTTGCCATTTATAGATAGAAGAACTTGCTGTGTCTGAATCTATTGCTCCTGTTTTAATGCACTAGTTAAATTTTTGGTTTTTAACATCTAGTGACCCTATTTGAATACTTTGCCTTGGTCGTTGTTCCCTTATCATTTGTAGTGTTGCATTGCTTTGAGTAATATGTTGTTATGGGTTGCTTGATAGTAGTTGGCACATTGTTGATTTCTCTCCCCCTCTCTCTCTCTCTCTCTCACTCTCTCAATACATTTTTTTTTGTTGTGTTCCCCTCATTTTAGTTTGGGAGGTCGTTGGTGATTCTTGATGATTATGCTTGAATTTGAGCTGTTGTGAGCTTTATATTGTCCTGTGTTGTATTTACTCTCAGCATGTTATGTGAGCCACAATTATATGTTGGCAACGAGGATCAGGTGGTAAATTCTTAGGCATTTTGAAACAAAAAAATTCTGATTATTAAAGCAACTGCGAGGGTCTGAATGCAAGATTGGGCTGCAAAAGCCTTGCTAGAATTGATTTCTGATTTTCCAACCTAGTTGTTGCAACACCTGTATCATTTGAGAACAGTCTTGCCTTATAATTTATCTTTGGCTAGTCATTTGGACCACCTATTCTATCATTCTGTTTCAGTCTTGTTTGCTGTCACATTCCAGTGATAACTTATCTCCATGGGTTTTAGAGGGCAAAGCACAAAATAAAGGTGTTGGTGCAAGCCAAAGTATCAAAGTGTGACTTGTAGGCTTATCAACAATAAAAAGTGTGCGGTGGAATAACTCTGACTAATGTAAAGTTGATATTTAAAAAAAAAAAAAAAAAAAACAACTTATAACAATTAATTTATAGAAGGGGTTTATGTGGAGGATAAATATTAACCTTTCTTAGACAATGTAGAAGTACTTCATAACTACTATAGTTCTCCAATGAAACAATTAAGCACAAATTGATCACTGTTTTCACAGCTGAAAGCATAAAAAGGAGCAATAACAACTAGATGAAGTTTTAAATGTATTGTTTCAGATCTTTTCTATGTTTGGGGTCAGTTGTGTTATGTCGAAAAGTGTTATTGAGCTACTTTGTTGTTGGAGGAACCTAACCCCTTTATCCCTGTTGTGTTCTTTGTGGAGGAAGAGGATCTTGTGTGGAAGTCGTGGTTATCCAGCTAAAATTTTCTATTGAGTGGTCTTGTGTACATGAGAGTATCTTATGTATGTAAGATAAAGTAATTTATGTACTAGGAAGCATGGGTACTGATATGATAGGTGACATGGCCATTTTTGAAAAAGTAGGACATGAGTACGACAATGATACATATATTAATTAATTATTAAATATATTTTTATTTATATTTTCTATATATTGTTAAGTATTTTTTTTATATATAATGTTAAACATATATCAATTTAAGATCAATAATGGATAATAAAGTGAATACATAACTATTAAATGGTGTTTAGAAATTAGAATACAAGATTGAAAAAAAAGGGCACAAGTTAAAACAGTATTATGGACTTGATAATGAAAAAAAAGGCACAAGTTATACATATATATAACTTGTGTGTGTATGTGTGTCTAATTCATATATCACGTTGGACTTGGGGGAAGGGTCCAAGACTTAATTAAGTCTGAGAGTTCCAATGCTTTGTCACGTGCCCAGGCTCACAAAACTAAAAAGGATAGATAAAAGATAAACAAGGCAGAGAAACTAAACAAGAGCAGGAAATGAAAATTCAAAAATGAAGAACAAAAGGAAGGACCAGAGGCGAAGAAGAAGACTGCTCTGCGTCGTCTGCGATGGGCTGGGGTTGTTGTTCAGGCAACCAGCACAAGGTGGCGACCTACCATACTGGGTTTGTTAGTCATTTTTTTTTTTTTGCATGAGGCATGTCCTGACCATGTCCCAAATGTGTCCGAGCCATGTTCGATTATTAAAAAAAAAGGGAAGGACAGCATGCAGCTGTGTCCCGTACGTGTCCGACACGGGCACGGCAGGCAAATTGCCGTGTCTGTGCTTTACAGTATGCATATCCTATGTACATGTGATACTCTTCTGAAATAAAATTTATTACATATTAAAAAAAAAAAAATTCAGGTCTATAGCAACATATGTATTTTAGGTGTATGTTAAGTTAAATGAAATAACATCCAAGTCATCCTTTGACCGCCTTGCCTTGAGGTAAGTCTACATTGAGCTTCTGAAAATGCATCCTATTAATACTTAACCTGGAGATGGTGTGTTACTTGGTCTGAATTAGTGTTTTTGTCTGCCATCGCATGGGGTAATCCCTGGAGCAGTTACTATTTGTGTTTTGTTCTCCTGTCTTCCATTCCAGATAAGAGAAAACTTTCACATCTTACTTTCTTTGGTTTTGTAGGATTCACAACTGAAGTCGGGGCAAGATTCTATGGAAGGTTTAACAATGATCCTTTTTATTAATGAAAAAAGCATACATGATAATGATCTTATCTTCTAGCTGCAATGATATGCATATTTGAATAATTCCCATGTTTTTTTTTGCCCAGCTGACGCATCTCAAAATGGAAATTCTGCGCATGGACCTCAGAATGGGGGACCAAATACACCTCATGCAATGGTGAACCCAGCAATGGCCATGGTGCCAATGTCAGGTGCTGGTGCTGCTCCCTTAGCTGTTGCTGGTCCCACCACAAATTTAAATATCGGAATGGATTATTGGGGTGCTCCAACTTCATCAGCTATTCCTGGAATGCGTGGGAAGGTTCCTTCCACTCCTGTTGCAGGAGGAATTGTTACTGGATCACGGGACAGTGTTCAGTCACAGCTTTGGCTACAGGTTAATCTGAGTCCATGAATTGTTGAATTTCTAATTCTGTTGACCTGCTTAAACCACGGTAGTTCTCTAGTAAGGCCATGTTAAATTATTTTCACAGGTCCTCCCCATTTATGAAAACCCATGAAACATGGACATAGTAATAGCATTCTATATTTTTGATTGCTGGCTTTGAAATTTGGTGAAGATGGATACATTTCAGTGCATGCTGAAGTGTGCATCTCCAAGTTGCTTAAGTATAAAAATCAAGTATGCGTATGGGCTCAATATTATGATTGAAGTCATAAGTTTCTATATGGAAAATTGTGCAAATTGCAATGTGAAAATGATATTATGTGTCTAGATAGGAAATTATGCTGATGTGCAGTTATCATAAGATCCTGAAATGGCTGTATTATTTTGATCACGATATGCATTGATCAGATGGAGTTCTTAATGATGCATAAAATTGGAGGAGTTAGTGTGGATCAAGCATATTTATAAATGGACACAACTCTGATATCTAATTTACTGAAAAGAGCATTTACCACCTTAGTCTTTTTTTATTTTATTTTTTATGATTTGCTCATTGGGGCTATATGTTCTATCAAATCACAGCTCATAGTAAATTGCTTTACTTATATTTGGCTTACATCTTATGCTTTTAGCAATTTAAACACAACCCAAGTAACTTTATGATACAGCTGTAACCTTTCATTCTCTTTACCATGCTCGTATCATCTTTAGAATTCCTCTTGTATTCTCTTGTTCTGCTTTCACTGTAGCCTCATTCAAGTGAAAGCCCATATAATCATAGTCCAGTACTTTATCTTACTATTGTAACCTTTCATTCTCATTCCAACCCCATATCAGCTCGGTCTAATTTTTTTCTTTCGCCTGTTCTGCTTTTACTGTAGTCTCTTTCAAGTGTGTGCATATGTTATCTATTTTTTTTCTGGACACTTACCCATCATTATCATCATTTCTTTTTCTGGTATTTTATATCTGCAATAAATCAGTTTGATGACAGTCTCAACCCAGCCTATTTGAGACAATGTTGCTCTGGTCTCAACTGCTGCTGTTACGTTTTGTTATCAGTTACCACTTACCCATCCATAACCTTTTTGCTGAGAATTATTAAAGAATTTGTAGCAAGGCTTCTATGAAACTTGGAATTGTTTGTACTCATGATTGCAGGTTGTATTAGAATTTTCTTGTGGAAAATTTATTGTCATCTATAAATTTGGATTTTCTATTACTATGGTGTTTTTTGATTTAAGAAATAATGCCAACTATTGGTACGTGTAGATTTGTGTTGTTTAACTCTCTCTCTCTCTCTCTCTCTCTCTCTCTCTATATATATATATATATTATTTAATATAGAATCTAATTACTATTTTATAATAGAAATAAATAAATAAAATTTACTGTTAGACATATTCTAAATATAATATAGAATATTATAAATATAGACAATAAATTAGTATAGATAATACAGAGATATAAGCAGGTAACAGGAATCAAACCTGCATTGTTAGCTTGGAAGGCTAGGGGTTATAGTCAACGTTGATTCATCATTTTTAACGTCTCTAATTCAATTCAAAACTGAACATTGAACGTGAAACTTTGGTTTCATTCAGCTCCTTTATGCAAGATGGACAAAAATTTCACATATGTCAGATGTGAACTAAATTATTAAAAAAAAAAAAAAAAAAAAGAATTTCGGCCCAAAACATCTATTTCAAATTTTCTGTATGAATGCATACAAAACAAACTGAGGGTTTGGAGTGTTGATGCTATAGCTGGATGCCAAACTTTTTTTTAACCGGTTTTTAAAATAAAGATGAAATTTTGAAAAAGATAACTTTTTCTGCTTCTATTTTTTTATATCTTTTTGATCAAGTGACTTCAGAATTTTCCAGGCAGGGGCATTCAGTTCTGGGCAATAGTTATTTTGCGGCAAGAGGATCTATTCTCAATTGTAAAGATGTGTGCTTAAGTTCCTCCTGTTCTAAAACTGTCGAGCACTGTTGTCTCATTTGTTTGACAAAATTCATATTGGATTTAATACAAAAATGAGCTAGAAACCCTCACAGGTGACATAGAAAGGGATAAGAGGATTTTTTTTTTTAATATAAAAAAACAGTAAATAAAAATTTATCTTTCAACCAAAATTTCATGTCAAGAGTAGCAGTTTTATTAGGTGTTTTAAATTTGATTTGTGTTTTGTTGACATTTGTGATGGTTCAAGACTTACTGTTGCACTTGTATGTATATAATTATTATGTACTGCTTTCCACCTGACTCGAGAGCTTCCAGCTAAGAGTAGCTACAATTAAAAGCCTAGCATTTTCTATTCTAAAGCTTCACTGTCATATGTAAATTGTATTTTACATATATACACACTGTTTTGTGGATTTAGGATGAAAGAGAACTTAAGAGACAAAGAAGGAAGCAGTCGAATAGAGAATCTGCTCGTCGATCCAGGTTGCGTAAGCAGGTAAGGAAATGTCCCTTAGATCTTTTTTTAAAGTCCATTGTGGCTACCTTGCATCACTTGCTTCCATATGAATTCATTGATTTATGCACGCATTCTTTTGAGTCAGGCGGAATGCGATGAGCTAGCTCAGCGTGCCGAAGCCTTGAAAGAAGAAAATTCCAATCTTAGATCAGAAGTGAACCGGATCAGGAGCGAGTATGACCAGCTACTTGCAGAAAATGCTTCACTCAAGGTGATGGTTGGTCTTGATTTGACGTTATGGGTGTCTTTGATCTCTATACCATCCTTGACCCCATGCCACAAAGAAAGAATTGGTCCTTGATTTGATTTGATCTGATGAGTGTCTTGACCAAAATGGATGAATATAGTTAGAGAACATCAAATCTCCCCCTGCCCCCTTTTCTCTCTCTTCAGTTCCACTAAAAGTTTTCTGTTTGCTTAAACTTTCTTACTCATCTAGTTATTAAACTATTGTATCTGCAGGAGAGACTGGGGGAAGTTCCTGGGCATGAAGATATACGGTCTGGCAGGAATGACCCACATTTGAGTAGTGACACTCAACAGACTAGGCAAACAGAGCTTGTGCAGGGTGGTCACTAGGATGTAGCTACCTTGCTTCATGCTGCTTTCCGGGAGCATAACCTAACCAATTAGCCACAGGAAGTTCCTATTTTGCATAGCGTGTAGTTGAAATTTTATCAAAGCTGACCTTTATAGCGTTAGGATCTGTTTATTTCACATCCTCCCCCATTTCCAATTTGGCCTATATAACATTTTAAGTACCTGAATGGTGTGTTTAAGTGTGATACTGGTTGTACCCTTAACTGTTTTAGAGGGTAATATTCACACTTATATCTGTATTAGATTGGTTAATGAAAGTGTAACTCGGATGGAATGATAATCAACTTATATAGATTTTTTTTTTCCCCTTCAATGTTTTATTTTTTTTCTTGTCATCTCCTTGTTAATCTTCATGCTATTTGATGATGAAGCAATGCTGAATTTGTTGGACCAAAGGACTGAGTTGTTTCTCGTGCATAAGAATACATCTTGCTATCTGAGAACTAAGATTTCATTTAAAACCTTGTGGATGAATATCATAAATCAGCAACATTTTAAAAAAGAGAAATGCTATGGATACAACAAAAAAGCACAACAATTTCATAATATTCTTAAATTAGTAACCCAACTCACACACATGGGCCACCACTATCTCCAATTTGCATGTTAATTTGAAAATGTTGTGAAATTGTTGTGGCTTTTTGTTGTATCTATAGAATTACTCATTATTAACTAAGACTTTATTGAGAGAGGAGAACATGAATTGGAATATTTTGAATCTTCTGATTATTCAAGAATAACAAGTATACTAAAATTTAAAATTATATTAATACATAAAAAATTTGTTTCTCTCCTTTAAAAGTTACTATAACTGGAGTTTGTAGGGTGTTTTTATATCAAATATCTTTAATTTTTTTATCATATAATAATAAGTAAAAAAAAAATTTCAAAAGAACAGATGCGTACGTCCCCTAACAGCTAGTTTTAGAGCTTGCGGCTTGTTTGAAGATAAATCAGTATAATAATGGCTTTAATACGGGGGGCGAATTCTTGTACCTATTCTGTAGAAACATTGGTCACAGACTCACATGGCAACTTCCATCAACTCCTCCATTTGTTAAACTCGATACACAGCTAGCCCAGGAAATTAAAAGCATGAAGGAGTTGGAGGTGTCTCATTTTGGACTAATGTACGTTTGTTTGTTATATGGTCTTCTCATATCATATTAGAATTAGAGTAAGTTCTCCTTCGTTGTGTGATTGCAAAAAATGTGCTGAGTCGAGATTTTCCAACATATGGTATCGTGAAGCCAACATGTGTACTGTTCACATTTTGAGAAAACTGTAGGAAGAAGATCGAACATGAGCCAACATATTCATCAGGTTGTCCCCCCATTTTCATTTTGTATCAATCTCTTGTTTGGGATCTCATGGCAACTCCAACATGACAACTTCGTATTTTTAACGATCCCTAATACTTCTTCTACTCTTACGTTTTCTTGAATAAATCATTCTTTTTTTAATCTATTAAAAAAAAAATCCATAATATGTTCATAAATATGATAGTTTTTCTTTGGAAAAATTAAACTAACCATTCTTGTGTTATAAACAAATGAAGGTGACCTTCAAAGCAGGGTCGGCTCAACAACTTTTAGGGCCTTAGGCGAAAATTTTAAATGGGACATTTTTATAATTAAATATTAATTAAATAATATATATATTGAATTTTTTTTATTTAAAAATTTTTTTATTGCTTTTTAAATAAAATTTTTTATTTAAAAATTACTAATTAAATATTAATTTTTTTTTATTTAAAAATTTTTTTATTGCTTTTTTATTTAAAATTTTTTTTATTGCTTTTTAATTGAGGGAGGGAACATTTCTCGCTTCAATTTACTTTCCATTGATTTCCTTTCTTATTGAATAGAAGAAATTATCTTTGCCTTGCTTTCTTATCTATTACTCTTAGCTGTTGATCCTTCGATTTTTTAGAAATAGAATTTGGCTTTTGATTTGAAGTTTAAATCAATGATTAGCTTGTGCTTGAATGCCAGCATTAGCAATATCACTACCAAAGATAACAATCCCTACGTTTTTTGTCTACTTCTCTAAATCCTTAGTTTTTAGAGCAATAGAGACTCACGCTTTAGCTGCTTCATTTGAAGGAGTGCACAATTAAGTTTGGAATATAACACCACACCCTATTAGAGTAAGGCTGAGTAAGTTGACTTTCTTTCTTTTTTGTTATGGAAAATAAAAGCAGTTTCTTAAGATCACTTCACAACTTGCGGTGCTTACACCTCTTCCCTATCAAAGGTGACGCCCTATCACTGAGTTATATCCCTTGCCCCAGAGTGACTACTAATTTCTGCTTGTAGTTCCTCTCCTGTTAGCGTTCTCACTTCTATCTTCTTCAAGGCGGTAACGTCTAGTTCGTGTGAAAAGCTGACAAATTCAACCATTTCCCATGCTTGAAGTAACCACATAATTTAAATGCAAAACTGTAATGATCATTTTTAGAATATCCATTTCTTGTTTTGTTTTATTTTCTTTTTTTGAGAATCAATTTTAGAATATGCTAGGAGGTTACTCTTAACCTCAATTTTCTAGTAGCAAGATTTGACTTTGGGTTTGAAGATCAAATTAGTTGTCAACCTGTGTTAACTAAAGCACAAACGGCATTAGCAATATCACTTCCAAAGACAACAATCCCTACATGCTTACACAAGATCCAAAGCTATTCGTAACACACACATGGAAAATTCAACCATTTCCCCAACGCCCAACTTTATGGTGGCTCTTCTTTTTAATGATGAAGGGAGAGGGAGGATTTTGGGTGGGGATCGGGGTAGGTGTAGGGTATTAAGAGAGGGAATAAGCAATCATTTCGAAAATATGCCTCGCCAAGGGGCCTACCTCTTTTCTTGATGGTCTTTGGATCCTAAACGAGCAATTCTAGCTTGGCAAATGGCAATAATACTCGTTGGCGCGAGCATCAGCCCACCGGAAAACGTACTTCGGCAAAATTTAAAGCATAATGCTAAAATTACTAACAATTTTCTACAAAAAAAAAAAAAAAAAAATGATTAGAATCAAACTTATAGTATATTGACATCACGCAAATTATTTACAATAATAAAAAAAATCCACGAAAAATGGAGACTAAAATGGTAATAAAGGTAAGAATTTTTTTCGACTCCAACATTGTAAAGTACATGCCAACCGAGGCACAAAGTCAAATGTCCCTACCAATGGTTGTGTAGATGGAAAGGAAACATGGGAAAAGCTATTGCCAATTTGACAGCTTAAGGATGAAAAAATAAATAAATAAACCCAAAGAATAATGAATTTTATTATAAATAGAATAAAGTAACCATTACACAAGAAGCTGTAAGCCTGTAACACATCCTCCAAAACCCCAAACACCACAAGAAGCTGTAAGACAGTAGAACACATCCTCCAAAACCCCAAACACCGACTTACAGACAAGAACAAACGCTCCACCACCCAAATAAAAACAACCCAATATCATAAGCAGACAACCGATTTATATACTACCTTGAACTAGAAATGACACCTCTGTCAGCCTTGATGCCTCGTAAAACAACACTTTTGAAGAATTAGCAAAGCAATTCTATCTTGTTGCTGCAGCAGTGACCACATTCTGAATTCACTCTATTATCGAATCAGAGAGCTTCTGATTAAGCCGCAAGTACTATGACTACAATGAGAAGCACAATCCCGAATATCACCAAGAGTAAGCACGCCTGCACAGAAAAATAAAAACCTGATTAACCAAAAAAAAAAAACATAAAATTTTGAAGGTTAACGGATGAAATCAGTGGCTCAAGAGGGCGGCAACCACACTCTGACCCTCATTCTGAAATACAAGTGTAAACAAGGAGAGGACTCAATAGTCATGGAGGTCAACACCCTTTGTCATTTTGTCCCAGGAAAAATGTGGGCGGGGGTAGGCATCATAAATTACCAGAGACGAATTAGATCTTTGGGTCTTTGCAGCTTTTGCAAGTTGAGACTTTCCTTGGGCAGTTGCTGCGTGAGAGCCCTCAATATTGGAGCCAATATCATCTGCAAACAAAATATGCTTGACATGTGACGACATGAGCCAGCCAAACAAAAATTGGTGACTTCTAGAGAATAAGTCAGATGACTTACCAATCATGGTTCCTTGCTCATGGACCAGTACAGCAAGATCTTTAAAGATCTCATTCACTTCACCAATTTGTTGCTGGATTTCTTGTATACCTTGCTCTCTTTCCTCAATTACAGCCTCGTTGAAGGCAATTTCATTGTCCAGAAGCAAGACCTCCTGTCTGCAGCACAAATCACTCAAAAGTTAAAGTGGATGCAATTAATGAAACTGGTTTAAACAAAGCCTAAATGCAAACTCTATAATCAAAATATATAAAAAAAGAAATGTCCACAATATATATAACTCTTCACTTGCGCACTGGCCTCCATGGTTGAGGTTTCAATGTTCTTCTGGCACTAAATATACAACAAAGTTTATATCCAACTAGTTTGGATACAGTCCCTCCAAACCACCTTAAAAAGATGACATGTCCTTCACCATGTGCAAGGCACATGACTAAGTTGACAAAATTTAACCACACTCAACCCCAGTTGACTTCAATCAATCAATCAATCTCTCTCTCTCTCTCTCTCTCTGTACGAGACCCACGGATCCTCTCTCTCTCTGTACAAGACCCACGGATCCTCTCTCTCTCTGTACAAGACCCACTGAGCCAACTGGATCCTCTCTCTCTCCACTGATCAAGCCTCCCAACCCCTTCCTTGCCTCCACCATCAGCCCACCCATCCACCCTGTATCCACCACTGGCCAATTCTCCGATTTTCTCTCTCCCTCTCTCTTTCTCCTTCATATCCACCCACCCAACTTTAGTGTTTGGTTTAAATATCTTTCTAAAGCTCAAAACTTTACAACAATATACCCATTAATCAATCTATGGGAAGATAAGACTTTTGAAATTTTCACATCAATTATTAGATCTAGTCAATCGAGTATGCTGTAATTTTTTTAGAAAATCAAGTGGAGAGAGACCGGTGGAGTGGAAAAGTGGGTGAGGTGGTGAATACAAGGTGGAAATTGGCTAGCGATGGAAACAGTGGAGGGATTGGGAGGCTTGATTGGTGGAGAGAGGAGAGGGGGATCCGGTTGGGTGGGTGGGTCTTGTACAAGGGAGGGAGAGAGAGATTGGAGTTAACTGGGGTTAGTGTGGTTTTGTCAAGTTAGTCATGTGCCTTGTATATGATGAAGGACACGTCATCTTTTTAAGGTTTGGAGCGACTATATCCAAACTAGTTTGGATATAAACTTTGTCCCTAAATATATTGCAATCATGTTTAAGAGAAGAAAAAAGAAGAGATTTCTTTCAATATGTTACTTCAAGACCCTTTCCTATAAAATATTGGATCCAATATGCCAAACTCCCTTTGATTTAGGCAAAGACACAGACATCCCTTGTGTTTTCTATAACTACACTTTAATCCAAGTTTGTCATTAAATGCAAATTGACATTCCGGTCCTAGCAGTTTCTACAAAAATTAGGATTATCTTCATTTTGAGCAAACAAGACTAAGGGTATTGCATGCATTTCGTACTATTTCAACAATGCTATTAATAGTTTTCATCTGTGGCAGTGTGATGGAATGGATCCAGAGTGTCTGCCACATATGCACCACATGGAAGGCCTGAGGAATTTCAAGAATTATGAGGGAGGACATGTCTTTAGTTTTCATTAACTCTAAGTGAGAGAAGTACTTTACCCCTAAAAAATATAAGTTCAGAGACATTCTTCATTAAAATGAGGAGACCAAACAGACAGCAACCTGATAATATGATCTTGACCACAATACAATATAATAGAGATCAAGGAAAATCATATATCAATCTCACTTATGGTCCATTTGGTTGGGTGGTAAATGGGAAAAATTAAAAAATGGGATAATTCATTGTTTGGAGGCATGGTTGCTATTGTTGTTGTATGCTTGTATGTAGATTAGCAAAGATACATGTCCATTTTACCTAAACTTGAAGAGAAACCACAATCAGCAAATTCTGGTTTGAAATTTAAAATATAACCATAAGTTCTGAAATCCAACCCAAACCCAAAAAAATAATAATAATAAAAGTATAAAATAAAAGTGCTCAAGACTAAGAAAATAATTAATAAAAAAAGACTCCAAAAATTGGACAACGTAGTTTTAAGGTTAACATAATATTAATTTCGCAATAATTGTTTTAGAACAATTGAATAGGGCCCAAATGGACGAAGTAAAGACATCATTAATGCAAACAAAACTCACCTTCTGGATTCCACAAGAAGGGCACGCTGTTCTGGAGTCTTATCTGAACTTACATCTATCTCACTTGCTGTGTAGCTGAATAAAGCACGGAACAAATGTAAGATAGATATTATACAAGGAAAGGAAACTTCCAAATTAAACTGCATAATAGTATAATGTATTACCAACCACTAGGTGAGCTGCACAGGCAAGTCCTTTTTTTTTAATGAATGCACAGAAAGTTCTAAACAACAAGAAACTAGAGTATTCTCATTATTTGGTAGATCAGCTCACTTTTCAGTTTTCAAAAAGTTCCGTTTCTTGCAAGCAAGTCTGAACAAAGTCACAGACAAAGAAGGAACAAACTAATAAAGCTGCATGCTTATTTGTTAAAGACCATCCCAATTACCTAGAAGGAAGAACTGCTTGGGGAACAAAAGGGGTGTATGCTGTTTCCCGCTCAGCTGCCAGCCGCTGAGCCTTCTGAAATTCTCTCAGCACTGCTTGAAAATCTTTTGCAAGTTTAGCATCGGCAATTTTTTTGCTGGCCTGAAATTAGATGGAAGACACATCCTTAAAAACAGAAGTATAAAACAAAATTAAAGCAAAGAGGAAAAATGTTGAATTTTGAAAACATTTGGTTTCACTTTTAGCACCATCCAAGTGGTGCTTCTAGATAACGGATCAATCCCCATACTAGGATTCTTATCCATCACCTTAAGATTAACAAACAGTGAGCTTTAAGCTTATTCTCAAGTAACCAGGTCTATGAAATTCCAAACAGCCCATGAAATATTCAGTAATTAAAACTATTGACACGATAATTCTTCAGTATACAATCGTAAAAAACTTAAGGGAAAGCTATAGTTGCATATTCATCTTAATTTTTTAGATGAAGGTCAAAGAGAGTTTCCACACCATTTATGAGAAGTAGGCAGGTAGACAGACAGAGATGAGAGATTAGAATTATAAAATACTTACATTAACTTCAGCATGATGATCTATTTCACTAGCTTGTTTAAGTTTAGCCGACGTATCCTTCACTAATTGCCCAATATGTTGCCTTGTCTTGTGCCTGAAAGTTCAAAGAAAATCAATGAGGACCAGCAAAGATGGAAAGTTGTCATGAAATTAATTTCTTGACAAAGATCAAAACAGAGGCAGTGACCAAATCAAAGAAATAAAGAAAGAGGTTGGTCACAATGAAACTGTAGCCCTTAAAGATATCATGTATAGAATTTCCAGAACACTCAACTTTAAATTTTACTAATTACACACCACATCTAGCAGCCATTTTATTTAAAATTTATTCATTACCAAATTGAGGTTATAACCTGAGCAATGTGGAGTATGAGGATAACTAAACAGCATAATATATATATATATATATATATATTTAAAAAAAAAAAAAACTGGCTAAAGCAACTAGAACATGGTGTCATTATAACACATACTGGTGAATTGAACAACCAAAAATCCCATCTTCATCTAAAAAATAAGCATCATATCATATGCCCCTTATTTTTAATCCTAAGACTGCATACAGAAATGGAATATTCTATTCTGTTATAACCCAATCTCCAAGTACCATAAAGATTAGAAGGGCCAAACAATCTAACTGTGCTTTCATGATACAACAAAGTTCTTCGTTGATAAGTAATATAAAACAAAGCATTCCCATCAACACATCACCTCAAATTTCCTTGACAACAATACAAATAAATTTAGCTCAAATTGCATCTTCTAGGTGAGTCAGTGAGTTCAAGACCCATTAAAGTGCATGTGTAATTTACCAATTCAATTAAAAAAAAAAAAAAAATTCATCATATTCAACACTAAACACTAAACCAGCATTGCTTTCAAAAGCAAACATCAACTACGATTTTTGCTCAAAAATTGAACCTAATTCAAAAGGTTACACATAGCAACCAGGCATTGAAATCAATCCTACATTTTGATCTCAATGATTCAATTCAATTCAACCAAAAAAAAATACAACCTATACGCAAGAATTGAATTCTTCTTCCAAGCAAAATTCATAGCATTAAAGCGAGAGAGAGAGAGAGAGAGGAACTGACAGCTTCTCGCGGAGCTCAGGCGTGTCCTTTGGGGTACCGAGCGTGTTGACGAGTCTCTGAAACGTGGACACGGCGGTGTTGATCTGAAAGATCCCGGAAGCAACGGCTTGGGTTGAGTCTTGCTTGCCATTGACACGGTCTCGCCTCGAAGACAAGGGCCGCCCAGCCTCGAGATCCTGAAAGCTCATTATATCTCTCTGTCTCCGAGAGTTTCTTCTCGAAACCCTAACCCTAACCCTAATTTTTCTTTTCTCGAGAAAATCAAAAGAGAGAAAAGATGGGGGAGGAGGAGGAGGGGGAGTGTTTGGTTACAGGGATCTGGAAAATCCTGGTCTAAGGGCGGAGTTTGAGGAGAGAGAAAGGAATTCGATGGTGGAGAAAAGTATATGAATTTTTAGAGAGAGAGAGAGAGAGAGAGGGACAGGTACAGCTAAATGATTAGTTGTGTTGTGAGGTGAGGTGGGTTTGAGCTTTCGGTTGTGGCGTGGCGGGGTTGTGGAGAAAGGAAAGGAAAGAAGCTTTGTTGTTGTTGATTATTCGGTGCGGGCACGTCGATGTAGACTACTTTTCAAAAGGGGTACGTGGGGGGTTGGGATAGGACACAATCATTCTGTTTCTATTTGGGGAAGTGTGCTCTCTTCAACTGGTGGCCTCTTTTTCGTTTTGTTTTGTTTTGTTTTAATTCCCCAAATTAAATTCTAGGTTGTGTTTCGTGTGTTTTTGTTTCATTGTGATTTTCAAAGGTAGGTATTCACATCTTGATCTCTTTCTTGTTTTTATGTTAATTAAAGTTTTTAACGATGAAAGTAATAAGATGGGTGACCATGGTGTAACATAGTTAATCTTAGTTGGTTAAAGTAATAATTTTTAAATCATAAGTTATAAAGTTAAATTACCTAAACCACATGTGGGTAAAATATAATTAATTCATATTTTTTTTATATAAATAGGCGTTGATATCGTATTTTGTTCACACTTGTTTTGTATTCAAATGCCAACTTTCACCTTAAAATGTCAAAATACATATATTTTCATGTTGGAGTTGTAGGAACAACAAAAGTGATATAATTTGCCCAAATTGAATGACAAAACGCCCAATTTTATAATTTTAAGTTGAAATGATCAAAATGCCATTTTTAAGTTAACCTTTGACTGAACTGACTAACAGTCAAATGAAGTCAAGTTTACACTTGTCACTTAATATCAAAATTCACAATTTCAAACATTTATCTCGAGTTTAACTTCGATCAACCCAGGCTCGATCCAAATTTGATCAAAATCCAACTGTACAATTGTGATAAATTCAAGAATATTTTGTGAGCTACTAAATTCTCTTCAAAACAATGGTCCGTGTCTCCATGAGCCCTAATATGACTTAAAAATGAGCAAAAAATCGCAAAAATATTGGAAAGATGCCAAAAACATAGCCAATATTTGAGAATAAGTGTCCGTAAGTTTGATTTTAATTTAATCTTGATTAAATTATAATTAAACAACCATCGATTGGCCAAAATAAGGAGTAGTTGGAAAAGTCTCATTATGAATTTCAACTTGGTATCCATGGATTGTGGAAACTTTGCTTAAACCAAAAAAAAAAATTCCAAGAAAACCAAGTTCTAAACTTTTGGAACAAAATTAATTTTGACGCTACCTTCTAAAGCATCTAGCTCACAGATATGAAAATTAGATCCAAAAATTGAATGGCTTTAGAAAGAAGATGTTGTGATCTTTGATCTTTCCAACAGTAAAAGCCAAAAGGTTAAAAAAGAAAAAGAAAAAAAAAAGAAAAGAAAAAAAGAGCAAGGTTAGAAAAATATATGATAAACATGTAAACACAAACTTACCAAAAAAAAAAAAACTATTTGGGCACCCAATTTGCGCTTTAATCCTTAATCGAAAACACAAATTAAAACAGAAAAGCTAGGGGCTTGTTTGGTTCCATTTTCTATTTTTCGTGAGTCCCACCACCTAAAAATATGTTTGGTTCCATTTTTGGTTCTTAGTTGTTAAAAATAGGGGTGTCCACAGGTCGGTTCGGTCGGGTTTGTGCTCAACCCGAGACTGACCCGATAGAATCGGGTTGAGGAAATCCTGACTCGCCGCTGACCGGCAAAGGAGTCGGATCGGCGCAGTCGGTTTTGCACCAGAAACACGGTCGGTTCGGTCGGATCATCCATGGTAAAAAATTCTGCCAAAATAATTGATTTCAGGCGAAAAAACTCCAAATCCGGCGGAGATCTTGCTAGATCCAGTGAGATATCACTAGATTTGGACGAAATATCACTAGATCTACTTGATAAGTCGCCGAAATATGAAAATTTGTTGCCAGAATCTGAAAATTTGAAGTCGGAATCTGGAAATTTGAGGCCGGAATCTGAAAATATGTGGTCGGAATCTGGAAAATCTTGCCAGATTCTCGAAAAACTCGACTGAATCTGGAAATTTTTGCCGGAATTTGGAAATTTTTTGCTGGAAATTCTTAGTACATCAGTCGGATCGGGTTTTTGAGTTTCGGGAAATGGAAAACCGAGACCAACCCGCCGGAGTCAGTTTTTGGAACAAATGACCCGCCACCGACAGGTGACATGATCGGGTCGGGTTCGGTCGGACCTTTCGGGTGGGTCGGGTCATCGGATTGGATGGACAGCCCTAGTTAAAAACAAGATCCAAAAATATGGGGTTCATTACATTTTCTATTCTTTTGTGCGTTCCATCACCTAAAAATATGTTTAGCTCTATTTTTTGTTCTCAGTTTTTAAAAACAAGATCCAAAAATATGGGTTTGAGAACAAAAAATGAAAGCAACTTTTTAGTGTTTTCAAATTCATAAAAAATAAGCTCATTGAAATTTTTTGTAAGAAAACTCAGTCAAATATGGCCACCACCAATGGTTGTTTATTTTACACTGCACAAACTCCACATCTCTCTCTCTTTCTCTCTCTCTCTCTCTCTCTCTCTCCTAGGCATGATTGATTTTTCTTTCTTACTCTAACCATCCATTTGTCCTTCTCTCTCTCCCTCTCACCCCTCACTCTTTGTCCATCCCTTTTTCTCTTCTTATTTTCGTGAGTTTAGGTCGCCAATCTAGAGATTTCTATTTTCGGTTTACTGTGTTGTTGGGTTTGGGTTTGTTGTGTTGATGGATGTGGGTCGTCGATCTTGGGATGGTTGTGGTTGTGGATGTGATGTGTGGTTCAATGTTATTGTGGTTTGAGGCTTGGGCTATGTTAGAGGTGGGTTTGTGCCATTAATGGTTAGGGGCCTTTTCTTTTAGTTGTGTGGTGGTGTTGATGGTTGGATTGTTTCTTTTGGCTGTTGGAGGTTCTTTCTTTTGGTTGTGTGGCTGTTGGTGGTGGTTTATGAGTTGATACTAAGTTTGTTGTTGGTGGTGGTGATGGAGTTGGGTTTGGATTTGTTGTGATAGGTGGAATTTTTTATCATTGGTATTGGTGTTGGTGTGGGAGCAAATTTTTAATTGGAAAAACTAGTGCCAAACAACAATGCAAGTTGTTTTTTAAGATGAGAAAATAGAGTTTGACAACATAAAATGAATACAAAATTTTGAAAACAAACCCAAGAGGAACCAAACAATGTCTAGTATTTTCCTGAAGAAGGAGTGATTATCTATGTCATGGAAAAAATGGTTTCTCAAAAAGACGTTCGGATTGTGAGAAATCACATTTGAAAAAACGACAACAAATCAACTTCAAAGACTCATCCCATTTGGACTAGCCCATTTCCAAGCTCAATAACTTTTGACATACTGCACCAAGTGGAATAAAGTCGGATGCTTTGAAAACATTGTAAGATCTTTTTGAAAATAGTTAAAAAAAAAAAAACCAAAAAACAAAGCTTGGTAAGGCCTCCAACTAAGTGCTCAAAGTCAACAACTCAAAACTATGAGGAAATACACCCTGTTACGGGTGTATGTTTCTCTCCTCTCACAAGCTGGTGGGTCTCACAGTTGGTGGGACCCACCAGCTTGTGAGAGGGAGGAAGCATACACCCTTAAAAGGGTATACTTTCTCCAAAACTAGGAAAACTTGGTTGTGAATGGCACAAGAAAGTGCCAAACCACAACCCAAAAAGCTTTGCATAGACTTAGTCCGTGCCTAGAACTCTATGCGTGGGTAGTTACATCATTTGCTTAAATTGACTAGCCTCTCTGAATGGTAAACAATTAGCATCTCAATTTTGTCCTAAACAATCCCAAAAGCTCCAAAAATTCATTTCCCAATTTTCTTTCACAAAAATCAAGGCTTCAAGGGTATGTTTCCTCAATTCTCTCTTTGAATTATATATAGTTATAATATGAATGATTGCTTGTGATTGAATTGGCTTGATAAATACTTCCTTAATTGATGATTGGATGAGACTTTTGCATGGGTATGTGATTGCAATGTTAATTTTAATGATGGAAATCAAATATATTATGCATGAGCTTTGATGTGAATTTCTCCATGCATGCTTTTCTTATTCTTACATAATGATTCACATGCTCTATGCTTATCATCAAGTTCTGTCTCTTTTGTTTCACACATCTTAATCTACATGAGTATTAGCTTGCGTGCTTGAGTTTATATGGCTTAATATGTTCATATATGCTTAGATTCACATGTTGGCTATTGTGTATGTTGATTTGCATGGCTAGAGCTATATGTTTTGATACGGAGGGGTAATTATTGGGTACTCCCATAGTACCATAAATGCGTACTCCCTTTTCCACATAATTGTGGGTCTCACTAATTAAATTTATGGTAGGACCCATAATTCATGTGAGAGGAGAGAGTACGCATTTATAGTATTCCCAAAGTATTTAATAATTTTCCGATATGAAGACATTAACTAGATTTACATTTTGATTGCTTAGATTCACATTTTTGGCTTATCATTAGGCTTATCTCATCATTATTAATTACAAGTTATTTAATGTCATTGTGTTAATGTCAATTTCCCTTGGATATATGTGGATTTGCATGTTGTCTTCATAGATAGCATGGTGAGCTCATGATCCTACAATAAATTTACACCATTTTTTAAATAAATTTTCAAAGAAATGCTTTCCAAAATTGATTTTAAAATGATTTTCAAAACACTTTTCAAAAAGTGTTCACATCAAATGTTTGATATAAGCTTTTGATCCAAAATGACTTTGAAATTTTTCAAAAGGTTTTCCCACAACAACAAAAAAAAAAAAAAAAACAAAAACAAAAACAAAAAACAAAACAAAACGTATGAGATTTTCACTAAAACCCTCTTTAGGGTATTTTTCATTAAAAAAAAAATCTCATGAAATATTTACTAAAAAGTAAAAACCCTTTTAGGTTATCTTCCACCAATAACTCATGAGATTTTCACCTATTTCATGTTGTTTTTATCCAAAAACTCATGAGATTTTAAAAGCTTTTTCCTAAAGGAATAAAAAAAGCATTTTCCCAAATAAAAAAGCAATTTTTCGAAAATGAATTTTTAAATGGTGCTAGGCCCATGGCTTAAGTCAATTAAGCCCACGGAGCACGAGATAAAATGATATGGACTTAGACAAATGAGTAATTCTTAGGTATTTTTAAAGCACCAAGAATGGTGTTTCCTCCTCTCACATTTATGATGGGGACCATCCATTAAATTCCTGGAGCATGAAGAATAGTGCTTTCTCTTCTCACATTTATGGTAGAGTCCACTCATTAAATTCATGGTAAGATCCACCATAAATGTGAGAGAAGAGAGTACCGATAATGATACCTAAGAATTTTCCTAGACAAAGAATGACAATTTACAGTTTAAAGAGCCTATCATACGCTATTGATTCGGGAGGAGATTAACAACCTTAGGAGTTGTTATGGTAAAAGGCATGGAACTTTATGGAGGAAACTTTAATAGCAAAACATCCAAAAAAAAAATATCAAGCATTTCCTTTGTAAAGCATAAACAAACTCATTGCCTACAAAAGTAAATGTTTAATGCTGCTACATTACGTTGAGTAGAGTATGTGAGAGATGTGGGGCATAGCAATGAGGAAACGACTATTGTTCTATTTCTATGTAGATGCCCATCTACAATTGTGGTAGGGGAAGGAACTAGATTTTGGCTAACACTGTGCAACTTAACCTAAGAATCTTTTGCTGATGTATGTTAAAAATCAAGCACCACCTTTCTCTCATTCTCTAGAAAATTCTCTTGCATTTCGGATTTCTCTATGAGATGTCTCTCTTTAATTCTCTAGAGACTTCTATGTAGAAGTGAAACTCAGCCATAAATTTTTGTAATAGTCTAGAAGGGGCTAGAAATAAAAATAAAAATAAAAATAAACTAAGACCTAAAACTACTAGAACCCTAGTGGCAGAAATTAGCTCTGTTTTCAAACCCGGACTGGACCGGGAGGTCGGACTGTGAAAATCGGAAATCGGGATGAAAACCGGTTTTTTAAGTATAATGAACATGATTTTTTGTTAATTTTGTGAACCCCTAAAACCGGGGTTGGACCACACAAACCGGTGGCAAGAACCATGTAGTCTAACCCCTTAGCAATTTTTTTTTTTTATAAAAATAACTTAACACAATTTTATTCTACTTAATTAAATTATCCACCTTTTACAATGAATAAAAAAAATTATAATTAAAATCCTTCAAAGATATTCAACTTTACTTCAAAAATTAATCATAAATTTTAATATTTTCATGGTTATTGTGGGGACCGGAGCCCAAAAACTATATATCAGGCCTTGTAGTGATTGAAATCCCCGAATTAGGCTTCGGGCCTCAAAGGGTCAAAGGCCCAAAAATTGTACACTAGACCTCCAGTCGCGTCCGAGGACGAGGTCAAGTCTGAGGAGAAGCAAATAAGTGCGTAGGATCTCGAGTCGTAATCCATAACTTTTGGAACAAATAAGGATGGTCCGAGGAGTGATCCCAATACCAAGGGGAGTACCTGCCCTAAATATCTAAGGAAAGGCTGCCACCACCGCATTAAATATGCCGCACCTACTCTCCTGACAACATTTATGTGGAAAAGACCCCTAAACAGTGTAATCTTGGCCACCGCAACTCACAAAAAGCCAAAGAAGATACATGATGGGACAGATACTCAAATGGAGGCTTAAATAATCGACAAGTGTAGGGTGAGGATGCTCTAAAAACAGATATATAATGTGAAGGAACCCCTCTTAGGAGGGACACATGATTTTTTGGAAGAAAAAAGCAAAGGAAGGGAACTTGTATCAGAATTAAGAACAGTGAATTAGCCTCCTCGGATCATTGCCGAGGACAGTTTGTTGCACGTAAAACTTTTATTTTTGTCTTTCTTATACTTTAAACTTGCCTTGTTGATTGCCTAGTCCAATCTAGCCTAGCCTACTGCCCCTACTCTCTACAAATTCATTGTTATTGGGCTAAGTCATCCCCCTTTGGGCGGGAGCTCGAAACCGTGTCCTTACAGTTATTATTTTGTTTTATTAACTTTCTAATTTAATTATTAAATATATACTTGAAAATCATTAAATTTCCTTCACATATATAGATATATTGTCAATTTTGCTAGTTTTGTAAATTTAATATCTATATGTTGGCTTTAATTAATTCTGACATCATCGCAGTTCGACCCCGGTTCAACCTCGATTCGCCTCAAAAATCTTGAATTTCTTCCTTTTGCGGTTCAATGAACGGTTCGGATTTTAAAACCATGGAAATTAGATGAAGCTAGAAGCTTCAATGTCGGTAACTTAACCGACCTCATGCTTGTATAAATAGGAACCTTTGGTTCCCACTTTGATATGAGATGTGTGAAGTGAGGTGAAGTACGGGTAAGCATCAAGACTAGTGTGAAGTGAAGAAAAGAAAATCAAGAGTGGATGTGTCTTAGTGTTAGCAGCTAGGTGTCTAGGAGTAAGGTGTCAATTGTATTCGGTGAGTAAGGCTGCGCAATATGTAAAATATTTTCCAAGTCATATGAAAATATTTTTAAAAAAGGAAAACACTTTCAGGTGTTTGGTTGCATTCCAAAAAATGCTTTGGAAAATATTTTATGGTGTTTGGTTGTGTTCTTGAAAATGCTCTAGAAAACACATTTTTATCTGGTTTCTCACATTTTCCGAGTATCCAATTAAATATTATTATATAAAATCTCAATATAAAAAAACAAAAGGAAACAAAAATCAAAACAAAAGAATCAAAATCATATGACTGATCGTGAGAGAGAGAGAGAGAGAGATTGGTTTATGGGTGACTTGGTAGTGGTGGCAATAGTGGCGATATGGACACGATGGGTCGATCTATAGGTTACGGCTCAATCTAGGCGTGGGTCGCCCACAGTGGTTCAATCTAGGAGTGGGTTGTTCACATGGTGGTCAAATCGACTCAAGGGCGGGTTGCTCACGATGGTGCGATTGGCTCTGGGGTGGGTCGTTCATTGGGTCGACACGGTGGTCCGATCCATTTTTCAATGGCTCCTACTCTTTTCGTGCTCCATTGTAAGTGTTCTCCTCTCTCTCTCTCTCTCTCGGTTTGGGTAGAAGAGGAAAATGGGTGTAAATGGTTTAAAGGTAAATTAGAAGTGTAATTTATTTTACATCTTAGGGGTTGATATTTTATAGTCAACGGAAAAGATTTTCCGTTTGATTGAGTTTTCCAGCCAACCCAAACACTCATCATGGTGTAAAATATTTTTCGTATTCTTTTTACACCCGAAACAGACATAGCCTAAGTGATGTGTGTGCAGTGAAAGAAAGGTGTTGTCTGTGCACTAGTATCAGTGAGTCAAATCATCAATACTTGAAAAGTGTTGTAATTTAAAGAATCATTTTTTGAATAAAAGCTGTTTGCTCAGTATTTTGTTGTAGTCGAACAAGTCTTCTAGAATGATCAATCCAAGTGATGATAATTATTTTTATTAATCTATTGGTCCATATGGTATTGTAGGTCGTAAGGTGAACTAGGCAGCCCATATTAATAAAATCAAGTTTCATTTTCTCAAAAAAAGAAAAAAAAAGAAAGAAAGAAAGAAAACAACAACCAACAATTTATATTTTAGATTGTTATTGTGACTATTAAAAATTTTATTATATAAATCTTATAGAATAATAATTACTAGTTCTTTTAGTTATATATTTTTAATTGCCAAAACTATGCGTGGACAATAAAATGTAAATAGCCGTTATTTTTTTTTTTTTTTGTAGATGTTACAATATTATTTTTTAAAGATTATTAATTTGAATGTAACAAGCGATGGAGCCATAAAATTTTCTTTGGGGGGCCAAATTAAAATGTGACAATTCAATTATTTACACACCATATGTTATGTTGTATATGCTATATAGTAGTGTAAAAAATCACAGGGAATTAGTTTAGTGGTTCTGAAGGCCTCATGAGATCCATGAGGTCCTAAGTTCAAAATTTCAGGATTTCAATAAGCTTTGGATAACCATGTTAGCCAAAAAAATAAAAGAAGTAATGTTACAAAATTATGAACAATTTATGGACTAAAATATGTATAACAAAAAGGTTTGTCAAACCACCACAAACCTAGCTGACCCATCAATGGAAAACCCAAATCAAATCCAAACCTAAAATCATACCCATTAGTACTACGAAAACCCAATAGCACCACCACGAAAACTTAGCCTTACCCCAAAATCAAGGATTAAAATTAAAAAAATTTCGAACCAGTAACCACCACCAAAATAATGACCACCAACCCAGCACCACCATTGGCAAATAAATTTGCAATCCCACACCCACCACCACCACAACATTGCTTCGACAATCCTAGTCTCAAATCCTTAGTCGCACTTATGAAAGCCCTTAGTTTCGTAAGGTGCAGGGCCTATCTATTATGTGTCAGCGAGAGAGAAAGAGAGAGACGTGAAATTGGGTGGTGGAGAAAGAGACGTGAGTAAAATAAACCTAGATATGTTTAGAGCCCCAACAATTGGGTTTTAAATTTAAATAGTGATAAAGCTCCGGATGTAAGTATGCTTTGGATGATTTTTTTATATACTGTAGGATCTATAAAGCATTTTGCATAGGGCAAGGATTTGTTGCAAATTAAGTTGTAGCAATTCTTGCAAAAATGTACATGTGTCAATGCCTCAGATAGACACCTGTTTAAGCTTATATTTTTCCATGTCAAAATTTAATTTTTCCACTGAATGGGATCTATTTGAGGTGTTGACACGTGTGCATTTTACAGGAATTGTTGCAACTTAATTTGCAACAAATCCTTACCCATAATAATATCTCTCTAGTTTTTTACATGCACCAAAACCAAAGTCGACAAAAAAAAAAAAAAATATTGTTCATTACATGCACTGTATTTATAAAATTTAAATACATAGTTACATTCCGTGATGGAAGCAGAACCACTAAGAGCATTCCCATATGGTTATGCAAAATGGCAAGGATTTGTTGCAAACTAAGAGCAACCGTATCAGTATGTCTAATAGATTCAGTCTATTTTACACAAAAAAAAAAAAACTTACTTTTTCTATTTTACACCATCACTTTTACAAAACACACATATCAGTTTATCTATTATACACACTTTTTTATTAAAATAATATTTTTCCTCACTTTTTCTATTATTTCCCACCTACCCCCACCTAACCCACAAACTCTCCGCCTCTCATATTCCCCTAACCCACAAAGTCTTTGCCTTTCACTTTCCCCTAACCCTCAAACTCTTCGCCTCTTACTTTCCCCTAACCCATAAAGTCTCTGCCTCTCTCTCATCCCTTAAAGTCTCTACATCTTTTTTTTTTTTTTTTTTTTTATCTTAACAGTTCGATAGCTAAAAGGAAGAGAGAAGATGATGATGATGAAGATGAAGATGATTGAAACATAAGGAAATCATCGGCTCCACATGCATTCAGAGAGAAAAGAGGGGTTACAGATTTCAGAGAGATCTCCACCCCTCTTCTCCTCCTCTAAGAGCGAACGCTTATTAACGTCTCTACATCTCAAATCCCTCATCTCTCTCCTTAATTCTCAGATCCCTTAAGTCTTTGCTACCATTGGGTTCGTATTTGATTTTGATTTTGGGTTTGGGTCATGAATTTTCAGTTAATGGTTTAATTTTGAGTTGATTTTTTTGTGGATTTTGGGTTGATTTTGGGTTTCTGTTGTTTTAACGGATTTTGGAGGTGGTGGTTGTTTTAACGGGTGATGGAGGTGGTGGTGGTTGGGTGGTGATGGTTGGACGATGTGGGGTGGATGGTGAGATCCGTGTTTTGGTGGTGGTGGTGCTCTTGCAGGTTTTGTGAGATAGTGAGAGATGGTGGATTATGTGTGTTGTGCGTCTTTGTGTTGGTTTGTCTGTGTGGGCGTGTTTGTGTGTATCAGAGGAAGAAGAAGATGATGAAGGAGAGAAGAAGTATGAGTTGGTTTTGCAGATAGAGAAGAGAGAGAAAAAAGGAAGCAAAATGAAAAATTAATAAAATAATAGGATACACAGCTAAAGTAACCATGCATATATGTACAGTTACTGTAAGGGTCATCAAATAGCCCACGGCCCATAGCCCGGCCCAAAAACCCAATGGCCCACCGGGCTAATGGGCGGCCCAGCCCGTTGTTATTGAGGCCCATGGGTGGCCCACTAGCCCAGTGGGTCAGGCCGTGGGCTAGTTTTTATGCCCATGGGTACCCAGTGGGCTAGCCCAGTAGCCCAGCCCGTTGGCCTAACCCGTTGGCCCAGTTCAATAACTCATAATTCATAACAAAAATATATAGAAAGTGTATGAAGGATTGATCTTGAAATATTATATAAGAATTTCTTAAGAGAACTCTCTCAACTACTAAGATACTCAACGTAATTATGCTAAACTTAGTTTATTAAATATATATTTTTCTAGTAGTCTAGCAATTTTGAATTAACCATTTGACAGCTTTTTTTATAAAATATAAAAATAAAAAACTATTTAAAGCCTTAATAAAAAAAAATTAAATAGGTTTCCATCAACGAAACAAAAAATTAAATAAATTTGACTGTAAAAAAATTTGTAATTAAGTATTAAATTCTTTAATTCTTTCCTTTCAAAAAATAGATTGATTATTCCCTTATAAAAAATTGATTATTTCCTTATAAAAATAATAAAATAATATGCTAATACAAACCCATGGGCAGCCCATTAGGCCCAACCTGATAGCCCAGCTCGCTAAAGACAAAATGGGCATTGCCCATGGGCAGGGTCATGGGCTGAGGTTTTCTCTTTCGGCCCAGCCCGACCCGGCCCATTAACTAGTTAAAAGCCCATTATACCCAGCCCATTCTACCTATGGGCCAAGTAAACATGGGCCGGGCCGGCCCGACCCGGCCCATTGACGACCCTTAGGTTACTGTAGTAAATGTGTAAATATGCACAATTTTAAAATGACTAACGTGAAAGATTTTTGAGGTAAAATATGTAAAATTGGTTGCTTTTTGTATTTTGCAAATGTTTACATACGTGGATGTTCTAAGTTGTAGCAATCCTTGCCCTGTTAGCCTAACAGGCTAACAGTGTTAGGTATTGCAGCACTGAAACTAATTAAAACTCATTGAAACGCGTTGGGCACAGATCGATACAAATACTTAAATAGTAGTAGTAGCTAACAACTCATCAGGCACTGAAATTGAAGAAGAGTCAAAGTGGATGAATTGAATTCAATCCCCTAATAATGGAACGAATCCTTCCAATCCTAAATCCACCAATCTTAAAGTCGAATGGGATCTGTTTAAGGTATTGATATGTGTGCATTTTGCAGGAATTGCTGCAACTTAATTTGCAGCAAATCCTTGCCCATAATAATATCTCTCTAGTTTTTTTATGTACAACTAAACCAAAGTTGACAAAAAAAAAAAAAAATTGTTCATTACATGCGGTGTATTTATAAAATTTAAATACATAGTTAAATTCCTAAATGGAAGCGGAACCGCTAAGACTAAGACCATTCTCATATGGTTATGCAAAATGGTAAGGATTTGTTGCAAACTAAATTTAAATACATTAATGCAACTTAGTTTGCAACAAATCCTTAGGCACTGAAACTCGTTAAAACTCATTCCAACTCGTTAGGCACGGATCAATACAAATGCTTAAATAGTAGTAGTAGCTAAAAACTCATCAGGCACTGAAATAGAAAAAGAGTCAAAGTGGATGAATTGAATTCAATCCCCTACAAATGGAACGAATCCTTCCGATCCTGAATCCACCAATCTTAACACTTAAAACGGATCCCATCTTAATTCTTAAGTAACGACTATATATATATATAAAGAGAAACTCTTGCATCTGGTTCCGTCCTAGAAAGTCCAACACCGTGTGCTGCGGGAGCCATTGAAATTTGCCATTACATTACCTAGGCATAGGATAGGAGAGAGAGAGAGAGAGAGAGAGAGACCATAAATTATTTATTTTATTTAATAGTAAAATTAAATGTTAGTCAGAGTCAGAGTCAGAGTCAGAGTCTCCTCTCTCACACAGTACTCACACGAGTGAAATCGCCTGCAAGGCTAATGTCACTGTTACCCCCAAATCTCACACGTGCGCAAGCCACGTCGCTAATTTATAACTATAAATAATAAATATATAGAATAAATTCATTCGATAGCTTAGCTTATCAATGTAATTTGTCTCTATCATCTCAGTAATAAAGATTTGGCTCGCATTTCTTCCAGGAAGACTTGTAGCAGGCCTCAAAGAAGGAACCAAATCTACCATGTCGGTGAGTATTTTCCTCATCTCTTTCTTTCTCCCCACGTATTTCTGTATGTATTGTTGTCTGATTCGTTAGGGCTTTGAGAGAGCTTTGATTTGCTTGCTTTTTGCTTAAGTTTAGTGTGTGTGTGTTTGACTCTGTGTTACCCTCGGATCTGTCTGATTCTTCGTTGCTTCTTTTATTACAAGATTTCCTCTGCGATTAAATGATTGGTGAAACCAGATTCATACATAATATGTTATGTTGTGAGAGAGATTGAGCTGACATGTGCTGGGTGTTAGAATGTAAGGACTTCTTTGATTTGGGTTTCTCAAAATTTAAGAACAGAAAATAGATTGTTTTAGCTATTGGATCTTTTTTTTTTTTGGGTGGGGGGGGGGGGAGTGTTTTTCAAATTTGAGCTTAGGATTTTTGTGCAAGTGTCAATTTAGTTCTTGCATTTCCAATGTGAATTAACACCCTAACATCATTATGTTTATAACAAACACAATTTTTTGTTAAAAATTTCCATTTAATCTTTTTCCAACTCTTTTTTTTTTTTTTTTTTTTTTTTTTTTTTATAAAAAAAAATCCATTAAATCTTTAAGGCATGGTGGACTACAAGACGGATTACGCTTGATCTAAACCGCTAAAATGGACCATACTTACGTATATATTGTTTTCTTGATAAGCAAGTGCGGATTTTTTGAACGAGACTACTTCATGTACACGAAAGTGTAGTAAACACAAAGAAGTAGAAAAGGATAATGATTCTAAAAACTCAGGAATGGAGTAACTATTAGTAAAACCCGATGCTCAAGACTAATCCAACAACAATCTAGCAGATAGCTCTATCATTTGTTACCCTGAAGATTCCACACCCTCAAATCTATGACGACTACGTTCCCACCACAAAGTCCACATCAAACATAACAGGGTTAAGTTCTAAATATCCAAAGACTACTTGCCTACCCAATATCTGCAACCAAAGAAGAGGTCAGTTGCCTTTTCTGGTAGCACCCAATGAAACTCAAAGGAACGAAACAAAAAACTCCACACTGCAAATGCAACACTATAGTGTAACAAAGAAAGCCCCCAACATAATGTCCATGATTGATTCAAGGACTAAATTGATGCACATTGATTCAAGGACTAAATTGATGCACAAACATAATGTCCAAGGGGTTGAGAAATTATAAGGTCCATATGGTGGACAAGTGACATGGTCCACCACTCCATTAAAAGACTCATACCTGTTTAAAATTGCTGAGTTGGAAATTTTTTTAAATCACTGACTCAGCAATTTTAAACAAGTGAGAGTTTTTTAATGGAATGGTGGACAGATGACGTGATCCACTAGAGGACTGTATAATTTCTTTAAGGGATTAATCCTCGAAATTGGAATAGTGTTGTAAAAAACGTGTTTAAAGCTCAAGGCTCAAGATTTGGACAGTTCTGGGGATCAGTTTTTTGCTTCTTTTAGTGGGACCCTTTTTGAATGGTCTCGGGCTTGGGGACTCACGTCTAGTGATTCTCTTCCCTCTTTTATTTGTTCCCTCTCTCTTTTGTAATTTCTTTTTATTTTTTTCTGTCTCTTTCCCCTTGCTATGTTCTTTTTTCTTGTATTCTCTGGGTTTGCCCTATGTTTTTCTTGCATAGAGCAGCCATTCGTATATATATCATTCTTACTTATCAAAAAAAAAAAGCTCAAGGCTCAAAGCCAAAGGTCTAAGTGCTTCACTGCCTCAGGAACACATTTCTGGCGTTTTTTGAAGCACAAAAGCACGCCCATGTGCGCTTTTTAAATTTTTTTTTCTAAAAAAAATATTAATCATTAAAATTAGTTGCTCATAATTTTATTATAAAAACATTATCATTTAGATCACACACACGATGGTACACTTTCACTTAGGCCCAGCACTTATAAGCTGAAGGTGGGAGGCGTCTCTCCCCGCCGTGGGATTGAGCAAATCTGTGAGGGTCTTCACCCAAAGCGGACAATACCTTCTAAGAGAAAGGTTCGTCCCTCCACAAAAAGGGTCTTCACCCAAAGTGGACAATACCTTCTAAGGAAAAGGTTCGTCCCTCTACATTTACTATTCTTGTAATTTTTTAAAAAGATGTTATGTTTAAACTTTCTATGCCACAATTATTAATTTATTATCCTATTCTCCATTGATAATTATTTCAAATATTCTATATTAAAATTTTAAGAAATTGAAATAACCTATGTAAAATTTGCAAGTGTAGTTGCACTATCTATTTTAACTAATAGGAAAAATATATTACTATTTTGATTTATCATTATTATTTTTCAGTTATACACTATGAATATTTTCATCAGAGTTATTTTATATTAAATTTGAAAAATGTGCCTTACTTCAATCAGGCACATGCTTGTGCTTTGCACCTATGCTCCAAGAGAGATGTGCACTTGACTCTTTTACCAACATTGAATTGGGAATGTAGAAACTAAATTGACGCTCAAAAATCCAAGGATGAGATTTTAAGACACCCTCCTGCCCCTTTTTTAATTCTTCCAATTCAAGTGGTCCTGAAATGATAGATTCATTTGTGAACAGGATTAGTTGGTTTTGCATTTGCGTCACATCTTCAGCCTTCATTTTTTTTTTTTTTTTTTTTTTTTTTAAGGTTCTGAATCTAGGGTTTATTCTATATGATGTATGCTTGTGTTTCAGTTGCATTATTGACTTTGTGGTTCCTGTTACAGCTTGAGAATTTTCAGGAGCTGTGCTGGCTATCTTTTTGCCTGGCTTTGGAAATCAAAGCAAATGAACTGGAAAAGTCATTTTGTTTGTTTGTCTTTCTTAGCCTATTTTGTATAGGAGATTAAAATCATTAAATAATTATTGTGCAATTGGACAATGGTGGAGATGTCCTTGGATGGAGCATTGGGATATAGTACCAATGAGTATACCATTTATTTAAAGGGGGAAAGGAGTACGATTGTGCAATATGGGGGGAGAACCGAGGGAGGGGAGGGTGGGAGGAAGGAACCATACTATTAGCTCAACTCATCTGATTGTAGTAAGCGGGGAAGAGAATTACTTTCTCATATATATTGTTCTTCTTTTCGGATTTTATTATTGCATTTAACTCCAAGGGTAGCACAATTGGCTGGGAACCACACCTCATGAAGTGAAAGTTACTAGTTTAAATCTCCCCTTCCCCTCTCTTTTGGGGCCAAAATTAATAATTAAAAAATATATATATATATATATATATTGCATGAAATTTACCATAGTAAGCCAAGGTTGTCATTACATTGTGGTTAAGGCATACATTGGATGGCAACTACTCTTAGGCGTGATTCTGAATGCTAATTTGTAGAAGAAAAATAAGAATATCATTCTGTTTTTGGCAATAAAATCTTTTAATAAATTCTTCTGAGTATGTATTGTATTTTTTTCTTGTAAGGTAATAAGACTTTTATTGAAAAAATTGAACATTGAACATCATGTTCACGATGGTGAACACTTTGAACAATAAAACAAATACAAGAAGATCAAGAGCTAAAGGAAATAGAGACTAAAAAATCAGAGACAGTAGTACAGTTCGTACACCCTCAAACAGGAGCCCAAAGAAACAGAGTATGACTAAGTAAACACTTAAGCTGTTCCAAAGATCTCGCCTGTCTTCAAAAATGCGGGTATTACGTTCCTGCTAGACTACCCACATTAAACATGCCGGGACCATAAGTATTGTGTAAATTATAACTTCTCTGTGATGTGGATAGTTCATAAACACCGATAAGTATACCATTTCTTAGTCAAAGAAAGAATTTCACTCAATCTCAAGAAAGCGTGATTACTCCCTCCTGCCCCCACTTTATGGTTACAACAATGGGGGAGGGGATTCAAATCCCAGTTCTCCTAATAAAGGAGAGCAGGTTGACACTAAGTGATAATAATCAGCTGCACAGTACACATCTGCAGGGTGGTTCTAGCCTTCTAATTAGCTCTTTGAAAATTGTCACATTGATAAAGTTGGGTTTGGCATAGATCATAATCTGAGACTCACCAATTATGAGGGAGTTATCACAGAAAAAATTTCCACTCTATTAATATTCTTATTTTTTTTGAAGAGCCCACTGAACTACTATTCTTAGAACTGAAGAATTGAGTTTTAGTGCTTGAAAGTACTTCATTCTCTTTGTTTTTGGCCACGCAGTGGTTTTAATGGATATTCATTCTACATTTTCTGACTTGGAATTAGAGTATCTGAGCTCCTGATATCTGACCCAGTTGGACCCCTTGGTTTGCTGAATTTTGAGTAGTTCTATTATTCTTTCCAGTATTATATTTTCTCAATGGTGTTTAGCTTATACAATTGCTCTGAATGCAGATAAATACTGTTAAAGTTAGCAATGTTTCCTTAGGAGCATCTGAGCGAGACATCAAGGAGTTCTTTTCTTTTTCTGGTGATATCGAATATGTTGAAATGCGAAGGTTAGTTTATGAGTCAGTTCAATTGTTTCCTCACTCTCTCTCTTTCTCTCTCTCTTATTTGGGTTTATTTTTATATGAACAACCAATCCTACCAAATGCTTATGCAGTGATAATGAGCGGTCTCAAATTGCATATGTCACCTTCAAGGATTCACAAGGAGCTGAAACTGCAGTTCTTCTTTCGGTAATTTTGCTTATAAGTATATGTTATATTACCGTATTAGGGTTATGCTGCGCCCCCCCCCCCCCCCCCCCCCCCCACTTTTGTGATTTTAGTTATATCAGTTGTAAAAAATACTTCTGTTATTATTATCATGATTCAGGCTTTGCGGAAATGGTTTTTTAATGGTCTAAATTATCAAAGACGTATTATTATGGTTTTTTTAATGATCTGACTCGGAGGATTGCCTAAACAAAATGTGATATATGGAGAACAATAAATTAGGGATTTCAGTTGTTTGAGGGCAAGGGGGTAAAGAGCTGTTATTTGTGGTAATCTACAGTGAGCTTAATGCATCATGAGAAGTGTGATTAAACTTATACATGAAAGAGAACTGTTTCTTATGTTTTCTTATATTTTTTCAAGAAAACTAAAGAGAAAACAATATTTTGAAAAACTTTTTTCAATTTCATTCTCCAAGAAGTCAAAGACGGTTTTGTAGATGCAAATATATATCTAAGATACTAAACATGCATATGCATAGGATCCAATTACAACATGGATTAATGTAATCTATTATTAATCAATATCAGCTTTGTGCAAAGTTGTGATCTTAGGGTTGTGAGCATAGTGGAAAGGGAAGAAATCAACTAAGAAGCACTAGCAGTAGACAAGTGTGTGTTCTGTGTGTTAGTAGTGACATCCATTCTTGAAGAGAGTAAGAGGCGATTCCATCATAGAGATGACAATGTACAAACTGGTTCTTTATATATTTTGGGGAAATTACACTTTTCCCCCCGAAATTATAACCCTTTTTACACTTATCACCCTAAACTAAACTATGAGAATGCACACTTTACCCTCCCTAAACTATTACCCTCCTAACACTTGCCCCTTTAAACTATAATGTGACATTTGGTACGGGGGAATCTACATTACACCTGGCATCCACATTCCTAGAAATGTAGCTATTCCTATGTTTGGTTTTATTGAGAGATTCTCGGGAATGTGAGATGATAATGTTTGGTGTATTCTCAGGAATCTTAAATGAATTATTTATTTTTCTAATTCTATCCTTAGATTTGAATGTGAACTACTAAGTCCTTTAAAAAAAAAAAAATCTTCCTCTAAATAAATAATGAAAAAAATATAAACTATTAATTAGTCTTTTAAAAATATATCTCCCTCTAAATAAATATTGAAAAACAAAATATGAACTATTAATTAGCAACACATTCATTAAAACTCTAGTCTAATATTTCTAAATAGAACTTTGTAAAAAATTATATTGACAGAATTGTCTATCTTGTTTATGTTGTTTCGGCGGGAAAAGATAAAGACAAGAGAAAATATATTGATAACTTGTTTTATATTTTATCTTAATTGCTTAAATGATAAAAAAAAAGGGTTAAAATTGTCAATTTATAAATAATACAATTTCTTTTAACCTTGGGAATCTAGATACTTACCTGTTTTAAAGGGAATCCACATTCCTACTGAGAGGGGTTTAAGGGGGGAATCCAGATTCCCCTGGCATTTGATTTTCTGGCGTAACTTACAACCAAACATAAGAATTTTTAAACATTTCTAGGAATTCTAAAACATTCCCCCGTACCAAACGCCACATAAGAGTGCACACTTAACCCTCCCTAAATCATTATTTGTGTAGCACTTTGCACTCCATCCCATGGATAATAGTTTAGGGAAGTAAGTGTACATTCTCATAATTTAGGGGGTAAGTGTAAAAGGGATCATTGTTTAGGGGGGTATAGTCTACATTCTCATAGTTGAGGCAGGTAAGTGTAGAAGGGGGTATAAGTTTAGGAGGGTAAAGTGCGCATTCTCGTAGTTGTAATATTTGCGCTAAACTCTTTGAGACCTTAGAGTTGCTAGTTTCGACTGGGTTTTTATAATCCTGAATAAAATGCTTTATTTACTAAAGCTGAAGGTCTGCTTTTGGGAAAAAAACAAAAGGAAAGAAAAGAAAAAGATTATTGCATGGCTAAACTAATCCTTTTACACAAGTTATGAGTCATATAACAACAACAACAACAACAACAAAACCTTAGTCCAAAAACTTTGTGATTAGCAATAGATCCTCAAGGACTAATTATGATCAGTCACATGTATTCTTCTTTGCCATTCTATCTTAACCAAAATATACTTTATGTTACTTCCTTAAATAGTATGTCTTTTTCTTTTTTTTGATATGTCTTTTTCTACTACTACTACTACTAGCATTATGTGGGGTCTTCATTTCCTATTTTTGTTCCCTCAACTTGAATCAAATCTCTCTTCCTCACCGATGTATTAAGTGCTTCTTGTTGCACATGGTAAAACCATCTCAAGCAACTTTCCTTGATCCTTTCATCAATAGGGGCCACCCTTATCTTTAAACAAACCAATTCATTTTGAATACCATCTTTCCTTGTATTTCCACCTGTTCATGTTAACATTCTCATTTATACTAAACTCATTTTATTTATCGACATCTTACTTCTTGATAGCCCAACATTTAATGCAATATAGCATAGCTGTTCTTTTTCTTTTTTGGATAAGAATACAGCATAGCTGGCCTTATAGTCATATTGTAAAAATTTTCTTTTAACTTAATAGGTGTTCTACAATCACCCATAGTCGTGATGCATGTTTCTCCTACAAATGACATCCCCTTCGATCTTTCTATCTTTATGACTTATTAGTCCAAGATATTAAAAGTAATCACTCTCTAGTATCTCTTGACCATCAATTTACAACTTTTCTTTCTTTGTACTAAACTTACCCTCCATATACTTGTTTTATACATACTTAACCTATAACCTTTAGATTTTTTTTTTTTTTTGAAGCTAAAACTATATTATAAGCAAAAGGCATATACAAAGGGATTTCATCTTGAATTGGTGTAATAAGTTAATTCATAGCCAATTAAAAGAGATTTACTTATAGTATACATATTTTTTTTATGTACATTTATCACATTAGGAAACTCATTTGTGATGCCTCCATTACGAAAAAATTCCTAAATTTCTCTTGTTTCAAAAGTGGAGGAGTGAATTTGAAGGTTTAAAGTTAAAAATTGTTTTTGATTTTGCCCCATCATTTGCTTTTGAAATCCTAAATTGGCGGACTTGGAGGTGATGAGCTGCTAGATTCTTGTGGAGCGTAATGCTGCAATTTCCCTTGTATTTTTTTTGGTTGTTTTACTGATGGCTTCTATAAGAACTAGATTGTGCCCTGATGTTATCTAAGTTTCAGGTGCAATATATAGGCAGAAGATTCTGAAGAGGGTATATTAGTTTTGGTTGTTAACTTTGTGATCTATTGCCAAATCTCTTTGTTTAAGCTTTGAGTATCGTAGATAGAATGAGCTTTTATGATTATATAATAGATAGAGAGATCTCTGATCACGCTTTGAATAATATATAGTAGGAAAAAGAACTCAACCATCTCTTTGTAATTCATTGACCGTGGTTTTGGTTTTACCCAGCTGTACTACTGTTTTTTGGCTACATTAAATTGGTCAACTAATGATAATGTTGGATACATTTCATATTATACAAGGTTCCCTACTCTTCTATTCATGTGAAAAAGTTTCACTTGAAACTGAATGTAATCTCAGGGAGCAACAATAGTTGATTTGTCTGTCAACATAACTCTGGATCCAGATTACAAGCTGCCACCTACTGCTTTTGTACCCCCTGTAAGTTTCTTGCACAAAGCCACTATTTTACTAGTTAACTGCATAAACCAGAATGGAACTGACCTGATTGGTGCCCAAATCTCTGTAGGCGACAGAAAATAAAACTGCGGGTGGTGCTGAATCTGCTTTGAGAAAGGCAGAGGATGTGGTTAGTGGAATGCTTGCTAAGGGCTTTATCTTAGGCAAAGATGCAGTGAACAAAGCAAAGACCTTTGACGATAAGCACCAGTTATCTTCAACAGCCACAGCAAAAGTCGCTTCTATTGACCAAAAGATTGGGTTCAGTGAGAAAATAACTGTTGGAGCTACTGTGGTTGGTGGTAAGGTCAGAGAAGTGGATCAGAAATTTCAGGTTTCAGAGAAAACAAAATCAGCATTTGCAGTTGCAGAGCAAAAAGTCAGTAGTGCTGGATCTGCCATAATGAAGAACCGGTATGTATTAACTGGGGCGACATGGGTGACTGGTGCTTTTAACAAGGTTGCAAAGGCAGCTGAGGAAGTTGGGCAGAAAACAAAAGAGAAAGTGGTAGTGGCTGAAGAGGAGCAGAAGAGAAAAGTGGTGGATGACTATGCTTATGTTCATCTTTCTGAGTCCCCTAAAGCATCTGCACCAACTGAGCAGCAACCTTCCAAGCCAGCACCTGCTCAAGGTTTGATCCTTTGATTTGCTACTTTGTAAATACCAATGGAAATGCCACTCCATTACTACTTTAGCATGGAAGTGGTGAACGTAGGACTCTCCAAACGGTCATGATTGCATCTATTATCTTGAATTTTCTTTATAAGAATGTCAAACCGAATGTTTGAGGTTATTTTTGACATTTTTTTTTCTCTTCTGTTTCTCTATGATTATGTCTCAATGTGGTTTGCGATTACATTTAATATAAGCAACAAGTTTTAATGCAGTTGTACTTTCTCTTGTTGCATGTGTTCATCATGCATGCAAATGTCAAGAGCATTATTTTTCAAAAGCATAATTTTTTTTATCAATATAAATATAATATTCTTTATATTCACAAAAAATGTAAGTTTTTGGATTAGGTAGTAAATGACTTTCAACTAACGTGGAGTTTGGCATGGATGGTGTAGAAAACATTTAACTCTATCTAATGATATATGTTATCAAAAGTCTTGTAATTCAACGGAATTGCATGCTTTTTGGAGTTTAAATGCTCATTTCTTGTTATTGTAGCTGCTGACTAAAAAGATTAAAAAAGGGGAAATTATACTTTATCATTCTAAATTACACCACTGGTTATACGTTGAATTATAAACTTTTTGAATATATGTTATGCACTATAACCCTTGTTATACTTTGCACCCCAACATCAGGTTTGCTATTAACTTGGATGGAAAACCATGGTACCACATAAAAAGACTCAATTACCCCCTCTTCTCAATCCCTTAAAAACAAAGGAGAAAATACACATTACCTTTTTAAACTATATTTCCGATTACACTCTGCACCTTAAACTTTAAATTTTCATCAAACTTAACAGCAAGCTTGATGTTGGGATGTAAAGTATAACAAGAGTTATAGTTTATGATGCAAAACATACATTCGAAAAATTGTAAGTGCAAAGTGTAATTTGAAGTATAGTTTAGGAGGATAAAGTGTAATTTTTCCAAAAAAAAAAAAAAAAAAAACTAACGATGAACTTTACAAAGAGTTATATCGGACTTGAAGCCCAATAATATGAGTGTGTATATGTATTTATTTCTTGAAGACGAGTTTGTATTACTGAGAATTTAGGTACCTGAAATAGCACTGGAGGCATTGGCATTGCACAAAAGAATCTATATATCGTGTAACGGTAGTGAATTGAAGGGTATTTGTGCTTTCTTACTTTGAAACGAGTTCTTGCATTATTATTATTTGAGAATAAAGTTTGATAACATGACATTGAAGGCATTCAAGGAACTGCTTCAAGTTTTATCGATGTTTGAGATTGGAGTACCTAAACTAAAGGACATCAGAAACAAATATCAGGATCTTTTCTTTCTTCTATTTTTCTTTTAATCTAAACTACATATTAATGCATATTTTCTTTAAACTTTATTTTAGGGAAAAAAAAAGTTAAATTTTTACACAACTTATTTTGTTCTTAAGTCTAATAAACCAATGAAAACAATAAGTTCCTTCAAACGAGTGCTAACGCTTGGTTGGCAAATTTTGTCACTTCAACGGTTAGAATAGTTCTCAAAATTGTTTGGCAAGAAAACACAGTTTTGCTTACTCTCTTTTCTGTTTACCTTGTTTTTGAAAATATGGTTGAATACATATCATTATTTGGTCCGTGTGGATTTGATCCATTCCCACAGCATCGAATAATAGTTGTTTTTTTCCCAAATTTCTCCCTCAACTCTTGCTGCTTTGAGAGAATATTACAGTTGAATTTATATATTTTTCCTACTTCATTGAAAGTTAAAACTCAGTTAAAGGGGGAAATGGAATTAGTTGATTTCTATGCTAATGCATAAAACTGGGGGAAAAAGAGAATCTGGTTTAAGTAACCAGGATTAAGTGATTAATCCACTAACTAGGCCCTTCCTTAAGCATTACAAAAATAGCAAACAAAGTTGTATAGGGATAAATTCTTATTTAAGTGTATGGGTCGCATTACTTTTTAGCTCATCTTTATTTCAAATAATCTAACTTTTAACTTTTTAAAAAGGGACAGGCTCCCTCCCGCTCAAAATGCTCGCGTTACCTCCCGTTTTTGTTTAGATAGAAGACACTTGGCAGATAAAAGATCTAAAGGTTACAATCAAGCCACGCCATTTCTTTTCCCTCTAGTCTCTAGCCCCCCTTTCAACAGCCATCAACCTCCCTTAGCAAATCCACCACCTCCCTTATCAAATCCACCGCCCAAGCCGCAACTCCACTGAAGTCTGAAAAACAAAATTCAACTCTGAAATCTGCTTCCGTCATGATAAACTAAGTTCCAAGATTTTGGAATTTTTAGTTTCAGCGTGTAAAACTAGGATCCAGGATTTTGTATCTAAGGTCCAATGGCACTCGATGATACCACATATCAACGTCATTAATATTTTGATATCACCAAGAATCTCTCTTTTACTTTTGATTATGATGTCTTGGTTGTGCTTTTATTCTTCTAAATCATTGTTTGATTTTATGAATTTCTCCTAAAACATCTTTCTTCCACTCCGAGACAAGATCTGATAGATCCTTAATTTTCTTAAGCTTCTTTGCAATCTTGAATTTGAAAGATACGGGGAGGGAGGGAAAGTCCAAGGTTTCATACAATAGTACCACTACGAGGGTTCATACAAACTTTAGGTTCGTCCATATAAATCTTTTAATCAAGATATTTTCTTCTTGTTAAAAATAAGATCTAGAGTGAACTAATCAACTAATCAACTAAACTCTAAAATTAGAGTCTAAAATTAGAGAAAGTCTCTTGCAACCGGAGTCCTCGATGCTATAGTTGGCACAAATATTCAAGGTCTTAACAATGGTGCAATTGAATCAAAGTTCAGTTGTCGAAGTGGGTTGTTGTGACTTGTGACTTGTGACTTGTGAGCAATGAAAGAAATACAAAGTTGGTATGATTGCATGCCCATAATTTTTTTGTTACCCTTGTCTTATCCACCCAAATGTCAATACTTCATGAATAAATAAATAAATAAAAAACCCTAGAATTTTATGCTATACAAAGCAAATATGGTGGATCTGATATACGCACCATTCATCTAACATTCTAACATGATAGTTTCAATCGATTGTAAAATTCATATGTTGTGAAAGGGATAATGCATATTTGAATGTATAAGGTAATTATTAAATATTAAAGGAAGCATCATATCACAAGCACAAATCGTAAAAGACAATTTCCAAAAGAAGCGAATTTTTTTTTAACCCAAAAAAAAAAGAAAAAGAAAAAGAGAACCCAAAACTTTACAAGACATAGTGTTTTGGCATAATAATACTATATTTTGGGGGTACTTTCTATTTGATCTAAGTGTTTTCTTAGCAATTAAGTTAGTCCTTAATTATTTTTTTCAACTTTATGTCTATTTAGTCTTTACTGTTATCTCATTTATAGAAAAAGCTTACGTGGCAAATGATGTGCATTTTTAGTAAACATGTGACTAATAAAATAATAATAAAATTTTTATTTAAGATTATGAAATTCCACATCAGCTAAAAAAAAGAAAAAAAAATAATACTTCATTTTTTTTAATATAAAAAGCTTAGCTTGCAATTTTCCTTTCACTTTTTTTTTTGTCAACTAAACTCACAATACATTCAAAACAAATCAATTCTAATTTTTAATCTCTAATTTATTTTATTTTATTTTCTTCCACTTTTTTTGGTAACTAAACACAACACACCTTCCTTGAAAAAACCACAAACAACCCAAAAAAGCAACATCCAGATATGTGTATTGAAAATAATCCCCCCACACCCCCCCCACACACACGCGTGCGCGCACACCCCCCCCCCCCCCCCCCCTCAAAAGATTCATATCAACAAGTTAAACACACATTCACAAACATTCTGTAGAACCATATGCATGAAACCTACCACTGATATCATTTTTTTACCTATTACTAACAACTTGTCATCTAAGCTTTATTTTGAAAATATAGTATTCCTATATTTAGTCTAATTTTATTAGATATGTATGTGCCAATAGTGCACAATGTTTGTCGCCTAGGCATTTTTCATAAATGAGATAACAACAATGATTAATAGAAAGTTGATAAAAAAAAAAAAGACCAATTTGACCTCCAAGAAAACTTGAGGACCAAATTAAAAGTATCTTCGTTCCTACTTTCCAAAAACTAATTATTTAACTCTTTGATGGGTCATGCATATTCAACCTTTTTTTGAAAGGACCTTAATTTCACATTATACATATTCTTGAGGCTTGGAATGGAGAACTTACCTTTCTCTAAGGATTCCTGAGCTTGTGTATTAATTAATCTATGTGTCACTCGTCTCCACATATATTTATATATATATATATATATATAGAGAGAGAGAGAGAGAGAGAGAGAGAGAGAGAGAGAGAGAGAGATTTTATAGGGTACTCTACCAATATATTTTCTTAAATTTTAACCATTCTTTTATGATTTAAGGGTTTAGATTCTGCCATGTCAGCATTCCACTAACAATACTCTTAAAATGATAAAATAATGTTGCAAACAAAACAATTAAGAATATTATTAGTGGAATGCTGATATGGTAAAATTTAGACTATTAAATCATTAAAGAATGGTTAAGATTTAAAAAAATCTACTTAATAGAGTACCCTAGGAAATCTAGAAGATCTAAATCCATATATATATATATATATTGATTTGGCGTGACTAGCATATTGCTTAATGTGCCATGTAAACATAATAAGGACACCCACGTAAGCAATTAGTGTTTGTATAAAGAGTAAGGTAGATTTCATATAACATTGAGACTTAAAAAAAAAAAAAAAAACTAGTTTAGGTTGCACATGCAAGGCACGTGCCGCCCTTTTAGTAAGAAAATTAAGATGTATTTTTTTTTTGAAGAAGTACAAAGTCATGTACTTAAATTTAAAATAGCTTTGTTTCTAAAAAAAAAAAAAAAAAAAAAAATTAAACTAACTTTTTAACATATGAATATCTATTTACTATGACAATTTCTTAAAAGTTAAAACCTATTTGTTAAATGTAATATCTACTCACTTAAAAATTTTGCTAAGAATGATAATGAATGTTATTATCTTTCAACAATAAATAACTAAATTTTGATAAGACATTGTCACAATATATAAATTTTCGCAATGAATGATAATATGCTACAATTGAAACTCTTAATCAAATGAAATACTTGCAATCATCTACAATGAATATTTTGTTATCCATGCATACTTCTCTCTTTATTTTCTTATTTTATGAGCATAACTATGATGTTTAACTTACTTAATTTTTAATATGAAAAACCCTTTTAAGCAAGAAAATAAATTAAAAAAGAGCAAGATAACAAAAGACATATCCCATCAAAGTTTCCATTAGATTAAATTATAAGCATAGAAGATTTAAACTTAATCAATTAGTGTTTTCAAGGTAACAAATAGAACATCATATATCAAAATTCTCACTTTCCAAGCATGACTACGACATAAAATTCAAAATACATAAAGAAAATTTTTGGGACATTAAAATTTAATGGAATGTAATTTAATTAGACATTGCACAATAGAATATTCTAGAAATCATAAGATTTCATTAGGGTTTATCTAAGAGTGTAATAGTTGGGGTATATGCTGCTTTACAAAATATAAATGAGGAAAATTTTCAACTTTAGTTTAGGGAAGTAATGAAACTACCCCAAATATAAAGGGTGAAAGTGCTTTTTTGCCTCTCATTTATTATTATTATTATTATTGTGTGTGTGTGTGTGTGTGTGTAAAACTATGCGTGCGTATGTGTGTCTAACATTAAACAATGTGTTAAAAAAAAAAAAGTCAACCTAGGAATACTGTGCATAAAACAATGAATTTTGACTTAACAAATTGAATAATCCAAAAAAAAAAAAAAAGTCTAACAACACAACAAAATTTCACGATTGTGGAGGGACAAACCTCACCCTTAGAAGGTATTGTTCGCTTTGAGAATGGGCTGAAGAGGCCGATGCCACCCGCACAGATTTGCTCAATCCCACATCAGGGAGAGACACCTCCCACCCGCAGGCTATAAGCATGAGCTCACAAGTGGGAGGCGTCTCTCCCCGATGTGGGATTGAGCAAATTTGTGTGGGTGGTGTCGGCCTCCTCGGCCCATTCCAACAGCGGACAATACCTTTTAAGGGAGAGGTTCGTCCCTCCATAAAAAGGAACCTTTTGGAGTTTAAGAGGGAAACCCCCACCTTCCCCCTCTTCCTTTAGCACTGGGCTGAAGTAGAGGAGTGCCATTAAGTGAGCACCAAGTGTAGTTTTTTAAACTTGCTCACATGTAGTACTACTTGATGGGTACACTCCACTTGTGAGCTTGTGCTTATAAGCTGCGGGTGGGAGGCATCTTTCCCCGATGAGGGATTGAGCAAATCCGTGCGGGTGGCATGATAACGCCTTAAAACGTATACCTGTTATATATTTATGTGGACGTTATCTCCTTATTACTATGCTTAATTTGTATAATTAAGCCATGATTTGCATTAGTCCCTATTATTTATCTTTACATAATTTCTTGAATAAGATGCCATTCATTGTGTGTAATTTTCTATTTTCAGGAAATCATGTGAGAAAGATAAGTTTACATCAATTTGTGAGAGAATGGAGGCCAAACTAGAATTGAAGTAGAGCTAAAAGACCATGCTTAAATGTCTAAGGAGGTGCAGCTGGAGTGCTTGGATCGTCTACCATGATTGGAAGCTTCAAATAAGGAAAGAAATCAAAGTAGCAGAATCTGAAAAGGAAAAATCTGATTTGAGCACTGATAAGTATTTTGGGTGGATCTCTCTTCTCAAAAATCCAATTGACACAAGGTTAGATGGGTTGGAACCGTGACTTAAATATCTATAACTTTTCAGTTTTGGGTTTTTCTAAATTCTCAATTTTTGAAGGCCGAAATTAATTTACAAGTTACTACTGTAAACTTGGACGGAAATTAAAATAATAAAAGTTTTATTTTCTTTGGGACACTTAGACAATAGGGTTTGGAAGGGAGGCTGTGAGAACAAATTTTGGACAGAGAAAAACTTGTATTTTCCTTTCTCTAATGGCAGCCTAAACTCTTTGCTAGGGCTAGGGGTTATGTTTCTTCTATACGGTATGAATATTCAATTTGATTCTCTCTAAGATTTTAGACAATAACATATTTGATTGTTCAATTAGATTTCTTTTTGATGTATTAGTTCGTCCATACTTTCAATAAGTTCAATCATATTTTTCTTATTGTTTAGATGAATTTCTAATAGTTTAAAATAGAAATCACGTTTTAAAGTGAATGGGTTTTTCTAAAAACTATTCTAACCGGATTATTAATTGAGGTTATCATGCGTCCTTGAATTGTCTCAGTTCAACTGAATCACAAGTTTTTAATTGTATAAGAACAATCAATTATGAAATATATATTTTCTTAGATCACAAAGAATCTCATATCGATATAGGGAAACACCCCGATATCCTAGTATTTACATTATTGATTTAAATAAGTTTTTATTATTATTCTTGTTAACAATCACTAAGCAAAAGTATTTTTCTTCTTCACCCAAATTGTTATTTAATTATATTGTCTTTGAATTTACCGCGCTCCTTGTGGTTCGACCTCGGTACTCCGAGAATTATATTGCTACGATCTCCAGCACTTGGGAGTGAGCAAGCAATTTTGGCACTGTTGCCGGTGAGCTGCTCCGTATTCAGAGGCAATTTTTTTTTTTTTTTTTCGGAGCAAAGCATAGCTGGTGGAAATTCTTCTATTGGTAACTTTGTTCCATCTTATTCCCATTTTTTTGTTTTTATTTTATTTTATTTTATTGTGTATTCATTGTTGCATGAGCATTTAGGTTAGAATCGAGAGAGGCAAATTAGAAATTTTTGAAACTTACTTTGGTAATCTTTTTGACATACCTTCACCTTCACCTTCACCTTCTTCATCAATCATGGGTGATGAAACACATAATAATCATGAGGAGAATAGAAGAACTATGTATGAATTGTTGCATCCCACACAAAATTCTGTTCCTTCAAGCATCATGTTTCTTCCTAATGCACCACATGTAGAACTGAAACAAGATTTATTAGCAATATTTCCTGACTTAGGGGACAAGAAAATGAAAATCCTTATGTCCATGTTAGAGCTTTTGAAGATGTAATTAGTAGTTTCTATGCACAAAATGTTATTGAGACTGCTAAGTTACGTTTATTTCCTTTTTCACTTAAGGATAAGGCAAGAAGTTGGCTTTACACCTTGAAACCTAAGTCTACAGGTAGTTAGGGGGAGATGGCCCAAGAATTTTTTAAGAAACATTTTCCTTCTCACAAAGTCCAACAAGTGAAAAGAAAGATAGCTAGTTTTGTCTAAGGAGAAAATGAGACCTTTTACCAAGCTTGGGAAAGGTACAAAGATCTTTTAAATTTCTGCCCAACTCATGGGTATGAAAATTGGAGGTTGGTTAGCTATTTTTATGAAGGACTTACACCTAGGGACCGACAATTTGTTCAACTCTCATGCAGAGGATACTTTTTACAAAAAGAACCCGAAGATGCAATGGATTATCTTGATGAGATAGTTGAAAACTCTAACACATGGATTGGACCTAGCTCAATGGACTCCACTGATAGGACTAGAACTAATACTATCACTTCTAGTAGAAGTGTTTTCAAATTGAGGGAAGATGATAACATGAGTGCAAAAATCAGCATGTTAACTAAAGAAATTGAGGCACTCAAAATGAAAGGAAGTAAGAGTGTTAGTGCCACATTTAGAGAGGACCCAATGGAGGTGTGTAAAATCTGCCATAAAATAATCCATGCTACAAATGAATGTGCATCACTTTCATCATTCTTAAATGTGCCAGAAGAACAAATACATGCATTTAATTCATATTGGCCAAATAATTCTTCATATTCTAACAAGTATAAACCCAAATATGCAAAACTATCCGTATTTGAGTTATAAGAGTAACAATGTGTTGAATCCTCCTACTCCAAGGAATTTTAATTCATCACATGCATCATCATCATCATCATCATCATCATCATCTAGAACTTCCTTGGAGGATGCACTTAGTACTTTCATTCAAAGGCAAAGTGAGCAAAAGCAAAAGTTTGAATCCATGCTCACTAGGCTAGATGAAGAGGTAAGAGAGACCAAGAGTCATACAACTAAGCTTACAAATTCATTGAGTGGGATAGAGAGAGGGAAGCTTCCTTCCCAAACTCAACCCAATCCCATCAATCAAAATCTAAAAATTTGCTCTAAGAATAAATATGAGGAAGTAAAAGCTGTGACCATTTTGAGTAGTGGTAAAGAAATTAATAAAGGTTTTCCTTTAGTAACTAAGAAATCTAAGGAGACCCTGTTGAAAAAAAGAAGGATGAAATTGAGTCACTTGGATTTGGTGAAATTGAACAATGCCCAATCCCTCTACCATTTTCACAAGCCTTAAAATTACCTAGGAAATTGGACACCGCATCTGAGATATTAGAGCATTTGCATTAAGTCAAGATAAATTTGCCATTATTGCAGTTTTTTAGACTTACTCACTTGTAGTACTACTTGATGGGTACACCCCACTTGTGAGCTCATGCTTATAAGTTACAGGTGGGAGGTGTCTCTCCCCAATGTGGGATTGAGCAAATCCGTGCGGGTGGTATCAGCCTCCTTGGTCCATTCCTAAAGCGGACAATACCTTCTAAGGGAGAGGTTCGTCCCTCTACAAAAAGGTGCCTTTTGGGGTTTAAGGGGAAACCCCCACCTTCCCCTTTTTCCTTTAGCGCTGGGCCGAAGTAGAGGAGTGCCATCAAGTGACCACCAAGTGCAGTTTTTTAAACTTGCTCACTTGTAGTACTACTTAATGGTTACACCCTACTTGTGAGCTCATGCTTATAAGTTACGGTTGGGAGGCGTCTCTCTCCGATGTGGGATTGAGCAAATTCATGCGAGTGGCATCGGCCTTCTCGGCCCATTCCCAAAGCGGACAATACCTTCTAAGGGAAAGGTTCATCCCTCCACAAAAAGGCGCCTTTTAGGGTTTAAGGGGAAACCCCCACCTTCCCCCTTTTTCTTTAGCACTACGCCGAAGTAGAGGAGTGCCATCAAGTAAGCACCAAGCGCAGTTTTTTAGACTTGGTCTCTTGTAGTACTATTTGATGGGTATACCCCACTTGTGAGCTTATGTTTTTAAGTTGCGGGTGGGAGGTGTCTCTCCCCGATGTGAGATTGAGCAAATTCGTACGGGTGGCATCGGCCTCCTCGACCCATTCCCCAAGCGAACAATACCTTCTAAGGGAGATGTTCGCCCCTCCACAAAAAGGCGCCTTTCGGGGTTTAAGGGGAAACCCCAACCTTCCCCTCTTCCTTTCGCTGGGTCAAAGTAGAGGAGTGCCATCAAGTGAGCACCAAGCGTAATTTTTTAGTCTTGCTCACTTGTAGTACTACTTGATGGGTACACCCCACTTGTGAGCTCATGTTTATAAGCTGCAGGTGGGAGGCGTCTCCTCGATGTAGGATTGAGCAAATCCGTGTGAGTGGCATCGGCCTCCTCGGTCCATTCCCAAAGCGAACAATACCTTCTAAGGGAGAGGTTCGTCCCTCCACAAAAAGACGCATTTTGGGGTTTAAGGGGAAACCCCTGCCTTCCCTCTCTTCCTTTAGGGCTAGGCCAAAGTAGAGGAGTGTTAGGATATGTGCCCTTAAATCCTATTGTATGATGTTATGTATGATATTATGTATGACATTATGTGAGAAATCATGTATGACTTAATATTGTGTTTAATAAAGTTTTTTTTATTCTTATCTAAAATAATGGTAACATGAATATTCGGACATTATCAAATAGTCCATGAAATGCATAGTATGTGATTTATGTAATTTAGTCACAGAAGATATAGATCACAAGTTCTTTGTAAACTCAGAATTTTGGTTCGTAGTCGATGATGAAATTGGGCATTTCATCTACAAAGACTATAACATATTAACTACGATAATTTGTCTTGATCATGGAAGTGATGACTTCTAGTTAATATGTTGATATGTTTTAAGAGTTAAGACATATTGAACTGGACCGCTGTGAGATTTATTATTCTCCTAACGACTGTCAATTGAATAATAAATCTCACGACTTGTATTCACATGAACTCTTAATCCTGAGAGAATAATAGACCTGATCATGAAATGTAGGTTGCTTTGATATATCAGGAGTGAGATCTAAAGTAACGGTCAAAACCTCAGTATGTTGGGCAGCCACATTTAGTGTTGATGGAACATATATTCTCAAGATGGAATTCATAGTCTTTTAACGGAGATATAAAATATTCCCTTGAGATAAGTTTAATGGGTACAGTTATTCAGAGAGTTAGGCCTAACCACTTTAGTAAAACTAAAGTTTATATTTATGAAATTGGATTTTATAAATATATGGTGAATAACTCAAAAGGATTAAACCTGGTACTCAAGGATTAAGATGTAGTAATTCACAAAGTGACAGTCTATATTCATGACTTTGTATTACTACGAATATTTTATGAAGGGGTTGCATGTATAATAAAGTCTTGTGATATAATTTATTAATGAGGCCTAGAGTGCAATCATATTTATATAGTGGTATTAAATATAATTAATGGTAATTTTGGACTTGTCAAGAGTTGACAGAAAAGCCCAAGGACCATTGGAGCTAGTGTCTTATTTGTTCCCTTTTGGTCCCACTCCAAGCCACACACTAAAGTCCAATTGGGAAGGCCCAAAAGGCTAGCCCAATTAGATAATCAGTTATGTGGAGAGAAACATACAGAATTTTATAAAAAGAATAAAATGGTTTGTATGTTTAAGATAATAAGACAATATAAGGAAGAGAGACACTCTTTCATATTCTCTCTAGAAAACATAGAACTGATTGAGAGACCATACATCTTGGGCATCAAGTGGAATTGGAGTGAAGATTGAAAGTCTTCCCGAGTAATTCTTCATTCGGTTTTGAATTTCACCGCATCAAGGTACACTTTCTTGTTCTAATATTCTGAAACCTACATAGTGCATGTTATCAATTGTGAATGAAGTAGATCCGTTTATTTTCCGCTGCGTATGTTTTGTATGCGATGCAAACATGTATATTACCTAACATTGGTATCAGAGCGGTCTTCATTTCGAATCTGTATAACATGTTTTGTTCGTTTTGGAATTAGAGATAATAGTTTCAAGTTGATAGAGGATTATACATTTAATTTTCTGCATGGTTGTTGAAATTATGATTTGATAAAAAATGATATTGATGTTATGATGTTGTTTAAATATGAATTTAAGAATGTTAAATTGATCTTTAAGGCTATAGCATTAATAGATTTCAGTTTTGATATCAATCTCTGTCTATCATTTTCATATGATGGTTGTTAATTCATGCAAAACCGTTGAAAACTGCCTTAGAAGAATTTCTGGAAATTCGAGTTTTACGAGTTTCGATCGATTGAAATTTATTTTCGATCGATCGAGTAAGACAGTGACCAATCTTTTTGGAATGATTGATATTCGATTGCTAGTCGATCGATCGAATTTTCTTTTCGATCGATCGAGAGGCGATCGAGCATCAATCGAACAAGACAGAAGGTTAAGTTCAAATTGTTTAATTTTTTCGACCGATCGAGGGGCACATTCGATCGATCGAAAGAAGGGAAATCTGAATTTTTCTAAGTGTTTTCAAACTTAAAAGTGTGTGATTAAATTTTGTGTTTTCACTATTTTTTCTTACGCCTTTTTCGTAAGAAAAAGTGCTTAGTATAAAGTGCAAGGCTGTGTATAATTAGTTTATGCATGTTTAAAGATAAAAACCTTTAATTTAAAACATCTAGTGGGAGAGAGATACAAGGGTGGGATCTCACGGCCTCCATTATCGGTTCATGGTAGTGTGGGCTAAGCACCTCGTCTTGGCGTATATGCCTCGCGATCCCAAAGGAGGGTGTTTACTTCATAGTACTACAAGATTGAACTTACCCGTTTAAAGTAGTGTAGACAAGCACCTCGTCTTGGCGTATATGCCTTGCGATCCCAAAGGAGGGTGTATTGTTCTATGGTACTACAAGTTTAAACACCATAAGGAAGATGAAATGTGGCTACACATGATTCTAGATAATGGTATACACTAGACTAAGTTTAATGTTAACCTCCCAAAGGAGCTATGTCATTATTACTTAGAGGCTAAAGATAATACGGCATATTATTAGTGTTTGATAAGAGTTATCATGATGGCACTAATAATGAGAATAGTTCTCAACTGATTGATGTGTTTATAATAAACTTGCTACCAAGGAATTATAGACATGGATCGGGTTGTCGTTGCATATATTATTTTATGGTTTTATTAAGGTTCCATATTATATGCGTATATGCTAAATTGATAATGTCCAGTTTACTTATTCTATTCATGTTTATTATTTCAGATTTGAACATGGCATCATTTAGCCCACTTGTTAGCATTCTTAATCAAAACAAACTGACTGGAACCAATTATGTTGACTGGAAGAGAAACTTGGACATAGTTCTCACAGCTGAAGAACACAAATATGTGCTTACTCAACCATGTCCTAGCTTTCTTTCATTAGATGCTCCTCCTGAGGAAAAACAACGATATGATCGTTGGCAGAAATCTAATGAAATGGCCAAGTGCTACATTCTAGCGTCCATCTCAAATGTTCTACAGCATCAAATGCAGGATGTAGAACTTGCTTCGGACATTATGCTAAGTCTGAAGGAGATGTTTGGTGAGCAAGGCTGTTTTGCAAGGCAAGAAACCATGAGGCAAATTTATAATACCAAAATGACTGAAGGTAGTTCAGTGAGAGAACATTGTCTTACAATGATCTCTAATCTGAATACTTTAGAAGTTTTGGGTGCCGACATTGATGGAGAATCCCAAGTGGATATGATACTCTAGTCACTACTGGAATCATTCAAGGGATTCAGACTTAATTATAACATGAACAAAAAGATTTATTCTTTGTCTGAATTAATGAATGAGTTGGTAGCGGCGGAAGGCATCCTTAGTACTTCTAATGTTGAAGCCAATGTGGGTGAAGCTTCTACTTCTCAACCTAAGTCGAAAGGCAAAGGTAAGAAGAAGAAGAAGAAGGACTTCACTAAGTAGGAGGGTAAACAAATTGTCTTAGGGGTTGCCGACAAAGGAAAGAAGCTGAAAGGAAAATGTTTTCATTGTGGTGAGAAAGGACATTGGAAGATGAATTGTCCAAAGTTCAAGGCTGCCAATAAGGGTATGAAAATTTCATTCCTTCTTGAAATATGTTTGGTACAAAATCCCACGGATTCTTAGTGTGTGGATTCAGGTTGTACTAATAATATCTGCAATTCTTTGCAGGGGTTCCAGGAGACCAAAAGACTTAAAGAAGGAGAGTTGTTTCTAACCTTGACTGATGGGAGTAGGATTCCAGTTGTAGCTATTGGAGTGTTTAATTTATGTTTTGAATCAAAAGTTTTAATATTAAATGACTGTCTATATGTACCTAATGTTCGTAGGAATTTAATTTCTGCAACTTATTTAGGTAAAAGTGGATATTGTGTTATCCTTAAAGACAATGTTGTAATAAAGAAGGGTAAAACATTTATCTGTTTTGGCAATATTGTGGATGGTCTTTATATTTTAACTCCTGATAAGCATGTATTATATAATTATGAATTAGATAATAACTCTCATGTAAAATCATTAAAGAGAAAGTTTCCTTCTACTAATGATGCATATCTTTGGCACTTGCGTTTGGGTTATATTAATCCAAACAGAATTCAAAGACTAATCAAAGATGGTCTCTTAGAGCCATTGGACTTTGATGAATTTCCAGTTTGTGAATCTTGTTTGGAAGGAAAAATGACCAAACAACCTTTTAATGCAAAAGGTAGAAGAGCCCAAGAGTTGCTAGAATTAGTTCATACGGATGTTTGTGGTCCGATGTCAACCCAAGCAAAAGGAGGTTATGAGTACTTCATCACTTTCACCGATGATTACTCTAGATTTGGTTATGTGTACCTAATGAGACGGAAGTCTGAAGCCTTTGAAAAATTCAAAGAGTTTAAGGCTGAAGTTGAGAATCAATTTGGTAAACACATAAAGGCTATTCGATCTGATCGTGGTGGCGAATACCTTCTTGGAGATTTCAAGGATTACTTAACTAAAAATGGGATTGTATCCCAATTGACTGCACCTGGAACTCCCCAACAAAATGGTGTAGCAGAAAGAAGGAATAAGACTCTTTTAGAAATGGTTAGGTCCATGATGAGTTACTCAACTTTACCAATTTCCTTTTGGGGAAATGCACTAAAAACTGCAATGCATATTTTGAATTTAGTTCCATCAAAATCTGTTCCCAACACACCTATGGAATTGTGGAGTGGGCGCAAGCCTAGTATGAAATATCTCCACATTTGGGGATGTCCAACACATGTGTTGAAAGGGAAGTCTGATAAGTTGGAAGCTAAAACGGAAGTATGCATGTTTTTAGGGTATTCAAAGGAAACCAAGGGTTATTTATTCTATAATCATAAGGATAACAAAGTGTTTGTTAGCACTTATGCCAAGTTTTTGGAAGATGATTATTTGAGTAATTTTAACCCTAGAAGTAGAGTTGTCTTGGCTGAAATGAATGAACCTGTAATTGAACAACCAATGGTTGAAACTAGGGATGATGTGGCTGTATTGGATACACCACAGGATACTACTCATGAGATGTCTAGTACACAGTTGCCTCGTCGTAGTGGGAGGAATGTTAGGCCACCTATAAGATTCATAGGTCTTGGAGAGACTTATGAGGCTATCTTAGAGGAGGCCGAAACTGATCCTTACACTTATGAAGAAGCAATGAATGATATAGATGCACATCATTGGGTCCAAGCTATGAAATCAGAATTAGATTCCATGTATTCCAATCAAGTTTGGGATCTTGTAAAGGCGCCTAACAGCATTAAACCTGTTGGTTGCAAATGGGTTTACAAGAGGAAGAGAGGGATAGATGGAAAGGTTGAAACCTTTAAAGCAAGGCTAGTGGCAAAAGGGTATACTCAAAAAGAAGGTATTGATTATGAGGAAACCTTTTCACCAGTAGCAATGCTTAAATCTGTCAGAATTCTCTTATCCATTGCTGCTTATTATGATTATGATATTTGGCAAATGGATGTCAAGACTGCATTTCTTAATGGCAATCTTGAAGAGAAAATCTATATGAAGCAACCAGAAGATTTCATAGCAAAGAACCAAGAGCATATAGTATGCAAGTTGAATAGGTTCATTTATGGACTTAAGCAAGCATCTAGGTCATGGAACATCAGATTTGATCAAGCAATCAAATCATTTGGTTTTGAACAAAATCTTGATGAACCATGTGTGTACAAAAGACATCAAGACAAAGTAGTAATGTTCCTAGTGCTTTATGTTGACGATATTCTACTCATTGGAAATGATGTTGGTGTAATGTCATTAGTAAAGGTTTGATTGTCAAGTCAATTTGATATGAAGGACTTGGGTGAGGCTAACTTTATTCTAGGGATCAAGTTTTGGCGAGATCGTAAGAATAAGATGTTAGGCTTATCACAAGCTGGATATATAGATAAGGTACTAGAACGGTTTAGCATGCAAAACTCCAAGAAAGGATTACTTCCTTTCAGACATGGAGTTCCTCTGTCTGATGACTAAAGGCCTAAGACACAAGAGGAAGAAGATATGATGAGACAAGTTCCTTATGCTTCTGCAATAAGAAGTCTCATGTATGCCATGCTTTGTACTAGACCGGATATCTGTTTTTCAGTTGGCATGGTCAGCCGATATCAATCAAATCCAGGACCACAACATTGGCAAGCTGTAAAGCATATTCTCAAGTATCTACGGAGAACGAGAGATTATATGCTTGTTTACCGTTATGAGGATTTGATTCCCATTGGCTATACAGATTCAGACTTTCAATCGGATTTAGATTTCAGAAAGTCCACGTTAGGATGTGTATTCACCTTGGGAGGTGGAGTCATAAGTTGGAGGAGTGTTAAGCAATCTTGTATTGCGGACTCCACCATGGAAGCTGAATATGTTGCTGCTTGTGAGGCGGCAAAGGAAGCTGTTTGGCTCAAGAAATTCCTTTCTGATCTTGGTGTAGTGAGAATGGAGCAAGTTCCTATCACATTGTTTTGTGACAATAGTGGAGCGGTTGTACAATCCAAAGATCCAAGGAATCACAAGAAAGGAAAGCACATTGAGAGAAAGTACCACATCATTCGAGACATTGTTGCTCGTGGAGATGTGGTGGTAGCAAAGATTGAAAGTGCAAATAATCTAGCAAATCTCTTTACCAAAGTCTTGCCTCAAAGGACCTTCGAGTCACATTTGGAGGGAATGAGAGTTAGATTAATGCACAATAGTCTTTAGGGCAAGTGGGAGATTGTTAGGATATGTGCCCTTAAATCCTATTGTATGATGCTATGTATGATATTATGTATGACATTATGTGAGAAATCATGTATGACTTAATATTGTGTTTAATAAAGTTTTTTTTATTCTTATCTAAAATAATGGTAACATGAATATTCGGACATTATCAAATAGTCCATGAGATGCATAGTATGTGATTTATGTAATTTAGTCACAGAAGATATAGATCACAGGTTCTTTGTAAACTCAGAATTTTGGTTCGTAGTCGGTGATGAAATTGGGCATTTTATCTGCGAAGACTATAACATATTAACTACGATGATTTGTCTTGATCATGGAAGTGGTGACTTCTAGTTAATATGTTGATATGTTTTAAGAGTTAAGACATATTGAACTGGACCGCTGTGAGATTTATTATTCTCCTAATGACTGTCAATTGAATAATAAATCTCACGACTTGTATTCACATGAACTCTTAATCTTGAGAGAATAATGGACCTGATCATGAAATGTAGGTTGCTTTGATATATCAGGAGTGAGATCTAAAGTAACGGTCAAAACCTCAGTATGTTGGGCAGCCACATTTAGTGTTGATGGAACATATATTCTCAAGATGGAATTCATAGTTTCTTAACGGAGATATAAAATATTCCCTTGAGATAAGTTTAATGGGTACAGTTATTCAGAGAGTTAGGCCTAACTACTTTAGTAAGACTAAAGTATATATTTATGAAATTGGATTTTATAAATATATGGTGAATAACTCAAAAGGATTAAACCGGGTACTCAAGGATTAAGATGTAGTAATTCACAAAGTGACAGTCTATATTCATGACTTTGTATTACTACGAATATTTTATGAAGGGGTTGCATGTATAATAAAGTCTTGGGATATAATTTATTAATGAGGCCTAGAGTGCAATTATATTTATATAGTGGTATTAAATATAATTAATGGTAACTTTGGACTTGTCAAGAGTTGACAGAAAAGCCCAAGGCCCATTGGAGCTAGTGTCTTATTTGTTCCCTTTTGGTCCCACTCCAAGCCACACACTAAAGCCCAATTGGGAAGGCCCAAAAGGCTAACCCAATTCGATAATCAGTTATATGGAGAGAAACATACAGAATTTTATAAAAAGAATAAAATGGTTTGTATGTTTAAGATAATAAGACAATATAAGGAAGAGAGACACTCTTTCATATTCTCTCTAGAAAATATAGAACTGATTGAGAGACCACACATCTTGGGCATCAAGTGGAATTGGAGTGAAGATTGAAAATCTTCCCGAGTACCTCTTCATTCGGTTTTGAATTTCACCGCATCAAAGTACACTCTCTTGTTCTAATATTCTGAAACCTACATAGTGCATGTTATCAATTGCGAATGAAGTAGATCCGTTTATTTTCCGCTGCGTATGTTTTGTATGCGATGCAAACATGTATATTACCTAACAAGGAGTGCCATCAAGTGAGCACCAAGTGCAGTTTTTTAGACTTACCCATTAAGTAGTACTACTTGATGGGTATATCCCACTTGTGAGCTCATGCTTATAAGCTGCGGGTGGGAGGCGTCTCTCCACGATGTGGGATTGAGCAAATCCGTGAGGGTGGCATCGGCCTCCTCGGCTCATTCCCAAAGCGGAAAATACCTTCTAAGGGAGAGGTTCGTCCCTCCACAAATAGGCGCCTTTGGGAGTTTAAGGGGAAACCCCCACCTTCCCCCTCTTCCTTTAGCGTTGGGCCGAAGTAGAGGAGTGCCATCAAGTGAGCACCAAGTGCAGTTTTTTAGACTTGCTCACTTGCAGTACTACTTGATGGGTACACCCCACTTGTGAGTTCATGCTTATAAGCTATGGGTAGGAGGCGTCTCTCCCTGATGTGAGTTGAACAAATCCGTGCAGGTGGCATCGACTTCCTTGGCCTATTCCCAAAGCAGACAATACCTTCTAAGGGAAAGGTTCGTCCCTCCACAAAAAGGCGCCTTTTGAGGTTTAAGGGAAAACCCCCACCTTCCCCCTCTTCCTTTAGTGTTGAGCCGAAGTAGAGGAGTGCCATCAAGTGAGTACCAAGTGTAGTTTTTTGAACTTGCTCATTAATAGTACTACTTGATGGGTACACCCCATTTGTGAGCTTATACTTATAAGTTGCGGGTGGGAGGCGACTCTCCTCAATGTGGGATTGAGCAAATTCATGCGGGTGACATCGGCCTTTTCGACCCATTCCCAAAGTGGATAATACCTCGGGATTGAGCAAATTTGTGCGTGTGGCATCGGCCTCCTCTACCCATTCCCAAAGTGGACAATACCTTCTAAGAGAGAGGTTCGTCCCTCCATAAAAAGGCGTCTTTTGGAGTTTAAGGGGAAACCCTCGCCTTCCCCCTCTTCCTTTAGCGTTAGGTCGAAGTAGAGGAGTGCCATCAAGTGAGCACCAGACGTAGTTTTTTAGACTTGCTCACTTGTAGTACTACTTGATGAGTACACCTCACGTGTGAGCTCATGCTTATAAGCTGCGGGTGGGAGGCATCTCTCCTCGATGTGGGATTGAGAAAATTCATGCGGGTGGCATCAGCTTTCTTAGCTCATTCCCAAAGCGAACAATACCTTCTAAGGGAGAGGTTTATCCTTCCACAACGATATTTTTACAATGCCTTTATTTTTAGCTATGGTGGGTCCTAGTCTAATATTTTATTATTTTATTTTAAAAGATGCTATGATCATAACATTTTTACAACAAATTTTAGGTGGTAAATTGTTATTGGTTTTAAACTATTCATTTAAAAAATAAACAAAAAGCCAATTGAAAAAAATTGTGCCTGAAACAGTGAATTTTGGCTCACCAAATTTTACTAAATCAAAAAAGAAGCCTAACAACACAACAAAATATCACAACATTTTTACAATATCTTTTATTTCCAGTTGTGGTAGGTCTCAGTCTGATATTTTATTTTTTATGTCCACAATAATTTTACAACAAATCTTAAGTGGCAAATTGCTATTGGTTTTAAATTGAAACCACCACTTTAAATTGTGTATTAAAAAAAAAAAAACTAGCATAAGAAAACTGTGTGTGAAATAATGAATTTTGACTCACCCAAATTGACTAAAATAAGAAAAGAAGTCTAGGAATACAACAAAATGTCATAATATTTTCACAATACCATTATTTTCAGCTATGGTAGGTTCCGATATGATATTTTATTATTTTATTTTAGAGAAATGTTGCATCTACAATATTTTCACAACAAATTTTCGAGGACAGATTGTTATCGTTTTTAATCTGGGCCCATTATTGATTTCATTTTTTTATTCATCAATAATATCTTGCCACTTAGAATTTGTTGTGAAATTATTGTGAAAATGTTGTGAACTTAACATTTTTTTTATTTATTTATAAGGAACTGAGATATCAACAATTGTAAAAATATCGTGACAACAAGAAGATATTATAATATTTTTACAATACATTTATTTTCAGTTGTAGTTGGTCTCAATCTCGTATTTTATTATTTTATTTTGAGCTATAAAAAATTAACACCTCAATAATTGTGAAAATATTGTAATAATATTTTGAGTCAGTATAGCAATATTGTGTTGGCACATATAAATATTTAAGAGAAAAAAAAAAAAAAAAACAAAAAGAGCACAAACCAAAACTAACTGCATACTATGAAGAAAAAAAAAAGAAAAAAAAAAAAAGAGAGGGGCCAGCTCAAGCAAAACGGTGAGCTTTGCCTCACCCAATTGAATAAACCAATAATCATTGTAGAAGGAGGTTATTGACACTTTTTATATAGTTGGTAGAAGTTTAAGAAATAAATTAAAATAATTGAAAATTTATAGACGAAATTGAAACCGAACACGTAATTCAGACATCATAAACATATTTTGACCTCGACCAAAAAAGGTCATACATGATAGATATCCTTCCTTTAGATTATAGTATTTTATAGTGAAAATATGTGTGGTAATATTGTTTTCGTAACGTCGTTTAAGTGTTGTGAAAATATGTATAAGTAAAAAAATATTGTGAAAATATGTGTTATGTTGTTTAAACATCGAAAATCGTTTTCTAAACAACACTACCAAACACCTTGGAAAGCAAACGATGAGAAAAAGTTAAGCCGTGGAGCCCATATGCTAATGATCCCTTCTTTCGGTAGTTTATCCGTTTGGAAGTGCATGAAATTAGCGGATGATGGAGTCGGTTTTTTTTATAAACATAATGGAGTCGGTTGGTTAGTTAGATTAGATTGGAGTACATATGATTGCATGCACCATCATATGAATTTAAAGTTTGAGTATATGATGAGGGCAGAGAGACAGTGAGATGGAAAAGTTCAGAACTCAGAAAGTCCACAACTTTCGATCATTTAATCGGAGTACATAAATAAAATGCCAAATTTTAAATTAAATACTTTAAATTTGAGCCAATCATCATGTTTGTTTTTAAAATTTAATTTTTTTTATTTATTTTAATCCTTAAGCTTTAATATTTATAATTATGATGATTGGTCTTAACTTTAATGTTTATGATATTAATTGGTCATTTTGTCCATTACCGTCCATAAAATTGTCGTGAAGGCTAGTAAAACGACGTCATATCACATATGTGATTAATATCCATTTTATAAATGGTAATGAAATGAAGAATCAACTTGACAAAAATGTTTTTTTTTTTTGGAGGGGGGACAAAAATGTTAAAGTTTAAGAATTAACATGACAAAAACTAAACTTTAGGAATATAAATGAAAATTTATCCAAACTAATTGGATTTTAGACTAAACCCAAAGAAAAAAAAAAAAAAAAAAAAACAACAACAACAACATTTTGAGAAATTTAGTATCATTATTGATTATACAATAGTGACAAACTTTAGAAAGGGGAAGAGCTTAAGAAGCACAATATGGAGTACATATTTATTAGAAAGAGACAATTGTTATTGTGTGCACAATAGAAATAATAAGAAAAATATTCAACAACAATAACAATCATGTCTTAGTCCCAAAATTTGAAGTAGTTTATGGATTCTCAATAAACTTGTAAGGACACAATTTTGCAATGTTGGGCTCTCAAGCGAGATGAACTTAGGCCCAACACATGAACAGTATCCGTGCAACGAATTTGTAAGAGAGTGGGCTCAATAAACTGAGCTCGAAAATGAGGTGGTTGATAGTCAAAGTGTGATTGTAAACAAATCAACAAAAACGAAGTGCTGATATTATATGAAGTTGTCCTCGACTTTGTCCGAGGAGAAATATTCTTACAATTGTTTGAATGCCTATAACTTTCTCTCTTTCTCTCTCTCTTAGTTGTTTCTTCTCTTTTTCTCCGGCTCGTTCAATGAATCTTTTTCTTGCCCCTAGCTCCATTTATATATCAGTTTTTCCCACGTGCCAGTCAGGTGATTTTTTCTTGATACTTGTCCCATCAAACTTCCCTTAAAGTCTTTATACGGCAGCTGTAAAGATTGAGAGTCACTGTTCAGACATCCTTTCCTCATTAATGCAGCCAGAGGGTTAGCTGCAGAGTCATTAATGTGGCCAGAGGGTTAGATGCAGAGTCATTAATGCGGTGATAGCATCTTTTCTTATAGTATCAGATAGCCTCCACCTGTCCTATATGCTCGTTGGATGTTCATGTACCAGAAGTATCCTCAAAAATATTTTATTAAGTGCTAGAGTGTGCATTTTAGCTTCCTCTTTGATTATCCGAAGAGATAGTTCTCCTCGTACAATTCCTCTCAGTTCATATGTTGGCCACATCCTTACGAGGATCGTCACAACGAATCATTCTGGTAGCTTACTATCTTCGGATAGACACGGTTCCTCGGACGGGCCCACGGCCCAATATTTAAAATTGGGCTTTTGCCCCCCACAATAGCCCCTCAAAATTTCGGTTTTCTCCTTTATTTGAGGAGAAAGGTGGGGTTTTGATTTCTCTAAGGGTTAAGTTCACCAATTTTTCAACTTACTCACGTGAAGACGCTATTTCGCGTGTCTCGCAAGCATTACTGTCGCTTCGGAAGTCACAACGCACCATTTATTGCTCCAGGCAGCGTCTTGTCCCCCTTATCAATGGTGACGTGTAGATCTTGTGGTCGACATTCTTCCCTGAAATTTTGAGCGGGATAACTCCCACATACTTTCACTCCCTATATAAAAGGCTGTGAGGGAGTTACTTTTCCCGTCTTACATTCGCTCAAGTTATCAGAAGATTTTTAGCGCTCCAGCCTTCAGAACTTCCCTTACCTTAACAGTCCTTAGAGCCTTTTTCAGAGAAAACTCTAGATTTTCAAAAAGTTATTGAGACAGAAATTCTAACCATTCTTGTAAGTTGGTGTGCTGTAGCAGGCAACCAAAAATAAAACCTATACTCCTAAAAATATATGTAGTAGTGTGAGTAAGGATCGTTTCCACGGAGAGTATCTAGCCTAGTTTTATGCCACGTGAACAAGGAGGGGGGGGTTTGAGTATAATAAAAACAATTTTAAGAAAAACAACTAAGGAATAATTCAAATTAAAATATCGAAATCAATCAAAAGAACAAACCTTGATCTAAGTCAACATCCACCACCGGAATTTTACAACTGATCATTGATACAAATATATATCAATTCACACTTGAATATTCACCGTTGGAATTATTTTCCTATCTCTCCTTAGTTGCAGTTAATTAGAAAACAAGCGATCTAATTAACCCTAACTACTAAACAACCCAAGACAAGTGCTAAAGGTTTAATCTAGTAGCAGCCTTAAGAATTAGAGAGATCGGTGAAACTAAACAACACAAGCACAAGCGGTTGTATTTAATTTAGTCGTGCATTCTTCCTAAGATCTAATAATTTCTGACGCAGCAAATCATTAAATCTTGGTTGCTTCACAGATTAGAGAGATCAAACAATTACGGATTTGATATCTAACCTAGCAGTAGATTGCAACGAATAATTAACTAGTAGGCCTCCTAGTAATTAAATGAGACAATCATGAAAATAGGCATAGAAGAACATCCAATATTCAAAGCATAGATTGAACAATAAAAACAAATTAGATCTCACAGTTTTATTGATTCCGAGGCTTCAGTTTCCTTCGACCAAGTATAAAAGTTTAGCCACGCAGGGCCATGACAGAAAACTTAAAAGAGAAAATTAGAGAAGAGGGGAGAGAGAGAGAGAGAGAGAGAGAGAGGTGTGTGTGTAATTCTGATTTCTCCTCCCTCTTTTACACGTTAATTCTCCCTTTCCCAAGCCTACAAAATCTCCTAAAAATATTCTAAATAATAATATTCAAATCTGACTAATTAAGGAAAAATATTAAAAATAAAACAAAGCTCTAATATAACTAGGAAAGTGGTGTTTTTCAGCTGGAATTTTCGTGCATCAGATCTGGAAGCTTCCATAAATAAATCACATCAGATTGCATATTAGAATTGTAGGCAAAGGAACATTCCAGAACGTCAACAGTGCAAGTGCAGCAACTTCAAGCCCAATTTCGACCTTGATGCGGCCTGTATCTCTCAAAACTCAAAACATGAAAGTTGTAGATCTTTGTCTTAGCGTTCCATAGCATCTTGAATCATCTCAATCGGAGCACAGATGAGAGAGTTATGCCAAGATTACGAAGAGATATCAAAGCTGTCCAGAATCGTCCAATCAGCTACGTTTTGCACTTAATGCCTCCATTTGCACCCTAAATCAAAATATAAGAATAATGAGTATATTTAGGCACCAAATAAGTGTAAAAGACTAAGCATTAAGAGAAAAATATATGCCAATTTGCATTCTCATCATAAGTGCTTGACTTTTTAGTTCTTTTCTTCTTGGCTGAGCATCTCGGCTTTCTTGTCTCTGTCTTACCTCAGATTAGGAAATCCTCTTAGCAGTCTTTTACACATCTAAATGTTGGGGTTTATGCCCTAAAATCCAATTTATTGGCATGACATAAATAATTAAATTGTTTAATTATATGAGACTATTTATAAATGAACTAATGAGACATTATCTTAGTCCATAAGATGTATCGTATGTGATTTATATGATTTAGTCACAGAAGATATAAATCACAATTTCTTTGTAAACTCAGAAGTTTAGTTCGTAGTCAGTGATGAAATTGGGTGTTTCATTTGCGAAGACTATAACATATCAACTAAGATGATTTGTCTTGATCATGGAAATGGAGATTTCTAGTTGGTATATTGATATGTTGATATGTTTTAAGAGTTAAGACATATTGAACTGGACCGCTGTGAGATTTATTATTCTCCCAACGACTGTCAAATGAATAATAAATCTCACGACTTCTATTTACATCAACTCTAAATCCTAAAAGAATAATGGACCTGATCATGAGATGTAGGTTGCTTTGATATATCAAGAGTGAGATCTATAAGTTATGGTCAAAACCTCAGTATGTTGGGCAACCGCATTTAGTGTTGATGGAACATATATTCTTAAGATGGAATTCATAATCTCTTAACGTAGATATAAAATATTCCCTTGAGATAAGTTTAATGAGTTTGGTTAGTCAGAGTGTTGGACCCAACCACTTTAGTAAGGAGTTACTAAAGTATATATCTATGGAATTGGATTTCATAAATATATGACGAATAACATTAAGGATTAAACCGGGTACTTAAGGATTAAGATGTAGTAATCTTCAAAGTGGCAGTCTATATTCAGGACTTTGTATTACTATGAATATTTTAATGAAAGGGTTGCATGTATAATAAAGTCTTGGGATATAATTTATTAATAAGGCCTAGAGTGCAATTATATTCATATAGTGGTATTGAATATAATTAATGGTAACTTTGGACTTGTCAAGAGTTGACAGAAAAGCCCAAGGCTCATTGGAGTTAGAGTCTTATTTGTTCCCTTTTGGTCCCACTCCAAGCCACACACTAGAGCCCAATTGGAATGGCCCAAAAGGCTAGCCCAATTGGAAAAATAATTAGATATATTTAAGGAGAGAAACATACAGAATTTTATAAGTTTTTTCATGGATCTTTTCATAAGTGTTTTTCATCAAGATTATACAAGGAATGAAATGGTTTGTATATGAGTGTTGGACACTCTCTTATTCTCTCCTTGGAAATTGATTGAGAAACCACACATCTTGGGCATTAAGTGGAATTGGAGTGAAGATTAAAAGTCTTCCCAAGAACTTCTGATCTTTGGTTTTGAATTTCACCGTACCAAGGTACGCTTTCTTGTTCTTAAATTTTGAAACTTTCATAGTGCATGTTATCAATTGCAAATGAAGTAAATCCATTAATTTTCTGCTGCGTATATTTTGTATGTGATACGAACATGCATTGTATTTTCCCAACACTAAATGGGTAGATTTAAGAGCCTCATTGATTCGCCTATAGCTATAGAACTTTTCAAGGCAAAATACAACATACCTGAGGGAGTAAGTCTCCGGTACTGCCTACCGGAAAACATTGTGACCAATAGGAGAGCCGGCGAAGTGGTCATTCCCATGATCACTTTTTTAGAGGGAGGAATGACCATTCCCATAGGCACAGTGACCCGAGAATTCCTTAGAAACCATAGGTTATGCCCGCACCAATGTGCCTCCAACCTATTTAGAATTCTGGGTTGCGTAGACGCCCTTAATCAAATGATGGGCCTGCAACTGACCTGGCACGACGTCGTACATATGTACGAATGTCACTCTCTGACCGACGGGGGGTACTACCTAAAATCCAGGTCCCCTGTTGTAAAAATGCTGTCATGTCTTCCCAAGTCCAACAAGGGCATGAAGGACGACTACGTCATCGTCTCTGGGACGTGGCATGACGGTCAACACTATCCGACCACAAAGGGGGTGCTAGGTGGGATGCCGTAGACTAGATTGAGTTAACATAGAATTTACACTCTAGGTTTCATCTTATTTTGCTGCTTTATCATTTGATTTTCACATAATTTGATGATGTAATTGATCCTGTGTTTCTTGGCTGTCATTGCAGATAGAAAGTTTGTTGCCCCCAGTCTAAGCCTTGTGAACGTACCAGGCTTGAACAAGCTACTCCGATCTGAGGTATTCGTGCATACAGATGGCCAGCTGTGCGTCGTTCATTTAATATTGGATTTTGTCCCTCTGTCAGACAACTTTCAGGAAGTTGGGAACGCAATCCGATCAGGAGACAAAAGGATCAACAGAATCGACGTCTCTCGGCTGGAGTTCCTGTCCAAGAAGGACCTTCCTCCTGTTGAGTGGCCGCTTCATCAAGCTCTTCCTTAACCTGCTATTCAAAGGGAAGAGACTGCTTCCTCTCGGCTATCCTTAGAGACCGAGATAGACCAATTCCACTTCGAGAAAGAAGAGGAAGTGCAAGCTAAGCCTCGGAGTATCCCAAAGTCTGGGAGTACCGAGGAGGAAGAAGAGGAGATGTCTATGAAATTAAGGGCGGGGTTAAGAGACCTCCTAGCTGGAAGGTCGTGGACCTGGATGCTGAAGAGGGTGAAGTGCCCCAGCAACAACAGAAGAGGTCAAAGCAGCAGAAGAGTGGGAGAGACAATAGAAGGGTCTCCCCATCCGAGAGCAGGGATGAGATCACTCCTCGAGACACCCAACTACCGCCGGCCTGGGCCCCAAGGTTGGATTTGGACGGCACTCCAATCCCCTCGACTGCTTCCATTAAGGAGTTTCAAGAGGGGCATTCGGCTTATATTGCCGAGGCTTTGGAACGTCCACTGCTTTTGTCTCAGGATATGGAGACAGTAAGGTCCTGGAGGCAATCAGACTTGTTCATGTCTCTGAAAAGAGACTTGGCCATGTTGAGCTTCTGATCTCTCCTTTCAAATTAGAGTTACTTACTTAAAAACTATGTGTTTTACTTCTGTATGTTGGGTCGAAATTGGGAATTGAGCATGTTTCCCAAACAATATAATTAGTAGACACTGTTTTCAAACTATATTTTTTACTAGCATCTCGAGTCTAAAAGGCTCGATTTTGGGCATATAAATCGAGCATTTAAGACTTGATTTTCATGGTTTAATAAGTCTGATGTGGCATTTCTTCCATGTGGTGTACACCTAAAAATCGAGTTTCTAAGACTCGATTTCCTTAAAACACATACTTTACACCAGAGATTTACCTCATCAGAGAAGAAAGAGATAGGAAAAAAAAAGTTCTATAGATTGGGGTAAGAAGCAGACTGAGACCGAGGAGAAGAAGATCTAAAAATGAAGATCAAGAAGAAGAAGAAGAAGAACCCAAAAGATGAAGAAGATCGGAAGCAGACACAAGAAAAGCAAACCATTTTCTCTTTACACTTTCTTTAACAAAAACACACACACACAAACAATAAAACAATTGTTCCTGTAACAATCACAAAGAACCACCTGAAATGAATTTCTCACCCAAAACCCAACTCAACCCATGTCTCAGACAAACCCATACCCAGCACACACAAACCGAGGAGAAGAAGATCGGAAGCAGATTGAGATGGTTTTGATCGCCGGGGGTCTGGGTCGCCGTGGGTTGCTATGGATCACCGCTGTGGGTCGCTGTGGGTCTGGGTCGCCGTGGGTTGCTGCGGGTCGCCGCTGTGGGTCGTGTGGGTTTGGGTCGCCGTGGGTTGCCGCGGGTCACCGCTGTGGATCGCCGTGGGTCTGACTCTCTCCCACAGTACCAACTCGGCTATGGCTCTCCCGATTGGAAAGGTGGTACTTCTCTTTGATTTTGTCACTACTGCTTCGTCTTTCTCTTCTGTTCTGTGGTCGATTTTTCAGCAAATCAGCTTCGGCAATTGCTATTCTCCATGATTGATTTTTCTTTATCTTTATTTTTGTCTCTTTGTTTCTTGTGTCTCTGCTAGGTGTTTGAGTATTTCTGAGAATGCTTAATTTTTTTTTTTTTTGAGTATTCTGGAAATCGAGACTCTAAGACTCGATTTCCAAGTGTTCTCCACATAGAAAAAATACCATATCAGACTCACTAGACCATGAAAATTGAGTCTTTAAGACTCGATTTATAGGCCCAAAATTGAGTCTTTTAGACTCGAAATGCTAGTAAAAAATATAGTTTGAAAATGGTGTCTACTAATTATATTGTTTGGGAAACATGCTCAAGTCCCAATTTTGGCCTGTATGTTGTGACACAATTCTATCGTTCTTTCCGTGCAGCTTACCCAACAGGTTTATATAGCTGAAGATTGGGTCAGAGATGCCCATAGCCAGGCTAGGGCTGAGGCCCAATCTTGTGCGGATATTGAGAAAATCTTAGGGGTCGCAAAACATGAGAAGCAAGAACTGGCCAAAAAGTTAGTCATCAAGGAGAGGGAGAGGAGGAGCGCTGAGGCTGGTCTGAAGTGTGCCCAGGACCAAGCCGAGTACCAGCAAAAGAAGTTGTACATGACTGAGATAGAACTGACAACTCAAAGACAGCTAGTCCTGGAGCTCAAGTCCAGCCTAGAGAAGGCCGAGAAGGTAGAGAAGGCAGCTCGGGATGCTGTGGTGGCAACTGAGGCCGAGAAAAACGCTGAGTACATCCATGGCATAGAGGAGACGGAAATAAGGCTCGCTGAAGAAGTCTCTGAAGTGTGCAGAGATTACTGCAAGTTCACCTGGGAGGAAGCCCTGAACCTTGCAGGAGTCCCTGCCAGCTCGGAACTCAGGCAGCCCAAGAAGATATACTTTCATCCGTACATACGTGTAGTCTTAACTGACCTTGTGATTCCATCATCCCAAGCTCCGGAGCCATCTGAACAGACGCTTGTTCCTTCTAAGACAGAACATGAGGGTCAGGAGGAAGAAGTGACACTGCAGAAAAGCACGGGTGCGGAGACGAACACTTCTTCTAAGGCCACGGATGCTACTAAGGCTAAAGAGGCTGGCCCTACAGAGACCGGTGCTGGATCCTCGGAGGTCGAGCCGAGCGGACCGAACAGCCTTCCTCCTCCTCCGATGACCAAGACTTAGGACTAGGGTTTTGTCTTTTTCATTCTTGTAGTAACATTTTGTATGCTGACATAATGTACTTCAACTTTTAATTAATGAGAATATTGGTATTTGCCTTTAATTACTCCCAATTCCATTCTTTTGTTTCTCTTGCTTTGTAGTTATTAAATCTGTAAGAAGTTTAAGTTCACAGGGGGAGAAAAAACAAGCTAAAGTAACAATGGAAGTAAACTTCTGCTCAAATGAAATGATGTAGATAGCATGAATATGACAATAGTATTTCGAGACCGATGATGAAAATAACACAAGCCTTCCACTTATTTCGAAGGCATTTAATTAGTTGAACTTGTTCTAGCAAATAGGAGTAAACTTATGCAAACGCAATCAAATCTTTCAATACTTGAAACACCAAAATTGAATGGGAATACAAATTAGCTCAAAGTGTGCGATCCGAGAGAATATGCAAGACTATCTTTCTGCTGAATACTTAGTGATATGTATGAGGGGGTTAAATTGCTCGGAGTATGTGATCTGAGAGGTTAGATATGACCGAGGCTTTATCTAAAACTTAGTAAAATGAACCAGAGTGTTAATTTATCCAAGGTATGTGGTCCAAGGGACCAAGCATGACCAATGTTCTATTTAACACTTAGTGAAATGAACTAGAGTGTTAATTTACCCAAGGTATGTGGTTCGAGGGACCAGGCATGACTAAGGTTCTGTTTAACACTTAGTGAAACGAACTAGATTGTTAATTTACCCAATGTATGTGGTCCGAGGGACCAGACATGACCAAGGTTTTGTTTAACACTTAGTGAACGAACTAGACTGTTAATTTACCCAAGGTATGTGGTTCGAGGGACCAGGCATGACTAAGGTTCTGTTTAACACTTAGTAGACAAGCATTATAATAGACCTCAGTACGAGAATTGAAACTTTTATTAATAATAATACCTTTTTAGGTTATTTACATTCCAGGGATGTGGTACAGTTCTTTCATCTAAATCCTCCAAGTAAAACGCTCCTATTCCAGCTACTGATAGGATGCAATAAGGATCATCCCAGTTGGGCCCCAATTTTCCCCAGGCTTGGTTCTTTGTAGTACCCACGACTCTTCGCAAAACCAAATCTCCCGGCGCAAGTGATTTTAGCTTGACACTGGTATCATACCTCTGCTTGAGTTTATGCTGATAGTAGGCCAATTGGACTATGGCGTTCTCCCTTCGTTCGGCAACCAGATCCAAGCTCCTTTCTAATAATCTATCATTGTCGGCCGGGGTGAAAGAGCTTGTTCTTAACGTTGGGAATCCTGTCTTTAGGGGAATAACAGCCTCTGCCTCGTATGTCATTGAAAAGGGGGTCTCTCCCGAAGACTAACGTGGAGTCGTCCGATACGTCCAAAGAATATGCGGCAATTCTTCTACCCACTTCCCCTTTGCATCATCCAACCTCTTCTTTAAACCGCTCACTATGACCTTATTAACGGCTTCAACCTGGCTATTTCCCTGTGGATATACGGGGGTGGAGTACCTATTCATGATGCCTAACCCATAACAGTATCTCCTGAATGCTTTACTATCAAATTGAAGACCATTGTCCGAGATAAGTGTGTGTAGTACTCCGAACTGGGTGACAATATTCTTCCATATAAACTTCTGGACGTCTATATTTCTGATGTTCGCCAATGGCTCAGCTTCAACCCACTTGGTGAAATAGTTTGTGCCAACGATCAGGTATTTTTTACTCCCAGTTGCCTTAGGGAAGGGACCTACAATGTCCAAGCCCCACTGAGCGAAAGGCCATGGGCTGGAAAGTGGATTAAAAACTCTCCCTGGTTGATGAATATTCGGTGCAAACCTTTGGCATTGATCGCACTTCCTCGCATACTCCTGTGATTCCCTTTGCATGTTCGGCCACTAGTATCCCTGAGTTAGGGCTCTGTGAGCTAGAGATCTGCTTCCTGTGTGGCTCCTACAAATTCCTTCATGCAGTTCTTCAAGGAGCAACTCGGTGGCCTCAGGGTGTACGCACAACAAGTAGGGCCTAGAGAAAGAGCGTTTGTATAGCTTGTTATCTTTTGATAACCAGAACAGTGGAGCCTTCTTCCGGACCGTGTTTGCTTCAGCCTTATCTTATGGTAAGATATCGTCTTTGAGTTATGTCACCATAGGGTCCATCTAGCTCGGTCCTACTATAACTTGATAGATGCTAGGCCCTTCTTCCTCTTCGACATGCTTATGTATATCTTCAACTAAGATAAGCGGAGGCAGCCCTTGAACCGAGGAGGTTGCAAGAGTGGCTAGGGAGTCCGCATGTGTATTCCCACTCTGAGGGATATGTTGTAAACTAAACAATTTGAACTGTGACTGCAGCTGCTTGACATGTCTCAAATACCTTTGCATCCTCTCGTCTCTCGCTTCTAGCTCTCCTTTGACCTGGCCGACAACCAGTGCTGAATTCGAGAACACATCCATGATGTTTCCACCCATTCTTCTGACCATGGCCATTTCGACCAATAACTCTTCGTACTCAGCTTCATTATTGGTAGCCGAGAAGTTTAGTCTGAGGAATTTTTCGATGACAACATTTTTTGGAGATACCAAAACTAATCCCACTCCCGAGCCTCTCTGATTGGCTGCACCATCCGCATACATCTTCCAGGATGGGGGTCCTTGTATGGAGACTGAGCCAACTAAATTTTCATCCATGTGCATCATCTCGGCATTTTCTTCTATCAAAGGCTCGGTGAATTCGGCTACCAGATCAGCCAGGATTTGCCCCTTGACAGAGGTGCGAGACATGTACTTTATATCGAAAGCCCTTAGGATCGTACCCCATTTTGCAATTTTTCCCGTATAATCTGCACTCCGAAGTAGCGATCTGAGTGGGAGTTAGGTAAGGACTATAACTGAATGCGATTGAAAGTAGTAAGGAAGTTTGCGTGTGGCATGAACCACTGCAAAGATGGCCTTCTCTAATGGCAAGTAACGGACCTTGGCCTCATGAAGGGATTTACTCACGTAGTAAATAGGTTTCTGGACACCATCATCAACCTGTATAAGTACCAGACTCACTGCATGGGTGGCTACTGCGATATAGGCGAACAGAATCTCGTCCGTTGTGTGGCTAGACATGATGGGGGGTCGAGATAAATATTCTTTTAGATGTTGGAAAGCTAGAACACATTCTTCGGTCCATTCAAATCCCTTCCACTTATTCAACAACTAAAAAAAAGGCCGACATCTTTCTGCCGACTTGGAGATGAATCGGTTGAGAGCAGCAGTCATCCCAATCAATTTCTGAACCTCTTTAGGATTCCGAGGGGGTTACAGATTATGGATCGCTTTTATTTGGTCTGGGTTGACCTCAATTCTGCGATAGGTGACCATATAGCCCAAAAATTTTCCTGACTCGACGCCGAAAGAGAACTTTGAAGCATTGAGTTGTAGCCTGTGTTTCCTTAAGATTTCAAAGATATTTTCGAGGTCGTCGACATGCTCAGATTCCGACATGCTCAAATTCCAACTTGCTCTTGACCACCATGTTGTCTATGTAAATCTCAATGCATTTCCCCAACTGCGGCTCGAACATTTTTGTTATCATTCTCTGATAGGTGGAGCCTGCATTTTTCAGACCGAATGGCATCACCTTATAATGATAGTTCCCGACGGGGTAACGAAGGCTGTCTATTCTTGATCATCCAGAGCTAAGGGAATCTGGTGGTACCCTTGAAAGGCATCTAGGAAACCCATTCGCGGATGCCCCACTGTTGCGTCCACTAACTGATCAATCTGAAGCATGGGGAAGGGATCCTTCGGACAGGCTTTGTTTAAGTCTGTGAAATCCACGCATACACGCCATTTTCCGTTTTTCTTCTTTACCACCACAGGATTGGCCAGCCATTCCGAATAGAAAACCTCCTTAATGGCCCCGGCCTACTTGAGTTTGTTCACCTCCTCTCGAACATCGTTAGAATGCTTCTTGGATGAGCGCCGAGGTGGCTGCTTCTTGGGGAAGGCGGCTGGACTTACGTTCAGGTGATGGCAGATGAACTCTGGATCTACACCTGGGGCCTCATAAGAGTTCCAGGCAAACACATCAATGTTTCTCCTACAAAGTGCCAACAACTATTCCTTATCCCAAGGAGGTAACTGAGCCCCGATCTGGAAAAACCTATTTGGGTTTCTGTCAATGACAACTTTTTCCAACTTCTCACATTTCTCCTCGTCTAATTCCACAACAGTAGGTGGAACCGGCATTCTTGGTTGCTATGGACTTCTATCAACGGAGGTCGTAGGCTCGGCAGCAGGCTGATGCATGATGGCCGGTATAAGGCACTGCCTCGCCACAGATTGACTTCCTACAATTTCCTCGACCCGTCGTCTGGATGAAAATTTCACCTTCAAATGTAAAGTTGACGAAACGGCCCCCAGGGCATGAAGCCAGGGTCTGGCAACAATGTCCGTGTATGGAGAATATGCATCCACCACGATGAAGTCCACCTCAACCACTTTGGACCCTGCTTACACAGGTAGCCTGATCTGTCCCTTAAGGATGACGGTTATCCCATCGAAACTAACCAGAGGTGAATCGTATGCTGTCAGATCTTCAAGTCTTAAGCCTAATTCTCTGTATAGGTCCGAATACATGATCTTAGCCCCACTCTCTTGATCAACCATCAGCCTCTTCACGTCATACCCCCCTATTCTAAGGGTGATGACCAGAGCGTTGTCATGGGGCTGTATAGTCCCCTGCTTATCTTCATCTGAGAAGCTTAAGACTGGTCGGACCTCTACCCTGGCCCGTTTTGACTCTTGAGCTATGTCCTCGGCAATTGCCCTAGAGACGGACATCACTCTAGAAGGACATGATCCAGTCCTCCCAGGTGCTACAAAGATAACATTAATCGTGCCCAACGGGGGCCTTGACGAGGCAGTCCTCGAAGCCCCTGGCTTGCTGTGGTCTCCCTGACCATTAGGCCGATGTACAAACTGCTGTAACTTTCCTTCCCTCACAAGTTGTTCTAAATGGCTCTTTAAAGTCCTACAATCCTTTGTAGTATGCCCTCGTTCTTCATGGTATTGACAATGAAGGCTTTCATTGCGCTTCATGGGGTCTCCTCCAATTTTGTTTGGCCACCTGAAATATGGCTCGTTCTGAATCCTCTCTAGGATCCGGTGGATTGGTTCTCAGAACACGGCATGGACTGCCTGCGACGCGACAGACCCGGACTGCACACTATAGTCTCTCCGCGGCTTGCTGTTGCAGTACCGGTTTGACCTGAAATCCCTCATCTCCTGAGGGACAACCTTGGCTTTTCCTTTCCTAAGCAACTGATCCTCCTTGACTCGCTTATACTCATCGATACGGTCCATTAGCCGACGCACGCTACTTATTGGCTTCTTGGTCAGCGATTTCCTCAGATCATGCTCGGTTGGTAAGCCGACCTTGAAAGTTCTCACAGCCACATCATCGAAACTCCCTTCAATCTCATTGAACATCTCCCAGTACCTATCCGAGTACGTTTTCAACGTCTCTCCCTCTCGCATAAACATGGACAGCAAAGAATCTAACGGCCAAGGAACTCTGGTGTTCGTAACGAACCGAGAGCAGAAGGCCTCAGTGAGTGCCCGAAAGGATCCAATAGAATTGGCCGCAAGGCCATCAAACCATCTCATGGCTACGAGCCCCAAACTAGAGGGGAACACCTTGAACATAAGAGTCTTGTTCCTAGAGTGGACAGCCATCCTCTGATTGAAATGACTCACGTGCTCTACAGGATTAGTCTGTCCATTGCACGCGGTGAAAGTGGGCTGAGTAAAACGCCGAGGAAGCTTTTCCCTTCGATTTTGCGCGTGAAGGGCGATTTAGAAATCTGGTTGAGTGCCCTATTCATTGCATCGTTCCCCACGGCTTTTGAGGACGCGTTTCTACCCCTGCGGTCATGGTGATGCTCTTCCCCATGGGAGAAGGATTCACTAGGGGGTGTTTGTGACCAACGTCTATAATTATCATCCTCATCATCATCAGAAGAATTATCAGTGATGGATGGGCTGCTGGATGGACTACGCCTCTTTCGCGCAAGGCGCAGCTTCTCTTTTAGATGATTAATCTTACGTTGCATGTTCCTCGTAGTGTCCTTATGAGACCCGTCTTCCTCGTTTCGATGTCGACTCCTCCTAGTGTGTATGGTATGCATGCTTCCTTCACGGTCCCTTTCTTACTCAAGGTGTACAAAATGATCAAGATGTTGTGAACCATCAGACTCCACTCTGTTTGGACCTGATCCAACCATGGCTCAAATCTCAACTCACCTACGCACTAACTCTTCCCCACAGATAGCGCCAATTGTAAGGACACAATTTTGCAATGTTGGGCTCTCAAGCGAGATGAACTTAGGCCCAACACATGAACAGTATCCGTGCAACGAATTTGTAAGAGAGTGGGCTCAATAAACTGAGCTTGAAAATGAGGTGGTTGATAGTCAAAGTGTGATTGTAAACAAATCAACAAAAACGAAGCGCTGATATTATATGAAGTTGTCCTCGGCTTGGTCCGAGGAGAAATATTCTTACAATTGTTTGAATTCCTATAACTTTCTCTCTTTCTCTCTCTCTTAGTTGTTTCTTCTCTTTTTCTCCGGCTCGTTCAATGAATCTTTTTCTTGCCCCTAGCTCCATTTATATACTAGTTTCTCTCACGTGCCAATTAGGTGATTTTTCCTTGATACTTGTCCCATCAAACTTCCCTTAAAGTCTTTACACGGCAGCTGTAAAGATTGAGAGTCACTATTCAGACATCCTTTCCTCATTAATGTGGCTAGAGGGTTAGCTGCAGAGCCATTAATGCGGTGGTAGCAGCTTTCCTTATAGTATCAGATAGCCTCCACATGTCCTATATGCTCGTTGGATGTTCATATACTAGAAGTATCCACAAAAATATCTTATTAAGTGCTAGAGTGTGCATTTTAACTTCCTCTTTGATTATTCGAAGAGATAGTTCTCCTCGGACAATTCCTCTCAGTTCATAAGTTGGCCATATCCTTACGAGGATCGTCACAACTAATCATTCTGGTAGCTTACCGTCCTTGGATAGATACGGTTCCTCAGACGGGCCCACGGCCCAATACCTAAAATTGGGCTTTTGCCCCCTACAAAACTAACTAGGGTCAGTCACATACATATTTTTTTTTTGTTATTTTATTCTATCTGAATTCATACTCTATATTTACTTTTTAATAGACATGTTATTTTAGGTCTATTATCCACATTTTTTTCCACTCAATTTGAATCAACTCACTTCCACTTACTAATGTATTAATTGCTCTTCTCTATACATGAATTATCTTTCAGCAATTTATTCGAATGTCCATGAATTTCATGAAGAGATCATGGGTAACAAAAGTTATATGCCATTTGAAAGGGGATGGTTCAAAGTTTATAAGATCTTTAAAAGTAATCTCTGAGTTTTGCGTCAACAATGGCTTGTTTGATACCCACTTTTGATGCAAATTCCATTACTCTTCTAGCTGCCAAAGCTTCAATGACCATGCAATACTAAGGATGGTTCAAAGTTTATAAGATCTTTAAAAATAATCTCTGAGTTACCCTCAACAATGACTTGCCTGACACCCACTTTTAATGCAAATTCCATTACTCTTCTAGCTGCCAAAGCGTCAACTTGTGCTATATATTTTACTTGGGAGGGGGGATTTGCTGAGTTAGAGAAGCTATAACTAGACCTTAAAGTTTTCAAATACTACCCAATCCCTACTTTGTTCTCCTCGGAAACAATTGCCCCATTGAAGTTAACCTTGAAACCGTTTTAGCTGATGAGCATGAGGGACCCTTTTCTAAGATAGGAAGGATCAAATTGTATCCGGGTAATAGGGGTTTGACCAGGCATTCTACCCTTGTCGAATCGGAACCAACCACCACTGTAAGTCTAGTGGTTTACATTGAACTTGCTGTCTTATGGTGGTCTTTGTTCGAAAATATGGCTAAATAAGTTTTGATTTAACAATATAAACCCTAAAAAATTAGCAATAATATAAAAATAAATAGATAGAGCTAGAAAAATCTCACAAACTATAGAATCAAGCAAACAATGTTGTCCTTAAAGGTTGATTCATGCCACTTAGAGTAAAACTCAGTGCAAATGGCTCTCTTGGCCGAACAACCCTCTAGGATTAGACTGTAGCAATTTCTTCAAGTTTGGATGCACACACAATTAAGAAGAACAAAGAACAACCTTATTTGTTGTCTTTAAACCAAAATAGAAGCTGAAATTTATGTGTGAGAAGAGAAAAGAATAGAGGAGATGAGAGGCAAAGAGGTGTGGTTGGAGAAGAGAAAGAACTGAAGAGAAAACAAAGAAGCGTAGGGGCTGTTTTAATTTTCAGTTCCCATCACCCATAACTCTGTTTCCATCACCCATAACTCAAAATTGGTGGGTCCCATGGCTGAGTAGTGTGTTTGGATGTGTTTTCAGTTTTTGTTTCTATCACTCAATTCTCTGATTTTTGAGTGATGAGTTATGGAAACTGAAAACACATTTTAGGTGTTTTCAAGTTATCAAAACTGAGTATTCATGGCATTTTGGTAATTAAACGCACATACATGGGACCCACGGTTAGAGCAACATCACACCAACGCACCTATTGATACTACTTGCAACGGCTCTCTTCATCAATGGGAACCAGATCACTCCTCCATCTTCATACCACCATCTTCTTTTCTTTTCTTTTCTTTTTTTCTTTTTTTTGGTAAACTATACCACCATCTTCATACCACCACCTATCTCAGTCTCAGACCCACCATCTTCTCCATCCTTCCAAAATCAAGAAACAAACTTTTCAATTCAAACAATACCCACAAAATTTTCAATTCAAACAATCTCCAAAACAAACCTCAACCCAAAACAAACACAACCCCAACTGCACAAAAAAAAAAAAAAAAACTGGGTAGGATGTTTGTGTGTGGGTATTGCTGTTTTTTTTCTCCATTTCCACCGTCAGCACCATCATCTCAGTCTCAGACCCATAAAAAAAAAAAATCAAGAAACAAACTTTTCAAACAGAACAATACCCACAAAAAATCTTTACAAATTTCATTGATAAAACTTAAGGGATCTATGAAAAATCAAGCCTTGGGAGATCGGCGCCGCTGGGTTGAGAAGGTGGGAGATCGCCGCCGCTGCTACACGTCGGAGAAGATTAAGCGGGGTTTGGGTTTGTGTTGGGAAAGTAACAAGGCAATTGTGACTGAAGGGGAAGAAAATGAAATGAAAAGAGTGAGAGTGAGGCGGGTAGGTTAACAGAACTTATGACATGGTGCTCAGGTATGAGTCCCACAGAAAGTACAAAACATACCAAACATATGAGAAGTTGAAAATATGTGCCAAATGGGTGGAGTTTAGGAAATTGGGGTGTTTTAAGTGATGAGTGACGAGTGACGAGTGATGAAAATTGAGTGAGGAGTAATGAGTGATGAAATTTTCAATACCGAACAGCCGCTTAAGGTTTTATAAGCCAACGTAAAATAAAGACTAGTAGGCTGCCTAATCCAATGGTCATTGTGCAAATTTGGTGCCTAATAGGTAGGGGTGGCAAAATTTTACACCACTTGCAAACTTGACATGACACAACACAACATGACACGATATGGAATTAGTAAATTATGGATTAAGGCTTAATGGATTCAGGCTTAATGGATTCGTGTCATGTTTGAGTTGCCTTGACTAACCCGTTTAATAAATGTGTTGGGCTCATGTCCAACCTATAGAACTTGTTTGACCAGTCTGATCCTTTTAATTAAATGACATTTTACCAATATACCATCCAAACCCTAGGTTTATAAACTTATTAGTTGCTGTGATTTATTTTCTTTGACGTATTGTGATTAGTTATTTGTGATATTAAGATATTCTTTAGTTTGAAATGATTATTTTGTGATGCAGTTGCCTGTTAGTTCCAAATTTTATATTTAAAAAATTTATTTGCTTGGTTTTTCATAGTTCAAATCAATTTGATTAATACTAAAATTTGTATTTTTTTCTTCGCTTTGATAAAATCTGATAAACGGGTCGATACAATTAAACTTTTTAATAAATAGATTGTGTTAAAGTTGAAAAATCTTGACCCGTTTAATAAATGTATAAGGTTAGTGTTGACCCATATAGTTGAATGCTCGCGAGTCGACACAACTTAAATTGCTACCTCTACCAATAGGTAGCTCATTGAATGCCCAACAAGCTGTTTGGGTAATGCCCAACGGGGTAATCCAAAGTTGGATTGGAGAGAAAGAAATGATAAAAATAATGAAGCCCAAGAGTGATAGGAACAAGCCCAAGCTCAAGTTCAATACCTAACCCATAATTTTAATAAGTTATTGCATAAGTTGTGGAATAATAAATAAGTAAGAACTATTAGACAAGGGTACTGTTAATGGGTGCTGTACAGCACTTGTTAATAATTCATTTAAAGAAAGTTTTTATGGGAAATGAAAAAAAAAAATTTAATATTTTGACAGTTTTTTTCATTTCCTATAAAAGTGGTATCGAAACTTTCCTAAAATGAATTATTAACAAGTGCTGTACAACCCTCGTTAACATTTTCCATTAGACAATAGTAGAGTTAGACTCTATCAACTAAGCTATTAGATAACTAAATTTACCACCCACATACCTTTCTTTACCAAGATTGTTCCATAAGTAGGTTGGCACTTTATACAAGCTATGTGCCACTAAGTTTCATGAGAGCTTTAAAGACCTACTCAATCCTCATAGGAAGTGGCACATCCAATAAATCCGTTGCAATTTGTTCTGAGTTTACATATTTCAAAAAATGAAAAACACCAAATATGTGGATTGTTTATTCCTGAAATCTTATCAAGTTTCTAATTATAATCAAACCAAATATGCATGGTATCATTACATTCTCGAACATCCAAACGTCTTGGCATCATATTCTAAAATTTTAAATTTTAGAATTATATTAAATTCCCCAAAGTAAGAGTCATAATCGTTTCACTCAAGTAAGTGAAAAGGAATTAAAAAAGAAAAAAAAAAAAAGAAAAAAAAAAAGAGCTCTCTCTGTCTCGTGTAGCTTTCGTTGAAAACATTTTCAGCTGTTTTTTTTTTTTTTTTTAATGGCCGGAGACTTTGTTGTTAGTTATATCCAATAAACGTGCCTGTTCTATTTGGGTATTTGGCCGGATAAGAATTAGTCATACATCACATCACAAAGGATATTCAATTAATTGGAATAACAGAGCCAGTGTTAGTGTCGGTCTGGTCGTTTCTTCTTACACGCGAACTCCACTCCAAGAGATTTTTTATTTTTATTTTTATTTTCTAAAACATGAACCAATTCGTAAGCACATTCGTATAGAGCAACAGTTACAAGTAGCCGCCTTTGGTAGAGCATCTTAATCACAAATTTTCAATTTTTAGATAACATTATACACTTTTTTTACTCATCACTCATGCTCATGCTCTTTTTTTTTTCACTTTTCTTTCTTTAGTTTTGGTTTTGGTGTGTTAATAATTAATGGGTCACGTTATTACTGCTCTACAGTCTACATCCACACCCGCGTCCATGCTAATTCCAGCTTCTAGGCTCCACCAAACCAAACAGCCTTAATCATATTCATGACCCCATGGCCATGTCGTATAGCTCCACCCCCACCCCGTGACAATGGGGACCACTTTTTTTTTTTTTTTTTTTCCTTTTTCTTCTCCTCTTTTAAAGATAAAATACAAAGTTCACTTTACATTTCAACCGAATTCATTTTAGTGTTTAAACTTTATTTTTGTTCATTTTTGTCAAGGTTGTTCAATTAACTAGGTTTCAGTTAGTTCAATTGGTAAAATTTCTGATGGTTGAATAAAAGATCTAGGGTTCGATCATCGCTTACACCAAAAATCAATTGGTATATTAGTCAAATGATAAAAAGTATCATCAGGAGTGGACGCTATAGATTAAAACTCTTTTTAAAAAAAGTTTGTTCAATTAAGACATCTCCACCAACTTTCCTAAAATATTGTTGTTAATTGTCTAAATTTTTTTATTTATTTACTTCAATTTTTTTTTAATTTAAAAAGATCAAATTAATGATTAAAAAATATTTTCCAGATTATAAAAAAAAATAATGGAAGTTAACTGAAATGTCTTAATTGAATAAACTTGAAACTTAGATGACTGAAATAAACAAAATTAAAGTTAGAGGATTGAATTCATGTAAGATTTAAATGGTCAATTTTGCATTTAACATTATTATTATTATTATAATATTTATTTAATTCGTTGAAAGGGATAAGATTATCATAAGTTAAATATTAGTCCAAAAAGAGGTTTGCATCATACTCAAGTTAGAAGGATGAGTAATAAAACCATCGCAGGGTCTAAATAAAGGACAGCCTTCCTCAAGAGTTAAGGCTTAAGAGTTAAGACTAAGTCTAAGAGTACTCTTTCAATGGTTTCTTGGGAGGCATTATCTAGACTATATATTTAATACTTTAATTTTATTAAAAAGGAAGGTTGAGAAATAGTGTGAGATGGCGTAGTCCGGCTTCTATAATGCAATCTTCTCCAAAAAAAAAGCTTCTATGATGCAAAACTATTATCATATTAATTAATCATAAGTCATAACTGATAACATCAAATCTTCAACTATTCGGAGTAGAATAAACCATGCTTAAAGTTTTTTTTAGTTAAGTCGTAAGCGACCAAGCCTAAACTTAACTGCTACGGAAGTATATAGTGGGTCAATATTCTAGTTGGAGTGAAATTAAATTTATTTTATTAATCTTTTTTGCTTGTCCTCTAGGAACTTTGTTTAATTGACAACTGTCTAAATAAAGTACATAGACTCCTTAATTAGTCTTCCAGTTATTATTTTTTTAAGAGATTGTAATTTTTTTGGTAACCCTCAGTTCAGGGTTGGTTTTAAGAGATTGTATGAATCTTATTGTATTTTGTATTCTACTTCAGAAACAACTTCTATGAATCTTATTGTATTTTGTATTCTACTTCAGAAACAACTTCTATGAATCTTATTGTATTTTGTATTCTACTTCAGAAACAACTTCTACATAATATGTTCCTTATTAATTGTTAAATTAATATTCTATATAATATGTTCCTTATTAATTGTTAAATTAATATTCTATGTGATTTTTTTTTGGAAAATTTTTAATGTTATGTATGAGAAGAGATTCTTTCAACAGCTAAGTCAAGAGATTTGATAGGATTTTGGATTAACGAATTTGTATTAAATACAAATTATAATGGATATAAGTTATTAATCTTAAAAAAAAATAGAAGAGCTTATGAGCATACACTCATACACGTGTTTAGAGGCTAGTATTTTATTTATCTTTTTTGCTTGTCCTCTAGGAAGTTTGTTTAATTGAAAACTGTCCAACGTGCATAGACTTCTTAATTAATTTTCCAATTATTATTCTTTTAAGAGATTGTACGAATCTTATTATATTTTGTATTTTTCGCGGATGATACAAACAGAAACACCTACCCTTCGAAACATAACGGTCACCATTTCAAAAAAAAAAAAAAAGAAAAAAAAAAAAAAAAGAAACATAACGGTCATCTGGGTTCAGAACATATACGTATTTATTATTTGTAAGAGACTATGAATTTGATTGTATTTTGTGTTTTTGCCGGTCATACAAACACAAACGCCAACCACTTAAAACAGAAAAGTCGTTGGGCTAATGATGATAATGTTAATAATTAATATTCTTTGTTGTGTTTCATGCATGTATTCCATACTTGTAATCACACCTACTATTTATATAAGGCAAAAAAAAAAATAGTTGCAACATTTTTTTTTAGACAAAGTTTAGTTACAAATTTTGTTGTAGCCTAAAACTACAATCTTATTCAATAAAATAGACATTATTACATATTTTGAAAATCTAATATTTGAATTATATATTCTTTACACTCTTAATACATATGTAAAATTTTGTGTGAATATTATTTACTATATGATCTATAAAATTATATTTTATTCATAATTTTAAACTACAAAACTTACAATTTAAACAATTTATTGATAACATAGCTATTGATCTTCATTTTTCTAAAAATTTTGCAAGTATAGAGAATATAATAAGAAAATGTAAGCCAATAGTGGACTTGTCAAATATCACATTCAATAAAAAGATATTAAATACGGTTGTAATCTTAAACTATAACCAATTTTGTAGCTAAATTTTGTCTTTTATTTATTTAATATTATTAGAAGAAAATGATATTTGTCATCATTTTTAAAAATATTTAGTAAGTGGATATTGCCTTTAGCAATTAAGTATAAAGATACTTTTATAGTAAAATAGATACTTTTGCCCGTACAGAAGTACAGAGAATTTTGCAAGTCTATGAGTCCTCTTTGGGTCAACAACTGAATAGAAATAAGACGACTCTCTTCTTTAGTCGAAATACTCCACCTCGCACACAGGATGCCATTAAATCCAGGTTTTGTGCCTAGGTTATCAAACCCCACGAATCCTACCTAGGACTACCTGCGTTGATTGGTAGGTTAAAGAAGAACACATTTGCTCAGCTGAAACATAAACTTGCATCCAAACTTGCGGGTTGGAAGGAAAAGCTCCTGTCAAATGCGGGGAAGGAAGTTTTGATTAAGGCAGTTGCACAAGCCGTTTCTTCGTATGCTATGAGCTGTTTCAAGCTCCCCAACGGGCTCTGCGAGGAAATGACTGGTATGGTGAGACAATTCTGGTGGGGACAGGTGCAGAACGAGAAGAAGGTGGCTTGGATGAGCTGGGAACGAATATGCCTTCCGAAAGAAAAAGGGGGGTTGGGTTTTAGAGACTTGAAGTCTTTCAATCTTGCCCTATTAGCTAAACAGGAATGGCGACTTCAAACTAACTCCTCTTCCGTTTTCTTGTGGGTTTATAGGGCTAAGTACTTCCTTAATGGAGATTTTGTGGATACTGAGGTAGGGAAGAAAGCTTCCTTTGCTTGGAGGAGCATAATGGCTGCCCAACATCTGGTCAAAAAGGGGTTAAGATGGCAGGTAGGAGACAGCCGTAGTATAAGGGTATGATAGGACCAGTGGCTCACTACCTGGAGCACTTCTAGGGTAGTCACTCGAGAGAGGCCTGGAAACCAAATTAAAATGGTTAGGGAACTGATGAGAGAGGAAGGATTGGAATGGGACATAGAATTGGTAAGGGGTCTCCTTTTTCCCCAAGATGCAGAGGCAATCCTTAGTATTCCCATTAGTGAATCATTTGCAAAAGATAGAATGGTATGGTTTGAAGATAAGAAAGGTAATTTTACTGTTAGGAGTGCATATAGGCTAGCTCGGGACTTAGTGACAGACGGGGGTAATACAGGTTGTTCGGACCCGACAAAAATGCAGGGAGTTTGGAGGGGGGTGTGGAGTACGAACTTGCCAAACAAAATTAAGCACTTTGTTTGGAAGGCATGTAACGGCATCTTGCCCACTAAAGACTCTCCCTTCCGTAGAAAGATCACGGACACTAACATATGTGAAGGTTGTGGGAGACAGGTAGAAACAACCATGCACATGCTCTGCTTTTGTAGCCATGGAATAGAGGTTTGGAGTGCATGCAAGCTTTCTCTGCCTTGCATTGTTCAAGAGTCGTGGAGCTTCATGGACACGTTTAGCAGACTGCGGACTAGCTGAGAGGCCCAACCGGGATTGTTGGAGAGGTGGGTCATGATCTGCTGGGGTATTTGGAAGAGCCGAAACGAGGTTTGGCACGAAGGAAAGAGGCGTCCTGGTCCGATTATAGTGAGGAGCTTGCTGAAATTGTTGGAGGACTTTCAATCAGCCAATGAGAGGCCGTGTAGATCAAGATCAGAAAACCAAAACAGTGTTGCTTGGAAGCCACCACTGTCGGGTTTCTTCAAGGTCAACGTTGATGGGGTGCTGTTCTAAAAAACAAAGCAGTCCGGCATAGGAGTCATGGTGCGCGATGAGGAAGGTAATGTGATTGCAGCCATGTCTCAGAAGATGGACTTACCCCTCGGAGTGTTAGAAACGGAGGCGAAGGCCTTAGAGATTAGAGTGAAATTTGCCGAGGAGGTGGGGCTTAGGGACGTGGTGTTCGAAGGAGACTTGCAGCTAATAATCAACGCCGTCCACGGTATCGGAGAGGCTGGGGCTTCGATTCAGAACATCATCCATGGTGTGCTCCAGAAAGCCTAGTGTTTTAGAACCTTTGATTTCCTACATATTAAAAAGCAGGGGAATGCCCCCGCCCACTTATTAGCTCAGCATGCCCAAAATGTTGAGAACATGGATGTTTGGCTGGAGGACTGTCCTAGTCAAGTGGCACATGCGTATGCACATGATGTAATTGTTTTTCAACGTACTGAATGAAGTTAAGTATTTCCCATAAAAAAAAAAAATCTCTTAAAACAGAAAAGTCGTTGGGCAAATGATGATAATGTTAATAATTAATATTCTTTGTTGTGTTTCATGCATGTATTCTATAGTTGTAATCACACCTACTATTTATCTAAGGAAAAAATAAATAAATAAATAGTTGTAACATTTTTTTTTTTTTTGGAATAAAGTTTTGTTACAAAATTGGTTGTAACCTAAAACTACAATCTTATTCAATAAAATAGACATTATTACATATTTTGAAAATCTAATATTTGAATTACATGTTCTTTACACTCTTAATACACATGTAAAATTTTGTGTGGATATTATTTACTATATGATCTATATAAACTTATTTTTTATACGTAATTTTAAACTATAAAAATTTGCAATTTAAACAATTTATTGGTAACATAGCTATTGATCTTCATTGTTCTAGAAATTTTACAAGTATAGAGAATATAATAAGAAAATGTAAACCAATAGTGGACTTGTCAAATATCATCTTTAATAAAAAGATATTGAGTAAGATTGTAGTCTTAAACTATAACTAATTTTGTAACTAAATTTTATCTTTTATTTATTTATTATTATTAGAAGATAATGATATTCGTCATCATTTTTAAAAATATTTAGTAAGTGGATATTGTCTTTAACAATTAAGTACAAAGATACTTTTATAGTAAAAAAAATATTCACGTGTGAAATAACTGCTCTAACTTTATGTAATTAAAATTCTTGTAAAAATGAAATTAACATTACATGACATACATATTTTATTTACATAATTTCATACTTTTTCAAATAAAATTTTATTTTAATTTTTTCACTCACAAGAGAGCACGTGTCTCCCATGCTAGCATTATTAATAATAATGATAATTTTAACAAAAAGAGGTGAAAAACTAAATAATAGTACTTAAAACAGTCTCATCATTACATTTTGAAAAAGGAAGTTACTCATCGATTAGGTGATGGAGGATTTTAGAAACTTTGGTTTTCTGTGAACGGAGGCAGCAGGTTTTGTTTCTCTTTCTCTATTTTCTGCTACTCCTGCCCTGAGCTGAACTGACGGGGTCAATGGAGAGTGGGACCAAATGTCACAGACATCATCCATCACCATTCACGACCTGCTAGGGCGCACAATATTCATCACTTAGAATAATAACACACTTCATCATAGTGCCACGTGATCATCATCACCATTAGGCCCATTATCAATTCCTCTATCCCATCATTCTTTACCGCACCGTAAAGTCAAAGTCTCAAACTACAAAATTTTATGTTTTTTTTAATAATAATAATAATAATAATAATAATAATAATAATAATAATAATAAACAATGCGCATACAAATTTATTACAGATTTTTTAATAATAAAAAAAATTATTAAAATGATAATTGTATACTATAAAACAACATTTTATTTTCAGTTTATTCACAGTTTTACAATATTTTATTAGTATCAATAACAATTATTCCAATAATTGTAAAAAAAAAAAAAGTTCACTGGTATGGAGAGTGACATAAACTTAAACATCTCAAAGTTTAATTGCAAGACACCCATCCATGAGTTTCTAGGAAGGTTATAAGCATAGAGTAAAATAGACTGACTAATAACCAAAAACTGAAACACCAAAAACTGAAACAACTGCACATTTTTATTATAGATACAATAAAATTTAAACTTGAATTTTGAAAATGTGCAATTTCTACTTTCAACCACGGCCCTTCTCAAAAGATAAAAAATAAAAATAAAATTCAACCATGATTATTATCAGGTTAAGACATCAATTAATTTTAAGTATAAAAGAAGTGTTGAATTACAAATTTTTTAATTGGAAACCAAAATTGCATTTTTTATATATAAAAAAGAGTTTTATTAATGTATTCTTATTAGTAAATTATTTAAAAAAAAATTTTACGAAAAAATAAAAAATTTACTGACTCTTCTAAAAAATTTTCATAAAAAATTTCTTAAAATATATGATTAACTAGACCCTATAAAAAAAAATACCGACAAACTTATTTTGAATAAAAAAAAATATCTTAATTGGTTACACACTACGGTTACAACCCGAGCCACCGACACTTTTTGTGCTATACTTTTTCCCGTGACGCCATGTTCAAACAACGACACGTGTAAAACAGCAGCCCTTGCATAAAATAGAAATTTTTTTTTTTTTTTTTTTGAGAAACAGAAATTTGGTTTATTTTAATGAAGGATTTTACATGCGGAATGAATCCTAGCAAGGACACACCTAGGCCTATTCCTTCCATCGCTAACGTGTAAACGGAAGAGACCCAAAGCACAGAAGTTTTGAGCATTCAGAGGTGAGAGAGAGACGGAGTATTGAATTACTGTACTAAGCTAACCCCAGTACCATTACCAGTACCGCTTTACAGCTGGCATCCCATACGCACACCGAGGCGTAGTAGTAACGGTCCGAAGTCCCAGCTATCAAATCTAGCTGTATCCAACAATTTTCAAGCGCATGCTAACATGCCTTTACACTATCCTCTGCTATTCTACGCCTCAAGAGTGGCGCACGTTATCAAAAAGTTACTACTGTCTTTTACTCATATTCTATTCTTATCTTATCTATGATTGATTTCCATTTCCATTTCCATCAATATTCGGATTCGATTTCTATGTTTTACATTGCTTGCTTTGTTTTGTTTGAAATATTTTTATTCAAATCGTGAACAAAACGCCAAGCGCTTTAACAGTTTGTTTGCAAAAAAAAATTATTAATAAAAATTAATAACAAGTCTGTAACATGCAATTGGATTTACATCTGGCAACCCCAAAAAAAAAAAAAAAAAAAAAAGATTTATAGGGAAAGGTAAATAAATCGGGAAAGCAGGGGCACGTGTGATTCCACTGAGAGATTCGCACGTGCGGAATCGTAGAATTAACCGGAAAATGCGGCTTAGAAATCGGCGTGTTTTCTGTGTAAGCGAGATTTGGGGGAGCGTAGTTTTCTTCGCAGCTCTTGCAAGTTCCGGTGGCTTCGGATCGACAAAACATCGCTTTTTTGGAGCTCAATAAATCGGCCGACATCGTCAATCTTGTCTGAATCTACGAGGAAATTAATCAAAAGAACAACAACAAACGAATGCATAAAACAAAAACAAAAGAAAATAAAGAAATTCCGACAGAATCTGCATTATACCTATGTGCTGAGCTGGTCGCTTAAATCCATTGAATTGAGCCAAATCTGAAACGAAAAGAAAAAGGACGGTGAGGATTAAGTAAAGGTGATTAGAGGAGAGCAATGGTGGCCGTTGATGGGATGGGAGGAGAGTACCTGACTGTGAAGGGCTGTGGGAGCAGAGGTAGAGGATGAGGAAGCAGAGGAGAGTGAGGATGGGGATGACGTGGACGAACTTTTCGGGTTTTGGAGGCGGAGAAAATGTGAACGACAAAGATTGACGGTGAAGCTTTGTGGCTTTGTGTTCCTCCTCGTCGTCTTCTATGCGTTTCGAGTCAATATCGGCGATGGGAGTGTCGGCGTCCTTGCTGGATCCTCCACCATGGCTGTGGAGCTTTGAGACAGGTGAGCCCAGAGACTGTCTTTGCATGCTAGAGAGAGAGAGAGAGAGAGAGAGAGAGAGAGATGAGAGGTTGCTTAGTGAGGTGTGGATTGTGTAGTAGTGTATGGTTTTTTTTTTTTTTTTGGGGGTAATATACATATAACACTATCTTTCTATTTCTTTCTGTCTCTATCTCTTTTTTATTACTTTTTATACTTTTTGTTCTTTATTTGAAATAATTAACGTTTTTTACTTTTTAGACTAAAATAATGAGAGAGAGAGTGAGAGAGATTATTGATTTGGGCACCTTCTTCTGACTTCGCCTCTTCTCCCTCTTTATTGTTTTATACTTAATTAATTAATTTTTTTTGGTTATAAGTTTAATATGACAATTAATTGGGTTATGTTTTAAAATTTTCACCCCTCTTCTTCTTCTTCTTTTTTTCTTCTTTTTTTTTTAAATACTATTCCTAGCTATTATGTACGTTCCCAACAAAAATCCTATTATGTAAGTAGTCTAAAATAAGCAGAACTCAAGATATAAATCAAATATTTAATAACCTTATTTGAACTACAAAAAATATACCTATTGAAGTTGAACGGATTGAGTCTTTTTTTTTTTTTTTTTTTTTTTGAGGGTGACTGAGTCAAAAATTGACAAAAAGATTCAATAACTTTAACTTAAAAAAAAAAAAAAACTATTGTTTTAAGATTAGGGAGGATAAAAACTTTTTTTTTTATTTTTTCTTTAATTTTTAAGATATATGTATTATATTTTTATTTGATAAAAAATAATTGCTATGTACAACTAATAGGATTATTATTGCATTCTAATGAATATAAGGAACCTTATACTTTCTTTTAAAAATTATATAATCTAAAAGTTAATTTTATTTATAGATGTATGATAAATTTAATTAGGAATAGGAGGTCTAAGTATATATACTTTTTTTATAAAAATAAAAAATAAAAAATAAAATTGAGACCTTCCAGACACACTCACAAAAACAATATCTATTTAACACTTAAAAAAAAAAATTTGGGGGACAAGGGGCTTCGCCATTGGATGGGGATGGTGTATTTGACAAACTTTTGGTTAAAAAAAAAAATTGTCAAAATTATAACATTGGTGAAAATAATACCACGGTAACTTGATCCTGTTTTGTTTAGCGGAAAATCATAAAAAACAAATATTGAAAAACAATCCTTACCTTTTTCTATTAAAAAACCAATTGTGGATTTTCGGTCACAAAACCAAACTTCATAACAAATTTGAACCATTAAATATTCAATGTGAATTTAAATTTAAGAACGATTCCCAAGTTTGATTTGTTTCAATAGAAAATTGGGTTTTATTAATGATATAAGAGAATTCAAACGGCAACATAACTAATTAATTATTAATTAATAAAGAAATTCATCCCAAACCAATTTATGATGTCCTCATCACTTACGTTCATCAAGCAGGCCATGTGGATTGGCCAAGTCTTCTTAGCTAACGATACCTATATCTTGAAGCTTTTAGAGTGTATCATTGATAGGCGTACTTATTTGTATGGGAAATTCGCTGTTGATGGATCCCACCTAATGTCCTCTTTCTTCCGCCAAAACTTTCTAGTTATGAGTCGGAAATAGAATTAATGGGCAATGTTTAGCTCCAATTTCGAATTCAGTATTACATGTTTGCTCTAGTTTGTTTGTTGTTGTTGTTGTTGATGTTGTTGTTTTTTTTTTTTTTTTTTTTTTTTTTTTTTTTTTTTTTTATGTTGAAACGGTTTTTCTTTATCTATGGGAAATGAGTTTTGATGTATTAGGTATATTTGTATTTATAGAAGCTTTTATTTTTGTGCTTATCCTAATTGTTGATTCAATTTATGCATGGCAAAAAGGAGCATTAGAAAGGTCTTAATTCTTGAATATTCAAACAATAAGGAGTATTTATGGGTTGGGTTGTAGTAGATTTTAGGGTATTTTTGAATCTACCCAATCTACTTGGATCAAGAAATCCCCAGTCCAACCCAACTCATGATAACTCTAAAGACTAACTAAATGCAACCTGCAGTATTTAGGTTAGGCTGTAGAATTGGGTCATCACTAATAAATAACTAAGAGTTTTCATTCATCTATTTTAAGGCTATTATTAAATAAATTTTACTATTTATATAATAGGCATGAGAAGGAGATGAGAAAAAAAAAAATTAAGGTTAGTACTTAGGGCGTCACAGATGATGTGTGTAGAGTAGGAAAACAAGTATTTTAAATTATTAATAGTAATAGTATATGTAAGTTGAGTTAGATTACTTACGTTGAAAATTTTGCCAATTGAACTTGATCCAGCCCAAGCTAAAAAAGAAGAAGAACCCTATTCAACTATCGACCAACATAAAACAAACCAAAAATATTGGGTTGAGTTGGTTTGAGTTGAGTTTGTCATGTTAATGAGTTGGATTAACTTCTTCTTCTTCTTCTTCTTCTTCTTCTTTTGTGGGGAAGAGTTGGGTGCACAATCTTTAGCTTATTTACACGTAAGGATTGGGAAAATTGATAGGGGTTTAACTCAGCTTACTTTGGGCAAGCTAGTTCAAATAAACCTAAACCCAATTCTAACTTAATATTTTCCTAAAAAAAGAAAAAGAAAAACTTAAGATGAGATTTTTCTAACTTGCCTTGGGCTCGGGTTGGGCTTGTATAGAAAAAGTCAAGCCGAGATAAATTTTGACTGAAGTTGGATTGAAATCCCTACAGCCTGAACCCAACGTAGCCTATCAATGTGCCCAGCAACCTTAAAATTCAAAAACAGATTTTATGTTATGTCTGATTATATCTTAGATGTCATTTGTATGTATATATGGGATGCAAACAATCCTACAACCCGATGTCCTAATCTCTCATTATCTCATAGCGGTATTACAGATTTTTAAAGATGATTAACGGAAAAAAAATTCACAATACGTCTTATTTTTCCCCAGCCTCAAGTTAGTATTAATCTGGTTCTAAAAGATTGCAACTTAGCCAAAACTTAACCAAATAATTATCAAATTAAGTTGTGAGTTTCGATTAGCTCAATTGGTTTTTATTTTCGAATAAAATGAGGGTTCAAATTCACCATCTACACTTTCACTAATTAATGTCTTGATATGATAATAAAATGAAAGTCGTAAGTTGAAATATTATTCACGCACTACAAAATAATGAGGCTATCCCAACGTTTTCAAAAGCCTACCCATTACGAACTAGCCAGAGCCCAGTCCAAGCCCAAAAAATTAGACAAGCTTGGCTGGGTTTAAAAATTGGGTCAATCACATTTCACATGGTCTGAGATGAACCATCCTTTGTCGGCTGTTGACAGGAGCAGTCATATTCTTATCTTCTCCTCTATCGATAGACATAGACATAGACATAGGAGCTTCTTTTAAGTATCTTCTATCCATGCCATGGCCCTCTTTCTTCCACACACTTTTCACCCAAATCACCTCACACATTCTTCTTCACCGTTTCACGTAAAATGCACTTTCAAATTCAGAACCAAAGCACCCACCATTACCAATGCAACAATCCCAGCTAGAGACCGCGTCATAGACTTCGGAAAACACAAGGGCAAAATGCTAGGTACCCTCCCTTCAAGCTACCTCAAATGGGTATCCAAGAATCTCCGAGCCCGTGACTTTGAGGAGTGGGCAGAGCTAGCAGACCAAGTCCTCCAAGACCCAATTTACAATGATCGGATTGAGTGGGAGTTTGCTGAGAACCTATTGAATGGCAATAATTTTAATGTTTCTTTATTAAGAAATTATGAGAGTTCGGTTTTGGAGTTGTTGGAAATAAGTGAAAGGTTTGGTTGGGATAACAAAGATAAGCTTGGCTGGAGCAAAGTCAGCTTTGAGCTTTTGGGTACCTCTAAAGGGGGTAGAATTCCAAGGGTTAGCAAAAATAGTGGAAAAGAGAGAGGTTTGGACGTTGAAAAAAAGGTTGAGGTTTTATCAAAAGGTGAAGAGAAGAGGAAGGAGAGAAGAGTGAGGCTTAGGATGAAGAAGAGAGAAGTGGGAATCAAAGAGGAGAGCAAGGATGGTTTTGGAAATAAGGTTTATGGGAATGTAGGTTGTAGGGATGATGTGATTAGATTTCAAAGGGATACAAAGAATGGTCAAGAACAGAAGATGGAGTTTTATAATCCATTTCCTGGACGTGAAGCTCTGTTGAAGAAGGTGCTCAACCATAAAAGACCCTCGTAATTCTTCTTCTTTCCTGTAAATTTTTTTTGAAGTAATTGTGGTCTATAAAATGATTTATTGATTTTAGCATAACATTTTCTTTAAATGCGAGATATATAATTTAGCGAATTTTATGTTTTTGCTGATCATGATTGTTTATGTTTAAACAAGTTTTTTTTTTTTTGGCTGCTAAACTATGTCTAAAGTTTAAACAAGTTGATTCTCTAGTACTTGAGTAAACGAATTAGGTATTACTACTTACCAGCTTTGTTGTTTTAGTTGACTATATTTGGAAGTTAGGGGTATGCAACCAACATGCGGATTCGCCAAAATCGACTTGATCAAACCAACCTACCGTGTTGGGTCAGTTTTTAGGAGTTGGTGGGTTGGGTTAGTTGTTATTTTTTATTTTTTATTTTTAACAATAGGCAGGGTTGGGTGCGGAATTCATCTAACTAGACCCGATAAACCTATATTTAATATATATTTTAAAATATATATTATATAATTTATTATTTACTTTTTTGTTTATCAATTGAGTTAGTATAAAATTATATGATATCCTACTAACTTTGAAATACTAATAAAATAGTTTGTGTTGATTCAGTGTTATACTCATGTTTATTAGGTTATAGATTTGCTTTTACTTATATTGGTGTTATTCTAAGGGAAAAATAGCAAAATACCACCTATTTTCGAAATATTTAGCAAACTAATATTGTCTCCAAACTATTTGACAAAATACCATTTTTTTTTGGAACTTGATATCACCAATATTGAGTTCCATGTGTGTTTTGCCTTGATGACAGGCGTTGATTTTCTAAATAAAAAATGTCATGTGAAATTCAATTTTAATAAAATTGAGTTTTTTATTTTTATTTTAAGTGGAACTTGCTAATACTAGAATCGAGTTCTTTACAATTATTATTTTTTTAAAAAAAAAAGTGGAACTTGATATGTGTAATATTGAGTTGCACTGCAACAAAACCCTGAAGAAAAAGACTATAAGAGAAGACGTCTTGTTGATGCAGCTCCTATGAGACAAGATTACACGTCAGAAAGCAGGGAAAAAAAATGATACAATAAAAGTAGGGCCAAGAAAATTGAAACTGATTTATTGTGGAAATCAAGGAAAACTTGCAAATGATACAATAAATGTAGGTATGATACAAGAATCAACTTGTGTTGAAAATTTTCACCAAAAAAAAAAAAAACTTGTGTTGAAATTGCAGAGATATGCAATTAATAAGGATTGGAAAAAAGTCAAGCCATCTTTTGACATATCACATATATTTCCGTGGAGATGATAGAAATCAAACTGTGAATCCTCAAGTCAAACAAAATTTCTCTAAGGCCCCGCTTGGGAGTTCATAAGGGAAAGGAATGGAATAGAATGTAATGATTATAAGGGAATAGAAAGGAATGGAATGGAATGGAATGGAAAAGAATAGAATGGAATGGAATTAAGTAACCTTGATTGGATGTTTTAAAATTAAGGAATGGAAAGGAATGGAATGTAAGTAATCTTGTTTGGGAGTCACATGGAGGGAATGGAATGAAATCATTTTATGGCAATATTACTATTAGACCCCTATTTTAAAATAAATGGTTGAATATATAGGGGTATTTTGGAAGTTTTAGTAAAAAAATCATTAAATCTAATTTCATTCCCTCCCATTCCTCCCAATTTTGGGGGGAATGAAAATTTGAGGTTTTAAGGGAATAGAAAGGAATGGGTGTTCCCTCCTACTCATTCTATTCCCTTTCACTTAAACTCCCAAACAAGGGAATGGACTTTCCATTCCCTCCGTTAAAACTCCCAAACAAGAGGGAGGGAAGAATATTCTAAAAATATTCTTTTCATTCCATTCTATTCCATTCCATTCCCTCCTCCCAAGCGGAGCCTTAGTCTCTACTATCATGTTGCCAAGTTGTTTTTCACGCAGCTCTTTTAGGTAAATAAAACTAACTGGGATGTTAGTCTCATTTTTGTTTACATGGAGCTTGATATTACATTTAGCAACAAAAAAAAAAAAAAAAAAGGATATTACAAATATCGAGTTCTAATATTTTTTTTAAATTTTTTTTGTAAAGAACTCGGTACTAATAACAGTGAGTTTTAGTTTTAAACAAATTGTATAGAACTCGATTTTTCTAATATCAAGTCTTACGTGGCATTTTTTTTTTTTTTTTTCTGAAAAACCACGCCAACACCTACCACCATGGAAACATATGCATGGAAAATTAGTTTATTGTCATATCAATGGAAACTAATTTTTTATTTTAGTCGTTTTTCACATCAGCAATTTTTATTTAATAAATAACGGCAAATACTATATTAACACTACACTGAAAGGTTAGACACAAAATTGACACAATTGAAAGATTATAGACCAAATTGAAATATGGTGTAGAAAAATTGATACCAAATACATAATTTACCCTTTATTTTTATATTTATATTAAACATATATACATTTCTATATATTTTGGTTAGTTAGGTTATTGTCAATTTTCTAAAAGTTACATCGACAATTAAACCAACTTGGTTGGTTTTCAATCCTACCATCGGCCATTGTGATTGACATCTCTTATGGCAATTGTAGACAACTCATTTCGTCCCGCCAATAACATGGATAATGAAGATGTGGCATGGGGGTGACATGATATTAAGCTGGCCAAGCCTAAGACTTTGCTTGATTGAGAGAATGGAAAGATGGAAAATGTTGGCGATAAAAAAAAGTGGGATTATTGAAATTACTATGTATTTTTAGTTAAGATGATGGAGAAATGGAAGGATAAAGAGAAAATTTCTATTATACTCTCATTATTAAAAGTATAAGAATGAAAAAGTGGGGATAGTTTTGTACTTCTATTTCTTTTCAATGTAATTTTTTCTCCTTTTTATCACTAACAATATATACAATGAAAAGAAACTAATAATTAGACTTTTTATTTGTACTATGTAAAATTTAAACAGCTCTAAACTTTAAGAATGTATTTTGCAATTTACCCAAAACAGAATTACACATTAGATGGCTAGAGTGTATCTGAGCTACCAGTGTGTCACTTGATTCCAAAACCACACTTTGGCGTAATTTTATCTATTAGCTACTTGACAAGAAGCAGATAAATAAGAAACTAGTGTATAAGATCCTTCTAATGTCTTCAAAACAACTTAAATATGTTCAATTGCTCAAAGTTTTCCAACATTGATCAAGGAAATTTAGGATGAAAGTAATTTGAATCTTATTCATTTAGTGGACTAGAGCTTAACAAAATTCATAATAGATTCAAGTCATGTTGAAAGATGGCATTGAAATTATCCATATTTTCCCTACTAAGTGCCAAACCAACCTCAATTGCACCATCCTCATCACTACATTCAGCAAGAGATATAGCCCCCGAAACATCAATTTGTACCACTTCACTCTTTTTGGGTCTCCCCCACCCAAAATCTGTCTCATAAACACCTAATCTCGGTGAGCCTGCAACTGTGACAAGATGACCCAATTCCGATATTTCTTTCCAATCTAACAACCATTTCTCAGCCCCTTCCAAAGCTCCACTCTCCAATTCCCGAACTTTGTTTCCAATAGCTTTCACAGCAGAGAAAATCCCATTTTCTCCAGCTAGCTCGCACCTCTTAAGCGATACAAAACATATTGCTAGGCAATTTCCAAAATATGTGGAAGGTATTGGAAATTCAAGCCGGTTTCGACAATCTGCTACAAAATTAAAGTAGTAGAGCTTTTCATTATCAATATCCGAAACTTTACTAACCCGACTGTCTTGAGATTTGATCAAATACACCCAAATGAGAGCACATGTTACCACAAATGTTGATATGTGCAATTGCTCTAACTCCTTGTCCATGCATTGACTTGTGATCCTGCGCTTTAGTCTCTTAATTTGGGCTTGACCCAACACAAATGTGGCCCGGACTTTATCAGCGAGAACGTCATTGATGAGACGTGTATCCTCTTTCCATGTTGATGCCCAATTCCACCACTCCCCTAAGAAATTGGGCTCAAGTCCATTCGGGTCTTTGATTACCTCCCTATTGTGAAATGGGAGTAACGTACTGTTGATGTCAATGCAATCCAAGTCTCCCATAATTATCCTCCTGCAAATGGACGCCCACGACTTCATGAAATGGTGGAATGCCCTTCCATCAGCAGCCACGTGGCAAAACGTGAGACCGATACAAATGCCAGAATTTGGAAAAACAGTGAGTTGCAGGGACATGAGAGGGACCACACGTGTGTTATCAGGCAACACACGTGCTGGGTTCAATTGCGGCACAAAGGGGTGTAAATCTCTGGCATCCCGTGGATAATTAGCTATGATGTGGTCGAAATTGCCCATACACTCGGTGATGGCCAACAGGGCTGAGTCTCCATCTGTGTAGAGGATATGGGGTTTGAGGGGTCGTGGGGGGCATATAAGATTGGAAGCCAAGGGAAAGAAGTGTTGGAAAGTGAGGGAGAGAGAGTGTTTGAGAATGGGAAGGATGGTCTGTTTGAAATGGTCGGTAGGGTAAGGGAGTTCATAGAAGAAAAGGCGCTGCATGGGGCGGCAGAGAAGCCATGGTATGTCGAAGAAAGTGAGCGGAAGAGAGGTGGTAGGCACTGATTTGGGTGGTGGACCAATCTGGCATATCTCTAACACCTTTACACTGTTGGGTTGAGCCATTTTTGGAAGATCTAGATCGAGTGTGATAATAATATCTTTTAAAAGAGCATCGCAGATACTTTAGAAAACCAAAGCCGACAAGTATGACTCGGGGACATCAATTTTGATCTTATCTTGCTCTCTGGTTTTTTCTTATGAAAAAGAAAATATCAATTTTGACCTCATCGTGAATTGAATGAATTTGTGAGTGTAAATGGTCTAGGGGCTGCTTGGACCATCTATATTGGAAATTATATTAATTTGATGGGTATCTCTTGCTATAGAAGCACGTGACAACTGTTTTGTTGTTGCTTGTATGTGTTCGTAGAAAAATTTAAAATATATACATGGGAATGTGTCCGCCATTAGGGTCCGTTTAGATACCGCTAATTTTACTGAAACTAAAAACTGAAAATTGAAAAATACTGTAGCAAAACACGTGCACTATAGCTAGGCTGAGTCTGCGTTTGGATGTGAATTATTTCACGTCTGCGTGTGTCTGCCTCTGCCTAGCGTGGGACCGGCTGCTACAGTGGCACGAAAGTAGACGCGCAAATTATTTCTAGCTGAAACGCAAAATGAAAGGCGATACGCACCATTTCATTAAACGCAAAGCGTGTGCAGGTACTCCCTAGCATAAACACAACGCGTTGCTGATTTTTTGACCGTTGCAGGTACTCTCTGACCCACGAGCAGAAACCCAAAACGCACCAACGGCTACCCTTTCTTCCTCTCAACTACCGTGCAGAGATGTCTTCAATTTTCATCAATGCTCCTTCCTCTTCCTCTTCAATGAAATGCACCTACCCACCAACTAATAAACCATCAAAACAAAAGCTGAAACCCAGTAATTACAAACCCACACAGAACAAACGAACTCACCCCTTCGTGCTTCGCTCGAGCTCACCTTCTCCTCACTTGGGACGTCGTTACCGCCACTGTGGGTCTCTGCATTCACGGGTAAGTTGTGTCTAACTTTTCATACTCTCTGATCTGTTGGTGTGTGATTATATTGTTTTCCATGAGGCTTCAATTTGTGGTTTTCTGTGCAACATATATTGTTTTCCATGAGGTTTCAATCTGTGGTTTTGTGTTCAACGTATTTTTCTGTGTGGTTTTGTGTTTTCCATGACACTAGTATGTGGGTTTCTCTCCTTCGTGTAATTTTATGTGTTTCTCTTCCTGTCTATGTTGTATATGTGAGTTTACTTGCATTTTTCATGTGGGCATGTGTAACTGATTTTGATATGCATACAAACTGCTTGTTGAAATGCCTCAATGAGTATAGAAGGAAGTTGTAGCAAAAATGAGTAAGGAGAAATCGCAAGCTGATGTTAATGAAGTGAGAACTGGGTGGAAAGAACCTAAGGAACTAAGAGCTTTTTGTGATTTGAGTGCTGCCCAAGTCCTAGATGGCAAGAGAAATGGAGGATTTTTGAGAAAGGAAGGGGTTGATGCAGTGATTGAGCAGTTGGGTGAAATGGAAAAAGTGGTGACTCACTCACAGTTTAAAAACAAATGGGATCATCTGAGAAGACAATGGAAGGCTAGGAAGGAGTGTTTTGGTGAGACTAGGTTGGGTTATGATCCTGTAACTAGGATTATTGAGGCCACTGATGAGTGGTGGACCCGAAAGATTCAGGTTAGTTCACTTTGCTAATTGTCAAAAACTCAGTTGTCTAACTATATTGTGTTCTAACTACCGGTTGTGCACATGTAGGCATGTCCCAAGGCAGTAACCTATAAAAACAAACCTCTGCCGAATGTTAAGTCCATGGAAATCATGTTTGAAGGCACGATTGCAACAGGGAAAAATGCATTCTGCCCGAGTGGTGAAATACCAAAGGAATGCACCGAAGGGTCTGCGGACTCCACTGATAGCAAACAATTTGTTGACCCCCAATGTCAATCCTCTGTGAATGTTGACGCAATGGAGGTTGAAGGCCCAACATCGTCCAGGGCAAGACCGGCAGTGAATAAGGGGAAAGGCTTGGCAAGCGGTGTCCCCCTTTTCAGGAGAATTTGCAAGAAACCAAGAAAAAAGCATTCAGTTGTGCAAGACATGTCAGAATCTTTGAGGAACATCTCAGATGTTATTGTTGAAAGTAGAAGTATAAGTAGTCATACACCATTTCGCACCACAGCAGCTAATGAGATGCAAGCAATTAATGACATGGTGTTGAGTCTTCTTGGAGTGCAAGCCGGTGATCGCCTTCATATGTTTAGCACCTTCTTGTTCATGAATAACCTAGACGGTAGGCACATGTTTGCAGCTAATGTTCAGAGGAAGGACGTCTAGCTGATGTGGCTAGAGAAGCAGTATGAAATGAACCCTCAGTTTCATGTTCTCTGAAGGAAAGGGGCTTGTCTATAGCCTGGGTTGTTTAGGCTTGGTCTTGTAGTAATCGGATTATCCAACCTTACAAGTTGCGCTCTTTTTTTTCTTTTCTTTTTTATATTGGCACAAACTATATGCTTGCCATAGGTGTGTATGTAAGACAATGGTTACCAATTACTTCTCATCTAGTGTATGCTTAAATTTATATTTCCTTATGCTAGTGTATGCTTATATTTGTCATCTGTAAGTAAGAGATTTGCCACTAATTAAACCATAGTTCTAATTGCATCAATGTCTACCCCATAGTTTGAATATAAAACTGCCTAAAACTTGTAAGTTGAAATATTTACTATTTACATTGACAGGATTAATTTTTTTTTGGTGGTGAGATTTCATTTCTGGTGAGCACTTTCCAAGCTCACGTCAAAGCTAGACTCGGTGGTGAGAATCTTTTTTCAATTGTTTTTTATTTGCATAGTTTTTTGATGGAAATCATTTCAAAATTGTGATTTTGCATGTGAGCTAGGTTGGTTCAATTCTAATGGAAATCATTTCAAAATAATGGCTTTAGTCATTAAAATTCTATTAAGCTAGGTTGGTCCAATATAGGCACCATCTATCTTTGCAAATGTTGGTTGCCTTACAATAAGGTTAGAGATATTGGTAGATGTTAACATGATGCTGTCACATGCCTAAAAAATTTGAAAAGCTAGAATTTGAAAAGCCAAAATGTGTGTGTGCTGCAGTGCAGTGCAGGATGTGTGTGTGTGTGTGTGTGTGTGCAGTGCAGTGCAGTGCAGGATGTGCTGCAGTGCAGTGCAGGCTGTGGTGCAATGCAGTGCAGTGCAGTGCAGTGCATGATGTGCTATAGTGCAGTGCAGGCTGTGGTGCACTGCTGTGCAAGCTGTGATGCAATGCAGTGCAGGCTGTGCTGCATTGCAGTGTTAGCAGTGATGCACACAGTGATGCAGTTGTGCAGCAATGTGTGCAGTGACGCAGCAGTGATGCAGTGCCTAGTGTCCATATGTGAGATACATTAGAGTTGGTTAGAGATTGTGCAAGTAAGTTAGAGTTAGTTAGAGACTGATGGGTCTTTGACACTTGTCTTATTGTATAAGAGACTAAGGAGTTGTATAGTGGATAATGAAGTAAGGATGGATATGTGCTCTGTGGTATTGTTATATATCCAATTGTTTGCTGAATATGTGTGTATTGGCTTTCCACAAACATAAAAAGAAAGAAGTCTCAAGGTATACAAAAGGATGGATTTGCTAAACGACTCATCCGATTCCCAACACGAGTAAGTTTGTATACTACTAACTTCTTTTTAGCCTACATATTACTCCAAATTTTGTACATGCAATTAAAGTTGGTACCGTATGTAGGGACGTAGACTTTGAGATTAGCGACGACCTTGTGCTCGCAGCATATATAGCTGGGTGCGCAAGTGTAGTAGCTTACGTGGAGACCTACATGACCAAAGTACCAATGCATACGAACATACAAACAGGGTTTGAATGGGTACAGTATACATTAAATGGAAATGAGAAGAAATGTCACAATGCCTTTAGAATGTCTAGCCATATGTTTCGACAATTGTGTAATACCTTGCACACTCGGTATGGATATGATGGTACCAAAAGAGTTTGCTTGGAGGAGTCAGTGGCAATGACATTGGTGGTACTTGGTAATGCTATGAGTAACAGAATGATGCATGATAGATTTCAGCATTCCGGTGAGACAGTGTATCGACACGTGGCCACGGTAGTTACCTTTTTAGCCACGGTTATGGCAGCAGACATTATCAAGCTTGATGATCCTACATTTCGTACCGTGCCATCACATATTCAAGGATCAGCTCGATATTGGCCACATTTCAAGGTATTTTGTGAATTTGGTATCTTGACTTAATTTTATTCAAATTATCTTGATAGTCATACCACGTATGTCATTTTCACATAGCATTTTTGTGGCAATGGTTAGGGTTGCATTGGTGCAATTGATGGGGTTCATGTCCCCGTGGTCTTACCATTTGAGGAGTAACATCCATTTAGAGGAAGGAAAGGGACCACAATAGTAAACTGCATGTGCGCATGTGATTTTGACATGAAATTCACATTCGCATGTGTTGGATGGGAAGGGTCCGCGCACGACACAAGGATCTTTTTAAATTGCCTGAATAATGAGAATGACAACTTCCCGAAACCTCCACCTGTTTTGTAAATATGCAATTTAATTACAGTATTAAAGTATGTATTATGTAATGAAAATGCTAATGTAATAAACGTATTCGTTTGCAGAAAAGTATTATCTTGTTGATTCAAGGTACCTTATGAAGAGAGGGTTCCTTGCACCATATAAGGGGGAGAGGTACCACATCCCCGATTTTCAAAGAGGTATAGAGTTGCATCGTTCAGAGGAGACATTTAATTATGTCCATTCCTCACTTCGTTCGGTCATACAACGAACTTTTGGAGTTTGGAAGAATAGATGGAAAATTTTGAGAAGTATGCTAGCCTTTCATATACGCACTCAAAATTACATCATTGTTGCTACAATGGTTCTTCACAATTTTATTAGAGCACATGACCAGAATGACATTCCTCATAGGCGTTCTGCACGGGGCGCAAATGGAAGTAGTGAGGGAGGCCATTACGATGGAGTGGCAAATGTGGTCTCTTACTTGGACGAAGCTGAGATGAAAGAGGTTCAAAACAATATCATAGCATCGATATGTATGAACCATAACTGATGGTTCACAAACTTCAATGTAAAACCGTTTTGTATTATGGTTAGTTTTTGTTGGTAAGCAGAACTAATGGCTCACAAAACTTGATTGTAATACCTACTTGATTTATGAAGTTGTATATATCATTACATGTGAAACTCATCAGTATTGCAACAATAGATTTCAAACTTACACAGGACTTGTGAACAGAGTCCAATCTAATCTGGATAATTACAATAAACTTAATGGATTTGCCCTAATGCAGCAGTAAACTTCGAGGAAGGAAAACCAAAAAAAAAAAAAAAAAACACAAGTGCTCTCAATTTTTTTTAAAGACACCAAGAACCCAATCTCTCATTTGCTGGCAAAGTGTGTGTGTGTGTGTATAGACACACATATATAACAACAAAACTTACAATCTCCATCAACTTGGCCATTAACATTATATCCAACTGCGGTGTCCACATTGTTTTAAAACGTACAACTACGTACATATAATAAGCTTGTATGATTAACATATAAAACAAATGTAATACTACAACTTATAGTCATTACATACATACACATCCCATTATGGCAAACACATTTGCCTGATTTTGACTTCCCCAAGCCTAGTAGACAAGATAAGCAATACAATAAACATGACCCCCAAGACTACTACAGCTATTGTCAACTTCCTTGCTTTCTCTTTAGAAATTGTTCGTGCAGCCTTGGCTCTTTCATACTTTCGTTTTGTAACTCGCTCCCTTTCCAATGCTGCGGCTGCCAAGGCGTGTGCTTGCTTCGACTCTTCATTGGCAACTTCCACCGCATGCTCCAATCGGTTGAATTTGGCAATAACTATAGGTGCTGTTGTTGCGCCACGCGTACTACAAATGCTGGTGTCTAACCACTTGAAGAACTTGCATGCACGGTCATCATCCTGCACAATACAAGACAACACATAAACAGGAATACAACGAATTGGTTCTTTAACGCACAACACAAATATTTTGCCAATACCTGGATATGGTACTTACTGGTGACCAATAGCGACAACTATAAAACCTCCTACCAAATGTATGAAGTTTCAGGGACGTCCTAATTTTGCAGTTCTCAACGTCACAAAAATGGCCATCAGAACTGGAGAGATAGTTACTTGTTTCCGACATTCGTAGGGACTGGCAGTAGATATTAATGTTGGCTTGGAATAGTGAATAGTACACCAAACTCACTCTACACCATCATGTAAACAGGTCTACATGACCCCCAAGAATTACACATTAGATAATTATCATAAGTTGAGCATGTTTACACAGTACCGACCTATGAAATGCACAATAAGTTTTTACCAATCTATAAAGATTAGAAAACATTACAATTCTATGTTACTACAGCACAACCATTCTTAACAACTATGTGTACTAAAACCTGTTTTTTGTTCTTACAATGTACTTCATCTTTGTCCACAATTGATCAAGCTTTGAGCTAATTGAACACACCATGTCTCGTATTCGATGTGTATGTATTTCAAGGGGTTGTTAATAACTTTGGTGGAAAGTTTTGTTTAGTGTATAAAGATTGGTATTGTAACAAAAAGACAAGTAAACTTTTTCTGTTGTTGCTAATAGACCTCTTCTTTACAAATTTTTAATGATTTGGAGTAAAAAGAGGTTACATTTTTCATCGGCAGAGTCTATGGGGGTCTTGCTAGTACAGTGCCAAAGTCAATTCACAACATTGGCAAAGAAAAAATAAGGGGTGCTGTTTGCCACATCGGCAGAGTTTATCTTCTAAAATAAAAGCACAAGGGCATTTAACACAAAATGTTTAGTGATTGATCATTACTGATCCTTAAACTATACATATATAAAAACTTATTAAGATGCTAGTGTATGTTCTCTGCGAAACTTGTTTCAGTAGTACACTTGTTGAACTGAGAAGTCGAAACTTTAATGGGCTAGGCCTCACCACAAAAAAATTACAGTCACGTTAAAGAAACAGGGGGAACAAAAAATAATTTACCAATGGCACAATCAAATTCTTCCTACGGCACAATGAAATGAACTTAAGAAAAGTGAGTCATATCACCCCAAAAATGGAGTCACTCCTTGCAAGGGAGAATCCAATGGAGAGGGAAAAAAAATTATAATGCCAAATATCTACGAACATAAAAGAATTCAAACATAAGCCCAGTATCTGGTATGTTTGTGGAACCATCCACTGAATGCCCTTCATGCATCACACATGGGCCTTGTTTAGGCTAATATTCATACATTACCAAGAACTGAAATTCCAATGAATCCATTACCAAGAATTGAAATTCCAGCAAGAACTGAAATTCCAGCAAATGAATAGAGAGGACTAAAAAACTTGCACTTTATTAAATCAAATGAAGTAAATTCCAGCAAATGAAAAGAAACCCATTAACAAGAACTGAAATTCGAACAAGACAGGTAAGAAATAAGGAAAAAATTTGAGAACACTCACCTTAGGGAAGTGGGATTCGTTTGTGTTTTGCTTGTGGTTTTCGAGCTCAGGCTAATCAACTTCAAGTTTCAAGGAGTACTGTCCTGGGTGGGAGAGGAGTGAAATTGGGGAAGAGGGTGATATGGGTTTCTAAAAAGAGTGGGTTGTCTTTGCCGGCGACGGACAAGGTGACGTTCCTCGTGGATTTCTTTGTTGAGCTCTTCGTCGGCGTCGGACCTCGTCGATTTCTTTGATGGGCGCAGAACTCTCTTCTCTGGTGGGTGAAGAGTGAATCGCAGGGGAAAAAAAAAGTGTTTTCAGCCGAGCTACAGTAAAACGCGGCCCTTATATATATTTTCAGCCTAGCTACAGTGCACGCGTTTTGCTACAGTATTTTCAGTTTTCAATTTCAGCAAAATCAGCGATATCCAAATGGACTCATATTTTCAAATATTTCTATTTGGAGTCTGTCCACACACATCTGGTGGAAAATTTGTCACTACTTCTATCTTTCAAATTGGCTATAGATGAGTTCATATGAGCATAATAATAGATCGCTTAAGATTTTTTTTTATTTTTTATTTCCCTAACAAAGAACATCCCAACATGTTTCCCCATCTCGGAGATAATAGTGGAAATTCTAGAGAGAAATTCTAAAAGAGAGAAGTAGGCCTAAAGAAAGTTCTAGCTCTAGAGAATTCTGAAGAAGAAAATAAGGGACATCCTCCCCTTAAATAGGAAGAAAAAGCGTAGTGAACAGTAAAAGTGAACAGTAATTTTTTCACTTTTCAAAATCTGTAGTAGAGTCTGGAACTTCAATTCAACTTCACCATTTGGCATTTTGTGCCGAAAGTAACTAAATCATGAGAAATCAACTTTAACAAAAGTAGCATCATTTGTGGGGAACAAGCAGCGCAATCATTAGGGGTAAATATTGTAGCATTTTGGCTGTTGTGCAGGCTAGACAAATAGGAGAATTAGAATCAATCTTCCGCTAAATCAGGAGTGTTTTCTTCATCATGACCAAACCATTCTTGATTGTAGGGGTAATATGGGTTTTTTGTAACAGATGCTTCAGAGGACCATTCATCTTCTGAATCATGATCCCTGCACAAGGCCAAAATGCTACAATATTTACCCCTGATGATTGCTCTGCTTGTTCCCACAAAAGATGTTGCTTTTGATAAAGTTGATAATTACTTGGTTACTTTCGGCACAAAATGCCAAATAGTGAAGTTGAACTGAAGTTTCGGACTCTACTACAAATTTTGAGTTGAAAAGTGGAAAAATGACTGTTCACTACGCTTTTTCTGCCTATTTAAAGGGGGATGTCCCTTATTTTCTTCTTCAGATTCTCTAGATCCAGAACTTTCTTTAGGCCTACTTCTCTCCTTTAGAATTTCTCTCTAGAATTTCCATTAATTGTTATCCTACTACTTTCCCTAGAAATCTTGTAACTATAATTAGTTTTAAGTACTGTTGAACTGTTGAAATCCTGTAACTACTACTGCTGTAAGTATTGTTATCAGGACTAGGAAGAGAAAAAACTAGTGCAGACGATTACTAACGAGAACAAGAACTTGGAGACAAGTACACCCATAAACTACGAGGGTTTGTATGTGTATTTTATCGCAATTATCTTTCTAGTGAATCATTTGCTAGACTAGGCCCTAGAGAGTTTTTTTTTTTTTTTTTTTTTTTTCTTGTTGTGGGTCTTTCTTTCAGTAAACGCATCTTATGTTTGGGTGTGTGAGTTTGAAATTATTGCTCTTTATGTATTTTTGTGGAATATGGAATTGGCTATCTAAAGAATTGGAACTGATTTTTCACATTATTAAAATTGGTAGATATCCGATTGGGGTCAAAACTGTTAATCTGATGATTTGAATTTTTCAAAATTAAAAATCACTTGAATACAAGAAGATCTTTTTAATCCTAAGAACTACCTAGGCATGTTGCCTAGAAGAAGTTGATGGGTTGAGAGTTGTGTTTTTTCTCTTCATGCAAAGTCCTCTTTTAATTTATAGGTAAAGATGGAAGTTATTTTTAGACGCCCGTTTGGTACATGTATTTAAACAACAGTTTTCAGTTTTTTAAAAATACGTGTGAATAAAAAAGTGCGTGAAAAAATGTGTAATGTTGTTTAATAACTGAAAAAACATATATTTAAGGGAATAGTGACTAGTGATCTCAAGTCTTCCATAGGTCTAGTCTTTTATGTGCTGGAAAAGTGTCTTCCACATGGTATATTTTGCAAAAACACGTGGTAGGACTACCAAACTGACACATGACATGGTTGACAACTTTCATTTGTCCCTGTCTCTAGTGTTACGAGGGGCTTTATGCAAATTAGTAATTATAATTGTTTTTATAGTATAAACAAACGTTCTGCAGCCATTTTAGAAATTTTAATCTATAATATATAGATTTTTCCATCCTAAATTATTACTTCAATTACACTTAATCCCCTGAACTATTGAAATGCACAATTGACCTCCCAAAATTATAACTCTAATTCAATTTTCCCCTTATTGTTTGTTTTGGTACTAAGTGTGATAGAGTTTATTATTAAAAGATTAATTGGTATTTTTTATGTTTAATATGTTAGAGTTAACAGTAAAATAGACGACAGGAGATTACATGTAAAGTATATTTGAAATTAGGAAATTGATTATGCATTTCGATAGTTTATGGGGTGAAGTGTAATCAAGGTGATGCTTTAGCCTTTAGGGTGGAAATGTGTTATTTCTCATAATATATAATTTTGAAAAAAATAAGTTTTTTGAATTTTTTGCCATCCTATTATCATTGATGGCAAATATGATGATTTGTAGAAAATGTACTATCGATTTATTATTATTATTATTATTATTATTATTATTGATAACTTAATAATTAGGGAATGGTGAATTTGAATTATGGATGTTTCCATTGGAAATAATAAAAAGTATCCATTGAGTTACAAGCTCTTGACAGATATGAACTATATCATTGATGGTACATGCAACATGTAATATTATTGAGAAAGTATGAAACAGATAGGAAATGTTAAATTTTATAAGATGGCATGCACAAAGAAATATCGCTTTTTTGTGATAACATCCTGTGAAGAAAACTATACAACTAATTCTTCAGTTTTATTGCATATGAATAATTTAGATAGTATATCTATATTGTTGAATTACTTGCATAAATTATTTAATTAAATTTTTTGTTACTTTTGCATAATCTAATGAAAGAAACATTAGCTAACAAAGAGGTTCAAAGCACTAACAATTGCTTTTGTTGTAATGGCTCTTTCTTTCTTTTTTCTCTTTTAACGATTCTCATATTTGCCTCGAGGTTACCATTTGTGGACTAGAGCTTAACAAAACTCATAATAGATTCAAGTTGTTATAAATTAAAAGAAAGAGCAAGGAGGAATACAGAAATTTTAAAGGAGATAATATGTGAATCTTTATTATTTAAGTGGTCAACCACATTCTACAACAAGCCAACTGAAGCTTTTTCGTCTATCAAAGTGCACTTTACAACCTCACCAATAACACGCACATAAATATAGAACCTTCAAAGTCTGTATAAGTCTAAAGAAGAAAGGAATAGCATCATTCAATTGGCTATTGAAGCAGTGTGATGATGACATGACCATCAAAATAAAGGCTGAAGCTTTGATAGTCTCATGCTATACAGAAGTTTCAATTCCAGAATATTTGCTGCCAATAGGTCTGACAATAGATAAAGCTACAACAATCAAATAGTGTATTGTGACACTACATTGTATGAGCTACTTCTAGGAGCTATTTCACAGCACAAGTCATGTTGAAAGATGGCATTGAAATTATTCATATTTTCCCTACTAAGTGCCAACCAACCTCAATTGCACCATCCTCGTCACTACATTCAGCAAGAGATATAGCCCCCGAAACATCAATATGTACCACTTCACTCTTTTTGGGTCTCCCCAACCCAAAATCTGTCTCATAATTACCTAATCTTGGTGAGCCTGCAACTGTGACAAGATGACCCAATTCCGATGTATCTTTTATTCTAATAACCATTTCTCAGCCCCTTCCAAAGCTCCACTCTCCAATTTCCGAACTTTGTTTCCAATAGCTTTCACAGCAGAGAAAATCCCATTTTCTCCAACTAATTCGCACCTCTTAAGCGATACAAAACATATCGCTAGGCAATTTCCAAAATATGTGGAAGGTATTGGAAATTCAAGCCGGTTTCGACAATCTGCTACAAAACCAAAGTAGTAGACCTTTTCATTATCAATATCCGAAAATTTACTTACCCTACTGTCTTGAGATTTGATCAAACACACCCAAATGAGAGCACATGTTACCACAAATGTTGATATGTGCAATGGCTCTAACTCCTCGTCCACGCATTGAGTTGTGATCTTGTGCTTTAGTCTCCTAATATGGGCTTGACCCAACACAAATGTGGCCCGGACTTTGTCAGCAACAACGTCATTATTGAGACGTGTATCCTCTTTCCATGTTGATGCCCAATTCCACCACTCCTCTATGAATTTGGACTCAAGCCCATCTGGGTCTTTGATTACGTCCCTATTGTGAAATGGGAGTAACGTGCTGTCGCTGTCAACGCGATCCAAGTCACCCATAATTATCCTCCTGCAAAGGGACGCCCATGATTTCATGAAATGGTGGAATGACCTTCCATCAGCTGCCACGTGGCAAAACGTGACACCAATACAAATGCCTGAATTTGGAAAAACAGTGAGTTGCAGGGCCATGAGAGGGACCACACGTGTGTTATCAGGTAACACAAGTGCTGGGTTCAATTGTGGCACAAAGGGGTGTAAATCTCTAGCATCTCGTGGATAATTAGCTATGATGTGGTCGAAATCGCCCATACACTCGGTGATGGTCAACAGGGCTGAGTCTCCATCGGTGTAGAGGATATGGGGTTTGAGGGGTTGTGGGGGGCATATAAGATTGGAAGCCAAGGGAAAGAAGTGTTGGAAAGTGAGGGAGAGAGAGTGTTTGAGAATGGGAAAGGTGGTCTGTTTGAAATGGTCGGTAGGGCAAGGGAGTTCATAGAAGAAAAGGCGTTGCATGGGGCAGCAGAGAAGCCATGGTATGTCAAAGAAAGTGAGAGGAAGAGATGTGGTAGGAACTGAGTTGGGTGGTGGACCAATCTTGCATTGCTCTAGGACCTCAACAGTGTAGGGGTGAAACATTTTTGTTGCAGAGAATTTAAGTGGCAGCGCCACGTACAGCTCAGGGTGTTCCCAGGAACACCCTAAGATGAAAATTTTTTTTTTATATATAAAATAATAAAAAAATTATATATGCTCTATATCAGGAACACCCTCAACACAAAATTAGGAACACCCTTAAATTAAAAAAAAAAAATTATTTGTTCTACTATCAAGCAAAGCCAAAAAAAAAACCCAAAAAAAAAAAAAAAACAAATTTGAACTAAAATCTGAAAAAAAAAAAAAAAAAATTTGTAACAAAGACAAGCCCACGGCAAGCCCAAGTGCCAACAGATTACAAAAAAACCCACAGATTCTCACCAACAAAAAAAAAAAAAAAAAAAAGAGCAGCACAGCGCCTCAAAGGCTCAAACCCACAGATTCTCACTAGTCACTAAAGACTTTATCAAAAAAAAAAAAAAAAAATCAGCTAACACCTAACCTAAAGACAGACAGAGTCATAGAGGTCACAGTATTGAGCAACGCCACTTGTTGAGGGAGGCCCATCCAAGCCAAGTAGAGGAGATCGCCACCACTAGCCATCGGATTGGAGAGGAGATCGCCACTAGCCAGTGCCAGATCGGCAGATCGCAAGCCCGCTGGCTCGTCCGCTCCTCATGCCCAGTCCAGTTCCGGCCTCCCGCGGCCCCGACTCCCTATCACTGCTCGGCTGCTGCAGCAGTGCGCTCCGGTGCTCCCTCAGACCCTCCCTGGGCTCCCTCGAGGTATTTAATTTTTTTTTTCTAAGCTTACTCAGTCTCTCTTTTTCTCTCAGACTCTCTCTCAGTCTCTCACTCTCTCTTTGACTCTCACACTCTGAACTGAAATGAAAAATTGAAAATAATGAAATGAGTGAAAATGACTCTCACTCTCTCTCTCTCTCTCTCTCTCTCTCTCTCTCTCTCTCTCTCTCTCTTTTTTGGTAAATGTCACTCTCTCTCTCTTTATTCTTTAATACGACCACCTACTCAGACTCAGTAACTCTCTCTCGCTCTCTTTTGATTGGCCAAATTAAACTTTAGTCTTCACTTTTTGAAAATTAAATTTGGCTTTATGCCTTTATCTATTTTTCTTATCCGTCGGTGCTGTGTTGGTGTGTGTAGTGCGTTGATGTCGGTGAAATATTACTTGTCTTTTAGTGTAATGTGTCGTGAAATTTTCTGACAGGCAGGGAGCATTATAAGTTGTGCTTGTGTGTTGAGTGGGGTGGGGCGGGATGCGCATTAGGCACATGAGATGGGGTCAGGCTGCACATTACACATTTTTAGAGCTTTAATTATTGTGTTACACATGATGTTTAAATAATGTGCACATGAGTGGCTCTTTTAGTGCTTTTAGTGTAATGTGCACATGAGGCTAAACAATATAACAAATTAAAGCAATATAGTTTATTGTTAGGCTAAACAACAATAATTAAAGCAGTATAATAATTAATAAACCAATACATTATAAAAGACAAATAAATTAAATTATGTTAGGCTAAATAACAATTAATAATTTTATAATTAATGAAACAACAATATAACAAATTATAGTTTATAAAAGACAAACAAATTAATGAAACAACTAAACAACAATAATTAATAATTTTATTAATATTTCAAATGAACTTATAGTTATTGTTGTCAATATATAAAAAAAAAAAATTTATTAGATTGTGTAATTTATGTTCGTTGAAAAACACTCTGAAAAAAATTCTTGGAGCCGCCACGGCAGAGAATAAGGGGTCAATGATCTCTTAATAAAGCAAAAGAAAAGAAGAGCATCGCAGACAGTTTAGAATGATCGAAACCGAGAAAAATGTTAAAATGTAATTTGCAATTGACAAGTGGCTCCCTATGTGTCAAAGAAAGAAGCAACTGAAATCTAAGTGTCAACAAATGAAGAATCCAGCACCAAGCAAGCATGCAAGTAGACACCTCATGGACAAGTGTCAATTAAAGAGAAATGAAGCAAACTTCTGTAGTGTTCTTGAAGCTTGTAGTCATCCTAAACTCCTAACACATCTATATATAGATGTGAGCTATAAATGAAGTTGATATATCCGAAAACAATATTGCAATGAAAGTTATGCAGCAACACTCTGTTTTTCTTTTCATATCTAGCATTACAGTAACATATGTCCAAAAGTATAAACACTAAATTCTACTCCTAGCCATATAGTTTTAAACTTGCATCCAACAAAAAATAACTTAGTGCACATATTTCAATTTTCAGTTGAAGATAGAACAGATCGAATCTCCACAATTTCGGCCATGGTTAAATAGCCATTTGCACTTGATCCAAAGTACAGATATTACAGATACTAACAGCCGAGTTCAAGGAAATCATAGTTAAGATATAACTGGGACAACCAGACAAGCCATGTGATGGTCTTCTCGTTGAAGCACGCTATTTATTGTTGAATGGCGTAAATGCACTTTTAGTCCCTATATTTTGGCTTTTTTTCATTTTAGTCCCTAAATTTTAATTTTACCACTTTTAGTTCTTAAATTAATTAACGCGTACAATATTGGTCCTTTCCGTCAAGGTTTTCAAACCCGGACCGTTCATTGAACCGTAAAAGGGAGAGGTTCAAGGTTTTTGAGGTCCGACCGAGGTCGAACCGGGGTTGAACCGTGATGACGTCATAATTAATTTAATAATTATTTAAATATAAATAAATATATTAAATTTGTAAATATAAGCAAAATTTACTAAAAATATCTTAAAAATTGAAACAAAATACATAAAATAGTGCATTATAACGTTAATAAAAAATAGTACAACATAAATAAGTATAAAAAGAAATTTTTATAATAATCCTTTAAGAGAAATCATTTCAATTAACTAAAAAATGACTTTTAAAATAAATTCATAAATTGCATAAGTATTATCCTTAAATAAAAAGTTAATTTAGTAATATTTAATATGTTGAGAAAGATAACATTGAAGTTTAGAAACTATAAATTATGTAAATTTAATATAAATTTAATAATATTGCATATTAGTTCCCAAGAAGGGTAGTTGGTCTGTTGGTCAAAGTTTCAGTCTTGCTTTTAATGTGTGAGAAGTCAAGTTCTAATCCTGGCAGCCGCATTTTCCTCAATTTTTCTCTATTTCATGACCGGTTGAACCGGCCTCCGGTTCAGCCAGTTTTTCCGGTTGAACCCCGGTTCAGCCGGTTCACTAAAAACCTGCCAATGCCCGGTTTTCATCCTTAAAAACCTGGAATTCTGTCCGGTTCCCGGTTCTCCCGGTCGGACCGCCCGGTCCGGTCCGGGTTTAAGAACTATGCTTTCCGTTAGCCCACCAACGAAAATTGCTTAGGTGGCAAATTGATGCTGACATGGCCAATTAAAAAATAATAAAAAATTTTAATTAGCATTTAAAAAATGCCATGTTAGCTTATAAATATAAAAAAAGTTTATTAATCAATTTTAACGAAATTAAAAAAAATTAAAAACAATAAAAACATCCATTCAGATCTAATTCATTTTGAATAAGAACATAAAAGAACACACAAGAACATAAAGTACAAACCCAGAACCAAACACAAAAAACACAAACTCAAATTTAAACATTAACCCAAGATCACAAACACAAATATCACAATAACAAACATAATCCATCTACTCTCAAGAAATGGTTGGAGGGAGTCGATTGGGTTGGAGGTTGGGTGAAGAGAGAGAGATCGTAGATCTGGGTTTGCTTACCCAAACGAAAGTCTCTAAAGATCTCTTTCTCAGACCAAAATCTCAGTCTCTCTTTCAACTTTCTAAAGCTCTAAAGTTTCTCTCTCAGGTCGTGGATTTGGGATCAAAGCTCTAAAGATCAAAATCTTCCTTGGGTGAACCTAGCGCCAAGTTTGTCGTAGGAATTAAGCTTAACGTCAAGATTGCCTTCGATCTTCCGAGCCTCTCTTCTAAGTTCCTCCCAACCTGATTCCTATAACTCCAGATACTGATCCGTCATTCGGATCTCCAATTCAAATCCTTCTCTTTCTTTTTCTTTTTTTGATCGGACGGTGAATATTGGCTATGTTTTTTCTTTTTTCCCTCTCCAACACATGGATTTGTGTGGTCGGTGGAGTGGAGGTGGGTGGTTTTGTTCCGATCTATAGGTGGTTTTGTTCCAATCTGTTGGTGGTGTGGGTGGTCAGTGGAGTGCTGGTAGGTTGGGTTTTGCCAATTTGTTGGTGGTTGCTTGGGTTTGCTAGGATGTGAGATTTGGAGGCTCAAATTTCATTTTACTGGGTTTGAATTTAATTTTTTGGGTTTTAAGTTTGCTGGGTTTGTGTTCTTGTTTAAATATATAATGTGTTCATGTTTAATTTATCAATTTTATCTAGGTTTGTTTTTTTCATGTGGATTTTATTATTTTTCTGGGTTTATGGGTTTGATTTGTTGGAGGATTCGGTGGAGGAAAGGGATTTTTAATTTTCTGGGCAACCTTCATGTTCTTTGGAAAGAACATGAAGAAACATGTCACTCTGTTCTTCCAAAAATAATGAAAAGAAAAAAAAAAGAAAAAATTTTAATTACTCTTTTTAATTGGTTTATGTTTGTTATTGTGTTCTTTGTGTTTGTGATCTTGTGTTAATGTTTAAATTTGAGTTTGTGTTTTTTGTGTTTGGTTCTAGGTTTGTGATTTATGTTCTTGTGATAATGTTTAAATCTATGATTGTGTTCTTCTGTGTTCTTGTCCAAAAAGTATTTAGATCTGAATTGATGTGTTTTATTGTTTTTTCTTTTTTAATTTCGTTAAAATTGATTAATAATTTTTTTTTTTTATAAGCTGACATGGCATTTTTTTAAAATTAAAATTTTTTATTATTTTTTAATTGGCCATGTCAGCATCAGTTTGCCACCTAAACAATTTCTGTTGGTGGGCTAACTGAAAGGACCAAAATGAAATTCGTTAATTGATTTAGGGACTAAAAGTGGTAAAATTAAAATGTAATGACTAAAATGAAAAAAAGCCAAAATGTAGGGACTAAAAGTGCATTTACGCCTTGTTGAAATGGAGAAGATCGTTGTGTCAGATTCTTCCTTCTCACATGGAGGTGGACCTCACACATATAAACCTGTATGGAATCCACCTTTATATGAGAGGGAGGAAACATGCATTCGATGCATGATATACCATCTCATTGAAATGAACAAAAAGCTACGTTTATTTGCATTACTTTATTTGTTCTTGTTTTTTTTTTTTTAATCATTTCTTTATTCATTCACAACTTGATTACATCCATAAATTCATACACAAATTGATTTGAAGGATCAAGTAGAATCATATCATATCACATATACTATATAATAAAAGTAGTTGGGCTTAAAAATTGGGGTTGCACCAATAATTGTACCAAGTGGATTTACGAAATTGCAACTATTTTTTCTAAACTTTGGCTGCGCCAAAAAGCTTCACTGATTAGTTTTTATCAATTTCTTTAAATAAAATGACAATAAATGTTTTAATAGAACATGCAATATATATCTAAGTTTCAATTGATAGAGACAACAATTCATTTGTTCTTATCAATTTCTTTAGTTAAAGTAAAAAATAAGTGTTTTAATAAAACATGCGCATGCATCTAAATTTCAATTGATCTAGCAACTTATTTCTTTTTATCAATTTATTTAGATAACAACTTATTTATTTTTTTCAATTTATTTCGATAGAGCAACAATAAGTGTTTAACAAAACATGCAACATGCATCTAAGTTTCACAAATTTAAATCCTACACAAACTAAAAATATATTATCAAAATTTTAAACCTATATCAAAAAATATATAAGTTTTTCAAGTTAAAAAAAAAAAAAAAAAAAAAAACTGTATTGGTATTTTATTTCAATATAATGTGCATTATGTGATTTTTAAAATTTTAATGCATTAGGACTACGATCTAATTGATAAATTTATTTTGTGCAAATAATAAGACGGTTCAAGTAATAGTTTTCATTTTTATTCCAACAATATGAGGTGATACATACGGAAAACACAAATCCAGCTTTGAAAAATGGTATGCTATGCCTAATGCCACTAAACCAAACCATTTGATCTTAACAAGCTATTCTGCTTCCATGGCGCCTACTTTAAGAGGTGGGGGCAAAAACTTTAATTTATCCTATACTTTTGGAAAGTTCCAATTCCGAATAAGATGAAATATTTCATCTGGAAACGTGTTCATGAGCGATTACCTACTTTAAGTTATAAACATGCAATTCTAGAATCTAACTCCACTTTGGTTATTGCTTATCTAACTGGTCGTGGTGCTTTGTCCCCGACCTTTTCCACACTGGTTTTGGATTGCAAGAATCTGTTGGAGTGGAACTAGAAGGTGCATCCACGTCCGTGAAGCTAATGGATGTGCAGACCTTTGGCAAAGAGATCAGAGTGCTACAGTTGCTAAATAAGATCAAAGTCGTTTTTTGTATCAAACTTTTTGCCTGGGATGAAATGCAACTTATTAGAATTTTTAGAGGAAAACCAATTAACTTGTTATTTTATATTAAGTAAAAGAGTAAGACTTAGGTACAATACTTAGATGTTGTTCTTTAGGTTTTTCTTTTAAGATTCTGCCATGTGGATTTTTTCTCATAGGATGGAAGTATATTTTTTAGTTATATAACCACATGGCTAAATCTTAAGAAAGAAACCTAAGGAACAGCACCTAAAATACTGTACCTAAGTTTTTCCCTAAGTAAAATACATCTGTCTCTCATTAAAAATAATCCTTAAACTAGTTATGATTATATTGATTCATGAGAAAGAGAGTATCCTTGAAGGAACAGTTTGTGGCTCTACACTAACCAAAATAAAACGTCAACGAATGTTATAATACACTCATAGTCTTTGAAGGATGAGAACCAACTATGTTATAGTATATAGATCGAGAATTCAAATAATGTATACGTCATTAGTCCAATTCTTTGTAAGAACTCTCGCATCAATTTATGCTATTGGTATGCTTGCGAAATTAAAACAAAGTTGGCAGCAAAATTCACAAATTTACAGTAAAATACATACAAGATAAGACCAATTCACTTGAAATGGAGAGAGTCCATTTAATGCTATAATTTGTATTTCTTAGATTTAACTGCGTATAGAATGTTATGTTATTTTAAACGTTTAATGTATGGTATTAGATATTCCTTTAAATTTGTAACACTTGATCTTAACGATAAAATGGTTTACAAAATATCTTGCAAATAAACTTTTACTTCCTTATATGTAGTGAATTTTAGGCTTTTCTTCCAAATCAAATCAATTAATTAAATTAGAACTCATTTTCCTCTTCCGTGTTTCTAAAAAAATAAAAAATAATTCAATTGAGTTGATGAGTTTGTCCTATGAGGGCCGAAAAAGGCTATCAAGAATCCTTATGGGCCAGATGAATCTCTCATGTGTTTACTTGGGCTTTTGTCTTAAAGAAGGTTGGTTTGAGAGATATAGGCCCATTATCTGTTCATGGACTCTAACTCTAGGTTTATTGATATTAGATTTGAAAATTTCCTTGGATATGAGATTTTATCATCTTAGGAAAGTGAAACTACTTGCATGATCAATTACAAAGGTAACAAAGCGGCAAATTTTGTTTTTTTTTTTCCATCTTCTAGTTCTAGAAGGTATTTTTATTTTTTAGGTGTTTAAAACTTTTTGGACCCTATCAATTGCAAATTATCTATTAAATACTTGTTGGTAAAAATGCGTAACATTTGTATAGCATACATATGTACGAGATAATAAAAAACACTCGCGCATATACCGTTTGGTTCTCAATTGTATAGTAAATTACGAGTTAATTATGGAAAAGTCTTTAAATCAATAGAAAATTATGACACCTAGAAAGTGTTGATATCAACCAAAACAGTTAAAGGATTAAACAATTCCTAAAAGGTAGACTTTCAAACAGAGAAACACTTATTATTAAAGAGTTATAGTGAATATTTTGACGTTGATACCCTTGAGCACTTGGGTAGTAGAGTGCAGATGCAACACGGCGTTGTTAGTATTTCGGGTTTTTAAGATATTTAAGTGATAATATGAGCATTCTCATTAAAGATGTTAAAATCTAAAAATGCTATATTTTAGAGCATCAATAGCGGAAAGGCTATATGTCAAATGTAAGTTTATTTTAGCATTCAGGCCCAAAATCCTCACTCCATTAGAACTTGTAAAATGTAACTATTGCAAAAAAATTTGCAACTGTGCTACAGTGCAATTCTAAATGTAGATTCGCACTGTAGCTCAATGGTAAAACTAAAAACATTATTTTATTCCCTCCTTACTCCCTCTCTCTCATCTCTTTCGTTCAAAGCTTGCACTGATGCTAGATTTTGGAATTTGGAGGTTGGATCTGCGTGGATCGACGGACTGGGTTTGGATCGGTGGGCTGGGATCGGTTGATGGTGGGTTTGGATCGGTTGATCGGTGGGTTTGAATCGATGGATCTGTTGATTGGTGGGTGGATCGGTTGGGTTGATTGTTGGTAGCTCCGATGGTGATTTTTTTTTTTTTTTTTTTTTTTTTTTGAATGGGTTTAATTGTTTGGTTTTGGTTTTGGTTTGATCGTTTGTTTTTGGTTTGGGTTTGATCATTTGGTTTTGGTTTGATGGTGGTGGCGTTGCTTTAAGGTGGTGGATTTTGATTTTGGCTGGATTTTGCTCAACGGAAGAGGGTGGTTAAGAGAGAAAGAGAAATAGAGATCAGAGAGAGAAGTGAGAAATGTATTTATTTTATTTTTATTTTTATTTTATATTATTTTAAAGTGTAGTATGATAAAATAAAAGTTTGGATGCTGGATGTATTATAAAATGGTATTGTATAATTAATAAAGTGGCTTTTTAAGACGGTAAAATAGGATGCTCTTAGCATCTCATTCCAAAAAAACACATAACAACAAATGTATTATTGTTAAAAATTTTAGAAGCTGAGCTACAGTGGACTGCTATCTATAACAATCCACTGTAACTCAAATCTTATAAAAATAATAATTTTTTAATATGTTTTCAATTAAAATATCTTTTCTCTCTATCAGTATTCTCTCTTTTTCTTCTTTCCCCATACTTTCTTTTCTCTCTCTTCTTTCTCGTTTTCTTCACTCTTTCACCGGTTTTCTCTCCTCTATCTTTTTTCTTTCTTTCTCATTGGTTCTTTCTATTTCTTCCTCTCTTTAACCCTCTCACCCTCGCCCTCTCTTGCTCGTCCCTCACTCTCTCAGAGCATTCACATCAAAGCTCTTAAAAGAGCTAAATTGCTATTTTACACCAAAAATACTCAAAAACCACTACAAAAAAAGAGTCTATTAGCGAGGGTAAAATGCACTCGCAAAAATTCAAATATCGTCGCAAAAGGTTATTAGCGAGGGCATATGGCCCTCGAAAGCCGTCATATTTGCTCTTGTTGCTAAAAGAGATTTTGCGACCATACCTTCGTAAATAAATAATTTACGAGAGCAATCCACTGTCGTTACTGAATAAATCCTCCCTCACAAATATATTATCAAACGACGAGAAAAGTCGACGACTTATTTTTAGCGAAAGGAAGCAATCGTCGTTAACAACTATTTGTGAGGACCTTTATACCCTCGCAATTAATTATTTGCGAATTCCAAATTGACGACATACTTTTTAAAGACAAATAATGCCGTTGCTAAAATTTATTTGTGAAGGCTTTTAACTCCTTGCAATTAGTTAGAAATAATAGTAACGACATTAAGTTGTCGCTTAAAATGCTTTTGCAAGGGGTTAAGTGGCATCGCTGTTCTATAAATTGCGAGGGATTTTGTCGTTACTACAAAATTATTATGACCAAATCTTTTATGTCATTGGTGATAATATTTTATATAATTTTTGAAATATTTTATTATTTATTTATTTTTAATTATTTTTTATCATTTTTTTAACTATCATGTTACGATAGTACAATAATTACTAAAAAATTGATCAATTGAAAGATAAAAATTCATATAAGTTCAAACTTTAAAATACAGAATATACAAAGGAATCCTAAAATTAAACATTGTTTTAAACTTAAACAACTAGAATTATGACAAGATCTATACTAGTCTTCCTCTAAGTTTCCTTCCAAGCTGTTTTCAACCTCCCCCGTGTAATTGATTGAGTTGTCCTCTTCATCTCTTCTAGTACCATCCTTTAAAAACAAACAAACAAACAAACAAACAAGCAAACAAGCAAACAAAAACAAAACAAAACATTAAACATAATTCATACACTAGAATATTAGTTTTTATAAAGATAATAACAAATAATGATTAAAGAGAGTGCAAGAGAGATAGAGAGAATTTATAACATGTATTTCATTTATACTCACCCCCTAATCTCCATCCATCCATTTATCCACCATCTTTTTCCAAAAGAGTGTAGGAATGAAGGAAGGACCATTCTTATAACGATCTTCTTTCTCTGTGTACTTCTTAAAAATAGGATTTTGAATGTGAACATCCAATCAAAATAACAGCATTTCACCAATTCTACAAATGCTTTCTTCACTTCCTCATCTGGTTGCTTATGATTAAAATGTTGAGCTCTATAGCAAGCATATAGAGTTTCGAGCTCAGATCTTGGGTATTTAGTAAAAGTCGTCCAAGCTCCATTCAGTTTTTGGTGAAAAAGAATAGTAATCTCTCGAGTAGTTTTTGGCGTGATAATTCTGCCTTTACTTTTACCTCCCCTTGCCATGTCTGCCTTTTTTTTTTATAAGCCCTTGCCACGTCTACCTACTATTAGTTAGTATTAATATGATGAAAGTATATAATATAAATATGTATTTCCAATACGATTGTGTTAAAGACATGATCCACTAGTACAAGATGATACTCTAGTATAAGATGATACTAGACCTTATCCTCAATCCAACAATACTTATTGCTACAATCAACACACAAATAATTGATTTTCATATCTTTATTTATTGAATGTTTAAATGCATACTCAAGAAAATTTTCAACCCCATTAATATATCTAATATAATGATGCATCCAAAATTTATCAACTAACATATTATCTACTTCCTATAGAGCATCATATTATATAACTAACAACAATAATGGTTGCTAACACATAATTATGCATTCTTAAAATTAACTAGCACAGTTAGCATTGGGTCTTGTAAAATAGAAATATCTAGGATTCACATATCTGGCCACAAAATAGAAATATCAACACAACCTAAAGCAAATCTCAAGCCAAACAATTGAGATTGGACAAATATGTTGTCAACATCGTCACCCTGATTAACTTTTTCAAGTAATCTATAGATTTTTAGCTCACTACAAGCATTACACAAAATTTCTGCAAATGCCAATTCGTATGAGTATAACAAGTCTTTCTAGAAGATAAGCAAGAAAACAAACTTAAGTAACTTAGTTGTATCTACAAGCTGTATTATTATATATTATATGATTTGCCGAAGTATAAATTAGTTGTATCTTGTTCTAACCATTGTGCATGAGTAACTCTCAATTTCGCTCATGGATAACTCTAGGTGTTCTGACCTAGCGAAATCTTGCAAGCTTAAGGAAAATAAGGTTTGTTGCTCTTTTCCACTACATTTCATTGCATTTCTTTTTTTACTATTAATGCTTGGGCCCTTTTGTTTTGTCAGGTTTGTCATAGAAACTATGAAAGTTTCTTTTGGTTGATATTTGATAAGCATTATGTTTCTGGTCTAGTAAAGTGGCATAGAGTTAGTTTGTTCTTTATTGTAAATGCAGTCTGTTCTAAAGTATAATAATTCTATTTTCAAATTGATAAAATTTACATATCTATCATTTATAATAAAAAAAAATTTTTTTGATAAGACTTGGCAATTCAATATGTTCGAAAATTTTATGACTTTTAGTGGCCAAGATGTTGTTCATCATGGATGAAGACATGATCTAACAAAGGGAGCTTAAGCAAGAAGGCTAAAGTACTTAAAGAATTGTTGGACAAAGAAACCCATCAACTCATTGTGGACAAGCTGTCATGAACTCAATGACACGGCCTAAGCTTCACAAACATGACAAACATGCATATAGACCAATATCAACAATTTACCTTTTTTTTTCCTTTTTTTTCTTGAAGAATTAAGACATTATCCTCAAAATGCAAAGCTCGGCCAAGCATGGCAAAGCATAGCTATTGCCATGACAAGAAGCTAACCAAATCCAAACACATCAAAAACATTGCCATGACCTATTAAATAACTAAGGTAAGGAAAGGAAAAATTATGCACAGAGAACAAAAAATATAAAATAGCCCTTTTTCGCATTTTCACAAACACGTATATGCATAAGCACTCTCATTAAAACTGAAACTTTGAATGCAAAAAATTCGCCCATCCCAAATCCTATTTACTAACTCAATCATATGCAAGTCAATATTATCTTCTCACATTATAAAATCAAAAGAAGAAAGAGAGGAAAAGAACCTTATGGACATTTGCTTTCATGTCCTCAAACCTTGAAAATCTGACCTCATCAGGATGTTGTTCTATTAAGAAAAAACAGAACGGGAAATTGGAAAAGGTTTATCAAGAAAACACAATCAAATAGAAGGAATGAATAAATCAAAGTGGGAAAAAAAAAGTTACAAAGAGATTTACCTGATGTATGTGTGATCCGTAGTCTTTGGAAAGGGAGAGCTTCAGTTTCACAACTCAAAGAAGCTCAACAAATCATAGCCACAATCCATAATTGCTAGCTGAATAGCAAAAGTTAAAAGATAATAACATGTACGTGTCAAATATCAATTACATGGCATAATTTTTCTATTACTAATTGAATTGAAAAAACCCAAGAATTTTTTTTTTCCTAAACAGATACTTGACCTAGAAAGTATTAAAGAACCCATATTTTGCCCCCCAAAAATCAGACCCATGGAAAGGAAAAGAGGTTTTGAGGAGAGGTGTGGATCTAAGACTAAGAATGGGGATTTTGGGTTTGGTTGGAGAGAGAGGCGTTTGAGGGAGTGGCATTTGTGTTTGGAGATTTGGGATTTGGGGTTTGGTTAGAGAAGGAGAGGCATTTGAGGGAGATTTTTTTTTTCTTTTTTTAATCAAAGTAGAGGTTTTTTTTAGTGAGATGGAGAGACCTGGTAGGGGATTGAAAAAAATTGGCCGCTTTTTTTTTTTGGTTGAGAGGGAGAGGGAGAGGGAGAGGGAGGGAAAGAGGGTTTTTCTTTTTTGTTTTTAAGGTAAAAACGATATTAAGGGGGAGGGGGGATTTATTTAAAATAATAAATCCTTCTAAAACCAAAAACTACTTATTGTAGGGATTTATTTAAAATAAAAAAAAAAAACAATATTGTGTAAGTGAATTTATTTTAAGGAAATTTAATCTCAATATTTAAAAAATAAAATTTGTATATATTTTTTGGCAAAACTATCCCACTCTTTGGTCGTTGTTACTTTGAGATTTTGAGATTTGGAAAAACTACACTTCATCCCAAATTTGAAGAGAAAAAACATTTTTCACCATTGACATCTGATTTACCAAATTTTATTAAATTAATATTAAAAATGTTGTGTACTAAACCGCCGCTCTAAGTAATAGAACTGTCACTGAAACATTTATATTGCGGCGATTTTTAATATCGCCACTGTAGAGGGCCACAAAATATAACTCATTTCATCGATCAATAACAATTAATTAAAATAACATTTTATTAAGCATTTTCTCACACAATCATGCACTAAAAAAAAACTTCGGCCCAAACCAATAACTTATTATTGAATTCATATTTTGAAAATCCAACCGTTAAATTACATGTTCTATATGTTCTTAACATGCATGTCAATTTTCATGCCAATCGGATGTAATTTACCATTTGATCTTTAAACTCATCTTTTATGTATTATTTTAAACTATAAAAACTTGAATTTAAACAATTAATTGATGACATAGCTATTAATCTTTGATCACCTTTAAATTTTGTAAGCATGAAAAATATATGAAAATAATGTAATCTATCGGTAGATTTGTCAAAATTCACATTGAATTAAGAAATATAGGGTTGTGTTCAAGTTACACTTAATATAACTCTAAAAAATGTTACACCAACCAATAACTTATTATTGAATTCATATTTTGAAATCCAACCATTGGATTACATGTTATATGCTCTTAACATGCATACGAATTTTCATGCCAATTGAATATAATTTACAATTTGATCTTTAAACTCATTTTTTATGCGTTATTTTAAACTACAAAAAATTGAATTTAAACAATTGATTGATGGCATGACTATTAATCTTTAATCACCTTAAAATTTTGTAATCATGACAAATATATGAAGATAATGTAATCTAATGGTAGATTTGGCAAAATTCACATTGAATTAAGAAATATAAGGTTGAGTTCAAGTTACACCTGATGTAACTCTAAAAAATGTTACACCAACCAATAACTTATTATTGAATTTATGTTTTGAAAATCCAACCGTTAGATTACATGTTCTATATGTTCTTAACATGCTGCCAGTTTTCATGCCAATCGGGTGTAATTTACCATTTGATCTGTAAACTCATCTTTTATGCACTATTTTAAACTACAAAAACTTGAATTTAAACAACTGATTGATGATATGCCTATTAATCTTTGATCACCTTGAAATTTTGTAAGCATGAAAAATATATGAAGATAGTGTAATCTAACGGTAGATTTATCAAAATTCACATCGAATTAAGAAATATAGAGCTGGGTTCATGTCACACCTAATGTAACTCTAAAAAATGTTACACCACCCAATAACTTATTATTGAGTTCATATTTTGAAAATCCAACCGTTGGATTACATTTCTATATGTTCTTAACATGCATGCCAATTTTTATGCCAATCAGATGTAATTTACCATTTGATCTTTAAACTCATCTTTTATGCATTATTTTAAACTACAAAAACTTGAATTTAAACAATTGATTGATGACATGGTTAGTAATCTTTCATTACCTTGAAATTTTGTAAAGGTGTTATTCCCAACATTGAAGAGGTTTAATGTCCACATAAGAAATAGCAATAGGATTTTGATTATATCTTTACAATGTATGTAGGTCCAAGTCCATCCGAAGGCAATCTTTGAAAGTGCAAGTGGTTTTTTGGAGGAATATCAAAGAATAAAGGCCTCACAAGTCTAACGGGCTCTGGTATAAACTTTTTGCGGTTGGGGTCTGTTTTTTCCTTTGTATTCCACTCTCTAGGTTTCAGCTTATGTTGGGGACACCACTTCATGTAGTTGGTGTTTCCCCCCTACGCTAGTTTTCTAACTAGCTTTACTTGTAATTCTTCTTTGTTTTCTAATAAAGAATTTCTATCCTTTTTAGCTAAAAAAAAAGCGACTTGACTTATTTGATAATGTTTATATTGTGATTGGCTTACATTCCAATTGGACAAGCTCGCTTTCCTTGATGGGAAGAAATTTTTATTCACTTTTGAGAGAGAGAGAGAGAGAGAGAGAGAGGCCATAAGGCTGCTATTTTTGAATTTTAAGCTATCATTTTGAAGTTGAAAGTGCTATCATTTCTTTATAGGTAAAATTTATTAGAAAATAATGACAGACCTTTCATATATAGGATGTATATAAAAGGTTTCCTTCTCTTTAAGCAGATGCAGCAGAAGTTTAGCCAGTTGGAGTTGGAGAGATGGGCAACCACGGTATGGGCAATCTAGAACGCAAGAAATAGATTCTACTTTCAGTAGGTCCAAGTCCATCCGAAGGCAATCTTTGAAAGTGCAAGTGGTTTTTTGGAGGAATATCAAAGAATAATGGCCTCACAAGCCTAACGGGCTCTGGTATAAACTTTCTGCGGTTGGGGTCTGTTTTTTCCTTTGTATTCCACTCTCTGGGTTTCAGCTTGTGTTGGGGACAACACTTCATGTAGTTGGTGTTTACCCCCTACGCTAGTTTTCTAACTAGCTTTACTTGTAATTCTTCTTTGTTTTCTAATAAAGAATTTCTATCCTTTTTAGCTCAAAAAAAAGCGACTTGACTTATTTGACAATGTTTATATTGTGATCGGCTTACATTCCAATTGGACAAGCTCGCTTTCCTTGATGGAAAGAAATTTTTATTCACTTTTGAGAGAGAGAGAGAGAGAGGCCATAAGGCTGCTATTTTTGAATTTTAGGCTACCATTTTGAAGTTGAAAGTGCTATCATTTTTTTATAGGTAAAATTTATTAGAAAATAATGACAAACCTTTCATATATAGGATGTATATAAAAGGCTTTAAACAAAAGGTTCATCTAAAGAATATAAAAGTGTTATATGTTTATACCTTTTTTTTTTCTTTGAATCTTAGAATAAATTTTATCTCCAAAAAATGTAATATTTTAATGATTATTTGCGAAGGCCAATTATGGCCCAGACAAATGATTTAGTATTAGTGAGAGCATATTTTTAACCCACACAAAAAATAAACCTTTTGCAAGAAATTTTTATTATCCCTCGGAAATAATTTGGTGAGAACATTTCCCTCCAAATATTTTGACATTTTAACAGTTATTTGTGAAAGCCGATCTTGGCCCTTGCAAATAATTTAGTATTAGTGACGACATTTTTTTAACCGTCACAAATAATACACTTTTTGCAAGAGAGTTTTAATTGTCCCTCGCAAATAATATGGAGGGAAAATTTCCCTCCAAAATATTAACATTTGTGATGGCTACAACACATAATTACGACAACTTTTCCTGTTGGTCACAAATGTTTCACATTTTACCAAGTATTTGCAAGGGCTTTATTTTGCCATCAAAAATAGGATTTTTTTAGAGAGCTTTTAGGTTTTGTCAAAAAATTTTCATCAGGAAAAGGCATTTTTCTTGTAGTGAACTCACTCTATCAAAGTTGCTAAATCTTAAAAATTTTACCATCTATGGTAGCTACTAAATTTTACCATTAATATGGTAGTAATTTTTTTAATGGAATTAATAGTAAAAGTCTTATAAAAATTAGAATTAATACATTGAAGAGAGAAATAGCATGTAGGTTCAACTGAAAGAGTATATATTAAACAACTAAACAAGTTTAATATTTATGATGCATAGAAAATCAGTAGGCTGAATGTTCCGGGCATCAATAATCTAATAATTTCTTGGAAGGCCTGAAAAGGAAAACAATCGATCAAAGGTGACCGAGTCGGACCGGCCAATAATCCTCTGATGCTTAAGTTAGTTTCTCTTTTAAATTCTAGAGTTCTAACTTTTCAGGAGTTGTCAAAAACTTACCTTCATTTGATGTGAGTGAGTATTTATATAGCGTGCTCTTGAAGTGGTTGCTTGTCTTGTATCTTCCCCATATTTGAGGAGGTCGGAGGGTTCAAGGTTAACTTCCACAACCGCTATAGGAGTTAGAATATTTCATTTTTATCTTCTATAACTATCGTTGGAAGTTAAGTGCTGAGTAGAAAGTTATAGCGATGAACCAGGATCTTATTCATGCCTTGAAATAATAACACGTGGTTCAATTTACTAGCTCTTGTAGATAAATCTCTATGGAATTGCCTAAGTGTTGGGGGTCGTCTAGGTGTTTTCCTCATGGACAACCAGCATGCCTTTGGACAACTGTTTTGCTAGGTACAGTCATTCTTGTCTTCTTGGCAAGGACGACCCTCATGGATGAATTGGAGTTGGTTCAATTTTCAGTTCACCATCTGTTGCCCCCTTGTCCAAGGGTTGTCCAGAGTACTGTAAAATTTACTGTTGTTCTTTGTGCGTGCCTTTACATTAGTGGTTAGATGTCGTGCCACGTGTCATGACCTCATTGGTGATTGGTCGCGTCAATTTACCTTTTCGAGGAATATGGCACGTGTCATTCTCTGGTTTGTTGCATAGTTTCAAATGCCAAAATTCACTGCCTATAAATAGTGGAATTCCTCTCCTACCCTTCACATTTCTCAAATTTTCTCCTTTGACATTCCTTGTCCAAAGCCTCATCTAGAAGTATTCCGCGTCGTCAGTCTTCCTCCATCTAGAGCCAGGTACTCTCTTCATCCTCCTCTTTAGGTTTACCTTCAAATTTCAAGATGTCTAAGATTGTCCTTTCTTTGTCTAGTAATAGCGTTGACAAGGTTATAGATGAGTACCATGATACTAGTTTTAATGGCTCCAATAGTGGTAGCAGTAGTGGTAGTAACAGTGGCAGTGGGGGGAACACTATAGATGAGGAATACGTGTCTGGTGTTCGTGGGGTTCCCTTAGAGGTTCTTCAGGAGCAGCTTAGGATGAGAGCAGTGTCTGGGTCTAGGGCTGATACCTCGAGTGCTCCTTCGTCCACTCTTCAAGACGAGGTTGAGACGGTATATAGTTGTGCTGTAGGGGTCCACTCTAAAACGGATGACAAAAGGTTAAAATCCCTTAAGAGTTGGTACCAAATTCAAGACGACCTAAACCCTAGGTTAGCTATTTATGAGGAGTGGTGTTGTCAACCCCTTTTTGGCGTAGGTATTTACGAGGCTTACCTTTTAGGAGGTCTTAGGTTGCCCCTTAATGCCTTTGCTAGGGAGTTACTCACCAGGTTAGGTTTAGGAATATGTCAGTTTAATCCTGATGCATGGAGGCTAGTCGTCTATATGCAAGTTTTGTGGAGAGAGGTATTTGAAGGGGACCGTTCTCTAACTGTGGACGAGTTTCTCTACTACTACTACAAGCCCTCCGAAATTAACCAATACCTTGGCTTTACCAATTCATAGCCAGAGGGAAAGATTGTAGACTAATAAAATCACTTATCACATCAATATAGGAACTGGAAGACGAAGTTTTTCTTCATATCTGGTTTTTGGGCTGGATACCCTGTTGAAGTTGGCAAGGATCCATTTGCCCCTTATATTGGAGAATTAGGAACTTTCATCCTCAAGGTATGTTTATTATTATTATTTTATTGTTTTTATTACATTTTTTTTTTATAATCGTCTAACAATTCTTTGTTCTCTCTCTCTCTCTTTTATTAAATTTTTTTTTAGACGACCATCTTTAAGCAGGTTCTATCTTGAACTCATCTAGAAGACTCATCTATACACTGACAGGACTTTTCACTCTTTAGTTTCCCTTCAACGTCTTGTCATTTGGGGATTTGGTCCTAAGCCATCTATAGAAGCTTTAGCTCGCGAGTTCACTGTCCGTAGACATGAATCTTTTTTTTTTTTAAGAGTTTATTTTAATATCACTTTTCGAATGACCAATTTTCTTTTCATGGATGACAACCATGAAAGAAAATAATGGCAAGGAGGTGGTGAACGAGGTGACTAGGAAGGAGGTCTAATCTTAGCCTCGTCTTGCTGTTGGGAATAAAAGGAAAAATTTGTCAAAGGCTATTGACTTGGAGAATCTTCCAAGCCGTCACAGGGAGAAAAGGGCAAAACATAAGTCGTCCAAGCCTGGGGTTGTCAAGCCTGGTCTTCCTATTCTCCCTACCTCTCAGTAGCCGTCCATTCAAATCCAGGACATAGATTCGTCTGAGCCTGCTAATGTTCCTTCATCCAAAACTACTGTGCCTGTCTCGTTTTAGCCTTCTTAGAGGGTTCCTATGAACCTTCTTGAAAACAAGGATTTAGCTTGGGAAAGGTTTGAGAAGGCTATGACTGGTGAGGACGTGGCTGCGTGGTATGACATGTCCTTGAGAGAATTCGAGTGCTTCGTTGTTCATTATCTTTTCAAGGTATGTAATTACGTTTACCTCGTCTTGTCATGGCAATATATATATATATATATATATATGTTCTAACAGAATTTTTAACCAGTTGTGTAGGCAATGTCAAAGCTTATTGCTGCGTCTAGGCAGGCCACAGAAATGGACAAGACGAGGATCTTACTTGAGACGAGAATCCAGGAGATCAAGAATGACTGCAAAGGGTGGGCTGAGGTGGCGGCCAAGGCTAAAGACGAGGTCAAGGAGCTGCAGAACCTGGTTGAAGAGCTCAGAGCTGACATTGTTGAGAAGGATACTGGTATTGGCTACCTTAAAAGAGGAATGACGAGTTGAGTACCTTTCTCAATAAGGAAAAAGAAGACGCGGTAGTGGAGTTCAGAGCCTCTAAACAGTTCACGGATTTGCTGGACACCAACTACGCGTCTGGCTTTGAAGACTTTCGCATGGACACTATGGAAAGCTTCCCTGAAGCTAACTTTAGCTCCATTAAGCTTTATCTTGGTGCTGCTACAAGCTTTCTCCTTCAGACGAGCTCTGAAGATATTAATATTGAAGATGATGCCACCAATCAGCCCGCCTAAGACAACCCAAATGTTAGAGACCCCCCTCAGTGAAAATGTCAAATTTTAGTGTCTTAGTTTCCCGTTCTCCTTTTTTTTTTTTTTTTTTTAAGGTCCATTGTTTTGGACCGTTTGAAATTTATCTAAGGACATTTTATTCGTCCCTAATATTTAGGAAGAGCTTCCAAACAATTGTCTTTTAGGCTTTATTTTATAAGGATTTTTGGACGGTGGTCGTCTACCCTTTTTTAAACCTTTATGAATGAATGTTCATTTTTATTTTCATTTCTTGTTTAGTGTTGAACATGTTATATGCTTTATGAACGAATTTTGTTTACATCATTCACATTATTTCTGTGGTTTTATGTGTGGCCCATCCACGTTAAGAATTTCCTTATATTCAACATTTTCATCATTCTTTAAATTTTGCAAGTATAGCTCGTCTTGCGAATTACGAATAACATTAGTTTTACCAGCTTTAATTATCCAGATATTTGATAGCTGGTTTTATTTTTCGTCCATAGGACTCATCTTTGGGCAAGACATTTCCAGCTTTGCACTCATCCAAAGATTAGATTGTTTCAGTTGGTTCTATTTATCCATGGATTTTGAATATTTTTTCTGCACGCACTTTCATGTCCATTGGTTGGATGAATACGCTTCAGGCTTTCTCTCGTCCATTGTTTAGACGAGTGTGCCTTGGCTTATTTTTCTTTGCTTTATCCCTATTTTAAGGAAAGCAGATAGATATTACCTCCCTACGTCCAGAGATTTTACTTGTCTTAGGCCTTTAGCTTTTTTGTGGATGAAATCATGAAAATTAGAAATTCATGCATCACATATATAAGAAATCCAAACTGTATATATGTAACATAAACATTGTCCACAAGCATGACACGTGCTTAGAAGCTAGTGTCTTTTAGGGAATTAAAAATACAAACAGCTAGACCAAATCTATAACTTTGTCCATAGTCCATAGCATATAGTTTAAAAACTAATACACCTTTAGGGAATTAAAACAAAACATACAATGCTAATAACAAACACATTCAAGTAACTGAAAATAACAAACTTTATCTCGTCTAGAGTGACTACGTCTAGGATGATCTCGTCCATGATGATGCTCGTCCAGGTTGATATTTTACTAGTAATATCTTTTAAAATGCTCGACATTCCAAGGGTGCTCCAGCTTTCTCCCGTTCAGAGCTTCTAAGTAATATGATCCTTGCCTTTTGTAATTAATAACCCTGTAGGGTCCTTCCTAATTAGGTCACAGTTTCCTATGGGCTATGTACGTTTTTAGACCCCTTAAAACACAATCAGATTAACCTAGTTATTTAACCAAGTGATTATCTTAGGCAAATTATGCACATCTAGGTTAACATAGATAAATCATATCATTGAACAATACGAAAAACAAATAACACAACGATATGATAACTTAGGAAAACCAAACCGGTAAAAAAACCTGAGAAGGATTTAACCTAGCTATCCCCAAGGTAAAACAAATCCACTATGAAAGAATTGAAGTTTACACAATACCAACTTAGACCACTAACATCCTATTACTACCTCGAGTAAGAAACTTACTACCATGACCACGTGATAGCTCCGAGTCCACGGACTACTTCTTTCTTAGATTCACAGCAAGTACAAGCACTCCCGCTTGTATATTTATAAGCTCTTGAAACTGCAACTAAATTGATCACCAAGCTCTTGACATCAATCTAGATCTTGATAACCCTAAGTATATATGAAGGCAAACGCCTCTAGATCTCACAAAAGATTCACACACATAGCATAAAAAGCAACCCCAAAACGTGGCTAGGGTTTTTCCTTTTATACTTAGGATAAAACATAAAACTCTACACGTCAAACGGGCTTGAGCTGAGTTGGAAAATTCTGTAGAAAAATACTCTGCACGAGTTTCAATCGATCGAGACTAATTTTTGATTGATTGAGCCAAACAGATTTACACAGTAAATCCTGCAATACACTCGATTCCAACTTCATACATAAACATACTTTGAGTAAGTCTAAAACAAGACTAAACATTTTGATCATGGTTTGCCAACATTACAAATTGAAGTTCTAATACATTTAAACTTAAGGTCTTAGAACCCAACAAGATGGATTTCTGGTTGCCAAAGAAACCCTTTTTAGGACAAGATCTCCAATGTTAAAACGTCTGGGTTTCACCATTGCATTAAATTGTCTAGCCATGAGGTTTTTATACCTCACTATCCTTTGCTCTGCATTCATTCTTACCTTGTCTATGAGATCAAGGTTGAGGCGAAGTTACTCCTCGTTATCCTCGCCCTGATACTTCATCGCCCTGATAAGTATGACTGCTTCATTTCTATAGGCTAGTTTGAAGGGAGTTTTCCCTGTAGGTGTTCTCATAGTTGTCCTGTAAGCTCATAGAACACCTGGTAGCTCGTCTGGTCATACTCCCTTTGCCCCCTCAAGCTGAGTCTTGATGATTTTCAACAAGGATCGGTTCGCTACTTCTGCTTGTCCGTTTGCTTGTGGGGGTGAGGGTAAGGAATAATGATTTTTAATTCCATGTTGCTCACAAAAATCTTTGAAAGGTGTGCTATCAAATTGTCATCCATTGTCAGACACTAGTACCATATGTACCCCAAACCTGCATAAAATGCTCTTCCAAACAAAGTTCTTGACATTTTGTTGCATAATTTTTGCTAAGGGTTCAGCTTCCACACATTTGGTGAAATAATCGATTCCTACTACCAAAAACTTCATCTGCCTAGTTTCAAGTGGAAAGAGACCTAAGATATCCAGTCCCCATTGTGCAAAGGGTCATGGGGCTATCATCGGGGTGAGGTACTCTGACGGTTGCCTAGGGATGTTGCTGAAGTGTTGGCACTGGTCACACACCTTGACATAAGCCTTAACATCCGCATGAATAGTTGGCCAGTAGTATCCTACACGAACGACCTTAAGGACTAGTGCTCTTGCTCCTGAGTGGTTTACACATGCTCCTTCATGTACTTCCCTCAGCACATAGTTTGATTCGTCCGGAGCTAAGCACCTTAAGTAAGGTTGAGGGAAACCACGTTTATACAGAACCTCGTCTTTGAGGACATACTTGGCAACTCTGATCCTCAATTTTCTAGCCTCGTCCTTATCTTCTGGAAGCTTTCCATCTTTGAGATAGACTATTATTGGAGTCATCCAATTTCCTCCTTCAATCTATTGTATCTCTGGAAGATCTATGCTTGGCATGTATTGGACTTTATCATAGTCGTCTAGAGCTCCCCCTGCTAAAGTTGCTTTTGCCAAAGCATCTGCTTCTATGTTTTCTTCCCTTGTGAGTTGAATAAAACTGGCTTCTTTAAATTTTTTGACGAGCCGTTTCACTTTATTGAGAAACTTCTTCATTCGGTCTTCCTTAGCTTCACACATTCTATTCACTTGGTTGATAATCAATTAAGAATCCCCTTGGACGACTATTGACTCTGCCCCTAAGGACTTAGCCAATTCCAATCCTTTGAGAAGAGCTTCATATTCAGCTTCATTATTGGTGGTTTGGTATTGTAGATGAGCTGCATACTTCAACTTGTCTCCTTCCGGGGACTTAAGTATAACTCCAATTCCCCCTGCATATAATGTGGACAAGCCATCCATGTTGACGATCCACCTCTGTGCTTTGTTTACCTCGTCTAGCTCACTTTGATTGGGAGTGAACTCTACAATGAAATTTGCCAATACTTGTGCCTTTATCACGCTCCTTGATTGATACCTGACATCAAACTCACTGAGTTTTATGGCCCATTGGATTAGTCATCCCACGGCTTCCAACTTATTCATTGCCTTCTTCAGTGGATGATCTATCAAGACATTGATAACATAAGCTTGAAAGTAATGTCTTAACTTCTTAGAAGCCGTAATCAAGGCAAAAGCTAGCTTTCCCATAATGGGATATCGTCCCTTTGCCTCTCTTAATGCTTAGCTTGGATAATAAACGGGTTTCTTTATCTTCCCTTCTTCTCTAATCAACACTAAGCTTACTGCATGCGGGGACACCGCTAAATATAAATATAATTTTTCACTTGGTATAGACGGGCTTAGCAGAAGAGCTATTGTGAGATAGGCCTTAAGGTCTTGGAAGGCCTTTTGACATTCGTCCGTCCATTCAAATGCCTTCTCAAGAACTTTAAAAAATGATAAACACTTGTCAGTAGCTTTAAAGACGAACATGTTTAGGGCCATAATTCGTCCAATAAGAGACTGGACTTCTTTAATATTTCTTGGTGGCTCAATATCCAGTATCGCTTGGATCGTATCAGGATTTGCTTCAATTCCCCTATGTGAAACCATGAAACCGAGGAATTTCCCTGATGAAACTCCAAAAGCACACTTGCACGAATTTAACTTCAAGTTATATTGTCTAAGCGTATTAAAGGTCTCTTGAAGGTCGTCCAGATGTTTTACCTCGTTCAAACTCTTTACCAGCATATCATCTTCATAAACTTCCACATTCCGTTCAATCTGTGGACGAAACATATGGTTAACCAGCCTTTGATAAGTCGCTCTCGCGTTCTTCAAACCAAAAGGCATCACCTTGTAGCAAAACAAACCTTAGCTGGTAATGAAGGATGTTTTCTTTTGATCCACTTCGTCCATTCTTATTTGATTATAACCTAAGAAGGCGTCCATGAAACTTAACAATATATGACCCACGGTTGAGTCCGCCAGCTGGTCAATGCGTGGCAATGGATAGCTATCCTTGGGGCAAGCCTTATTCAAATCGGTGAAGTCCATACACATTCTCCATTTGCCATTAGTCTTCTTGACCATCACCACATTAGCCAACTAGTCCGGGTAATAAACTTCCTGGATAAATTTCACCATGGCAAACTTCTGTACTTCTTCCTTGATTTCATTATTTCATTCCGGAGCAAAAACTCTTTTCTTTTGATGGACGGGCTTGGAGGAAGGATACACATTCAAACGATGGGTAATGACACTTAGGTCAATATTTGGCATGTCCTCATGGCTCCATGCAAACACATCAATGCTCTTCTTCAAGAACTGGACAAGGTCTTGCTTTGTCTCCTTCTCCATGTTTGCTCCAACCCTTGTAGACTTTTCAGGGTTGTTCTCGTCTAAAGAAATGTCTTCCAAAACTTTAGTGGGCTTTGCGACGACCTTTCTTTCCTCTATATTCATCGCTTGCACATGCTCATCCATAGCCAACATGGCTAGATAACATTCTCTGGCGGCTAACTGATCCCCTTGCACTTATCCTACCCCGTATTCTGTAGGGAACTTGACTAATAGGTGGTAGGTAGAGGTTACTGCCTTCTAGCTGTTTAAAGTAGGCCTTCCAATGATAGCGTTGTATGACGACAAACAGTCTACAACAAGAAAGTTTTCTTTCTTGGTTATCTGTTGTGGATAAGCTCCTACCACTACAGGCAACGTAATGGTACCTACGGGCTGCACTTTCATCCTTCCAAATCCTACCAAGGGTGAATTCATGAGACAAAGTTAATCTCGTCCAAGCCTCATTTGTTGGAAAGTAGAGTAATATAAGATGTCCGCCGAACTTCCATTATCTATCAACACCCTTCTAGTCATGTAATCAACAATGAGCAAAGTGATGAAAATCGCGTCGTCATGCAAGTGATGAACTCTTTTGGCATTCTCGTCTGTGAACGTAATGGGTTGCTCATCCGTTACCCTCGTCCTTGGGGATTGTTTAGAGAGTTAGACATTTTGCACCACTTTCAGATATGTCTTCCTTGACTTGGAAGATTGCCCTGTCGAGGTCCCTCCTATAATAACTCTTATTTCTCCAAGTGAGGGTTGTGACGACTCTTCCATCTTTCCATTCAACTTCTTGTCCTTGTGATATCTTCCAAGAAAATTTCTCAATTTTCCTTGCCTAATGAGATTCTCTATTTGCTGCTTTAAATCAAAACACTCATCTGTGTCATGTCCATGATCTCTGTGGAAGCGATAATACTTGTTTCTATTGCGCTTGTTGGGATCCCCTTTCATTTTTTCCAGCCACTTTAGGGATGGATCATCCTTAATTTGCATAGCACTTGCTCAAGTGGCATGTTTAATGGCGTATACTGCTGACTCCGTGTTGAAGAAATTGTCTTCTTGGTATCTCGATCTTTTTTCTCTCCTATCTAGGCCTTCTTTGGACGAGGACCCTGCTCATGATGGCGCGGGAGATCCGCCTCCATTCACTCGGCTCTCTTCCTCTTCCTAGCTATGATTGCATCCTCTGCATTCATGAAGTTTTAGACTAAATGGACGAGTTCAGCCATGGTTTGAGGCTCTTGCTTATAAAGCTTATGGATGAATAAATCAGAATTAACTCCATTATAGAAGGCCGCCAATAACAACTTGTCATCCATCTCATCTACTGTCAAGGCTTCTCTGTTGAAATGAGTAATGAAGAACCGCAAGCTTTCATTTTCCCCTTGCTCTATGGTTAACAGGTTGGACGAGGAGCGCTTATACCTTTATCCTCCGATAAAATTTTTGATAAATAGCTTTGCTTAATTCTTTGAAAGAACTCATAGTATTTGGAGGTATCTTGCTAAACCACACTAGTGCTGGCCCTTTAAGGGTAGTAGGGAATGCCTTACACATAATCTCGTCTGGAACCCCTTGAAGGTGCATCGTAGTTTTGAAGGTTGCAATGTGATCACATGGGTCACGCGTTCCATCATATGAATCCAAGGAAGGCATCTTGAACTTAGAAGGCAGGGGATGACTGTTGATGGAAGCCACGAAAGGGGAATAAGTTAGATGAATTAAATCATCTACAGGATTCGCTCTTCTAATGTTCTCTTTCATCTCGTCCATGCCCTTCCTTATTTGATTCGTCTCCCTCTCCAAGTGTGGCACCTTTCTTGAAGCGGTACCCCTTTGATTGATTCTATGGCTCTGCCTTCTCTCTTTCTCTAACTTCTTGACTCTGGGCTTGTCTTTCCCCGTGCTTTTCATGGTGTTGCCTCCTTAGACTAATCTCCCTTGTTAACTCTTGGTTCTGAGGGGTTAATTTTTCCATGGCGGTTGCCATGGACTGTATGTGTTGGATGGAAGGCAGTTGCACAACAGGTGCTGACTGACGATTATGGTGAGGATTACTAGAAGCATTCCTACTCTCCTGGTGGCCTGAACTAGTGACCCTTGATCTTGTTTAGACCATGCAGCCTTTAGTCGAAGAAAGATAAAGTGCAAAACATAATTAATCTTTCCCACAGATGACACCAACTGATGATGCATAGAAAATCAGTACGCTGATTGCTCGGGCTTCAATGATCTAATAATTTCTTGGAAGGCCTGAAAAGGAAAACACACGATCAAAGGTGATCGAGACGGAACGGCCAATAACCCTTCAATGCTTAAGTTAGTTTCTCTTTTAAACTCTAGAGTTCCAACTTTTCAGGAGTTGTCAAAAGCTTACCTTCATTTGATGTGAGTGAGTGTTTATATAGCGTGCTCTTGAAGCGGTTGCTTGTCTCGTAACTTCCCTCATATTTGTGGAGGTCGGAGGGTTCAAGGTTAACTTCCACAACCGCTATAGGAGTTAGAATATTTCATTTTTATCTTCTATAACTGTCGTTGGAAGTTATGTGCTAAGTAGGAAATTATAGTGATGAACCAGGATCTTACTCATGCCTCGAAATAATAACACGTGGTTCAATTTACTAGCTCTTGTAGATAAATCTCTATGGAATTTCCTAAGTGCTGGGGGTCATCCAATTGTTTTCCTCATGGATGACCTGCATGCCGTTGGACGACCATTTTGCTAGGTATAGTCATTCTTGTCTTCTTGGCATAGACGACCCTCATGGATGAATTGGAGTTGGTTCAATTTTCAATTCATCATCAATTATATTATTTGATTTAATGACTATCTATTTTAATATTTATGTTTAATTCTACTTATAATACTTGTTTTTTGTGTATCTATTATGAATCTAAAAAGTATATGACAAATATCTTTGTATTTTTGTGGCAAAAATTTAAAATATAAATATTCATGTACTATATATGTGCCATTATTTTTTCGTTTTTGTAATTTTCAGCCGATTTTTTGAAACATTCTTTTGTTAAAGATGTTGAATTACATCTTTCCTAGACTCAATGTATTGTGCACGTACAATATTTTACTATCTATATATACTAGTATTATGCCCGTGCGATGCACGGCTTAATAAAAAAATTATATATAAATTAAAATTAAATTTTTTTATAATATAATTTAATTTAATAACAAATAAAATAATATTTTAAAAAAAATTTTGATATTGACATTCGTGTCTAGCCATTTTGATATTGACATTCATGTCTAGCCATTTTGATATTACCCTTAATGAGGAAATAATCTGCACAATCAATTAAAAACACTAAATTAAAAAAATATGTCAATAATTAAAATGAATTGCATTATCTAAAATATTTTATAAAAATAATAGAATTTAAACAATAATTGAACTTGAAATTGATATCATTCCCTTGTAGCAATGGAATTGATTTACTTATCATGATATCAAAATCCAATAACTGAGCTACTTTAAATAGTGCTATATTCACATGTACTTGTTAGAGAAGTAGAGTTCTAGTTAAACTTTATTATATAAAATCCCATTAGGAAGATGATATTTGATTGTATTTAATTATTTAATTATATTTTTCTTTTTTAATTGTGTTTATCTAAATATTTATAAAAAAGAAAAAAAAAGAATAAAAAATTAAGAAATCGTAGAAATCAAAAAATGGGAAAAAAAAGAAGAAGACAAACCGTAGAAATCAAAAATTGGAAAAAAAAAAAAGAATATATTTTTTTTTAATGGATGAGAAGAAGTTAAGTTGATATTAAATTATTAAGTTTTTTTGTCTATCAAACTGTGGGGGCCAAAGCCCAAATTCGGTGCTGGGCCTTGAGCCCGTCCGAGGACAAAGGGCCTCCTCGGACAATCCAGGCACGAGCCATATCCAAATCCCATGAGTCCCAGCAAGGGTTTAACAGCAAAGACGCATACCTGGAACACGACAACCATCGAAATTGGGAGGTGACTAAAGAAAAGCTGCCACCCTCGCATTTAATGCACTGCAGCCACTTTCCTGGCCGCATTTATGTGGAGGAGACCCCTAAACAGTGTTGCCTTGGCTACCACAACTCACAGGAGGCTGAATATGGTAGCTGATGAGACAGGTACTCAAGTGGTAGCATGGATAACCAACAAGTGGAGGATCAGGATCATCCAAAGAGGGGGTATATAATGTAAGGGACCCTTGAGGCAAGAGGGGGAAGAATTTTGGAGATTAAGTCTTATAGGTGAATAGAGAAAGAGAAAATCCCCTCGGACGTGGCCGAGGACACTTGTTTGTAAGAAAGGTTGACAGTTTATCCTTCTGTTGTCCTAACGATATTGGCCCGTTATCAGGCCTATGTAAGCCCAGCCTTCCAACCAATTTCTCTATAAATTTATTGTTTGGAATTCTTGGATTCGAGCCCTTGCACCTCGTTGGGCCCAGAACTCAAATCCCGAGTCTCCACAATTGGCGCCGTCTGTGGGAAAGGCTTTGCGAAGTAGCGAGTATAACGGACAAACATGGTGAGGTCAAATCCACGCCAAGCGGAATCAGCTGAGTATCAGAACCAGGATGGCTTCTTAAACCTCGAACGTGAAAGAGACCACGAGGCCAATGCACGTACCATGCATGGCGACGGAAGCCACCCCCGAACAAGGCGTCATGCCTTCCGGAGGTCCCACGACAACAGGGCTCTGCAGCTGCAAATCCACAAGCTGAAAAGAAAGCTGCGCAATGCCCGAAGAAAGCGAGACTCATCCAGCTCCAATAGCTCCTCCGACGACGAAGGGGATGATGACTACAGGCGGAGGTCAAGAACTCCCCCGAGCGAGACTTTCTCTCATGAAGAAGAGTACCATCGCGGGCACAAGCACAAGGGCTCCTCTCATGGAGGCCCGGGAAGCGATGCCATGAGTAAAGCATTGCACCAGATCTCCAAGTCGCCTTTCACCCGTAAGATCGAGGCGGCAAGGCTCCCACGGCGTTTCCACCAGCCTACGTTCACCATGTATAATGGTCGAACGGACCCCATGGAGCACGTCAGTTACTTCAATCAGCGGATAGCGGTCCATTCCAAGAACGAGGCGTTGATGTGCAAAGTTTTTCCATCCAGCTTGGGACCGTGGCAATGAGGTGGTTCGACGCCCTGAAGGCCGAATCTATAGACTCATTCCAAGAGCTGGTCAGGGCGTTCGGCACCCGTTTCGTCACATGCAACAGAGTCCCCCGGCCTTTAGGCTCGCTGCTGTCCCTGTCCATGCGAGAAGGGGAGACCCTTAAAACCTACTCAGACCGATACTGGGAGATGTTTAACGAGATAGAAGGAGAATTCGACGATGTCGCTGTCAACACTTTCAAGCTCGGCTTGCCGGCCGAGCACGGGCAGAGAAAATCCCTCACAAGCAAGCCAGTCACCAGTGTACATCAGCTTATGGACCGCATCGATAAGTACAAGAGAGTCGAGGAGGACCAACTGTAGGGGAGAGGAAAGGCAAAGGTTATCCCCCAAGAGCGGAGGGATTTCAAGTCAGACGGAAACAATGAGAACCGGCCGAGAAGAGAGCCTGCCGAGCAGACAGTTAACGCCGTGTTCCGAGAACTAATACACCAAGTCTTGGAAAAAATCAAGCATGAACCGTTCTTCAAATGGCCACCCAAGATGGCCGGGGACCCTATGAAACGTAACAGGAACCTGTATTGCCAATACCATCAAGAGCCAGGGCACACCACCGAGGACTGCAAGAACCTGCGGAACCATCTAGACCAGCTTGTCCGAGAAGAACGGCTAGGACACCTCCTACATTATACCAATGGCACGCAAAACAAGTCCCATGCCGACATGATCATGAGGTCCCCGGTGGGCACGATTAACGTCATTCTCGTAGCCCCTGGGAGGATCGGCTCGTGCCCGTCAAGGGTGATGTCTGTGACCCGTCTTGCGACCGAGGACAGCACTTCGAGTCACAAGAAGGCCAAAGTAGACGGCATGCCAGTCCTGAGCTTTTCCAAGGAGGACAAAGTCGGAACCATACAGCCTCAAGATGACGCATTAGTGGTGACGCTTAGGATTGCTGGGTATGACGTGAAGAGAGTAATGGTAGACGGCGGAAGCGGCACCGAGATTATGTACCCTGACCTCTACAAGGGACTTGGCCTTGAGCCCGAAGACCTGGCCCCCTACGCCTCTCCTCTCGTTAGCTTTGATGAAAAATAGTCATTTCGAAAGGCCAGATCAGATTGCCCACCCAAGCGGGACCGGAGGTAATGGAAATAGACTTCATCGTGGTGGACACGTATTCACCCTACACTGCCATCGTCGCTAGACCCTGGCTCCATACATTAGGGCCCGTCGCCTTCACCCTGCACCAAAAGGTGAAGTTTCCCTCCGAAGGACAGGTCATGGAAATTGTCGGGTGTCAAGCCACAGCAAGACAATGCTTAGTGGCAGCAATCGCATACCGGCCTGAGGCAGAGCCTTCAACGTCCGCCTAAAATGGCTTATAGCAATTAAAGGATCCGGGATCACCAACTGGAAAGCCCGCCGAGGGGGCAAGATGCGAGGAGCTGGAGAGGACCCAGAGAGATTCTTCTAAATTGGCTCTCAGCTGCCCCCTCAAGAGAAGAAGGAACTGGCCGAGTTCCTCAGGGAAAATCTGGACGTGTTCGCGTGGGATGCTCACGAGGCCCTAGGGGTTGACCTAAGTTTTGAATGCCACCACCTAAATGTCAACCCCTCCCTCACCCCGAAAAAGCAACCTCCTCGGCGCCCGTCCAAGGAGCATGCCGACGCTGTGAGGGCCAAAGTGACGAAGCTCAAGAAGGCAGGGGCTATCAAGAAAGTTTTCTATCCCGAGTGGCTGGCCAACACAGTCGTCGTCAAGAAGAAAAGCGGCAAATGGCGAGTCTGTGTGGACTTCACAGACCTGAATAAGGCTTGTCCAAAGGATCCTTTCCCCATGCCTCGGATAGACCAGCTGATAGATGCCACCACGGGCCATCCGCGGATGAGCTTCTTAGACACCTTCCAAGGGTACCACCAGATCCCGTTAGCCTTAGAAGACTAAGAGAAGACCACTTTCGTCACGCCCATCGGAAACTACCACTACAAAGTGATGCCCTTCGGGCTGAAGAACGTGGGGTCCACTTACCAACAGATGATGACCAGGATGTTCGATCCACAATTGGGTAGGAACGTAGAAGTGTACATAGACGACATGGTGGTAAAGAGCAAGGAGGTGTCCGACCACGTACAAGATCTTAGAGGTGTCTTTGAAATCCTCAAGATGCATAAACTGCGCCTCAACGCCTCCAAATGCTCGTTTGGAGTTGGATCGGGGAAATTCTTAGGCTACATGGTCACCTACAGAGGGATTGAAGTCAATCCCGACCAGATCAGAGCCATTAATAGCCTACAACCGCCCCGGAACCCCAAAGAGGTTCAGAAACTCACGGGAATGATTGTCGCCCTGAACCGATTCATTTCTCGGTCAGCAGACAGATGCAGGCCATTCTTCCTCCTAATGAACAAATGGAAAGGGTACGAATGGACCGAAGAGTGCAACTCAGCATTCCAATTGCTCAAGGAATAACTCTCTCGCCACCAATCATGTCCAGCCCTGAGGCCGATGAAGTCCTGTTCGCCTACATCGCCGTGGCACCACACGCAGTAAGCCTAGTACTGCTACAAGTGGACAATGGGATACAGTGACCGGTCTATTACGTGAGCAAATCGCTACACGAGGCTGAGATCCGCTACTTACCCCTGGAGAAGGCCATCCTGGCAGTGGTCCACACCACGCGAAAACTCCCTCACTACTTTCAAGCTCACACGATCATCATTCTGATGCAGCTTCCGCTCAGGTCCGTACTTCAGAGCGCTGACTATACGGGAAGAGTTGCCAAGTGGAGAATGATTCTGGGGGCTTTCGACATCAAATATATGCCCCGTACCTCGGTCAAGGGACAAGTCCTCGCAGATCTAGTGGCCGAATTCGCTGAACCCTCTTCAGAAGGGATAATCGAGGCACCTAACGCTGACCTCAAGTCAGTCGGTCTTGCCTCCCTCTAATGTTCTGCTTGTTGGAAGGTGTGGATTGACGGAGCGTCGAACCAGAGGGGTTCCGGGCTGGGGCTAGTCCTGACTTCTCCCGAGGGGCTCATCATCGAAAAAGCGTTAAGGCTGGGCTTCTCGGCCACGAATAACGAGGCCGAGTATGAGGCCCTACTGAAAGGGATGTCGATGGTGAAAAAGCTAGGTGGAAAAATGGTAAGCATATACTCAGACTCAGGGCTAGTTGTAGGCCAAATGAACGGAGAACTAGAAGCAAGAGACAAGAGAATGCAAGGATATCTTGGCCGAGCCAAACTTCTGGAGTCCTGTTTTGACACCTTCACCCTGCAACACAT